>CM077878.1:83435760-84791260 GCA_039720435.1 Amazona ochrocephala
ATGGGCTCAGTTCTGTTTCCTTGGCATGAAAACCTACAAATAAAAAAGTTTGTGTCTGTTGTTAGGTACAGTGTGTGTAGGGGGGACAGTTGCCACTCTGCAATTTGCAGGGTATATGTCTTACCATGATTGTATGCTATATTTTAAGCTTATCTCTTCATTTAAATATGCTTCACACAAAATAAGGAGGAAATACTTTGCATATTAGTTAGTTTAGAAAAACATCGTCACCTAATTGCAAACTAGTGAAAGTAACACAGCTCATTAGTCTGTTCCAAACCCTGTGATAATAGTAACTTACAGTGTGCCATGCAAAGAACGTATTCTCTGCATCACCAGAACATCGCAGTCTAAAAGCATGAGCAGGCACAGTATAGTGAAATTCCCTGAACATGTGTTTCACTGATTCTCGATTACCAACATATTTATTGCATTTTTATATATATATATATATATATATATAAGATAAATAGTTGCATTAGAGATGGGAAAAAACAGGGGAAGGACTCATTTACTGACCTTCTGTTATAATTTTTATTTAAGGATAGGAATTTTTGCATGGGGTAGAGCAGCTTACTCTTGGATGTGGCTTTGAGAGTAGAAAGAGTTTCAGTAATGCTCTCAGATCTGGTTAGAGAAGTTACAGGCTAACCTTCTTCACACCCTTCCCCTGCCCCCATAAGGCAAGGTGCAGGCATGGCCTTGCTTTGGTTCACCTGACTGTTCCCTGCATAGCTCCCTGTAGGGTGCTGTGAAAGTTTGGACTGTAAAGCACTGGGGCTGTGTCCATCTCTGAGTCACAGTGGGAGAGAAGCTCTGTGTTTGGACAAATACCACTTTAAACCCACATGGTTCTGCTAACAGTCCACAAAAGCTAAGGTGAAGTTGACATAAAATCTCTCCCTGTGCGAGAGTGAATCTGAAATCCAGGATGAAGTGACAGAGCAGCCATGTTCAGTCTCATGGTCTCATCTGTAGATAATACATTCTTAGTGTAAAGGAGTTTTAAAGTTTTTTAAAAATAAGGAATTAGCATTTATTTGAATAACTTTGATTCAGTTAAAGTCAGGTTCTTATAATTTTATTTTTTTTTATGTTGAGGTTTTTGCACATGTAATATAAATGAAAGCAGCTATTAAGTTTCTGCTTTTTTTCTGCATGATAAAGTGTTGTTATTTTTAAATAATCATCCCTTAATGCATAACATGGTTGATTTTCATTACATAAACATTTAAAATGTGTAAAAGCCATATTCATTAATATATATTTTTTTAAAATCTAATGGATGTGGGTCCTCATGAATAATTGATATTTGTTTTATCTCCTGCTTCATATTAAGAATTTGTTAAATTTAAGTGATTTTTCCTCATTTGTTTTATTCTTCTCTTTCAACCTTCCATTTATGTTAAACTAATTCAAATGCACTTAGTCTTTGTCCTATTCCCTCTGTTTCTTCTTGGCTTTAAGTCTCTAAGTCCAAAAAGCCAACAAGTTGCAGTCATCTATGCAAATTTTTTCACCACTCACTGGATATTTCTCTTGTGGCTATGCCTGGTATCCATCCTTTTGCACTTTTCTTATGGTTCCAGAATTCACCAAACTAGGGCTTTTTTGCAGCTTCTCAGGTTCTGTACAATGCACCCATCAATAATATGCTGTCCTTGGGTCTGAGCCATATGCTACCATAATTGGTGGAGTTGTACAAAACTCCTTCAAGCCAAGTTTTACATATTTGTTCTCAACTGTGTTGCTAGACAGCTGTTTGTCCTCACTGTGCAGAGCCTCTTCACTGGCTTTGTACCCATTTCTGTCCTAGAAAGCCTCCCTCAGATCTTCACCCCTCAGTATTTGTTTTTGATCTCCACATTGCTGAAATTCCAGGAAACTCTCAATACCTTCATTTTTTTTCTTTTTCTTAGTCGGCTTCTGTTGTGTGTAACTGGTTGTTTGCAAATCACTCCCATCTCTCCTCAAATAAGACCTTATTATGCAGAAAAGATGTCTCTTTTCTGTTTGGCCTGTGACCCCAATCCTCTTTGTAATGTAACAATCAATCCTATTCTCTAAATTTCATCATTTTTCTACATTCAATAATGCTCCATGAAATCAATCCATTGTAATAACTTTCAGCTTTATGATTATTTACTGTGCACTGGTTATGTTATATATGCACAAGTTTTAATCAGCCTCTGCTGTTGATAAGTTCCATTCCAGACATAGAAAGACAGAATATTTTGTTAAGATTACGAATGATTTGTTAATCAGGAAATGTACATATTAATTGAGAAGTGATTAAAATGTACTTTTCATCAAACTGAAGGTAAGTCTCCTAAGAAACAGCTGTGTAACTTTCCATGCTGGAATTGTGTAGTTATATTTGTATCTCTGAACTTCAAAAAAAAAAAAAAAAAAAAAAAAAAAAAAGTTTATATTTGGAGACAGCAGCAGTCTGAGATGCTTAATACCTGGATTCTTATGCCCCCTGCCACCAGCCTTGCAGTATCCTTAAGCAAGCAATTGTCTTTCTACATGTTTCACTTTAGTCTCTGTAAAAGGAAATTGGTCATTTCAAACTGCTTGAGATCTGCTGGGAAGAGCAGCTTCATAAGAACTAAATGTTTTTGTACCATTTTGTTTGGTCATTGTCTTAGTAATGTGGTCATGTCATACCTACTATCCTTGCAATCACTTTAGCTGCTCTTCACACCCATTTGTTCTTCAGAGGCAGAGGACCAAACCAAGGATGCATGAAAGTCAGCTCCAGCCTGTGTTTTATTTGAATTCCAATGTAATAAAGTGGCAATTTATCAAACCAAGTGAAGAAAATGCAGCAAGTAACAGATATATTCGTTATAAAACACAACCAGTGGAAATGTTATTCCTGAACTGCAGAACTGTTAGCACATTGCCAGTGGTAATGACTAGGTTAATAGTGACAGTAGGTAGGAGGCAGAAGGAAGGAAGATTTCTAGGTCTCAGGCAAGGATTAAAGTATTAAAGCAAGTGTGTTTATTTTCTAAAAAAAATACATTTCATATGTAAAAGACAAAATTGGTAAATATAGAATCCTATTTTCGAAATTTGTGTGTTAAGAATTATGAATAACTGTAGCTTGTTTTTTACTTTTGTCTTCCACCCACTATTAATGTTTTGGCAGGAAGAAGTTTCCTCAGCCCACACAGGCACATCAGTGACTGCCATCAGCAAAAGGTAATTCTTCGAACAAGGATCAGGCTAGAAGATATGGACTTCTAAAATGGAGAGTATGGTGGGTGTAGTGATTATGGAGCTGAAGTTCTACTGAGTCTTGGTGGCTATTAGATAATCACTGGTGTGCAAAACCACAGTGTACTAGAGGCCTCAAGACAGGGTCTTCGCAGGATCACCATGCATGAAGAAGGAGGCATAATGGTGCAAAGTGCCGATACAGAGAATGTCACTTAATCTCTTTCACTCCAGATCCTGCTGTGTGACGGTATTGCTTTGGCTGGAAGAAAATGCCAAAAAATCACCAACGTATGCCAGAGATGAAACCATGAGACAGAATCTTAATAATACACACAAATGAAGAAGTAGCTCACTGTTTGAACCTGATTTTTTGGGCACATGAGATGTCAGAAATAATGGTTTATATCTTCTACAAGATAGATTTAAAAATAGTAACCAATGAAAAAAGCTTAACCTTCCACATTCAGGCTGATCATATATAAATAGCTTTTTAAGTTATTTGTAGTGTGGATCAGGTAATTCTCCTTTTTCCTTTTTCCTAGTCTCTGAACAGCCTGACAGGCTCAGATTCTGCCCCATCAAAGTGTTAAACACTGGGTATGGTTTGCAGTTATATGCTTTTTATGTACATGTCTGAATTGTCTCTCTAGGGTATTACAGCCTGGCTGCAGCCAGGGATTTTAGATAGTAATTGAGCCTTGTGTCTTCCACTCACTAACCTTTCATCTTCCTCTGACAATTTAACAGAAATTGTCATATATTGTTTTTGTCTCATTAAAGTAAATGCTTAAATCACCAGAGATCATAACAGTTTCCATAATAATTTTCTTGCTAATGTGCTATGGTTATTAAGCATCTTCTTCTCAAAGAATCACAGAATAGCTGAGGTGACACATTTATCCAGAATTTCCTGTATGTTATTTTGGGCCCATTGCCTCTGGTTCTGTCACTCCACTGATAAGTGCATGGCTCCCTCTTCTTTGCACCCTCCTTTCAGGTATTTATACACAATGATAAGATCTCCTTGAGCCTGCTCATCCCCAGACTGAACAGCTCCAGCTCTCTATCACGGAAAGAGAAAACCCCAGCACCAGCCCCTGCAAAGTCCTCCTTCAAAAATATGTAATAAATGATTCTATCTTCATGGAGAAAAACTGAAATGTTAACACCTCTGGCACTACGCCAGGTTTTCCTACAAAAATGTAAACAAATATGGCAATGTGACTGTGATCTATCAGAGATACAGTTAGACGAAAAATATACCTGAATTCCATTTACTTGCAAAAAATACTGTTTTTCCAACTGCTGTAACTGGCCATATAGTGAAGAAAGACAGCTTAAACTGTAAACAGGATAAAGGTAAGTCCTCTAATGAAAAAAGGATCAGAACTTAAAAATGTTCTGATTTAATTTGTTCCTGCCATAATACCGCTTTTCATCAGGCTTTTGGGAAGCTTAATTACCAAGTAAAAAGAAATGTAATGAATATGCTTAACAGTGGATTAAATCACAGACTGAATTTTGGCTACTTATGAATAATTATGAGATCTGATACACTGGTGTATTACCATATACCCTCTTTTCAGTACGCCTGTTCAATATACCATGATGTTCTAAAATAATAAAATCATAAAGCTGTGATCACACTGCCAGAGAGTTAAACACCCAGTTGCAGCCCAGGCTTCACAGATTGCTTGCAAGGAATTTGCTAGTGTAGTAGGTAACAAAGCAACTGGTAGTCATGGGGATGAGAGTAGCTTCAGTTCATAAGCTATCCATTAAAGCTATGGAGGATGTGTTCTGCAGGGGTCAGGGGTGATTTGGGTTAACAAAACTTTGCTAATTAGAAGCTATGTTTTCTATGGCCATAGCTATGGGACTGGGTTAGTAGTTTTTTGCATTAGTCCATTGCAACCTGAGGAAAAAGCAGGAATTGTGGTAGACAGTGGTTATAATTTATGCACGAAAGGAAAATGTTTTCATTCACCCAGTATGTAAACATGACCAATCAGTCACTTCCTTTGAATCCTCTCTAACTTCCCTGCATAATGATTGCAAGGATGGCAGACATTATTGTGAGATAGATAATTACTACTCCATTATTTTCTTGTTGTTTTGGAGTTAATCCTAACATTGTACATTTTTATTTTTTCTCTTCAGTTTTACTTCCATTGTGTATATGAGGTTCTTGAAACTACATATTTTTAATCCCTAGGACAGGCAGACACCCAAATCTCCCTGAAATGAGAACAATGACGCAATAAAAGAGTGACTGGGAATTAGGCTAGGAAATTAGAAGCCCTGGGCAATATGATCACTTGCTCTCTAATTTTTGATTTGCTTTGAGCAACTCATTTTGCTTCTCAATATTATAATTTCTCCATTAATTATATATTTATACTTAACCATTAAAGTAAAGACTTCCTCCTGTTAGGGTAATGTCATAATAAATGAACTGTGACTTGCTTTCACGCTTATTTTCCTTTGCATAATTACAATTATTTTTATTTGTGTTGAGTGTATGTGTAGTAACAAAAACCACCTCATATATTGTCCTATTGAATTCTAGGGGAAATAGCATGAACAAACAAACAATTGTTTTTGATCCCACTCAAAATATGATTTTTTTATAAAATATTTCACTCTGAAAAAAATTATTTTTCTAGTTCATAGAAACCTATTTTAAATTACTTGTTTTGAAACCTATTATGTAAACTGGGAAAATTCTGCATAGAATGCCTATGATGTGGAAAGCATCTTTGCTTTCTTTTATAAGGAACATCTTAGCAAAAATCTACATAGCTTTTCTGCTGTTATCCCTTTTGAGTTCTTCTTTTGCATTTTGATTTCTGACCCTTATTGGCTCATTGCTTCTCACGCTCCTGACAACATCTAATCATTTTTATTTCTTCAGCTAGGTGCTTCTTAGAAAATGTTTGTATGCTTCTTTTTTGGAATTGTGCTTAGAACTGACACGTCCTGGATGTTCACTATAATTATCTCTGGTGTAAGGTTAATTGTGATGCTTAGTTACCCTGATCTACTCCATTTTATGCAGCCAATTCAGGTTTTAGCATTGTCTTTGCAATATTTTTACATTTTTCAGGCTTTTCAGTGTTACAGAAATCAAATATGAAGACAGTAAATGTGAAAGGTTAAGGAATTTAAGATTCATGTTGAGCATCAGGTTCTGAAATTGAGCTGTGTAGAGCTGGACTGGCAGATTATTGACTATTTAAGACTTTAATGTACAATTGGATTTAAAGCTTGTCAGGTGAAATATTACTGCATTTGCCCTGGTCTTGTTTTCATGTGGGAAAGTGTGTGTCAGGTTGTCTTCGTCTACTGATTTCATAGTCCCCACTTTCCAATAATGCCTGTGGAGAACTTCATGTTCTAGGGCTTTTATTCCATGCACAGCTGTGATTAGGTCAATACTAGTAAATCAGACACCCTGAACATTAATACAAGACTGCAAGTACATATGCATATGTACTCCTGTATCAAGCAAGTATAGACACTACTACTAAAGACTTTGCAGGTAATTTATTCTCTGGGTAAGTATAGAACTCTTTCGCTACTGTAAAAAATAGTAGGTTAAGAATCAGAAATTGTAACGATTGATACTTACAGATACTCCTCTCTCATGTTTTATATCCAAAAACTTAGAAAAGGATTTTACCAAACATGATACCAATTCTGGAGCCATATCAACTTTACTGCTGACTGTTGAAATAAAAACCAAAGCCCTCATCTGATCCATCTTTCTGAGTAGTGACCACACAGAAAGATTGATCTTTCTGAGTAGTGACCCAAGCAGTAGTTTCATATCTCTAAATAGTTCAAGTTTTGTAACTACTAGAGCCTGATTTTCTCCTGCTGACAAATTCTACTCCCCACTGGCCATTAGTTAAATTAATCAGTGGGAACTTATACATTTCAAATCAGGCTATATTAACTATTTTGTTACAAATTATAATAATTTACTAAGGGCAATGTTTGTTTGGCTCTGACATTGCAGTTGTTTCCTGTTTTCCTTATTTTGGTGCACCAAAGGAAATAAACACCTGTTTTAGTAGTTGTTTATCCTGTCCTGAAAAAGAAAACAGAGGAGGAATCCTCCCAGCAGTCATTTTCGCTCTGCTTTCCAGTTCTTTTATTAGTATGACACAGCTTTCCCATATAGATGACAGAGAAATTGAAGTAGATAATTAATATGACTTGGTGACATGCCACATGAAAAATAATCAATTGTTAATACCACCTGAATAATGTTAAATTAATAAGTGTGTGTGATATTCAGGTGACGTTGAATGTGGTATGAGGTTCCATTTAGAACAGAACCTGGGTAAGTATAGACTGTAAATCTACATATCTACCTGTGTTCAGCATCACAAGAGTCTAAAATGGTTTCTATTGCAGAAGGGAATAAAACAGAATTGTATCCTTGTAAAAATTGGTTGAATTGATTTTAATTTCCATGCACAAATCCCAAGGGGCTCTGTCATGAATGTGCAACACTTAATTTGAATGAAGAAATCGGTTACCTGTATCAGTTGTCCGTTCTGGATCAAACTTAGAAACTAAGCATTCAGCAATCACTGATACCCCATGTAGTATGATAGAAATAATTTCTCTGTGTATATGCACAATCTTTGTGAGCTAGCTAAATACTAAATGCCTATTATATTTTTACAGAACTTATTCTCTGAGCCAAATCTGCAAATCTAATTTAGTTGCATTAATTTCATTATATTTTTAATCTTTTTACAACAAATGGACCTTCATGAAAAAAAATAAATATATTAGTGAGCTTATTTAGTTAATACTTCTGTTAATGACCAATTCTGAATTATAGTATTACATTTTCAAAGACCAAATATTTGCATTGCATTTTTATATTTTAAAAAGAATATTTGCTTGTTAACACAGATCTTACAGATGAGGACAATGAGATCGTAACAAATCAGTGCTTGATTTTTGATTATTTACTAATTTTTTAATTATGTACTTAGGAAAGCTATCTCACTTCATTTGTTCTATTGTTTCAGCAGTGAGCTGAGCATCTTTCATCTGACTTTACCTAAAAGCTGGACAAATGTCATCTGGGATTCTGCCCATCATCTCGATGTTCAGATGATATCCCTGCTTTACAATTCCACCCTCTCTTTTTTGTGACACTTTTCCTGGTGCCTGCTTTCTAGGACCCCACCTTCTTAATCTCTCTTCTTCATGAAGATGAAAGGCAAGAATGCATATTTATGCATATTTATAGTATCAACTTTTTCAAAACATCCAATAACTAACTCAAATAATTATTTCTCAAAATCTAAGTTAGCTTCCTTTTCAAATTGAAATATCTAAAATGTTTCTGTAAGAAATGTTCAGTACCATAACCTAGCTCTCCAGGAGTTAAAGAACAGAGCTTCAGACTGGTTATAGAGGTCTTCTATTTTATATAAACTTGTCTCAGAGAGTATGCTTTGCTCACGTTGATAGTTGTGAAGTCAGTATCTTTTGATTCTTTAACTACTATCTGTGAATGTTTAGTTATAAAGAGGTAAACATATTATCTATATTAAAATCTATCATACATTGTATCATATAAGTAATGCTTCTTTTGAAAAGGACTGATTTTATTATGCTTTGAATAATAACACTAATCAGTTTTAGTAAAATGTTTATTCTCTTGACCATAAGTTGTTAAAAATATACCTTGTGTATTTCTGTTCTGCCTTTTTTTTTAACTTACAGAATTCTTTATGTTGATGAATTTCTGTTCGTAAGCATGCAGAGTGTTTTTAAAATTAGATTTGATGAAAAATGAGAATGGTAATAAAAGTTTTTTTTTAATTCCAGCTTCTACTAAGGTAAAGAAGTTATGAAAAGTTACAGAAGCAGAAAGGGGGGAAACCGAAAAGCAGTAGATATTTTCCCCATTACAGAGACCCATCTTGGGTAGAAGTGCTTTGGAAAGAGCTGGTAGAAGTTATGTAAATCTTTGCTTACAAATGTCCATTTAGGAATTATCTCTGGCAAGATGTACAGATAAATTGTACCCAGCTGTACACCCAGCTGTCTCTTTCCTTGTGTTTATTTGGCTATAACTAGGGCAACACTGGTCACACTGAAACTGGTCAGTACAATCCTGCTTATCTTTTCTTTGAAAATCACATGTACATGGTCTTTTCATGGTGTCTGCAGGGACTGCTGAACTGGCGAGAGCATTTATCTTTGAGAGAGGGCAGCCAGCTTTCTGGTAAGACTGCTAATAGAACGAATTGATTTCATAGTCAGAGCTAAATGCCACCTCTCTGGCAACAGACACGTTGACTCACATCTGCTACGCATGTACCTCTATGCTGTTCTCTTGGAAACTCTCCTGTGTGGGGTCTGTCTGCTAAGAGCAAAACTTGCCTTTTGGAACAGTTTCTTTCCGTCAGGTTTTCCAGGTACTGAATTTCTGCAGCACCTATTTTGACACTTATTTTGGTGGTTTCCAGGCATTCTGCTTTCAGGTTAGTGTCTTCACTATATCCCATAGGCTGAGTGGGATGTTATAAACCACTATAAACTCTGCAGTGTAAATAAATTAGCACACGAAGAACCCACTTACGTCCTGTGAAATTCTGGGGCTCAGTGCAGGTACAAACTGGTTTCCCCAAAGTTTCAGAAACAACTTTCTGTCCTCAAGATACAGCTTGTGCAAGGCAAGGCAATAGCTGCTTTCAAAATTTAATGGGCACAGGCACATAAACCAAAAGAAAATTAAAAAGTGATCCTGCCCCTCTACTCTGCTCTCGTGAGACCTCACTCGGAGTATTGTGTGCAGTTCTGGGGTCCTCAATATAAAAAGGACAGGGAACTGTTGGAACAAGTGCAGAGGAGAGCCACGAGGATGATCAGGGGACTGGAGCACCTCCCATATGAAGAGAGGCTGAGAAAGTTGGGGCTGTTCAGCCTGGAGAAGAGAAGGCTGCATGGAGACCTCCTAGCAGCCTTCCAGTATCTGAAGGGGGCCTACAGGGATGCTGGGGAGGGGCTTTTCATGAGGGACTGTAGCGAGAGGACAAGGGGTAACAGGTTCAAACTTAAAGGGGAAGGGGAAGTTTAGATTGGATAGAAGGAAGAAGTTCTTTACTGTGAGGGTGGTGAGGCACTGGAATGGGTTGCCCAGGGAAGTTGTGAATGCTTCATCCCTGGTGGTGTCCAAGGCCAGGTTGGACAAAGCCTTGTGTGACATGGTTTAGTGTGAGGTGTCCCTGGCCATGGCAGGGGGGTTGGAACTAGATGATCTTAAGGTCTTTTCCAACCCTAACTATTCTATGATTTTATGATTCTAAGATTGAAACAGCAATTAGTTAAGGAGAATCCTATGAGCTAACTTGGACAGTCAAACCATTCATCATGTATGCCTCCTACATGAAAAATAAAAAATCATGGAATTTTGTCTCTTAACATGATTTCTCCTCTAGCATATAGTTAATTATTAATTCTCTTGCCCTTTATTAGGTAGGTGGAGATGTAAATGAAATCACATCCCAGTTAAAGTAATCAGATATTGAAATAAACTCCAATTGACTTAAAAAACAGCTTTACTTTTCAGACAGAAACTGAAGTGTAGTCTAAGAAATTGAAGAGTAATTAACACCTGTCTTTTCATTCCCTCAACTCAGTAACTCTAGTCTTTATTTTATTGCTGTTTTCTTCATGTAATGGAGATCCTCTGGTCTTCACAGAGATATCTGTCAAATTGTTCCTTTTCATTTTTTGACATGAATGTCAAATTATTTTTACCAGTAGTACAAACAGTGATTAAAAAAAAGAAAGAAAAAAAGCAAAAGTAGCCCTCTGGACTTTTTAATGTTGAATAATAAAATGTGGCTTCATTTATTATAAGGTAGATTCCAAGTGGCATGGGAAATTTTTTATAGGTTTAGAAATGGCAATGCAGAATTTCCTGTTATTCCTGCAATATTTCCTCTCTTCTTTGAACGAAATATTGCTTAAATGATAGCTTGTTTTTTTTATTATGTTCAAGAAATATGATTCAGCATTTACAATGTTTCTTGTGAATGGAATTAACTATACTTCTAGAAATCGTAATATTAATACTAATCTCTGTAAATAATAACTCACATGGAAAAGTAAATACAAATGTAAATAGGAAATACTTTCAACTGATTAGACAAAATAAGGAAACAAAAATATAAGGCAATTCCTTCAGAATACAGTGCTATGTTTGCTTTAACAGAAAATTGAGATTAATAAAAACCTAATTCTCTGCAAAAGAAACGAAGAGCTCTTCTTGATTTTAAGCACAAATCATTTCCTAGAATATTACTCAGTTTTGTTTCTTGAGATCAGTCATTTGTTGACAGAATCATGCTTTTGCAATAGTATTCAGACATCAAAGCATGGAAACAAATCTAAGTATGGCTATTTAATCTCACTATTTAAATTATGTACTTTATTTGTTAATTGTCTTTGATTAGGTCAAAGCAGGTCCAGTGAAAGTGGGTTGTACATGATTCTTTTCAGTTGAGTCCAGTCTGGAAATCTCCAAGTCCAGAGAATCCACAGCCTCACTGATCAACCTGTTCCAGTGCCTGACCACTCCCATACCCTCATGGTGTCTGATGCCTCTTGAAAACTGTTTGAAAATGTTCCATAAACAGCTGTTACTTTAGAAGTATATATTACATACAGAATCATTGAGAACAATATGCAGTGCTATAGAGAATTTTTCTGAGATCAGAGTAGAAATCTTTTCTTTGTAGTTGTTAAGATACCACCATTCTATGAACAGTAGAGAGATAACTACATTATAGATACCCTAAATGACAAACCTGTTTCTTTTATAAAAAGAATGTACTGAGTTAAATTTATTTTAATTGAGAAAGAGTCATCATGGGCCTTATATGTCTTATGATAAAGTGTCTTTTTTGCACATTTTCACAAAGTTTACGCTGCCTTTCCAGGAGGAAGTAAAATCAGTCCCAGAATGCAAAGGACAACTGGGCAGAGACTACTGAATTAAACTCTCTTAAATTTTCTGGAGTGTCCTGGGTTCAGCAGTAGCAGTCATTTTTTCTCCTTCTTGGTAGCTGGTGCAGCGCTGTGGTTTTGATTTTGGGCCTGGGAACAGTGCTAATAACACCAGTGTTTTCAGTTACTGCTTGGTGATGTTTAGGCTGGCCAAGGACTTTGTGAGCCTCATGCTCTGCTAGGGCGGAGGGGAAGCCGGGGGGAAGGAGAGACAGGACACGTGACCCAGACTATCCAAAGAGTTTATTCCATACCACAGCACGTCATGTCCAGGATGTAGGGACGGAGAGCAGAGACCCGGAAGGGTGGTGAGGGTGCACGGTGGGGGATGCACTGTGGGGGTGCACTGTGGGGGGAGTGCACTGCTTGATACTGGGTGGTGAGCAATTGTATCCTTCCCTTGTATTTGCCTTGTCATTATTGTTACTGGTGGGGGTGCACTGGGTGGTCGGGCTTGATATTTGATGGTGAGCTATTGTATTCTCCTTTTCCTTGTATCTGCCTTGTCATTATTATTATTGGTGGTAGCAGCAGTGGTTTGTGTTATACCTTAGGTACTAAACTGTTCTTATCTCAACCTGTGGGAGTTGCATTCTTTCGATTCTCCTTCCCATCCCTCCAGGAGTGGAGGGAAGAAAGAGTGGGGAGTGAGTGAGAGAGCGACTGTATGGGTTTATAGACTTAAACCACGACATGGAGCTACTAAGAATTATCTGCCAGTCATTAGTGATGGTGTTCACCTAGTAATCTTTAGACAAAACTGACATTACTGCTTTTTATTTGTGTGCTGTATGCCTCCACATCAGAGCAAGATCTGGAGATGGGAAAAAGTTCTTTTTCTATTTTTTTCCTCAGTGTCTGCTTCCATAACAAAGAAGCCTAGAATGGCTACTCAGACAGATAGTGCTTTTTAATCTAGAGCAAGTCCCTGAGGGAAAGAGGGAAAATATGAAGTTTATCTTTAAGAGGGGTAAGGGAGAGATGAAAATTAAGGACCAATTATCAGAACTTCAGTTTGCAATAATAAAAACATGAAAAGATATATTTTTTGTAAGCTCCCCAAAATAGCAAAAGGAGAACTAACTAACATAAATTTGTCAGGAACGTATCGTGCCCTCTAAATTTCCTTCTCTGTTGATAAAAAGTGCTGAGTATGCAGAAAAGTATATATTGGATATCTTGACGTCATTTCTGTTTTTTAATTGTTTTGTTTGACATTTTCATAAACAAAATTGGGAAGCAATGCCTTCATGAAATTGCTATCATGCAGATATACAAGTGGTTAGGAAACCATGTTTAGTAGTTATTAATGATTCTTTGCTGGCTAGCATTACATAGTGAGTAGTGCTCTGCAGAGATCAGTCTTGTGCCCGGTTCTCATCAATGTTCTCATTAGTGACTTGAATCGTTGAGTAGGTAGTCAACGATTAAATAGTGTAGTGTACTTATTAAATTTCCAATGACATCAAGCTGTGAGGATCTGTAAACATATACGAGGACAGACTTAAAAAGATCTTGACAGATTAGAGGAATAATTAAAATAAATTGGATACAATTCAGTAAAGAGACATGCAGAACACTAAACTTAAAAGATCAAATATGTAGAGATGAGTCATAATACATGAAGCAACAATTTTTCAGACTGAGTGGACTTTTTCCTTAGCATTAGATATCCAAAATGCAGACATCTGTATTTGATGCACTCGTTTTATCATCTATTTGTAGTCAATGGGAAGAAATACCTTTTCGGAGAACCTGAATTGCTTAAAAAATCCGTTTCAGATATCTTAGAAATGTATGTATTTTCTAACAGTTATCAAAGAAGCCCAGGACAGCAGTTCAGGTATAAATGTCCATACTATAGATAGACAAAAATATATCAAGTGTCAGAGCTACATAGATCTCTCTTAAATCAATTGAGAAGAATCTTCTTAATTTGGAATGTGCTATTATTAGAAAGGATTCAAAGCTAGTTACAGAGTAGGAATTCCTAGATGTAGACTTACAAGAGACATGGAGGGATCATCACAGGTGGGGATGTTGGTTGATGAGAAAATGAACATGAGCCAGCAGACTGTGCTCACAGCCCAGAAAGCCAAACGTATCCTGGGCTGCATCAAAAGGAGCATGACCAGCAGGTCGAAGGAGGTGATCCTGCCCCTCTACTCTGCTCTTGTGAGACCTCACTTGGAGTATTGTGTGCAGTTCTGGTGTCCTCAATATAAAAAGGACAGGGAACTGTTGGAACAAGTGCAGAGGAGAGCCACGAGGATGATCAGGGGACTGGAGCACCTCCCGTATGAAGAGAGGCTGAGAAAGTTGGGGCTGTTCAGCCTGGAGAAGAGAAGGCTGCATGGAGACCTCCTAGCAGCCTTCCAGTATCTGAAGGGGGCCTACAGGGATGCTGGGGAGGGGCTCTTCATGAGGGACTGTAGTGAGAGGACGAGTAACAGGTTCAAACTTAAAGGGGAAGGGGAAGTTTAGATTGGATAGAAGGAAGAAGTTCTTTACTGTGAGGGTGGTGAGGCACTGGAATGGGTTGCCCAGGGAAGTTGTGAATGCTTCATCCCTGGTGGTGTCCAAGGCCAGGTTGGACAAAGCCTTGTGTGACATGGTTTAGTGTGAGGTGTCCCTGGCCATGGCAGGGGGGTTGGAACTAGATGATCTTAAGGTCCTTTCCAACCCTAACTATTCTATGATTTTATGATTCAATAGGTATCTCCTCTTTGCCTACTCTCTACCACTGTTTGAATGCAGAGTTAATAGAAGGTTCACATCCCCAAGGTCTTACAATGCAGGATAAAATATTGGAAAAACATGTTCAGAATATTATGGGTCCCCATGACAAGTCAAACATTGCCACGTTACTACTACTCTTCTGAAGTCTGTCCCAGTTTACCAAAGTAGTCCAGAGTCCTCCCATCTAGAGCTCATGGTTTGCTGCCTAGAAACTGCTGTGATGGTTCAGACCCTTAGAGTCATCCAAGTGTCACCAGGGCTACTGACTTTGACAAAATTCCCTGAAAAGCTTGTCTAAACACTGTCATAAGCAGCAAGAGGTCAGGCTGCTGGAACATATGCAGCCCAAATTTTATTCAAAATGTGTTCAGTTTTGGTTCTGATATACAGAATTATTTCAATCGCCCTCCACCAACACCTATTGGGCCTGCACATATTGTGGGTTATTATGATGAGCAAGAGCTAGTGATAACTGCATGCTAAAGACAGACTTTCCACATGTACATTCATAAATAGGAATCAGATGTTTAACAGTCTACTGAAAGATATGAATGATCTTCTTGGCAAGAAGAATTTTGGGGTAACTTACATTGTCTTATAGAGGACCATGGGCGTGTAAACTGAGAAACCCAAAAGTATAAAGCCCAGGAATAACTGATAAAGCAGTCTTCAGCAGCACATTGAATGTAACCAGCCTGGTTTGGGTTGACTGAAAATATTTAAGCCCTTTCCTGCTGAAGGGCTTTGTAAGAAGAATGTGACAGCCACTGCTGCTTCCTAACAGGCAGATATTTTTTTAACACATTGTCAAAGGAATTTTCTGCTGCTTAGAAAAGTCTTTATATAGAGTTCTAGGACCCATTGTGCTTTGTAGTACCCAGAAGAACTAGTGACAGTTTCTTGCTCCCAAACGTTTAAGTCTCTATTGTTATATCCAAAATAAAATTGGTAATACATTACAGCTACAAATGAAATTCCCACATCCTCTATGTTTGTTTTTTTTTTTCCACAATATCAGAGGAGCTAGAGCAACAGAATGTCAGCATATATCAGGAGATTGCATATATTATTTAGTCCCAGCAATAAATTGTTTTAAAAAAGAAAATACAGACTTAACAGAAATGAACAGTAAAAACAGACAAAGCATAGGATTTCTTTCTTTAATCTGGTAGTATTTAGCTTTTCAAGACGAGCTTGTGCTAAGCAGTCATATGGACCATAAGTCTGATACTTGCTCTCACTGTTTGCGTCAATCAAGTGGCAGTGTTATTTCCATCAATTTTATTAGAGTTGTGTGTCCCTGGACACTGGCTTTGAGAGCTGAACTGCCAGCAGCCTAAACCTGGAGAAGTTCAGTGACATTTGGATGAAAATGATTCAGCGCCCATTTCTTGTTGAGGAAGGGGATTGGAACAAATACGTTTATGCACGCAAGGAGCTCTGGTCTCAAGGTCTGTAATAATGAAAGTCCCTCTTTCATAAGTGTTCAGTGACACTTTTATTATGAAGTAGAAAGCACAAGGATGTCCATAAACTGATAGACATGGGTGTGAGCAAATACGCCTCCCCAGGGTGTAGTGAGACCAGCAATAGGCAGTGAAGCTACCTTCCTTGTGCATTGTCTCAGCCAGCTGACACGAGACTGATTCCTCCCTGTCATTCTCTCTCTGCCTCATGCCCTAATGCCTCCTGGGTCCTCACCCCTGATGTGTCAGGAATGTTTTCTGCACCCTCCAGTTGCAGCTCTGGCACCTGCTGTGCCCCCTTAGCCCATTGCTAAGCACTGCTATTGCTCTTCTGCTCAAGCCTATTCTTGATGGATTTGCTTTCCTCCCTGGAGTGAGTTTTCACCTGCTAACTTTCACTATCACATAGTTCCTTGGTAATAACTTGTTAAAGCTTCAAATCATGGTAAAGTGGTGAAAGCATGAATTTAGCTGACATTAGTAAGGATAGCTGCCACAACCTTTGCAAGCCATCCCATTTGCAAATGATAAAAAGCCTTTTTAAAAACAAACAAACAAACCCAACACCTGATAATGCAATACTTCCAGTAGGATGTCTTTTTAGCCCAGTGAAAATATTTCATTTTGATAACATCAAGCTGTTCTCTTCCAAGTTTGATTTTTTTATGCACGTAAGTCCAAATAAAAATCAGAATTGTTTTCCAGAAGGCAAAAGGAAAGTATTTTATACTATGAGTTCACTCCCAAAACCTGGGGATTGGGACAAACCCTTGGCAGCTTCCTTAGTACTCAAATTTGAGGTCACAAAACCAAAAAAGAAAAAATCATTAGGAAATGAATAATGAGATACTTGAACTACCTGTAGAGGTGAATAAACCTGCGTTGGCACTGCCTCAAAATGGTAACTTATTGCTTCGTTAGCTAAGAAGAGTTGTCTAAACCATGGAAAGCATTATGCTTGTGTCAGAATCTCAAAATCAGACATAAGCTAGCTCTTAATCTTCCCATGTTATATCCTGACATTCTTTTAGGGAAAAGGGAATAAAATCACCATCAGTCTACTCTGCTATATATGCTCCTCTTTGGAAGTATTTTCATTTTTATACAAAAGATAGCGACTGCAGTTTTTTTGTAGGTATTTTTTGCACTGAAAAACACTTTAAAAAAACTGAACTCCTGTAGATCTGATTGTTATCTAATGTGATCTGTCCTGAGAAGTCTAACTGCCCAGTTTGTATGTGCAGCTCCTGTTGTCTCATGCGTCTCCAGCCATACTCTTCTGACTCTGTGGAATATTTTTTCATGAAACTCTAGGTTCCTGTTTTATAGGTAAAATATCCTCCTCTTCTCCTGCATCACAGCCTTTTATTCTAGCAAAATATTCTCTACTGCTTTTCACAAATACAGCATAAAGAGAAAGAGAACCATCACAGCTCAGGCCCTTGATCTCAGATCTTCATTTTGCAGTCCGCCCTCATATTCACTTGAGAACTTCCTTGATGTTAATTTGCACAGTACTTCATTTTGTTAGCTGAATATACAGCATATCTCCTACCATTAAACAGAGACAGATACATGAAACAAGCTTTTCTGTGGAAAGAATCTGATTTAAATAAGAATATTCACTTGGCCAAAATGAGAGCTAAGTTAAAATCAGGTCTGTTTCTTCACTGGAGGAAGTATATTGCTGATTAGGGTATACAAAGACCACCTCAGTTTTGTCTGAATTTGGGTCATAAGGTGAGACAATTTTTACTGTCCACCAATCTTTCATGGCCAGACTTCGGAAGATCATCCACAGCATCAAAACACATTTTTCCAGGTGTCCTAAGATATTGCTGTTCTTTACTGTGAGGCACTGGGATAGGTTGCACAAGGAAGGTATGAATGCTCCACCCCTGGCAGTGTTCAAGGCCAGGCTGGATAGAGTCTTGGCGACATGGTTCAGTGTGTGGTGCCCTGCCCAAGGCAGGAAGGTTGAAACTAGATGATCTTAAGGTCTTTTCTAACCCTAACTATTCTATGAGTCTATGATTTATTCCAAAATTAGGAGCCTTAATGGATGGTGTTTAACTGAGGGAGCAAAATGGTCCTGCTGCTGATATACGTTGGGTGGGTTCTCCTATGATGTAGCCCATCATAAAATGTGACAAAACCTTCACAGTCTACTTCCAAAGCCAAAAGATGTATATAAGATATGGACTGTTTTCTTGCTAATCAGTACTCAATTCAGACAACATTTTTATCACCAGGGTTTTCAGAATGACCATAAATATATAACCATTGTTAGACTGCATGGCCACACTGCATTTGGTATTCATGCTACCAGCATGGTAGTGGATAGATTTTTGATACGTTCGGTCTAAATACCAAAACACACCTTGTTCTCATATGAAGAAAGAAATACTGAGATAAACTTGCACCTTTTGTAAGGGGCATAATAAAAACAAATCTTTTATTATAGCTAGCTACGTCATAACGTATTTTAGTTTGTAGGAAATATATTATGATTCTACCTAAAACAGGTCCCCTTCATTGAGACTTGTGGTTGCTGAAAACTGATTGGCAATAACTACAATAATGGTAAAAAAGAGTTTACATAAAACCAGCTGCCACTGTAAGTGGTGGTTCAACATAGGAAGTGCTTATTTGGTCTTTTAATTCTGGTTTCTCAGTTCATTACTTTTACATAAGAACACTTAGTGTCTGTTGGTGTGCACTGAAAAACTTCATATCTGAGACCTGCAACTAAGGAGCTGCAACAATGGCCTGTCTAATCCACTCCCTGTCTCTGGGCAGCTTACTCCTTTCTGAGGCATTTTTTAAGAAGTATGCGTGTCTGAGTTCAATTTTGATGTGGACACTTTCTCTAAATATAAAAATGTAGTCATTTAGATACGGGCTATCTATTTCACTGGAAAATCCATCTTATTCACTTTGGAGAGCCACATTTCCATGTCATGCTTTCTTTGCTTTCAGTAGATTACTGAACTAAGAGGTCTGAGATCTACCAATACTTTGCATTGGATTGAATGTTACAGGAAATAATAAAAACTAGTTTTCTCTCAACTTGTCATCTATCTTTCTTGTCTTTGTCTTATTTTTTATCTACCTTATTCTCTTAGCAACCCTTGTATATTTGTCTCTTTCTTTTATAAATTACATAAGATACCACACTGGCTCTCAGTAAGATGCTGATGCTCAGTAAGATGTGAGTGAATGTTGCTCCAGGCTCGAACTTTGAAGACCAAAAGGAGATTTGTGTCTCAACACTGCTGTACTCTGAGAGAGAGACAAAACAGTATTCAATGTCTAATTACTGTGAACAGATCTTATGAAAGATTTTGCAGGCATCTCTTATATTAGCCTATATTAGTGGATCAGATGTGAAAAGTTTTTGCTTGTTTTTTTATGCTGCATGAAACGTAGTGGCTCTGTAGACAGCAGCATGTTCTTTGTCAAGATTTTACAAAAGTACACCCAGTAGCTTGTCATCTATCTTTAATACTACAAGATGACATTAATCAATTTTTAGTAAATCTCTGTTTCACATCTGAGCATGGAAGTTTTACTCTTCCTGGTAGCTGTTTTAATTGCCTTGCTGAAAGAAGCAAATCTATAGCCTCAGGTTCAGCAACCCTTCAACACTTTTCCACAGGTTTGAATTACTCAGTGGTTGAACATACTATATTCAGATCGCAGGATATTCCCATTTATTCACCATTTTGAGCCTGGCTTCCTAAGGAAATCAAGTTTATGTTTCGCTAGCATTCAGTCTCCCTTTTTCCCTAGTAACTTTTAAATACATTTTTAGTCATTTTCAGCTATACTAGACAATGTCTAGATACCTCAAAGCCATCCAATTCCTTTGACTTTTGTGAAAGTATATAGCTGTAACTCAATTTTATCTCTTATGTCTGCCTGCCTAGCTGCATAGAAAAAGAGGATCTAAAGACAGAGAGTAACTCACAGAAGAAAACCAGTCAATCTCCAGCACAACAAGTTTTGCTGATGCCTAAGTATGGACAGAAAACTCAAGAGGGAGTTGATGGTTTGGGAGGGTCATGGCTGAAAGAGGAAAAGTTTCAGGGAGGGCTGCAGATGAAAAATACTAGGACACAGAGTCCTAGTGTGATTGTAAAAATGCACATAGAATCATAGAATAGTTAGGGTTGGAAAGGACCTTAAGATCATCTAGTTCCAACCACCCTGCCATGGGCAAGGTCACCTCCCACTAAACCATGCCATCCAAGGCTATGTTCAACCCCACCTTGAACACCGCCAGGGATGAAGCATTCACAACTTCCCTGGGCAACCCATTCCAGGGCCTCACCACCCTCACAGTAAAGAATTTCTTCCTCAGATCCAATCTAAACTTCTCCTGTTCAAGTTTGAACCCGTTACCCCTTGTCCTCTCACTACAGTCCCTCATGAAGAGCCCCTCCCCAGCATCCCTATAGGCCCCCTTCAGGTATTGGAAGGCTGCTACGAAGTCTCCACACAGCCTTCTCTTCTCCAGGCTGAACAGCCCCAACTTTCTCAGCCTATCTTCATACAGGAGGTGCTCCAGTCCCCTGATCGTCCTCGTGGCCCTCCTCTGCACTTGTTCCAACAGTTCCCTGTCCTTTTTGTGTTGAGGACACCAGAACTGCACACGTAGGGCTTAAGCAGCTAGGGAAAATCTAAGAACACTCTTAACGGCAAAACCCTTGCTCCAGTGGAAGACATGGGACAGATCAGTATAGTGGAGTGGAAGAAACCAAAGACAAAGGTAGGAAACCACATCCCTAGGTTAATAGCTTTATTGGTCCTTCAGCGGACAAAAAAACTGACTGCAAAGTCAAAGATTTGAAACAGTTCCAAGAAGGCACTTTGCAAAATCCACGTATAGAAATTTGTGTCACTTTTCATATATCAGAATGTTTCCTAAGCTGGAATATCACATGCATTTTCTTTTGCTCTTATATCAACCTTCAAGTGAAGGCTGGATTGTTTCCTGTCTTCCTTCAGAAAAAGTAACAAATTTAACTCCTGCAGCTATCTCGGCATATCACTCCTGAATTAATCTCTACCCATGTTGCTTTCCTCTTTTTCAGTTCTATTGGCACATTTTCTTTTCACGCCAGCATTAAACCACTCACTGAGTTCTACCAGGGGACAACTCATTCAGATTTGCCGATTTTAAAATTCTCTGGTAATTTGGAATCACAAGGGGCAAACTGTTCTTTTCCTCTTATTACAAGTAGTAAAAGGAAAATTTCCTTAATTTCTCCGGTTTTCTTTGAGACAGAAAGAGGTCTTATTAGTTTTCCGTTAGTGTCATAAACTTGATCAAGAACTGTAAAGAGCTAATCAAACACTCAAAAGGGTAACAAGAGCCTTCACAGATGGCTGTATGTAATGATGGAAATGCCTCTTCTGAAGTGTATAGATACTAATTTTTCCTTTTGATTTGCTATTGAAACAAAAAAATCAACACCTAGTAGTCTGTGGGGTTTTTTTTTCCAGCACCAGTCCACCAAAACAACACAGAGTAGGGGGTTAATTCTTCCTAAAATTAATTACTTATTCTTTGGATTTTTTGATCCTCCTTTATTCGTTAAACTTGCTATTTTTGGAAAAAAAAAATATTTAGTGTATTTATTTGCTGTATTTATCAATATCTATTTACGCAAAATGTGTTTTTCTCCAAACTATTTCCAAATTTCAATCCAGGATTTTCAAATAATTTCTGTTCTCCTGGAAGTACATCTTTTGATAAGCTACATCAGGAAAAAATACCAGACTTCTAAATTAATTTCTATTTTAATTTTCTCACACATCATTAGCTTTAGAGGTAATGTTACTCTGTCTTTTCTCCTCCAACTGGAACAATGTAAATGCAACAGTTTAGGATATTGTCACACATGCTACGACGTTCATGATTTGTGAAAAGACTGAAAAGCCTTAGCATATTATTTCTTATTTTCCAAGTTATTCTAAGTTGCCTCCTGTTCTCCTGCTTGCTACTGTTGGCTGCAGTTCTGTGACATGCTGCTAAGGGGATTACCTCTATGAGAAAGTTTTCTGTACTATGAACAGTTCATTTCATCCAGCAGTAGAAGATACAAGTGGGAGATCTAAAATTTTCCCTGCTTCTTTTCCAGGACTGTTCAAGCAACCAGTGCATCAATGAAGAGACATCATTATTGGACTTCATAATGAAAAAAGCATGTAGCTTATTCTTGGGCACAGCCTAAAAGAAAGTGGATCTTGTTGCCCTCAAATTTCTCTGCTAAATATCAGTATTTTCAGTTTTGTATAAGCTGATGCTACCTCCTCCTTGAATTTGCTTTCTACTAGTTTCCTTTCTCTGTGCCAGGGCACAGGGAGGACCAGCCTGCTCTCAAAGGGCAGGTGAGCTAAAAGCTGGGTTGACCAGAGTGATAATACTGATATACATGATACAGTCACAATACAAATGATGTACTCATGACATAGTTCTGGGTTTGCACATTTCTAATGCCAGTTATTACATTAGTGTACTGGAATTTTATTAATTTAGTTCAAACAACTTGGCAATCTATCTTTATTCTGCAAAATTTTACACTTGTCTTTCAAATGAATAATTTTCAGATGACTGATTTTGTTTGCCTTACCATCCCTTTCTTTCTCCAGGTGGCTGATTTTGTCTATCTGCTAGTAGCAACTTGTGATGTGGGCATAGCATGCAGTTTCATAGCATGTTATAACGTAGAGGGTGGACCAGCCATCTGACTAGCTATGGTAGCTAACTATCGGAACCTTTAAACAGCTAGCTTCAATTTTTGAACCAGAAAGGTCAACTCTTTTGTTAATTATATTTTGATATCCCTGCAGTTACATGAAACACAGGGAATCTCAAAAGGCTCAAAACTGCAGAAAAGAAGAAAGTAATTTTGAGGCTGTAATTGGATGGATGAAGATAGAAGAGTTTGCATTTTGAAGGAAGAAATGCTTTAAATATTTTTATAGTGATACTTTTTTTTTTATTTATTTATTTATTTTTATTTTTTTTTAGGTTGGGAAAGATTAACTTTTTATTTTAGATAAAAGGATAAATTAGAGCCAAACATGTTGACCCAGGACCACAGGGGCCATCTAGTTAGGGGTTTTCTCAGCCCACCTCCAGTTTTATGTATTTTGGCCCGAGAGCTGATATGATTTAAGTTAAGAAATTCTGTTTGGTAATACTTCCTTTTATAGTTAGATTGGAAAACTAGATGATCTTAAGATCCTTTCCAACCCTAACTATTCTATGATTCTATGATTCTATGATATTTATTGCCTTCATTAATTTCTCATTTACTTCAGAAGTGCCCCAATCACCATTTTAAGGTTCTTTCCAATCTTTTTTCAAGCACTAGTTGCACAATTAGTGTTGGTTTTTTGGTAATCATTTAGGTATTCCATTGACTACCATAATCCAAATCTGGATTCCATGAAACCGAAAAAATGTTAACATGAAATAAGATTAAATTAATATTATTTGCTCTTTAATAGTCAGTAAAATGTGAATATAAATCCAAGATTTTTCCAGGTTTCTTTCTATAATATGTATTTGTATTCATATAATAAACCTTGTTTAAATATCAGGTTCTAGCCACAGTTTTAAAGACTACTGAGCTACAACCTTATGAGAAAGTAAATTATAAGCTTAGGGAGCTGGGGATTTTGGTGCCATTTTAGCAGTCCTGAAGACTGGGAGCAGATGGGCTAAGTATGATTCCAACTTTCTCTGATTATGCAGGAATGATTTGCTGGTACTGTAGATACTTTTTGTTTCTCTTGAGTAGCTGTACATTCTTTAAGGTGCTTCTAAATTCATCTACAGCTAATGAAAATGCATTCATCATGTTGCAACTCATTAAAATTTACACTGGACTCGCTGCTGTATCTAGTTCTGAGTTATTCACAAAATAAGATAGAATGGTTACATGTTTAGATTAATTTTTAAATGAAAAAGAAAAAAAAACCAAACAAACAAAACACAAAAACCAAACAACCAAAAGTACTTTAAAATGCCCAAACCAAAACATTGTATTTTTTAAGTATTTGCACAAAACCACTGGACCTCTCACTCCCAGAAGGAAATTTATCAACTTAAATAGCTCCAAATCAGGACTCTGACAAGCAGATTTCATTCATTGTGAACAACAGCCCGAGACAAATATTTTTAAATCAGTTTATGCTATTTGATTGTATAGGGTGAAAAAAAATCAGGTAAAGTGTTATTTGTATGCTTATGTTATTTTCATGAATGTGTTTTATCATGTTTTGTTGCTTTTGTAAAAAATTGATATAGTTAACTAATTGGTAGTCCTTGCTAGTGTTATTGTGACTCAACAACAAAGTGAGTCAGAGCCTCTCAAGCTATTTCTATAAAGGGCATCTACCCAGTCCCAAGATCCACACCCCCAAATGTATAAATAAGTAAAACTAGTGTTGCATTAACTTTGAACTATCTCCCACAGATTGCTCTATTTCCTTCTCCTCTCCTCTCCTCTCCTCTCCTCTCCTCTCCTCTCCTCTCCTCTCCTCTCCTCTCCTCTCCTCTCCTCTCCTCTCCTCCTCTTCTTTTGTCCGTTCTTCACTTCTTGGAGCTAGGAGAAATCTATATCTGAATGTCACCTATGGAAAACTGCCACTCTGAAACAATGAGCAGGTTTCCAAACAGTTCTCGCATTTGGTTATTTGACAACCATCAAGCTTAGTAAACTTTACAGTCCTTTTAATCTCTAGTTTTTAGCAGAAGGCTATTCTAGATATTTCGGAAGAATGACCAACTCCCCGTGCATTAAGTTTCATCATGTTATTTATTAGTGCGGTACTGGTTTGAGCCCTGAAGCATGTTTTAATATCTCTTCCAGAATATATTTGCAGCAATAGCATTTATAACTCCGGAATTTTTGCTTTTTGTGTAAACATGATTTCTTTTTACAATTTTGTTCAGCTGACAGGCAGGGCACTCAACAAAACAGCCACACACTAGTCGTATAACATGCACAGTTCATTAAATAGAAGGGAAAAGTTAAGAACACTGCTGACCAGTGAATGCTATTTTTTTGGAAGTGAAACTGGAATATAGAAAACATATGAATTGTGCTGGATATGGGGCATAAGTAAGGCAAGATAAACTGCTGAGGGATTTTCAAGTAGCAAGAAAACAATTACATCTTTGCAATTTGTCCAGGATGGTAATCCTGGGAATGATATTCTTACATGGCACCATGAATTCTGTGTTTCGTAGTCTTCGTGACCTCCAGCAACAGCATGTTTGCCCTTTCCATTTTGGAAATATGAGATTGTTAAAATATCCGAATAATGTTGCTACTGCTTAATCTTATACGTATGAAATTGGATAATAAGTTGCTGTTTATTAGTGGTATCAGAAGCAAGCAGCTGCTTTTTGTCGTCAACAGCATTGGCCAGGCACCCTGGGTGAGCCAAGTATGAAGGTGAGCCCCTGTGTTTTCCTGCTTCTTTCTGACAAATAGTCACAATGAGCATAATATATATGCTTTACAAATACACTTTGACAAAACATACTTTGCTATGTCTTTCAGCCATGAACAGGAATCAACTCTCAGCTAGGTTCCCATCCATTACATTCCTACTATTATCTTTTTTTCCTAGTGCTTCTTTTGGTAATAAGTCATGCAGTCCAATTATTGTTAACATGAGAAGGTACTTATTTTTATAGGTTTTGAATATTATACCTCTTAATTTCATAGTGTAATTCTGTGGTTTTTTGTTATGATTCAGGATGAACAGTAATTCCCAAAAGACATTCTTTATAACACACAGTATCTTATATTCTTACACAATTTTTTTAAGCTAATTAATATTGTGCTAGAGTGATGATAACTGCCTAAATTAAATTTGTTTGAACCTTTCCGTCTCCGTTTCAATTTTCTGGACAAATTTTGAGACAAAAATTGCAAAGTAGCTGGTAGGTTATTCTGTACAGACACATTGCTACAAGATTTTCAAGTGTTAAAAAGCCTGATAAAAACCACACTATCTATAAAAACCCAAAACCAGTGGATCTCCAGTCAAACACTAGGCTTGACCCAGAGCATTGGAAGAGTGAGCAAAGGATTTTTCTTTCACTGGGTTTTACAGAAACTGGAATGAACCCCTTTACAAAGTTGCTCATTGCTAGTTTGCAACACCATGACCACAGACAACCCCTGATACTGATCACTTTTCCTTGACTTTGTAAAGGACTTGCATTTTTTTACAATCAATGGTAGAGTCCTATGTGCCCTTGCTAAATAGGACACTTAAAGGTTAGATTATTCTATGAACGAAAGACCCTTTTGTTCACTGTTCTGGATGACTGATGAGCTGTTTATCTTATTTTTTATGACAATATTTAAAAATACACCCATAGTACAATCCATGTCCCTAAGGAGCATTTTAAGAAGTTCGTAGGAGAAAGTACCATATGTGCAAACCACTGCAGTGAGTTAAGAAGATTCTTATTGAAGATTCAGTTTGGTCTTTTGAACTGAGAAAATATTTGTGGGTTTTGTTCTGAAACTTACTAAATTGCCTTCATTATGTTTCTGCAGCTAACACAGATGTCTTTTGATATTGTGCTATTCATCTTTTATTAATTATCTACTTAGACATATGAACAGACCATTTGAAAACTATAAGCATTAGCAAGCTGAACTCTTCTGCGTTGGATATACTCATAATCTTCCTCTTAACCAAAATGTGCCTCATTAAAAGAAAATATTCAGGCATTGAGACAATATCCGCTGTATTCATAAAGAGCCTAGAGCTGAACTTCATAACTAACTTATTTTTCTAATGGAAATCTATGTGCATGCTGGATGCACATATTGATGTTCCAAATTTATTAGTGTTTCATGGAGAAATTAATTGACTGCTCTAACTAGTAACAATATCTATGTCATATATATATAACATTTCAGATATGTAACAAAATAAATCTTAGCCTTGCGTTTTCACCTTATGTGGGTTAGATACGCCACATCTGTAAGCCATCTCTATCATCCAGATTTGATACATCATTCTAGGATACTTACCGTGCAATTTATCAGGCTAATTAAGCATTTGAATCCATGGTGCTTTCACTCCACTGGAAATGCTGAAGCTGGTTAATAGAATTTCCAAAACTTTCATGTGCTTACTGTGGGGGAAAAAGAGAGAAACCAGTCTTTACTTCAGCTACAGCTGAAGAAAGTCATACTGCTGGAAGCCTGTTTCTATAGAATAAAAAAGAGGAGAAAAGCCTCTCAGGAAGGATGATGGTTTTCCCCTGGACTGAGTTTAACTGGGATATACTTCTTCGCAGTAGTTCATATGGTGCTGTATTTTAGATTTATGACCAAAATAGTGTTGATAGCACAGGGGTGTTTTAGCTATTACTGAGCAGATATCGCCAAGTCAAGGTTTTTTCTGCCTCTCATCACCCCATCAGCAAGCAGGCTGGGGGTGCACAAGAGGCTGGGAGGGGACACAGCTGGGACAGTTGATCCTAACTGACCCAAGGGATGTCCCACACCACATGGTGTTGCAGCCAGCAGTAGAGGCTGGGGGAAGAAGGAGCAAAGGAAGGTGCAACTTCAGAGTTATGCCATCTGTCTCTCCAAGCATCCCACAGGCATGATGAAGCCCTGCTGTCTTGGGGATGGCTGAACACCTGCCTGACAATGGGAAGTGGTGAATTAATTATTTGTTTTGCTTTGCTTGAATACACAGCTTTTGTCTTATCTATTAAACTGTCTTTATGTCAACCTATGATTTTTCTCACTCACTTTTCCAATTATCCCTGCAATCCCACCGAGGGGAGTGAATGAGCAGCTGTGTGGGCCTGAGCTGCCTCAACCCAACGCACCCTCACATTAATACCTTAGAAAATGTTGTCAAACATATTCTGTACAGAAAGAATTCTGTCAACAATTGCTTTTCAGATCCTCATATCTGATTCTTTAACCTCTGGCTCCTGCTCCCTAAACACATAGTCCTTTCTTTGCCTGACATCCCTTCCCCAAAGATAATCTTAAAACACATTTTGACAGGGAGGAAGGCGTTCAAAGCTGGTGAGCTAGGTGGAACCTTTAAACCACGAGAAAGCAAGTTGTGTATGGGAAAAAAATGGGGCTGCCTATATATGCCCTTTACTATTACGTTTTCAAACTAGAGAGATTTAAGTTGGTGTGCTGATTCACATTCTTTTAAACATAGGAAGTATTTTCAGGTAACAAATCATAGATAGCTTTTAATTCTTTCTTCCTACTTGCTCACTTGAGCTGTTGTCTTATACTATCAATCCTCATTACAAGACATGAATGCTAATTATGAGTTTTACCAAAAACCGGGAAACAAAAATCACCAAATTCACAGGGTTTTTGGCTATTAGGTTTCTGAGTTCTTTTAAAGATTTTTTTTCAGTCATCACTACTTACAATAAAAACAAACAAACAAACAACAAATATGCAATTTAAAAAGTTCAGTTTCAAATGGAAAAATATCCTAAGTATTTTGTATGGTTATAAGAAAATAAGAATGCCCATAGAGAGTTAGACCAAAGGCCCACCTAGTCCAATATGCTTTCTCTGACACTGACCAGTAAGAAATTATAAGACCTAAATAACCATACAGTGATTATTCTCTAGACTGTTCTCCTCTCCAGGAACCTGCAGCTCAGGTGATGCCTTTGCATTTCAGTAGTGATAGGGTTTTTTTCCATAAATTTGTCCAGCTGCGCATTTAACACATGCAATCTTTTAGCCTCGAAAACATCCCACAGGAAGAGCTTGACACTTTGCTTGCACCTTGTGTAACAAATTCTCTTTCTAATTGTTCGGAATTGCTATGTCCCAAGACTGTCTTGCGAAATCATAATTGCAATGTAGCACTTCTGCAGTACCTGAAGACAACTGCAAACAAGGCTGGTAGATAACATGGTGCTGTGATTTACAGTAGCAGGTGATAGAAGATCAGATTATTAAATGGCAGAATTGCCCAGATCTTGGAATACAAGGGAGGAAGAAGAGAGCCCCAGTCCTACCTTGTGTAGCAACCTTCACCAATGGCTGAAGCTTCCAGGGAAAAGCACCTGGCTCCTCAGGGAGGACAGATGAACTAGAGGTGAGGGGGATGCAGGGCACAGAGTGAGAAGACAAATAAGAAGAAAGGGCAAAAGTACTTCAGATACTCCATATCTCACTGAACCTATCTCAATCCAGCAAACCAGTTCGGTAATGCCCAAACATCTGTTAAGGATTAATACTTCCTGTTAGGAAGATAACATGTATGAATGATACAGCTGAGGATCCTTATCACTGGAGCAATAGGCCTGAAGAAGTGAAAGACTGGAGTAATTAAACATCTTGACTCAGGGTCTAGGAGAAACAAGATTGTGGTGACTGGACAAGGAATAAAGTTAAGGCTACTGAGCACAGACAGAAAGAACAAGAAAAAGAAAAAATATGGCAAACAATGATAGAATGAGATGTAGCAATTTATGAGCTATTTCTTCCCAATATGTCCATCCAGGAGAGATCAGAAATCTGAGGGTCACTTTTGTCCCTTAAGTGAAAATTCCATCTTCTTCAGTCTCTTTTTTAGCAGTCTTCATGCATGTGCTAGTAATCTATGTAACCCCAGTTATGCAACAGCATATAATGTGAATTTGTTATTTGATGAACCGATTTGGGAACACTGAGGTATAGCTTCAATGTCTTTCATAACTGGACAGCATTTGGTTCATCAGCCTACTGCTTTACAACCAGATGTGTACCAAGATGCTTAGGAGATGCTATTTCTTACTTGAAAACACTCTGCTTCTCACATCTGTTGGTTATTAATGAACTATAGCTACATTCTCAATGAACTACTACATCAAACAGTGCAGTTTCTTAACTTGTTACAGCATTCCTCTTGGTGCTGCTCTTGTTTCAAACTAGCCAAGTAGAGAACACTACATATAAACAACAATTGAATGTAATACCCTACTTTTCCCTCCATTTCACCCTTTGGTCATGAAAAGGAAATGGCCCCAAGCTGCACCTGGGGAGGTTTAGCTTGGATATTAAGAAAAATTTCTTCACCGAAAGGGTGCTCAGGCACTGGAACAGGCTGCCCAGGGAAGTGGTGGAATCACCATCCCGAGAAGTGTTTAGAAAACGTATAGATGAGGCCCTCAGTGGCATGGTTTAGTGGTAGTCTTGGCAGTCCTGGAGTAATGTTTGGACGTGATGATCTTAAAGGTCATTTCCAACCTGGTTGACCATACGATTCTCTGAAAAGGGGCATCAGGCCCGCCTTTGTGTCGTGTATTCTGCTGCCACCATGTGGCTCTTTCTTTTCATTCACATCAAGATTTATAATACAATAACTTGTAGTTTTTTATACCTCGTTTAAATTGCAGGTACCACATTCTGTCTTCAAATATTTATAAAACTTTTCTCTAAGACATATACTCTTTTGTTTTTAATATTCTTCATATATATTTATAAATGAGACATCTGGTCCACACTTGCATAACAAACACTAAGTTTTCTGTTGGATGGAAAATGTTATCATGCTGAATCACACATAATTTTGCACAGTGAAGAGTAACAGTGAGTGCAAGTATCATTTTGCAATTCAGGAAGCAGCTTTGCCCACACGATACTTTCCAGTGAGCTGACACAAAGAGAACTACTCTCAATGTTTGCTATATGCTTCGGCAACTTCAGTTATCTCAGACAAATTCTATTCCTATTCCATATACTCAGTTTGACTTTGACATCTACCCATTGAAGAAGCTTTCTGGATGGTTATTGTTTGTTTGTTTGTTGTTTTTTTTTTTTTTTTTTTGCCTGAATTAAACGTTTGGAGACAGGAAAGAATTTTTTTTTTTTTTTTTTCCTAAGCCTTTTTCCTCTGGTTTTAGTCTTGAAAGTTTTAAATGAAAGTGAACAAGGTGTGCTCTTCCTGGACTCTAGGATAGATGATGTAACCTGTAATATCATCAGCTTTCCTGTGCTTGACAAAACTGCATTAGTATTTTATGGTTCAATTTAGAAACCCCTTTCTCTTGGATAGTCTCCTCATTTGATTAGGCTAGACTGGAAGTATAAAACCTTCAGTAATTGAAGTGGACAAGCAGTCCAGCTGCTGATGAAGTCTGCCTGACAATGCCTCTCAACATAAATATGTGCACGTGCAGCACAACTTTGTATTATTTAGAATGCTCAGTCACCATCTCATTGTGTTTGCTTTGTATATTAAGCCTCTTACATTGGTTCTGTGCTTCTCTGTTGATCTCTGACCACTGCACCCTCATTAGGTCATCCATGTAGTCTAAAAAACTGTGTAAAGGATGAGCATGCAGCTGACTTCTTTGAGGATAAAGGACTTCAGTGCATTAGTCTTATTTAAAGCGGTGGAGGGTATGGCGAGAATTATCTGCACTTCGGTAGTTGTCAGATTTTGGCTTAAGCACCAAATACAATTTTGTATTAACAAACTCTTCCTGAAAAATGTAGTTGTATTACCCAACATGTCAGTTTTAAAGACATAAATGACAATGGTTTAAGCAAATACTAAGATACACAAGAGCTGTTAAGAACAACAGCTCATGTCAGCAGAATGAAAAGAGCTTCAAGCTTCTGCCTTGCACATTTGGATATGCTGTAGTGCATAAGCTCTAACTTATAAATATGTGTAAATGTTGAAAAGTCTGTAGTTCTTTCTGCATAGAAGCACTGCTGTCTTGCTGAAGTTGAGCACTGCAGCACCTATTTCATGCCTAATATCATTTGGGATTTACAAAATTGCCTGATGCTCCCCTAGAGCATTGAATGCAGTATAGATCTAGGGGCAGGGATGATTTTCATAATAAGGTAATCAGAACTTTATAATTACACATTTGAATTTCCTATATTAAGATATATGTGCCTGTTGCTTTATTCCATTTGAGATCTCTGCAGAGAGAAGCGTAGTGAGTGCTACAGGTCAATGCTGAAATGCCTTTTTCTGCTGTTGTAATGCAGTTCTTTTCCTCCCATTTGCTTATAACTGTATCAAATTCATTAGGGGTAGAATTTTCCCACATTTTATATTAGTGTAGATGGGAACTGATTTTAAAAGATTTATTTCACATGCTTGTCTGTATACGTTCAGGTGCATGAGACACATGGATGAAGATGATTTGTCTATCAAACATCAGTCAAAAACTGTAATTCAAGAACATCTGAACTAAATTTTGATAAATTGGCATCTTCATAATGTCAGCTTGGAATCTAAACCTGAACACGAATGATGAAAGTTAAGCTGGCAGAAAGAATATTACAACTGTCTGAATGCATGTACAGCAGAATTTTTCTCCTTAAATTTGGCAATGGGAATACTGATGCTCACTGACACAGGTGAATTTTAGGGGTTTCTTTCTTAATTTAAAGTGACTGCAAATATTGGCTGCTCTGGGAAACATTTTAACTTCTAGGAGCTTCAGAGCAGAGAGTAAAGAAGAGAAAGGGGAATAGATATGCTCCCAATTTTTAATTGTAGGCCTCCAACAACCTTTAGACACCTTTAATAATAATTGTACAAAGTGAGGTTATACCATCTTTTTAATGTCATGATGTTGAATTCTATCTGGCACAGTGCCCCAGCTTTAACAAGAGGAGAGTGGTCCTGTGGCCAGCATAAGCTTTTAGTGTCTGCTGAAGCCTTGTGCTTGGTTACCTGTGTATTCTGCCCAAACTCTTGTGCTTTGGGCAGAAAAAATACATGCTAAAGCCAAAACGTCAGTCTTGCTACGACACTATAAAAATTGTGGACAGCATTATGAAGTGGTGAGGAATAAAGCCGTTAGTTTTTCAAACATCTATTTAGGAGCAGGTATCTTAAATCATTATTAGTTTTCATCCTGTTTTATTTTGCTTGCAAGTGCATAATTTGCAGTGATGAATCTCTTGGTAGTTAGAATCCACCAGTTAAAGAAAATGAAATCTGAGCTTCCTGGAGATCACTGCAACTTGATTAACCTGGAGGGATGACTACCAATCATCTCACTTGACAAGGTACTTTACTGAAAAAGAAAGCTAGAAAATAAAAAGGTAATTTTCAGTTGTGTAAATTATTCAGCTTCTACCAGGAATCAAATTAGAGGAGGAATAAGAAGATGGGAATTTCCCAGACAGAAGCTTTTTATAATCACTGTTTCTTGATAGATCACACATAGTTGCTGTAATTACCTCAACTGTGCTATATTAATATTCTAACAAGATACCAACACGGGCAATACAGCATTATGATTTTCTTCTGTTTTGATCATAAATCCTTGGCGTTTTTCTTTCTTAGATAACTCACATAAGCATAAATTTTTGTTCTTATTATTTCTATTGATAAGCAGCAAGGAAAGGTTAATTCTTGTAAAGATGAAAAGGTCCTCATTATTATGGTTGCAGTCAAACAGGCTTGAAAAGCATTTTAAAACAAAAATGAGAAAATTAGAGTATGAAGCATAACTGCATTTTAGTAAAAAAAAGTAATAATTCCCATTACAGTAGTAAGACACTTAAAAACCACATAGAAACAAATAACTAAGTTTAAAATCTTTATGTAAAGAAAGAACTGTGTACAGCTTGGGGAAGGCAGTATGCCTAATTCTCAGAAAGTAGAACTCATCCTTTCCTTATCAACTGAGACACTAATTTACAGGGTAGAAGACTGAGGGGAATTTCTCCAATGAAGAAAGAATGTAAGTTGAACCCAAATTACTCACCACAGGCATTGCTGTCCACATTCACAGATAAGAAGAGCAGAGCAAAGGCAGCCAGGTTGCCTGACTTTGCCACGGAAAAAAAGGCTGAAGAATTTCAGAATTAAGGCATATCAGTCAAAGTTTCTACAAGGTGATGTCTATATGTGCTCAAATTACCTTTGCAGCCAATGCAGATCCAGTCTACAGCTGGTGGAGTGTAGAGAGCAACCCAGCTGGCCACCAGCTGGCGAGCTTAGTGTGAGCTGCATCGCTCTAGGTGTTCCTTAGCATTGCATGACCTGGGGCAGAATTCAGTTACCTAAATACTGTTTGACATTTTATGCAATGACACCTATACACTTTTGACAAATGAAGAGTTGAGACATCAGGCTACTCAGTAATTCTGTAGCCTACTGAGTACTGAGCATAAGTTGTTGCGTCTTCTGCACTTCCTTCTTCTTATATTCAGTTTGGGTTTAAAGTGTTCTTTTCCCTGAAAAAATAATATTTTTTTCTTCTCCTGGTGTACCAGAGAAAGGGACATTATGAAAACATTAGGATGAAACATACATAGGTCTTGATACTATAAATGTGAACTCAAAAGAGCACTATAAGAGTATTAGACCTATTCTTCTCTGCCCAGGCAAGAAAGCCAACCTTGCATAGCTGAGGCAGCACATCGTCTCTGCAAATGCTTGTGAAACAGAGCTCTTTGTGAAGTGCACTGGAAGTCCACAAGAAAAACCTGTCCTCATTGCACTCTTTGCAGAGTTCTCAAAGTTCACACTGCTGATGATGAGCCACCACTTATGAATTAGCATATTATATAAATCATACTCAATTATAAGGGTATATTCCCGCTCCTTAATGAGCACAATGAAAATAGAACAGGAAAAAAGAACTGCATGACTGTTTTATTTACATAAAGAAATGTCATTAAAATTCTTCTGGTTTTCTTGAAGGCATTTTTTTTTTTACATTAGTAGGAATACAGATCTGGCCTAATTTCCTAACTGAAAATTAATGAGGATTGGAGATATTTAAATTACAGTCAGTGGACTCAGATATTTAGAAAAAGGAATATCTTTGGTGAAAGAGATGTGTGAGGAAAAATACTGCTGTGAAGCTGGAAAAGAGAAGAACTCTCTGTGGATCAGTTGTACGTCAATTTCCCATGTACAGTGTTAAGATATTTGTTGGGAGAAACAAGTTAAAAGAGGATTTGTAATAGAAACAAAAATTGATGTCTACCAAAGAAGGGCAGAGTTGTAGTTTTCTTGAGAGTAAGAAGCTGTTGTTTTTCCCCTCTTTTGCCTTCATTTCTGAATGTTTTCCATTACTTATCCACCCCAATCTGAACTGTTGCAGACATTAAACTGTATACTTTACTTCTCCAGTAGTGTACTAGACTTAATTATGGCAGAGCTGCACAGGGGGAAGTGAACTGGTTCGTGGAGGCAGTGTGTTCAGGTTGGGAAGCGGTGGGCAGTCAAAGAACTTGTATAACAACTGTAGCAAGCGCAGCCTCACGCAAACACAGGCCCCCTATCTATTTGCATCAATGTCTACCATTTATCTGTGCACTGTAGGGAGGCACTGCAGACATGTGCTGCACAAGCACACTGTTGTATATTATGCTGCCTCTATTCTCTTTCTTTAGGACAAGTTCTTGAACTTTCTGGAATCCCAGGCATTTTTTTGTAATTTTTTAAAACTGAAATTATTCAATTTTTTTTCAGTCTTCTTTACTGTTTTCTTTGAAATACTTGGGGAGGCAGGTTTATTGAAACACTTAACCCTCTTGGTCCTCCTCTGGACTTGCTGCAATAGATGCACATCCTTCTTCTGCTGTGGGCCACAGAGCTAAAGGCAGTACTGCAGGTGGGGTCTCACCAAAGCAGAGCAGAAGGGCAGAATCACCTCCCTTGATCTGCTGCTCATGCTCTTTTTGGTGCAGCCCAGAATACAGTTGGATTTCTGGGCTGCAAGCAGACGTTGTGTCATGTTGGGCTAGATGATCTAGAGATTTTTACCCCAGGACTTTGCACAGTAATTATTGATAAGTTCTATAAATACAAACTAATAAACTGAAGGGATTTATCTAAAAGTCTGTAACAAATGAAAGAGCATTTTCTGTGCAAAAAAAACTGTCACAGCCCAGCACAGCCAAGCCCACCCTCCTGTCCTACTCATCCCTTGTCCAGGCCACATCTCTGACTGGTTTCCCAACAATTGCTCCATCATCTTTAAAACGTAGGATTAAAATCTTCTCTTTTACATCCTGCCACCTCTCTAGGGGAGAAGGACTACTCTGGTAGAGGAATAAACAAAGGAAATATGCCTGGGTCCAGGGTGAGCTGAGTCAGTTTCACCCATTGACCCACTAAGGCTTGGGCAGGATGATTTCTGCTGCTCTGGGATTCACATGTCTGAGTATAGAACAGGGTGAATACAAAGGAATCCTACCTCCCCTCTGTGCCTGGCACATTTATATTCTCTGAGCCAGAGAAACTGTGTTAAGTAACAGCTTCAGTTTGGCTTGAAAAAGCATATAGCAGTACAGAAAGGAAAAGAAAACACTGAAATCATCCACTTTTGTAGTACTTGAGATAACAGCAGGGATCTGGAGACTAACAAATCTGATTCATTCTTTCATTTGCAAAATCTATAAAACAACACACGCACATATACATAAACAAACATTATCCCTTGGGGTGTATTTTGATCTGCATGTGAATGGCCTCACAAGCTTGAGCTGAGTTCCAGATTCAAAAACAGAGTAAAGACATCCAATCCATTCAGTTATAGTCACTTAAAATACATCAGTTTATTCTGGTGATGAAGCTTCATTAATTGTTTGATAAAAGCACAAAGTGACTTTAAAGTGTCCTGGGAAATTACAATTTATATAGAATGGCAAATACTGGTAAGAGGAGACAATGTCTAAAGAGCTCCAGAGGAATCAAGACATTTGGAAGAAAGAATAGGCTTGGTCCTGCAAACTACTTCGTGGTGCAACAACTCTGAGCCCAGTGCACATAAAGCTACCTGAGAGAGATATGCAGACTAAAATCTGTGAAGAGAGAGGCTGGAAGACATATCTCCTCCTGCCCACACAGACAAAGAAGCACAGAGCTCAGAGGGGCTGCTACTGTCCCCGTTATCTGTAAGTGAGGCACCTGAGGAAAGTGTGTTCAGGAAGTGATGATCTAGAGCTTCAGGAGACGTGAAATTGCTATATAGACCTATGGATCTTGTTAGCTTTTGCCTCAGTCTTCCAGCTTTTCTGTCTTGTAACAGACCCTTTTAATCCAACTGTAGACAGTAGAAAATGGGGACAGTGACTAGCATTGTTACCAACTCGAAGTTAATAGAGTTTCAGCACATGTATTTGAAGATACCGGTCTTAATTTGAACAATTTCTTTCCTTCTGTATAAAATTGGATGGATAATAAAACATACTTTAGAAAAGCTAAGAAATTGATGCTTTATTTTTAGATATAAAACTTACTGTTACGGGGATTTACTGTAAGAGGTCAATTTGTACTTAGTATTCATAACTGTTGAGTCACTTGGTGAGGCAGAAGGTAGAGGTTTGGTGATCATTCTTCACCAGCAGCCAGTTTCCCATACCAGCTGATATTTCATATGAAATTGTAGTCCCCTTGTTTCAACAACTTGAGTTGCAGCATATATCCTACATTTATCTCATGTCCTTTAGTCAGCTCATTGTGAAACTGCACAAAAGGAGAGTGAGGGAAGCAGCTGTGATATCTGTGCTCTTCAGTACAGACAACATATTTGCAAGCAATTACTTTTCAGTTTCTTTTCTGAGTTCATATCCTCTATGCCCATCAAAGATGGCAAATTAATTAATATAATGGGTAGTATAACATAATAAGAAACAAAGTGCCTTCAAATCTAGATGTCAGTTTTGGGGATTTTCTGTTTTCCCAGAGAAAGAAGAATAAAGCTTTGGAAGTTATTTCTATGTTTTTAAGAAGCCTTTCCCAAATAAGCTGCTTTTTCTTTTTTGCTTGGTTTCATTTCTAAGAGATTGAGAGGCCAGATGTGCACCCTGGGACAGGAGATGCCACTTGGCAGATCACCAAAGCATCGCAAGATCAAGCCTTAATCTGTCTATCCAAAATCTAGTACTTCTACAACTAGTTCTGAATTTCAGAAGCTCTTCCTGAAAACTTTCATGGTAGGTTTCCCTTTTGTTACATGCTTCCTTGTCATTTTACCAGCTAGAACTTGCCACGTGGGGAAAGAGAAGTGACATGGGGATGGGAGGCTCTATGAGGACACAGAAGAATAGGGGAAGTCATAGCTTCCCATATCATTGTCCTGGGCTCAGCTGTAAGTATTTTTCTCCTTCTTAGTATCTGGAGCAGTGCTGTGTTTCAGCTTTAGTCTGAGAACAATGCTGATAACACACCAATGTTTTAGTCGTTGCTAAGTAATGCTTACTCTGGTCAAGGGCTTTTCAGTCTCTCATGCTCTGCCAGTGAAGAGGGGCACAGATAGCCAGGAGAAAGCAGAGAGAGAACACCTCACCCAAACTAACCAAACAGGTATCACTTCATGCCCAGTATAAAAACTGGGGGGAGTTACCCAGAAGGCCCAGATCACTGCTCGGGTCGGGCTGGGTATTCATCAGTGGGTGGTCAGCACCTGTACTGTGCACCACTTGTGTTTATTGTTTTATTTTCCTTTTACTCTGTGAGTTTTGTATTGTCTGCCCTTGTAATTTCCCTTATCATTATTATTATTGGTGGTAGCAATAGTAGTTTTTTGTTATACCATCGTTATTGGACTGTTCTTATCTCAACCCATGGGGTTTACGTTCTTTCGATTCTTCTCCCCATCCCTCTGGGAATGGGAGGAAGAAGGGAAGGAAGTCAGCGAGTGGCTGCCTGGTTCTGAGTTACCGGCTGGGCTTAAACCATGACAACCATACAGTTCACATGTCTTATCACCTAAGTCTCATGGAGAAACCTCTGTCAAGGCTGCCACTTTGGAATTTGCCTGGAGAAGGGCTTGTTGACATTACATGAAGCAGAAAGTCCAAAACCATTTTAACAAGCTACATTTTAATATAGTGAAGTCTTGAATGTCTCAATTTTGATTCTTTTGCATTCACAGAGAGTTTGCATCTTTGTAAACAACAAGAAAAAATTTAGATGTGCCTCAAAATGAAGTTGTTTCTAAGAAGCCTTCCTATATGCAGAGCTGAACTTCATCTGTCTGTTTATTTTAATCTATCAATGGACAATTCATTTTCTCTCTCTCTCTTTGCTACCTTTTCTGATAACCAAATAAGTTTCAACTTCAGAAACATTTCTGTGAACAAAAAGGCAGACATTCACCTAGCGCAAATTCATATACCTTCACTGACTTCAGGTATACTGAATTATATTGCTGAAGGAATATGGTTAGTTTGAATCCATATTTACTCTCATCCTTACCATGTGCAGCACGCATGCCTTGTTCAGCTATAGACTTGATGATTATTTGTTATGATTTGTTACATATATTTCTATGCAATCTAATTAGAAGTCCTGCAACTCGGGAAAACTCGTTCTTGAATACCTTATTTCACATTCTAACAGACAAAAGCAGCATGTAAATCTTTATGTATGCGCATGACTTTTCTCCAAGCCCCCTCAGCAGCCAAGGTTTAACAACTGGAAAGGAAAATCATGCCAGCCCTCTGAAGTTTGGTCTTTGCTTTAAAGATCAAATCATTTCATAACGGTGTCGTGTTAGATCAGTCATGAGGGAAGTTTCAGAAATAGTGTATAAGAAAAGCACAATAGGAATTTACCACTCTTGGACTTGTTTCTTTTAGTGCCAAGGGTCTTCTAACTTGGGTGCTGTTTCTCAGTTAGGTTGCTAGCTCATTTTCACCTGATCTTTATATTGACCACCCTATTATTTTTTTCCCCAGAAGAATAGCTGTAGTAACCAGAGCAATGATCCCCTCCTTGATAGAGAATAAAAGTCACTAATAATTTTTTTCTTATTTTAGCTATTTTATTTTGTTTCATTTCCTAGTTTCTCTGTGGTAAGATTGTTGAGAAAATATGAGATTTAATCACTGAAAATATAGCAACTAAACTTCTAAAAAGAAAACAAGCTACACAATTCTATGGATGCTGGGTGGGCTTGGGCTTGTAATGAAAGAGCTTCTTTCATTTATGTGTAACATCAGTAGGAGAGGGCAGAGTACGTAGGTCCTTTTCTCCCTTTTCTCCTTAAGCTTTGCCCTCAGGGAAAGAATTTGAATTAAAAAAAAATGAGGAAGTGTGTGATTTCATTTCCTTTTCCCATGTGAAAAACAGTATGGGGTCAAGGATCTTTATTTTATTTGCTTAGCGAGTGATATAGAAAATGTGCTTTCTGAAGAACATAAACACTTGAGAAAAATAGAAATCCATACAAGCTGAATGAACTGTCTTTTCAAAATCTCTATTCAGTGTTTTCCTCCTACTTGGATGAAAATCTGAGTAAACCATGCCAAAGGTTGGAAACTCAAGGACCCATTAGGCATTTATTAGTTATTTGCTTTGCTATCTATTCTGCAGAATGACTAAGATATCTGCTTTATTTCCTATAAATATGCGGACTTCAGACTGCCTCAGTATTATCCTACCTGAATGTTAAATCAGATGAAGCTGTTAGCACAAAAACAACAGGAAACAAAACCACTACAAACCAGGTCCTTCAAAGAAGAAAGGTGAGCTATTTATCTTAGAGTGGCACTGGAGAACAGTGGGGACCAGAAGCACAATAAGTTGCACTGAAACAAGCTAGTGGCCTATTGCAGCACCATCCCTGAATTTAGGATCAAACCATATTTTAAAACCTTACAGATGCTGAAGTAGGCAGAAGGGACAGCAAGCGGATTTTAAACATTCTGACAGATATTGGGAGCAAGTGAAAGGCTGCAGCAGTTTGCAGCCTGATTCACACAGGCAAGGAAGCAAGTAAATGGGTGGACAAAGATTAGAGAAAATCGCCAGGAAAGACTGGAGCTCAGGCTGAGTATGAAGCCCATTGCTGTTTTAATGCTTTTGGTTTATGCACTGCAGACATAAATTGACATAATAAACATCATTTTTGCTTTACATAAATTAGTTTTGAGCCTCTGAAATCAAGTGTTATTTGGTTTATTTGGCATAACTGTCATTGCCACATATTTTTGTTGTGTTACAACACTGGAATTAGAGGTAGGAAGCAGACCTGGCAGCACAGTTCCTCCCCTGCTGACACCTTCAGCAAGTATACTGAAGTTGCCCCTCTCACATAATGTATGCTCTTGAAATAAATGACATCTTTGGTCTATTGTTGCAGTCATCTAACTGCAACTGTCGCACTTGCCCGTATGATTCTTCAGAGAAGGAATATCTGAATTCCAGCCCTGGATTTTCTCTCAGGTAGTGTCCTGGGTTCAGCAGTAACAGTCATTTTTCTCCTTCTTGGTAGCTGGTGCAGCGTTGTGGTTTTGATTTTGGGCCTGGGAACAGCACTGATAACACCAGCGTTTTCAGTTACTGCTTGGTGATGTTTAGGCTGGCCAAGGACTTCGAGTCTCATGCTCTGCCAGGGAGGAGGAGAAGCCGGGAGGAAGGAGAGACAGGACACGTGACCCAGACTAACCAAAGAGGTTATTCCATACCACAGCACGTCATGTCCAGGATGTAGAAACGGAGAGCAGAGACCCAGAAGGGGTGTGAGGGTGCACAGTGGGGGGTTCGCTGCTGGTGGGGGTGCACTGTGTTGTCGGGCTTGATATTGGTGGTGAACTATTGTATTCTTTCCTTGTATTTGCCTTGTCATTATTATTATTGGTGGTAGCAGTAGTGATTTGTGTTATACCTTAGTTACTAAACTGTTCTTATCTCAACCTGTGGGAGTTGCATTCTTTCGATTCTCCTTCCCATCCCTCCTGGAGCGGAGGGAAGAAAGAGTGGGGAGTGAGTGAGTGAGCAAAATTGTGCATGGCTGAGAAGCTTAAACCACGGCAGGTAGCAATGCCGCTTCTTTCTCCACAATTATGGAAGTTCAGCACTTCATCAGGCTTTTAATGAGAGAAAAAGCTACAGTTTAACACCTGGAAAAGCCCTGGAGAACCTTGCTTCCTAAAGGGTGTTTTCTGTAATTTGCAGTGTGTGGGTAGTAGTGTGTCATTTTCATACATATGTTCTAGACTCAATCCTTTCACACCAAAGATAAATTCTCAGTGTTGTTAATGGAACTCCTCAAATGAATTTTGAACCCATTGGAAGCCTTTAATTGTTAAATGCTGTTTCTGTTTCTTAATCTTTCACTTGCAAGCCAAAAAGGTATGCCATCTATCCAGAATCAGAAAAACTGAGCTAGTTCACAAATTGCACTTGACATCATAGCATCACGGTAGGTATATGCTATGCTATTTTCATCTAGGAAAACCTTCAGTAGAACACTCCACATGCCATTCATTTAATTGTTTATACACAGGGTCCTCTGGAGGAATTTGATATATTTGTTTCACTTAACCCAGTCATGATTCAATTTCTCGCATTCTGAACAGCAGGCACAGATCTATATTTCTTTTCTTTATTTCATTACTAGCTGATATTTTTATTGTATTTCACTTTGAGATTTGTCTTATGAACACACTATGTGTTTTACATTATGCTAGATCTTTCTTATTTTTAGATCTTGCCTGATTCACAGTAAGCTTTAAAAAAAAATAATCCAGCTAGCTATACAGTACCTTTTGTTCTTGGAACCATTTAAAATCAATTTGTGATCCCCTCCACTCAATCTTTTTCTTCAAAACTGATAATATTTTCTGCATGAAAAGTTGCTGACTTGAGAACAATAATATATGTTAAACCCATACATGCACTTTTCTTTTTAATTGGTTTTATTATATCTGTACATTTTCTTATCACCTTCTTTGAAGATGGGACTCCAGCTAGCTAGCTCAGTACAAAAGAGCAAGTAAAGGCCCACTCATTCCCCCTGTGACTGCAGGTTTAAGCCTCTAACTCACGCAGTTTGCTCTCTCACTCCCCCCTCTTTCTTCGCCCCAGCTCTCTGGGGAGGATGGGGAGGAGAATCGAAAGAATGTAGCTCTCACAGGTTGAGATAAGAACAGTTCAGTAACTAAGGTATAACACAAACCACTGTTGCTACCACCAATAATAATAATGACAAGGCAAATACAAGGGAAGAGAATACAACTGTTCACCACCTGATACCAAGCCTGACCCAGCAGCAAACCCAACACTTCTGGGTTCCCTGCCCCTCGTTTTTACATCCTGGGTATGACATGCTGTGGTATGGAATACCTCTTTGGCTAGTTTGGGTCAGGTGTCCTGTCTCTACTTCCTCCCAGCTTCTCCTCCTCCCTGGCAGAGCATGAGGCTCATAAAGTCCTCTGCCAGACCAAACATTCTAAGCAGTAACTGAAAAGATCGATGTTATCAGTGCTGCTCCCAGGCTGAAAGTCAAAAACACAACGCTGCACCAGCTGGTAGGGAGAAAAATGACTGCTACTGCTGAACCCAGGACACTGGAGAAGAGATCTTGGCTTGGGTAGTCAGGGAAAATCTTTCCATTTTCCTTTCTCAGACTAAGGTGAAAGCCTTGGATTTTGTTCTCCAACGCTCTGGGAGGAACATGGACAAGAAGCATCTCCTTGTTCTGGTCTATAAACTCTCCAAGAAGCTGCTCCATCTTCCAGCTCATGAATCATAGAATCACAGAATAGTTAGGGTTGGAAAGGACCTCATGATCATCTAGTTCCAACCCCCATGCCATGGGCAGGGACACCTCACACTAAACCATGCCGTCCAAGGCTATATCCAACCCGGCTTTGAACACTGCCAGCAATGGAGCATTCGCAACTTCCCTGGGCAACCCATTCCAGGGCCTCACCACCCTTACAGTAAAGAATTTCTTCCTCATATCCAATCTAAACTTCCCCTGTTTAAGTTTGAACCTGTTACCCCTTGTCCTATCACTACAGTCCCTAATGAAGAGCCTCTCCCCAGCATCCCTATAGGCCCCCTTCAGATACTGGAACACTGAAAGCAGGTTGTTTGTTTTTTTTTTTTTTGTGTGTGTGGGGGGGGGAGGCTGGGAGGAGTCTGGTGGTGCGGGGCCCTGTCAGCTCTGGGTGCTCAGGGCAGGAAGTGTTCCCAGGGGCTTCCCAGAACTTGCTGCTTTTGCTTGCTGGAAACTGAGAACAAGAAGGGGTGTCCAGCTGTGACCGGGCTTTGTCCTGAAGGCACACCCACCCTCCGTGCAGGACACAGCCCCCGGTGTGGTGTCCCAGCCTCCAGCCCCTCTGCACGTCCCCCTGGAGCGGGTCTGCTGCTCAGGACTTTTCAATCTTGTCTACAGCAAAGCACTCTAAAAGATGGGGCTATTGAGTGCCTTACAGTAATTCCTTAACTGAAACATGAACACTGAGCATCCCATACATAAAATGCTAATGACAGCCTGGATCACGGTTTGGGATATCCAGAGACCGACGTCTGCAGTAGCTACAACAGCGCAGTACATGCTCCATGAAGAAATTTACTTCCACAAAGGACTACTACCAACCTGCTTCTGGACTTCATCTCAGTTTGATGCTTATTTGTCACTTGCTTTTCAGGTCTTTGTCTCTATGAACTGACGCCAGGGTACTGCTCAGTGAAAACAGCTGTAAGCATTTGAAAATGTAAACAATGTAGCCAGTTGTATCCAAAAATGAAAGAAAGTGTTCTTTGTCTTTCATGTGGCTGTTGCTTGGGTGTACTGAGCTCAAGGTTGCGTATCTTGGCTAATTAAACCTAACATGCTATAGCTGTTTGCTGTAAGCTTATAATAATTTTTCCTCCTGCACAGAGAAACAGATGTTTAAAGAAAGTTTGAACCGCAAGCTGAGCATAACTGCATTATTATATAGAGTTCAAAAATGTAAGGTTATGTAGTTATTGGCATGCTGAAAACTAAGAATGTAGATGTGTTTCATATACAACACAATTGACTTGATCTGAAATGAAACAAGTATCAATCACATACTCTGAACTGCAACTGTGGCAATTTTAATGGTCTGGGTTTGTTTTATTTTCATATAAAATTCTTGTTGCTGCGGCATCAGGAAATTTTAAATAAAAGAAAACCTTCAGTGAAAGTAAGATGTGAGACAGATTTGCATTACAGGGTTTTATATGTTAATTGTACTTTCTTGGACTTCTTATTGTTAGAGAAAGACCTCAGTAAAAAGAATTTAAAACTAAAGACCACAGTAAGTGGAAAAATATTAGAAATATGTGAGTAAGGATGATAGTTGACAAAGAGAGGAAGTTCTATGGAGGAGATTCAGGAGCTCTCAGGTCCTCAGTACAATCTCCTTGTGAAGGAGTTCTGTCCAAATCTTCTCTGGAGTCCCTGCAATATGAAGGAACTAGGATTTGTTTCTTTACATGCACCATTAGTGTGCTTTGCTAGACATTCAGAGTTAGAAGAGGTACCTGTCATTTCGTGAAGACATGAGCAGTGAATAGAAGGCATGGTGTGTTTCTGAGAAAAAAACAGAGGAAAATCTTGATCTTCTGCAGCTTCAGTGAAACACAGCAAACATTCAACATCTTGGATCAGAATGCTTAGTTAATTGGGTCTTTTGTTTCATTTCCTTCACCAGAAAAAGTAAAAATATTTATGTTTGGGATTTTCATCATTTTTTTTTTTGGCAACACCTCAGATTTTTGCATCAGTCTCTAGTCTAGATTAGGTCTTCTAGTTAGAGCATAATATGTTAAATAGAAATTATACAGAGCTCCTATGATGTCCTTCCAATATTATTTAAGATATAAAAATACAGTGTATTTAGATGGACTACCATATCTCTGGAGGTTTTTTATTGCCTTCTGCTTTGATAGATATTTCCCATTGGTACAAAAGGTACAAAGTTTACGTATCTGAAATGTGGCAGGGGAGTGAATTCTGACCATGAACTGCCAACATCAACTTTTAATAAGAATTGTAGTCTAGCCTGCATTGCATCTTCAACTATATTGTCCTAGGCCAATAATTGCAGTCTTCTATACAAGACCTATTTTATGGCAATGTTTTTATCTAATGTATATTTTTATCTTGACTTTGAGAGATCAGATCCTGTTTGTCATGTAAATGCTGCTTTGTGAATGCTTCAGTGACTTAAAGAAACATTGCCGCACCAAAAAATTGAAGCAGCAGTATTTGTTTTGTGATTGCCACGTACAGACATTTTTTGTCCAAATCCCTCTGGCTGAAAAAAGGTAAAGTGGGTGGGAGGGGGAAGAATATGTCAAGGCAAACTTAAATATAGCCCATTCAAAACCAAAACAACTTAAATAGATTGTATTTGGTTATATTGGGGGGAGGGGGGGGAATAAGAGGCATATTTGTCATATGTAGGCTGAATGCTCGATTCTGATGCAGAATTAATCTGAGGTGCTCATCCCTTTTCTTGTTCTGCTTAGACTTCCACCTGGGTAAACTCAAACACAAGTAGCATGCCTGAAGGATTCTGCAGGGAGCCCCTGCTATAGGTGTCCCTGATCAGGTTCCTTTTGGCTTTTAGTCATGTTGCTTCAGTCCTATTGGGATCATTCAGATCTGTGAGCAACCACTGATGCAAAAACAAAATGAGTAATATTTAAAACAGTTGCTTAAGAAATCAAGCAAACTGAATGTCCAAAGTCATGGTACAAAGAAGTTGCTTAAAGAAGATGAATTCTCATAAATTATACCAGTTTTCGCCAATTGCAAATCTAAGACAGTATATTTTTTTTTATACTGGTACAGATGCTGGGTATAATAGATATTTTGTACATGGTCCAGTAACTTAATCTGTCTTCCTTCTACTCTGCACACAGTATGTGCTTGGAATGAAAAGATGCTACAATTCTAGTAGCCCTGGTCTTCTTAAGTTCAGCAGCTGTTTTGAGATGTATATGCACTGCTTATTTTTAAACATGCAAAACAACTGGGAGGAGATCAAAGGAAAATGCAGAATTCAAATTACCAGAGCATGTTATAAATAATATGCAAAACAATGGTATGTAAATGTACCATGATAACACATGGTTATAATGCATTGCAACAAAAACTTTTTATTTAATTACAGGCCATTGAAATGATTCTCCAATGCTAGGCAGAATTTTAGACAAAGCTAAGTAGTGTTTTAATGCTTCATAGAAGGGGCAAATGCATTCTCATTTACTTCCCATTGTGAAGGCAAACTTAAGGCTAATAAAGGACATTAGAGTAACGAAACTATTCCACTTGTGAACAAAGCAATGAGTCTGGACTGAAATTAGTTCATTTCCTCTGCACTGCCAGGGTTTAGTCTCTCTGAGGTTTAGGAAGGCTGCTCGGTTCTGCAAGTAAATTACCACCTGTCACACAAGCCTATGAGATATGTTTATGTTTCAGGCTGATGGCAATATCTTTGTAACAATCATCCAGATGCAACTGTACTATTGAAAATGATCTGATGAAGTGATAAAAACTTTCAAGATATGAGCAGTTTGGTTGTTACATTAAATGATGCAGGATGAGCAGTGCACACATCCCAGATTCTACGTCCAGGTATCTGAGAAAAATATGCTGCATAAAAGAAGCTTTCCGTGATGTCATCTATGTAAAGTACAAAGTTTTGAAAGACACTTTTTAACAACTCTATATGAATGCAAGTACAATAGTTTTTATTTTGTCAAATATGACTCAACAAGCATGTGCTTCTTATTCTGTACAAACCTGTAATTTCTCTTCCAGTTTAGGAAAAGTGATTTGAAATATGGATAATACTGTTTGGACAGTTGTGTACTTCTATGAATTCACTGTTGGAGTTCCTATTTGTGTTACTTTTCATTGCAAAACAGTCAGAATGGATTAGGTTTTTCAGAGGATGAAATCCACATGTTGGTAAATTATGCTGTTATATTTCCTACCTCTTCAGAGTTAGTGGTTAATTCATACAGCAGAATTAAAACCAGTATTGAAGTTGACAAACAGGTTCCTCAGCTACTGTCAGTCAGTAAATTTTAAATGTAAGCTGCATTTTATATAAATCTGTGGGAATAGGCATTGTACTGAGAACTTTTGATATTAAAATCACTCAATATTTTATCTTGATGTCTAACTGTCTTTTTTCTTTTCTTTTTTTTTTTTTTTTTTTTTTTTAATTTTATGGGTGGACATGAAGAAGACTCATGAATACTCCGGCAGAAAAGCCCATCTGTGTATGAAAGAGAAGAATACTTTCCACCAGCTGATTTAAGTATGATCTTAAACGCAGCAGTCAGATCACTGTTGTGCCGCACTTACATCTGGAATTTAAAAGGACATTTCAGGTACACTGACACGATATTATTATAGCTTTTCAAAAGAAGATTTTTTTGCCGTGGTCTACTTTATCTTAGCCAGTTACGTTATTTCAGAATGGAGTTGAGTGTCCTCAGCTCCCAAGGCAAGCTGGCTGCCATGCTGTAGTATAGCGTTGACCTCTGTATTCTGGATGACTCGAAAAGAATTGTTAACTCATTTGACATTAAAATAATGTTCAGTGAGTCTGTCATTTTCAAGCAATTTCCTGAATAATTTCAAATCTATTAATATACAGGAAACTGCTGCTTAACAAAGGTTGGATTCAGTGAATCCGGGCGCACCAGCTAATTATTAACTTCCCTTATTATCTGAAATGAAACCTGCCACGACAGACTCATTTTCAATACCAGATAGTTAGGAAGATAGAAGCAGTGCACACAACTGACATCCTTGTCTGAAAAATTGCAGCAATCTTATATTTTCCTTGAAGTCTGTTGTTTTACATGGAAAAAAAAAAAAAAAAAACTAAGCTAAATATGCAGTACTACTGCACCAGACTTAGCAGACTTGCTCCAAAAACTCCTGGGAATATGGAGGGCAATAAAATTAGTACCAAAAAAAAATCTATTTGAGTTTAAATAGGAATTTCTTCTTTACACTTGCAGCTTGATTTGTTAATTGATCCTGTTTATTACAGTCACAAAAAAGCCCAGGTAACAGTTTCTTTCTTTGGCAGGCTTCTTGGCTGGAATGAAAACTGAAGAGGTAACTAATCTATAATAGGCACAACCCAGACCTTGTGACTGCTTCTTTCAACACTACCTCATTTCTTGGTTTCTTGATGCTACTTAATCACAATATTAAATAACAAAAATAAGCCAACATATAGCCTGACACTTTAAGGTGCCGAGATCCCTTAAAAATTATGTTCAATGTATTTTCAGCTTGCCTATTGTGTTTTCGATAGATAGCAATTCTAGCTGTGATGTGCATACCTGACTATTTTTCATGGTATCTTAGAATATGTGCAGTAAAGGGTGTCTGTGCAAGCTTCGTGAAAAGATCATTGCTTCACTGAAGTGACTGACTATATATTGTAAGCCAATAAGAACTGGTTTATTTTCAGCAACCAGAACAAGGAATGATGCTGGCGGATTGAAAGATATGACATATTGTTTAGCCTTGATGAATATTGAAGATTGTCTCGTCAAGAAAAATTGAAGACCATGGATGTTCCCATGTCAAAAAATAGATAAGCCCAAAGGGAAAAAGGAAAGGGAACCACAAGATAAAAATTGAATTGTTGAAACGTAGTGAGTGAAATGTGGTGATTATTGCAGACATTATACTGTTGTCACTTAGATTAGAAAGTAGCTCTGGAAAATAGTATTGGATGAAGAAATAATGGAAAAATTATTTTAGCTGCAACCAATTGGCTTACAGCAAATTAGACAGTGAGTGACTTGATTTTTCAAATCAAAGGTGGTTTCTCAAATTTTGAACCTCTGCATTAATACCTAAAATAAGCTGAGTCATCCTCTTCTTACAAACAATATCTCAAGAAGGCAGAAAAAGAACACAGCTGTCATTGAATTTTCTCCAAATACTTCTGGAGAAGCAGAAAATGTGCATCTTCTCCTTTGAAAAAGACAGACTCCAAACGCCTCTTTTGTAGCAATTCCCAGCACTCAAAGTGGTACTCATAGAAAGGCATTAGGCTCCTGGTCAGGAGACCAGCTTTAACATTAAAGTAGGACAACTTAAGGGTCAGGGCCTCAAGAAACTCTGTTCTGAGTCTCCAGTTCAGCGAGCAAGCCTGTGACCACATAAGAAGAACATGAATATATTCAAGGACATGGCAAATTACTTTGTGGTCTTCGAAGCACAGCGCATCTTCTTTACTCTCTGTGCATGCTGGGTGCAGTTGGTTTCTTTCAGGAGCTAGAAATCATGTTTGTACTTTCCATTTGACGCTGCTATACAAAATCTGACAGTTCTTCAGTATATGTAGTTAGTTAGACCTGCAAGAAGAGGGAAAATGTGCCAGAGATGTAGAAAAGCTATTAAAACGTAACTTCAACTCCACATCTCTATTCAGTCGAGTCAATCTAAATAAATGTTTGACTTTATGTCATTTCTTCAAACAAGATAGTGCTCTTAGAGATACTATTAAGCTATGTACAACATGACAGATATGAATGTCCATAACCTCAGTTCTTTATTTAAAATTAATTGATGTAAACTAATCTGAAATTTATTTAAATGTATCCATATATACTTTGCATGTACATACCTAAGTTATTTTTTCAAACCATGAAGGTTAAACAGGTATACATTTTAATATAGGAAAACCTTACTTTGTAGTTAAAAATAAAGTGTTGGGCAGCAGAATTTCTGTTTTGTTCATCTCACATAGAATAGGACAGGATAGCAGTAATAATAGCAATGAGTCAAAGCTGTGGTAGTAGGTTTCAAACTGAAGCATCCTTATATGTTCACTAAAAGTATGGCTTTAATAATTGCAAGATCATTCTGTCCAGTATTTATTGCAGTGATGATGTACTGATGACACAGTCCAATTCTATAAAACTCAGACTCCGTAATCCACTTTTGTTGTCTCTTTAGATAGTGACTATACCTCAGATGTATTGCGCTGCTGAAAAATGCATGGAGATGCAGAATGTCTTTTCTGTTACTAGCTTCACAGCAGGGTTTTCTAATTCTTGCTGTACCTAAAAAAGCTTTGCATGAATGTGCAGCCATGCTGGAGACAGGGAACCTCAAATGATTCCCTGCTGCTTGAATAAGAATAATTCAGTCATGTGATAAAGAGTTTTACATCATCTCATCCTCAAGGATTCCGCATAGCATTTTAAAATACTGGTCTTAATGACTGAAAATGGAGATGGAGAAAAGCAGAAGAACCTGTTTCAGCTGTGAATTCTCACCCTCTTTTTTTTTTTTTTTTTTTTTTGGGGGGGGGGCACATTAATTGAAGCTTGCTTTGAATTCATTAAATGCATTTTCCTACAGTTCATTTCAATCCCTTATTTCTTGTGGAAGAAATATCAAATTCTAGATGAACTTTCACTACTCAGAAAGTAGGTCATTGTAGAATAAAGATATTTCTTAGGTTTACTTTAGCAAGCAGTCTAGCACAGCAGAAGCAGGTCAGTCATCATTTTTGTCTACCATATGGAGTGTTTCAGAAGACTGCTATGCTCTTTCATAGTAGGTTTGGCCATATCCCTTAGGTCAAACATTCATCATGCACAAGATGCAAGGGCTTTTGTGTTTCCATTTGGGATGGGAATGGAACTGGATTAATCTTCCCAATATAGTTTCTCTTTGGTAAGTAGATAGTGTGAAACTTCACATGTAGATTTCAGAAAAGGAATATTATTTGTGTGTACCAATACTGACCTTTAATCTGAGCCAACGCCCATCCAGACAGGATGACTGGAAGATTTTCTTCTGGACAGCACTACTGCTCCAAAGCAAAATTTTAACATACACACAGCTAGTAAGCATTAGTCCTATGATGGAAAAAGTAGTAAGCTTGGTATTTGGTTTAATTACGTGGAGGCATGACTATTTTATTTTTACTGATTTTTTTATAATCGATTTCCTTGCATCTTATTTCACAACATATTAACAAGAAACATATACCCTAACATATGAGCCAGTACAATCCCAACTGACAGGTAAAAGGCTCACACTTAAAAAGGATTCAGTCAAGCCATTAGGGAGGCAGCCTTTTGAAGCTGAAGTATTTTGCTATTGGAATGATGTTTTCAAACCCTTCCTAAATTTAAAAAAATAATAACTACTTTTTAAAAGCAGCAGTTAAGTAAACAGCAGAAAACCTGCAGCAAAGGCTGGTAATCTGAGTGCAGTTTTATAATCAAATTTTACTGCAGCAGATAATACAATTGATGACACACAGCTCATGGTATAATTGTCTCAAATTACTGATATGATTGAAATAGAGCAGCAGCTATATACTTCTGCTGCTTGTCTGTCCAAACACTCTTTCTAAAATACTATGCACCTCTAACATAATACAGGACAGACCACTTTTCTTTTTGCCAGAGAGGCTGTAGGAACTCTGGAGCTGCCAAAACACAGCCATTTATGAATCCAGTGACTAACGATTGCATGTAATATATACCATTACGGGAAGACAGGCTGCCTCCACTGACTGCTTTGTGATGATTCTGGTCTGGATTGCATGAATACTTTTCAGGGGAGGAAAACGTTTTTTTTTTATCTATTTCCTGAAATCAGTCATTAGCTTAAAACAGCACCAGAAACTTGCTTGAAGTGGCCTGAGCATTAATGTCAGGATCTCTTCAAACATTTCTCTTTATACAGCCTTTCTTTATTTTACCAAATTTCTGTTCTACAGGGTTATTACGCAGCAGCTGTATCATGAGAAATAGGTAAATGTGCAAAACCTGATTGCAAAGTCAGTGGTAAAATAACTGATTTCTTAAATTACTTACATTTCTTAAATCTAGGTTGCCCAGAGAGGTGGTAGATGCTCCATTCTTGGAGACATTCAAGTCCAGGCTTGATGTGGTTCTGAGCAATCTGATCTAGTTGAAGGTGTCCCTGCCCATTGAGAGGGGTGGATTAGACAACCTTTGAAGGTCTCTTCCAACCCAAAATATTCTATGATTCTATGAAATTATGAAATATTATAGTAATAATAATAATGATGCATGCTGTAATAGCCAGTCCCCAAAGTAGGGTGTAAATAACTGTACAATAAACCATAAAAATATTGATTAAAAGTTTTTAGACAGTGAGAGGCTTTCAGCAACATACAGTAGCATTTGCCTGAAGCAAAAAGTTTGCAATTACAGTTCTTCATTCTGCAAGGAGTGTGGGAGAGGAAAACTGCATCACAGACTGAAGGAAAATATTCAGTTGTCATGGATTTATACAGGGCTAAAACTTGCAAAATGCAAAAAATTGGGCTTTTGCTGATGGTCGTAATAGGAACATGTCTAATAGCATCCTTTTACAGGAACTCTGAGTACATTTAGTGTGCAATCACATAAATTGGATAAACAATTTTAAGTGTGTTGTGAAGATGTAGGTAGATGTAAATGTACTGAAGACGTAGGTAATTTCAGGTATTCCGCATGTTTGTTTTATAGTATAAAAGAAGTAAGTAAACTCTGCATTGCTTCAGACCATTGCATGAATGAAAAAAGGACATCTTTGGCGTACTTAACTGATTAAACTCGAACTATAGCAGTTTTTCCATCGCCTAAGTAACATATGGAAAGTGGGGAAGTGAGCGGCGGGGAGAGGGATGCACCAGAGGGAGAAGGGTGGAGAGGGAATTCAGTAATTTTTTAAGGTATTGAGCACTTGGTTTGATATTTAATAATTAAAGATTTAAATCTAGTAGGCGCCACTATGATGTTTCTTCAGAAGTGTTACAAATAAATCTGTATATCACCATTTGCTCAATACTTTTGTCGTCCCTTTGCCAAATCCCATTTATGGGCTCAGCACTGCAAACTGATTATTCCCCAAATCAAGCTAATTGACCAATTAGCTGAAAGTAAAGGTAAATGAGACATTTTAAGTATTGCATAATTAGATTTACTGTCAGTTAATGAACTACTGTAGACACAGCACATCCACAAAGGAATATCAGGAATAGGAATAACAAAAAAAAAAAAAAAAGATCTCAAAGCATAAATAATTAAATACTTTTGTGCTAAAAAATTGTTTTCATTCTTCTTCATTTTGTTTCCTATCAACATTGCTATACTGTTATCAGTAACAGCTCAGTATATGAGTAAGTAAGAAAATTGTCTTTTCTAAAACAGAAGGCATAGGCTGTGTTGCTGAGTGGTAGACCTTCACTACTGATAACTTCAGGTGTGATAACTGCATCTATTGGCACTGTTAGATCTATGTTGTTAGTCATTGTGGAGGTCAAAGAGGAAAATGACAATTGCCAACAGCAGGAATTTCAAGGTCTATCTAAGTAGCTTTGTACGTTTGTTGCAAATAAACATTGAAAATCTTGAATGCTTACTCAAAGCTTAACAAAACATGCTTGAGGTCAATTCCTTCTTTAATCCCTTTCCCTTTTCCACACCCATTCCTCACAGCTCTTAGCCACAAACCCATCAAATCTCCTGGTTCTCTCCCTACTTCTTTTAAGATATTGAACGCTTGCTACATTGAGATTTTGGATGCTGTCTTGGTGGGATTCAATAAACATAGGGATCTTGGCATCATTTGAAACTCCCTGATGCCACCTGAATTCTGCTGACTGAGTTTGTTACTGGTAAGGGGGTGTAACTATGTTTTTTTGAGGGTAAATGCATTAAAGATTGTAAAATTAGCCATAATGTATATTTCATAATTATCATAGTTATTAATTGAATGCAAATTAATTTCCTTCAGAAACTCGGCTTATGGGAGCAACTTTCTAATCTTCATATAGTCCAGAAAGAAAAAAGAATAATAAAAAAAAAAAGACAGGGGAGGAACCCAGCATTCAGATATTCTGAGATTGTTACATTGCAGCAAAACTGCTTCTTGCTCATTTTAGTGGCATCCACCAGTTCAAGGGTTAATATATATCCTGGCCATTTCAGAAATTCTCATTAACTGTCATGGTGCTATTTGAAAACATGGTTGTGTAAATTACTACGTTCACTCAGCTGAGTCTCATACTTCTATTCTCTTAGTGTAAAGCACTTGTACTAGGTATGTTGTGGGAGTCAGAAGTAAATTCAAAAAGTAATGTTATGTCAGTGTAAAGGCTCCTTTCCCCAAGGACAAAATCCTGCCTATATTTAGTATTATCTGGAGATATCTGCAAATGTCATATCCAGACCTTCTGTTTTCACTTGACCACTCCAAGCTGCACACAAAGTAAATATTTTGCTAACCGCCTTTTCACTTTTATGAATCCAAACTATTTCCTGCCCAAAGCCCACCTTGTAGTCTCTGCAAATATTTCCCTGTCTGGCTGTGCAAAGAGCTTTACCTGACTGAAGTTTAATAAGTTTTTATTCACCTCTTTCAAAACATAAAGGTCATTAGTGTGCTCTTTCTTCTTTTCTCTCCCAAGATAAAAATTATTCTGAGGATAAATTTAAAAAAAAAAGTCCCAAAAGAATAATATGACTTAAGGTTCCGATATTTAGCTAACGCTATTAAAATCATTTCGTCCCACCTATTCCAGAATTTTAGATATAGAGTGGATTCCACCCAGCAGCTGGTGAACTCTGCTATTGTTCTCTAAAACCAAGAGGGGCTTTAGGACCACAGGAAAATTCAACCTGGAAAGGATCTCAGGAGTTCTGTAGTCCAATATCCTGCTCAGAGTAGGGGCAGCTGTGAGGTCAAACTAAGTTGTTCAGCTTTTTATCCAGTGGGATCTTGAAAACCTCCAACGACAGATTCAGTAAACAATTTTTTGTCAATTTCATCCAGTGCCTGACTTTCCTTATGGGAAAAAGCTCTTTTTTCATCTACAGTTTAAACCTTTCATTTCAGCTTCCACTCATCACCTCATCCTCCCACTATGCCCTGCTTTGAAGAACCCAGTCTTCTTGCTGACCTTCCTAGAGGTGCTCGGGAGCTGCTGTTATGCCCTCTTGAAGCCATCAGTGCCCACGGCTCAACCAGCCCTGGTTCCTCAGCTCCTTCTCATAAGGTGAATGCTCCAGTTCCTGACCATTTTAGTGGCCCTCCATTGAACGTACTCAAGTTTATTCTTGTCTTTTCTGCATTTGGGAGCCCCAAATAGAACATGATATTGTAGATGCTGTCTAAGGAGTGCTAAGTAAAGAGAGGTCATTTCACTCCACCTCCTGGCTACTGTTCTGGTCATAAAGACCAGAAAGCTGCTGGTTGTCTTTGCTTCCTGATGACTTATGCTCAGATCCTTCTCTGTTAGCATGTCAGGGTCTTTTCAGCAAAGCTGCTCCCCTCAGTCAAGCAGCAGCCTGCATTGCTGCAGAGGACTCATCCTTCCTTGGTGCAGGACCCTGCATTTGTCCTTGTCTGATTTCATAATGTTCTTATCCCATTCCTCCAACCTGTCTAGGTCCTCATTGAAAGCAGCTCTGACCTTGAGCGTATCAACTTTACCTCCCCCTGCCCAGTTTGTTGTTGTCTGAAGTCTTGATAATGACTTCACTACCTCCTTCAATTCAGTGATAAAGTTGTGAAATTTGTCAGATGCCAAAGTAAAGCCCTTCAGTACTCCACTTGTTACTGGCTCAGCCAGTAGCTTCTAAGACCAATCATCCGATCAGCTTTTTACTCATCTGATTGCCTGTCATCCAGACTGCAGTATCTTGTCTTGGATACAAAAATATTGTAGGAGACAATGTTGAAAGTTAAAGTCAAAATGAATTACATTCCCTGCGTTCCCCTTGCCACACACCCACACACCAATGATTCTCTCAGGGAAGATGGTCAGGCTGGTCAGGCATGGTTTGCTTTTGGTAAATCCATGCTGACTATACCCAGTCATCCAGTTCTTTCCTGTGTACTCAGAAATGACTTCTAACAGGACTCCTTCCATGATATCCCAAGACTGACCAACCTTTAATTCCCTGTACTGCCTTTTTTTTTTTTTTTTTTTTATGGTGCAAATTTTTTGTTTTCCTTCTTCTTTCACTCAGGGATTCCTCTCTTCTAATTGTCTTCGTGACCTTTCAAAGATGATAGACACTGCAGATATATTGGCCAAAATCACTCAGCACCTTTGGATAAAACCCACTCAATCCCACTAATTTGTACAGGTCAAATTCTTGCAAGGAAAGCCTGACTCAATCCACGTCCACTGCTGTTAATTCTTCTCATTCACTGAGCACAGAAGCTTAGTCAGTGAAGCCTGAAACAAAGACAATACTGAGTACCTCAGCCTCATCTGTGTCTGTTGTTACTAAATCAGATCATCTTTCAGGCCTATACTTTTTGTTCAGCCTTTTACCACTAACAGTGATAGAATCTCTTCTTTTTGTTGTATGTCCCCTGGGACCCTGCTCTCCAGTTTAGCTTTGGCTTTTCTGACACTTTTTTCTATATAGCCACCCAATATTCCTGAATTTACCTGTCACTGCAGGTTCTGCTTTCACCTCCTTTTTCCACTGAAGTTTGTGTCATAAATTCCCTACTGAGTCAAAGCAATCTACTGGTACATCTTGTCTTCCTGTTGGACAGTTCCTGCTCTTGGAAGATGTTGTCCTTGAGACCTTCTAAATTTTGAGATCCTCTGCCCTTCAGAGCTGCCACATATGAGGTCCCACCTACCGCTTTTCTGAATAAGCTGAAATATGCCCTCCTGAACTCTGGGGTCTATAGTTCTCTACTCTTCTTTCTCTCTCTTCATGATATTGAATTCCACTGTTTCATAGCCACTACAGACATGGCTTTCATAGACTACCACACCTCCAGTTGATTCTTCCTTATCAACAACTAGTAGAGCCAGATACGTGTCACCTGTTTGGCCCATTCAGTGCCTGTATCAAGAATTTATTCTCAGTCACCATCTGGACATCTTGATGATCACCCTCATCCTGTATGTTTCTCTTTTAGCAGATGTCAGGGAGATCAAATTCCCTATAAGAACCAGTAATTACAATGCAGAGACTTTCTTGAGTTGGTTGAAAAAGGCTTTATCCATTAACCCTGATCAGGTGGTCTGCAGCACTAGAGCAGTGACAGCTCCCCTCAGATGAGGAGCTTTTGCTCTGGACTATAGCTGACCAGTTCAACAAGTACCTTCACTTTATAATTGTAAAGACAGCCTTGTTTTGTAGCCTTTAACAAATTTTACAAGCAAATAAATGCTATTTCTAGAATAAATATATAAAATGCCTTTGAAAATTTCCTTGTTTAGAATAAAATAGGAATCTTCCCTTATGCCTTCCAGAATTCAATAAAATATTCATTGAAGCTGAAAGGGTGGAAGGGAAAATCCCATCACTGTGTTTGCTCTTTTTCCTTAACTCTTACATCTTATACTCTTTTCTCAAAGACAAAGGTGATTTGGACTGATTCTTTTATTTAATTTGAGTTAAATAAAATGCATTTACTTGCCATTTATAAGAAATATATTAGCTGAATTCCTACTGTTTTCATTCTGTAGAAGACAGTTATGATGTCTTTATTGCTACTGGTTGCAGATGAAATGCACCAGGATAGATTTGGAAAAATGCAGTGGAAAGTAGTTGAATGGATAATTAGGCCTATAGCTAAGCTATGACTGTGGCAAGATGTGGCCCTAAACAACATTTTGACAACATGATGTAATAGAATTTCATGGATGCCTCCAAAAGCGAAACTAAACTGATCTTATCCAGAGCGGGCTTGGAAGAGATTACGTCTGCCTGAAAACTTAGTGCCTTATCATGTGAAGAGCAGCACAGTGGCCTCACATCTCTAGTATGACATCTAATGTGCTCAGTCGTCCCTCGTAAATTAATATTTTGTCCTCAGATGCATTTGTATATCACTTGAAATATGGTGCCTGTATATTGACAGTTTACTTTGGCTAAGCAGGCAGCTAACACTAGTACTGTAACACCTGGATCTTTTCATGATCTCTGTTACAACAAAAACCTCAGACTCACAATTGGGTGGGTAGATACTTTCTATCTAGATAGCTTGGCTGAATTCATCAAAGGCACTTGTAAGCAAGAACAGTATTACTGTCTGAATCAGATTTGTATAGGGTTTAATGAGAGAGGACACATCCTTTCTTCTGCAAAACTTTCTCTAACCAGACTGGCCTTGAATTTACGTACTTGTTTTAAACCAACATTCTGATTTCTTACACTGCTGCTTAATTTTAATTCCATGTTAGATTTTAGCATAGAACAGGACCAAAATATAGGGGTCAGATGGCTTGAATGGACTAATCTAGCATTTTTGCTTTGAAAATTATCCTCAGATGTAATTCCCAAGGTAAAAAAATCCTGAACTTTTACAGGTAGCCAACATGTTCACAAAGTAAATATGTTCTACTTATGCTCATGTAGAATATTTACAATTCTGGTTTTACTCTCTGTCCTTCACTACACAGCCATAAAAAAATCTGAATTTATTCTCAGGACAGCTTTTGGAATTTTCAAATTAGTTTCCATGATTAATTTATCAAACAATTTATGATAATACAAAGTGAAACACAATTGTCTGTTTTGGATTTCTGTAAGATATAATTTAGAGAGAGTTTTGAAAAGGCAGAATATTTTGAACCCAATGAAGACGACCTCATTGTGAGCTGGGAGGTGTCCTGGTTTCAGCTGGGATAGAGTTAATTTTCTTCCTAGTAGCTGGTACAGTGTTCTGGGTTTGGGTTTAGTATGAGAATAATGTTGCTGACACATGCATATTTTAGTTTTTGCTGGACAGTGCTTACTCTGAGTTAAGAACTTTTTAGTCTCTCATACTCTGCCAGTGAGGAGGGGCACAAGAAGCCAAGAAGGAGCAGAGGCAGGGCACTTGACATGAATTAGCCAAAGGGGTATTCCATACCACAGAACGTCATGCTCTGTATATAAACTGGGGCTAGTTGGCTGAGAGGGGCTGATCAGTGCTCGGGGATGGTCTGGGCATTGGTCAGCATGTGGTGACCAATTGTCTTATGCATTGCTTGTTTATTATGGGTTTTATTCCTCTCTCTTTTCTCGTTATTTCCCTTTTAGTCATTATTACTTATTACTATTAGTATTGTTGTTGTTATTATTATTGTTATTTTAATTATTAAACTGTTCTTATCCTAAAACATGGGTTTTACCTTTTCAGATTCTCCTCTACATCCCACTGGGAGCAGGGAGTCGAGTGGGTGAGAAGCTGTGTTGTACATAATTGTTGGGTGCAGTTAAACCACAACAAGGGAAGATCCTGTGAAAACGCTGACTGCAATGTGCACAGGAGGTGGAAAAGAAGTTGAACCATTTAGTACTTCAAGCTAAAAGTTAGAAAGAATAAGATGTTAAATTTAGTTAATAGGATAATGATATTATATATATACATTAAATATACCTTAAAATTAAAACTTCACAGAATAAAGTAAGTGCTTTTCAAACATAGCAGGGAAAGAAAACAAATGACATTTTATTGAGTTCTGCTCTGTACACTGACCACACAAACACGCTCCTTCATAGTGCTCTTGCACTTGAATTCTGCTTCCACTTGGCTGTTGAGATTGTCCAATCTACTCTGAATAAGTCTGATTTCCTGGTTATCTGGTATGTCTTAAAGATTTGTTGGAAAACTGCATTTCAGGTTCATACCATATCATATCATACTTGTCTTCATATCTGATGTTTTTACCGTTTCATAGGATCATTGAAACTTTTCAGTGTTGTCTGAAAGAGAAATAATTTCTAACATTATTTTGCATAAAATAGATTTAGTACACAGTACTACAATTTAATCTTTTAATACCAGGCACTGAAGAGGGTAAAAGTTTGCGTTCATCCATAAAAACACCCAAAAGCTCCAACAAAATTTGACCTCCAACAGTAGATATTACGCAGCTATAGCCCCATGGTATAGCCCATTGCGTTCTCAGTTTTTTTTATCTACACTTACAATTCTCTATAAATGTTCGTATTGCACTGCCTTTTTTTGGTTATCTCTCTTACATTTCACCTTGTACATTCTGGTGACCTTTCCCCACACATTAATGGAATAGTACAGCAGTATCAACTTTTATCTGTTTCCAAATTTATCAAATTTATTTTACTTGCTAGAGACATTAGGAAATATTTACAACCTTATATTAAGTATGAAAAACTGTCTTAATATTCCAAGCAAAGTTTATGATTGCAGCTTTTGTGTTTCTATATATTTTTAAAGCTACCTCTTTAATCTGTGAACTCGGTAGATGTTTACAGCATTCCCATTGATGTGTCATCAGAGAGCTAGCTATATGAGAAGATATCTCTTGTGATCCACTGAAATACTTAAAGGAGTGTTGTCTTAGGCCTAGATGGCTGGCAAGTGTTTCTGTTTATTACTGGTTGAATTTATTGTATAAACAAACTGATCTTTCATATTTTTCTTCACTAGGAAGAAATTATAAATGAGATTCATGTATTTTAATAAAGACATTTTGGTTAAGCGTTTTCATAAGTCAACAGTGCATCCTTGTTCTGAATCCTTCACACTGAATTCTACTTCTACTTCTTCAGTCTGCATAAACAATATTCTTCAAGTGTTGGTCAAAAGCAGAAATTTTAATAAACTTGATATCTACCCAACTTAAGGGGCAGTAAAACCTCCTCTTAAAACAAGGATAGAAACTACTGAAGATGTAACTAATCTCAAATGGTTAGACAGTCATTGTATGAAATCAGGAGCTCCTAAAACTAACTTACAACCTTTCATGTTTCAAGTATACACAGCTGGATATGATGATTTGTGGGAAATATGTGTCATAAGAATGGAAAATTCAAGAAGTGCAAACAGCACAAATAACAAAGTGGTTTAAATTCTACCTTCCCATAAAGATACCCTTGAGAAGGAGTATCTCTGGAGGACATAGAGGATGAAGAAAATCTACAAACCTCAGATATGTTTACACATTGAAGTAGGAAAAAATTTTACTAAACTTATAGTTTTCAAACAGAGCCTTTTAACAGGAAAGGGTCTTTCCATCTCTCTTAACATGGTTAGCTGCCAAGGGTTTGACATCAGTCATTCTGCAATTCCTTACATATGTGCAACTTTCCCTAGCTTCTCGAGCTGAAAAACAATTGTGGATTGTTCTACTCCAATTATGTTATCTCTTTTACAATAATTGTTTAAACAAAACTGTTTAATTTTACTTTACAGAAGTGGACCTTCCTGCTTACTAGAGCATTCACATGCTCATGTGACATTGCCTGGATAATCATGGAGACAATGACCCAAGCTATCGTTTCTACACACAACTGCGATCTGCACTTGCCATAGTGGTTGTAGGAGTCTCCTTCTGAGCTGCGCTGTATAAAAATTTATGCATAGTATGCTTTGTTTTTTCCAAAGAAAAGGATATTTATTCAGCTCAGAGCAGGCTCTTCACATCACTGTTATATAAAACCTATTTGAGGCACACTTAATTTCAGAAATTTCCAAAATTTGTTTCTGCATGAAACTGTTAGCAGCCTGCCCAATGACCATAGAAAAACTGCTCCCCACAGATCAGTCAGCTGAGGAGTATTTTCAGTGGTAGAACACTGATACTGAAGAGTGAAGACCAGTGTAACTAGATAGCAAAAAATTGATTTAAAGGAAGTGAATGGTTTCTAATTAATATCCTAGTCCCCCTTCACCCACTGTCCTCTTACTGACAACACCTGAAGAAATACTGATCTACTATTTTTCACCTGTCAATAATTGCAAGACATCTGAAGTTAAATTATGGACAACTAACTAAATGTTTAGAGAAATTCAGAGGCCGTTCCTCTTAAAAAGGCTATGGCTGAGAAATTATTACATTTTCAAATCTAAATTAACATTTTCACAAATTTCTGGAATGCTGTTGATGTAAGATGGACTGCAATGACTTAATGGGAATTGAGTTAAACACAGGCACACAGGCTGAAGGCTCTCATTAGCAGAGCAGGGAACACAAAGTGAAATAAAATGTAGAAGCTAGTGCTTTATAACAGCATTTTCCCTGTGAGAAATCCCTGTGATATAATCTAAATTGCAGTAGCCTGCACACCCCAAGGTGGAGGGGTTGACAAAAGAACTCTCTCTTTCTTTTACTTCACATATAAATATTTATAACAGAAAAGTCTGTCTTTAAGCCCAAAATTTTGCTATGTATAATTATAATATTGCCTTCTCAGATGACTGTATCACAAGTTTGAGTAACACAGAAAGTAAAGGAAAAAAAAAAAAAACCCAAATAATTTATAATAATAATTAGTAGTAGTAGCAACCAGTTTTAGTATTTGAAAAATCACATATCAAACCAGTCTTTGCTAACTGAGCTTTGTAAACAATGATGACTATAAAAACCAGAAAAGATAGCTTTTGAATCATGTAAAATAAAAAGTGGAAAGTGTAGTATTAATACTTTAGTAGAAATTAAGTATTGTAGTGAATACTCAAAACTGCCAGACATGCAATGGAGTATAATTAATGGCTACATTAGGTAGTGTACCGTGCAACTGAGATGTGTGAATGTAGCATAAAAATGCCTATCAGCCATTTTCAGTCTAGTTAGTAAGTGTATGAAATGCAACAGTGCCATGGCACCCAGACTTTAGTAGAAGCTAGCAAAAAGTATAGAGATGCACATTCCCCAAACCCATTCTGGAAGTGGTGCCCCAGCATTTGCACCATTGCTACCCATGCAGTTAGCATGGCAGGGCTCTTATGCTACAGTCATGCCTTCAGCTGCAGTGCAGACATGCTGTTACAATAAGCCTCATGTATATTGCAGTCACATCTCGCAATTGCACAGCAGACATACCTTAATGTTGCCCATTCAGCATGCTCAGTGAAACTGTCTTACACTCCAAGAGGCTTCTGTCTGCTGGATAGAAGCTCGTTGCCTTGGGTGTTGTATTGAACTTGATCCCTCCAGGATCTCTTTCTGCAACTTCATACATCAACTTAGAGTTAGCAGTTCCTAACATTATGTTATGATCTCTTCTCACAAGGGCGGACAGTCTTGTTATGTATTTTATTTGTACCATCTGTCTTCGTAGCTTTATCCAAGGAAGAAACATATGTGCAACTTCAGAACAAGTGAAAATAAAATATGTGCCACAGGCTGAGGAAAAAATCTGCCACTTCAATGTCTTACTTGCCAGATCCCTTCTACAAGTCAATCAGGAGTGTAGCTGTCTAGTAAAAAAGTGGCCCATGATATCCCAGGCATGTCATGGAAGGTGGGAAATGTGATGCACAAGTGTGCTGCACACCAGCTTCTTGGACAACCTCTTTCCAAGCAGGCACTTTGAAATGCAGAGCTGTCTCTGCTGCTGGAGAGTGTAAGTGATGAGGGAAAACAAGCACAACTCAGCTTCCTGACAAATTCCTCTGAAGTGGTATAAAAGTGTTATCCAGGCTTATGCCCTGAAGCCTGTTTGTTATTGAACTCACTGTGAAAAGTAAGTTTTTTGGCAATAGATAAATATTCAGTACAGTCCTGAACTCTGTTTCTGAAAATCTCTGTAAAGGACTTTAGCAAAAATGAAAGTGGAAACTCTCAGCTTGGTTCTCATCCCTCAGACAGATTTAAAGTCCAAAGCTGTGTTCCAGATTCGTGTACATATTTTCACAAACACAAATATATGTGTACATGTGCATATACATATACATATGCATATACACATACATATGCATATACACATACATACATATACATATATATGACATGCACATGCACGCACACTTATGTAATTTGGATAAAGGTACACATAATTGCAAAGACATATACGGAAAGTCTTTCCCCCTTTCTTTGGAAAAAGATTGTGTCTGGCAGGATTTGAGGATACTTTGTAGACTTTCCTTCCTATATAAGATATTGCAGAGGATTCCCTTGGGGCAGTAGTGGTGAAGCTGGGCAACACTAATCTCTTTTCTTCATTTCCTGGGACAAGACAATGCTTGGAATCATTTTGGTTGTACATCAGGGCACCGCATCTTGAGTATAGTTAATTCTTTCTTTTGGTCTCAAGGACAGCAGCAGCACTTGAATTTCTTGCACATCCTCATGAGCCTCTGGCACTTTGGCATTTACTCAGAATTTGGTTGACATCTGCTGCTTTTATGTGTCTTTAAAGTTCATTCCTGTACAACTGTCAATACTTCTCTTTAGCAGATATGAAATGAGAAGCTTTAGGGTGACTAACATGATGCTTGTAACAGTTCAGTCAAGTGTGGTTCTGATTTTAAAGATCTTACTGTTTTCAGTTGACTTTTTACTAATATTTCATCTATTTTCATCTAAAACTTTGGAAAATATGCTGCATTTTCTTAACACTTAACCTTGTGATTCATGAAGCAAACTAAGATAAAAATAGAAGTTGTTTGGAGGGGACAAAATTTACCTCAAAAATATTCTATGCACCAATGTTTTGTTTACCCTTCAACCATTTATAATTATACAACAACCTTTCACAGAAGGATTGAACTGGTATCATCATAAAGCAGAAAGTAGACCTCAAGTAGTGTAGAATAGCTTTGATATGATATTGGAACATAAGTAAGAACATCAGCACAGGCTATATAAAATGGACAATTAATTGAGTACTGAGATCAAGGTTGAGTTCTAGGAGAGCTCTGAAGGAAAAGAGTGAGCACCATGGGACAATTTAATTCTCTGCTGAAAAAAGACATGACTGTTGTCTAATTTTTCACATTATATGTGACATCTGAGTACAGATGTAAGGGTTCTAGCACCAGACCTGTTTCTGGTTTGGTCAATATAGGTCGCTATCACTACAGTAGCATGGTAAGTCCAATACGAAGACTTCAGGGTATCTTTTCTATTTAGGACCACAAAAAATCAAGCAACCAACAAACCAACCAACAAAAAAAAACAAAGCAAAAACAAACAAAGCCAAACAAATCCAGTTCTGTGCTTTATCAGTCCCGTGCAAGAAGTAAGCTGGGGGTGGGGTGGAAGTGCAAAGTCAACGAGCAGCCTCAGATGGGGTGCAGTAGGCTCAGCTGTTCTAGCTCAAAACATGATCCATTCTGTTCTTCAGTCTATTCCATGGGATACATATATGCTGCATGAGTAGCATGAAAAGAGATAGAAAAGGACATCTTCATTTCAAAACCCATCTATTTTATCCTCAGAAAGCCTTGCTTTTCAAAACTGTGTTTGCAGTGTAAAGTTCCCATTCTTTCCCCCTCCTTGGGTTTCTTTTAGACTGTCAGGGGAGACAAAGGACCAAGTGTAGCTTAACCAGTATTCTCACAAAGATTTTTTTTTTTGCCAGTCTGGAAATGTAGCTTAGTTGCAGGCAGCTGTGCTCTGCAGCAGTAGGAGATGGCTAGGGTATGCCTCATAGGAAACCATGATAATCAAACTTGAGGGTGGTATAGCCACAAGTCTCATTACTAACCACAGAAAGTCACAATCTTCACTATGAAATGAAAAAAAAAAATGTTATTGTTAATGACTTACTCCAGCTGGCTCCCTGCAAGCCCTGGGGACTGAGCAGATCTCTCAGGATGTTCACTGCGCCAGCACCAGCTCCTCCTTTCATCAAGGTACATTTCAGGGACATTTCCCATTGTACCAGGCATGCAGAGCACCAGCGCCTAATCTATCTGCCAACCACATTCATCTTGTTCAAACCAGAGTACATCTACTGTCCTGTGTTCAGCTGTAACAGTTATTTTTCTCCTTCCTAGTAGCAGGTGCAGTGCTGTGTTTCAGCTTTAGTCTGAGAACAATACTGGTAACACAGATGTTTTAGTTGTTGCCAAGTAATGCTTATTCTGGTCAAGGGCTTTTCAGTTTCATGCTCTGCCAGTGAGGAGGGGCGCAGGAAGCCAGGAGGAAGCAGAGACAGGAGAACTCACCCAAACTAGGCAAAGGGGTATTCCATACCACAGCATGTCTTACCTAGTATATAAACTGGGGGAGTGACCCAGAAGGCCCAGATTGCTGCTTGGGTTAGGCTGGGTATTGGTCAGCGGGTGCTCAGCAATTACATTGTGCATCACTTGTGTTTATTAATTTTTTTTTTCTTTCTTTTTCTTTTTAGTTTCTGTCGTGGTTTAAGCCGTAAATCACGCAGCCCACTCACACACTTCACCCTCTTTCTTCCGCCCCACTTCGGGGGGGGGGGGGTGGAAATGGGGAGAAGAATCAAAAGAATGTAACTCCCATGGGTTGAGATAAGAACAGTCCAGTAATTAACGTATAACACAAATCACTACTTCTACCACCAACAATAATAATGACCAGGGAAATACAAGGGAAGAGGATACAACTGCTCACCAACCGATGACCGAGTCGTGAACTGAACTCTTTCAGGTTCCTGCCCCCAGTTTTTCATCCTGGGCATGATGTACTGTGGTGTGGAATACCTCTCTGGTTAGTTTGGGTCAAGTATCCTGTTTCTGCATTCTCCTAGCTTCCCCTCCTCCCTGGAAGAGCATGAGACTCAGAAAGTCCTTGGTCAGACCAAAACATTACCAAGCAGCAACTGAAAACTCTGCTGTTATCAGCGCAGTTCCCAGGCCGAAAGGTGAAAACACAGCACTGCACCCGATACTACGAAGGAGAAAAATGACTGCTGCTGCTGAACTCATGACAGTATCAGATTATCAAATTCTCTTCCCTTGTTATTTCCTTTGTCATTATTATTATTGGTGGTAGCAGCAGTGGTTTGTGTTATACCTTAGTTACTGGATTGTTCTTATCTCAACCTGTAAATCTTATCTCAAGATTTACATTCTTTAGATTCTCCTCCCAATCCTGCTGGGAGCAGGGGGATGAGCAAATGGCTGCATGGTTCTGAGTTAGTGGCTGGGTTTACACAATGATACAACAAATATTCTCATCCAAATAAGTATATAACTTTTCCAACTCATGTGGTTACTCGTATTATCTGAGCCTGTTGCTTTTTATCAAACTATATCCTTTTCTAGCATGGACAGCTACCTTTGGTCTTTTTGCCTTCTTCCTGGTATTTAACCTGATTTTATTCTTTTATGTATTTTTTTTAAATGTTCACACTTTTCCCCCACTCCTGTTGTGATACTTCAGTTTTCCTCTTTTCCTTTTTCTAGGTCTGCATCCTCACACTTCTCTTTTCTCCCTTCTCTTTCCTTTTTCTTTCTATTTTTCTCATTTCACTGCCAGCAGAACCAACAGATTTTATGAACCTTAACATTTGAATCTCAGGGCCAGGGCCAGTTCTGTTTAATATCTGTATCAATGATGCAGAGGAGGGGATCAAGTGCACCCTCAGTTTGGGAATGACATCACATTTGGTGGGAGTGTTGATCTGGCTAAAGGTAAAAAGGCTCTGCAGAGGGATCTGGACAGGCTGGATAAATGGACCAAAGCCAACAGGACGAGGTTCAAAAAGGCTCACTGCTGGGTCCTGCACTTTGGTCACAACAACCCCATGCAACTCTACAGGCTTGGGGGAGAGTGGCTGGAAAACTGCTTGACAGAAAAGGATCTGGGGGTGTTGATCAACAGCCGTCTGAACATGAGCCACATTGTGCCCAGACAGCCTGGAAAGCCAAAGGCTTCCTGGATTGTATCAGAAATAGTGGGGCCTGCAGGACCAGGGAAGTGACTGTCCCCCTGCACTCAGCACTGGTGAGGCCACACATTGAATAGTCAGTTCTGGGCCCCTCACTACAGGAAAGTTGTTAACATGCTGCAGCATGTTCAAAGAACAAAGCTGGTGAAGGGCATGGAGCACAAGTCTCATTAGGATGGACTGTTTAACCTGGAGAAAAGGAGGCTCAGGGAAGACCTTATTGCTCTCTACAACTGCCTGAAAGGAGGCGGTGGCAAGTTGGGTGTTGGTCTATTCTCCCAGCTAAGAAGCAATAGGACAAAAAGAAATGGCCTCAAGTTGTGCCAGGGGAGGTTTACATTGGTTATTAGAAAAAATTTCTTCATGGGAAGAGCTATCAAGTATTGGAACAAGCTGCCCAGGGAAGTAGTGGAGTCAACATCCATGCAGGTATTTAAAAGATTTGTAAATGTCGTGCTTGGGAGCATAGCTTAGAGGTGGACTTGGCAGTATTAGGTTTACAGTTGGACTCAATGAAGCCTTAAAGGACTTTTCCAACCCAAATGATTCTGTGATTAGCAATTTGTTGTGCCCTACTTCCTCATCAAATTGATAATACTACATTGTGGTATTGGATTAATCTATTTTTTCAGTGACATTTCCAGGCTGAGAATGTAAATCAAACTAATTCAACCGCTATGAATATAAAACTTTAATAGGAACTGTTTTGTATGAAGTTCTAACAAAAAAAAAAAATCTTCAAATCCAACTTCTTTAGTTAAAGCCAAACACTGAATTTACAATGAATCACCTCCCACACATACATCCCATTTCATTAAATATCTTTCCTCTGCTTAAGGTCAAAACAATAATTTTGTCTATTAACTTCACAGTGCTGAGTCTAGCATTATTGTTTTCTAGACTTTTCTTTCTGCTCCTGGGGAGTTGTTTAGTTTATGAGCTTTTTTTCCCCCAGGCTAGTTAAAGAATGATATTGTCTGGCAGAATATGGTAGATGCACATTTTCTCACTCAAAATCCCTGAAATAAACCTGAAATTTGAAGAGTTCAAGTTCATTGAAAGTTTTCCAGTTTTGAAGCTCTTTTATCAGAAGTAGTAGCTAGAATAGTATTTTTCCAAGAAATACATTTTTCTTTCTCTTGAAAGGAAACAAAACACTAGCAACAACCAGATGTCAAAGTTTAATGCTTTTCCATCAGTTTTCTGATGTCAGTGATTTAAGGAGGACTTCGTATTTCTGAAGTTTTAGTAGGATCTCTAAAGGACTTAGCAAGTAGCGGGTGGTCAAAAAAGCTGCATAATACAGCCTAAGCTCATGTGAATGACAAATCTGGGTGTCTGTGTTCTTTGGAAACCCTCAGAGTCCTCATCTGACAGGAGTGAGATTACTTGTCATCTTTAAATCATCGAAGCCTGAGATCAAACAAGGCTCCTAATCTTAACAATTCTTTTCCTGCATATCTTGGTGTAGTTGTCAAGGTCAGAACCTCCAGCTATAATGTTTGTTCCTAACTGCTGCGATAGAAGTGAAGAAAGTTTCAACTCGATGGAAAATGCAGGTGGGGCAGCAGAGAGAGAAATCAAAGCTTCTCAGGCCAGGGAACACAAACCTTCAAATAGTCTACGTGCACTGCATATGTAAAACAGAGTTTAAACATAATCTAATTACCAAGTAACAAATTATTTGAGCCTTTTTTCTTCCATAAACCTTTCTTACTACTTCTGCTGCCCTACACTGTATTATACCTGCTTAATGCTAGCCAAGGATTTTCTCTCATCTTATCCTCTTTTACACTACCACGTTTTATTACAGAAGACACATCAATATAAGAGGCAGTTAAAATACAGTGTTATATTTTTACCAACGACTTCTAGACATCATGGAGATTGGTTTTTAACAGCTGAGATCCATACAAATCTCTTCTAGAGATCTCTACCCTTTACTCTGTGCAAAGGTTGTTTTTGCCTGGCCCACAGCAGCAGAGGGATGGAAAAAAACTCATGAGCCCTTATGTTAGTCTGAAACAGCTTGTCAGGACTCAATATTCAGTGGCACATAGATATTTCTGATTTTGAAGGCTCCCACATTGAGGGTGAAGGGCTGGGCCAGGCTGTACATGTAGCTTTAAGGTAGAATAAATGTTTAAAATATAATGGTCGGGCCAATAAGCCAATCTTTGAGCAAAGCCTAAACACTCCCTTGCATGTGCATGTAATTCACTTTTCTCATTCTTTTCATAGAGACAAGCACTGGATTAGTAAGATAACAAAAGTGCGTTTCCTGCTGCAAGGGACAGGCTTGGCATGCGTTTATTGTTACTCTTTTTTAAATCAATAGTGAACTGAATGTTCTTTAGATTCCTGTGGTTGGAATTCACAACAGTTCATTAGTTCAGTGGTTTCCAAACATTTTAGACCAAGGAAAAAAATTTTGAGTAAGAACTCCCAATATATCTAGCATTTATTTATTTATAAATTATATAAATGTACCACTATACTATAGATGATGCATGTTATAAATCATACACAAGGATAGGAATTTAAAAAGATGAGACAAAGATTAAATAAACACTTCAAATTTTTTTAAATATTCTAACTTATTAATGGTACAAAAATGTTTTCTCTCTGAATCACAATGGATTGTCTTGCACACTCCCTGAGCTGTATGCACCCCATACACTTTGGAGACCACTGTTTAAATGAATGTGTTGTAGTGGACTGCACCTTCTCAGTGGTAGTGGTAACAGTCACAGTAACCAAGTGTAAACTGTTCACAGACCAGACACTTGAGTTTGACATCACATTTACATGAATCTTTCAGTCTTTTAAGTCTAATTCATCTTCCCTTTTGAGTCTTCTGGAATATCTGCAGCTGGTTTGAATTAAAAACATTGGTATTATGGTATTAGGAAGTGATGAAGACTTGACCATAGCTCTCTGCTCACTTCCTCTTGAATAGAATCACAGAGATTAAATAAGATAGTGTTTGTCATTTATTTAATTGTTTGGAAATGACTGTTGAATAAAAAGTACTGGAAGAAGGCTGGTGTATTTCCAGTACTGTCTTCAGTGTATGAATCAACACTGTAATCTGAAACACTCTCTCATTCAGGCCTGAATGAACAGTATGTCCTATACCCTTGAGTCTAGCACAAACATCATGATTAAATCAAACCTGCCTTTTAAATTCTGATTTTTTTTTTTTTAATTTTATCTGTAGCAGAATACAGAAGGAAAGCAACCACCTCCAGAACTGTTCTTCCCAAACCCGGACTTTGATGTGCAGCAAGAACATCATAGGAAAAGGTGACCTGGACTTGACTGAACTGCTGCATTAAAGGATGAACTTCAGCCCTCTGATCTGTTGTCACTGATGCACAGAGAGTGTTAAACTTTCAGAAAACTTCAGTCTTGGAGCTTAGCTATTTCAGGAAAAAGACCTTTAACATATATACCAAATAATTAAAATTGTAATAAAAAAGTTTTGGAAGTCTTGTCTTTTACACTGATTTTTCTGTTTCCTATCCTTCAGAAAATCAGAAGCTGGTGTTCAGTTTCTTATTTTTCTCACTGTAATAGCTCCAGCTCCATTTACATACCCCTTGCTGAGTTGTAATGGTCTGGGAAGAGTCATGGCTGTCCTTACACATTATCAAGGAGCTGCTGAACCCCAGCATGTGGGAAAACATGGACAGCAGAAAGTTCATTGAAAGCTCCTTTCTGTATTTGAATCAAGTAATGTGACTGTTCTGATTATGCCAAATTTCTCCCACTGTTGTTTTTATTATCTATGACTTAAAACTATTACAGGAGTAACCATACATTATCTCTGTCTTGCAATAACAATCCATCATTTAAAAGTTAGTAGCTGTCGACTCGCTAAATTAGTGAAATATGAACATTTATTCATTCCTCTCTTGATTTTTGACAGTGAAAAATTCATGCTTCTCTCAAGCCACTTAAACAGCAATGGACCGGATCCTGCTTATACTTAAGGAAAACTGTTCCCACAGAGTTAATTGGAAATGGCAAGTAGAACCTGGTCAGAAACACTTTCATGTACAGATATCACAGCAGCACCTAGATGGCAAGTCGATTAGCAAGCACATCTGTTCTAAGCCATTAAAATGATATAATGAGATTGCTTTTAAACCACCTGCAGGACAGTAATTTCATACAATCATTACAAAGTTATTAAGAAAAGTTAATGTAGAAAAAATACCATTTTTTAAATGTTCTGGGTTTTTTTTTCCCTGTGTTTACCAGATACTCTAAAGATGTGAGCAGAGAACAGCCAGAAAACTATTGTGTAAGATGATTATGCCTTGTCTCAAAACATACTGTCTCACGTATTTCTTACATCACAGGTTAGACTACTTCCAGAATTTTCAAGCCATACTGAGAATTTCCATTGGACATGTAAATATGGTCAAAAACATTTACAGGCCAGCAGGATTTGGGACCGCTGCTGAGAAGATATTCTTACATTTTGAAAATGGTGTAGCCCTTTTTATGTCAGGGTTTGAAATCCTTTTATTTAAAGTTGAAGCATTAGGCTAGGTATAAGCAATATGCATATAAAGAAAGATGTAATAAAACTGGGAGAGGGACACAATGATTCATACTAGGATCAAAGCAAGAATAGAAGGGGGAAGTGGTGGAGGGCAAAGAGGAACTAAATGTTTTAGATCAAAATAAGAATTATGTGATAAATGATGTGGTAGAGAACAGTGTGAATATTTGCTTGTGCCCCTTTATTTTGCAGATAACATTTATGTGAAGGTGGGGGGCAGAAATATGTTCATCTGCTCTGAGGCATAGAAAGTCCTTGATTACAGACAAGCTGAAAAAGGTATATGGAAAGCACTAGCTGCTGACACTGATAGACTTTGACATTTTCTCCCATGATGGTCTTGTAAACAAACTGTGGAAATACAAGTTTGGACAAAAACATTGGAAGCAGGAAAGTTCCATGCACATGGGGAAAACTGTTTCTGATTCATCATTGTCAGAAAGCCACTGTTAATTGAAGAGCTACATTCACTGGGGCATTTTCTTTAAGGACTGAAAGAATGGAATGAAAAATCTTGTTAATTGCAAAATGGCTGAAAGAACTTTGGAAGAAAAAAAATAGAAATAAAAATTAACTTGGCATATTAGAGGAGAGGTTCGAAACTAAAAGCTTGTAATTTAATAACAAGCAAAAATGCTTCATTAAATAGGAATACTCTGCCCCAGCAACTTCATGGGAGGCTGCAAATTAAGCAGCAGTTATACAGAAAAAAACTCTGGGTATTACAATGATTTAATTTTTTAAAAAATACATGATACTGAGTTTTATATGAGGGATTAAATTATAAGTGTAAAACTTTACAATGCACCAAGTAGTCTTTACAACCTACCAAAATTCACATGGGTTATTTGTTCTGTACCTCAAGACACATCAGAATTCTAAATTTCACAAAATATAATCCAGAGAAAAAAGAATGATCAGAGATATTGAAAATGCAATATTCAATGACAGAAATATAAATTTCATGACAGAAAAACAGGGATACCTGACATGGAAAAAACTGAAGAGTGACATACTAGCTATTTATGAAATACACTCTGTAAGATAAAAATGCTGCTACTGAAAATGTCAATTCCGCAACAAGTTGTTCTGTACATCTGCCGAGTAGGGTATGAGAAAGTGTACTTCAGTTGCAGCAAACACTTCAGTTGGATATCAGGGAAACAATCCATTACAATAGTTGAGTGCCAGCAGACTTTTCCCAGGGAAGCTGTGAAATCCCCATCACTGGAATTTCGGCTAAAGCATTGGTTAGCCAAATATAAGTCAGGGTTTGTACTGATGTTATCAAATCCTCCTTCAGTCAGAATCATAGCTGATGTCAAGTTCCTCTACCATCTTATAGTGTACAAACTGCCTGGACTTTTGGAAGAAAGACATTTGTCCAGTCTATATTAAAAAGCAAAAAAGTCAAACATAAAGCAAATAAAACTGTTGGAGCATTTTAAGAAAGAAAAACACACACCTTTTTCCCATGGATCAATTATCATGGATGGTGTAGAAAGAGTTAAACATGTCTGCAGGTCTGGGAGAAGGTGAAAGGATTTCCTGCTTTACCCTGCCTAAAACAGATAAATCATAGTATTTTGTGGAAGGACCCATCATTGCCATAGTGACAGGTTTATTGAAACAAGTAAAATATGGAAATCAGCCATAGTAGGTGAGCTACTAGGGTGGTCATAGAAACAAAAATGGAAAAGACTAAACTTTTCTGCCACAGAGAGACAGTTTATAGCATGTAGTGAGAAACTGAGGCAAATTCCAATTGCAGAGATGCCATCACAGGAACTGCCATTGTTGTTTGCCAGACTACGTGAAGTGACTTAGGGGGCTTCAGTCTAACTCTCAGAGTTCACATGGCCCAAAATTGCTACTTGCATTGATGCAGAAAATCTCTTTGGAAGACACTATGGCACTTGGGATCATAATATCTCTGGGAAAAAAGATACTGCTGGGAAGCTGAAGGATATAAGAGATGATGGAATGAAATCCAGCTTCTCAGAGGTGACGCATTCAGGTGAGGCATCTTCTCAAGGCCGTGTAAGGCACCTTCCTGATGCTGTTAATATCAGTAGCCAAAGGTTACGGTAACTTCAGAGGGACGTGATCTTGCCACAGCTGCTGAAGAGGAAGGAGAACTAGACTGGAAGGAAGACTGGGAAGAGGCCTGGAAAAGGCCAGTATTGGTCTGGAAAGCAAAGCACCAGACAAACAAAACAGCATTTCAAAATTTATAATTTAAAAAATTTCAGGAAAAGATAAAGCTACAAATGAAATAAAATAATCAAAGGAAATAGGTACTGCATTAGCAAAAATCTGGTCCTATATCATTCAAATACACAAGCAGAAAGCCAATCAAGTATTCTGTGCAGTCACTGAGGGATATACAGAAAGTGGGAAGTTAGTTAATGACGTTAGTATTGCTCTGAGCTTGAATAAATTCTTTGCTTTCGTCTTCATGAAATAAGCCAAAGGTCAGATTCTGAGGATTGGGATATTTTCCCAGGTGGGAGGGAAGGGAATGGAAGTGTTGAAAGACTCTGTGAGTACATCAAAGCAGAAAGGCAATTAGAGCTGATAAAAGTTCACATAGAACTAGATACAGATAAATTGCATCCCAGTTTTTTTTTTTCTCTAACCTAACAAGATGTAGAAAGACGTAGATATTTTCAGCTAAGAAAGCACAATCTTTTTATGAATTAAGAGCACAGAGATTCGAGAACAAAATCGCATCTGTCAATATATTGAAGCTTATTTCTTTGACAATTTGTTTGTTTATTTATTTTCTCAGTGGGACATAAGGGAAAGCCTCTGTTATGAGGCTCAGTGAAGTGAGTTATATATTGATGAAGGAATGAGATAACAGTAAGCATTGATCTGAAATCATCACTGTGGTGTCTTTCAAAGTAATTTGCAAACTTTGTGCAGTCTCAGGTATTAGCTACTGTTAAAGTTGATTTGCTAATATCTTATAACTCAATGAAATTTATCTGCGTTAGATACATTGCTGTAGAATTATGACAAAAGATAATCCACATATATCCTATTATGATGATTTCAAATGCAATTTATATCTTTTTAGCTCTCTCAAGTGAATGAGTTAAACAGCATTTGCTCAGTTGGCCCATCCTATGGAAAATATTAGTTTTTTCTTTATAAACCAAAACCTGGGAGAACAGCTAAAGGGAGAGAGCCAAAAAAGTGTGGTTCCCCAGATAACATGAACTGGTATACTACCCAATGCACTCAGTAGCCAGGACTACACTAAGTAACAGAAAGAAACTGTCGGAAAGTGAGCACTTACTGATGTCCGTTTGCATGCAAGGAAGTTGAAGTAGCCAAAACTTAGTATTGAGGAATTTAATTTTTCATTGCGAATATCATGTACACTTGATATTTTGATTCACTGAGCTTTGATTAGATGACTGTGCAATCCTTTCTGCTCACGGTTTTTCTGTAACAGTTCAGACATGGAAAGCAGTCCATGTTCACTTAACATGCGCTGAGCGTATGAGCACTGAGTGATCTATTCTTCCAGATTAGTTGCTAAATTCAGTATTCTAATAAGTGGATGTTACCTTGCATTTCAAGTCATGATGCAGCCATTAACTCCAAGGAATCAGCATTTTACAGCTTGTTTTTATCTTTTGTTCCAGGTAGAGGAGTGGAGCTGGGTAACAGGATGCCTCTCTGGCGTGCCAACACCAAGCACTGCTCTACAGGACCTGTGCATTTGTGACTCTAGCTTAAGCAGTAAGGGAGCTGAGTTTTTCAGTGGATATTTTTCATCTTTTAACATATTGTAAATGTAAAAATCTGGTTCCCAGCAGCTACAACAATGAACTGACAGCTGAGGATATTGGATTCAATTTCTGGCTTTGTGGGATGTTAGATATGTCACTTATATTCTCTACTGCTTAGTTCCTCATCTGTGAGATGATTTTAATGATTCTAGCTCTGTTTCCCAAGAGTGCTGTGGATGAGCTTTTATGAATATCTTTAAAGTGTTCTGAGCTCCTTACCTATCCACTGTAATATCAATATAAAATACTATTAGACTTGAGAAACAATGAGTATCCAAATAGTTACTAATAACAAGATTAATAGTGTATAGAATTTTATGTTGTCTGTTAGCAGCTTACATGTCAAATAATATGGTTTTCTATCCGTACCTGCCTAGAGGGAGAAAGGTTTCGACTGAAGATTTTTTTTTCCACTCTATTTTTATGTATCATGTCTAAAACATTTCAAATAAAAAGTGTCTGTTCCTTTCAGAGGTTTCAATAGCCATCAGTGGTTTTCTTTTTAATAAGTAACATATTATCCATCACTGAGGTGGTGACCAAAAAAAGTCCATCTCCCACGCAGGAAAATTTTATGAAAAGTGAATTTATGCTTCTCACAAAACCCCACGTCAATTATGGCTTCTTACTACTTTCTCAGCCAAGTGTGATCAATACAGTTTTCACTGCTTCCAGATTCAAAATGCAACTAATTGTGCAGTTTCCCTCAAATTCTCAGTAGTTTGAGACTGACTTCAGATTGGCCAAAAGTCATTGTCATCTGATAGCCACCCAGTGGAGTGTTGAAGATGTTTTGATGGCCATGGTCTTGGCCTTGAGACTTCAGAAGTGTAACTGTAACGCTTGCATTAAATCCTCACTCCTAATAGTCCTCCAGCAGAAGTGCTAGAGTTATGAGCACTCAAAGAAAGAAAACTAATGCTTAATTTATGATTTAAATAAAGCCTTCCTGTGGAAAGCATGCTGCTAGATGGGCACTGAAAGGCTTCTGCCTCCACTGCTGCTCTTTGGTTGAAAAAACAAGGCTTCCAGCACCTTTACATGGAAATGACTGTCCAAAACTTGTCAGCAGCGAATGCCACTCCCCATGTACAGTAGGACTCTCAGCAGAGCATCTGCAATCTCTGTGTGTGCTAACCAAGGCATTTCCTATTCTAGACCATCCCAATTCATATCTCAAGGGCTAGAACACTTTTCTGAACACTGTCAGGATTTATTTTCTTAATTTTTATTATATTCCAGAATAGAGATGCCTGTATAATGCATTTTATTACAAAACTGAATAAGTCTGTATTTTAATTCAAAACAGGTGAAATAAATATAAAATCTATTCAGGAGTACCCAGAATCTGTGTTCCTCCCATATTCATTCATTTTTGCTTTTTCTCCGGCATCATGAAATTTTTATTACCCTGTTTATAACAAAGAATTTTCAACATGAGAGCTCAAGAACATTAATTTTCCCTGGTCATTGACTGAACACATACATCCCTCTGGTTAGCACAATTTGTGAGATATCTGGCCTTGAATATGCTCTGTCAGTATCTGAGGACCCCTAAGGGCTCACATCCCTAGGTTGCTAGGGCAAAGGGGAAATTCCACCTCTTTGGTATGTCAAAAGAAAAACTGGGATGCTGATGTGTAGGTGAGGTCAGATAACAGCCCTGGCTCAACACACAGAGATACAATAGGCAGCAGCACATCTGCTTTGTAGATATTTATGAGACATAAGCATCAAATCTGTTCTGACACAAGGGGCTTCTGTACTCTTACTGGAGCAGTATTTCAGACATTTGAGGGAACGCAAAAATCTGAATTACCTTAGGTGTTTTTAGGTTTTTTCAGGGTCAGCAAAGAGTGGAAATGACTTTTTTTCTCTTTTTGCTTTTTTTATAGCTTCCACCTTACATGTGCTTTCTGGCCTGGATATAAATGAGGTTTTGGGCCTTAGGCATAAATTTAAAAATTAGTGAATTAATGCAGTGAGCTGAGTATTTGCCAACATGGTTTCAGTTTCATCCAGTGTTAACTGTCTTATGATTAGTCTTTTGAATACTTATGCGAGATTTATGTAATATTTATTAATTTTACTGTTACTTCCTATATTGAATAATTAATTAGATATAATGCATAATTATTATGCATTATATATTGTCATGGTTTAAGCCCAGCTGTTAACTTAGAACCATGCAGCCACTTGCTCACTCCCTCCACTTCTTCCTCCCCCTGCTCCTGAAGGGATGGGGAGTAGAATTGAAAGAATGTAACTCCCATGGGTTGAGATAAGAACAGTCCGGTAACTAAGGTGTAATACAAACCAGTGCTGCTACCAGCAATAATAATAATGATAAGAGAAATAACAAAGGAAGAGAATACAACCGCTCACCACCCGCCGAGCGATACCCAGCTTGACCCGAGCAGCTCCCTTCTGGGTAACTGTCCCCAGTTTATATAGTGGGCATGACGTGCTGTGGTATGCAATACCCCTTTGGTTAGTTTGGGTCAGGTGTCCTGTCTCTGCTTCCTCCCCGCTTCCCATCCACCCTGGCAGAGCATGAGACTCAGAAAGTCCTTGGTCAGACTAAGCATTACTGAGCAACAACTAAGAACATCAGTTTTATCAGCGCTGTTCCCAGGCTGAAAGTCAAAAGCGCAGCACTGCAACAGCTCCCAATAAGGAGAAAAATGGCTGCTACTGCCGAACCCAGAACATGTATGTATATAATTATTCTTGCTGTTGAACATTTTAAACTTATTTTACTGTCACTATATCTACTCCCTTACTTGTCTTTCTCTGTTATGATGGAAAACATTTATTTTAGCATGTTTTCAGCAAGACCATCATATTGCATTATTTTTTCAGTGTCTATTGACAATTTCCTTGTTTATTTTTAATTAATATTGTCCGTCATTCAGCATATGACACTCAGAGTAAATGTTAAGCCTCTGGCAGAAAAAAATACAATTGGCACTTTATGTGCTGCAATAAAAAAGCACACAACAGTTGGTGTTGTTCAGGAAAAGGAATGCATTGCTGGGAGAAGGAGCTTGATGGTCAAATATTCCGACATTGCAAACTACTTGAGAGTCACTAGGCTTATAACACTGACCTCAGGGAGATGAAAAGAAAGTGCTTCCACCAGGCACTTTGTAGGGACAGCAGCATCATCCACAGCAACCTGGCTCCAGGCAGACCTCTGCACCTGCTGCCCATCTCCATCCTCCTGCAGTGAGGGACCCAGTTGCCTTGCAGCTCTTTATCACAGCTTCTTTCTTGTGATAAACCAGAGCACAGGACTCAAGTTGTCATTGTTCAGGATCAGCAGATGAGCTACAAGCTATACTTTGGCCTTTCCTGAAAGAAATCATAGAATCATAGAATGGCTGGAAGGGACTTTAAAGATCATCTAGTTCCAAACCTCTGCCATAGTCAGGGACACCTTCCATTAGACCAGGTTGTTCAAATTATGTATTTAAAATAGAATTTTATTTTTATTAAGAATCAGTATTATAATCTGCTTAATTATAATCATTGTTATCAGCTAATGTAACTAAAGGTTATAAAGGCCACTCAATGATTATTATTACTATTATGACCTGCAATTTTTTCAGCATATACAATTAACAGTGAGGAGTATCTATTGTGAAGGTGTAAAAGAAAGATGTAGGATTAGCATGGCTAACCTAGACTGCCTCTGCGTGTTGATTTTGTCACTGTACACCGCGTCTCTGTTTTTCAAAAACATATGTAAATTCTGTAGAAAATAATAAAAGCACACCCTGCCAAACACATTTACCAGATTACAGATTGCTGAGACCCTGCACTGCTGAAGATAGGATGTTAATAACACCATAGAGCCCTGGCAGGGTCCTAAAAAATGCTTTATCCTTGCCACTGCCCCTGCCTTGGCAGTGAGCACGTCCGCTTGCAACATGTGATCAGTCTAAGAACCAGTTTACATCCAGCTCACTAATCTTTTGTAGTAAGTGTCACCAGTCACCACAAACAATAGAGTTTGATTGAGATTTCTTCTCTTTTGGAGGAACTAAATTGCAGTTTTGTCTTCTGTAAAATAAGGCTTGCTGTTTGTGATTAAGATACATTATACATCATAAATTGTTTCCTTGTTTACATGCCTATATATATGATGTGCTCAGACAACATTCAGATAAACAGATTTCTTTCAAAAAAAATCTCTCATGCTTTGAGGTCATATCTTCCTACATTGTTTTCTGGCAAGTTGAATTAACAATAACTTTACACTGGAGTGTAAAGTTTAATAAGATTCACTTCCATGTTACCTGCTAATGACTAGCAGGCAATGCCTAGAGGAGAAATATCTATTTCCATGAAAATAGTTCTTCCATCTTTTCTGTGCAAACACAGCTCATGACAGAGAAGATACTAGAGGATGTACAGTTACAAAATGGAGGTCTAATGATGTTAAATAACATTGAGACAAGCTATTTTTGGATTTTGTTAAAACTGACCATGAATCTGAGCAAAATATTTTTGCATACCTTACAATTTATGTAAGATGTTACAGTAACCCCTCTTAAGGGCTCTGGTGTGGTATAGGCACCAACCATATTTGAACTATTCTTCATTTTATCAATAAACAAAGTATGACCTTATGAAACCCTTTATTCTAGGAATAAATAGTATGGGGGGTTGAACTAGATGATCTTTAAGGATCCCTTCCAACCCAAGTTAGTCTATAATTCTAGGTTTCTATGATTCTATGAGTGGAAGGTCATTTTTATACTAAAGCAATAATGATCTTTGAATTAAAACACAAAAGGTCCACAGACCTAAAACATATACACAAAAAACTTACATCAACTATAAATTCCAGGAGAGATTTATACACCTAAATATCTCAGTTCTTATGAAACTGAGAGACAAGACATTTCAATATAGTAAAAACAAATTCCTTTTACCCAATTGAAACTGACAGAGACTTCCCATATAAAATGAAATATCAGTGTTCAGCTATTAATAATAATGCTCCTATTTGTTCTTTGACTTTTTAATGTACTTTCACTTACAGTGTAAACACCAGCAGCATACTGAAAGTATAAAAACAATTAGTTATGATTAATGTAATGGTATTTTTTACATTTTAATTTTATACATTTTAACAGTTTTTAAATAGAGTAATAAAAATTTATTTCAAGTTCTATGAAAGATGGATTAGCTCTAAAATCCTGACGCTGTCGAAATTATGAGAAGGGTCTAAGCCATTACTCCTCATCATGAAGTGCATATTCTATAAATTCAATATTTGCCTATGTTATGTTTAGTTCACCAGTGCACAACTGCAGTTTCACACAATTGTAATTCCTGTGAAATCACTGGTGTTAAACGAGCATAAAACTGGAGTATCAAAGTTTTGATTGCAATCATGTATTGACACAAGGAGAAAATAAAGATAGAGTGAGTGCTAGGAAACCTGTGGCAAGGCCACAGACTGAAAGAAAACTAATCAGACACAGTCAGAAACAACTGGTTTTGATAGATTGTAAACAGTAAAAGTCATGATTTCTCTCTAAAAGTCATCTGACACCTTCATTACTGCAATTGCTTATTTAATCCCTATCACATCAAGAAGCAAATGCAGCTTTATTAGGCAGCTCATGCAAGTTTCTTTTTTTCTCTGTATTTTTCACCAGTACTTGCCAGTTAACACTGTGCATCAACAACCTGCATTTGTAGCAGTTGATAAGATAAAAATACGTTCAGATAGTAAGACAGTATCCAGAAACATCATATTCCTTCTAGGAACATGACCAAGTAAAGTTACTATTATAAAATACATTTTGAGCTACAGTTATATGATACCTGAAAGGAAATGTTTATTTGTAGACTTTCTATAATTTTCCTGCTTAATGATGTTTAAACTCTGTATTTCATTCTGTAAGTTCCTGGTCCTTCTCTACAGAAGTTCAGCTAAGCAAAAATCTCAAGTTTGACCCACACACATCTTACAAAATACTTAATTTTAATCTTGACTTATGTCATATTGGTTAACTCCTCTGTAGAATCTTGGTAGCAGAACTGTTGCAACCAGAGCAGACTGAGGAAGTAAGATAAGCCAGCTTTGTAAGGAGAAATAATACCTTTTAATAGATCAACTCTTACACTTTACATGGATAAGTATTCAGGCTCAAGCTTTTCTTTATGTATGAACCAGAAATAGCTAAGAAACTTTCAGGACCATGTAGATGCATTTCGTGAGACTACAAAATTCCTGGATTCTGTCCACAGACATTTGACAATTTTCAAAGACATCATTTCCATAGACATAACAGCTGTAGTTGTAGCTTTATTTAGCCAAATGTCTATAACGTGTTTATTTCCTTTCCAGTGCTGAGCCAGATGTCAAGTGGAAGGCTTGAAGGATTTTTTTCTGTTGCTTGCTTGCTTGAAACTTTTTCTCTCTTCTCTTCCAATATGCGGATGCAGGTAAGGACACATTTGTATTACATAAAAAATACCAGTGAAATCTGAATAAAGGACTGTAGTTAGCAAGACTGGTTGATGCATTCAATCATCAAAGGAAAATATCGTCAGTCTTTCATTATGATCACATATTTCAAACTTTTATAGGAAGATTTTTATTGAGAATATTATAAAAATCCTTCAAATTACATGGTATATGTTGTAAGAGAAAGTGAATGTGTCTTATTTGCTTTGTTAGTTCCCCTTCTTTCTAGGCTGACTGAAGGAAAAGTAGATATATTCTCCATAGAACTGAAATGTGTTCCTTAATCTGCCTTTGCACTAAGTAAAAGCCATTGACCTGCATTTGGAGACTAATGGGATAGTCTCAGATGACTTAAATAGAGGCTTCAGAAAGTGAAAGTCAGCCCTTCCACTTTTTTCTGAACACAAGATAAATAAAAGAAATAGTTGTTGCAAAATGCAAAAGCTGAATCTACCACATACCACTTTCTCTATTTTTTTTAATTTTTAATCATGATCAACATTCCATATAAAATTTAACAAAAACCTTCTTGCACTGAAATTTTAATAAATAAGTTTATCCAATAAAAGCTTTTTTCTACGAAGAATTATCATGGCATAGATAATGTTATATGGTCAAACTGAGTGGTAGTAATTTCTTCTGTACCTTGAAAGGGTACGGCTCTTGTACTTTAAGATCTCAAAGGAGGCAAGCAGCCCTTGTGATCCAAGTCAGACTCCATTAAACTCTTGTAATGTACGCTAATGCAGTGCTCCTAAGGGAATGCCATGATGATATTTATCGTCAGCCTGCCTGTTAAGAAAATCCTTGCCAAGCAGGAGAGGAATCATCTATATGCGTGGTTGAGCTGCATTTTTATGCTAGCTGATATTGGAAGGCTCTGAGAAAATTCAGATTCAATAGGAATCAAATTTGAGAAAAACACCTGGGTAAAGGGCATTTGGGTTTTTTTCTTTAGTTTGGGGACTTAACATGACATTTAAAGCAATAAAACCATCTGTAGAATCATATTTTGTCCAGGAGTGCCATTATGACAAGTTGAACTCTTCCAGACTGGATGAAATAACAAGTTAATTGTGATCTTAATAGATTTCCCAGGTGCTTCCTGTCATCAGGCCTACCTTTTTAGCCGTCCTCATTGATCATTAATTACGTTTCCTCTTTTAATTATTCTATTTCTTTCCTATTCCTTGAAGAGTATAGAAACCGGTGCAATTAATCACCTCTGAATTATGCATGTGAATCATCCCAGAAACACGCGATTGGGATATTTCTGTAGGTCAAGAGGCCATTTTAGATACAGAATACTTTCTTGTCTTGTGGTAGGGTCTTACTGTGAACCTCAGTACAGCCAGAAGCTGTGTTTAAGAACTACATTCTAAACTAACTAACATGTCCTAAATCATAAACTACTGTAAATTAGAAAACAATTTGAGATGACTGACTCACCTGATAATTTTTTCCTTCCTTCTTAAATGTACTGAATCTCTCTGAGAGCTCTATCAAATGGACTTCAATTAATACCCCAACAGCTATGATTAAATGCTATTTGGGTATTATTTTTCTTGTACCATGCCATATTATGACATAAGTTTCAAGTTTAAGGTATTGCTTGGCACAGTGTATAATTTATATACGGTGTGATTGCAATGAAGTTGTGGTATTCAAATGGAATACAATTAGAAGCAGAGTGTGCAGCTAAAGCTGGTGTCTCTTTTCTTTAACATACTAATTCAATATAGTTGTTTAGGAGATGATTCAGGAAAAGCACCCTACAGGAGAGTCTCAGCATATCAAAATGGCACATTTGGATCTTGACATACAGTACTTTTTGTCGTCTTGAATGGGATTCAGTTCAGGTTTTCTCCTTATATGGGCCTTTTTTGGCTTATCCCTAGAATCAGTGGTCTATTCCATCTTCATATATATCCCTGTTTCCTAAGTGTCAGAGTTTATTTGGGTTCACAAGAACAATATCATATGCAATCAGGATATATCTTCAGTTTTTGTAATTCTTTAGAGTCTGTCATGTATTCTTTATCAACAAGTAACTGTGACCTTGTAGGGACTTACGAAGTACACAGAGAATCCAGACCTCAATTGTTGCATTCCTCCCTGTGGAAGAGGAGGAGACAAAAAAATCACTAAAAAATAAGTACTACTCCTTTTAAAGGGACTTTCTAAACAGCAATATGAGGTGAACTCTAGTGCTATAATGGCACACTTCAGTGATATAGTGAACCCAAAGATAGCAGGAAATAAAGTTTAGATTAATCATGTTTATGCTTTATGCAGCAAGGTTTTCATCCCATTGTCGTTTCCACTTGAAAGTCTAAGGCTTGCCAAGAGTTAGAAAAACAGCTGTGTATGCCAGTGTGTGTGGGAATATACGTGTGTTTATTGTTACATGCACTGCTAAGTTAATGAGCATGCAACAAAGCACATTTTCCCAATGTGTTTGATTTATCATGCAACATTGAAAATAGTAATGTGTTCCATTTCTCTACCTAAAAATGCAGACTTCCTTAGTTTTCAGTGATATTTTATATGTATGAGATTTCATTTTCTCTAGAAGTATTTTGTAATCCAAAACATTGATTATTCTCCACATCTTTGCATTTACTGATAGCTTTAGAAAAGTAAAACTGATGCAGCTGTGAGATTGTCAGCCATCTAAGTTTTTCTGTATCTGTAAATTTACAGAAAAAACCCAGCCAGAATGAAACTCAGAGACTGCCAAATAGCAAATATCCATAATGAAAAGCTTTACTATTTGCTAATATGTGACTCTCTTATATGTTGAATTGGAATATAACACTGTGATCCCTTGGATGTCCAAGACCTAGTCTTTGCTATCATGGGAAAACCATATCAAATTACCAGATTCATAAACGGGCTAAATTAATGAAATACTGCCTTAAAATTCAGTAAGGAATGTAATTCCAGAATTTCGGATCTATATCATTTGGAAACTTCATCTAATTTCTCACCTAAATTTATTCTTTGTTGGTTTACACAAATTGTCTCCCACAAGCATTATCCATTTTCTTTGAACTGCTTTCCTTCTACTATGTGTTTACCCCTGATGGAATAAAAAAGAAAGCAACAAAATTATGGAAGCAAATTATGGAGAAAACTTTAATCAGCTTTAAGTTATTCTTTTACTTCGAAGTTGTATTTAAAAAAAAATAAATAAAAAGAAAAATTCAATTCAATATGCTACTCATTTTTAAATATATATATATTGTGTACTTAGTATAAGACTATAATACTCTATGAACAAATACAGAAGTGGAGGGTTTAGTTACATCATGCCGTTATAGGTGCAGCTACTTATGCCTGTAGGATTAAGGAAATCTTTTGAAGATCTCCACAACTAAAAGAAATTTAATGAGGAATATGACGTGTCAGGAAGCACATGGAATCATAATCTTCGTAATAAGTATATGAACCTCTGCACATTTTTGTTTACATTAGTAGTAACAATGTCCCCCATCCAAGATGTGGATACATTGATTGCATGGCTGAAGAAGGGGTCACATTTGTTCAACATCAGAGAAGTACCACATGCCTTGACAGGCTGTGGAGGTAGTGTTTAATTCTGTAAGCCACAATAATTCAGAGAAGTCATGGATATGCTCCATCCTTCATCAAAGTAGAAAGATAATGGTGTATTTGGAAAGTAGTTTGCTTGCAATACATTCTCTCCAAATATTTTCAAGACTGGAGATGAGTGGATCATTAATTAAACAAATTGTCTCCAACCAAATCAAATTATTTGAGACACTCTTCAAAATCAGGTCTTTTGGAGCTCGTTTGCTGGAAGTCAATCCTAACAAAAAGAAAACAAGATTGAAAACATTCATTTCCCTGGGTTACAATACAACCAGATTTAAGAAGTCTAAATAAATTTTTAAATGTGTGTTTGAATAGTTCAGCTTAAAGATTTCTTCCACTACCAAGTACAGTTAGAACATAAGCTCTTTTTCTATTTACTTTTATTTGGGTTGATTTTGTTTACTTGTGCAGCACATTAACAGTATGTTCCAGTTTAAGCTTCTATCTAAACTGCAGAATACCAAGGGAAAATTTAGCTAGACAAGCTGTCCTTGGTAACTAAATATTTGCATAATTTACTTAAAATGATTGTCTGAAATAAATTCTTTAATCAGCACATTTCTGAAAAGATGTAATAAAAGAAAAATAAAATTGGGAATTTTTTTATCTTCTGAAGTGCATTTACAAATTAAAAAATAGAAAAGTTTTTTTGCAGCATTTGAGCTGAAAATCCCTGAAAATGAGACCTGGCCAAGCCTCTGCTTCTGAAGGTGATACTGTAGAAACTGGGGAAAAAAAAAAAAAAATCACAGAAAAACAAATGTTTAACAGTTCTTAAATTATCAAATTTGAGTCAAAAATTACTAAGGGCTTGGATTGCTTTTATTTTTTCAGCAGCAGATTCTCCTACAGTGAATAATACTCTACAAAGTTATCTCTTTCTTGTAATGTCAATCTTGTACTGTGATTTTACGGAGGCACATTACAATGAGATGCTCTTTCAAATTCCTTTGTTTATGTCCAGTAATACAAAGAAGACCAAAATAATAGTGGATGCTTAGGGAAATCCACTGTATAAGGAAGTCCTCAACTGATACAGAGCCAGCTAAAAAGAAAGCTCTTTAAGCTGTGTGTTTGTTGTGGGCTGAATTTGTAAGACTGTAGTTCTTGAGCCTGACAGAGCTCTTCTATCACTGCACAGCTCTTAGAAAGTGTAATCAAACAACCTAGATTATAGCAGCCTAAAATCTGCTTTAAATTTTACCAGACCCACTGTAAAAGTCCTTGAAACCATAACCTTTTTCATTGTGGTCCACTGTTGTAACTACAGAGAAATGCTGGGGAGGTTCTCCTTCATTGATTTCTTCACTTTTTAATTGAAAACAATTTAATAATTTGTATGTATTGGAATTATGTAGCATGCTGGCTTTATGCTGAAGTTTATCATTCAGAAAACATAAAATTAGTACAAGACACAGTATGTATCTGAAGCAGAATTTCTGATAGATTTCTCTCAGGAAATTCTTAAGTGGTAATGTAATTAGAAATATGAAAAAAAGTATTTATATGGATTAGCCTTTTGCAGAGATAAGTTGTCTCTTGGCCATGCGCTTACTTTTTAATCAGATCCTGCAAACATGTTTATAAGGACTAGCCAAGAAAAAGTCCCATTGAAATGTCATTCTGACTTTACCAGGTGAAGTTCTGTTTGTTCCATCACCACAAAGCAATCTAATTATCTCATATATAATTCCAGAACCCTTCATAATGTTTTAAATTTGAAAAGCTATTCAACCAGTCAAAGGTGAGGGAAATGAAATTTTAAATTAGCCATTCTTTGGGAAAAATACATTTAAATGGAGCCTGAAAGTTACAGAATGTGCAATGCCTAATCAAATTCGATATTTACAGAATCAAGACCCTTGTCAATGAAAGAAGGGTACATTAAGCACTTGTATTCTCACCTGTACTGAGCAGAGAACAAATCATAAATCAAAGAGCGATGACCCAAGTAGTCCACTCTGCTGGATTTCTCTATTCCTGAACAGCAGTAGACTAATGATCCAGAAGGTAATTCCTGTTGTAATATTTGAGATATGAATGAAAGGAGACCGTCAGCCTCTCATCATCACTGGCACTACATTTAAGCATAATATTTTAATATACATGTCATAAATACATTAATGAATGCTTGCATGGCTCTCTTCCTTCTTCCTTTCGAAGAATTAGCTCTGGTGACAGGCCAGTGTGTAACCTATACCAGTAATTACTCACGCAGCAAGTCAAAGGATATATAGCTCTCTTTAACCTAATCTCCTCGGTAACCTGCTAAGCTTTTGCTGTAAACTTTGTTTCCCTTCCTTAGGCTAGCAAGAGCCAGCAAAGGTACAGGGGTGCTGCTGCAGTCAGCCGGCTGCCCGGTATTGCACATGACGGAAAGGCAGCATGAGGGGTGCATTTGTCATCTCCCTCAGTTGCAGGATTAAGGAAATTGGATTAAAGAATACAGCCATGTGAAAGGATGTATTTAGAGATCTAGGTGAAACTGCCTAATAACCTAGGTATCTGCCTATTTAAGTATCCAGTTTCCGTTTATGTGCATTTTAAATAGGACTGAGTGGCTCCCCCTCCACCCACCTCAATACAGTATTGTATTTCAAGTGCTTGGTGGTGGCTCTGCTTCCTCATCTTTTGTAAACTCAGAAATGTTTGAGAAGCAACAAAAAAAAATTATCCAGACTGAAAAAGCAGCTTTTCCAATGCCCTCTAAACAGAGGCCCTCAAAATCACTTTTCCAAAACAACTTCAATAAAGAAGAGATATTCAGAGTAATTTAGTAATTTCAAAGCTGCATCTGGTAAACTGTAATTCAGGAGTGTTAAACCCGCTCTGGAGCCTGACCCCTCTGGGCATGGCGCTCCAGCATGGTCTTGGAAATGGAGATTCATTTACAATATGAGACAAGACAGGCTTTCTTCAGCCTAACAAAGCAAAGGCTGGGAGGAAAATGCAGTCTATAAATAGACCTAGGAATGCAACTTCCTGGGAAGAGTAATGGTATTCTTACTATGAGGACACTGACATGGTAACAAATGGTTGATAGGATGTCTGTCACACAGTTGACAATGACTGACTGCCAGTTAAAACAAGGTTCTAAATAAGTACAGCCGCTAGATCCAGAAGCAAAATTAGGGGATAAAGAACCCAGCTCTGCTCCTGATGGAATTTGTTAAGTTAATGAATTGACTTGCATGATGTGAGGTCATCTTACAGTAAGAGATGACTCCTTCTCCAATCAGGAGTCTTTGAGCTATAGAAAACAAAAAGCCACATATAAATTTGGTTTAACACCAGGTACTGTTTTGGGAGACAGAGTCTTCACCTGCTTTATTTCAATATTTACCAGTTTCTTCTTTTTTTCTGCATGTTTCACTTCTCAAGACCAGAGCTCTGGCACCAGTTTTGTAATGCCAAGCACAATGCACTGCTCTGGAGGAAATCACTAGACAGGACTGAAACCATTTGCAACAAACTTAGAATTTTTCAAACTCGTCTTACTTTTTATCCAAGATTCAGACTTTCTGCATGAGTTATATATCCTTAGTTTTGTCAAAAAAAGTCTTCCTAGAATGCAGCAGTTTGCTTTCTATGCTCCCTAATAAGAGACAAAATTGGTTGCTTAAAACAGTGTGCAGATGTTCAGGCTGTGATTATGGGAAGGACTGGCTGAAAGACAAACATGAAGAGCTGTGTTAGAATAGCAACAAATGGTGATAAGGCATCTGTCAAACATACTTGTGGCCACTTTCAGTAAAAAGCAGTTCAATAATACATAAAATAAGCAAACAACTGAAAACCACCAAGGCTCCATATAAATCATTCTTTCTCCATCAAAAAGCTGACGTGCAAGAACTTGACACAGTTCTGTTTGATGTGACCAAGGAAAGGTCAGCCTTCTGCATCAGTCACAAACCAAATGGGAAATCTCCAGTAAGAAGTCAGGGGCTGTATGTGAGCAGAACAGGCTGCTCTTGCAAATCTGGTTGTGCCAGGTTCTCTGCAATATTCATTTCTACAACCAAGGCTGGCAGTTATTAGATTGCTGCACTATAAATTTAAGGTCTACTGCAGTTGCTCCTCTCACAAACATAGGTATACATTCATACACTAACTCTGCAAGCCAAGGGTGAGAGTATTAACAAATAATGGGTAACCTTGTGGTAAGTGGAGGAGGGAGAGAAAAAACAAGGAAGAATAAAAGAAGTAGTGAAAAGCATAGGTAGTATCACAAGAGGCAATGGACAGCCTTTTCCAGCTACCTTTCCCTAATAACATGCAAGCAAATAAATGGTTCATGTATACAAACACCTCTTACCAAAACGTCTGTCTTTGGGAAGAGTTCAATATTTTTATATATGAAGTTATACCTTTGCTTTGGATTCAAGTTACCCATTTTCATATTTTTAAACAAAAATTTTATCTCAGACTTTCAGATGGAACAAATATTCGCAACCCATCATAGCCGTTTAAAATATCAGATGTGCCATTAGGGTTTTATTAATTTTTAATGCATTTTTTATGGCTGTAATTTTAAAATCTTTTGTCAACTTTTGTATTTCTCATGGGTTTATACACAATCCTGGGGGTTGCTCTTGAGAGGGTAATGATTGTACAGATGCATAAAAGCACGCAAACCCTCTCTGTGGATTCAAGATCAGAAATATTATCTTCCAGTGCTAATTAAGATGCACTTAAAGGTGATTCTGACACTTACTTTAAGAGCTCCATGAGGTAGGCCTGAAAAGCAAACCCCATTCAATAAAATAAGAAAATAATGGGTTCTATGCTCTAAGATGGCAGGTATCCCTATCCTGTGTTAGAAGTGAAATTCTGGGGAAACATGGTGAGGTTTTTTTTAGCATATATGCTAATAGCCCTCCACAGCTCTATTCCTTCTTTCTGAGTGGTTGTATTCTCTCTGCCAGCAATGCTCTTCTAAATCTCACAGGTATTTTTTTCCTCCTAGCAGTCCTCTTGACATCCTCTTTGGGTCTGCCCCTTTCATTCTCCTAATTAATACACTGATTTCACTCTTATGACATTTTGCAGGTGGATTGTAAGAGTGGTGCCATGTCAAGACTCATTGACAGACTGAAAATTTGTCTCATTGGGTGAACATCGCAGTTTTCTCTTCAAATTTATAATTTAATCTTGCTAATAATTTAAACTTGCCTGTGGAGCTGAGGTGAAGAATGCTTCATCTTCCACAATTAACTAGTTTCAGTGTATTAACTGGTCTTTATACCTCCTATAGAATGCCAAAAGTTGCTATGGCAAGCTAAAAGCCATCTTTTAACACAAATATTGTCACATATGTTATTCTGGATGTTAGCATCTCCTTTTGCTACTATATTTTGCTAAAATGTACATAAAATTCAGCATGCCTTTTAGACTGTACTTACTAACCCTCTGAGGAAGCTACCAAAGTATTATTTCAGTTATTACAATGAAGGTGTCGAATATTTGCTTGATATATATGATTTCCTAATAAGCATCCCTTTTTTCAGCAATACATTCCATCTCCATTGTAACAGAAAATACATGTTCTTAGGTTTTGCAGTTTTGTATGGAGATTAAGATACTGGGGAGAATAAACATTAAACATGGGAGACAAGTTCTTCTATCAGGAATCTTACTGGTAAATTGGAAATAAATTAAAGCAAAAGCAAATTTAGGGGAAAAGAAACCTGAAATTGTAGAGTCCAAAGTTTGATCAGTCCAATTTTTGTTACTTTCAATTGAGTGAATGAACATGATGTATATTTAAACAAAAGGTCCTGCTTGTGAAGACTGTGCACTTTGTTTCTGGTAAATTCTTTTCACTTATTTTTTCTAAAGATCATTTATCACAGAAATTATAACAAAGTTCAAAATACACTGAAGAAAATTTACAATTAAGTAGCGTGGCATCAGTCTGGTTGTATCCTTCAAGTATTTCCAAAGCCACTTCTGCTCTCAAATTTTCATAAGATAGGAATTAAGAGTGGACCACCATTATAAGACCACCTCTCAAAAGAAGACTTCAAAATTATGTCTAAATTTTGAGACCATTCATTACTTTAGGCTAAAATAAATTCTGCCAAGGCTAGATAGAAATAGCAATTATAGTATCTGATCTGTGTAAGATGGTTTTCTTTTGATATGCAGTTACCAATATTCAAAAAAAGAAAAAAAATGCAGATCTGAAGGCTACATATTTATGAAAACTAGTTTTCATAAATATCTAATTTCATCATGTTTCAAGCTTCCTTCTAAATGAGAACAGTAAACTTGTAACTGAAACTTGTAAATCAGTTTTAGCACTATGTGTGCATATGTATGACATGTAAATATACTTGAAATGCCAAATTGAACTTGTAAGTAGGTCTGGTAAGTTTTTCTACATCCATCTCTTTCTAGGAGGTGGGAGGAGAGTCATGGGAGTGTTATGGCTGGTATCATACATGAATACGCATTTCATACGCTCTGCATGCACACTTTCCTTGCTGCAATGGAACTATCAGTATTTAAAACAATAATTCTTTAGAATATGATCCAACTGGTTAAATCTACAATTTTAATAAAACACAACCAGATTCTGACTCACAGCAGTAGTGAACAAGCTGCAAATTTCCAGTTCCATACTTAGCTACAATGATATAAAGCTAAATGGGGACTGAAGAATTACTGCTTGTCTTTCTAATAGAACACAGTTTATACCTCAGTTAAAAAATGCTATCTTCTTCTACTACTATAGCAGAAATAGCATTTATTGCGACCTCTGCTGCTCCAGATACATGTAGCACTGATTCAAACCAATAATAGTTTGACATAATAATAAAGTTAATTATTGCCTGCACAGTCTGTAAATTACATTCATTCTGAAAAAAAATAGTAGTGTCTTCAGATCTGTTTTGTGAAGAAGGAATAGTTTCATCATCAAAGCTACAGACAATTAAATGTAGAATAAGTGGTAACTTTAGGCATCAGATGAATCAAGAGACAGCATTCTTTGTGCACTTTGTCATCCCCAGAGCATCCAAAACACAACTGAAAAGGAAAGATATCTTTCTGGTCTCAATGTAATTGGCATATTGTAAAATATCAACTATGTGGACAGGAGGGAAAGATGCTGTCAGAAGTCAAATACTTTTAATGTTTTTTCATATTCTCAATTTGCACTGTAAGCTGCTAGAAAAGCATTCCCTTTTGCTTGGCAATGACTGTCAGAGACTTCTGTAATGTCATTTTACATACTTTGCCTATTATTTTCCCCATGTTTTTGCGCTTGTTTATGAAGCTATCTGGAAATGCACCTCTATCATCTTATGGGCTTATCTGGTTGTACCACACCTAAAATAAGACATTTAATTAGTAATGACAGGCTCACTTCAGCTGCGCACTCATTTTCAAATGAATTTATTGAAGTAAAGGATTTACAGCATATGGACTCACAGACTTCTCATGAGTTAAACTGGCATCCATATGTACAGCTTTCAGTAGAGAACTCTAGAGTAGTATTTACAATGTAAATATCAACTTTTATTACATAAGAAACAAATATATCACAACTTTCACTTCACAACATATTTGCTCTGGTTTGATGACTAAAGTCATCTCTTTGAAATACTATGTGGAACTCAAAAATAGCTTCTTCTTGTCATAGACTTTACCAGGTGTCCTTCAGAGGTCCTGAAAAGCAAGGGAGAAGTATGTTTTAAAAATCATTTTGTAAGCAGTTGCATTATGAGAAGTATAAAAGCAGACAGAGGGCAAGAAGTAACTCTTGATCTAAAACGTTTGCTGCACTTGGGACTAACAGGCATGAGATGGAGCTATTCACTGGAGCTTGGTGGGCATTACAGCTGGCAGACAAGGCTGCAGGATGAGGACAAAATGTTGAAGGTTCCTACAGCACAGAATGGCTAAGTTTGAAAGCAACTGTATCCTTGAAATGGATACTCAAATTCAGGTTGCTTGATACACACACCACATCGGCAAGAGGGCATGGGACAAGATGACTGGTAACAGTCAATACTGGGTAAGTGATTTACCTCCAGGGAGATCTGGATCATCACTACAGTCCATAAAAAAGGAAAAGACTGAAAATATGTACAGGAAAACACCTGTGACACACTGCACCACTCACTCTCACTTGGTCAGTGCCACAAGTTTTAGAAGGGGCAAGTATTGCACCAGAAGAAAGTATTTTTGCAATAATCTTCTCTAGAAAGAGCATTTCTTTCCAGAATTCCATCACTTACAGATTATTTTGTTCCTTAAAGTATAAGCAGTTCATGTTCTTTCTAATCTCTAGAAACTTTACAGGAACTGCCACATTTGTGGAAAGGAAAACATTTCCTTTCAGACTTGGAAGGAAACAAGTTTGGAGAAACATCTTTTATCTCCCCTCCTCCCCAGATACTATCTTCAAGAGTAGCCTCTTTCTTACTTGTAGCTGAGACATAGCTGAATGCCAAAAAACATCCTATCATCAATTTCATTATATGCTTTTGAGAAAAATAAGCCCAATTCACTTTTACATTACCCTTTCAGGTTTATGTCTCTGCAAGTGCTGTGATGTAGAAAGGTTTACATTTTGGTAAAACAAAGTAACATATTTGTGAATGACATTTAGAAAAATAGTAGTAGCTGAATAGAAAACAATAACTGCAATATTTGCTTGTCAGATGATCCCTCTGCAGCATGCCTAAGATGGGAGTCGAGTGCTTTCTTAATGCTTAGGGTTCATGCTGCTGACCCTCTTAGTTTTAGGGGCAACTTCCTTCCAATGAAATAGATGTTAAAAAAAAAAGAAAAAAAAAAAAAGGTGAAGCTTTTTTTTTTTTTAATTAAAAGAAATATCCTTGATTTTGTTCTCTGAAGAAATAATAATCTTTGTAATTAAAAATGAGTCAATTCTGGTTTTATGCTGCAGTGCACACAAGTTGAAACACCCAAGTGAGTTAGGTACATTATTAACAGTGCCATTTAATTAGGAATTTTCAATAACAGCAACCATGGGATAACTTAATTATTGTTATTAAGATGATTATTATATTCAGACACAATTCCTATAGAAACACGTAGAATTTCATGGAACATGGCTCTTTCCTATATGATTCCACTTTTATGATAGGCCACATTTCGTGTATGAATAATCTCATTTTGTGGGTCAAGTCAAGTTATAGACATCAAGAGGAAAGAAAACCTGGGCATACCAGTGGGAGGTGGCTCAGCAGCTCATCTATGGAATCATAGTTTTCTGAAAATGAAGGTTCAAGAAATTCTGCTTCATCTCGAAGTTTAGAAGGGTTTAGCTCTTCCTGGCTGTTGTGGGTCAGAAACAAGATTTATTGCTCTCAGGAGAAAAAACAAACAAGCAAGCAAAGCTTTCTTCTAGCTGTTGTTATTGCACGTTTTGTTACACTTGTACCAAAGTGTTATAAATCACATGAAATAGCATGTTTAATGGATGAAGACATGATGTTTAAAAGCAGTTGTCTAAATGAGTGAATATACAAACAGAATATAAGGTCTGCGAAAATGTATGCTGACATGTCCCACCTATACTTTAGGATGTATGTTCTTTCTGGGACATCTAAATTTGCATTTTACACATTTACTGGCAGACAATTTTACAGCAAATACTATATTTCCTTCATAAAATTGTTGTTCATGCTCTGTAGCTCAGTGGATTTTTCCTTAAGAGTCTTTTTTATAAGTAAAATCATTTTAAGAATCTGTCAGAAGCTTTTTAAAATTGTCAGATGCTGTCTCCTCTTTATTCTTTTGTTCTAATCTGATCACAGTGTCTGTTCCAGTCTAGAAGAAAATGCTGCCTTTGAAAACCATGTTATCAATTGCATTACGAAGTCATTAATGTTCATTGCCTTTTGTTTGTCCTCTCTGTATCTATACATGGGCATAAATCTTTTCTGTCTTAATACCATACAAGTATGGAAACAATATATATTTGCTTTCTTGTAGTACCTTCTTTTTCCAGTTAAAACTGAATTTAAGTATTTCTTCACAGCCATTTGCTTTCGAAAGCGGCTGTAGTTGTCAGTGAAGACAGCATCAGAGTGGCGTTTGATAGGACTGTCCTGGGAGCTGGCAATGCAACAATTACAAAGAAAGAATTAATAGACAATATCCATTTAAAAGAAGATACCATTATATTAGTGAAACAAACTTTATAATGTTGATTAGCTAAATAAAATAAAAATTTCATTTCAGCTTTCATTTCCAACAGTGCCCTTGTATCTATCTGTCTTCTGTTGAAAAGAAGCCACTACTTCTACTGTTAAGTACATGCTTTAGTAACAAGAATGAAATTCTAAGGATCAGTACTCAGTCTTTTTAGAAACACCTTCCACTGAATTTGTTCTCCTGCTCAACTCTACCATGTTCCATGAAATTAGGATCCATACTCAATTATTTCTGGAGTCCCCATCCCAGAGATTCCGTAGGCTGAGTGTGGATTTCCTGACTCCCTCCTGTCTGTTCTCATAGCCCAGCTTAATCTTTTCAATAAACTGACTTTATTCTCAGGTTCAGACTGGCTTAAATCACAGTAAGTTCTTACTTCATACTGAACTCAGTGAGAATGAAGCCTGTCTGTCAGTAAAAGTGTAGCATCACAAACATGCTACAGATATTTGTTTTAAGGAGGTATCAAGAGATAAAACGCACCTTGTGAAATCTAAACTTGGAGGACTATTTTTCATGCACGATCTTGAAAAGCCTTGGTGTGTTCTGCTTTAAATGATCTGCATTAGCTTATAGTGTATGAGAAACTGGCACTCTCTGTTCTGGAACAAAGGCAGCATTGACACAAACACAGGACCTAATTTTCACTTGGGTTTTGAGTATATGAAGTAGGCACTCAAAGGAAGGGTCAGATTGGGTCAGACCAAAGTATTTAACTATTCCTTTCCCAAAACAGCTGCTGCATAGAGATGTGAAAAAAGTGATCCTTCCCAGCATCCTATCGTCCCAGCAAACATCCTGGTCTGGAAGTTGCATCCAGTCCCTTTGTCTATGGATTTGCCTCATTCTTTTTTGAATCTTTCTATAATACAGATCTTTCAAACATCTGGCAATATATTCTGCAGTGGGAGAAAAAAAATGTTATTCTTGTTTTCTCTGTAAACCAATAGTTTCTTAATTTCATTGAGCATTCCCCTGTTGTTATGTAGGCAGTGAGTAATCAATCATTTTGCATTTACTTTTGCCATTCATCTGCCAAGCTAGTAAAAACACTACCAGAAAAAAAAATTAGCAAATTGGTGTGATAATCATTGTAACATTGCCAGTATTTATCATCAGTGTTATGTGCAGTGTCTGCCTCTCTACCCCTCACAGCTGTATCAGGAATAAATAGTAACATATGCATTTAGTAACAATTACCACTAAGTTCTTATATAGGATTTTCAGCTCCCCCATCGTTATATCAGTGTGTCTTTTATTATCTCTAAATCACAAAATTGAGAACTTATGTACAGAAGGGTAAATAATTGCCAATGAAGCCAGCTAGGACAAAAATCTACCTAATGTAAGTGTCACCTCACCTAACTCGTTTTCTAATAAGCGAATGCAGATATCTCTTCACAGCAAGTTTAGCCAAAAGATGGCTGTAGACAGTGGTGAAAATTCCATCAGCATGCCTTGTATTTCTGAAATGGACAATAAATAAACTCTACAATACAACCTGCGTTCGTATCATTTTGATAATGTTCATTTTGTAAACATGCTGCTTTCCTTATCTATTGTACATATGGAATTAAGCTAATTTCATAAAACAACTTCCAGATTTTCACAATATACTTTCTAGCTCTTCCTGGGAAGTGAATGAGTTCATCATGCCAGAATGGCAATGCGATCAACATTTCTGCAGACATTCCTACTGCAACCAGAGGCCGTGTGCTTTTCTATTTTTTTTCTGTAATTGATTCTTCCTTTCCTATTTCTCAGTTCGAAAATGTGACCAATCTTTTGACGTAATACAAGTACCGTGTCATCAGTTGTATTTATAGCAATAAAGAAACTCACCTATCAATCATTCTGGACAGATCAAAATAGAATTTCTCATTTTCAGGTAGTGCATTCTGCAAAATGTCTGATTCAGACTTTAATGACCCATGCGCATGGTCAGGTTCACTGGCTCCATCAAATGACATTCTGTTTCCCAATCTGTTGGAGAAGGAAACCATGTCAAGTACAGTTAGCTGAAGATGTGCAACACTTCACTGCAGCTTACATCCTGGTTTGCGTCAAAATGCACATCTACCTACTTTAACCTGTGAGGCATTTTAAAGTAGTCTGCTTAAAACAAAAATCACTTTCAGGTATAATCCATGCTCAGTGGTAATTGACATAACAGATCCTTCCCTCTAATGCATATTTTCTAGACATATGTTGTCGGTGCACACAATCTATTCCAGTGAACAGTGCATAATGTATGGCAGTTACAGCTCAAATGACAGCTATATTTTATATAAACAATGGATGGAATTACCAGCCTCCACCCATGCAAAGTGAAAACCGTCCCTGTAAAGTACTTACCTTCCAATTAAGACTTAAAACATGCATTGATATGCAGTATGAAGCAGTATTAGGCCATCTCTAGAGAAGGTAAATACATCCTCAAGAACTTCAAACTAAATACAAAATACAGTCATGTGTCTTTACATGCATGGTTTTATTCTTTCATGTTTAAATTAATTTGCTAATTGCAAGTTAAAAAAGGTTCACATTTCATCTCTTAATCATGGCAATTGCCCTATATAAACTGACTTACAGTTGCTTCATATTTTCTTAACCTGCTCTTTCTTGTGATTTGTCAAATTTTGTCAAGGGCAATGTAACTGCATAGCAGTAGTTTGATACCAGATATTTCCTCTAGTTTCTCCTACGTTCAGTGGCAGACAACAAGCTCCCATTGTTACAGCAAACCGCTGCATGTGATGATGTGCAAAAGCCATTCTAAAACTAGGATAGGCTACTGTCCCTGTAATTTTAGCTATTAGTCGTTATAGCTATTAGTACTACTTATATATCTGAGGCATGTAGGACTTCTGCCTGGTAAAAAAAAAAAAAGTTGTGTAAAATAAAGCAACTCAAGTCACTTTTTGAAAATCAGTGACCATGCTGTTTTGCTCTACTGTTTTCCACTGGTCTTTTTACACTTTATGTTTCTCTTGCCTAAATGTAAAATGCACGTCTGCCATCTGACCTAATTTAGTTCGACAGTTGATAACAGCTTCAACAATTCTAAGCATGCAACAGCACAAAAACTACACATCAGTCCATATGGACCACTTCTCCTCATTTGTGATGAAGAATTTTTAGTATTCATATTAGTTGGAGGTAAAAGATCTTTCCTGCAAGAAAGGCCCAGGCTGTTTAGATGGACATGCACCATCTCCTGCAGCACGTTTCAACACACATCCTCTACTGTTGCGTGTCTCAGGGCTTTTAAAAGAGAGGTTCTGCGGCCACCGGCCGGGTTGGCCAGGGGTGTTCCACCCCAGTCTGGGGCACGGAGATGCACACCCGAGCGAGCACCCCGACAGGGACGGCTGCGCAGCACTGTGTGCTGACTGGAAGATCAGTACAGTGGAAGACTGGTGCTTCCCACAGCCCCCTCGACCTTCCCTGTGGAGGGCAATCCTCGGCGGTGCGCGGAGCGGTGCGCGGAGCGGAGCTGTACGCGAAGCGGAGCGCGGCCCTTACCGCGGGACGGGAGGGAAAGCGGCTCCTCGCGGGGGCAGCGCCCGCGCCCGCCAGCAGAGGGCGCTGAGGAGGGCGAGGGCGAGGAAGAGCGGGGAGGTGGCGCGGTGCTCCATGGCTGCCACCTGCGGAGGGAAGAGCGCAGCAGTCACCCACCGACCCGCCCGCCACCACCCGCCCTGCGCGGGGCACCCGCTCTTCGCCTCGGGCCGCCAAACGACCAACTCTGTCCCGGCCCGTGCCCCGGGAGGTGTCGCCGGCAGCAGAGTGCCCACGGCGGGGGAGCTGCGGCGGACAGGGAGAGCTGGCACCCCGGAGGCGACCCCAGGCCGGGCGCTGGGGGCAGCAGCAAGCGAGGCTTAGAGACCTTAAAACACACATTAATTTTTTAGCGGTAAAAGGAAGGGTCCCTCCCCGGCTGCCTGGGCGGTCAGACCCGCTTTCGGCGACTCGACGGCCGAGGCGCCTTCCCTACAGGACCATAAGGGGAGAAAAGGAGCTGCGGACGGGGACACCTTCCTCGTCCGCTGGGAAGTTGCCGCTGGGGCGGAGAGAAAGTTACTCACGGAGCCGCGAGTCTGTCGGTGGGGCTGGCTGGGCGGACGCGGAGCCGAGCGGAGCGGAGCGCTGCTGGGGCCTGCGCCCTGCCCCGCTGCGCGGCTGCGGGGCTGCGCTGCTCTGGGGCGTCGGCGCCAGCAAGTGGCGGCTGACGAGGAGGAGGAGGAGAAAGCAGAGGAGAGCTCCTTCTCGCCGCACTCTCTGAGCTGCCGGCCGCGCTGCCCCGTTTTATAGCGTTTACACGTTTCAGCTTCCGAAGAAGCAATCACGTTACTGTGGAGACGTCACCCTTCCCAAGGGGACAGTCGCTTTGTTCAGGACAGTCAGAGACTTATATTTAACTCATGAGCAGCCGCACACTCTACTTCCCCCCTCCCCTGCGCCCCTACATTATTTGATTTATATTAATGAGTTAGTTTCGCGGGGGGCAGGGTCCCGTCGGCAGCGTGATTCCGCCTCGCAAAGCAGGAGAGCAGGCAGCTGGCGGGGGCTGCAGGGTCTCCCTGAACCGCGCACCCTGTCTGCACCTGCGGAGGCCTCGAGGGGACGTGCCTGCACCCCCCGGACCCTTCGCTCCCGCCCCCAGTGCTTCCCTGCGGATCTCCTTCCTCGGTCCCACGGTTGCTCCTCTCCCTAGCTCTTAGCCGGTGTACACATATCGACCCGGTCCCCCGCTGCCACAAACACAAGCTCGTCCCTATCAGTGGCTTCTGCCTGGGGAGCGTCGTCTTACGGGCCGCCGCTCGCCGAAGCCGCAGGGGCTGCGCAGTCAGGGACAGTTGTCTTAAATCCCAAATCTTTCTACTGGCTTTAACTTGACGTTAACAGGCGTCAGGGTGTTTACCAGTTTCTGCTTTTTCGTTTAACGTGTGTGTGTTGATGGGAAACGGATTGCCCCCCACATCCAAGCAGCGCTTGGTGCATCCAGGCACCGTGGGCGCTTGTAAGCGTTCCGGTGATCCCAGCTCCGTCACCGGCTGCCCTGGCGTTCAGGGGGAGCGGCTGGACCGCGTATTGAGCCCCCGTGAGCGGGAAGGGAGGCAATATTCCTCCTAACCTATCTCCAGTCCACATCTTGGGGCCGGAGTCACTGCCCCAACGAGGAACAATCAGATAGTTTCAAGCCTTCGATTTTCTCCTTTGAGTCCCCTGCCTCAGAGAGGTCTGGGGGCAGCAGTGAAAGAAACACGGGGAAAATGGGAGGGGGACCCGCGGGCGGGCACGCAGGGAAGGGCCGTTCAGTGTTGCACCGTGTATGTTCAGTGCCTGCCTCAAATACCTGCCAAAGGATGGCGGTAGGAATTTCAGCTAAAGAGGTCCCAAATACCTGCCAAAGGATGGCGGCAGGAATTTCAGCTAAAGAGGTCATTATCCTCTTTTCTTCCCTCCCTTTTTTTTTCTTTCTTTTTTTTTTTTTTTTTCTCTCCCCCCGTTTGAGCTTCTATGCCTCTAATCCTCCTACTCAGTAAGTAACGATTGTAGCAAATCCATATAGATGATTTCACCATTTCTTCTTACTTCTAATAAGTTTCTGCGATGCTTAATCACATTTTCTAATTCAGTTACATAAAAATTAAGTGAATTAGATTAAAAATGCCTGGAAATTTGTTTCTCGGATGACAGCTGTGACTGAAACCAGAGTTCCTGCAGTAGACTAATTTCAGGAAATTTTCCCCTTGTTACTACATAACTAGAGGTCGAAGAAGCCATCCTGCTCTGGAATGGCGAGATGAGCATCGACAGCACCGCACTCCCCTCACCCCTCAGAAATACCCCAGTTAGGGCGTATAGGAGTTGTGCTGCCGGCACGACCCTGGGGAAGTTCAGTGGACTTCACCCTAGAGCTTGGAAGAGGATTGAGGAGGAGTAACCCATCTTCTGGGCTGCGTAAATCCACGCCTCTGGGGCTCCAGCCGAGCGGGGAGGCACTCAAACCCCGGGGGTGCAACTCTAACCCTCTCCGCAGCCCCGTTCCTGCCTCGGCTCTGCTCCTGCCGCGGCTTCGCAGCCGCCGCGGCTCCGTACCCAGCACAGCTCCACTCCCGGCTCAACCCCACTCCCGCCGAGGGAGCCGCTGCGGGAAAAGCCCAAATGCCGCTGTCAGCAAGAACCGGAGTAGAAAGGCAAAGTCTGCTTTCAGAGCGCCTGGACTAGTTCAGGCTGGAGAGGGGATGCTAGCAGGAGTCCTGCAAGCAAGCTGCGGTCCCTGGAAGGGAGGAGAGGTGGGGAGCCGACGACTAAATCTGAGAAATATGCGAGAAACAAGTCTGCTGTCAGTTGCTATGCATGTGCTATATGGGCGGCTGCACGCTGTGAGGAAATGTATATAGGTTGCACTGCCAAAAAAAAAAAAATGAGAATCACTGCTAAATCAGTACTTTTTTACCGCGTCATACTGTACCACACCATAGAATCATAGAATCATGGAACCATAGACTCATAGAATCACGGAACCATAGACTCATAGAATCACGGAATCATAGCGTGGTTTGGATTGGAAGGGACCTTAAAGATCATCTAGTTCCAATCCCCCTACCATGGGCAGGAAGACCTTCCACTAGATCATGTTGTTCAAAGTCCCATCCGACCTGGAACCAACCATGCCATGCCATGCCATGCCATGCCATGCCATGCCATGCCATGCCATGCCATGCCATGCCATGCCATATACACTTAATTATCACAGCTGGTAAATCTGTTTTGCTGTAACTTCATTATCCTTTTCAGAGGTTATATACTAGATTGGGCGAGTGAGTGACATGCTGTAGGACTGGCTAAAATGGTCTCAGAACCTCTCTAGAGGTGGCAGGATTACTGTTAAAAAACCCCACTCTATAGTCCTTTTAGTGATCTGAGCAATCTTTAGTGCATCTAGCCTTACAATACCATCTATTTTCCCTATTCTAGAGACAAGAAACAGTCATACAGAGATTGAGCGCATTCCCCTTGTTTATACAGGAAATCTCCAGTAGAGTTTTGAATCAACCCCAGATGTCCCAAACACTTTTTGAATTGCACTACTAATTGTCTGCATTTCCCCTCTAGGCATTGCAGCACCCACTGCCTCCCCTTTTTGAATCAAGATAAGTCGAAGAGATGCTACCTCTCCCTTACTGCTTAGTCTTTTATTTCTCAAGAGAATTCTAACTGAGAGAGGTTGGTTTAGGGTGACTGAGAAGGGCTTGGGATGGCAAACCAAATTCTATCTTTTCCAACTTACCCCCCCTTCTTTCACTGATGCTTACATACAGTATTATTTCCACACCATTTGGAGATGTTTTGATAAGAGAAAATAACTAAAAATAAAATAATTCTTTATAAGCAGACATATAGAGGAAAGCCCCTTTTCTGTAGGACTCCTAAGCATAGGACCTGGAGTTCTCTAAGGTCTAGGCAGATGGACTTTTCCCAGGTTTTAACTCCTTCTGTCTTCTACTGACAGAAACACTACCTTTTCAGAAAAATGTCACTTGGAAAATAACAGTGCTTGGGAGCTTATCCATAATAATGTAACTCTTGGAAAGTCAAGTATTTTGCAAAGGCTGTTGCAGGATTCCTGATGCACAGCAGCTCCACATTTACTGAACCTTTTATATGCTATCAAATATCTTTTGGTTACCCTTCACTCTTGCTTTAGTTTCTTTGGTGTTTCGCTTCATCAAAAAAAAAAAAAAAAAAAAAAGTTACAATCACAAAATGGCAATATTTGGGACTGATAGAAACTCAATTACACAGGATTGAGCTTAGAGCAGAAGCTTGTCTGAAAGTTTGTCTCACTGTTTTCATATAAACTTGCATGATGCATATACATAAACCAAGTATTACCTAAAATAGCTACATCATCTGGTGAAAAGAGATTTAGAAGCTTTAGGTTTGTTAGATTTGATTACTATTTTTAGCATGTAAAACTGCTCAAATTAATGGACTAAAAAAACTCTTAAAGCCAAATCCTGAGATGAAAGAGATCTGCTTCATTCCATGGAGGAGGACCTGCTTAGCATGTACCAGCTTTATAATGTAATTGTATTTTAAAAGGAGAAATCACATCAGCAATTGAAAGCATGCCCAAAGAAGGGCAACAAAGCTGATGAAGGGTGTAGAGCACAAGTCTTATGAGGAGCAGCTGAGTGAACTGGGGTTGTTAAGTCTGGAGAAAAGGACACTTGGGGGGACTGTGTTACAACTACCAGAAAGGAGGATGAAGAGGTGGATGTTGGTCTCTTCTTACAAGTAGCAAGCAATAGGACAAGAGGAAATGGCTTCACGTTGTACTAGGGAAGATTTAGATTGAATATTAGTAAAGAAAGGATTGGAACAGGCTGCCCTGGAAAATGATTAAGTCACCATCCCTGTGTAGATGTGGCACTCAGGGATGTGGTTTAGTGGTGGACTTAGAAGTTCTAGGTTAACAGGTGGACTCAATCTTGAAGATGTTTTCCAAGCTAAACAATTCTATTCTATGATAGTTTAACTTTGGGGAAAAAACAACAACAACAACGAAAAACCACAAAAACAAAACCAAAACCAAACCAACCAACCAAACAAAAAAAAAACCCACAGCCAAACAACAAAAATGTTGTTCTAAGACTTGTGTATTATATCAGAAAAGGAAATTTCAACTGAGTTATAAGCCTTACGAATCATTTGGTCTGCAGAATGTCCCTTGTGCATTACGTTCCTGTAGATGAATTCAGAAACTCTGCCTTTGATCCCATGTACGTGAGACATTGATCCATGTGTTTTTAGAGCTTACAGGGCAGATTGATGAAGCACTACGATTCAGCAGCTAGCAGAATAGCTTTTCTAACTTCCACAAAAAAAGATAACAGAAGAAATATCAAGAAATTGTATGTGAAAAGTAAAAACTTCAAATAAAAAGGGGTAAACTAAACTAAGGAGAAAATCATCAGTTCATTCTTTTAGTAAGTTTTATTTCAAAAGCCATCATACCTTTAGCCTGAGTCAGTTCTACAGACTCAGAAATGCAATGGTAAAAAGAATAAAATACATACAAATATTTTGCAATTGTGAACTCATGGCTTGTCTCCTGCAGCAGAAACATTGAGCAGAAGAGTTCTTGCCTCCTTAGTTCCCAGGCTGTGGTTGGGGTCACACAGGTGGAACGGAGGGACTTTCATTTCCTCTCTCACGCTTGTTGAGCCTTGCTTTCAAGTTGCAAGCATAGATTCTCAGGGCAGAATTGTTAACTGGAGTAAACTCCTGCAACAAGTAAATTGTATTTAAGAATGTGCCTGCTACATATACAACTTGTACAAGTCCTTTTGGCTCCAGGTAGTACTTTTGCATTATGACTCTGTGTTAATAATTTTATAAACCTGGTTTGGTTATCTTGGTTTTTTGTTTTTTGCTGTTTTTGATTTTTTCTTTTCTTTTGTTTTGTTTTGTTTTTACAACCTATGTGAAATACATCCCATTCCTTCCAGGGCTCTTACAATCTTCAACCTTCAGCAAAGGACCATATAATACTTTTCTCACTAGAAATGTGCTCCTACTCCTGCAACTGCACCAGCCTGCTGCTCTTCAAACTCAACTTCCCACCCATTTTCAGCCAGCTCTTTGCTTTAGAGAATTTTGAGGTTTTCTACATAAATCAACTTGTCTATACAAAACCAGATTATCTATGGCGCACCTTTAAAAAATCACTGTATTTTTCATTATATTCCAACATAGGTAAGTTTCTCTAAATTAATGTCTAATTACCTGAACAGATATGAAGAACAATCTTCAAACCTGCATCCCTACATTTTCCAAATGATTTCAGGCCTGTCATCTGTACTATATGATACCTTATTGATGTCCTTTTTTCTCTTCAAAAAGGAATTCCTGCAAAAGGAATACAAAATTGAATTAACCTCTAGAAACTCTCTAGATTACCTATTAAAAGTTAAACCCATGCAACAGCTCAACAGTGGAGTTTTAAAGTTAGAAGGAAAGCCTGAGAGCAAACCATGCTTGGGGCACCTTATCTTACTCTTCTGATTCACTGTTGACACCTTATGGAGTTTGGCTGCAAGTTCATCGGAAGCTTGGGGAATCCAAGACACTAACGATGCTGGTGGCTAGGAGTACATCACAAGTTGCAGCTAAGCTGCTGAAAGTCCCGTTGCCTTCCTATCTACTAGCTGTACTGACGGCAAAAAAACCCATGAAGTATTAAAGAATTGAGACCGTTCCTACATTTGTAAATGTATAACTGGAATATTTTATGGAGTGGACACCACAACATCTGTGCTGAAAGGACTGTGGTACTCAAGTTTTGCACAAATCCCTGTATAGTACAAGATTCTGATCCTAGACTGCATGGCCAAATCCTTTTTATGTTCCCCAGCAAACACTGCTCCTATCACACTGTCTGGAAGCTTTTGAGAGTAGACACATCATCTCAGGATATAGAGAAACCCACGTCAGTCAGGCTGGAAGGCACATCTTAAGATGCTAATTATGCCAGGATAACTTTATCCCTTGGACTGACCTAATCATCACAAGTTCTTTATTTACCAAGCTGAAAAAAGCAACCATCTAAAAGCTACGGCAGAAACAAGCTAAAAATGCTTCAGTCTCAAGCAATTACCACTATTGTCTTCATGAAAAAGAGCTGAGAGAGGTTTTCTAAAACTGTCCATGCATATAAAGGGCTTAGTGTAACGTGCTGTCTCTTAGCACTACTCTAAGCCTCATGTACGTTATTATGGTTGTGACAAAAAAAACTATATTCATATTTAGTTTCCACAAAGAAGCCATATAGAAGAAAGTATCAATCTGTTAGTTTACCATCCTCAATAAATTATATAATTTGGATTTAACTGGTTTTGATATAAGTTATGGAAGAACTTTGGTAGTGTTCATGGACAAGAGGGATACAGTCCCAACATAGTTTATCACTTAGTTCATCTCCACAGGTCATCAGAACAAATAATAAACTCCTTCTTCTTTAATTGCCTTCTTGGCCAAGACATCAGTGGCTCGTTATCCTTTTTGTCCTGCATGAAGCAATCAAGAATGTTCCAGTGAACATTGCACTGTGGTCAATATATTCCACTTAATTAAGTACAATAAATAGATCCAATACTAGTAGGATTTTAAGGTCTTTGGGAAGCAATGATCATTACAAAGTTAAACAGCATCAATTGGGCACTGCAACACCTTTCATAGCCATTGTATGTGCTGTCATTATGTATGTATATAATATATTCTGCAATTTATCAGTGATTTTGAATTTGACAGATGAAGGAAAGTGTCTTCTGTAGAAACCAGAGAAAAATTCAGTACTGGTGATAAAACAACTAATGCAGTACTTTCATTTTTATTGAATGTTGCTATTAAAATATTGCTAACTGTTAAACCTAAGCCGTAGACCTCAGCACCTTGAAAGTTGCTAAAACTTGTGCTCAAGTTGCAACCAAGCATCAACTTATAGATTACTGATCTAGACTTGAATCTTACAGAATCTTACTCTGTCATCAGGAGTAAGATTCAAATCTATCGTGCAGTTATGTCAATAGCTGCACAGTAAAATAACTGTATAACTTGCAGCATATAACTGGAAATTTTTTTATTATTATTTAATGGTAGAAAATAATTATTTAATAAAAGCTTTAGTAGAATTCCATCTCTCCAAGTTACAGACACTTTTTTGTCTTACCTGAAGTGTTTTCTGGTTTAATAGAAGTATATTCCTTTGATGTGGAATCACACAATGTCACAAGATAAAATTACGTCACACAAAACCGGGTGTGGAAAGTGCAGCAAAGTTCATCTGTCACAGGTATTCTTCCTAGATCTTGATTTGAGATATGTTCTTTGATTTCTTCTAGCTGCATTAGGTGGAAGAATTTCCACATGGAGTTTTCCAGAATGATTAGGAGTTCATATCTGAAGGGAACTTCCTTGTTTATTGACATTTCCCAGGGCACATTGAAAGTTCGAACACTGGGATCAAAGGCCTTCAGAGTGAAGGAGTAACAGAACAGTTGGCTCAAGGATGTTAGCGTCTCTCAAATATTCTCTCAAATCTTGGAACAAGTATGTCAAATAGCATAGCTATGCTTTTTGAGACAGTGGGTAGCATAAACTGAAGCTGAATCTGTAGCCCTGTCTTGGCCTTCATTTCTTTGCGCACAGTGCTCCATCCAGATTTATATGTGTCAGAAAGCACATCCTCATCACAACTTGCGGCCCAGGTGTCTGTGGCTGAGAAATGTCAAGGATCAGCCTCTCCCAAGCAGCAACATATTGACTGATAACTGTCTATCTGGGAAAAACTTACTGATTGTTAGCTTAGAAGCTGAAGAGTTTGTTTAATGTTCAGGTAACCATGTTTTACTCATACCTACCAAATAAATATACTGCACGCTACCAAATAAATAAATGCAATGTAATCATAAGGTTGCATACAATTCTGTCGTGGTTTAAGCTTCTCAGCCACGCACAGTTTTGCTCACTCACTCACTTCCCCCTCTTTCTTCCCTCCGCTCCTGAAGGGATGGGAAGGAGAATTGAAAGAATGCAACTCCCATGGGTTGAGACAAGAATAGCCCAGCAACTAAGGTACAACACAAACCACTGCTGCTACCACCAATAATAATAATAACAAGAGAAATACAAGGGAAGAGGATAGAACTGCTCACCCCCTGACGACCGAACTAAACCAAAAACTCTTCTGGGTTCCGGGCCCCCGTTTTTTTTACATCCTGGGCATGACTTGCCGTGGCATGGAATAACCTCTTTGGTCAGTTTGGATCAGGTGTCCTGTCTCTGCTTCCCCCCGGCTTCCCCCCCTCCCTGGCAGAGCATGAGACTCAGAAGGTCCTTGGTCAGACCAAAACATTCTAAGCCGTAACTATAAACATTGGTGTTATCAGCACTCTTCCCAGACTGAAAGTCGAAAACACAGCACTGCACCAGCTACTATGAAGGAGGAAAAATTGACTGCTGCTGCTGAACCCATGACAAATTCTCCTTGCATAGTTTATGCACACAGTAAAAGATACCCAAATAAAAGTGTCCTATTAATGAAAAGTTTAAAAGGTCTCTCAGCAATGCATGTCATATACAAATTTAAAACAAAAATAAGCCATAAGCAGGAGTCACTAAAACTTCCAGACTACTTTCTGCCTTGTTGTCCAGACAGCTCCAGGCAAAGCTGAAACCAAAGCGTGATCTCTCAGGATCTATCAGAATATAACATACTTTGTCAATTCCTCATGCTGTTTAGAGGCAGTTGAAATTGGAGACAATATTTGTGCAAGTATGTAAGAGGTTGTCCTGCTGGGGACAATTTGTCTTCAGACAGTCTTGATTACAAACAGGATCACTGTAATGTTGGCCTCAACAGCCAGAGGAGAGACTGGTAATCTGACACTAGAACTGTCTTTGCACAGCTTTGCTTTCCAAACCCATCTCTAAAATGCCTGACCAAATGGTGCCCAAAAGTGATCTTTAGCAGAGTGAGACACTGGAAAAATATTCTACTTAGCCTTTCTTGCTGTCATCCTATTTCATAGGCACATCATCTAGAGAGATGAGATGATGCAAAAAATTAACAGAAGTGTTGACACTCAAACAGCTGTGATTCAGGAGTTCCTAACCCTGCTCTCATATCAAATAATAGAAAGGACTATCCAAACACTGATTCACCATGACCTCCATTGACAGCCTTGCATGTGTCTGCACAAGGACATGAGGATCGCCCTTACACAGAATGTATTACATGCTCAAAGAGTGACTGGGCAGGTGAGATGGGCAAAGTAGTCATCTGTTTTTAGAGAGAGGAAACTTTCACTTGTCAGTTACAAATTTGGTTCTTAAATTAGGCCTAAACTAGTTCTTAAACTAGAATGATGAGATTTATGGAATTGTATTCTGATTCAGCAGTTATTAAATATATGAGTAATCTCACTGCAGTCAATAATAGAGCAATATAAATAGTCAGTGGTCAGCTGGAGCATTTGAAGGGTTAAGTGTTAAATCTGAACAGTTTTAATGGATTGATCTTGGGTAGCAAGGCCTTCAGCTGTATGCATAGCACACCCCATTTACAATCCGTTTACTATCGCTAAAGAACAGCAACATATAATACAGTATATGTCTTATTTCCTTTTGATTCACTGTTCAATTGCACTGATAAATGAAGTTAGTCTTGAAAGTTTTGAACACTAATGACTCAGATTTTGAGTACAATGTCAAGCTCAACAGGATTATCTGAAACAGTCTTGGTCCATTTTTAAATCTTTGCAATGTTCAACACTGGAAGCAGCTTTTAAATCACCTAGCCTCTGAATGTCTTTTTAAAGAAGCAGGGACATCTATCTATACTGCTGTGAACTGAGTAAATGCATTTAAATGTATGTGATGATACCTAGTCTTCAGTACTCATAAAATGTCTCTGAGAAGGCATGCAGATACATATGCTTTGTTATGGATTAGGGGTGACTGAATCAGTAGAGAACCTTTAGGGCATTTTTCAGGACATTAAACGCAGTCATACTTCACTAACTGTGCAAAGGCATGGTAAATCTGCCATTCTTCCACTTTTGTTGAAGCCTGTCATAACCTATACTGAGCTTTCGCAGTCCCTCCTCTATAATTTTGGTATAACTTTACTTTCACTGGGGATATCTCTGGCCTAAAGCAGTTTTCCTGGATTTGTGGAAGAGAAGAAAATCTGCAAATGCTTAGCTTTGGTGTCTCAGAGAGTTGAATTTTTTTTAAGCTAATATTTCAGATATAGTTACATGATGTGGGAACACGTTTAATGTTCAGTCTCCTTTCCGGAAGTGATTCAATGCCTAGAAGCATTTAAACTCTTTGAAAGATGTTATTTAGTGTATATGCAAGCACCTAAAAAATATGTTTTGCGCAGGCAGGCATTCTCACAGGAGTCAGTTTTATGATACCCAAAATGTTCAAAAATATCTGCACTATGAATTAGCACATTGTAGAGTTATAAGAATTTTGCAAGGAAATTCAAGGGTTTACTGAATAGCGTTTGTCAGTGTTTGCTAACAAAAAGGTGTCTATCTTTCCATGGCATTTGTCCAAGGAAAAAAAAAATAGAAAAAAGCGGTGCTTTGATGCGGCAAACTAGTGCTGGAGAGCTTATCACCTGCAACCCAATCAATTCCTCAAAGTGATTCTCTGGATAACAAAGTCATCTTCTCTGTTATGTGGCAGAACAAAAGAATTGGATGGAGTGAAGACTTGTGTATCTTTATCACACACAGAGAGATGCAACTTACTATGGAAGTAAATAGAGAAGCACTAAATGAGGAAAAAAAAAAATCTACAATCCCACTAGAAAAGTTTTAAAGGGAATTCTTAAAGATCACCAGGATATACGGCACAGGAACAGAGCACGGGCAGAGAATGGGGCTCCTTCTAGCTTCTCCAGTGTGCTTCAACTCAAGCCCTAGATTGGTCAGTCTAGAGGCTGAAGATTCATAGAATCATAGAATCATAGAATAGTTAGGGTTGAAAAGGACCTTAAGATCATCTAGTTCCAACCCCCCTGCCATGGGCAGGGACACCTCCCACTAAACCATGCCATCCAAGGCTATGTCCAACCTGGCCTTAAACACCGCCAGCAATGGAGCATCCACAACTTCCCTGGGCAACCCATTCCAGTGCCTCCCCACCCTTACAGTAAAGAATTTCTTCCTCAGATCCAATCTAAACTTCCCCTGTTTAAGTTTGAACCTGTTACCCCTTGCCCTCTCACTACAGTCCCTAATGAAGAGTCCCTCCCCAGCATCCCTATAGGCCCCCTTCAGGTACTGGAAGGCTGCTATGAGGTCTCCATGCAGCCTTCTCTTCTCCAGGCTGAACAGCCCCAATTTTCTCAGCCTGTCTTCATATGGGAGGTGCTCCAGTCCCCTGATCATCCTCGTGGCCCTCCTCTGTACTCATTCCAACAGTTCCCTGTCCTTTTTATATTGAGGACACCAGAACTGCACACAATACTCCAAGTGAGGTCTCACGAGAGCAGAGGAGAGGGGCAGGATCACCTCCCTCGACCTGCTGGTCACACTCCTTTTGATGCAGCCCAGGATACGGTTGGCTTTCTGGGCTGTGAGCACACACTGCCGGCTCATGTTCATTTTTTCATCGACCAACACCCCCAAGTCCTTCTCTACAGGGCTGCTCTGAATCTCTTCCCTGCCCAACCTGTAGCTGTGCCTGGCATTGCTCTGACCCAGCTGTAGGACCTTGCACTTTTCATGGTTAAACTTCACCAGGTTGGCATCAGCCCACCTCACAAGCGTGTCAAGGTCCCTCTGGATGGCATCCCTTCCCTCCAATGTATCAACTGAACCACACAGCTTGGTGTCATCAGCAAACTTGCTGAGGGTGCACTCAATCCCACTGTCCATGTCACCCACAAAGATGTTGAACAAGACCAGTCCCAACACCGATCCCTGGGGCACGCCACTCGTTACTGGTCTCCAGCTGGACATTGAGCCATTGAGCACAACTCTTTGCGTGCGGCCATCCAGCCAGTTCTTTATCCACCGAGTGGTCCACCTATCAAATTGATGTCTCTCCAACTTAGAGAGAAGGATGTCATGTGGGACAGTGTCAAACGCTTTACACAAGTCCAGGTAGATGACATCAACTACTCTGCCCCTTTCCATCAGTTCCGTAGCCCCTTCATAGAAGGCCACCAGATTGGTCAGGCAGGATTTCCCCTTAGTGAAGCCGTGCTGGCTGTCACCAACCACCTTGTTGGTTTTCATGTACCTCAGCATGCCTTCCAGGAGAATCCGCCCCAAGATTTTGCCAGGCACAGAGGTGAGACTGACTGGTCTGTAATTCCCTGGCTCATCCATTTTCCCCTTCTTGAAAATGGGGGTTATATTTTCCTTTTTCCAGTCATTGGGAACTTCACCTGACTGCCATGATTTTTCAAATATGACGGACAGTGGCTTAGCAACTTCATTTGCCAGCTCCTTCAAGACCCACGGATGGATTTCATCAGGTCCCATAGAGTTGTATACATTCAGGTTCCTAAGATGGTCTCGAACCAGATCCTCCCCCACAGTGGGACCAGGGTCTTCATTCTCACTGTCCCTGTGTCTGCCTTTCAAGACTTGGGTGGTGTGGTCAGAGCATTTGCCGGTGAAGACTGAGGCAAAGAAGTCATTAAGAACCTCAGCCTTCTCCAAATCCAGGGTAGCCAGTTCTTCTGATAGATTCTGGAGAGGTTCCACGCTGTCCCTAGCCCTGTCTTTTATTTGCATGTACCTATAGAATCCCTTCCTGTTATCCTTAACATCCCTAGCCAAGTTTAATTCTAAGTGGGCCTTAGCTTTCCTAGCCTGGTCCCTAGCTTCCTGGACAACATCCCTGTATTCTTCCCAGGCAGCTTGTCCTTGCTTCCATCTTTTATAAGCCTCTTTTTTCCTTCGAATTTTCCTCAGCAGCTCCTTATCCATCCAAGGAGGTAACCTGGCCCTCCTGCTGTGCTTCCTTCCAGTAGGGATGTATCACTCCTGAGCTTGCAGCAGGTGAGCCTTGAATATCAACCAACAGTCTTGGGCCCCCCTGCCCTCTAGGACTATATCCCATGGAACCTTACTGAGCAGGTTCCTGAAGAGGCCAAAGTCTGCTCTCTTGAAGACCAGGGCAGTGAGCTTCCTGCACACTCTTCTCATGGCCCTGAGGATCTCGAATTCGACCATCTCATGATCGCTGCAACCAAGGCTGCTCTGGAGCATCACATTTCCAGGCAGCCCTTCCCTGTGGGTAAGCACGAGGTCAAGCATGGCACCTCTCCTTGTTGGTTCCTCTATTACTTGCGGAAGGAAGTTGTCTTCCACGCAATCGAAGAACTTCCTGGATTGCTTGTGCCGGGCCGTACCATCCCTCCAACAGATATCAGGGTGGTTGAAGTCCCCCATGAGAACAAGGGCCTGCGAGCGTGAGGCTGTTCCTATCTGAAGATTCATCCCATTTGAGTTCACAGCTACTCACTGGCAACTTTTCCATACATATCGCAAGAACACAAATTACTGACAGCTGTGATTTCTGCTCCTGTCAAGCTGGAATAAGAAAGCAGCATCACCTTTCCTGTGTAGTCATCAATGTATTGTCATGAAAAAAGTGCAGATCAATACGGATGTAGGTCTGCCTTGAACTAGATAGAAATTATTTTGCATTCCAGTGTCTTTCCATACTGTCCCTAGTCATAGGCACATCAGTCAGTTATGTCCTACATCAGCAAATCCAATTTCCTGTTATCTCAGTGCGTAATCCGTTTCATGATTAAGCTACTCTTGTTTAAAAGAACTCCTTGCTCTAAAATAGTGCAACTGCTCCTTCACAGCCCTCAGCACACAATCACTTGATTCTGCTGCTAAATAGATGATAACATGTCTCTGATGCAGAATATCACCAGGAAAGCAGACAGGAAACATATTTACTGAAATAGCTCTGCGATCCAGTCCACACCAATGAGACACTGACATCCTCATGCAGTAGCGTCGTCAGAAATCTGATAGGAGCCGAAAGCTTCCATACAATTCAAAAGCAGAAACTAGCTGTGCAAAGCAGAATTCTCTCTCAAGCTGCTTCCTCAGGCTGCAAACTGTTTGAGGGCAAAAGCACAGAATAAAGCGCAGCCCCCACCTAGCACAGTGTGAGTAAGAAAATCAAGTTGGAAAAGTCTCTTTATTACCCTGTATGCTTCAAAAAGAGCTGCTGGCAGCACTAGTTCACCTGCTCACTGATGCAGTAGTTTTCTGAAAATTCTAGCCCACCTGGATGAAAAATACTGAGTCAATTTTAGACACTCTTAATATTCCACTGAAAAAGGGGTTAGGGTCTTGTCATTCTTTTCAGCTGTTGAAAAGGTAAATAAACAATTCCTCACAAAGTCATACATAAAACTCCAAACACTGAACCACTTTGAAAACTCACTTTTATTAAGAGACCCAAATGAAGATATATGTAATTTACTCAAGGTTTAAAACACTTTGTAGGCCTGGCTTCAAGAATTCTTTTCTCTTATTTGTGAAGCTATGTCGGTGCTGTTTTCCTCAATGTGCTCTGGACTTGGCAGAGATAAATTTCCAATTAATGTTTTCTTTTCTTTCTTTCCTTTTTTTTTTTTTTTTTTTTTTTTTCCTGAAGCTGTACTGCATCATAGACATCACTTAATTTCATCAAGTGCCTATAGGTCAGGGATCTGGCATGTCTCATTTCACCTCCGAGAGGATATTTCCAGTAAATGTAGTTTTCAGTTTATACTTAAGAATGGATGTTGAGATGACTCAAAAACTTCAAGGTAAATTACAAGTGAACTTTCAAAATTTGATTTGGCAAAGATGCTGCATGTTCAGTGTGCTACAGTATGATAATCAGTAGCTGGCTGAAGAGGTGATCAGCAGTTCGTCAGTAGGAAAAAGTCAAGGAGCATAGCATGAGCTACTTTTGTAAATGGGCTGGAACATAACTATTCTAGGACAGAGAGCTGTCAAGTTTTGTCTTCTACATGAAACCAGAACTGGAGTAATTGTTTGTGTGTACATGCACAATAACCAAATAGTGTTTCTTTTTATGAACAAAAGTAGCTCTGCTCACTTCAGGACAAAGTGTCAGGATATCTGCAGGCTAGTCAAAGCTCTCTCTATCAGTCTCTGTGTGAATTCTGGGAGCACCCTTTTAATCACTGCCTGTTGCTGTGAAAATGTACTACATGCAAAACTATTGTGAAATTTCATTCACTGCTTGTAAATCATTAGAAATCTTGAAACCTGTAGCAATAATTATATTTTTAATTCAGCTCTTCTTTCCAGTGTTTTAAATTGAAACAAAAGGCTAGAAAAGACCATTACAATGAGCCAGTATAATCTTTTGCATATCAAACACCCAATGATTCCCAAATCCCCCAGTTTGATTTGAGGGTTGATCCTGTGCAATGTGCCTTGGTCTTAATGTAATAAAATGCGCATGAGTCCATTTAAGCATGAACCTTATAGTGATTGCCCATTCGCTTTAAGCAAGCATTTGCTCACTTTACAGATTGAAGTCTAAGTACTTGGAAACCTTTGGATTTAAAAATCTGTAAGCACTATTATTTGTGAGAGATATTCTCACTTGTAATCCTTGGAAATTGTTCTCATATGGCAAATTCCAACTTTGAATTCACATAATGTCTTCAGCTTTGGGGTCTCTCCAAACAGAAGCAGAGGCAGGACCAAGTCCTCATGCACACTTCCAGTTACATCAACTCAATAATTAAAGATTATATCCTCTTTAAAGAATCTTCTAGGCAAATCAACACAGGCCTTAAGGGAGGGCATGAGCCTGAGATGCTAACATTTAACTTTATTTCACATTCTGAAGCTTCCATAGTGCTTGCAAAAACATTTATTTCAGACATAGTTTAAACTACTAGTTATGTATCTGACAGCCATGCTGGTTATGCGCCAAACAGTCTGTGGTTTTAATCTCCCTAATCCCGGGAACATAAAAATATGCTTTGATATCCAGTACAGATTTCAAGAGGAAAAATATACAGTACATTTAAGCTTTCCTTTCTACATTATATACTAAATATAGTGTAATACAAATAATAACATGCAGTGGAATGTTCTACTGTAAAATGATTTCATTTTCAAAAAACAAGAAGTTTTGGCCAGCTGGGCACACACTGTAGGCCAAGGAATTCTGTTTTTGCAGGTGCGCTAGAATAGGTGGCATAACCTACTCTAGAGCTAGAACACTGTGAACACACTTGTGCATGCAATAATGCTCACCAGACTCAGTAAGACTAAATGAAAAGAAGTATTATTAATGAATGAATAACACAACTTGCTTTCTCTAGAGGACTATTGTTTTTCTACAATGAACCAAATGCAGATTTGCAGTCTTAGCAAGTCCTCAGTGTACTAAAACTCAGTGTCTGCAGTGAAATGTTCTGTAAACTGTAAATGGTTGCTTTTCTAGTAACGACATATATCTCCCCAGAAGGGAAAATGTTGCACACCAAAAATAAAACAATGAAAGCCTGTCAGTAAATACATACAAAATAATTTGCCTCTACAGTAAGGAATACTTGTGGCTTGCAGTAAGTAACACTTGTAAGCTCAGTTTTTGCAGCAATATTTGCAAGTGGGGTGATACTGGGCTGGAAGATTCAGAGAACAATACCAGTGCTTTCTCAGGGATGCTGAGCTCAGCAAAGGGATGCATGGCTGCCAGTCTCCAAAAGCCTGGAAAGTAAGATACTAAGCATTTTGCAAGTTCTCAGAAGCTGGTGAGCCCTTGTACATCCCAAAAGACAGATAAGGACTTGTACAGAAGCACAGGAGCAGCCCCCTAAGAATCAGGAGTCCTGCAACTATAGTTGCCCAGCCCTTTTAGCAGCAACAGGCTTTTTTTGTAAGTGAGGAGTAGGATTGCTTCTCTACCTGTAGAAATTCTTTATTTGACCATGAAATATGTAACAGGAAAGTGACACAATGAGACTTAAATCAGGCCAAATTTGTCTATGCCATTTTCAAATCCTGGACTTCTTTTCACATCAGCACAATTACTCTCCACTAAGACAGGGGTTAGCTTGACATGATACAAGTATAAGAATCAAGAATATATGTTAACCTCAATTAAATATTCCATATTTATCTTCATATTCCAGCTAATTGTACAGCCCCAGTATTCAGCTGTAGATGTCTAAAATCTCGCTTTAGTGAAAGACAAGATTTCAAAGAATTATTTGCCAGGAATAATTAAACTGTGCAATTTGAGAAAAACAGTTTGAAATAAGGAAATGAGTAATCCCATAGCAAAACAGGAAACTTAATTAAAAAAAAGTAGTTGTCATTTGTGCTGCTTATCTGGATAACCAGAGCTAGAAAAAAAGAAACACAAGGAGTTCTGCTCCCATGCAAGTCTTGCCAGCTATTAAAATGCGCCTACCTGTTCTGCTGGCTGAAGACACAAAACTCTTTATTAATTTTACCATGAATTTTGTAAGTTATTAAAACCTTCTCTTTGCATGAAGCTTCATGTACTTCAACATTTTCCCCACACTGGGGAATTTTATACAAGCTACCCTAACGTGGAGTCTTTTAAGATCCTCCACAATCAGCAGAACAAGATGCCTACAATCACAGCCAGGATTGTGACATTGCAAGGTCTGTGTCTACAGTTCCTCAGGCAGAAGCTGTTATGTGGTTATAGGAAGAAGGTGGGTAATGGGAGGTGTTCTCTGAAAATTTAACACCCTTGAAAAAATACATAGAACCAGAAAATTTTTGTTTGTTTGCCTGATTTAAAGAAACAGAATAATGAAATTTGCAGAAACATGTGCATCAGTAATTCCTAAGATGTTTCTTTAGGAAATGATCTTTTTTGTGGCACCATTTTCTTTCATCTAAAATAAAGATACACTGGTTACAGTTAAAGATACAACACTATAAATATGGAAGCATACGGCAGAGCAGTAAATTAGAGCTAGCAAGTGATCCCTTGGACAGTGGGATATTGCGCACTAAGAAATCACCACTACCCGCCTCTGGGCAATGTATGTTCCCTCCACCATGGCAGCTGGAGACTCCTCAGAGATCTTCTTCATGCACAGAATATTGTTGAGATGATTGAGGTTCCTCATAAAATGCACATGCATGTTTGCTTCAGGGACCTAGCTCAGGAGTCTGGGAAAGCTTTTATGATGGTTTCATAGGCAGGAGGGGGTGTTTGTGTGGAGTGGCAGATGCGGAGGCTGTTGTTAGACCAGTGGAATTCAGGTCGGCTCAAGCTGTTGGTGGTGCTTCCTACAAGGGTTGTGGTGGTATTTGTGGGAGTGAGGGTGATCAGCTGACTGTTCGTTTCCACAGGGAGAGGAGGACACTGCAGGAAAGGGTGAAAGGTAGATGCACGGAAGCTTGACTTCCTAGGGAAAGAGTTGGCCTGCTCCAAGGACGCTTGCCGCTGGAAGGTGAGGCTGGCCAGGCTGAGGTTGCTCCGGCGTTCACAGCTGCTGTTGCGGTAAAATCCAGTCCTGCCAGTAGTATTGCCATGGGAGGAGGATCTGGACCGACGGCTGAAGGTTGAGGAGTTCCTCTGGGAAATGTGGGCACTAGCTCTGCGACGGGACAAGCAAGTAAACAGTGCCCAGATGATACCTCCAATCACCAGTCCGATCACCATGGACACCGTGAAGGCTATTGTTATCTGTTCTGAAATACAACAACAATACACAGCAAAGTTATTTCATTAACTCTGAGGGATTTTCCTGACAGAAAATAAGTTGAAGATGGCAGCCTCCTTAAAAGATGAATAAACCCTAAGATCTTTGTACTCAATATACAAACTTTACAACACAAAACCAGCAGTTCAGATTGCTTTCACTTTATGGTGTTTTTTTCTTCAGTTTGCATAATTCAACAAGATTCAGAAAGTAGCTTGCATTTAATACCAGTTTCTGTATCAAAGCAAGGGAAAAATCCGTCTCTTCCAGAATCAGCCACACATCAGCAACAAGGTGTGCTATGAAACTGCCAAGCATTTGCTTCTGTGGGCAATATGAGGTGTGGATTTATGCAAACTTGTCATTATGTTTATAGATGTTGATGTTCTATGTCTATGTGTTTGGAAACTCACCTATTACAACAGTGATGCAGCTTCTACCGTGTTTTTAATGGAGTTAGCCTTATATTTATTAAAGAACAAGAACATGTTCCATCCTTTTACTGCTGAGTAACAGATATTTTAAATCCTCATACTAATTAGTGTAAAGTAGTATATCCTAAATGATTATGGTCAGATATAAACATTAGTAATGGCAAGTCACTTGAATATTTCCCATCCCCAACGCCCAGTTTAAAGATGCATTAATCTGCCATTAAGAAAAGTAAATTTCTAGCTCTTTTATAAATGCTTTCAAGAATCAAGAGATCTGAAAACAAAGAAAAACATGGCTAGGATTGTTTTCTCGAATGAGATTATTTGCTTGTATATTTCTAAGAATAGCACTGTTACTTCAGAAAACTTCACCTACTTTTGCAACAGCACCAGCATTTTTGCTGCTCTAAAAAGTTTGGAGATACACTTTTAATCCTGGATAAGGCCTGAAATGAACACAAAACCTTTATAGATCCCCTCAAAATTTAAAAAGGAATTGGATCTTTAACAAGAAGGAAGACCACGTTGACTACTGGTGGAGCAAAGAGGGAATAAGGGAAAAACAACACAACAGCTCGAAACATGTTTATTCTGCCTGTTTTTTATTCTATCATGTCCTATCATGCTTGTGAAGCATTTGTGTTAAAAAGGAAATTGTATTCATTAGACAGAGAAAGGTGAGTAACTTTTGCAGCGTACAGAAGCTCAGGCTAGCTAACGCTGTGCCTGGCTGATCCTCATAACAGAAGGTAGCAACTCCAGGGCTGGGATCAAAATGTTAGAGCCCAAAAAGGGCAAGATGAGAGTAGGCTCAATATTTTCTTGCAGCATAAGAGCTGTTCTCCTGAATTTATGGTCCTGCACATACAGTCGTTTTTCAGAAATAATGACACTGAATCCAAGCTGTGAGAATTAGCCACAGCAGGTGCTGAATAGGCAAAAAGAGACAGTGGCTGATGGACAGCCATGGAGAAGATCACACAGCGGAGGGAGAGGAGAGGTGCCAGGCATAGCTAGTGGGACCAGATTGCAGGCAGAGGCACCCTAGTATGTGCCAACAGACGCCTTTGCTCAAGTCAGGCCTCAGTGCCTACCAAGGCTTAAACTTAAGGCAGTTACTGCAGGAGGGGGGAAGCAAACATTTACTTTCTTTTCAGCAGGGGTGTTATGGCTTAAATCCAGTTGGCAAATCAGCCACGCAGTCGCTCGCTCACTCTCCCCACTTCCTCCCCCCGCCCCGCTCCTGGAGGGATGGGGAGGAGAATCGCAAGAAAGTAACTCCCATGGACTGAGAAAAGAACAGCCCAATAACTAAGGTATAACACAAACCACTACTACTACCACCAATACTAATAATAAGGGAAGTAACAGAGGAAGAGAATACAACTGCCCACCCCCCGCCAACCGATACCCAGCCAGACCCAGCAAGTGATCTAACCCTTCCGGGTAACTGTCCCCAGTTTATATAGTGGGCATGATGTGCTGTGGTACGGAATACCTCTTTGGTTAGTTTGAGTCAGGTGCCCTGTCTCTGCTTCCTCCCAGTTTCCCCTCCTGCCTGGCAGAGCATGAGACTCAGAAAGTCCTTGGTCAGACTAAACATTACTGAGCAGTAACTAAAACCATCGGTGTTCCCAGGATGAAAGTCAAAACCATGGCACTGCAGCAGCTACTAAGAAGGAGAAAAATGACTGCTACTGCTGAACACAGGACAAGGGGAAATGCAAATAATTACTGGTATAATCATATTTTAAGGATTAGTTATTATTACCTTCCTTACCTACCTTCTTACTTTTCTCCCTTCAGTGAAAAATTGTTAGCTGTGTGATTCATATTCGCAGTTGGGGAAAATTGGCTCCTTGAGCACCAGAAAGTTTGGCATAAAATTTTCACAGGGTTCTGGGTGGGGACTTCAAGCAGCATTAAATTGGAACACAGCCTTTGCTGGTGCCCATCAGACCCAGTCAGAGGGGCAGTACGCTCACCCAACATGCCTTTGCGGGTGTGGTTCCATGCAAGACCAACTTTATCATGATTTACTGACATCACAATGAATCTCCTATCCAGGTTTATTCACCTTATATTTCTTTCAAGATAGCCTTGAAGTTCCATGAGGCCCAGAATATTTGAGCTCTAATTAAGCCATGATATTTGGAAGGCTATACAATCCTACTGTTGCTTGCTTGTAACCTCTGCTTTCAGATAGTCTTATAACCATTACCCTTTTCAAATGGGAGAATAAAGACTGGAGAGGATAATGCATGGGATAATGTTGCAGAGCACTCCTCCCTCTTGGGAACGCTCTGTTGCCCTTTTGTTCAGAGGTGGATCAGACTTGACCCTATAATATAATTTTGCTTCAAGCCCTCATTTTTACATCTAAGAAACTCTTTACTAGGCAGGCTAAAGTCAAAGGGTGATTGCCTTTTCTGCTTTTTGCAAGAACCCACAGACAGCATCCTGCACTGCAACTTCTGGCTGCAGATCAGAGCTTTGTCATCATTCTGCCCTTTATCAACATCTTCAGAGACGCAGCAGGCCTTTTGGTCAGGAATAGCCTATTATGCCATTTTAATAGATTTAATACATTCTGTTACTGCAATTTCCTACTCATACTCCTGAAGGTGGGGAGAGAGAGTCAGGACATGGTGACCTTCAGTTGGGTAAATCCCAGGGGTATCCTAAAAACAGCAGTTCCCAAGTACTAAAGCTGCAGTCTTGAGTACCCCCTACTGGTGCCCATGCATGGCTACAGGTAAGTGGAGCAAGAACTAGTCCTTAGGCGGATTTCTCTTGCAACTCAGCTGGAATGCTAGTTACTCTGTTCTACTTGAGACTGCACAGGGATACCCCAGGTACAGGGCTCTGTTCTGCCATGTGATATCTCAGCTCTTATTTGGGCTCTCAGTTCCAGTGAGCAGGAGGCGAAGAGGATCTCTGTGGGGCTCAGCAGCCTGGAGAGTGAGTAGAAGAACAGCAAGCCGCATCAGCGTACCTGGCTCCGGGGTTGCCATGCACCATGGTGAGGATTTGTCCCTATATCCTTCTAGCCATAATTTTCACCAGCTGCACAATCAAATCAGCATTTCACACTGTTAAAAGCAGATGAGGGAATTGACAAAAGTATCGAGTGCTGCTCTTCAGTCCTTCCCACGTGCTTTTCCCCTGTGCTGGAGGTACAGCACAAACAATTATCCCTTTGGATAATGTCTTCTTTCTTTCTTTTTTTCTTTTTTTCTTTTTTACTTCTTTGATTCTTTTATTTTTCTACCTCTGTATATGAATGTAAAAATAGAGGGTCAAATAATTCCGTGAGGAAACTAAGCTGTCTTTACACTGACTATTGCAGTTGCCATGTAGTACCCCAAATGCTCTCATTCCCATTTGGACCTACATTTATTCTTTTTGGTTCTAGAAATGTCACCAGACCTATTTTTTTCAGACACTTTATTCTTTCTATTCCCAGACCCTCCGTGACTTCAGTGGGGATTGTGGATCACACTAATAGGCCAAACTTGCTTTTATGTTCACTCCCTGCAGAGGATGAATGTCACTGAAACGTAACTCAGTTCTAAAAACTAACGTTGAAGAATTGTAAATCTACGCCCATTGATTTCCTCTTTAGAATGTCCAGTGATCATAGCCCTGAGGTACATTGGAGAAAATATTACCAAACAGAGAAAAAGGTCAAAGGCATAGTGGGACGTGCTGCACCTGGGATTTTGAGGGGAACAGCTGACTTTCAGAGAGTTGTTTTTCTCTTCCTTAATCTGGCAGGGCAGAACTAGCCTTTCAGGAGAGTCTGAGCAATACCAGCACAAAGTGTCTCCCAAGGGGCCACTGTAATATCTTATGGTTTCTTGAGAACTGTTCATGTGATTCTGTCCTCTGCTTTTAGGAAAAAAAGAAATTGGGATAAAGTAGGGATGCTTCCAATAACAATAACTCTCAAGGTGTTGGTCGCCTAAATGCGTTTTGATCTGTATGTTTCTCAGGCTGTTCACGCTGTTTACTTTATCTGATTATGCCATAACCAAAAGGATTTGGTACTCCACCTCAGTCAGTTTTCTCCACTCTCACCTCTGACACCAACTGAGGTGAAGGACAAAGGATTTTTTCAACAATATAGGATATGCTTTGAGATACAAATCCAGAAATAAAACGATAAGGAAACAAAGTTGCTGAATATCTTAGCTACATTACTTTTCTTATCTATGGTATTTCCAATGTGTCCATGAAAAAAGGTTGAAGGTTCAGAACCCACAGTAACACCTATGACTTCAGGATGTTACCCCCAGATCTGAAGACCGAGCCAGCATGTGTCTGTTAGAACAGCATCTATCCAGATCAGGCAATTCCTTCTGAAGTCTCTATTCCCTCCTCTCTGATTTCTGCATGCAGCATTAAGCAAATGAAGTACTAAAGGTTTGTACAGGGGCTTATTGCTCCTGCTGTGAAAAGCTTTCTGTTGGTTGTTGCAGGTTTCTGTAAAGCTTTCATAACTTTCCATAAACTGTATATATGAAGTGTTAATATATATCCTACAAAGTTGGTAGCCTCTAGCAAGTCCTTAACACTCTATAGAATCCTCACAGGAGAAATCTGGACATGTTATTAGTAAAGATGATAGAATGGACGATACGGCATTTTTCCTAGCACTTGGCTCTGAAATAATTTCTTCACATCCAGCCTGAACATCAGCAGCAAAGCCAAACAAACAGCATACCAACCTGTAAATCTGAGAAGTTAACTGTGTTCTATCCTTCCTTGTATTAGGATATACCTCACTAAAATTTAGCAATACAGTACATACATAGTCTCGTTAGTCCCTGAATCAACAAAAATCTTCCTGTAATAGATTTGCTTTCTGTGATGGAGAATCCTGCCTCTATTGTGGAGCTTAGCAGGATCCTTGGAGACATACTCAGGTCAATCTCTTACTTTTGTGAGGATTCCATTTTCCTTTCATGTGTATGGACCACATCAGAGAGCAAGACATTCCTTTGCATTTGAAACATGTTTGTATTGAGGATCCATTTTCCCAAGGAATCTCCCTCTTGCCCTCAGCTGTGGCTGCAACGAGCTGGAACAGCATTTTGCCCCCCAGAGTCAGGAAATCCTTGGGATTTGCATTGTTCCTATGAAGTTATGATAAATTCCCCAAGGTGTAAAGTTAAGGTGGACACAAGATCTGCCTTGCCCCATACTCACAAAACACGCATTTGTAAACTTTTTAGCTGGCCATGTGTATGAAGGGATGGCAGTAACTTTCAAAATTATGTAAGTAGCAGCTTCAATGAGAGCATCACAGAACAAGAACCAGGGTGAGGTGGGGGAAGATAGAACAATGCACTGAATGCAAAGGGGAGAGAAACGGAGAAGCATCTTTTAGTCAAGCTGTGCACACATGACTTGAATTCAAACTGAAACTTTGCCAATAATAGCTGATAAATCTAATAAAGAAACAGTTTTCCAAGCATATGGTCTGCTCATGTTATTGCTAAACACAAGTAGGCAGGGAACACTCATAGTGTGAGATGATACCTACACATTTTATTTGATTTCTAGTGGGTGATTTTCAAATATGACAATTTTCTTCATGTTTTGGAGCTATTAATTTTTTGTTATTGCTTTACTAAATGAGAAATAATGAATTAGTTTTATCTTAAAGTTATTAGAAGAGGTAAGGTAGCTTGTCAGCCAAGGATGGCCTTGTTCAGCATTCAAACTCAGCTTGCTATAGAGATGTTTTATTCATATTACATTAGACTAAGATTCTGCAGTTTTACTTCAGCAACTCAGAGTAATTCTACCATTTTCCTTTTCTTTCACCTGTCCAAAACTAGCGAGAAGCATTGCATACCTGACATGCAAAATTTATTCCATGCGAGCTTGAATGCAGAATGCAAACTCACTGATTTCAGCAGTATTAGCAATAAGATGCATCAGAACATACCATCATGTTCTATAGTGCAAAAGAGCTATTTTCATAATTTCAATCAAAATTTTAGAAGTCTAATTTTCTTTCAGTTTTCGTTCTTTCCTTCTCACATTTTTGTGAGCTCTCTTTTCTTGATGTGATTTTATATGCCAGTGACTCAAAACTCGTCCAAAGGAGGTCCACGAGGATGGTCAGGGGACTGGAACACCTCCCGTATGAAGTTAGGATGAGAAAGTTGGGGTTGGTCAGCGTGGAGAAGAGAAGGCTGCGTGGAGACCTCACAGCAGCCTTTCAATATCTGAAGGGGGCCTACAGGGATGCTGGGGAGGGACTCGTCATTAGGGACTGTAGTGAGAGGACAAGGGGTAATGGGTTTAGACTTAAACAGGGGAAGTTTAGATTGGATATGAGGAAGAAATTCTTTACTTTAAGGGTGGTGAGGCACTGGAATGGGTTGCTCAGGGAAGTTGTGAATGCTCCATTGCTGGTGGTGATCAAGCCCAGGTTGGACATAACCTTGGGTGGCATGGTTTAGTGGTAGGTGTCCCTGCCCATGGCAGGGGGACTGGAACTAGATGATCTTAAGGTCCTTTCCAGCCCTAACTATTCTATGATTCTATGATTCCTCCCCTTACGTGCACACGTGCTTACGCATGTGCCATCAGCTTGCCTTAACCTAAAACTGAAAAACCTTGACAACTGGTAGAGGGTTTGATCTCAGACATGGAAAAATCCAGCTGAGCCTCTGTGTCACTCTATATTTTTTCCTGAAATGAAAGCTCAGTGTTAAAAGCTGGTACAAAAACCATACAAACCCATATGGAAATTCATAACAGAGCATTGCATAGCTTAGTGTAGAGCACCAGCTAGCGTATTAAAGCATGAATTGCATTTTACAATTGACAGATCTAGTAACCTGACTAATAAGAATTATTCAGACAGTATATTACTAGAGTTTCAATGTCTCAGCTTTTCAAGTGAGGCTCAGAGAAGTCACACTAGATGTTCATAACACAGCCCCATTTATGCAAAGCAAAACAGGAGCAGCCTGGGTCCATAAGTTTGAACAAACTCAAAGAATCTTCCTGCAGCTACAGCAAATATATATATCTAAGCTGGAGAGGCTGCAATTACTCCTCATGCATTCTGGCCAGTAAGTTTGGAAAGGAAAAAATACTTTAGACGCAAATAGCTACCACTTTTCTCCACCACAGAATGCTTGAAGAGATTTGAACTGTATTATGCTGGTTCTACCAACTGCAAGAGAACTCAGTTTAAAGCCAAAGCTGGTTATCAGCAGCCAACTTATGTGCTGCTGTTGCCACGCTGCGCTCACAAATGCAATTCCTTTGTATCTGACAAGTGTTGACATTACTATCTTCCCGATCTTTGTCACTAATTGTATTAGCAAAACAACCTCTCATGAATCATTTGTAGGCAGTCCATGATTCGGTTGGGTGGGCAAATCTGTTGCTGTGTAATATCAACCAGCTGTGATCTTAGTCATGGCAGAAGTTTAAGAAAGGTCACACACAATTTTTGTGAGAAGAATGAGAGTGACATGGGACAGTACAAGGTGGTTCAGGTAGCTGCGAAGTCGAGGAAACAAGCAGATGACGATGGTGGAATCCACAAAATCTGTGGCAAAAAGAGCTGCAAGAAAAGCAGAACTAATAAAATCAGTCAGATAGTTAGGCTGTCAGAAATGTCAGTGCTCTGAATTCAGACACAGCTTGGTAAAGCTATGTTTTATTCGGCTTGTGCTAGTGCAAGGTTCTTTTCTGCAGCAACAGAGAGTAATTCTTGAACTTTATCTAATGTCTAAACAGTTAGGTTTATATCCACAGCAGATAAAATAAAAAGTAGAGCAAAGGCAATGTAAAAACACGTTTCTATCTGTGAGGGCAGGTAGGAACTAGAAGAGAGAGTTCAGATAGGTGGTGCCTCTACTTCCATTAAAGATTTTAAAAATCAGTATCAGTCAGGAGTTGCTGTAATATAGCTAATTCTGGCTCGAAAAAAGAAGGTTGAACAGATGACCCCTCAAGGACCATACTGATGGTATTTTGTGCAGTTTCTAAGACTTTCTTCGATCAGGTAAGCAAATAGGCTCCAGAAGCGTCTGAAAAACTGTTAAGTAAATGACAAGGAAAAAAAAAATGCAGTCTGTGCCCTTGCACTAATTCTCGATTTGAAATGCAGAAGCCGCGGCTGTTTGTTAGAGGGTCAAAGACACAAACGAGCAACCTACCCAGGAACAAGATTGCCCTCTGCTGGAAATTTATGCTGGAAATCTAAACAGCACTTAAACCACCTTAATTCTATAAAACAGGGTGTCAGAAAAAGTCAACAAGAAACATTCCACAAAAGATTAAAGAGACAATTAGTAGCACCTCAAAACTCAGAAAGACTGTGAATTACATTGATGCAAACACTTCTGACCAGCATTTTGCAGAGGCTTAAAAAGTAAGGTAGACTGAGGCACAGTGTAAGTGTTCAGAAGCTTAGTGAAGTAAAGCTTGCAGTTTTGTGGCTTTTTGCAAATATTTATGTTGATGGAGAAGACTGAGGCTAAGTGTGTTCTTAAATTCATATTTCTCGCTATCCACAGTGGTCTAAAATGACCTCCCTGCACCAGAGTGCATTTGCTTTGTTTACTAATACCTAATTCATTGTGATAAAAATCCAGAAAAGTGGAATATGTTGTCTCAGTATCGCACAAACCAGCTTAGAGTTGATGGTGTTCCCTCGATATTACTGGCAGTTGATTTTTACTGGAATGATAAAGATAATTGTAATAATCAGGAGGAAATATCTAAGATAGAGATGTCAGCATGTTTAATGTAATGCCTTTGGCATAACTATATAAAACAAAGCAAAGATTCCTTTATGCAGACAGAGATAGAAACTTTGTTACTGTGTAGTTTCATTATGGTTCCTAATGCATTACAAAGACTGTAACACAATTTTAATCTTTTCTACATGTGCAGCAAGCAATCTTCTGGCAAGGCATTCTTAACTAACCTCACAAAACCAAAGCATAGCCCTGAGCTGTACTGTCTCTGCATGTACATCATCCAAACAGTAAATCACAATTTGCTGCAGTGCAATATGGCATTATAGTTATCACTTAATTGATAAGATTATTTTACAGAGCCTGAGTATAAAATAATTCCCTATATGAAGAAGTATGGGTGACTGGCGTGAAATCTTTATTAGGATTTCCTAAAAATCTTAAAATTAAGGAGGAAATACCAAAGTATGTGTGCTACATTTAAGAAAGCAGAAGACATCCAGGATTAGAGCAAAGCACAAAGTTTCCAGGTTACTGGCAGTACTGTACTCTTCAATTAGTTATCTACAGTTCAGAAATTTTAGGGTTTTTTTCTTTTTACTTCCTGCGTGACCATCAATCAGTTTCAGAGATCTCTTTTGAATCTAACTTTTCTACAAATATTAATTTCAGTGTGGGCTAGAAGACCTAAGTAGGACTTACAAGAATCTGTGCAACCATAAGCTGATAAATTCTGGTATAATTTCTGAGTGAGATGATTACAGATCTGGAGCTGTTTATGACCCTTGTCATCTTGATGACAGATGATGCAGGCTGGGGACTCGGTGTGAAGTGAGACATTGGTGCTTGTCCCACATGAGACACTGGTGTTTGGGAGGCCGAGTTTGCACCAAGCTGGTCCAGGTCTTACTTGCTTAGAGGCTCCTGCACCCCGAAATCAACTGAGCCAGTGGTTGTCTCCTTCTTCATTTATACTCTGTCTGGGTAATTTAAGCAACTTCCACAGAAGCCATGTGCCTGCTTGGTTGGCTCATTATTCCATTACCCTGGATAACTGAGAAGTGGCATCTATATAACTCTTTTTTTAAAAACAAAAGATTTAAAATTAACATATGTCAGTTAAATGGTCAAATAAGTGTGTGTTAAAATCCTGGATTGTGAATTCTAATGTCTGAAACAGGGAATCAATTTTCTTCTGCTAATAAGATGCCACAGAAGCAAGGCAGAGGCCTCTGCTAAGAAGTGAAACTGCCCAGTAGTTTGCTTCAGGAAGCATGTATCAGAGCCCAAACAAGGTTTTGCATTACATTGAACTGATAATTTTTTTTCTCCCCCAATTATTTTGCTGAAAATTTCCTAGACATTATTTCCTAACAATGCTGTATATATCTGTGCTCTTGATGGAGTCTTGGTTGAGATTATCTAACAGATAAATCTTAACTTACAATTGTCACATTTTCAATACAGGAAAAATCAAACTCTCTTTTCCATCTCCTCAAGTAGAAGGGGAATAACTTATGTTAGGAGAATAATTTAAGATTGCTAGGTGCAAACTTAACTACGACACAATAGGTTTCAAAATCTGAATAAGTACCTTTTATTAAGTTTGTATAGGAAGTGAAGCTTCTACTTTGAGAACAGGAAGAAATGAAGTTGTCTGTACTGCTATTGATAGTCTCTTTTTATTTTGTTTTTAGATTTTCTTTTTATTTTTTTCCCAGACAGAAGGATAGGGTTATGACATGAAGATAATCTTACAAAGACAAAAGGGTCAGTCCGTAGTCCTGACTGTACTTTGTGATCTTTTCGGATAGTGGACATCTCATTTCATCTCCATACTCCAGACTAATCTGTGTAAGGGAGATGGTACTGATGGACAGGGGTAGAGCAGCTGATGTAATCTACCTGGACTTATGTAAAGCCTTTGACACTATCTCGCATGACATCCTTCTCTCTAAGTTGGAGAGACATCAATTTGATAGGTGGACCACTCAGTGAATAAAGGACTGGCTGGATGGCCACACACAAAGATTAGTGCTCAATGGCTCAATGTCCAGATGGAGACCAGGAATGAGTGGTGTCCCTCAGGGATCGGTGTTGGGGCCGGCCTTGTTCAACATCTTCGTGGGTGACATGGACAGTGGGATTGAGTGCACCCTCAGCAAGTTTGCCGATGACACCAAGCTGTGTGGTTCGGTTGATACATTGGAGGGAAGGAATGCCATCCAGAGGGACCTTGACACGCTTGTGAGGTGGGCTGATGCCAACCTGGTGAAGTTTAACCATGAAAAGTGCAAGGTCCTACACCTGGGTCAGAGCAATTCCAGGCACAGCTACAGGTTGGACAGAGAAGAGATTCAGAGCAGCCCTGCAGAGAAGGACTTGGGGGTGTTGGTTAATGAAAAAATGAACATGAGCCGGCAGTGTGCGCTTGCAGCCCAGAGAGCCAACCGTATCCTGGGCTGCATCAAAAGGAGTGTGACCAGTAGGTCGAGTGAGGTGATCCTGCCCCTTTACTCTGCTCTTCTGAGACCTCACTTGGAGTATTGTGTGCAGTTCTGGTGTCCTCAACATAAAAAGGACATGGAACTGTTAGAACAAGTGCAGAGGAGGGCCACGAGGATGATCAGGGGACTGGAGCACCTCTCGTATGAAGATAGGCTGAGAAAATTGGGGCTGTCCAGCCTGGAGAAGAGAAGGCTGCGTGGAGACTTCATAGCAGCCTTCCAATACCTGAAGGGGGCCTATAGGGATGCTGGGGAGGGACTCGTCATGAGGGACTGTAGTGAGAGGGCAAGGGGTAACGGGTTCAAACTTAAACAGGGGAAGTTTAGATTGGATATGAGGAAGAAATTCTTTACTGTGAGGGTGGTGAGGCCCTGGAATGGGTTGCCTAGGGAAGTTGTGAATGCTTCATCCCTGGTGGCATTCAAGGTGGGGTTGGACACAGCCTTGGATGACATGGTTTAGTGTGAGGTGTCCCTGCCCATGGCAGGGGGGTTGAAACTAGATGATCTTGAGGTCCTTTCCAACACTAACTATTCTATTCTATGATTCTATAATCCTATCCACTGTTACTATTTTAAAGGAAATTATGCTGATCTTAAAGTGGTCTTTGATTTGTCTTCTGTGTGAGAACCACAGCTGAGTTATCTTTGCCTTAGAATTGACAAAACGGCACTGTTTGTCATTCAGTCATTTAGTAGCAGCCTAGCAAATGCAGTGCTGTTCTGCAGCATAACTGTATAAATCCTCTTACCTGGCTGATGAGGCAGAGGCTGTAGACATTGTCTATTTGGACTAAAGTAATGCATTTGACATGATCTCTACAACCTCCTGGAGAACTTGGCTGACCATGGCCTGGATAGGTGTATTCTTTGCTGGGTTGGAAACTGGCTGGATAGCCTAGCCCAAAGAGTTGGTGGTAAATTATATCACATCTAGTTAGCGACCAGTCACTAGTGGTGTCCCTCAGGGCTTGGTGTTAGGGCCAATGTTGTTTAATATATTTATTGATGATCTGGATGAGAGGATCGAGTGCACCCTCAGTAAGTTTGAAGATGACACCAAGCTGGGCAGGAGTGTTGATCTGCTGGAGGGTAGGAAGGCTCTGCAGAGGGATTTGGACAGGCTGGATCGTTGGGCTGTGGCAAATGGCGTGAGATTCAGCAAGGCAAAGTACTGGGTCCTGCGCTTGCCCCACAACAACCCCATGCAATGTTCCAGGCTTGGGGAAGAGTGACTGGAAAGCTGCTCAGTGGAAAAGGACCTGGGGATGCGGACTGACAGAGCTGAACATGAGCAGCTTGTGCCCAGGCAGCCAAGAAGGCCAAGAGCATCCTGGCTTGTATCAGCAATAGCGTGGCCAGCAGGGCCAGGGCAGTGATCATCCCCCTGTACTGGGCGCTAGTGAGGCTGCACCTTGAATCCTGTTTCCATTTCTGGGGCCTTCACTACTAGAGAGACATAGAGGTGCTGGAGCAGGTCCAGAGAAGAACAGTGAAGCTGGTGAAGTGTCTGGAGCACAAGTGTGATGGGGAATGGCTGAGGGAAGAACTGGGAGGGTTTAGCCTGGAGAAGAGAAGGCTCAGGAGAGACCTTATTGCTCTCTACAACTACCTGAAAGGAGGATGGAGAGAGGAGGTGGCTGGTCCCTTTTCCCAAGTAACAAGCAATAGGACAAGAGGAAATGGCCTCAAGTTGCACCAAGGAAGGTTTAAATTGGATATTAGGAAACATTTCTTCGCAGAGAGGGTGATCAGGCATTGGAATAGGGTTCCTAGGGAAGCAGTAGAATCACCATCCCTGAAAGTGTTCAAAAATTGTGTAGATAAGGCCCTTAGTGACATGGCTTAGTGGGAGCAGTCTTGGGGTAATGGTTGGACATGATGATCTTAAAGGTCTTTCCAACCTAGTTGATTCTATGATTTGGTTCACTAAGATTTTTGACTCCTGGTTAAGTGAATTACAATAGTAAAATTGGAAGCTGTGTATAAATACTGAGCATTTTTCTTCAACAGCTGATATGACAATAAGCAGCACCACATATTCAATACAGTAGGTGCAATTGCTACCTTGTGTGTTTAATTAATATTTAAATAAAACTCAGAACAAACTTTGCCTCTTCCTTCTACTACGTCAGATCTGTGTCCTTCCTGCTGACGATAGTTGAGCATCTGATAAATCAATGGCTGTATGGAGGGGTTAGGAAAGCAAGAAAGAAGCAGTAATTAGGATGCAACAAAACATCGCCTGAGGATGACAGACGCACTTTAAAAGAATAATTTATACACAAGAAAGGAATTGTGCTCTGAATAGACATAGTGCAAGAATAAGACTGGTCTCTTCATGACGTAGTTTACTGCTTTCACCCAACTGTAGTAATACTCTTTTCTTTGGGCTTGCCGGAATAAGGGCAAGAAAAAAAAAAACAGTCCCCCATTAATATCTACTTTTATCTCTCTGACAGGGCTGCAAATAAGATCTTGGAATTGATTTATATATTACCTTCCTAAGTGTAAGGTCTGACTATTGATATAATCCCCTTTGCTTCAGTAACGGAAAAGATAACTTTCACTTGCTTTTCAAATAATTTGCTTAACTGATAGCAACATATTCATAATTGTATTAAATTTGGAATAATTTGCCAGTCTGCCTCTTAAGAAGGCAGTATATGATTTCTTTGATAATTTTTTACGTAGGGTTTATATAAAACAACAGTAATCTAGTAGTTGATACAAAATGGTACCTCCAAAAGCTAACTCGAAAATAAAACACAGCATAAAGCTAAGACACAGTTCTGTCTCCTGGGTAAATCAGTGTGGGCAGAGTATGTTTAGATTTGCTATATGACCTTGACTTCTGTCCCTGGTGGAGCACAGAGGAAATGCTGGTTTCCTACAAGTTTGTCATCAGCATAAGTGGCATTAGAAAGTGCAGTGCAGCATCTCTTGCCTGGCTGCTTCAGGCTCGCTGTAGCAATACTGGAAGACAACGAAACACACAGACACAGCCACTCCAGCCCAATACTGCCACGTGCATAAGAAATCAAATTGAAAAGCCCTTCCAAACAAGGGTTTGATACAAATCAGCCCTTTTCAAACACAGCTGAGAGGGAACACAGACGTGGTAGATCCTGAAGCTGAAAGGGGGAAGCTGAGCAATGCCTTCTTTTTTAATTACATCACAAGTTATATATTTATTTCTTGTTTGGTATAAGAGTATTTCTGGAGGACTTCAGAGGAGAAGTCGAGGATCCTGAGTATTACAGAAGGAGATTCACTGCTGTCATTTGCCACTGAAGGGCTGATCTTCAAACACAGTTACTGCCGTTGCTAATGCCTCACCATCACATGCTATCTTTCATCTTTCTTCAGTTAAACCCATACCCCTGTTGCTATTTTTCTCAGCATTAGCGCTATTTAAATGAAAGCTGTGTCCTCTTTGAGTCACTGACCTAGGCTGCTCTGCTGCTGCCTTGTGACACATTCAAAGCCAGCTCACACTGGTCAGGGGAGCTGGAAACAGGAAGATCTGGTGACCTTGACCTGGTAGATAGGACAATAACCCTCTTCCTTGTAGATATCTTAACAGGTTCAGGCAGAGGAAAGATGGTATGTGTGGGTCTCCACTGCCCTCTAGCTACCATGATAATTATAAAAATTATGTCTAATACTTAAATCAGCTTCTGACCACTTGAGCACTTGAGAAGTGATTTAGTAATGTGACATTTTCTACCTCTCTATCACAGGATTTTCATGTGGATCAGTATCTCATCTGAAGGGGAACAAAAGAGATTGCCATTAGTCAGGGGAAATCTCTGTTGCTGCAGAAGCTGTGCAGCAAAAGTTACTTGGATGCTGCTGGGCCTGGGAGGATGCACAACCCTCCAGCCCCTCTCCAAGAGGCGAAGAAAAAAGTCTCAGTTCCTATTCAGGTGAAGCTGAGTTTTACTGGTGTTGCCATTATTTGTTTTTATCTGTGTACTATGTTCTCAGGGTCTGCCTGAGGTCCCAGAGTGTGGCATTTGCAACAGACAAACCAATCTGGTCCTTGTCCTAAAATCTCTGCCTATCTGTATCGGATTTTTACTGTCCTGATTTTCGCAAATTCACTATGCAGATAAATCACTGTTATTCTTCATCATTATGAAAGAAGTTACTCATTCAAATAAAATCTTTGGTTAAGTAATCATAGAATCATAGAATCATAGAATAGTAAGGGTTGGAAAGGACCTCAAGATCATCGAGTTCCAACCCCCCTGCCATGGGCAGGGACACCTCCCACTAAACCATGCCATCCAAGGCTATGTCCAACCCCACCTTGAACGCCACCAGGGATGAAGCATCCACAGCCTCCCTGGGCAGCCCATTCCAGGGCCTCACCACCCTCACAGAGCAGTTGATGTCATCTACCTGGACTTCTGTAAAGCCTTTGACACTGTCACATGACATCCTTCCCTCTAAGTTGGAGAGACATCAATTTGATAGGTGGACCACTCGGTGGATAAAGAACTGGCTGGATGGCCACACGCAAAGAGTAGTGCTCAGTGGCTCAATGTCCAGCTGGAGACCAGTAACGAGTGGTGTCCCCCAGGGATCGGTGTTGGGACCGGTCTTGTTCAACATCTTTGTCTGGAAGTATGGTTTCACTATTAAATTGGTGGCATCATGTAACATTTCACTGAGGAGCAGAAGGGAGAACTTGGAAATAAACTAGATTTAAGGCTGGTAACAAGATTTTACACATTTTGATGATGTACCATTACCGTAAAGATCTCATTGTCTTTTGTAGTGTTTCTTAAATGTATTATATTTTATATCTGTGCTGTACATCTGTTTCTCAGACACATGTACTTGAAAAAACTCAGTGAGTTTTCAGGAAACATTTGCAAAACCAGAACTGTCTTTCTGTTTGATTTTGTGCCACATTTAACCTCATTGTCTTTCTCTTGACAAAATTCCTATGAAGCAGCACAGGGAATTTTCTCAATTTTTTTTAATAGGGACGTGCAATGTGAATGAACCATCTGTCTTATCTTCCAGAAACTAATGAGCACCCCTTCTTCCTGTTTTATTAGCTTTTGTATTAGACTACTTTACATTGGGTTGTCCAAATTCACATGCCACTTACTTTTACTAGAATCAATTGTTGAGGGTATTTGGATTATATGCTCTTCAAAACAAGCTCTTTAGCTACTATCTGTACATATGCTTGGCTGTGAAACAGGAATGAAAGACAAGCTGCTCTTTGTTATTAGACATCATAAGGGTATGGAAAGGTAGCTTTGGAGATGTACAACTTTAGCTTTTTCTAACGGCTTCAGCTGGAATAAGTAAAGGAGAAAATATTAGTCAGAAGATGGAAGGTTAAGAAAGTAATAGAGAACTAGCAGGGCTCTAGGAAACCTCTAATAGCAAACCTGGAAGAAGGAACCCTTTATTGGATTGGAAAAGATAGGTGGGGAGCTGGAAGGAGAATTTGTTCACATACAATTTGCTCTCATTTTAACTCTATCAAGATGAGGACAGAAGTCTGCTCAATTACTTGAGTCCTTCAATATCACACACCAGGAGGTAAAGCCCTGAGCTGCAAGTCCTGACTGATGGATCAGTATCCCTGATAAGCCAGACTTCAGACTCTGAAATTCAAGTGTTAAGCAACTAGACTTATTAAGCTAGTGCATGATAAAGCATCCTGGGAAGTCTGAGCAGGAAAGTTATTGCTGCAGATGTAGTCAGTGTATCCCAGGTGGGGAGATGCAGATTAAGTATGAAGATGGCATTCTATACATATACATATATATATGTAAATAATAATTATGTTCATATATGTTATGAAGTCAGATATATGGACCATTTATTCTTCTGATAACATTTGCTAAGCCCATTCTGCTCCTTTCCCTTTCTCTCAACACATATTGATGAATTTACTTTGCTTTTAATTCTGATTCTTATTGGGTAATTTTATCTATTTTTTATATATAATTTTAACTAAATGCAAAAGGTAATGAGCATGAAAAAAATTAAAATGGACAGTCAGTTATCACTTGAATTCAATTTTGATTTATTGTCCCCAATAGTAATATGAATGGAGACCTGCTCCCTTATTCATCAAAAATATAGTGTGGTGTTTTGGGTCATGGCAATACTCATACTGGCACACTAAAAGGCTCCATGCTCTTTCAGTCTAAGTTTTCTGTATAGGACAATATTCTGATACTTGGACAAACACTGAAGGGAATTATTCCCTAAAACACTAGAGCAGGACTGCATCATGAGGTTGGAGAAAAACATTTTGCCCCTCTTCTCACATTGGGACCGCTTCCAACAACAGCAGCCTGTAGAGTCTGATGCTGTCTGACTCCAGCAGAGTAATTTCAAAAGAAAGAAGATTACTTGGTCCAAATTTTTGCAGGAATCAGTGATCTAACCCAGGTCTCTGCAGAAAGGGAATAGATCTCTTGTGAAGACATTTATTCCTTGTGCTATGAGCTCTTTCTGATGTGTGATATGCTGCAAATCATTGCACTTTAAAAATCACGGGGGTTTTCCAGACCACAGAGAAATGACAAAAAAAGAGACCAACTGCAAGAAAAAAAAATCCAGTTGATTGGAGTATCTTCAATCATCTTTTGGCTGATTGTCACAAATTAAAATACCAGGAAGTATATGCATGCTAGGGTGAAATTCTGAAAAGTAAGAAGAGGGGATGCAACAGAAGAAGGAAAAAAGCAATTCAGGAAGTACATCCTTGAGGCTGATACTGCACCTGAATCCAGAGCTCCTGTTTTCCTCCTACTTTGTCAGATTTCAACCCTGAATGTTTTCTTTACTAAGAAAAAACTCCAGCGTTGTAAAGCATGCATATTGGCTCTGTGTCATAGAAGTTCCTCCTATCTGCCAGCAAAGGAATTGCGTCCTCGGCTAAGCGGAGTCCCTGTTAGCGGTGCCCAATCTACTAGGATAAAGGCCCTCCTGGGTATTTTGATTTATGCTGGTCTTTTCCAGCCATCAAAACAGGAAGAGTAGTAGCCTGATAGAAGCTATAACTGTCACATCTGCTATCAAGAGTTCCACAAGTGGCTCCAAATTGTGGCCTTTGTGTGTTCACATTTCCAGCAGGACAGCTAAGGCAGCTTCTGGAGTCTTTATTTGCTGCTTCTAGAGCTAGATTGCAAGGGTACAAAGGGTGTGAAAGGGAGAAAAGGGAATGTGAAGAGATCACCCAGTTATGCTGGAAATTGAACTGATACAGTCACTAGAGTGGAAGCCAGCAGGCTTAAACTAGTCATCACACAGGTAGCCAAATTCATCTTTTTCTTACTTGCAAAGAACTAGACAGGATTTGCTGCTGTGGCTTCTATTCTCCCATGGCTACTACCAATGAAGGATCCCAGAAGAGAAATCAGGTCACATGGCTGTCTATGTTGGACTTTCCTGTGTTTGATATCTGTGTTACTGTTCATACTTGCCTTTCACAAGTAGTAGTTTAGTTCATAAAGAGTGTGATGCAAAGTCCTTAACCATCATTATTGCTACACCAGTAACGTGATACCACAATACCGCGTCAGACGTTAGAAAATACTTATCCCTAATGGCCTTCTTTTCCAGCAGAGTATATAGTCTGACTTCTTTCGAGCAGGCACATTTTAATGAGGAGAAGACCAGTGGCTTGAGGGAGAGACAAGGCAAAATTTGACATTATATTTAAATCCATGAGTGCATTTATAGCTCATAAGGTCAAGGGATAGCGTTTGAAGTATTAGCGCCAGGGAGTTTGTAATATATACAAACTATGGAAGCCAGCTGATATGTGTCATGGTTTCCACACGCTGGACAAGTAACATCCTGGATTCTGATTCAAGAAAATAAAATTTGTCCTTAATGTCTTTAAGGTATTAGATTATATTTTTGCATTTTTAGATAGATACTTGAGTAAATCTAGACTGAAGAATAGCTGATATATTGATTAATATCTGCTTACACCTTTTCTCTCTGCTGCTATCATAATGATCAAATGTACTATTTAAATTAAATTTGCTCATCCTAAAGTATATTACTATCTGCACTGCAGAAATAAGATTGTCTCAAAGCCATGCATTATATTTAATTGTGTGCAACTGAAAATGCTTTTAGGAATTACAAGAAATGCACTTGTGATTAAAATGGAAACATCTTTACTCCCACTGCTAACGTACAAATCAAAATGAACTCAATAAAGACTATATTAAAAAAATAAAAAATAAGATAAGTAGTTGATGGATGGGTACCAAACTCTGAATTTCTCACTCAGTTATTGCCAAACCTCCTTCTGAAACTACCAATTAAAATAAAATAAAATATAATAAAATAAAATAAAGATTCTCTGTCTACGGTTCTGTGTGATACCAACAACACTGAAGTTCAGCAGATGCTGGCTTTAAGTGCTTCTATACTATCTCTCCTGAAGTACCATACTTGGATTCCCACTGCAAAGGAGGGTGACCAGAGGTTACATAGCTTCATAGAAGCTGGCACCTGAAAAATATGAGCTCCTGCATGCTTGCAGTAGCTCAGACAACCTGTTTGAAACAGGCACTCATGTCTACAAAGACACCTGTAGCAGGGAGCAGCCCTTGCAAAGTGAGAATCAGAATTCAAATTTTATGCTTGTGACAGAAGACATTTGCTGACAAGTCCAGGAGCTATAACATGAAACTCATGAATTAAAACCAGAAGAGGAGGTTAATGTTTGGTTTTTTTTTTATTTTCCAGCAGAACTCACTTTGGGCCAACGAAACTACTTATCTGCTTCTTCTGTTTTACTCTGCTGCATAACTTAGCACTTAAAAAATACTGCAGAATGATGATGGTGAAGACTAAATTCAAAACAAGAATTCCTGCAAGATCCGCAGCATGTTATCAACTCTCCAGGCTGTCACTCAATGTACACTGACCTTGGGAAAGAAGTGTGCTATTTTTTTTTATACTATTATTTGCTAGGGTTTTTGCATGAATATATAGAGAGGACTTAGACTACTTAGGCAGCTCACACAGCATGACTTAAATCGAGGTGTGAATATCTTGTTTTTATCTACGCAGCTTTATTCATACATACTTCCACCAGCCTGGAGCAGTTGTAGAAAGATTTATATGCTCCTACACATAAATAAGCAGTGGACAGTTTATTCATTGTTTTAAAATACTTACCGTCACATTTAAGATGCTATTGTGTGAAGTTACGACTGGAAACTGCACAGCTTTAGAAAACAGGATGCCCATATATTTTTCAGAGTAGGGAACTAGCAGTTAGCCAATAGATTGTTTATGAAATTGTAAGGGATTAAATATCATTATGAATAGCTGCTTTAACAATTTTTACAGCATTTTTTTTTCTCACAGTTAGTCCTTCTCAGCAAACACCTGTGCACATGTTAAAGTTTATACTTAAGCCGAGTCCATAGGAGCTGCTGAGAAGTCACACAGGCATGGAAAAGGACCTGCATCTTGGCAATATATTCACACTCACAGCATTACATAGTGGGTGGCTTACAAAAACAGTGAAACAGCCATTAAAGCATACCCTGAAAAACCTGCAGCAGCAAGTAGATATACATTTTACGCAAGGATTCTTAAAGTTCATGCTGATGAAAGAACTTTTTTGTTCTGAAAGCGCCATTTTAGAGTTGCATGTAGCTCCACTCTACAAAGATTATAGCTATTATGCAGAGTCCAGCACAGGATCTCCAGATGACAAGAGATTCTGAGACACTAATGACAGTATTTTTTCCACAGCTGACCTTCCAGTATTTCTAAAGATGTCCAGTATCATTATCCTGGTCTTTAGACACAAAAATGAAGTGAGTTGCTCATGGTCTCCCAGTAGGAAAATATGTGTCACTGCAAGAAACATGGATGGCATTCTACAGATTCTTGTTCCTTATGCTAAAGAAATGAAGGAACTTCTTTCAATCTTGTATAGTTATTTTTCAGTCTTTTCTCAGGTTACTTTTATGCAACAAAAGTCCTATTTTGTTAAGGTATATCGTTTTTTAGTTTTAGATCATGCACAGATTCTTGGAGGGGTCACTGCTCAATGGCAATAATATAATAAACAAACCCAGAACATCTTATTCACTAATGCTAAATGCTAATACATATTAATGTTAAATATAGGAAAAAAAAAAAAGCTTTTTTTGGAGAAGGGTTCTCCACAGCTGTTGCACACAACCTTGAATGAATTTCAGCATGGCATATACTTCCACTTCACACTCTGTTTCAGTTAATGAATCATTTCCAGATTTGTGTGAAATAAAACACTCTTAATGAATAATAATCAAAATATACACTGAGGAAAAAGTAAGGAAAATCTGATCATGAGGCACCACAACAAATTAAAAGTTATTTTTCATTTTGGAGAAGTAGGAGTTTATTCCAAAGATTGCAGCATGTTTAGTTTCTGCTATCAGAGGATGAAACAGATCATGTCTGCCGTGTAGGTACATCCATTAAATGGTTGAGAATATCTACCTGATCTGAAACGTACTGAAGTCAATAGACACCTTTTCAACTGACTTCAGTAATTAACTTTGTCAAACAATCAATTCTGCCCTGGAAGCTCCTGCTGTCTTGATTAGCCTAAAAGCATGATAAAACTTTGTCAAAGAAACATTTGGAAAACAATCTTTTACCCTGCAAGAAATACAAAATCTATTAATTACTTGGTTCTTTGAACATGAGGCTTTAAAGTATGTAGATGAGTTTTTTAAGGCAATCACCATCTAATGTCAGCCTCTACTTTAACAATATTCTACAAAAAGAAACAAAATCCTTACCCCAAAACTTTGGTGGCCATGTGATTGGAGAGAAAGTACTGTTTCTATCCATAACATCCAAATAACAAATGCAGAATTTTATGTCCACAGAGGAGCAATGGGTTTCTGAATGTTTGAGATTTAGCAGTTGAAGCAATACTTCCGTGCTGCCAGGGAACTGTGTTGTTTGCCTGAAAGGAAATGTATGTATCACATTTCCTGCTTGTGAACTCGAATTAGCAAGTGCTTGCCTTATCTTGGAACACCACATGGTTCCCCAGATGGGGGAATAGTTTCCTTCTCGTCATTTCCTTAGCCAGAGCAAATTTATTCAGGACAATACCAAATCTCCTCCTTCTCTGAAACTTTTCAAGCCCCCAAATGTCCAGAGATAGAGAGATGAAAATTCCTTTGTCTTTCTTTTAATGATTTTCTATGTTGAAGACCTTCCTTAAACATTCAAAAGTGCTTGTATTTGGTGGGAATTTTCAATAAGGAAGAAATGGGTCAAGAGGCTTTAATAAACAGCATTTCATTAGTATATTAATGTAGACATGAGGGGGTTTAAGTATTCACTGTTGTTTCTCTGCTAGTTTGAGGAACTAGCTAGGCCTGAGAGTGTAACTGTAGGCTTCAGTATTTTAATGAGTGTACTTCAAAATTGCTTGCCAATTCTCTTCCTTTCGATACCCCATTCTAAAATATGAGCTCCCTGAACACTAAAAAACTTTCAGCTATTTGTTTAGACAGTTTAAATACAATGCAGTGTTAATTCCTTGTTAGAAATTGTAAGTATTGCTGCTAAATATAACAAATAGCAATAATAACATCCTCACAAAAGAAAATGACTAAGATATTTAATGACAAAGACCCAGAATTAATTGAGAGTGTATGAGGATCAATAAAATGCAAGATTTCAATTTATGTGATAAATACTGTGAGACCTGATTTTAACTGTTTCCCTCTTCAATATACTACAGATAATGGATGCCCATAAATATTCTGCTGTGAATATTCAGAATCAACTACATGTATTTTTCACAATGGATATCAGGAATCTCCAAAATTTAGGAATATTCCAATCTTAAGATTTTTATCTGGTATAATTTTAATGTTGAATTTTTTTCTTTGTTATTTTTGGTCAGTAATATTTGGGACTTTTTTGTATGAAACATATTTTTAACAATACTGAGAAACTCTGATGGTTATTGGAAGATTGATGACTTTCAAAGCTGATTCTTTGAAAACACAGTTAAACACCTGAATGAAAAAGATACAGTTTTCAAATGTCTGAACAAGATACAACTTGATAAGAAATGCTGGGATTATTGAATTTGGTCAGGACACAGATGTCAAAGCAGATGATAAAAATATACCAATTAAAGAATTGTATGACTACAGTTAGTTTTGTGCTTTGAAAGTAGATGGACATACAACAAAACTGAATTATTGTAAGCTATAAAATGAGGAAATGTAGTTATTTTAGTTTACTGGATATGTCTATTAAGATAGATCATTGTAGAAAAGAAGTAAACACTGACTTTAATGTAGTTGAAAAGTGGCTGAGTTTAGACATGGACACTTGTACGGACCATTAAATCTTCCATATTAACAAGTGCATCAAATATGAACCTTAATGCTTTGTGAGAAAGTAAACAGCAATGTGAAGCAACGCGACAGTTTCTCTCTGGATGTAATATTCCAAGATGGGAATTCTCTTGTTTTTCTCAAAAACAAATGGCTCATATGGACAACTGTAGCAGCAAAGGATCAGAGAACCTGGACCACCAGAAGTGCTACCTGGGCTGGACATCCATAATGCTTATCAGGAAGTTGCAGCAAATCAGATTTTGAATGATTCAAAGTGAGGTAGGCTTACAATGACTTGCCAAACAGGAGGGTCTCTCAGATCAAGCTCTTTCCCACTATTTACTCTTACAGAAAAAAAAGAAAGAGTTGCAAGTTTATGCAACGCAACTTATCTAAAATGGGTATAGTCTATCGAATCCTGAGACAGGATCATAGAATCATAGAATGTTTTGGGTTGGAAAGGATCTTCAAGATCGTCTGGTTCAAACTTCCGTGCCACACCTTTCACTAGTCCAGGTAGCTTGAAACCCTATCCAACCTGGCCTTGAACACTGGACAGGGATGGGGCATCCCCAGCTTCTCTAGGTAACCTGAGGAATCTTCCTCACCAAGAAGCTAAAGCAGGTTGATATATCATAAAAATTTTCTTAATTTATTATGTCAAATATTAGACTAATTTTGTTTCTGTTAATTTTATTTCTGAGCACTGCAAGTATTATACCAAGTTTTTTTTTTTTTTCTTCATTTTTCCCCATTGAAAAGCATCTTTTCCTGAAAATTGTCATCATAACTGGAGGTACCCTCATGGCTAAAAAATGCTCATCACCATTCATTATACTGGCAAATATAACATGCTGTCACTTCTGGCTGATGGGAGACAGAGGCATGTAGAGGACAAGCTGTCAAATACATTGCTGATGTGAGTTTGATTTCGATGAAATGAGCAGTCTTTTACTCCTTGAAAAGATGAACTGAATTCTGTCCTTAAAGGTTTTGATTGCATTGATAAAGTGAGGGGAAGTGCTTTGAATTTACAACAGCACAAGCCATAACCCTGAAGGAAGAGAAGAACTTTCAGAGTAAATAAATGCAATGGGTAGCATCATGTATTAGAAAAACTGTGGGCAGCCAAACCGTAGGTAGACAGGGCAGTACTGGTAGATGAAGGGTCTCCTGCTTCTTTGGCTGTGTGCAGCCTCAGGGGGAGGACTTAGCACTATTGTCAGCCTACTCTGAGGGCAGCAGCTGCTTTCTCTAAGGCATTTACTCTTTCCCTGTCAATATATTATGATTCTTCTCTTTATCTTTGCCCTCCAGTAAACCCCTGGTTGGCTAGATGCTTTCTGATTAAAAACACAGAGTGGAAAGATACTTTACTGGGTACCTAGACATGAATTTATTTGAAACCACATTTTTTCAGCTAGCCAGGGGTCATGGTAATGATGTTTGAGTACAATGAGTAACCCCTACAAATTGAACACAGATCTTAGCTACTGTCATCACCGCCAGACAGAAGGGTCATACCACTGTCACTAGAAGTGAAAAAGGACCATTGTGTCAGAATATTAAAGCAACTTGCTGAAAACTACTTTTCAGTTTTTGAGTTGCTCACTGTTACCGTCAGTTCTTGAAGAAACATAGGTATATATGCTGAATTCTCCTGTGTGAACGCACAAAATCTTATTTCAGAAAAAGATAAAGAATGAAAGAGAATAAAATGAGCATCCAGTGAACCTTTTTTTTTCACACTTTCCATCTGGAGATTATAATTTAGGCTGGGATTTCCTTTAATTGTTTCATATTTCAGCAGCCTCATAGTTGTCCTTGGTTAGTTTTGCAGCTCACCGGATGCATGAAGAAAATCTCAAGATTTTTTGTTCTTTGACCAGTGATGAAAAATATTCCTGTCTCCTATTGAACTATTCATTTTAAATGCTGACCAGAAAGCAACAGAAACTACAGTTTGAATTTACTGCCTTTAATTACTCATTTCAAACCTCCTCATGATCAATCAGCGGATTTCTTTAGTTCACCTGCTACAGGTTAAATAGCCTATTTCCACATGCTGGCTCTATCAGAATGCACCTTTCTCTACGATAAGCCTACGAGTTAAAATAAATATGGCTGCAGTAACATCATCATCTCAGAAAAGACTTCTCTTTCCAGGAATGTATTAGATGCTGCTAATATTTCTCCAGATTTTTCAGAGAAAGAATTGTGGATAGGAAAGGCATGAGAATTTCAGACATTCAGTATTTTGGGGAGGTGTGAAACCCTAAGGACATAACATGAAAAGAAGTTCCCTCACGGCTAGTTATGTACCATTACATGATTGGGAATACAATGTACTGTGCAGAATATGAATATACTTCGTATTTATCAGAATACGTACAAAATTTTTAGAACTAATGTTCATCTCAAAATTCTTAAACCATATTTTCTCCCTAACATGGAAGCTTTATATAATTTAGTGAGAGGTGACTGAGTGACATAAAAAGAGGCAGACACTTTCTGCCAGCCAGACACTTTCAGATTACCAATCTTTCTCATGGTATTTGTGATACTGAAGACTGGTTTTGTGTATTTATAGGTGCGTGGGAAAGTGACAGGGAGGGAATTGGAAAGGGTACAGAGCAATATCTATTTTACGTTAATGCTTTTCAGCACTTATTAAAATTAAGGTGAGACAGAAATAAAAAAGTTTTTTGAGACAGGTTTATATGTCTCAAATACTTAATAGTGAAAGGGACAGTGGGTCCTGCTGGAAGCAACAGTGATAAACCATGTGGGCACAAGCCAAGACAGTTCTAGCATCTCTGCACTGTATCCCACCAGCCAAGTAATAACTAGGGAGTATGGTGCTAAGAGCTAACATTACAGGGCTTGCGCAGGTCCAGCTGTGCACCAGGGCAACAGGGGTCACCCCTGGAGAAACAAGGAGGTGAAAGAGGGAAGGGCAAAGATGAGCTTTTGGGGGCTAATAGAAAGTCAGGAACTTCCTCTCTTACTGTTTTGCATCTGACAGCGTGCATGATATTTTGTGATGGCCCACATGAAGCTAGTGGTTTGGACCTCAAATTCAAACTTTTGTTTTTATAAGGAGACTAAATTGTGAATAGCTATCCCAGAAGAGAAGAAAATAAAGTCATTATCTAAGATCTCTTTCCTCATATATAATTAGTGGGGTAAAATGGGGGAATAAACTCACCCAGCTTCAACATCCAATTTGAAGCTCGGTAAATTACTACAGAGGACATATGACATGATTGCTTGTAGGGGCAGAGGACTGGACTCAGAAGGCCAAAAAAACCCTCTTGGTTCTCTGTTCTACAAATGCACCCTGTGAACCACTTCTTGTTCAGCAGATGAAAAGGAAATCCACCAATATGCTTTCCAAAGCTTAGAAAATATTTATCCAATGGCCAAATTTGCCAGTTTAGCACAAATTTACAGTATAGGAAAGAGATCTGCCATTATGTCCTTAGAGTACAGCATTTCCTAGTCTTCACCTCTGATTTTAGATGTAAAAGGACCAGGCAATAGACCGCAGAGTCTTTCTGTTCAATTCTGCTCCCTGAACCTCTTGAGCAGTGCTGAAAACATGACATTTGGTAGGCTCATTATGTTAATACAGGTTACCATTCTACTCTTTCTATTGCCCATTAAGAAAAGAACCAAGTAAGAGGAGGGAAAGAAACAATCACCAAACACAATTCAGTATGACAGCAAAATCATATTTTAACACTTTTGTAGTAAGTGATAAAGCTCTGCAGTTGAGCTATAAATTTTGCATCCAGATACCAGCATTCAATAAAAAATATAATCTCTTGCTGTTGTAGCCTGCCCTACCTGCTGCTAAAACAATGGAATGAAAGGGAATCTATTTTTCCCACTTTCTAGGGTGGTCTGAAATTTTTAATTTCATTGATAAATAATATTCACAGATATATCTATATGTATTTACACTGAGAGACACTTATCTTTCAGAAACATTGGTTTGCTGGTGTGAACAGCATGTATCTCATTTACCTTTACAGTATGTGAACTGTTTAGGAGCAGAATTGCATTTTTCCCAAATTGTCACACAGAATTTAATGATCTTGACTCATCATAAGGCATAGCTTCAGAACAGGAAAAAATGTTCCTGTGTGCTACCATTTGAATGTGGACTTGCTGATCTGTGTGAATGCTCAGTTCCTCTGCAGTTTTACTGTCCCTAGGTGGACAGAGGCTGTTAACTGTAACCTTTTTGCTAAGGCATGAACAAGAACTTACCATTGACATGGTCTTCATATCATCACACAGGCATATCAAGAAATATATCATCTTGGATTTAAGGTATGTTTCCAGGACCCATTTTTATATTAATTTTAGCAGAAACAGTTCCACTTCCGTCATTTAATTATGTGTGTTAGATAAGAGCTTAATCCAAACACATCATTGCTAATAAAAATATCCCTGCACATACTGAGATATCATAATAGGGCTGATAAGCATTTAGAGGGTATTTGTATCTCCTTTATATCTGAAAAATCTTCCAAAAATGAAATTAGAAGGATGGTGAGACCAAAATCTTTATTGTCCATATGTTTTTAGTAAGGCTGTTTCCAAAGCTAATTCTTCCATAAATTCCAATGCTTAAAAAAAAAAAGAGAGAGAAAAAGTATTGGAACCACTTTGTACACTTTATAACAGGATTTTTCTCCGGGTCTAATGCATTACACCTAGATTACTTCATTATTTTTTCCAGACCTATGTCATCTACCAGGCTAGTCACAGAAAAATAGTCTTTGTGAAATCATATACCACCACAGATACCATTTTGGTTTGATTTAGTTAGGTTTGCTGTGGGTATACTGCTTAATTTTCATTGCTAAAATTCTTCTTCTATTTTTCTAGGCAAATTGCTTATGACAGTAAAAATCTACTTTCTGAGTCGCATTGTAGGTAAATAATTAATATGAAGAAAGCCAACAAATTTCGTTATAGCCCCCTTCATCAGTTTACTAGTACCATAAAAAAATATTCCAGACAAACAAACCTTTTCAGAACTTTAGAGCATAAGGAAATCCTATGGGGAAGGTTAAGAATGGAGGCATGATGAACAATTGAAGGAAATTGCCTTTCAGTAGTCATGAATGTTTAATCTTCTCTTCCTCTGATTGACAGTGCCACACCATAGTCACAGAGTATTCATTTATTCCTATAAATCCAACAATCTTGGATTTATATGGAATACAACTCATGAGGAAATCAGCTGGACTTGTATTTCTCTGTGACATTACTTTTAATTTGCCTTAGAAAATTAAAATGTCCATGATGTCAGAATGTTCTGAAGTGTATAAAGCCAAGATTAATCAGGGGAAAAGTATGAAGAATGCCATAATACCTCATAGCACTGTAAGAAAAGGTTTTGAGGACTATACAGCCCATGGGCGATTTCCTGTACACCTGGGTTTGTTATTATTTATTATTCTTATTACAGTTTACCCAAGTGTCGTGGTTTAAGTCTATAAACATCACATATGGCAGTCACAACTCTGTTGTACTTCAGTACTGCACAAAAAAAGTGCAGTGAGACTAGGCAATTTGCACTTCTTTGTTGTGCAAATGATTGTTTCCTGCACTCTGCAGGAAAACACCATATTGAAAAGCAAAAGTCCAAGCATCCAGTCATCAATTTTTTTTTTCTTTTGATGATTTTCTTTGCCTTTCCCCTGACAGCAGTATTTGAGGTTTAAAGGCATTTCACAGGGTGTGTATTTGGCAAGTCTGTCATCCTCACCTTGCATGTCAAGCTGCAGTTCATTAGAGCAGGTCCATTATCAGCGCTGTGAAGACAAGATGCTGGCAGAAAGCTGTTTCTCAGTCTCATCTCAACATAAGCTGGGAAGTAGCCAAATGCAGGTGCTTGATGAGTTTTTAGTGGGAACAAGATAAAAGTGCTCTGTCAACAAAGCTATATTTCCATCAGCATACCCATGAGTCCCAGAGAATTTCTCTCCCAAGCTAACTACAGAAATTTTGCTCTGATGAAAGACCGCTGTAGTCATTCCTTCTGTATATCCATTCCTTATTGCAGCAAATCTAAACATCAAAACACTCTTCAGGGCCAAAAACCATCCAGACCTTTGCCCTCACTCTCACATACCTATCCCTGACAGCCCCTGATCTCTTTCTTTCCAAAGCACCCATAAAAACATCTGTACTTGTAACCTCCACGCTGCTGAGCACTCCAGTCCCTCAGAAGTCAGAAAGTCAAGCTAGTCAGAGAGCTCCACAGAGAACAGAAATGCAATTACGGTCCTTTGGAAACTGATAAATAATTAATTTAACATTTTTCTATTGAAGGTCATTAATTTTTACAGCCCTCAGATGGCTTGCTATTATGGAGAGTAAGCTTAATAAAACTTGAGCTGTAAGGGCCAGAAGCTGTGGACATAGGCATCCAAGCACAGAATGACCACAGAAACTCCAGATGTAGAAGATCATTTACAGGTAAGCACAAGGAACTCGATACTGGTTTCATGTACATTTTAATGCATGCTTTAGTTTTACACTGGTGAAATTCAGCAGAAATGGGAGATGAGAACTTTTAAGATGTAAGGCTTCTGAAGCAGATTTTTAACATACAGAAACCAACATCAGTAAATCAAATTAGTTGATTTGCAGTGATGATCTGAGCAATTAAAAAGATCAGGAAATAAAACTGTGAGAGATGATGAAAATGTAAGGGAACAAATTGCTTACAAAAGTGAAGCATATAGTTTACAAAAGTAAAGCAGTCAAAAATATGATGCCTTGACATTGGCCAGTCAGACTTAAGAAAGAAAGTATTCAGTAAGGCTAAAATGTAGTATTGAAGGGGATACACCAGAACATGACTGCTGACCCTTTCAGTTAAGATCACCTGATCATAATCAAAGAGCTCTGGACTGATCAGAGAACAGTCCTGAGGCATAAATAAGACTGTCCTGACATGGCATGGATTGAAATTAAAAAAATAGGCAAAACTGCAGAGATTTCATTAACTAGACAGCTGTCAGAAATGGTAAGGGGAAGCAGTAATAGGGGAATAATGTCAGCAAGAATGCTTTCACTTTCTGTTTTTGAAGACAAAGATCGTAGACACAAAGATAATCACGTGTCTTTCGAAACAGTGAGTATTGCTAGCTCTCAGGAGCATATTATGAAAGATTCTTGTTTGGTGATGACAACCTACATCTGATCTTCAGATAATATCAGAGAAAATACCCTCTGACAGTCTGATTAATCACTTACTCCCGCCTTCTTTTGAAGAATAGTCAACAAACTAAGCAGGCAGACTTGATACTCCTATCCTCAGAGACCAAAAGAAATCTGTTTGGATTTTTCTTGGGATGGGTTGAGCCAACTGGAGTTGGGCTAGGAATTTCAAGATGAGAGAAAAGGGATAGAAAACATCTAATATGGTTTTCATCAGAAGACAACAGAAAACAGAAAAATCCCAAGGATTCAGAGAGGATCAATACTGGGTCCTCCCTAGTTTACTCTGAAAATTATCAGGTAGCTCATCTCTAAAGCTGCAAGTTAAGGCACAGATGGAAGACCTAGGAAGTAGGTTAAGCTGGATCAACAGAGGTATTTGTGGGACTAGAGAGGGTTCAAGATTGTTGGACCACTGGATGTGTTATCTGGTTTGAAGTTAAAAATGCAGCATAGTTTCAGAGCCTTATACTTAAACCTTTATTCTGCCAGAAACTGGCAAAACAAAAAATGCTTTGGCAGTTGTCAGGGGGAGCTCCTGACTCAAAATAAAGACCCAAAACATTAAATATCAATGTCTCACTGTCATTTGGTTTTCATCATAACTGAAACCTTGAATCTTACAATATTGAAATACTGAAGAATGGAAAATCAGAGTGGCCCGGAGTTGTCAAAGACTGGGCAGGAGCTAAATGAACAGAAAGAATTCAGTGAAAAAGGGAGATACAGTCAGCTCTACATAATTCTTCTTTTCCCACCTGTGTAAGCCACTAGCAACCATATCGTTAATTCTTTTCCATGTCCAGGCGACATGAACCTGTAGCAAGTCTGTACTGCAGAGTATTGGTGATACAGGTAAATCTGTAGTAGGTTGCCTTTTTATTTCTGGGGTGCTGCAATTCATACTCAGAGATGCCAGTCAAACTGGTGTCTGGTATAGTCATCCCCATCAATGCAACACAAAATCAGGTCACTCTGTTCTGGTAGCATTTTATACCTGCTCTGAACTTTACAACTTTCTGTTGTAAACAACAAACAAAACCCTGTCTCTGGAAAACTCAAGATTTAAGAAACCTCCAGAGATAAGCATTGAGGAGCTAGAAGCATCTGGGCTTTAATCCCATAAATTTAGCTCTGACAGCCATCTGCAACCTGTACTACCAAAATCAAAGTGTATAGTGCTCCCCATAATATGGAGGACCAGTTTTTAAAAAGGTACTGTTTTTAAAGGAGAACACTCTAAGTATATAGATCACCACTGATCACCAGTCTGTGCTTCTCTTTCTAAATCTTATTTCTTGGAGGTCAGAGAGACACAGAACAAATTTTTATCACGAGAAGCACCTTTCCAAAAGTTTGCTTGTCCTCCCAAGCACGTCATTTAGCAATTATTTGCTCTAGACGGAAAAAATATTTACCCAAAGCAAGGAGGTAGCAAGAGAGAGTTCCCCTGATGACTTTTGTCCTCATGGAGGAGCACATTTACTGAATTCTGATGAATTTTAAGCTCATTCTGTATTATTGTAGCATAATTGTAGCATGGTATTTTCCTGAATAGAATGTAGCATTCTGTATTGTAGCATACTATTTTCCTGAAACAAATATTTCAGTGCACAAGAGCTGTAGTCTTCAAACTGGCTAATTTTCTCCTAGTCACAGTTGAACATGGGAGACATCCAGTGAAAAAATACTGAAGACACTGTAGGAATGAATGGCTAGCATGAAATGCAGCCACCTTCAGGATAAAGCGCATCACTGAAACAGGAGACAGAGACAGTTACAGCCTAAAGATGGGTGACATATAATATTGGAAAGCAAAGAAAGACATTTCATAGGCATGCTAACTTATTCTTTCAACATTGGTTGGCCTTTCTACAGGCCAATTAGAAATATTAAAATTTAATTCTTAATTTTGATCTACCAATTCAAAAAGTGTTTGTTCTTAGTAAAATTTCTGTCTGTTTCTGTATATATGAGATTTGTATACCACTATTTTTCGCTGTTTCTGTATTCTGTTATACTTTTCCTTCTTGAAAATCTTTTAAATAAGCCCTTTTTGCAAGTTTTAAACAACGTATTCCAAAAAAAATAAAAGTCTCCTCATTTTTCAGCTTTTCACAGAAAACACCAGATTTCCTATTCATTAAGTTTTATTTGACAAGACACAGAGTTTCATGCTCCTGAATGAAAATTATCATGATGAAAAGCATGGATGCCTCATAGAAAGAATCCTGATGCTGTTCAGAGGAACTTCTGGCACTACCCATCAACATCAAGGGTAGAAAATAATATCTGATAAGATTAATTGCACAGAGATGATAGATTTCTGCCCATGGAAGTTCTTGTGAATATCAAGATGCTTCTCTTACCTAAAGACTTAAAGATATATTCAAAATGAGTTCAGGAAAGACTTTGGATAAATTCTTTCACTCACACATAGTGTACAGTGGCCCAAATACATGCCTTGTGATTTAGCATATTTAACATATTTAAAATACTTTTTTAATACATTTTGTATCAAAACCAGTATAGAAGTCAGAAAATACAGATTTGGAACTGAAAGCATAATGAGAGTGACAGAGAATAGTCACTGACTGTCAGTCAGTAAGAAAGTAATGATACTAATAGAAATCTTAAATATGTTGATGACAGGTCATAGAAACATCATGGGACCAGAGTTTCCCCCAGGTAAATATTGCATGATCAGGGAGGCAAGCCTCACATTGGACCCACATGCTGCTTGCAGTAACGGAAGTAAAGCAGAGGGTATAGAAACTCAACTCTTCTTAAAAGCTTTCCCAAGGGGTACTGACTGATTTAATCAATCTTCTGAGATTTGTTCCAGTCAGGTGCTGTAGCTGCCTCAGGTAGTATACCAAGCTGCTCACGCCTTATTAAATACCTTGTTCTCCATTGCAGTTTAAATGTCCTTTCATAACCAAACTTACAAGATGCTTATGCATCTTCTAATGTCCCCAACATTACAAGTGAGACATCTCTTCTGACCAGGTTTCAATTTAGTCTCCAAATCATCGTTCTGCTGTGACCACTGAAATACTGTGTGTTTTCATTCTTACTGTTTTTACCACAAGGAATATTGACATTTGATGGTGGTATTATACTTCAGAGAAGTAATTATTTTAATTTCTTTATATTTTAAGCTAAATTATCTTTCTGTTCACACGTTATTCTGAACAAGTAAAGAAATGCAATTCTTTTGCCTAGTTTTACATAACAAGAATACCATTAACCAAGTTTTTATGACTTTTCCTGAAATTTGTCCATGTTTGCTTGAGATTGGTGCCAGCTGGAATTCTTCCCAGTGCTGTTAAAAGGCACAGTTGACAAAGGCTCTTGCTTTTATTAGAATGTAAGGAAGTTAAAAATAACTTCAGGTTTGGTATCTGAGAATTTCTTGCCCTGCTCCTGCAGCACCTTTTTAGCCTAGAGCTCAAGAAAAGAACTTTCTAATAGATTCCACGTGGTGGCACTATCCGATCATGTTTGCTTTATACTGCTGCTTCGCGTCAAGTTACTTTATCATCTTAGATTGTGTTTAAAGACACATCTCCAAAACACCCAGGACCCTGGAGGCACAGGAGTGGGTGGAGGAAGTGTGGGAAAAATAAAGGGGTAAGGGGACAAAATGTGTAAACATGCTAGCCTGGCCATTCCCTACACCTGATCAGTGAACTCTGCCCTCGCTTCTCATTAAAACCCATTTCTGAGTATTTTTCTGGGTAAGTGGTTCTCTACTCTGTGTGTGTCTGGGTGCATGCAGCAACTGGAGCAGGACCAGAGGCAGTAGGGGCCCAGGCATCTCTGCTGCCAGCGCCTGATGAGGCTGGAGAACCTGCATAGTATGCAAGGGGGTGAACGTCCATGCGTGCAATCACTGACAAAGATCAAACTCCGTGAGCCAGAAGGTAGGATAAGAAGCCAATCAGCCAAATATTGGAGTGTCTGTAACACTGGAAAGACCAGGGGTCTGAGAGTTGGCTGCTGGAGGGACCAGGCTGTGAGATCAAGTAAATCCACAGGTCTGGACCAGCTGCAGGTGAGACCTTCTTGTTGGAAAGTGTGCCTGTTGCAAATGGTTGAGGTGAGGAGCCTGAGATCTGCTTCTGCAGATACCAAATGGCTGAAGCCAGCCCTTTGAGGGGAGTATGGTATGTCCCTGTGTTTGTCCATGCTTGTGTGGTTTGTATCGGCGTGTAAGAGGGATTGTACCACGTGGTGGAGCAGGACTCAGGCCTCAGGAGCTGGGACGCCCAGGGGTCAGCAGCTGAGACTTGGATCCAGGGGCCAGTCACTAGCCCTACTGAGTGTATAGACAGCTACCAGAGAGATCCAGACTTTATGGACAGATATGTATTTGCATATATTTTCTGCTAGCAGACTTTCACTCTGATAAACCAGGAAGGAAACAGGATAAAGCCAGTCCTGTCATTAGTGTCTGCACAAGTGCTGTGGCTTTAGCCCCAGCTAAACTTTGTGTGCAGCCATGTGCATATGTATATGGTGAGTGTGCACCTGTTGGGAGTACATGCTCAGCCATACTAGTGCTGGATGTGGAGCTGTGGCAGACTTGGGCCTACTCAGCTACTAGAATTGGCAGCTCCTAATAGAACGTTATGATTTTTAGACTTTTAGTACTTCTGCTTGCTATGACCTTTAAATAACAACCTTTTAGTCCTATTTTAAACAACATTGGGTATACACTTTTCATTCCTGTTTAGGAGTTTGAGGTTTTTGCTTGGTTTTCCAATTTAGTGTAATTTACGATGCACAAATGAGTCAAAAACTGGCACAACAATAAATTTTAAATGCATATAATGAGTTTCTTAACAATAATAAGATGACTAACATTAGAAATAAATGTCATTTGTTTTAGCTTGATTCTTGCCATATGCTAGACTGAGCTCAATCTGTACATTTACAGAGCTTCAAAGAATATGTTGTATACCATGGTATTATGTACTTGTTTAGCAGATTACTTTTTCCTGAATTTTTTTCTACTCCCACTTCACTTTTGCTTAATTTCACTGCATTACTTGCATTCATTTCAGTGCAATGCAAGGAAATTTAAATGGTCTGTTGCTCTACTTCATGTAATTTGGTATAATTCAGGTTAGAGGGGATATGTTCTCTGGCTTCTAATTGTAGCTTTAATCTATGGTCAAAATATGTTCACTCAAATTTTGTTACATTTAAATATAAAACAGAAACTTCTACAAATACGTTTACATACAATATACAAGACCTTTACGTAATAAAAATCAGACAGCTTACAGATTCTTGGGGAAGTAAGGAAACGGGTCAGCAGAACTGCTGCTTTGGACTTCCAGAGGGAAAATTTTGACCTGTTAAGGAGGCCGGTTAACAGAGTCCCTTGGGAGGAAGTCCTGAAGGGCAAAGGAGTCCTGGAAGGCTGGATTTCCTTCAAGAAGGAAAACTTAAAGGCACAGGAGCAGGTCATCCCCATAAGCCGAAAGACAAACTGGAAGGGAAGAAAACTGGCAGGGCTGAACAGAGAACTTTGGCTGGAACTCAGATAAAAAAAGGAAGAAGGGGCAGGCAAACCAGGAGGACTACAAGGATCTTGTGAAGTTAAGCAGGGAGAAAACTAGAAGGGCCAGAGTCCAGCTGGAACTTAATCTGGCCACCCTTGTAAAAGGCAGGCTCAGGGGAAACCTTATCGCTCCTTACAACTACCTGAAAAGAGGCTGTGTGAGGCGGATGTTGGTCTCTTCTCCCAAGCAACAAGCAGTAGGTCAAGAGGAAATGACCTCAAGCTGTGCCAGGGAGGTTTAGATTGGATATTAGGAAAATTTCTTTGTAGCAATGGTTGCCAAGCTTTGGAACAGGCTGCCCAGGGAAGTGGTTGAGTCACCACCCCTGGAGGCATTTAAAAAAGATGTGTAAATGCGGCACTTAAGGACAACGTTTAGTGGTGGACTTGGCAGTGCTAGAGTAATGGTTGGACTTGATGATCTCAAAGGTCTTTTTCAACCTAAATGATTCTATGAGTCCATGATTATACATTTATACTTGATACAGTACATGAAAAACAGATGTAGAATTGCACACATCTCTCAGGAGGTGTGTGGCAATGTTAATCTTACACATCAATACTGGGTGGCAGTTCAGAATAGGAAGGAAGTGGCAACTACTGCCTGCTGCAAAACTTACAGAAAGAAGGGTATGCTTTGCTGCTCAAACCAGTCTCAACGTTCGCAGAATCACAATAAGTGGACTCGGAAGCGATCAAGATACCTAAAGAGATATCCTGTTCTGCAGCCTGACAAAGCATCAAAAAAATAAAAATGCTTTCCAGGAAAACACTTGTCTAGTATGTACTTTAAAGACTCCCATGATACTCTTTTTGCCTTCCTCCTTGCGGTATGTGATATAAAGCTTTATTTGCTCCTAAAATTTTCAGTTCTGATTTGAAAATCTCACCTACTGCCAGGTAGGCACATTATTCCTTGTCCTATGCACTGTGAGCACAGAGAAGGGATTATCCCCTTCTGTTTGTAGTTGTCCTTCATGGTTTTGAGTGCTTTTCTACATTCCATCACTTTCCAATTTTTAGATTAAACAACTATTTCAGTCTTTTGGGTTGCACCTTCTAGACCTTCCACCATTCTTATGGCTGTCTTCTGGATTGTCTCTACTTGGTTTAGAACTTTCTTGAAGTCTAGTGACCCAAAGTGGACCAAACACAGAGTGATACAGCAGGGAGGCAAACTGAAACATTACTTTACCTCCTTTAAAGGTAGTATTTCTCTTCTAAGGAAGAATGCCCTGAATTCTTCACTACCAAAGACATCACCCATGCCCCAAATAAAAGCAGCAGTCCTCAGTGGCGCTGTGTCTTTCATTACACAGAGCCAGAGTTGGTAACACTGGCAGTACTTCCTTGCAGTCTGTAGTACTGTACTAGAGCACTCAGAAGATGGATTTGTTCAAGAAGGGACGCTACCCTTCAGTGCATGGCTAGACTTGTCCACCAGGGCAGTTCCTCTGGCTGCCACATGTCCTTAGTGAAGACTTTTTTACCTGAGTGCTCTTGAAAGTCTGCTGCATGCTTAATAATTTGCTTTGGACACAGTAAGAGGCCTGTAATTACCTATGTTACTATACTTCTTTTCTTTCTTGTCTCTCTAAAGTGGAAGTAATGTCTATTTCTCACTTTAAGCACTGCCAACATCTAGTAAAGAATCTTCACTTAATATGCCCATTTAATGTTAAGCTTATTTAAAATCATAGTGGAATCAAGTATAAGCTTAAACATCTCATGAATTAAAAATTAATAAAAATATCTGAATATGTTTCTAGCTTCTCCATTGACAAATTCCCAGTTATGATGACAGAACACGCATCAAAATTGAGGTTAGCCTTTGCCAGAACTGCTATATACCAGTAAATGGAGTCCCCTTTCCTTCCAGAAGGGCTATCTACAAACACCCTAGTGGCAACAGTTTCAGTTCATGATTTTTTAACAATTAAAAGCAAAATAAGAAAAAGTAATGATGATAAACTGTACTGCATTGTTCCCAGGATAGTGGAAACATTTTTTTTCTAACAAAAAAAAAAATCCGTGCAAACACAGTGAAGCTCACAGTGGCTACCACCTTAGTCTGGAATACATCTTTCATATAAGGTGGACTCCAGCTCTGTCCTCAGCTGGAGTTGGCTTTTTGGTATAAGAACAGTAGGATGAACTGGACTGACATTGTATTCTCGTGTAATCTACAAAGAGGAAGAGATTTTAAAAAGCCACATCTTCTTTTCTTCATATTAAACCAGCTGTACAGAAATCAGTATGGTTTCTGTAGCTTCCTGTTGTAACTGATAGGCAGAATATACCTCAAACATTTAAAACATGCAGTGCAGCAGACAGTGCTGCAGTTTAGAGAATGAAGCTTATTCTAGCAACTACTTTTCTTTGCTGAATTGCTTCAAATAATAGTAATATTACTATATGAAATATAAGCTTTTGCAGTGAAGATGTTCCCTCTGATGTTAATAATCATATTCCCAACCTAGGAAGTTAAAATAAAATGGCATTTTCTGAAAGAGACAGTAAAGTGAGGAATTTATTAATCAAAAATATCTATATGGAAATGGGAAACTCAGGGGCCTGTCAGCATCTACTTCCTTTATTATCTTTGATGCTGCAACAAGCATGGGGTATGACAAAGATGGAGGACAAACAAAGGTAGGAAAGCATTCAACGAAAAAGGCTTTGCAGTTCTCCCACACACACAAAAAAAAAAAAAAAAACCAAACAAAAAAACCCCAAACTACAAACAAAACAACAAAACCAGCCAAATAATAAAATAAATAAAACCCCAACCAAATAAAAATCAAAGCAAAAAAACCCAACCCAAAACAAAACCCCCACAACTCTCAAGAGGAGAAAATTTCAGGTCCTAGATGACATGACTCATTGTCATGAAGAGAGAGTTTTTGTGGATGGCTGGAGGTGACCTAGATACATACACCTCAGTTTCACAAGAATCCTCCTGGTATGTCTGATTCTTCCACACAGTATCCTGGCTCCAAGTGTGTGATCCATAACTGTGTGTTGTGTCAGGATAGGTGACACAAGGGTAAGTGTTCCTGTCAGAAGGATAGCCCTAATGTGAACATGACTAGTGCTAAAGGAAGGGATGGTGCTGAGTAATTGCTGCCTAACTCGGATTTCATCTATCCACCCAGTAAACACCCTGCATGCTAATGTTGTAGAATCACTGCAGCACTGCCAAAAAGATGAAAACCAAGGGGTACATTGGCACCAATTCTCCCAACTTCTGCTCTATATGTGTTTTTCTTTCCCAGCGATAAAGACCAGAGATGAGCAATCACTTAAGCAGAAAAATATCCTTCTGTCTACAGCATGAAACTGGCTTTAATTGTAACAATAAAAAATGAAGAGGGGGGAAAAGCACAGACAACTCTCAGGGATTGTGAAATATCTTTCGAAGAGTCAGAATAGCATTTTATCCCAGTGTCACAAGCACTGTTGCTTGGCTAGCGTGCTTTGAGCTCAGAAGTGGCAGACCCTCTTTGCTGGCTCCTGTGCTGCTGCTGTTATGTAAGTACCGGTGGTGTCCCAGTTTGCTGGTGCAGCTCCCTGCCTTGTGCGCGACGGTGCTCTGAAGCCTACGCTAAAGGTAATGCCCTGCAGAAGGGTACGCAATGCAACAATAATAACAGTAGTACGACTAGTGATAGCAGTTAGTAGCTACAGCCCGATACGTTCTCAGAAGTATTCTGTCTCCTCTCCAGAGCGCCGTTCGGGGGGTGTGCAGGCTCGGGGCCGGGGCCGGTGTTTCATCCCACGGTTCCCGAGAGCAGCGGCCAAAGCAGCCGCTCCCGGACAAGCCGCCCTGGCCTTGCTGCAGCCGCTGTGGGGCGGGGCGCGGCGGCCCCCCCCGCGGTGCATCGCAAGGACAGCGGGCTCACGGGCACGGGCGCGGGGGCTGTAACCGGGAGGTGGCCACGGCCTGGGCAGCGCTGCTGGGGCTGGGCCCGGTACAGCCCGCGCACGCAGCCCCGCTCACCGCCCTCTCCGCCCCCCCGCACCTGCTTCCTCGCCGCGGGCTGGCGCGGAGTGGCGTACTCGGTAACCAGGGAGCGACGCCGGGCGCACCGAGGCGCGGAGCAGAGCGGTACAGTGCGGAGTGGCGGTCAGAGGTAAGGAGCGGCTGTGGCGTTGCGGGGCCGGGGGTGCCAGAGTCGCGGCGCGGCCCCCCGCGGGGCTGCAGGCGTTCAGCAGGGGCCGCCTCCTCGGTAAGCCCAGGGTGAGCCGCTGTACTGCGGTCAGGAAGAAGGGACCCCTCATGGGGCAGCCTCTGCCGGCTGCGCCCCTCTCCAGCCGCTGCTTTCTCCCCAGAGCCAAACTCTCTTGAGGTTAATCAGAACTCGCTGCTGTGATTGCGGAGTCTGCGTTTTCCTGCGTGGATTTGAGATTTTGCCCTTTCTGAGTACGGGGGTAGAAAATCCCGGAGGAGGGCTGTGGCTCGCCTCCTGAGTCCATGTGTGTGTTGCAGCGGTACCCAGTTTTTGCTCAGTCACACGTTGCAGGCCAGAATGTAGTTCTTCAAGGAAGATCTGAGTATTCCCATGCACTTCCAAGAAGCCTGTGTTAGGCTGGGTTTTCTGCAGTGATGGTGCAAAAAGCACAAGTGCACCACAACAATGACTGGAGAATCCATACGTTCTCTGGTATGTGTGGTAACTCCCCGGAGGTGAGACCTGCTGAAATACTAACAGACAAGGTTGTTACTAGTATTCTGACAATCATATTTTCAACCATGTTAATGCTAGGAAAAAGTGCTTGTAAGACTAATTGTAATCTGCTACAATAAACCAGATTTTGCAAACTGATGAGGAATTACTTATGTAAATCACCTACATGATGCTGAGGGAAACTCCAGTGGTCATCACTGTGAGGGATTTGTACCTATGTGGCTCATAGGGAAATAGTATGTAGTGTTTCTGGCTGCTTGCCAGCACTTTGCAAGCTCAGAGCCTGTTGAAAGATTGTTAACAGGCGCACACTTTCCTGTAGTAGTACTAGTGATGGATTGTCTGCCTTCTCTCATCTCTGATAATTATTTTCATGATTCTTGTGTGCACTTTAACACTTAAACCAGACCCCATGCTATAAATGCTGATGAGCTATGTTAAATATTGCCACTGGGCAGAGAATATCAGGGTGCTATGTTATTTTAATGGGTAAATGCTGTCTTTGTTTGTTGCAGTGGCTGTTGTGTTCTGAGTGACATGACAAAACTGGTTTGTGAGGTGCAGTGTTAAAATTTGTACTTATTAACCTTTTTTTTTTTTTTTTCTGATAAGAGTCCATATCCATTGTCACATGGGATGTTTATCATACTCCTTAAAGCACCAGTTTCCCCTGGAAAAAGGAGCTCTCCAGACTGAACATGGTGCTGCATGTTGGAGTGCTTCAATGTTCATCTTTGTAAACTCTTGCTGGGTGTGAAAGTAGAAGTAGCAATCTCTCCACTTCCCCAATGTTCATTTAATTCCTGGTGATAGCATCTGGGGTGATTTGGTTGGTTTTTGATAGTACCTTCAGAGATTAAACTTGTCAGTGGAAATTCTGTGCTGCTGAGTACAAAATACAAATGGATAGGTATTAGTAACTGATGAACCCAAACACATTTTACAGATTTGAGACATTTTCTTTTCTTTTTTCTTTTCTTTTCTTTTCTTTTCTTTTCTTTTCTTTTCTTTTCTTTTCTTTTCTTTTCTTTTCTTTTCTTTTCTTTTCTTTTCTTTTTTCTTTTCTTTTTCTTTTCTCTTTTCTTTTCTTTCTTTTTTTTCTTTTCTATTATTAACTTTCGTAAGTGCCAGTAATGATTTGTACTGCTGCACTTAGTACAGACACAGGAATCTCACCATGACTATACACTTTCATGCAGCATTACTTTCTCTTTATTAAACAGAAGAATCCTCAAAGGATTTTTTTTTTTTTACTTTGGGACCTTAGGAGTGCCTCCTTGTGCAACAGAGCTATGCTGAATTACACAGCCTGCCAGCAAGTATGTTGCTTACAGCTTACACTTTAATACTAGGTCAGAGAGAGCTGAGGAGCACTGGAAAAGAGGAGCAGCACCTTTCAGTATGTAAATGCATTAAGGGAGAAGATAGTGCCTGGCCTTGAGGAGGATTTTGCTGGGTGAGGCACTGAACAAGGTGTGAATTCCTGGAGAACTTTCAAGGTCCATGCAGTGAGAGTGATCAGTGTGGGTCTACAGGCATTCAGTGGATCAGTCCCCAAGAGGCATGTGCACGTATTCACCCTTTGGACAGACACCACACTAACGCAGCTCAGTTATGCTTTGTTAAAGGAAGTCAGTTGTGGTTCAGTTTTTTTCTTTCCAAGTAGTGGCTGTGGTTATTGGGAAAGTACATACATCAAACATAAACAATTATTTCTATACTTACCCATTACAACGGCTAGTGACAAAACTTTAGTGCTCTTCTGTCTCCTTAGAGGTCACAAAAATCACAGTAGAAGTGTACCTCTGAAGCAACTGAGTTTTTGCTTTTGTTTCACTCAAAGGCACAGATTTAATGGGAAAACCAGAGGAGTTTCTGCTTTTCTATTCATACAGCAGCTGTATTTGCCCCTTGCTCACAAATTATGCTTCCACTAAGCTGTCTTGCCTGGGAGATGTGCAGAAATACCAAAGAATCGATGCTTACTTTCTTATCTCAGACTTGGTTTGACCCACCCTTTCCTGAGATACCTCAGTGTTTCTATTTTAGTGGCCTGAATTTTTTTTTTTTTTTTTTTTCTCCTACAGATGTATCTGCGCAAGATCCTCCTGCTATAGGCAATATTATGACACAGAAATCCTAGGTGCCATATCAGTATTAAAAGAGAAAAATCAGCAGTGGCTCTCCTACCATTAAGCAGCTTACACATTATAGCCAAATTTCACTCTGTCCTATTTGCCTGCGTCTTGTGACCTCTGATCTTAATCTTGGTCTGTCTTTGTGTGTACAGATAGTAAGCTCTATGAGGCAAGGATTATATCCTGTGTTTGTAGAAGGGTATGAGCTACTGATCCCAGTCTCCTGCTATTACCAACATCTATAGAAACTATAATATATTTCTGAAGAATTTCAATAGCAGGATTACTAAAGTGTAGCATACACTATTTAACATTTCATGTCAGAAAGACAGTGAATGACCTTTCCTTGAATATATCTAACAATGTATGTTCTGATATTTTTTAGAAAAAAAAAAAACAAGTCTCTGCCATCTATTTTCTCCTAGAACACTTTGCATTTTCTGTTCAAATGGAATTACAGCTTTCCAGACAAGAATCGGAGTTTCATACTCCTGGAGTGTTGCTTTTCGCTAAAAAAGGCTAATAGAAAGTAAAAAATAAAGCTTTCACTTGCTGAAATGTAAATGCATACATACGTGTGTGCATGGCTAAGGTCCAACAAATAATTAGTGAACACTAGAGTACAGTTATAGATAAAGCATATAGATAAACTGTGTGCCATACATGCTATGGTTTTGAATGCCAGGTATGCAAATTAACTTGAATTTTCCAAATTAATTGCTGTTGCAATCCCTCAACCTTCTGCAAAATGAGGAACTCTTGTTCAGCTCCAGGTAATGCTGAAGAATGACTAAAGGAACCAAAATAATCTGGACCTCCAGAAAGGACCCAAACTTGTCTCTCTCTTCCCCCCTACACTCCCCAAGACAAACAGGTTTTAATACCTTCAGGTAACTACTGCGCATAAATCAGTTTGGGGTTAGATTGTCAGTGAGAACATCTCATTTTAGTGTTCCTGTTTCAAAGTGTTCTTTGTCAAAGGTCATAACCTGTCTCTTCTTCCACCTTTTTCTATTCAAAAGCAATCCATGCAGTAGAGAAAGGAAACGCAGAGTGACAGTGCTATCAAAAACATGTTTCAGAGCCAAAATTGCATTTTCCATGACCTTATGTAGCACACAGCTATGTCCCATTGGACTTGGGAAAGTTCCAGTATGCACTGACTTGGGCTACGTTGGGTTTAAGCAGGCAGGTAGAGATTTGTATCTCAACCATCTGTAACAATTAGCAAAGGTACTCTTCTGTTGGCCTGGATTTTGGAAGACCAGTGAGGAGATACTGCATTTTCTTTGAAGATAGTATAAGAATCATTTGGATCACTCCATCCCATTTCTTCATCCTAGCTCCTAGTTTTAATGTATCCAGTAGGCATTACTTGCCGCTTGACAGATTAATTCAAATAAGTTTACAAATGGATTCTCAACCCATCGGCCACAATTTTTAGTATTCTGGTATTAATTTTATCAAGCTTTTTCCACTTTTAACTTTGTTTTTGTTTCAGATGGTGCTTTTTTCAATTCTGTTGTGCCTTTGTCTTTCAGAATTGGGTTCAGTGGAAAAATCAGTATAATACTAACTAAAGCAAATTAATCTCCACTTGATCTTATTTTCTACTTCCTTTTTACTTATTTATCTAAGAACTGTTTGTTTGCTTTCTTCACTTCCTTAGTCTAACTCAGCTGGTCTTTCAGCAAGTCTCTCTTCATCCCTGTGGAGAGTACCAACTATGGGAGATCAGTTTGCTTCTCATCCTTTATTTCTTGCCACTTATTTCTGACTGATAGCTTTCCCAGTTGTGCCTGGAACAGTTTTATTCAGCCTTTCATAGGTGTATAACAGCCTTTCATAGGTGCATAGTTACTGGACCTTGGACTTAAAGAAATTTCCAGTGTGTTTCACAGGGGAGAGAGACCCTGTGCTCTTCAGTGTAGTTGACTTCTGTAACTGATTTCCCTTTTATTCATTTTTGAGCTCTGTCTTTTTAGATAATCTTCTGACCTGCTTATGTGCTTTGAGTTATTGCTCTAATAGTGTGGACTACATCAATCATTTCCTTAGTCAGAAGTATTTTCTATGATTTGTTTTGCCCTCTCCCCCACCCCACCCTGCTTCTAACTAAAGCCCGATCTAAAATAGCTGGTTCTGTGATTGTTTGATGTTTAAATGCAGTTATGACTTCCAGAAAATTCTGGTTTCTACCTTTCTGTGAGTCATTTATTCCTGATTGACACGAGGATCACTGCTGCCTCACAGAATTGCATCCATTCCAGCAGTGCCTATCACTCTGGCAGCACTTTCAAGACCTCTTATGTTTCAGAAGCAAAGCCTGTGGTCAAAGGGGACCCCTAGTGCTACAGCAGTAAACCATGCTTGGAAATTCTTTCCTGGAAGTGTTTTTTGACTAGATCAGTTCTGTACCACTGTTTCTTACCAGGGAAGTCTGCCTCTTTTTGCTCCAGCACTTGACCTTATTTTTGTTATTCTTTAGATTCTGTTCAGTGCTATAGCTCTTTCGGTTATTCCACTGTATTTCTTGTATATATGTAACATCTGACATCTAGCTGCAGGAGTTTCTTGAATTTATTACTCTGTGGTTTTTGTCCTCTCAAATATCTCTTTTTATATGTCCCAGATTAGAAACAGTCCTTTTGCTGCTTGACACCTGCCTATTTCTCACTCTTAACAATACCTTTACTTATTTATCAGTGTTTATCGTTGCTTGTCTGGAGTTCCTTTATACATTGCTGCTGTAATAGGAGATGATAGAAGTCTAAAACTCTTTCCTGGTACAACCATGCTTTCACATCAGTAGTAATTATCCCCAGGCTGCTATATGTGGCATCAATCCAATGTAATGGCTATCTGCAATTTGTGCAAACATGAAGGACAGTCAGAGAATTTTTTACTCTTTTATTGTTCAGGCTTATCTTCAGCCATTGTTGCAAATATCATATGTTGTCTGCACGTAGCAGATGTCCCTTTGGTTTTCTGGAACCGGGCTGCTTGCAGGCATGTCAGTTTTATAAATTTTAAGAACTAAAAGATAAAATACAACCTGGTCTTGCCAATGGTACTCTAGGTTTACCAATAAAGGGAAAACATATTCCCTTTTTTAATTGCAGATAATTCAAAACACTGACAAGCATACTGAAAAAATAAGGATTACATTAAGAACCTGGGAAAGTTAGCCCATAATAAATCTAGTATTTTTCTTGTCTCTTCCATAGAACAGGCATCCTACTTTTCTGGCACTTGAAGAGAGAAGCAATACAATCCAGAGAATTGTAAACTGTATGTTACTGTAACAGATTGCTAGGCCTAATGGCTTTCATATGAGACAAGTTCATGTTTCCTCTTTTCACCTAAAACCAGAGTACCAGGACATTAATATAAGAAAATAATGTCAGTGTAACTAACTTCATCCATTAAATCCAGATAAGTGACAAATGTAATTAAAAAAATCTAATTTATATGCAAAACTGTTCCATTTCACTCTTGTGTATTCATTCCCCGTATGTTCAGACCAAGAAATTAATAATTAGTAACAATGCATAATCACTTGTAGAATGCTAAATCACAGAATAGCTCATACAGTCCCTCAGGTTTCTTTCAGGCCAAGAGTTATGAGATTTAAGCCATACACTTTTTAAAAAACCTGTGCCTTTTGACAACGCATCCATCTGAAATGCATCTTTTTGCCTGGCACTGAAATTAAAAGTTCATTCTATTTATTTATTTTGTGTAACAGCCATGAAAATATTTAGTTAAGATTTAATGAAGATCTTAATGTTTACAAAACTGAGGAACATAATCTTTCAGTATGAAAAATCTTTTCTTGCAGGCTTTAACTATATGTACAAATCAGACAAAAATTTCCCTCTGTGTTACATTGAATAGCTGACTGTGCATGTAGTTTTTTCTTGTTCTCTGGAGCTTTAGATGTTGGCTGAAGACAGGCAAGAAGGGATTTTATAGGTACATTGCCAATAAAAGACAGGTTAGGGACACCGTGGGCCCTCTCCAGAAGCTATTGGGAGAACTGGCTACCCTGGACTTGGAGAAGGCTGAGGTTCTTAATGACTTCTTTGCCTCAGTCTTTACCGGCAAATGCTCTGACCACACCACCCAAGTCTTGGAAGGCAGACGTGGGGACGGTGAGGGTGGGGACCCTGGGCCCACTGTGGGGGAGGATCTTGTTCGGGACCACCTTAGGAACCTGAATGTATACAAGTCCATGGGACCGGATGAAATCCATCTGCAGGTCCTGAAGGAGCTGGCAAATGAAGTTGCTAAGCCACTGTCCATCATATTTGAAAAATCATGGCAGTCAGGTGAAGTTCCCGATGACTGGAAAAAGAGAAATATAACCCCCATTTTTAAGAAGGGAAAAATGGATGAGCCAGGGAATTACAGACCAGTCAGTCTCACCTCTGTGCCTGGCAAAATCTTGGAGCGAATTCTCCTGGAAGGCATGCTAAGGCACATGAAAACCAACAAGGTGGTTGGTGACAGCCAGCACGGCTTCACTAAGGGGAAATCCTGCCTGACCAATCTGGTGACCTTCTATGAAGGGGCTACGGAACTGATGGACAGGGGCAGAGCAGTTGATGTCATCTACCTGGACTTGTGTAAAGCCTTTGACACTGTCTCACATGACATCCTTCTCTCTAAGTTGGAGAGACATCAATTTGATAGGTGGACCACTCGGTGGATAAAGAACTGGCTGGATGGCCGCACGCAAAGAGTTGTGCTCAGTGGCTCAATGTCCAGCTGGAGACCAGTAACGAGTGGTGTCCCTCACGGATCGGTGTTGGGACTGGTCTTGTTCAACATCTTCGTGGGTGACATGGACAGCGGGATTGAGTGTGCCCTCAGCAAGTTTGCCGATGACACCAAGCTGTGTGGTTCGGTTGATACATTGGAGGGAAGGAATGCCATCCAGAGGGACCTTGACACGCTTGTGAGGTGGGCTGATGCCAACCTGATGAAGTTTAACCATGCTAAGTCCTCCACCTGGGTCGGAGCAATGCCAGGCACAGCTACAGGTTGGATGGGGAGGAGATTCAGAGCAGCCCTGCAGAGAAGGACTTGGGGGTGTTGGTTAATGAAAAAATGAACATGAGCCGGCAGTGTGCGCTTGCAGCCCAGAAGGGCAACCGTATGCTGGGCTGCATCAAAAGGAGTGTGACCAGCAGGTCGACGGAGGTGCTCCTGCCCCTCTACTCTGCTCTCGTGAGACCTCACTTGGAGTATTGTGTGCAGTTCTGGTGTCCTCAACATAAAAAGGACATGGAACTGTTGGAACAAGTCCAGAGGAGGGCCATGAGGATGATGAGGGGACTGGAGCACCTCCCGTATGAAGATAGGCTGAGAAAATTGGGGCTGTTCAGCCTGGAGAAGAGAAGGCTGCATGGAGACCTCATAGCAGCCTTCCAATACCTGAAGGGGGCCTATAGGGATGCTGGGGAGGGACTCTTCATTAGGGATTGTGGTGAGAGGACAAGGGGTAATGGGTTTAAACTTAAACAGGAGAAGTTTAGATTGGATATGAGGAAGAAATTCTTTACTGTGAGGGTGGTGAGGCACTGGAATGGGTTGCCCAGGGAGGATGTGGATGCTTCATCCCTGGCGGCGTTCAAGGTGGGGTTGGACATAGCCTTGGATGGCATGGTTTAGTGGGAGGTGTCCCTGCCGATGGCAGGGGGGTTGGAACTCGATGATCTTGAGGTCCTTTCCAACCCTAACTATTCTATGATTCTATAAGAGTGTGTGTAGCTTAGTTTCATCTCTCCCGATGAAGTCTTAGCTATTTTTTTTCTGCTTGCGGAGGTGGCTGTGCACACAAGAATCTCTTCTTCCCACCTGTACTAACTTGGTGCCTTCTTTAAATGAATTAATTCCCACTGCTTGCAAAGGAGCTTTTGAATGAGGAGCCATATTTAGAACCGCAGATTCTTCTTATGTAGCTTATAATTTAGTATCAGCTAGATAAATTATTAATTGCAAGTCTGCCATTATCGCTGCACAGTGACTCAGCCTGCTGTATGAGTAGATAGAACATGCATCTTCATTACAATTTCCCAGACGCTTTTAACTTGGAGTTGGATCAGCATCTTCCACAGCTCCTCTAAATCTGCTCGCATACAGCTGATTTACACCAGCTCCATCACGGTGTGAGTGGGCTGGTGTTCTGATATTGTTACAGTTCTAAGCCAGAAAACAGTCAGACAAGGCATTTTTAATACCCCTTTTCTCTGCCCAACAATTAGTTTAGCAGCCTGCTATTGAAAGTTGCTGTACCTCACTTATAGTACTGCTCAAAATATTACCAGTGCCACTGCTCCAGAAACAAGGATTCATTAACCCACTGTGTTACAAATATTTCTGTGTTGGATGGGGCTAGACAACCTGATGTTTCATTTAATTATGGCAAAGAAAGCAAAGGTCACCAAGCTGGCATATGTGCATATGTTGGCACAAGCAACACAAAACCTCCTCTTGCTCCCCATCCAAGTCAGGCACTGTTTGGTATTTGCTGTGGAAGAGCTGTGCCTGCTAATGTTCTGTGAGGCAACTCAGCCACACAACAGGACCCTCAGCCTCAGCCTGTGTTGCATCTGAGAGGCACGCTGGTTCACCTTCTCCTCCCTAGCTGTTGCAAGGTGAGGCTTCCTAGCTGCCTGTGTGCCTTTCCATGTTTGGGAGATGGTGGCTGATATGCGCAGTGTCTGTGCATCCTGAAAAAGAGTGGGACAATGCCTGGAAGGTGGGGAAGGGGAATGGAAGGGAGGAGATCCCTGAAGAAGATGGGCATGCATGGGAAGAGAGTGGGGATAGGAACATCTGTATGTCTTGTGCAAAGTGTAGACATATGTAAAAATAGCAATAACATCATCAGAGTAGGTACTGAGGTCAGTCTGGCAATGGCATGCAAGAGTGTAGCTTGTGTGCATGGTGGACTTAACTTTTTCCTACATGATGATCCACAGGAAGTGTGCTTCCCCCAGCTTCACTCATTTAAAGCCAGCCTGGGTCTGCAGACCTGAGCAGCGCTTACGTATCCAAAATACAAGGTAAACATACAATAAAAACATCAGTAAGAGGGAAAGCAGGGAGTTCTCTTGGTCAGGCAGGGTTTAAAGGCTCAGAAAAGGAAATGTTGAAATGTGATTTCCTTTGGCAGACTACATGTTGACATAGCTCCTCTGGGACAGTTCAGCATGCCTAAGGCTGTGTGGTCTAAAGGCTTGTCTGTCTGAAGTTGAAGGACTCTATTCTCTGACAGACCTTTGGGCTAGGGAAAGAAGAAAGTGCACAGCACCAGTAAACCCACTAATATTTGTGATATTGATCAACTGTATATCATCCTGAATTTGGGATGTGTAGTATGAAACAAATTATTTTTGGTGTCTATACACTCAGTATAAACAGCTGCATACATACAGAACATGTACTTGTTCTGCAGAAGACAAGATGTTATTGATAACATTTTCTGAAGAATCTAATTGGATCTTTTTTTTTTTTTTAGATCAGATTTATATTCATGTAGGTCTTACTGTATCAAGTTCATGTAGCAGTTCTACTTCACAGCTTTTGATGTTAAATGACACCAACTACATCCTTATACACTTGAAAAGTGAATGTAAATACAATTTTATTTAATAACAAAGCATATGAATCTCAGTATTTCAGATTAGAGCGCATAGTCCAGTGGAGTTAGGGATTATTCTGATCAACAAGTTACATTATGTGCTCCTTCACAGCATGGTGTGAGAATGAGTTGTACAGCTTTTGAATTTTGCAAGTGTTTTGCCTTTTCCTCCTTTACACCTAGTATTATTCACATCAAGAAAGTATTACAGTATTATTTTTTACTATGTATAACATCACTGTTAGTTCTAAAACAACATCCACAAGCATCCTCAGGAAAGCATTGATGTCTGGTGCATTGCCAGTTGTTTTTAATGATTTGTTTTTGCAGCTTCATTCTGCTGACGATTGCCAAGCAACCTTTCAGAATTAATTGTGTCTCTGGCTGGGGTGTACTCTATGACTAAAACATACCCCTCTGTATGTGTTAAAACAGCTATTAAGACTCAGACTTCTTAGTTTGCAGAAGTGGTAAAAGTTTCCTCTAAGCCTTGTTCTTTCTGTTTCAGGTGCTGAGGTTGCTTGCCTGTGATGTTCCCTGGCTCTGTGAGGACTGGCGTTAGACTGGAGGCACCTGACTGCCCCAGTCAGAGGTTTGAACCCTAAAAGATCCTCATCTCACTGAGGTCACTGGCTTGGAGGCCGACCTCTGTCAGGGAAAGGGGACTCGCTGCAGAGATCATGGCCTCATCCCGACTAGTGGCAAGATCAAGAGATATTGCTAATGTCATGCAACGACTTCAAGGTAAGAGACTGACTCAGGCTTGTGCGCTCTGCCACCCATTCATAAATGGAGGTTCCTGTTTTTTGCTGTGGTGCAGAGTCATGACAATATTTCTGAAGTTTAATAACTGTTCCAAACCTATCTACTGGAAAATATTTGTAGTGTATCTGAAGGACTATGATTACAATAGTCCTTAGTATAACATTAATAGAGGTGTTAAAAAGCACAGATATTATTAATCTATGGGACGGGACAATGAATTTAAGATTATGAGACTGGTTTCTGTTTCCTGCACATGATCTAATTGTTCATCGGTTTTCTCATAGAAGAGAGTAGAAATTATATCTGTCTTTTTTTCAACTGTGAACTCTACAAGTAGATCTGTTCTACTGATAAACTAATATTTACTAGTTTAGTAATACTTGCTGCCTCCAAACAAGAGCTATACATCATTATGCTGTTAAGCACTGAAGAATTCATAACCCAGTAAGCTAATTATTGGTGCTGAAGTTGGTAACCTTTTAGATAACATACTACAGGATGTCTTTGCAGTATTCATTGAGTATTCTCTATGTTTTTAAGTTCTTACAGCAAAGCATTAATAAATAGTCTTACCTTTTTAGAAGATACATATCTAATTGCTGCAGCTAAAATCATGCATTCAGAATGTATGTTTTTGTTCAAATGATGATATTGACTAGAAATGAAACATCAGTGCTGCTGTGCTGTTTCACTCCTAACTTTTAAAGTTGACCATAAATCCCTGACCTCTTACTTTCTTAACACCAGCTTCTACTGACTTCAACAAAAGCTTACCGGCACAGAATCCTTGCTGCCCCTCTCTGCATCTTCTTAATCTGGAAGCTTTATTTTCTCATGGCTTTTCCTTCCATTTATTGTTTTTCAGTTCAGGATATCTAAACTCAGCTTCCAAGCCACCAGCTACAACTAGCAGGCATAATTTCCATGTAGCCTCAGTAGATAAATGAAAGAGTAAACAAAGATGTGCGGTCTGTCCCATCTAGACCTGCTACTGCACTTTTCCAATTCCAAAATGCTGCTTCTTGTTGTTCCCCAGCTTGTTGTACAGTTAGTATCTTTTCCCTTGTTATTTTTATTTGTGTCAGCCAATTCTTAGGCTGCAGTCTTACAAAATGGCTGCTCAAAGTGCCCACAAGCATAGTGAGCAAATATTCCCTGTCCAGAGAATGTGTGGTTTAAGCACTAGGATAAGACACTTCAGGACGATGAAAATAAATGAGAGTGCAAGGGTACAATGAGGCAACCTTGCCCATAGAACAGGCAGGGGTTTAAGTAAACTCTGTGTGTGTGTGCGTGTGCGTGTGTGTGTGCGTGTGTATAAAAGATGTCATGTTCTTAATAAGAATTCCAGGAGAAAAAAAAAAAGTTTTGAAGCAAGAAATGAAATAATTATGAAGCTGGGAGACTTTCCAAGGAATATGAAGAAATGGATGTGAGAAATGACAGAGGTTCTTGGAGGTTATGGAGGCATATTGCAAAGGAAGCAATCAAGGAGCTGAGCTGTGTTTAGGGAGGATTATCCAGGCTGGTACTCTGAAGCAGTGGGTAAGGAGGATACCACATGAGGTATTTACAGAGCATGTGGACCCATTGCTTATCAGATTGTTACATACTAACTTTTAAACATCTGTACAACTGTTGCTGGCAAAATGTCTGTTCTGTTAATTTGTACTTTAGGTATTTTACATAATTGTTTCTAATTTTTATGTATTTTGCTCTGCTGGAATCTGATATATAGTTCAGTCTGCTTTGTGTTTGTGGGCTTCATATTTTTGGAAATAAAGCAAAAATAATGAAGTTACCTTTTAAGTGAAGACGTTTTAGAAGAAAACATATGAACTAACTGCAAATTTGGCATGGCGTGTTAGTTTGTAGTTGCACCTATAACTGGACTCTGCTTCTCAGATGAAATCAGTTCAGCTTTGTGTTGCTGGGATCTGAGTTTTGCTGCAGAAGCAATACTTCAATAAATCACCTGTGCCAAGATTAGAGTGCTTGGAGCCGAAGTCTTTTTTTAGTCCGTAGTTCTGCATTATGGATGAGCATGCAGTCTGCAGTGCGACTATGTTAGCCCTTGTGAATTAAGGTAGCTCTGCTTTTCAGAAATTATAGTCAGCTGAAATAGGAGCAGGTATGAACATAGGAACACAAAGATGTTTCTTGTCATGTTTGCATGGCAGCCCAGAATGCGTGCAGTTGGAGCTGTGTGCGTAGCTTAAAGCGAGAGTAGAACTGACAGTATTCACAGTGTAACAGGAATGGAGATGGCTTGGGGGATCCTCAGTCAGTGCCAAGGTAGCAGCTGTGCTTCATAACACCTGCTTTTGTACCTGGCTGTAAGCTGAGGCAGGAGACTTCTTGTGTGACAATGTCAGAGCTGCCAGATGTCAGTGCTGGGCATTTGTCAGTGTTGAAGGAGAGAGGTAAGGCAAGCTGTGCTCCCTCCTCCACACTGCTGTCTCATATCCACCTCGCACATTTCCAGGGTTTGTGGTGGGAGAGTGTAGGAAAGACCAGAAAAATGCCACTCTTCACTGGGATTCTCAGCACCAGTTTTGAGATCTCTGTTGTACATCTGTAAGTGAATGCAGTCACATCAGCTGTACTAAAAACTGTCAGTGAAGAACAAAGTTGGTTCTGGTGGGCTGTTTTGATAGGTTTTGTTTGGGTTTGGTTTTCATTGAGTTTTTTTTTTGGTTGGTTGGTTTTATTTGTTTTGTTTTGTTGGTTTCTGTTGGTTCTTGTTGGTTTGGTTTGTTTTCTTTGGGGTTCTAGGGGGGGTTGTTTTGTTTGTTTGAGTTTGTTTGTTTGTTTTTAAAGAAGCCTTCCACTTTGCTTTGGCGATTATGATAGTTGCAATACACTCTGTAACTGTTACAGGCTTTTTGAATAAGACTGCATATCACTGCCTCAGAAGTCCACTTGGGACAAGCAATCATAAGGAAAAGGCAGCATTCTAGGCTGTGGGTTTCTATGGAAGTGGATATACAGCTTGTCTCATCTTGCAGTCATAGAATCATAGAATCATAGAATAGTTAAGGGTTAGAAAGTACCTTAAGATCACCTAGTTCCAACTCCCCTGCCATGGGCAGGGGCACCTCCCACTAAACCATGCCATCCAAGGCTCTGTCCAGCCCGGCCTTGAACACCGCCAGCGATAGAGCATTCACAACTTCCCTGGGCAACCCATTCCAGTGCCTCACCACCCTTACAGTAAAGAATTTCTTCCTCATATCCAACCTAAACTTCCCCTTCCCCTTTAAGTTTGAACCTGTTACCCCTTGTCCTCTCACTACAGTCCCTCATGACGAGTCCCTCCCCAGCATCCCTATAGGCCCCATCAGATACTGGAAGGCTGCTATGAGGTCTCCACACAGCCTTCTCTTCTCCAGGCTGAACAGCCCCAACTTTCTCATCCTCTCTTCATACGGGAGGTGCTCCAGTCCCCTGATCATCCTCGTGGTCCTCCTCTGCACTTGTTCCAACAGTTCCATGTCCTTTTCATGTTGAGGACACCAGAACTGCACACAATACTCCAAGTGAGGTCTCACAAGAGCAGAGTAGAGTGGCAGGATCACCTTCTTCGACCTGCTGGTCACGCTCCTTTTGATGGAGTCCGGGATACGGTTGGCTTTCTGGGCTGCAAGCGCACACTGCCGGCTCATGTTCATTTTCTCATCGACCAGCACCCCCAAGTCCTTCTCTGCAGGGCTGCTCTGAATCTCTTCCCTGCCCAACCTGTAGCTGTGTCTGGCATTGCTCCGACCCAGGTGGAGGACCTTGCACTTTTCATGGTTAAACTTCATAAGGTTGGCATCAGCCCACCTCACAAGCGTGTCAAGGTCCCTCTGGATGGCATTCCTTCCCTCCAACGTATCAACTGAACCACACAGCTTGGTGTCATCAGCAAACTTGCTGAAGGCACACTCAATCCCGCTGTCCATGTCACCAGCAAAGATGTTGAACAAGACCAGTCCCAACACCGATCCGTGAGGGACACCACTCATTCCTGGTCTCCAGCTGGACATTGAGCCATTGAGCACAACTCTTTGTGTGTGGCCATCCAGCCAGTTCTTTATTCACCGAGTGGTCCATCTATCAAATTGATGTCTCTCCAATTTAGAGACAAGGATGTCATGTGAGACAGTGTCAAAGGCTTTACACAATCCAGTTAGATGACATCAACTGCTCTTCCCCTGTCCATCAGTTCTGTAGCCCCATCATAGAAGGCCACCAGATTGGTCAGGCAGGATTTCCCCTTAGTGAAGCCGTGCTGGCTGTCACCAACCACCTTGTTGGTTTTCATGTGCCTCAGCATGCCTTCCAGGAGAATCCGCTCCAAGATTTTGCCAGGCACAGAGGTGAGACTGACTGGTCTGTAATTCCCTGGCTCATCCATTTTCCCCTTCTTGAAAATGGGGGTTATATTTCTCTTTTTCCAGTCATCGGGAACTTCACCTGACTGCCATGAAAGGCTTGTAGCAGTATTGTATTCTCTGCCCAGAAGTATAGAGGATCTTTAGTCCAGGCCAGCGCGGCACAGGAGAAAGGTGGGTGCTAGCAAAAGGATTTATCATCCCTAATTTCATCATCTCTGTCATTCTGATAAAAATTGAGGCATAGGGTTATTCATTATAGCTCAGTCTGCACTCAAGGGAGAGAGACAAGCCACTCCAGAAGGAGTACAATCCTTTGTCACTTGAATTTTAATTACTAAGGGGATGTTTTTGAAGCAAAAATCCTTCCTATTATATATTAATTCTGGGAATTTGGTAACATAACATAGCCAAGCGTTGTAAAAAAGAGTGGTCTTGCCACTTGTCGTGGTTTAAGCCCAGCCATAAATCAGCCAGCCATGCAGTCGTTAGTTCACTCTCCTCCTTCCTTCCTCTGCTCACGGAGGGATGGGGAGGAGAGTCGAAAGAATGTAACTCCCACTGGTTCAGATAAGAACAGTCCAGTAACTAAGGTATAACACAAGCCACTGCTGCTGCCACCAATAATAATAATGATAAGGGAAATAATAAGGGAAGAGAATACAACTGCTCACCACCCGCCAACAGATACCCAGCCCGACCCAGCAGCTATCTAGCCCTTCCGGCCCCCAGTTTATATAGTGGGCATGACATGCTGTGGTATGGAATACCCCTTTGGTTAGCTTGGGTCAGGTGTCCTGTCTCTGCTTCCTCCCCGCTTCCTCTCCTCCCTGGCAGAGCATGAGACTCAGAAAGTCCTTGGTCAGACTAAACATTACTAAGCAGCAGCTAAAAACATCAGTGTTATCAGCGCTGTTCCCAGGCCAAAAGTCAAAACCAGCACTGCAGCAGCTACTAAGAAGGAGAAAAATGACTGCTACTGCTGAACCCAGGACACCATTTTAAATGGAAAGTTGGGGAGGTGGATCTGTGGATAGGCTACCTCCATAATAATCACAGTCAGGAAGGTAGGTGTAAATCCACAGAAGTTGTAATTGCTCTCTGTCTCACTCTTTTGCTAGTCACATACCTTTAGCTGCATGTAGCATCCTTCCACTAGCTTCTGCTTACTGCTTATCCTTCCTTGCGCGCTCAAGCTATGCTACCCTGCTTGGTGCGCAGGGGCTGCCAAGTCCATCTCACCTGGGTCAGGAAAGTCAGGCTTCCAGGAACTTAAATGTTAGCATGACTGCTACAGGATCGAATGCAGCCTATGACAGGTATGTAAGAAGGGTGTAATTAATTTTCTTAAAGTGCTTATCCCTCCTCATTGGCTAAAGAGAGAGATGAGAGAGTACAGAGACGACGCCTGATGTTTTTCATTCCATGTGAAAGGGTTAGGCTGCAGCCAGGGGTAGTCAGGTTAAACATCAGTTAACATTGGGTAAGGAAAGTTGCTAAGGCTAGCTGTAAAATCACCATAGCTAGAAGTATTCAATTCTGGTTTATGCATATGGAAGCAAGTCCTGTGAGAATCTACTTCAGGTTTCTTCTGATTAAGGAGTCTGATAGTTTTATTCTGATGCATTTCTGTCAAAGATAAGTTCTGAGCTACCTGTAGGTATTGCAAAAGCATCGGGGAAATGATACAATCAAACCATTTCACTAGTAGCACAAATGACTGAAGTGTGCACTGAATTCTAGATATCATGTTGTAGTATGGGGGCTCTGGAGCCCCTAATACAAGAGGGATTTGGACCTGCATAAATGAGTCCAGAGAAGGGCCGTGAAGATGGTGAGAGACCTGTAGGACTTCTCCTGTGAAGACAGACTGAGAGAGTTGGATTTGCTCAGCCTGGAGAAGAGAAGGCTCTGGGGAGACTTTATAGAAGCCTTCCAGTACCTAGAAGGGGCCTGTAAGAAATCTGGAGAGGGGCTTCTTACAAGGGCGTGTAGAGATAAGACAAGCGGGATGGCTTTAAACTGAAAGAGGGTAGATTTAGGTTAGATATTGGGAAGAAATTCTTCACTGTGAGGATGGTGAGATGCTGAGGATGGTGAGATGCTGAGGATGGTGAGACGCTGGAACAGTCTGCCCAGCGAAGTTACGGCCGCCCCATTACTGGCAGTGTTCAAGGCCAGGTAGGATGGGACTTTGAGCAATCTGGTCTAATGGAAGGTGTCCCTGTGTGTGGCAGGGAGGTTGAAACTAGAGGATCTTTAAGCTCCCTCCATCCCAAACCATTCTATGATTATTTTTTTATTGCAGTTAGCTTTCATTTTGTGTTCTCAATGAGAACAGTCTTAGGCCAGGCTGTGCAATGCAGCATTTATTTTAGAGAAGCATGGTCCTGTTTTTTTATTTTTGGAGTTTTTTGCTTTGTTAACAAGTTCCAAGTTAGTGATTTAAAATACTTTTTTAATATTTTGTAAGTTAACATTGGCATCTCAATGCTTACTTTTCTACTGCTTTTTCTTCCAAAATTAACAATGTAATATAAATCAAAATATTCCTACTCAATTGTTTTCTTGCATGCACTTTTGGTGATCCCAGCACAGTTCTCACAGGTTAGTGAACTAATCTGTGATCCACTTTGCACTTGGTTGATGGTCAGCTAGGATACAAAGCACTAAAGATCACACAGATGATATAAATGACAAACATATATTTGCATTTGTGTTACTGTTTAAGGAAAGTCGGCATGTTTTTTGTTTGGTTGGGGTTTTTGTTTTTTTGTTTGTTTTTGTTTTTTTTTTCCAATTTCCACCTAGCATAAAGTGTATATTCAGGGAGAAAATGGTTGAGATGGTAGTGCCTCACACTGAGACTGCTTTCATTTGGTTCTGGAGGAACACAGTTTAAAAGTTTATATTCTTCTTATATACTTCAATCTAAACTCTGAGGACAAGACTCATTACACAAAATTCAGGAGGCAAAATGCAAGAGGAAAATCTTCCTTGGTTCATTTTATAGGCAGTGGTTAAAAGTATAGTGCTTCTGAAATATAGTGGATATCCAAAATATGTCAGGCGGGTTGTGTTTTATACAAACCAGTCTTCAGCAACTCCACTCTGCTCAGTATAGTTTGACAAGTTCATATGTAGGCATCTACATGGCAGCTGCTTAATGTTGGTTGTGATAAATCCCTATATGAGTCTCAAAAAATGTTTCCAGTTAAGACTTTGTCTTAAAATATCATCTGCCATATTTTTTGCTGGTGTGAAAGGGGTGATATTTCATGAAGTCTAAATAGGAACAACAACGTGTCAGTTTTGAGGGTTTAGTGAAGATAAAGATTTTTGAGAAGGAAAATATTACAGTGATAAGTATTTTTGAGAGCACTCCCTTTATTCTGAAAGGCTGCTAGACAGACAGCTATTGTAGTAATAGCATTGAGCTGGAGGTACCAGGACGCAAAATATCTTAGAAATATTATGCTTTCAGGTTTTTCTATGCAGGTTATGACATCTGACATTTATCTGTCTTGTGACATCTGATTCATTCCCTGTGTTATATCACAGTATACTGCAGGCTTGAAAAATTAAGCTTTATCTTCTCACAGCTGTGCTGTAGTATTTTCCTAGAATACATCTTGTACATTTTGGTGTATTACTAAATTTGGACATCACAAGTTGTCATCATCATAAATAGCTTTCCCTTTTGGAATGCCACCTCTGTTGTTTTTTAATACTAGAGTATCTGAAAATTGCAGGAAGACATGTCTCTTGTCCCTAGTTACTAATTAATAAGCATTAAAATAGTTTTGCAGATGAACTATTGGTGGTCATGCTTTTATACTGATGTAAGCTTATGTAGTGTAAAAGCAAAATATTTCATTGAGAAAATTGTACTGTTTTCCTGTAATTCTGTTTTGCCCTTTTGTGGAAATCAGAGGCCTCACTACCTTTAATTATCAGGGTGATAGTATGCTTCAAAAAATATTCTTGCAGGTAGATAAAACACAGATTAAAAAAATAACACCTAAGATTATTGGCGATTTATTCCACAGACTACTTCTAGAATGTAGTTTTTATTTTGCACTTTAGACTTCATTTACTTAAAATATCTTAGTTTCTGTCACAAAGTTTCTTGTGAGTCATATCACGGAATCCTATTTTAGACCCATGCTGAAGTTTTTTAGATGGCAGTTGTATGCATCCAAGTGAATCATCTATTACTGTGTGCAAGAAAACAGGCTACTTGCTCTGTCTTTCATCTAAAATGAGAAGGAGCTTTATGAAGGAAGTGTCAACAGCCTATTAAGAATCTAATGGTCTATTTAAAAAAGAATAAAGAGGAACAAAAAGCTAAAATGCAAAACAAAAAAGCAAACCCACCTACACCTCACCCCGCAGCTCTTTGGAATTTATTTCTCCGCAGTAAAAGGAGATGCTTGAAATATATTACATTTTACAAGAAGTTATAATTGATTACTTAATTGCACAGGTGATATTTGTATTCAAATTATGGTTATTTGGTTTTGTGTATATTTTATTTTTCTCATTTGTTAGTAGACCAATTTGGGGCTGGTCCACATACAATGTTCTTTTTGGAAGGTGAGTGAAGGAACTAGGGCTAACTGTAAAAGCTAGCCTCCATCCTATCTGTTGAAACAGATCCAGGTTTATTTTGGGTTCTCGGTGATTATTTTAATTCAGTAAACGAACCATTAGGGAGCTAGAAGAAAAGCATCCTGATGTTTCAGGATAAGTAACCCCAAGGTAAGTGTGGAAGAAGGAGTAATACCAAATAACTATTAAGCAATGAGGACAGTTCCTCCTGGGCTTCACCCTTGGCACAGCCTGTGCGGAGGCCAAGACCCCACACCTCAACCTGCTCTCCTCACTCTCTCTGGCTGATATCTCTCTCTCAGCTTTGCCTGCTGAGGAGTCGTTGTTAACATAGCATTGTCAAATACTGTTTTGGAGTTTCATTACAAGGGACATAATCAATATATTAAGAGACTTAATTTGTGGAAATTCTCTTACCATGATTTCACTAGATTTTATGTAATTGCATTTCAGTGTTTATTACATATTTTTAGTATTTTTAAGAGCATTATGCCCTCACCAGTGCACATTGGTTTAAGTGTCCATGGAGAATGTATGTAATCTTTTTATAATACTATTAGGCTTGTGTCACAAACCTGCAAACCCTATGAATCTTCAGGCGGAAGACTGTCATATTCAGCCTGATATGATATCCGGACCATGTAGTAACATCTATAACTACATAGCCATTGCTGCAGAATGAGTTAAAATGTAGTTTACCCAAATAATTGACTTTCTTTCTAGCTATGCTAGTGGAATTCCCAGGGAAAAATTATCATTCTCTTACAGAGATGCTGGAGGCCTGTACAAACATAATATCAGTCCTATGCTTTCTGCACCTTACTCATACAATCCAGCTGCTTGTCATAATTGCATAGGCTGTCATATCTCCACCAGCCTGCCTGGAGGTTATCAGTCACTGGTGTACCTGGAGAGGTAGAGCTTCACCATATAGTGCAAGGTCTGTATATCAGCATATACTATCTGTCCATCTTTACTTAAGGCAGTATTGCGAGAAAGCTGCTCATTTCCAGACCTTGTGAATGCAGCAGCTGTTCTGGAAAGGCTTTATCTTAAGCTTATTAAAACAAAGAAGAAATCCTCTTTCCATAAGGTGAAGGGAATGAACTTTAACCGCAATAGTAGGTGAAGAGTATTAGTGTTAGCTTTCCGGTCTTGGAGAGGAAGAACCCTGATATACAAGATCACAATATTCAAGACGATAGGAAGACAAACCAGTGGAGCAAAGCACAGCAGAATATCTACTTGCTTACAGATGCCTATAGATAGTGCCCAATAGATGAAAAGAAAAAAACAAAAAAAAATCTACTTAGTAATGGAGACTATAATCTTCAGAATTGATTGTTGGTAAGAAATTATGGTTATTTATGGTAAATTCAGGTTCTGGATTGTGCCTTCAGTCTCCCAGGCAAATGAAAGTAAATCATTATTACAGTTGAGCTTGTGTAAAGGCCCATCTTTTCATTCTGTTTGTTTTGGCCAGATTTTCTATTTTATTGTTTCATTTGCCAAAATATCCTTAGTCTTTTCCAGGTTCAAGTGCTGCAGCCATTCCTGGTATTGAGTCAGAACTGAGACTGGAAACTGACACAGCCAAATTTTCTCTCTTGCTTGACTCCTGTTAATAACAACAAACCCCCCTGCCTGTTTAGGTTTACTGGGTAGTCCACAAATAGCCTGTGGTTTTTCAGGAGAGAATCAAGAATCAGCATCACCGATTATAATAGTTATGAGCTACTGAACCAGACAGTGTACCAGCCCAGTCATTCTCTGTTAGTAGCTGTCAGATTGGCTATGTACTTGACTGCTGTTTGAAGGCTGGATGGTGCTATTCCATTCACACATGGGTGAATCTGATGTGCCTTATTACAGTGAGAAGGACAAGAAATGAAGGACAAGACCTTTTAATGCAAGTCACAAAGCTTGTGCTCCTATCCAAATGAGGAGAGAAATGTTCAGGATGGATACATTGCAGAGGTTTGCAGCCCAGTTAGCATTTTTTCCCCAGTGGAATGCATTGTGAAAGAGACTCGGAATATGGTGGGGTGAGGTGATGCTTAAGGAAGCCTGAAGTGAAGCTTGTGGACAGGAGAGACAGAGGCGGGACCATCCGATGAGCAATCAATCATAAATCAGTGAAAAAGCAAACTTGATCAAGCCACAGTCTTAGCAGAAGTCTTCTAGGCATAAGGCTTTGTTAGAAGATGTGAGTTGCAGTAATAAAACATGGATAATTATAACTTGGTTTGAGGCTGATTAGACAGGACATAAGGCTAATTAACCTGGATTTCTGGCTGCTTCGCATTACTGAAGTTGTGCAATGCAGGAAGAATAAGACTTGAAACATGTTTGAGCACCTAGAGATAGATACTGCCATTAAAAAACATGATGTGCATTCTTTTATACATTTTTAGATGCCTTTCTTCCTCTTCAAAGACTTAAATACTTTATAATCTGATCCATAAACATAGAAATAAAGTGAATTAAAAATCTTCAATGACATTAGCACTGAGAAATTAGAAATTTGTTATTTGTAAATGAATTTATTACTCTCTGTGTAGTTGATGTTTCAGAAACTTATTTATTCATTAGCAATTATGACCTAACATTAGTGGGCTGTCCTGGAACTACTAATTTTGTCCTTAGTTCCTTATCCATTGCTTAAAAGTGAAGTCATGCGACAACCTTTTTTGCATTTCTAAAATACATGCCCATTCTACCAAAAATCAGTAGCTGTAATGAAAGATTGGATTGCTGCTTTTTCATTCAGATTAAACCTTTGTTGAATATAACACTCTGAATCTTACTGTGAAGCTTCTGGTTTCTGCTTCCCAAAGAGACAGAACTTCATTTTGTTCGGCTTTTTTTTTGTTTGTTTTTTTTCTGGCTGACTCTCTCAGGAGCAGAAAATCTGCTGTTTCTCCATTGCAATATGTTGTGGAAGGGAGAAGACTTCAGTTGTATAATCTGCTTTCTTGGTCTTGCTTTCCAGAATTGCCTTTTGTTTGGACACTTCGGTAAACTTGTACACAGCCTCGTTGCACAATTCTTCTTTCATAATTCTAAGCCTGCCCTTTCATTTGTGTGGTTACTAAGAAAGCTGGAGGTGTGACCAACTGCCAGAAGTGATTTGAATAAATAAAAGGAATCATGAACAGTTAATTGTTTTGTTTGCATCTAGTTTCTAAGAGACTAATAGCTCGTGCTTACTGTCTCTGTGTGTTTGTATCTGAGATCTTGGACACATTTAAATCCTGTGTTCCCTGGGGAAACTTTGTCTGCACAAATAAATTACATTTCATATTTATCATTAAGAAGTCTTAAGGTTTGGATAGGAAATTGCATGCATTTATGAATGAGATTAGATAATGTTATGCCATTGTGCTAATATTTAAGTAGTCAAGTTTTGTTGGTTTTGTTTTTTTTTTGTTGTTGTTGGATTTTGAAAGAGGCGTGCAAATATGTAATGTAGTAGTCTGTGAGGGAGGTAAGGACAGGTCATATCACTTTCCAGATAGGAACTGAAATAGAAGAAAGTCTCATTCTCAGCCACTACTATGAAAGTGTAGGGTGCAACATGGCCTTTACTGCAGTCAGGAATAATAAATCAGTTCCTGAAAATTCTGCTGAGCTGGTTAAGTACCAGCTTGGATCTACAAATCAGGTACACATCTATCTAGAAATAAGGTGCACATGTACCTGCAGGTAGCTACTAATAACTATTTGTATTTATTATTAGGAACTGGTGTTTGACTCTTGAAGGCCAAAAATAGTGAAAACTGTGTGATCAGGAATTGGAAGTAGCTTGAAATTTGGCTTAAAGATAGTAACTTACATATTCAGCAGCACGTTTGACGAGTGACAATGTAAGTTTCAACAGTTTATTTTCTTCAGGTTTTCTACATTAGTATATGTTAGTAACCAAACCTTTTGGAAATTGTATAGGCTGCAGTGTTTTTATAAATAATAATAATGAAAAAATATTCTTGGAATAGTTAAAATGGAAAACTTCATTGCCACAAATATGCAGCTATTATATGCAAGCTATTAGCATATTTGTATTTTGAATGAGACCAAATCTGGAGTCTGCGCCATTTTTCTTTTAGATTTTGGCGACATTGTTAATTAGCATAACATTAGTGCCACTTGTTAAAGAGATCATATTATTCTAACAGGTTTATGATGAAGTTTAAAAGTGTCAAGCTGAATTATGGTAATGTCACGGGTAATGCAAAAGAAAGATATAAACAGACTTACATGAAAATGTGCATTGAGCTTTCTTTGTATGGAAGGAAAAGAATGGAGTCGATTGATCAAAATTCTGGACACTTAGCTACTTCTTGTTGCCAAAGGAGAAAGTGTAGACCACAGAAATCAGAGTTGAGAGGAAGATGAAATAGCTTTAAAGATAAAAAGCTCATTTTGCGCACATGCACACACGCACACACGCATGCGCACACACACACGCATACACACACTCACACAGAGTCTTTTAATGCTTTCTTTGCATCTAGCAGCAAGATAAACTTGTAATTAAAAGTTAAGTAAAAGCCATAAATAATGTTATCAAGGAAACAGAACAAACTAACACATAGGAATACACATAGAAGTGAAAGAAAAAGTCAAATAAAAGCAAAAGGAGCCCATAAAGCCTCCTGATAGGTAGAAATGCTGAACAAAAGAATAGTGAGAAAAGGAGACTGGATGCTGAGAAGAACAATATCATTGCTTTGAAAAATGAAAATGAAGAGAGAAGTTTCCTTATATCTCTAAATGGAGAAAATACCGTAGCAAGACTTTTAACTGTGTTACTGGTTGTGAATTGTCTCAGTCTCAGTCAACATCTAAGAGTACGTTTCCCCTAAAGTTTGGTTTAACTCTAGTAATTTATCGTGGAGACACTATACAGTATCTGCTAGCAAAAGTCTGTCTGCATTCTTCTGAGGACTTACCTCAGTGAGAAACCAAAGCTAGATTTCTGACTGTGGTCTCAGTATTCTGCTTCAAAATCCTTACACTCGAAAAGGGTAGGTCTATAATCTGAAACAGTAATTTTAGTTATGAGCACAATCAAAATGTCTATACCATCATTACTTGCCTGCTCCCTATCAGGATTTGACTGTTTGGTAATTATGGGGTGACGAGTGGATGCTGGTTGGTGCTTCTCTGATCCTGCAATTAATTATATTTGCATATAATTAAGACCATGCAGTGGTTATTAGTTCAGATTCATTTTTTAGGCATTGTCATCTAGATTAACATTCTGGCATAGAAACATTTAACCAGAGATGCTGATATCCAAAGATACAACTCAGTAGCCTGTCAGTGAAAGCCATATGCTGCAATTACATGACCTCTTTCATTCTGTCTCAAACCAGTGGTACAGGATGCTGATCATCTGCTCTCCAGAAATCTTTTTTCCCTCAGTTACTGGACAGAACTGGTGGCTGATTGCCAGCAATGCTGTACATAAGCTGCTTTTGTAGATTTACCCTTTTAAAGCTGTGCTTTATTTGGAGGGAATATTTTCTCCTTTTTTGCCCCCCCCCAAAAAAAGGCAAAACAAAAGAAAAAACACTCTTTAGAATAAGACTGAGATGAACCTCGTGCTAAAGATAAAAAATTGCTATGGCAAATGAATCCCTTAAGCTGAAGATGTTTAAGTTCATTAGGTCCCTGTAACCACTGAGAGGAATGACTGTGCTTTGCTGTTCACCAATAAAGACAAAATCAGATTAAAAGTTGTTGGCTAGCGATATAATGTAAAATCTAATTTCTCTAGTTTCCCTTTTTCCACCCATTTCAGCATCAAAATTAAGAGAATGTATACATATAAACATTTTCCTGCAACTGAGACGCAAATAAAGATTGAAAATGTAGTCATTATACTAGTATAAGCCTCTTACACCTATATATAAGATGTACAGGTCTTGCAGCGGGTGTATTATCTTTGAGGAAGAACCTAGGTAGTTTGGTGAAAGCTGAAACAGACGTTTTGGAGAAACTAGTACAAGACGCACCAGATAAGACTGTGACCTAAACTGAAAGAATCCGTAATAGTGAAGCCAGGAGAACATGTGGTCATTGTCATGATCACCTACATATTTTCAGAATTCAGTCCTGACTGATGGTATGCCTCTTGTGAGCACATAAAAATGAGAAGTGGAGAGAAAAAAGCTACAGGGAATTTCTTCTCCATTTGGCAAATATTATCAGGTGAAATAACTTTACATTAAAGTAAATGTGTGTGTGTGTGTTAACAGATGTGAAAAGCTGGGTGCATGTGGAGGGACAGACCTCAAGCTCTCAACAGAGCTTTACACTGTTTTTTCTTATGCTCAAGGTAGTTGCAGGCTGGATACATGCTGCCCCAGGTCATCCAGACAAAAAATACACAAGACCTTGCTGGGAAAATGAAAGAGGAAACACACAGGGACATAGAAAGGAGGAAGCTGTCCAAATGAATAAGTTTATCTTGCCTCTTTCAAGAGAAATTTGCATTTTGCAAGACAAGATTACCTAACAAATTTACTGAAACAGCAGAAGTTGCTCTGTTCAAAGGCAGCACCTCTCAACATGGACGCAGCATGGAACCCAGATGTAATAAAACTATACTGGAAAGTGTTTGAAAGTATAACTACTTCATGTTGTGGAGTTCAGTGTTTTAGTGGCAGGAGTTTGTATGGATGGGAATCAGGGAGACATCTCTTTGCTTGTTTACCCTCTTCTGATCAGGTTTTGGGACAGCTTCAATGTTGAAGCTTGGATATGATTTGCAGTATGATACACTCAGTGTACTTCTGGAATAATTTTTGTTAATATGAATAGTGTGCTCCTGTGCACTTCTTTTCAGCAAGTCTTGGGTTGCTGGTGGCCACTTGTAAACTTTCAATTTGAAAATAAAATCTTAAGCAGCGTGAAGTTGGAGATTTGATCTAACAAATTCATATGTAAATCCATGTATGTGTACACACATATACATAAATTAACAGACACAGATGCTTCAAGTCTAGTTGATCAAATTATTATCTAAACCAAAAATGTTTACTACATTCCAAATATGAAACAAGAATACTTAATGGAGTATATAGTTCACAGTGCCTAATTTGAAAAGCCTGAGCACAGCAAATGTAAAAGTTACATGATTTTATGTTTAAATTAAGCTCTAATTTGCATCCTTTTATTTCTCTTTAATGAAGTAGAACTCAGCTGACAAGAAACAGCAAAGTATTCATAGCAAATTAATACAATTTTATTGCAATTGTATGATCCTCACTATTATGGTATTTAAGTTTCACCAAAATTTTAAGGGATTTATTTTTACAACATCCCTGCTTGGAAGGCAAGACACCTTTTCTTATATTTGTGGAGTAAAGTCTGTAAAGACCTGCTTCTGAGTATATGAAACACAAGAGATGCAGGCAGAAGCTAAGTGCCTGTAGCTGCAGATTTCCATGCTTTTCTATAATGATTATGTAACAATTATGACTGATAAATAAACAAGATAAACACATTTCTGTATTCATCCTACATCTCTGTCATATAGTAATGAGCAGTGACATGTCATTTAATAAATTAAAATAAAAATACTGGGAAGTGACACCCCGTAAAGAGCCTCACAGATCATACACTGTAACTGTGGAAAAGGCACCAACCCCTGCTTTGACGAGAGTTGTAACTGAGGTCATAGCTGTCCTTTCAGTTGCCGTGGTACTCCACCCATTGTTCTCATGAAGAACTTGAAATCATGACAAAAATATCAGAAGGAAATAATGCTTGTGTTGAATTTATGTTTGGAATTATGTTTGTTTTTTTTTTCAAAGGAGCTTCTCCTTCAGATGATGGTTATTTTTAGAGCTTATGAAACCAAAAGACAATGAACACTGGACAGAGCCAGGAAGGCTGTGAGCTAATATAATACTGGTGAAAACTTGCAGACATAAAGTAACGCAGTTGGCTTTGTCCTACTCATCACCAATTCTGAATATTGTCTTCTTTTAAAACAAAACCATCCTATGGGAGACTGTGGTGTGGGTGGGTGGTCCTTCTTCAAGAGATCATAAATTGTTGTTTTCTGTGACTTAAGGCAAATGCAACTGTGCCCCTCTCCCCCTGTGTTTAAAAATATCAAATTCTGTCCCATTGCAGAACCCTATATTCTACATGCATTGACAAAATTAAGCCACAAGAGAATTTAAGAGGACTATTTATGTAGTATTTTTGAAATATTTTATGGCATGCTATACAGCTTTAAATTGTGTATTTGTTTAATTTAGGCTTCATAGTTGCTTTTAAGTTCTTAGTGTGAAACTTTACTCTGAAACCTGAAGGAGCAGAAAATGCTATTAGAACATTACAAAACTGTTGCCACCTCGAATGATAATGTTAGATTCTTCATACCGGTGGCAACTGGCAAAAACCCTCCAAAACAGAGGAGCTGCTGAGGTGTCACAAGTTCTTTTGAGGTTTGGACAAATTTCAACATGGAGGAATTCGAATAATTAGTTGTGCACTGGCAACCTGCTCCAGCATTGGTTAACCGCTAGGTCCAGTGACCGTGGTAAAATTTCTGAGGGCAGTATTTAAAGGACGGTCAGAGATAGTCTTAGCTGAATTGCAAAGTCTTGTATTTTTGTGATAGAGATGTTCCAGAAACATCTTAAATTCTTTGTGCCATCAACTATGTAGTTAGGTGGTGTAGATGAAAAAATAAGTTTTCACTCAAAGAATCTAATTTCAGCTTGCAAACTGTATGTAAACAGACCAGATTACTTTGGAGATAGAAGATGCTATCTTCGGCATTTGTACTGAAGCAATGAATAGCATCGATTCTTTGTATTTCTGAGCTGTAGGGAAAGATAATTTCAAAAGTGATGCCAAAGCTGGGAGTCTCAACTGCTTGATACTGAGTCATTCATTTGAGATGGGGAGAACAGTATGAAAGCAAACCAAAATAAAAGAAATAAACTATATGAAAGTTGAGATTGCCGTAAATAGCAATGGAGGAACCAATGACAATTTGAAAGATTTATGGACAGCCTTGTTTTTTTCAAAGCAAACAAACAAATATTTGAAATGGTGGAAGAATACCAAAGAAGGTATCAGTAACCGAAATCACATTGTCAAGCAGGTGGCTGAGTAAAATTATTTTATTAGCTGCAGCCCACATCCATTAAAGAGCACAATGTAGACTGTTGCAACAAAATGCAAAAAGGAAGGTGGGTTTGGGTAGATAAATAGGTTGACTGAGCATAGATGTATGTATTGGCTCTAGGGAAAGAAAAAAGGTCATTGGTATTTTAAGGTGATGGGAAGAAAAGGGTGATACTGCAGAGCAAAGAAAAAGAAAATTCTGTACTATAGCTAACTGGAATTAAATGTCTCTTCTGAGATGAGTTTGTAGCTGTAAGGGACTAAATATGCTGTCTTCATTTTACTGCAACTAGAATTCTAAAGAACTTTGTTCAAAGAACTTTGTTTTTTTCACCTTGAAAGCTATGGAAATGCTGAAAGTGCAGAATGTACATTTCCTTCACAACTTTGAATGATAGTTACCTTTTTCACATCTGTACCTCTTCTGTGCTTCAGTGTAGCTCGTTTTATTGAAGTAGTTTCATTGCCATAGGTCCTCAGGCTACTTGAGGTAGTCTCTGATTAATCTGCAGTTATTTATAAGGGGGACTGCTTGACCTGCATGGCCCTGCCAAATCAACCTGCCACAGTGCTCTACTGATCTGCCCTGAAATAGAAAGATTGGCTTAGTCTTCGGGATGCTTCTGTTGCCTTTATCTCCAGACTGAATGTGTTTATAATTCAGATGGTGAGAAGACCAATGCACACTGTTTATCCAGCAAAATTTAGCATACTGTTCATCCAGAACATTAGTAGAAAATATTGCCTGGGATCTGACAACACTTTCACTAGCAGTCTTGATTACATGTCCATGTGTATGGTTCTCCATCTGGCAGGGTATCTCCAAGGGAAAACGGTTGAGACTGTCCTACAAATGTTTCACAACTACTAGTCCTAGACTGTGTGAAAATTTAGGAGATGCTCTTTTAGGTGACTCCTGAGGTCTCTGAAAAGTTTCTGGAGGGTGGGATGGGTGAGTGGTTTGGCAGAGGCTGCAGAAATGAGAGCTGGGGCACGTAAAGGAGAGTCCTACCACCCAGGCACAGTCACAGCTCAGCATCTATTAAGTCTGATCCTACAAAATACCCGAAGTGGTTTTATTTTAAGTGATAACACCATATTAAAAGGTTAGACTCTTACTTTGATGAACAGTATTCTTTACTTTAAATTAGCTACCAATTTTAATGTTTCTGCGTATTCACATTTAAAAATCTGTAAATATCACCAAACCGTTTAATACAAAACATTCGAGTAAGGTAATGACAATAATTTATAGTCCAAAATTTATGCATTTCTACTTGCACAGCACTGGTCCTTGTCAACACTTTTCTAATATTCTACTTTTTTGGGCTCATTACTGGCTCATTTTTGTTTTTCCAGATTTTCTTTATAATAATGTCAACATAGTGTGTTGATTTGTTCAGGAGAATTTGAAAACTGGGTTATTTCACCTTGGAAGCAAACTGTTATTAATTAATCCAAGCCTTTAATTAAAATTATCAACTCAAGTTTTCATTTGTAATTTATAATTTACAGCTCTGAAATTCTTGTCAGTAGATTTTGAAGGGAAAGATTCTTTCATTCAAAGCAGTGTTGCAGTTTGTATTTTTCCTGTATGCTACAGCACTGTTTTGGCCATGTTTTTCTACCTCAGCATCCAGAAACCAATGCAAAGAGGTGTTTGTATTAATAAAAAAGAAAACTCAAAGAATTATTTGTATCAGGACTAAAGTGGATTTTCCAGTTGAAAATCTTAGTTCATTTATGTCTATGTTAAGCTATAGGTGAAAGATATTCATAATGTGTGGGGGTTCAGTGACACAAGCCCCACCAGGCAAGCCATATACAAATACGATTGTATCACAATAATGATAATTACAATTAAAACTCTATCTCAAGGAGACCTTTAAACAAGGTTAGTGGAGAAATTACTGCTGTATGAAAAAACAGTTACAGAGTAGATAGCCGAGGAATACAACGAAGATGTATATACTTGCTTCCAATGGGAAGGGCTCTGGCACCCCAGAACTGTGATCAAGAATTAATTAAGGACATGTGGAGATATCCTGCCACTGAGATGCTAGTGAGTCAGCACTCTGAAGCCACGCTGGGAATCAGAAAGGGAGCATGTACAACAGGATATGGCCCTAAAGGAAATGCAGGTCAAGCTGGACAAACTTCATGTGGGGTAAGTGGGTGCAGGGACCAGATCTAGGTTAGCAGGAGCAAGCAAAAAGGAAAAGAATTAGTGTTTCAGCCAAATGGCAAATTGAACATCTGGGAACAGCTGGTGGGATGACTCAGCTGAAGTTTGGAGAAACACTTTATTCAGGCTCACAGCCTAGGCACTGGCTTATAAGGTTTATCCCAGCTTTCAGTTCTCATTTGTTGGTAGAACCTGACTTCTGAGATAAAGCTTGACAAAGTCTGATGAAAAACTGTTACACATTTATTTGCTTCCCTATTTATTCTTTTTGCAGAAAACTACATTTCAAATGGATGTTTCAGGTGGCATTATTATTTTTGTTGCTATTATTATTATTATCAGTACTGTTAACACTGAAATGGTCACTGAAATAGTTGTATCTTTCCCAAACAAATATGTGCATGTGCACACACATATTAATGTTGTGCATTCATGTATACATGCATGAACATGTGCATGTAAGCTGAAGGATATTAGCCAAGAGCACTGGCAGAGACACTGTCATATTTCATTATTCCTGCCTAAAATCTTACTTGCTGTGGGGGATGGAAAGGAACTGTAATCAGTTTGTTTTGTAGGGACACATGCCGCTCTGCTAACGTTATTTTTTAAATCGGGAATACTTTAAAGGTTACTTAGCCTAGCTGCAATACATTGGACTTGTAGTATACCTCACCATTTATTTTTTAAAGGCTACATTTTTAATTTGGATCCCTAGAACTATATCCATATCTCTTTAAATAAAAGTGGCCTCATTTTCAGAAATTAAGAGCACCTTCAGCCCCATTTGACATCACAGAGATTCATGTGCTTCTCTAATAATAATAAATAAAGGTACCTGCAAAATGTCCCCTCATGCATTCCCCACTAGAATACTGGTTTTAATATCCTCTGCCTCTCAGATTGTCTTCATGCAGAATTGTATTGATTCGTCAGGAAAGCAGACCACTTTTGACCTTATATGATGTGACAGCACATTAGGACTCTCCCTGCTTTTATAATGGAAGCTACTAAACCCCGCCATTTTGCATTCCCTATTTCTGTGTGAAAGCTTAAGTACTTTTAATTGCCACAGCAATTGTCTATCATCTGTTTGTTTATTCTTTTCCTGGTTTATGTAGGAGTACACACCCAAAATCTGTGGATATTGTCCAACCTGGCTAAGACTTAGTGCAAGATAGATAACTTTCCACACTCAGTTGTTCATGTTTCCCAGTGTAACTGTTCAGATTAATTTAGTCTTTTTTTCACACATGTTTGAATTGTGAAGATCTACTGTTTTCTGGCCCAGGGAGTAACAGATATCCAGAAGTTTTGATTTCAATTTAAAAAATATTCATAAAACCAAACAGCGTAATTTTCCCCACATCCAATTCTGTTCCATCTAGGAAACACTGTGAATGTTTTCGACACTTTGCAAGATCACATTAAAATTGACTTTGAAAGCAGTATTTGTAATAATACAGGCGTGTGTTTTTTAATACTCTATTATATATTCATTATATAACACAAATCACATTATTGTAGAACACAAATTAAAATAAAAACAAGTATTCTGTGCAACTCCTGGTAATCAAGTGTAAATTTCTTTCTGTATTTGCTTTTTATTCTCCTCATTTTTTGCCTGTTTTTCCAATGTTTGTTTGAGTTATATTTTACCCAATGCAAAGACTTATATAAGGACGGAAATTACTTCAGAGTAAGTCATCGTTGCTCCATTTCACTTGAATAGAGCGCTGAGGAGCTAGCCTGTATCATTATGCGTGTACAGCTAATGATATCAGAAGGACTACTCATATGGGAAAGATCAAGGCAGACCCTTTGAGCAGGCACTGTTTGTTTTACCTGTGTCCGTATGGCACCTACCAAGTGTTTGTATTGCTAGGGTGTAATGCTAATATGCATCCCAAAACCATAAATGTGCTTGATTAGAATTTGAAATGGGAGTTTTCTATAGGTGCTGTACTAAGCTAAACATATTATATTGAGGCTACTGAAGAGCATGATACAGTAAATTGGTGTCATAGAAATGACTGGGACTTCTGCGTGCAGGATTATCTTGCAGCTTGAGTCAGTCAATAATGATCCCTGGTCAAACCATGTTATGAAAAGGTCTAGGAGAAGCACTCAGGAGAAGTTGTAGAATTGAAACATTGGAATTAGATGACCTTTAAGGTCCCTTCCAACCCTAACCATTCTATGAACACTTCCTCCCTGAACTCCTCAGCTGTGGTGTTTTCCCTGTCCCTACCTTGCTACTCTCCATGTCCCTATCCCTATGGGGCCACATGTGGGGAGACAGAAGAATGATTTGATGTTATTGGATTGACTTCTGATTTGGCATTCTATGCAGAGCACTTCTTGCGTATCTGCTGATATGGAAAACCTAACTTAACGATTACAAAAGTGTTTATATTCTCTGAAGCGAGTCCCATGGGCTCATCATCTTTGTTAAACCTGTCCAAGTAAAAACCGGCATGCATGCTTCATACAAGTATGTAAATCCATAGATTAAATATTATTATTGTTATTACTATTGTTTATTGAATAGGTAAAGTATTCAAAATACATTTGCATATGCATTCAATTTTCTAGGTTTAGAAATCTGAATTTGTATGTATATTTGGTAGATGCCTGTTTTTTTAATGTGATGTGGATATAGGCCAAAAATCCTGAATTTGGTTATTTCTCTGTGGCTTGATTGCTGATGTTTCCTAAATCAAACAGCAAGTTTGTCTCGAGTAGCAATGGGAAACAGTTTTTCACAGCATTTCGCTATTAAGCTCTCTCCAGATTAAGACACAGTTTGTACCCACTGAAGTTGATAAATGCTGCTCGAACTTGGATCAACGACTTGAAATCTTCAGTGTCTTTCAGGAAGTATTACTCCTGTGCCAAAACAATTAGAAAATACTGTGGTATGAAGCTATCAGTTTTTTGAGGCATAGATCGAGATAGAAGGTTGTAGCACATAATCATTTCCATCTCTGTTTTTCTAGTTTCCTGGTATGAAATAACATCAGTAGTCAAATATCCCTATGCCAAGGATATAAAAGCCAAGTGAGCTGAAAACACTTGTTGTAATGCTGTGAATGTTACGTCCCATTAAGTAGCTGAATGAAGTATCTGAGCTCTGTGTGCCGCACGTCAGACGTGTTTGGGCTTGTTTGTTGACCAGAAAGCATTTGAATTTTCTACTGTGTCATAGATAAGAACTATTTCTTTCCCAGACTAGAGGAATAATTCGAAATTTAGAGGTGCAGTCTTTGAATGCAAACACTGTCATCTGGAGAAATTCATAACCAAACTGATACAGAAGAGTTTGTATAGTCATGGTGTGAAACACAGAACTGAACTGGCAGGAAGCAATTCAGCTCTTGCAGTTGTTTTACAGCCAGACCTCCCTTGAGGAGGAGCCTGGCAGGGGCCAGCTCCTTCTGCCAGTGCCTGGCCCCTTTGCCAGCTCTGCTGCCAGGTCCAGCAGCTCACGCCATCCACCGTTGGCTACACAGTCCATTCTGTGCCCCCTGTCCCCCCTGCTCTGGGTGCTGCTTCTAGAAGGATTTAATAGAGGTGTGTGCTTCCTCCAGAGTATGGCTTCCTTTCATGTGTCAAGGGTCTGTTTTACCAGCTAGAAACCACACCAATAAATAAAAGCAAGTAGCAAAGAGCTGGGTTCTCCCAGAAGTGTAGAGGTGGGAGAAATTCACCCAGTACTACATTTCTTTATTAATGGGATTTTTTTTCTGGGTTATGGTTTTATGCTGGTCAGTAATAGCTACATTTTATAATAGTTTGTTTGTCTTGGCAAAAATAATAGAAGAAATTGACATTTTATATTGAAATTAGGAAAACCCATTGCATGAACTGCTGATAGTACCACATAATATGAATTACCATCAGCAAATACTCAATTTTTCTGACATCATGTAGGTATTTTGATATTTATTTATTAGTTCAAAATGGGCTTGAGGCCTCTTCTTACTCTACAGTGGACATGCACAAATCAAAATTAGCAGCTGAATTCTTAGGCACAGATCTTGCTTTTTCTCTGAAAATAGTTATTATCTTCAATAGAGGTGATGGATAGGCCAGGTACACATTCTTACTACAAACTGCAGAGGAGCTGAACAAATCCATTTTCTTTTGTTTGAGTAAGTGTTAAAAGATAAATGCCAGCTATGTGCCCCATTCTTGTCATAAGGAGAATAAGAGGCAAATGTCGTTCCTGTGTTACAACATTGTGTTTGGTGTAAGATTTGCCAGTTGCTGCAGCCTGGTAGGAAATACCTATCAGTGTTGTAAACAGGTTCACTTTTTGTGTTCATGAGCCAGCACCACAGTTGCATCTCAGTTACAGCATACGGACATGCAGCTATATTTCTAAACAGGAAATTAAATTCAGCTCTTGTGCTGTGTTTCCTGTTGCCATTGTATCCGTCTGCACCAGCAATATGCACACCGCTTCTTTAACACCTCTTGAGGATGTCATATATTTAACAGGAATTCACTTGGCATACATAAAATAAAGGCAGCATGTTGCTGGACAGGAACAAGGTCACCACTGTGCTGCCTGCTTTGCCTGTGCCAGAGCCCTGAAGTCTGATCTGGAGCTGCTGCTTCCCCTGTGGAGTCAGGGTAGTGGCTACTGCTGTGGGAACAGAAGGGATGTGGCTCTTCAGAAGCCACACTTTCTGTTGCAGCATCTTACAGGGTCCATACCTCAGACTGGAGAGGCAGCTTTGCTATAATGTATCTTAACTGTTAAGATACTTTGCCAATAACTCAGATCTTAGTGCGTTTTTTAGAAGTTAATTTAAAACTAAAAATAAGCAAATGTTTGGGGGTGGTAATATTTGGTGAGCTGCAATTACCTTTCACTGAGTTCATCGTGACTATGATATCTGATCTACATGGCACAGTCCTCATGTTTTGCCTTTCAGTGTTGTCGTGGTTTAAGCCCAGCCGGTAACTCCGAACCACGCAGCTGCTTGCTCACTCCCCGCCCCTTCCTCTCCCGCTCCCAGAGGGATGGGAAGGAGAATTAAAAGAATGTAATTCCCAAGGGTTGAGACAAGAACTGTCCAGTAACTAAGGTGTAACACAAATCACTGCTGCTACCACCAATAATGATAATGATAAGGGAAATAGCAGGGGAAGAGAATACAACCGCTCACCACCCGCCGACCAATATCCAGCCCGACTGAGCAGTGACCCATCCCTCCCGGGTAACTGCCACCAGTTTATGCAATGATAATGACATGCTGTGGTATGGAATACCTCTTTGGTTAGTTTGGGTCAGGTGTCCTGTCTCTGCTTCCTCCCGGTTTCCCCTCCTCCCTGACAGAGCGTGAGACTCAAAAAGTCCTTGGTCAGTCTAAACATTACTGAGCAACAACTAAAAAGCATTGGTGTTATCAGGGCTGTTCCCAGGCTGAAAGTCAAAAACACTGCACTGCGTCAGCTACTAAGAAGGAGAAAAATGACTGCTACTGCTGAACCCAGGACAGTATCCACCCCTTATTCCATACCCATATTCAGATCTCACGTTTTTCAATATACCATCACTCTTGTCTTATATATATGTATATATATATATATACATCCGCACAGAGAGAGAGAGAGAGGAATCATTCCTTAGTGCATGGACTAATCCTCAAGCTGCTGAATTCATCAGGTCCATGATGTCAGGCTCCATCTCTTGTAACAGTCTTTCAGAGAAGGAGAAGCTGTGTGCAGTGTTGGATTGTTGCCTGCTGATGACACCGCGAAACTCATCTGGTCACTGCTGAGCTCGTCAGTTCATTCTTTGTTGGGATGATGGTCAGAGGGAAGTCAGGGCCAGTTGCTGGTGACCTGAAGGCATCTAGTTGGTGGGCTATAAAAGTGCTACATAGCAAGCAACAGCATATAATTGAGTTCATTGGCTGTTCTCCCCTAAAACCAAATCCCCTTGAGGGACACATCGGGCTTCTCCATCTTCCCGCATTACCCACCAAGTATATCCGGGTCCCTGAGCAAAAGCAATCCCTTGAGTGGGTTTGCCTTTACCTGAAGCAGAAATAACCCAGACTGTCTTCCCCAGCAAATTCTTTATGTGCCCCACAAGAGCTTTGCTCCCCTCTACAGTATGTAAAAGTTCTGACTGGGCTGGACCAGCCCTTTTGGCAGATCCTCTGGTGTTGACCAACCAGGTGGCCCTTGGTAAATGTGTATCCCAATGTTTGAAAGTCCCACCACCCATTGCTCTCAGTGTAGTTTTTAACAGCCCATTGTACCGTTCGATTTTCCCAGAGGCTGGTGCATGGTAGGGGATGTGATATACCCACTCAATGCCATGCTCTTTGGCCCAAGTGTCTCTAAGGTTGTTCCGGAAATGAGTTCCACTGTCTGACTCAATTCTCTCTGGGGTGCTCTGTTGCCACAAGATTTGTTTTTCAAGGCCCAGGATAGTGTTTCTGGCAGTGGCGTGGGGCACAGCGTATGTTTGCAGCCATCCAGTGGTTGCTTCCACCATGGTAAGCACATGGCGCTTGCCTTGGCAGGTTAGTGGGAGTGTGATATAATCAATCTGCCAGGCCTCCCCATATTTGTACTTCAGCCATCATCCTCCATACCAAAGAGGCTTTAACCGCTTGGCTTGCTTAATTGCAGCACATGTTTCACAGTCATGAATAACCTGGGCAATAGTGTCCATTGTTAAATCCACCTCTCAATCATGAGCCCACCTATATGCTGCACCTCTGCCCTGATGGCCTGAAGTGTCTTGGGCCCACCAGGCCAAAAATAATTCACCCTTATGTTGCCAATCTAAGTCCATATGAGCCACTTCAATCTTAGCAGCTTTACCCACTTGTTGGTTGTTCTGGTGTTCCTCAGTGGCCCGACTCTTGGGTACATGAGCATCTACATGGTGTACCTTCACCACCAGATTCTGCACCTGAGCAGCAATATCTTGCCATAGTGCAGCAGCCCAGATGGGTTTGCCTCTGAGTTGCCAGTCGCTCTGCTTCCATTGCTGCAACCACCCCCACAGGGCATTTGCCACCATCCATGAGTCAGTATAGAGATAAAGTACTGGCCATTTTTCTCATTCAGCAATGTCCAAGGCCAGCTGGATGGCTTTCACCTCGGCAAACTGACTTGATTCACCCTCTCCTTCAGCAGTTCCTGCAACTTGTCATTGGGGACTCCGTACAGCTGCCTTCCATCTCCAGTGCTTCCAAAGCACTGGAGGGACCCACTGGCCTTAGATACTTGCCCATACTGTCCCACACACTCTGCCACTCATGGCTGTCCATCCTTGGGGAAAGGATCTTGGTGGTTCTCCTTATATTGTTGTCTAATCCTAGACAAGACTCGAGCCAGACTCTGCTTAGCTTCCACGAGCGGACAAGATTGGACGTTCTCAGGGTGGCCATGCCATAGGCAAAACATAACATATGCAGAAACAAGCTGGTTCCCAATAAGAGGAGCAGGATGCTTTCAAGGGCATTGAAAATATATTCAGGATCTTTAAATCTTCCAGAATCTACTCCCACTGTGAATAGTCTGGTGGGGGAGCAGAGGGTGTGATCAAATGTCTCTTTCATAGACTGACCACCCGAGGAGGGAAAAAAAAGGTGTGTAATTGCTAAACATTTCCATTACGTACCTCCCAAAGTATAGAGGTGATGGCCATGCTGGGAACACATACCAACCCAGATTCATGGTCAATGAGTCTACTGTATTACAAGTCATTGCCATGAAGTACAATGAAACAATAACCCTAGTCCAGGCCCCCCAGCTGATAAACACTAAAACAGCAAATACCGGCTGGAAGTATGACATGTAATATGACATGCTGAAACTCCAAGATCAAGAGCAACAACTTTGGGAGCCAATAAATCAGCACTGTGACGAGTGACTATAAATCCGAAACAATGAATGCTTATCACAAATATGATTAGACACACTCTGGTCAGACCTGCCGTTATCTCAACCCTTCATGCACCACGTTGAGCGCCATGAAGAACTGTCGTGGCTTAAGCCCAGCCAGCAATCCAGAACCATGCAGCCACTCGCTCACTTCCCCACCCCCCCTTCCTCCCCCCACTCCCGGAGGGATGGGGAGGAGAATCGCAAGAATGTAACTCCCATGGATTGAGATAAGAACAGTCCGGTAACTAAGTTATAACACAAATCACTGCTGCTACCACCAATAATAAGGGAAATAACAAAGGAAGAGAATACAACCGCTCACCACCCGCCAACCGATACCCAGCCCGACCCGAGCAGTGATCCAACCCTTCCGGGTAACTGCCACCAGTTTATATAGTGGGCATGACATGCTGTGGTATGGAATACACCTTTGGTTAGTTTGGGTCAGGTGTCCTGTCTCTGCTTCCTCCCGGTTTCCACTCCTCCCTGACAGAGCATGAGACTCAAAAAGTCCTTGGTCAGTCTAAACGTTACTGAGCAGCAACTGAAAGCATCCGTGTTATCAGCCCAGGCTGAAAGTCAAAACCACAGCACTGCACCAGCTGCTAAGAAGGAGAAAAATGACTGCTACTGTTGAACCCAGGACAAGTATTCTGTTATCTTTACACAAAACTGAGAAGAGTTCTTGTGTGTCCTGAAGGGCCTCACAGGGGTTTTGTTTACTGATTATGAAATTCAGATACTTTGTGTCTGTGTGGGTTTTCATGATAACTTTGATTTGCTATTTTGGGAATACAATAGAAGCTTCCTAGGGAGTAACAAAAGGAAAAAGAATGATTTTAGAAAAGTAAAGTTTAAATCTGTTTTTTCCTTTCATTTAATTTGTCTTTACAAAGAATGTAGAATCCTATCTACCTGAACTCAGCTCACTAAGATTTTCACCATGCTCTGCTTTACTGTCATGTTACCTTAATGATGTCAGTGAAATAGCTCGTTGTGGAATCACAATCAGGTTGCGACCTTTTAAGCTTTCTGAAAGTTGGCTTCGAGTATATCATGAAACAGTGTCTCAGAAAAGGAAGAGTAATGTGCTATATGTAATTAAAACAGTAGTTGTACAAAACAAACCAAATATATAGGTTAGATTTACTTTTTTTTTTTCTTTAAATATGATGGTAACTAAAAACAAAACAAAAGGAAGAAACATATCCTAGATGCAGTGAAAAAAAACCTAGCAACCAAACAATATTGCTTTAATAGTGTTTTTCTTCAGGTGTTTTTGCCCTATGTTTCTGTAGAATGTACAAATTTTAGGGAAGATGTTATGTTGCTAAATGTAGGGTACTCTTTAATCCTCTCATTTAAAAGTAAATAATGCAAGTGATGGAGTTTGTTATAAAGTACATTTAGAAGTTAATTTCAGTGGATTTTTCCACATTTTTATTTTTACTTTAATGAACATTTCTGGCAATTTCTTAGAAGATATTTTCTTCTCACGAAGCCTTGCTTTTTTTGTGATTCAATATTTTTCATGTTAAGTGGGTGTGATGAAGTATGATATTACACAGTAATAAATACTTACTGCTGACTCTGCTGAGAATGAAGCAAAGCTTGTAAAGAAGACAAGTTGGAGTCTGCAGTAATGTCTGTAACTAAATTGAACATATGTGTCTCAAATTCCTGGGGTCTTGATTACCCAGAAAAGAAGTCAGCTGGGTGCTGTCGCATGTCTTCTCTGATCCTTGCCCTTTCCTAATGAAGCCAAGGTTGGAATAGTAGGGACTTAATGCAGCCAAGTTGTCAGGCCCTTATGAGTTGGGATATGTGTTTGTATTCAGCATATTTGAGGACCACCAGGTCGACTAAAATATATCCAATGAGTTTCTGTAACGTTTTCTTTGTGGAAGGCAGCAATTTAGGTAGAAGTGAAAGAATTTTGAGTTTGTAATTGAATTCACACTTAGAGGGCCCACAGGAGATTTGGGAAGACATTTTGCCTCCAAAATGAAAGTTCATGCACTCCACTCTTTTCTGATACCTCAGGCAGATGTAAGTCCTGAAGCGTGTGGATGTTCTACCTATTCTGTCGTCACTTAATTTATGAGGTTACTGTGTCTGTGGTCATGGATATAAACAGTGTATTGTGTACCTGTATTAGTGGTATTATGCCGATTGCTAATGTCTACTGAAACTGTAATTTGCTGCCTAGTCATTGCCATTGATAGAGATCACCATGTACTAGCACAGCATGAGTATTACAAAGATGTTTGAGAAATACAACAAATACAAACCATGCCAGCATTGATTTGACTTTATCTTTGGATCATATTCTTGGTTTAAGGGAACCTGCTTTCACACTGCTCCAGGAGAATAAAATGGATTTAAAGTCTGGAAGGTGTGTTTGGGTTTTTCCTTCTGTAAAGAAATGTGCAGTAAATGCCACACTACTCTGCCTTCCTATTCTGCAGAGGAGTTGCATCAGGGAAGACCAAAGGCAGGAATAAATACAGCCAGAACAGTATAATGTTCAATGCAACTGTTCAACAAAACAGGAATCATTTCAATAAGTTATGTTTACAGTGTAGGCATTGTTTATCTCACTTAGCTGCAGATCCACAGAGTGCCTTATAAAATTCACATACACGTGCATATTTAGCTTGCAGAGTTTCTTCCGAAGCTCATTATGTGACGTGAGGTGTGAATGAGCTGAAGGAAAGGGGGGATTTTTTGTTCTTAAAAATGTATTCTTACTGCACTTTTCCTCTTGACTATGATCCGGACCAAGACAAAGATTTTTCTTCTGGCAACATATGGCAAATCAAACTACATGTAACTTACATGTGCTCCTTGAGACTGATGTTCTTGTTACTTCCTTAACTACTAGCAGTGGAATGTCAAGGGCTCTGAAATGTGCCAGTCAGGTTTATCTGTTCCAGGGCTGGAGATTGAGCATTGCTGTTCCTGGAAGTGGGGATTATTCATCAAGATTATCATGGTACCTTATATTAGATGAAAATTAGATGGACTTGAGAAATTTCTGAGATTTAATAAAATAATACTTTCAACAAAAGCTGTCTAAATGTGTGTAGTTGTGACTGCTCTTTTCTGTATGCATGACTGAACAATCTCGTAACTGCTTTCACTTTTGCACCTGTATGGCAGTCTGGGATGAGCAAACCTCCTTAAAGCAGCACATCTCTGTGTGTTTTCTGGTTATTGTGCAGCTGGCTGGTCTACTGAATGAAATTCATTTGGTTTTGCTCCTATTAGTTATTTATAAACAGAAATTTCTATTATCTCTTTGTCAGGAGGTCTGACATTATCTCTGCCATATAACGGTATGAATATGTAAGCTGGAAGGAGGTCTGTAGTTTGACTTCCAGCTTACAGCTGGATCAGCTGTGAGCTCAGACCAGGTTTCTCAGAGTTTTATCTCCATGAACATAGACTGCACAGCTTCTCTGGATGACCTGATTTACTGTTTGACAGTCCTCAGAGCAAGAAAGCATTTCCTTTCCTGAAACAGTATCTCTTGTTTCAGCTTCTGCCCACTGTCTCTCATTCTCCTGCCATGCTGTAGAAGAACCCAGCTCCATCTTGTGACAGGCCTCCCCGTGGCTACTAGAGGGCTGCAGCTAGGTCCCCTGAAGCCGCGTCTGCTTCAGGCTGAACTAGACCCCGTCCCTTCATTTCTCGTTACAGGGCAAGTAATGCAAGACACTGATTCCATATGCATAAGGCTCCTCTTTTGGGTTAAAGTGTTCAGGCTGCATGTTGCAATCTGTGTGCTAGTGCCTTAGGTATGGAATTTTTAATGAAACTTCTGGATTAAGTGCTGCCACAATTACTGTTATTATAGAATCATAGAATCATAGAATAGTAAGGGTTGGAAAGGACCTCAAGATCATCGAGTTCCAACCCCCCTGCCATGGGCAGGGACACCTCCCACTAAACCATGCCATCCAAGGCTATGTCCAACCCCACCTTGAACGCCGCCAGGGATGAAGCATCCACAACCTCCCTGGGCAACCCATTCCAGTGCCCCACCACCCTCACAGTAAAGAATTTCTTCCTCATATCCAATTTAAACCTCCCCTGTTTAAGTTTAAACCCATTACCCCTTGTCCTCTCACCACAGTCCCTAATGAAGAGTCCCTCCCCAGCATCCCTATAGGCCCCCTTCAGGTATTGGAAGGCTGCTATGAGGTCTCCACGCAGCCTTCTCTTCTCCAGGCTGGACAGCCCCAATTTTCTCAGCCTATCTTCATACGAGAGGTGCTCCAGTCCCCTGATCATCCTCATGGCCCTCCTCTGCACTTGTTCTAACAGTTCCATGTCCTTTTTATGTTGAGGACACCAGAACTGCACACAATACTCCAAGTGAGGTCTCATGAGAGCAGAGTATAGGGGCAGGATCACCTTCTTCGACCTGCTGGTCACACTCCTTTTGATGCAGCCCAGGATACGGTTGGCCTTCTGGGCTGCAAGCGCACACTGCTGGCTCATGTTCATTTTTTCATCAACCCACACCCCCAAGTCCTTCTCCTCCGGGCTGCTCTGAATCTCCTCCCCGCCCAACCTGTAGCTGTGCCTGGCATTGCTCCGACCCAGGTGGAGGACTTTGCACTTAGCATGGTTAAACTTCATTAAGTTGGCATCAGCCCACCTCACAAGCATGTCAAGGTCCCTCTGGATGGCATTCCTTCCCTCCAACTTATTAGCAAGATATCATTTTGCTTCAGTGGAGTGGGGTTTTCCTTCACTGTGTTTCAGATGCCCCGTAGATAGTCTGCAGTTATTCACTTACGTAAAAGCTGTGATAAAACCTTGAAGAATTTTTCTGATTAAAAATATAACTAAGAATCGTCACATTTAACAAGGAATATATTAAATGTTAACAGTGCTTAGTCACAGCATGGTTCCTGGGGAGATTTGAGATGTCCTTGTTTTTATGCATTTTGTAGTGGTGACGGTTGTTGGTTGTATTCTGTTTTGTTTATTGAACAACCTGCTCTGAATATGCTTATAATTTTTTCTTTTTCATACTATTTTAATATATTTTTGGATATCAGGTACACATGAAATACTCTATGGGGAAATATCATCTTCTGATTATCTTTATACAGAATAATGCAACTGTCAAAATCATGATGTCAATTTAATTAGAATAGTGTTCCCACAGGGAAACAGAAATTCTTACCGTGAGAATTTGTGGACTTGGTGAACCCAGTTTATCTTCCAGTTTTCAGGCTTCTTGTAAAAATACTATTTCTAGGAAAAAAATCATGCAGGTGATAATTGCAGTTTATTGAGCAGGGACCAGTAACAGCAAAATTTTTTGCATGACAGGGAAATATTTTCTCTTTACAAATTAATATGCTGTAAAACAATAATATGAAGGAAGTGTACCTTTGTATTTCACATGAGAAATGGTTGGCAATGCAAGGTATAATTTCAATGAGAAGTATTTCATTCTCTTGCTAAATTCTCTTTAGTTTGCATGGTTCAGGATTAGGGTATTAGTGATGACTAAGATCATGGTTATGTTTAAGTAAATGATTAAGAAAATAATATACTGCTACAAAAAAAGAAAAAAAGGGGGAGGGGGCAGGACCAGATGTAAAAGAGAGAGCAGCTGAATAGGACTTTTAAAAACTAATTGCCACTATGCAAAATTAGTATCTCATTTTTTCTGAAGGGCAACGAACGTGTATCATAGATGCTTGATGATAAGCCTTGCTTGCTCCTGACTATTAGGGATGAGGAGGATTATTTACTTGCAGGCCACCACTGTCTTTCCCTTCAGGCAGCATTACCCAGAAGCCTCAGGCTTTGCTGCACAAACTCCCCTACTGAACTTGTTAAGCACGGTTTCTGCTGAGCTGTCAAGGGCAGGGAGGTTGCTTTCCCTCTTTAGGACACAGCCACTACTGCTCCTGCCCTACGACAAGATCGGAGACTTCCATTATTCTAACATGATAACCGAGTTTTGCTTCTTGTCCTTTTAAGTGACATAGTTGCTACAAACATCCTGTCACCTGCATGGTGGTGTTTATGATTTGCTGCTACAGAAAGAACTGTTAAAGGGAAACACAGTAGTGACAATACCAGTTTGTTCTACTTAATTGTGGTGTTTTACAGAAGCATTTGAAATCACCTTTACAGATAGTCATCAGGGCCTAGACAGGTGCATTTTAATTTACCAATGTTCAGTTTTATGCCAGAGTCATTCCATTCAGATAAGCGCAGTTCCACTGAATAAACTGGCATAGTATATGAACAAATGAAAGTAACAAGTGAAGATACACAGTTGATGATTATCAGCTTATATCCTAGGATTTTGGGGTGGACTGATATTCAGAGACCAGGCTGTGATTTTGATGTATGATCAAGTCCATCACTCCTAAAATCTGTTTTCATCTGTTTAAATTGTTTTCATGAACATCGTTAATGAGTTTTCTTTTACATTTTTTATTCACAAGAGTTGGGCTTTGGGGATTTTTTTTTTCCTTTATTTTGTCTTTTTTTTTTTTTTTTTTAGATCTGACTTGGAGGGCAAACTTGTAAACAATACAAAACCCCACAATTTCCTAATTGGTGTCCTCAACGTAAAAAGGACATGGAAGTGTTTGAACAAGTGCAGAGGAGGGCCACAAGGATGATCAGGGGACTGCAGCACCTCCCGTATGAAGATAGGCTGAGAAAGTTGGGGTTGTTCAGCCTGGAGAAGAGAAGGCTGCATGGAGACCTCATAGCAGCCTTTCAGTACCTGAAGGGGGCCTATCGGGATGGTGGGGAGGGACTCTTCATTAGGGACTGTAGAGATAGGACAAGGGGTAATGGGTTCAAACTTAAACAGGGGAAGTTTAGATTGGATATGAGGAAGAAATTCTTTAGTGTAAGAGTGGTGAGGCACTGGAATGGGTTGCCCAGGGAAGTTGTGAATGCTCCATCGCTGGCGGTGTTCAAGGTGGGGTTAGACATAGCCTTGGATAGCATGGTTTAGTGGGAGATGTCCCTGGCCATGGCAGGGGGATTGGAACTAGGTGATCTTAAAGTCTTTTACAACCTTAACTATGCTATGATTCTATGATTCTATGGTCATTTTGTATTTATGCACCAAAAATGGTAGGGGGCATTTGGATGAAACCTGTGTAACTGTTTAATTAAAGTCTGATCTTGTCGCATGTATAGAAGGGAAGAAAATAAGGTTTGTACAGACACAATTGCATCTGGCATATGTAACTTCTGTGAGTTGTTTTGGCAATTAATTCAAGTGTCAGATGTTCAAGGACAGATGTTCAACAGCATGAGCATTTTCAACCTGTTTCTTTCACTTTTCCAGCTGAAATTCAGAGGTTTTTCCCACCTTCTGGGTACATGCTTTTTAGATAATTCACACCATTCCTCTTCTCTCCACAGGTTCCTCCCTTTAACTCAGCTTTTGTCCCTTCTATGTCTGAAACAGAGAGTTAAATCTAGCTGCCATCATGGCAATGGGAGAGAAAGTGGGGATAGGTGTTGAGCATGCGGAAGAGGTTTTTTCTGGGATTACTTGGAGCTTAAGCAATTATGGGCAGTAAAGATTGATTTTTGCCCAATATTCCCTGAGCTGAAGCATGTTCAGCCGCTCTGTGGGAACTGTATATGTGCAGTCTGCTTAGTGCTTCATCAGGGTTGTGAAGGTGGGTTGTCAGAGAGTCTAAGTGCTAAAGTAAATGTGAGGATTTGAAAAGGCTTGTAATTTGGGCAAGTTAAGATAGATTTTTGCAGGGATAGCCAGAACTCTGCTTCTTGCCAAATGTATAACTCTGAAGTTCCTATTTATTCATTCATGCATTGAGAAAAAAGTGAAGAAACAGCTAATCTAAAATTAAGACTCTTTGCATCACAAATAGCTTGTAGATGGATAGACAAAAAATAATTTTATTTTCATGGGCTTGTTAAAGCATTGTTTGCAGTAAATCATAAGCTTGTTTATATTTCTTTACTGTTTATAGCTCTAGATCAGGCAGTTTCTTTACTAGCTCCCTTTATTTTTCCATGGTTCAGCTGTTTTACAGCCTTCCAGTCCTTGACAGCGCTTAGTTACTGTAATAGAATTGTCTGTAGGCACCAAGTTTTCACTGAAACAAATCCTAATAGAATTGAACTTTGTAGCTCACCAATTTGTGTTGAAGTTTTGGCAGCCTCTTTTATTTTTGCCTGGCTGAAAACACAGAACAGGCTATGATTCTTGCCACTTTGATGGCTCCTTGAATGTTTAGGCAATTAGGTATATTCGGTGCGGTATTTGAGTGTTTAACTTGAGTATGACAGTGATTGAAGTTCGAAATGGTTTGTCCAATGCAGCTTTCATGAGAAGAACTCAGTGATGGTGAATGGACTTTATCAGGCAAGGTAGTCAAAGCAGTGCATTTTTTTTAGATATTCATGTAACCCTGAGAGCAAGAGACTGCAAGAATGAGGATGAGGAATGGAGGGGAGCATCTCTTCTATGAGGAGAGGCTGAGACCTGGGACTGTTCAGTCTGGAGAAGACAAGGTTCAGGGGGATCTTGTTAATGCATGTAAATCGCTGAAGGAAGGGTGAAAAGAGGACAGAATCAGGCTCTTCTCAGTGGTGCCCAGTGGCAGGAGCAGACACAATGGGCACAAACTTAAACTATGAGGCTCCCTCTGAATGTAAGAAAACACTTTTTTCACTGTGAGGGAGACTGAAATCTGGGATAAGTCGTCCAGAGAGGTTGTGGAGTCGCAGTCCTTGGAGATATTCAAAAGCCTTCTGGACATGGTCCTGGGCTGCTGGCTGTGGGTGGTCCCATGTTTGAAGGGCAGTAGGACCAGATGATCTCCAGAGGTCTTTTCCAATCTTAAGCATTCTATGATTCTGTGAGGATAACTGGAATCCTGCTTTTGCCTAAGGTGTGCTCAGTTGTAAAATTTATACCCTAAATTGCTACACTTGAAAGGAAAATTGCTCAGTTAGAGGCTGAGCACTTCACAGTTTTGGGTGTGCCTTATTTGTCTTTCATTGTTTATACATATAAATTCTATACAAATACATAAGATTTCACAATTTATATTCCAAGCTAAAGTATACAAATATGATTTTTCTTTGTGCATGTGTGCAGTAAAATTCTGCTAACAGCAGTTGATGTAGCTAAGTTTAAACGAACTGAATTTTAGTAGTTCACATCTACAGAATGTGTTTTTAAATATTTAAGAAAAAAAATTTATCAGTGGTATCTGATTCTCACAGATGGACTCAAGCTATAATTACAGTGAATGATCATAGAATCATAGAATAGTTAGGGTTGGAAAGGACCTTAAGATCATCTAGTTCCAACCCCCCTGCCATGGGCAGGGACACCTCACACTAAACCATGCTATCCAAGGCTATGTCCAACCCCACCTTGAACACCGCCAGCGATGGAGCATTCACAACTTTCCTGGGCAACCCATTCCAGTGCCTCACCACCCTTACAGTAAAGAATTTCTTCGTCATATCCAATCTAAACTTCTCCTGTTTAAATTTTAACCCGTTACCCCTTGTCCTCTCACTACAGTCCCTAATGAAGAGTCCCTCCCCACCATCCCTATAGGCCCCCTTCAGATACTGGAAGGCTGCTATGAGGGCTCCACACAGCCTTCTCTTCTCCAGGCTGAACAGCCCCAACTTTCTCAGCCTATCTTCATATGGGAGGTGCTGCAGTCCCCTGATCATCCTTGTGGCCCTCCTTTGGACTTATTCCAACAGTTCCATGTCCTTTTTATGTTGAGGACACTAGAACAAATCTGCAGAAGATATTAAACAGCAGTGAGCTTAAATTTTTCAGCTTCTGATTTACAAATATGAGTTTCAGCAGCAAGATCCGTGTGCTTCAGATGACACTGTAATAGTAGTATATTTTATCGTTGAATATTGTTAATACTCAGTAGTAGCAATGCTAATTTTTCATTTCTATAATTACAGTGCTTTTTAAAATTCTGTTTTGATTTGGTTTGATTTTATTCTATTCAATTGATTTTGGGATAAACTGGAGCACTGTGTCATAAGGGCTTAAAATGCTACTTTAAAGGGAGCTCATTTTGTCATCAGAAAAGCGTGGGTGAACCTGTGCCACACACTGCCCAGTATAGGGGGACAGATTCAACAACGCAGTGAAGAGTGTCATCATGTGCACTTCTCCCATACTTGCAGCGCTACTTTTGCATAGATAATTTCACCTAATTTGGAAGTTTATATTTTCATGGTAGCTGTACAGGATAGCTTACACTGAAAAAAGTCTTCTATGTCATATGTAATCTGCCTTTATATGCTATCACACCAATAAAATGCTGTTCAAGTCATGGGAGATTGCTTCAGAGCGTCATTCTCAAGGGCGAAAACATTCCTCCAACTGCAGCCTAAATTTATTCATACCCAATCACAGCCTTCTGCTCTGGTGCTCTTGCATGGTTTTTAATTTAAAGAGTTTTTTCCTTTTCTGGTGCACATTTCTTTCTCTAAGAGTAAGCAATCTACATAGTTTTGCTTTTCTCTTACGTTGGCTTTTCAGCCTGTTGATCTTAGTATCTATTCCAGAAGCTCACATTTTTTGAACGTGGGTCACCAGAATTCTCCATAATACTCCATGTATGTGCTTACTGTGTCTGGTACAATTATTTTTATTCTCTGGTTCAGCTGATTACGTCTTACCTGATTGCATTGTAAGATTTTATTTGTCTTTTGTCACATCATTCCTATAGCAGAGTTGCAAGTGTGTCTACTTCAGTTTCTATTATATAGTGAGTTTCCACCTCACAGCAAAAGTTCATTTTAATCCCTGAGTGTGTAGCCCTGCTTTCTGAGCTGCTTAGATATAGTAATCCGCTTCCAGACTTCAGTCAGCTCAATTTCTTTGATTAAGATATTCTGATTCCACTGTAATGGCATTTACCAAATATGAGTCACTGGTAACCTTTACAAGCACTGTTGCGATTTTCCTCCAGAATGATGGCAAAAAGTATTAAAGACTTAGATTAGTCTTTAAGAAACTCCAGCCTTTGTTCCTACTTATATCAGCTTGTGAGGAAGCTCCTTCATCAAAGTAGCCCTGGTTCGGATTTCTATACCTGCAAAGAAACTTACTTTGTGATTAGTTTCAGTGGTAGATAGGGAGACAGCTCTCTGAGTTAGGTACTGCTTGAGGTAAAAGTGACAGCATTTGTCAGTATTACTTGGTAGAGAAGTATCACAGATAAAATACCAGTGGTATAATTCTTTAAGTAAGTGCTTGGAGACACTTAGGAAAAAAAAGGAAATCAGATGAAGGTATGAAACCATTGTGAATGTCCTTTATTTAGACATCGATGTCCTTCGGCAGAAAGGGGTTGGAGCTAGATAATCTTAAAAGTCTCTTCCATCCCAAACTATTCTATGAACGGGGAAGTTGTGAATGCTCCATCGCTGGTGGTGTTCAAGGCCGGGCTGGACAGAGCCTTGGATGGCATGGTTTAGTGGGAGGTGTCCCTGCCTATGGCAGGGGGGTTGGAACTAGACGATCTTAAGGTCCTTTCCAACCCTAACTATTCTGTGATTCTATGATTCTATGAATATGTGAGTAAGTATTCATAATTTAATTCTAAATGTATTTAAAATCCTCATGCCTCCAAACTTTCAAAAATAGCAATTACATTCTTTCACTTGCTTAGCTTTTTGTAGAGCTGCGTATCTACACTACGTGCAACTGTAGTGAAAGTGATCTTAAGAATTAAAATGGCCAAATTCTCCACAGAATAAATAGAGGATTCTGCATTTTTGTAAACCTTTAGTAAATTGTTGTCATTTCACTAGCTTAGGCATGAAAAGAACTGAGATATGATTTTAGAATGTCTTTTCTGTAAGCCAAGAATCATTATGTTTAGTTTGATTTTCTGCATAGATTTATGTATAAATTCCAGATGCTGCATCCCTTCATCCTGATTTAGTATCTTGGATAGCATATGCCTAGCATGTCTCCATTAGTTTTGAATTATTTCAGTATATTGTGAGCCCTTCCATGTCCAAGTCAAATTTTCTCTGCTGCTTTTAGGCTATTGAACTCACTGTAGGCACAGAAGGGATAATTCTCTTACCTTTGGTAGTGGAAATTTATTCCATGTGATGAATTTGGTACAATGCATTTAAGTTTTCATGACTTATTAAATAGAAATATTAAACATTCAAATTCAAATTCAGACATTTTTGCAAAATCTCTCCAGTTTGTAGTGCTTAATGTTATGGAAAGTCCTATTAATGTCATGTAATATTGGCAAATCTACTGAAATTAGCTGTTTACAGTAATTTGCCTGCCTGACATGGTGCTTCAAGGAAACAAAACTTTTCATTGTTTTAGGAGCTCATACAGTGAGTAAAAGATGGAACTGTAGCTTATGCTTTCAATTTTCAAACATATGCTACCTTCAATCTGATCTCATAGAAATTTTTGTATAACTGCATGTTAAGTACACTACTTGACTGTAGAATGGTGACTTGAAGCCCTAACAAACAAAGATATTTGTAGAATAACTGGTACTGATCTGTATAGATTTCAATATTTTTAAATTTCTTTATTTGATGAGAGTACTGCTTGTCTTTAAGGCTGCAGTTAAAAAATAAATTTCTTTTCAATAAACATGTTTTGTTCAATCTAACTTTGTAAGAGCCTCTAGAGGAGCAGACACACAAACGTTATTATACACAAGCCTTTCATGTTAAACGAAGAACTGCAGAATGTGTAAATGGCAACATGACGCCAGCTGCAGAACTGCAGTGAACTGGAAAAAACTCACACATATATACGTAGTATGTAGGCCATATTTTTTTATTATGGTCATTACAGATGCTACTGTAGTAGGCACAGAGTTTATAGGCAAGAGAATGATTTTTCATCAGTATCTTGAAATCTTTCTTTCTGAAAAATCCATTCTTAAATTGGTGCGTTTGTCTATTAGCATGCGTGGATTGCACTTTGAGTGTAATATTGAATAGTTATTCTTACTAATGAACTTCACTGGGTTTCCTAGATTTCTAGCTGATTTGTCACCATCGAAACAATCTTTTTAAGTTTAAACTTAAGGAAAATAAGTTATTAAAGGAACAAATGCTAAGTTGACTCTGATCAGTTGTATCAGGCTGTTTTCATCTTGTGTATTGTGCAGAAAATGTCATCTGTGTGTGAACACTAAGTTCACTATTTCCCATGCCATTCTACATGGTGAAAAAACAGATACCTGTAGAACAGCAAATCCAGTCTTTCAGAAGATTCTGAAGCTGTTGTGCATAATCATCTCAAATGCTGAACATCCTGATTTTAGTTACTAACTTCTTCAGAATACTGCTTTTAAAAATGAATTAAATGAGCGCATAATGGTTTTCTAATAAGTATTCTTTTCATTTCTGACTGTATACAGTGGAGTGGAGATACTATGAAAATGAGTAATGTATTTGCAACCACATGGAGATTAAGATACATTTAGTGGAGATGATGTGAATGACAGTAGTGCAGCAGCACAGGCAGATGTGTGATAAACATAAAATGTGAATACATGAAATAATTAATTAGTTATGAATACATTCTATTTCTATATGTGGAAAAAAACAAAATGCAGCCCATCCAGGCAAAATAAGCAACAGAACAATTTAATTACAGTTCTTTAGTCACTAAAAACACAAAATATGAGCAAGTGTGCTGTGAGGACTGGGCACAGGAAAGATGCACAAAGTCATAAAAATGACATTTTGGGAACATCTTCCAATTCACTGTAGAAATCATGTTTGCTTCTGCAGATGCCAAGGGAAGCTCTTCTAGTCAAAGTGAAGAGTGGTTACGGGCACTACGGTTATGTCCGGACTGTGACCTGGCTCCTAAGGATCAAGATTAAATCAGTGCACTGTGCTCTGTTCGTGCTGTTTCTTCCTGTGGAAACAAGAGCACAGGAAAGTGGCAGATAATGTGTGTCTGGATGGAGCAGGAACATTTGACATGCGCATATGAGAATATAGGCACAACAGGGCATGAACTTAGATTTAACGACTGGAAGTCTCCCAGGTCCCACAGGATAAACATATTCTGTGATAGTCAAAGTGCTGCTGAGAGATGGAGCCAGCAGCCCAAGTTTCAGCACACATTCTCTGGCACTGGCTAAACTTTTGGGTTTCCAGGTTCCAAAATGTAAAGCACTTGCACAGTCTATGCAAGTGCTTCAAGAGAGACTGATTGGTGACTGTGCTTGTTTGAGAATAATTTGAACAAGAACAAAATAAGAGATATTGATTTGTTTGGTTTGTAATTGATTATATTCAAGTATTTTTTAAAATGCGAGCTTCTTTGTGATGAATTATTCTGTATATACCCTGTATATCTTTCTAACTGATGGCTGGATAGACACCTTTAATTTAGAAATGAAAGAATAAGTAAGAAATATGTACTATCAAAATACATACTTTGGAAATACATTTCAGACAGACAGTAACAGCAGAAAGTTCTCAGCAGTGTGCCAACTGCTGTCCATCAGCATGCTGCACAGCAGGCAGTGTGTTCCTGCAGCTGTGACACTGCTTCTTCACTCTCCAGTTTCCTGAAACCATTCCACCAGTACGGATTGTTGTTTTTTTTTTCCACTCTACTTCTGCTGCTCCAAATGACATAAAACCTTTGTCCTCTGAACATACTGAGGTTATCTCAAGATTGAGCAATGATATATGATGGTGTGAGCCCATGAGTGCCGATACACATCATCTTCCCAAGTAGGGATTTGGCCAAGGATGACTGGTTACCTTGACGCACTTGGGCATGGATTTGCTTTCTGCAGAAACTGATGGGAAGCAGCCTGGTGCTCAGTGGTGGAGCAGGCTGTGGCTAGTGCGTGCACCTGAGTCTCAAAGCTTGGAAATTTAGACAACAGATTTGTTAATGGGACTGTCTCAGCGTCTCTGCTAAAGACATTCAATAGAAGCAGATAGCCAAAAGCCACACTTTGACAAATCCTCTTTTTCTCCTCAAAATATAAAAAATTGAAAAGTCCTTAATGTGTGAGGCATTTAGAAATATATTCCCATTCTTTGGATCAGTACTGCTGAGTCTTGTCAGCTGCATTGCAGTGGCTGCTGAAATCAATTTCTCCCTTTCTTCCTTGATATGCTCCCACTGCCCATAGCTCCTCATCCTTTTTTTTTCTTCTAAAATTGTATAGTATTACTATCAAACTCAGCACCCTACAAACTATATATTAGCTTTAAAGCTGCCACCAATGGTTTTGTTTGTTTGTTGTTTTTTAAAAAGCAAAACTCTCCTGGCATTGTCTCATAAAAAACATTAACTGGAGACTTAAAGGAAAAGAATGAGCCTGCATTGCTTCTGTTCAGTACTCCTGAATGGGGTAATCCATCACTTATGGAGGTGTTTATGAAACTGTGTAGCTTAAAATATTGCTCCTTTTCATAAGTAGAGTTTCTATATTATTTCTTTTACTCTGCAAGCTTTTTCACAGCTGCTTTAAGTGAAGATTGGCCTTAATGAAGATGGGCCTTTTTTTTCTCGTTTCAATAGTGTGTACTAATCTGTTGGCCCCTGTGAGTGAACAACATATGACTGTCCATGCGTAGTGTTTCATAACTGCTTTCATAGAATCATAGAATCATAGAATAGTAAGGGTTGGAAAGGACCTCAAGATCATTGAGTTCCAACCCCCCCGCCATGGGCAGGGACCCAGAGCAAAACAAAGTCTGTTCGAATGCTTTGGTTCTCTGATTTAATGAAAGTAGTGCATATTATCAGAAATTTGAGTATGTTTTGGGCCAATCTAGGTGCTCCAAAAATTCTGTGCATCTTTACATGTTTCATCCTTCTTATACAACAATTCAAATATGTGATTAAAAGGTAAGTGGCCTACATGTCTGTTCAGATTTGTTGCTTGCTATTTCTTCCACTTCACTGTTTCATTTGCAAAGCTGAAGGACATCCATGTCTAAATAGACTATGCCGTGATGAACATAAGTGGTTGCTTTTAAAAGCTGCTTTCCTTTTTATGTATGACAACCTAGAGAAGGGCTATGCCATTCAGCCATTTTTTATGCTTACTGAGCAGTACACTATTACAAAAGCACTGGTGAGAAGGCTGCATTGCTTTTTGCAGCCACACATCTTGCTGCTTTAGGATATTGGCAGCGTGGTTGGGTTGTCCCAGTCCCTGGATGAATTATTCAAGCTCTTGACATCAGAAGTTTCTGCTTGCGGATTGGCTGGTGCTTGGATAATAAAATCTTTCTGCAGGAAAACAGTGGAGAAGGATGATGGCAGTGAGACCAGCAGAACTGCTACTTCCAATACAGCTGGCTTTGTCTGGCTGTTGCATCTCGGCAAAAATATATAACAATGCTTTTAAGGTTTGGCTTCATGTAAATTCTCCGATTAGAGCAAGTGGAGAGATTTGTATAAGAGGCCTGCATCTCCAGTGAAGGAGAAAAACCTGATTGTGCTTTAAAAATTACTTCTGGCTGTATTCTAAAGAAACCCTGCACGCTACAGGAGACAGGAGAAGCAGGCACAGCAGCAGCAGACGCAGCAGCTACAGCAGCAGCACTTATGGCTCGCTACAAAGGTGCTGGTAGCAGAAATGTTACATCATTAAATCTGCTTCCTGGGTTCTTTCAGTATTGGCAGGGTAAGTGGTGCAAATAAGGAGCTGACAATTCTTGCAGGTGGGGAGAGCCTGACAAACTGTATACCAAGTGTTTTGTGGGTATGGGAAAGAGTGACTCTGCAGAGAATTTACATTAGTTCAATGAAAATAACACATTTGCTTCCGGGGAAATTTGTAAAAAGCATATTTATAATAGAATTTCTAAATTTGTAAAATCAATGTATTACTTGTATGTTATGTTACAATGGTAAAATTATTAATGGTTGCTGTTGGGCTTATAAAGAATATATTCCCCATATTTTTTCCATTGAAACAGATAATTTTGGAAGGCTATTTCTGTTGATTATTGATATGACTGAAGCTGAGTATGTCTTCTCCTGGTAAATGCTTAGAATCTAGAAGCTGTTTGTCTGATTTCCAATTGTTGTCAGAAGGCTGTGTCTTAAATCACCAGGATGCATTGGAACTATAAATTAGAGGATCATTTTCACATGTTTCTTTGATAGCAAGTTTGACTTCTGAAGGCCTAGCTCTTTTCTTTTGGCATGCTGCTGTGTTGGGGCTTCGGGGGAATTTTAAGTTACAGAAGTGTGAATGAAGTTAGAGATGGACTGATTCTGTGTGCTTGATCCCCATGCCCAGACCTACTCGCACACAGCCCAATTCAAGTGTGCAAGTACTTCCATTGAAACTAATTGGGCTACCTGTATATGTAATTGGTTGTCAGAGCACAGTAGACATTTATATATGTCACAAGGAAAACATCTTGTTCATGGCTCTGCGGAGAAGGACTTGGGGGTGTTGGTTGATGAAAAAATGAACATGAGCCAGCAGTGTGCGCTTGCAGCCCAGAAAGCCAACCGTATCCTGGGCTGCATCAAAAGGAGTGTGACCAGCCGGTCGAGGGAGGTGATCCTGCCCCTCTACTCTGCTCTCGTGAGACCTCACTTGGAGTATTGTGTGCAGTTCTGGTGTCCTCAACATAAAAAGGACATGGAACTGTTAGAACAAGTGCAGAGGAGGGCCACGAGGATGATCAGGGGACTGGAGCACCTCTCGTATGAAGATAGGCTGAGAAAATTGGGGCTGTTCAGCCTGGAGAAGAGAAGGCTGCGTGGAGACCTCATAGCAGCCTTCCAATACCTGAAGGGGGCCTATAGGGATGCTGGGGAGGGACTCTTCATTAGGGACTGTGGTGAGAGGACAAGGGGTAATGGGTTTAAACTTAAACAGGGGAGGTTTAGATTGGATCTGAGGAAGAAATTCTTTACTGTGAGGGTGGTGAGGCCCTGGAATGGATTGCCCAGAGAGGTTGTGAATGCTTCATCCCTGGCGGCGTTCAAGGTGGGGTTGGACATAGCCTTGGATGGCATGGTTTAGTGGGAGGTGTCCCTGCCCATGGCGGGGGGTTGGAACTCGATGATCTTGAGGTGCTTTCCAACCCTTACTATTCTATGATACTATGATTCTGTGGTTAGAACCCATGCATCAAGAAGTCTGTTTTTCAGAATGTAGAAACAATTGACATGTATAAAGTCAAGATGCTCCCTGCCAAAAATGTTCAGTGTTAAATGAAGCACAGTGAATTATTTTAAGTGGTATTTTTCATAACTTGCCTGTCAGTGCAACAAGTTGATTCAAAGAATGAAATGAATGTTTTAAAAATGATGTAAGACAGCCCACCTCATGAAATCAAAGAAAACAAAAATAAAGAATGCAAAATTACTTTCTTAGGCATGACATGTGCTAATCTAGCAGTAGGTGCTGGTGAGTGTATATATATATATATATATTTCCTCTGGTATTTCTTATATCTGTGGTATTGTTTATATACAAAGAAAATATCCCTGAGCCATAAGACTTTTTGGAAGCTCATATGTGGTCAGGGAGCCATCATTGTCCTATTTAAGATACCATTTTGGCTGATGAACTGTGTGTGGCAGTTTGTATCTTTATGTACCCTCATTGTGGAGCAGCACTGCCTGAGTAAATCAGGAAGCTTATTATTAGTAGTGCATCAAATTTAGTAGATATCTATAACAGAACTCTAAAGGGGATTAAAGAATATTCGCTTTTAATTTTACACATGTGAAAGAGGTTAAATCACAATTCAGTGCTGCAGAAGTCAGTAACAAAGGCTGCAGCTAAAATTAGATTTTTCGTCTGTAGGTTTTGGGATATGCATGTGTTCTTATAAAAAGCAAATATTTAACAGTAATTTTATTAATTTGGATTCTCGGTAGGGAAATGAAAGTGCTCATTCAGAGCTAAAGATGGTAATAACATGATTCGGTTTGTGTCATAGGTATTTCCTTTCATTTTTGAAATAAAATCTCCAACATAAATACTTGAATGCCCGTGTTGTGAAATTATCCCATGTGTCAATACTGGTTCCCCACAAAAAAGGGACAGGACTGTGGATTGGTTATACGCTGTGATTCTCTTCCCTCTGCAGCCATGACCCTGGCTGCTGAAGTTGGAGGAGCTCATTCAAGAGCTATTTTTGTCTATGCAGCTGGCAACAGTTCCTGAGGGACTATCTGGGAATTGGTGAAATTCACTATAAATCAGACAAGTGCTCTAGGACAGGACTAGCAGTATAGAAGCTGCCTGAACTGGCTAATGGCTTCTCCCTGCCAGGATCTCCCTGAGGACAAATAAGCTTGATAATGCAATTTCAAATCTTTAATTCAACATATTTTCAAATGCACATGCTAAGTGTATTTTTTCTAAGAAGTCCCTAGCTGACTTTCTACGTAAAAGCAACTTTACTGTTAGAGACATGGATTCTAGTTTTAAAGTACAGAGAAATTCTAGGTGCTCGGAACTTGGGTAAATATAGTGCGGACTTAGAATTCAAATTTATTTAGGCATTCAGATTTGAAATGGTGTCTTACAGGTCATTGCCTCATTAAGACTTGCTGTGACTTGCTGTGAAATTCTTCAAACAGTCAAGTGTCAGAGCCTTATTTTAAGAATATGAAATAGTTGTTATGTATAGATATGGGCAAAATTAACTGTCTCAAGAAAATATATTGGCATTTTTGGCAAATGCCAAATGCATTTGTTGTCAATAGGGAATACTATTCTTCTATTATGCACATCTGAAAATATTCAGCAATGTCTAATCAAACTGATTTCCTTTTTTTCTCTTTTCTCAGATGAACAAGAGTCAGTGCAGAAAAGGACTTTCACAAAGTGGATCAACACCCATCTGGCTAAGGTAATATAGGGCTTCGAAAATAATTTTTTTGAAATCAAACCTTTTTCATCTATGCCTGTACAAGTCCTGGAGTACAGAGTATGTTAGACTTGTCTGAGTAGAATGGCATAAACTTAAAAAGGGGTCCCCATTATCTGTACACTGTAAAAGATGAATCCGTTTCAGCATGATAGTAGTCAGCTGCAGCAGCATGAGTGGTGTCTGTCGGCAACCACTCAGCTCCTTTGGCCAAAACTGAAAAGTAGCACAGTAGGTGCTATTTCAGCCAGAGAAAATATTTGAAACTGTGTTCTATGAGGCTGAAACGTTAGCCTTATTACATACAGTGTATTTGAATAAAACTTGAGTCAGTTGTTGTGTAGTTTGACAGAGTCTTCCTGATCTGTTTGCAAACATAAATGGTGCTCCATGAATCCAATGATGCATCTTGGAGTTTATCATGAAACTGTTGTTGCTTCTTCTTACAACAACTTGAAACTCCCTTTTCTGGTTTTAGCAGAATAAAGGCAGTGATTTACGCACAATTTTGAAAGCATAAAGCAGCAACTGGTACTAACTTTATCTGACAGCATAAGCAGTGAGATTTAATTTGGCATTTCCCAGGGTTTTTACACAGCACAGCTCTAACTGTAGTTATCAATTAGTTCAGTAAATAAAAATATTTAAACATCAGAGGTGCTTTTTGAAATGCATGTTTTAAATCATGAAGATAAATGAAATTGAAAATTGAGCGAGGAATAACTGCAGCAACAGTGTTTTAGCTACTGTGTAAGGAACTGCCTAATAATGCCCTCACAAATAAACAGAACAAAGCAGAAAGCCCATATAATGCTGTATCATGTGATTTTGTCTAATGAGACTTTATGGTAGAGCAACAACATTTATTTATATTACTGAGGAATGTAATTGAGGAATTTACTGTGAAATAAGCTGCATTGTAAATTCAACTGCAAGAACAAGGTTGTCTTCAGGACTTCTTGACAGTGGATCCTCACTGGGAATGAGATCTGTCCTCCCGTTCACTTTGAAAGAATTTGGAAAATTCCCCTGTGCAGCAGAGAACTTAAGCTCTTTATGTGCGTTCCATTTACTTCAACCAAGATGGAAAGGCATTCAGTATTTGCTAAAGTGTTAGCAAAGTAGGCTGTAAATGTGTGTCTGAGGAGAAAAAGGACTCTTATTTCATGTTCTTCTATTCCCTAATTTTATTATGTCTTTAATAATTGATCAGTAGTATCTGATAATAAATGACAAGTAGATAAATGTACGTATTGTTAGGTATATGTATGTGTGTGTGTGTATGTAATGATAATTTGCTAGTAATAACTGAGTAATCCTTGGGGAGAGACAAAGTCATGGTGGCACCTCCAACAAGAGATTTTGTTCTGGACTGAGAGTTGTGAATACTACCTACTGTACTAGTTCCTCTTGGATCATGAGAGCTCAGGTAGATGTTTTGAGTTGTGTAACCTAGGCATATATTTTTTAATAGGTTTGATATTGTAATGATTAATCAAATACGTTCAAACCAAGCAGTTAACCAGCCACTGCCCTCACTTTTAGCTACCTGATGTACCCTGTAGTAATTGGTTGGTGTTAATTCACCCTTAAACAGGAAAGTTTTTTCTAATGTATTTTTATTGATGTCTGTCAGCAAGTTTTCCTCACTGCCTAAGTCAAATATATGGATTAGCTGTTTTTCTTCCCATTTATGCTGTTATGCTGCCACAGGGGAAGCGTTGTTCATAGATTATTGAGATTAGACTCAACAAAGGAGGAGTGACCCATGCCATTCAAGCTTTTCGTTTTTTAAAGCCTCGACTTTGAAATCTTTGCCAGTCATGATTTTGTAAGTGTGGAAATATGTTTTCTGAGTTCATTCCAGCTGTAGGAAATACTGATGGGTCTTTGAAATGTGCAGGCCTTCACTTGCACTCATGTTCTGAATTGTAACCCATAAATTCAATGGTTAGGTTATTGTTAATGAGCTGACTGCAAGCCCCATTCCCCATCCTTCTGCATCACTATGGGGTAAGAGGAGCTTGGAGTCAAGGAATGAAGTTTGAATTTTGTCTTAATGAAGTTTGAATTTTGTCTTTATTTCTCACCAACAATCCAGAATCACTGTGCTGAATTTGACTCAATATATATAGGCTTCAAAATTAGCAGTGATTTCACTTCAAACTGGCTCTCCATTTCTTGGCTATTTTAGAAAAATTGTTCTTTTTTTTTTTTTCTTTTCATTTTTTGGAGAAGGTTTAATAGTTGCTATTTTTACTAATCTAGAAAAATTATTAATGCAAAAAGTAATAGGAAGAAATAAGAAAAAGCCTAAATTAAAGTACCTGTATTTATATCTGTAATAAAAGTATCTGCAACTCTAACACTGTCACTGGTGTCAACACCATGGAGAAATTTTCCAGCATCAATGAGTTTGAATGTTTTTGAAAAAGTACTGGTGAGTGCCTGTGTGAAGCCTCAAAACCAGGTGAAATGAATCTTTTCTAAGCAAAAAGTATGGGGTTTAACTATGGAAATTTGAAAAACAGATTTACTGATGGTGAAGGAAAGTAAACTCTACTAAGAGTTTTCATTCTTAATGCTATGTTTTCTGAGTAGAGTGAAGGAGGATTAAAAATAGAGTGGTTTCTGACACTGTGGAGGGTAGTGATTTGAAAGAAATGGAAATGAAGGACTGATTTGATTTCTTAGGTAGAACCAAGAACACCTGAGAAACCAAGAGTTTGGAAGTATAAAGCAGGATGTGATAGTTTGTCAGGGTTTGCTAAAAGATTCTTCACTGGTAATCTTTAAAATCTTAGTGTATGCTTTTCTTCTAAAAAGTCATGCTTTAATTGAAACAGAAACTAATCCAATAACTAATCCATCAGTTAGATTGAAAAAATAATTTTTGGCTTTTTAACTGTATAGTCAAGAATGAGTTTGAAAATATGTATACAAATAAATAAGAATGAACAAAACAGGTAAATGAAATGAGAGTATCTGAAATTTCTTCACCAAAAGGGTTGTCAATCATTGTAACAGGCTGCCAGGGAAGTGGTTGAGTCCCATCCCTACAGGTATCTAAAAGATGTGTAGATGTGGTATTTGGGGACATGGTGTAGTGGTAGACTTGGCAGTGTTAGGTTAATGGTTGGACTTGAGAATCTTAAAGGTCTTTTCCAACCTAAACAATTCTATGTTTCTATGAATTGAACTTCATTAAAGGGAATAGGAGGGAGGTATGAATTTTTTATTCTGTCTAGGTCTCACAATAGAACGAATGCCACCTTTTTAAAATTATGTTTCCTAATTCAAAGATATACTCTTTCAAAAGCAGAGCACAGGTAAAGGACTTGACATCAGTTAATTATGGGACACCTTAAAGAAAGACCGAGGTAAAACAGCCCTAAGCGCAGGCTGTGCCCTCACCCACAGAGCAATATCCTTCAGGGAATGAACCCAGAGGAAAAAGCTGCAAGTATGACAACTAGGAGGTATAATGCAGCTTCATTTTAGGTCAGCAGTTAATACTAGGCTGCATCTGTCCCTCATCCCAGCTGAATCCATTCTGTGACTCTGACTCAGGAATCCGGTGAGACTCAGCAAGTGTAAATCATCTTTTTCTCTGCCACCCACTTCAAGATACTGGTTCATAATCTATCAAACAAATGTGATATTTCTTCTGGCCATCCAGTTTAATTTCTATACATCTGTGCAGTTCTACTAATGATAAATGAGGTATGCATGTGTAACAGGACCAGAAGTTTTCTAATAGAATGTTATTTATTCATATTTCTCTAAGATTGTAGAACTGGACCTCCTTCCTCTCAGTCTCAGCCTTCAAAGACACAGAAATAATTTGGGTGTGCTTCTGAGTATCTTATGTGACATTTTTTAAAAGTCTAAGTTTAAAATACAGAATACAGTTACAACAGATATTTCAAAAAGGAGGCATAACATCCATTCAGAACAACAATTACTTAAACATTTTTCATTTCATTGCCTATGCCGACTTTTTAGATAGGGCATTAGAGGAGCAAAGAAGATGAAAGACGTGTCTCGAAATCAACAAAGGCATATACCTTTTATTGCCTCTGTCATCTTCCATGAAAGTTTTGGGAAACAGCAGTTTCAAAGCTTTGACTACAGACTGTAAATTTTGTTCATCTCAATCAAATAACATCTTTGTTGCCAGGTATAGGGATAACTTCAGTATTTGTACTCACTAAAGTATTGTTGTAAACTCAACAAAGAGTGAGCAGATACATACTGAAAGAAATTGCGATTATTTTTATATTTCTATTAAAAGGATGCACACATCAACAAACAAAAGCAGAGTATAGATATCAATTAAATAAAAATAAAACTAAGAATTGGTGAACATTTTTGATTCTAGCTATACAATGTTTTCATAATGCTGAATTAAATCTGGGAAGTTAACCTTACCTTAAGGCTTTTGAAATTGCAAAACTGTGTGTCTTATAGCAAAGAAAGGAGGACAAATGGTTATATCAAGATTTATCAAGATTTATAGTTCATACACAGCACTGTCAGTGGTGGTAGTTTTTACTTAAAATGTAACCCGGTCTTCATTCAAGACCGTCATCAATTTTCACTAATGAACTAAGTAATTCTGTATCTTTCTGTCTTTTTCAAATATGAAAGCTGAGGCTCCCAGTATCTTAGTTACAGACACAAAAAATGTTGAACCTAATGTCCATTTAGACTGCATTATGAGGAAAATCTGATTGGCAGTTTTCTGCTCCAACAGCCTCTGTTTTCACCAGTATTGCACGTAACCTCTGATGTTAAACAATGAATGCGACATTTATTTCTGTGACAAAACTAATCATGTAAAACTTAGGGCTGAGTCTTCCAGACTTCAGTCATAAGAATAGTTATTAACAAAGGAACATGAAAACCTATGTGGTTAAGGATTTAGGATTTATATTGGGGTGGAGAAGTAGCCCAGCTATTACAGAGTAACTGAAATTTTACATTCTTCTTCCTGTTACCACATGTATTTACCTGCAGAAACAAAGTCAGCAGGTATAGCGATTTGTTCCTCTTTGTGCATGTGGATAGATTTTCACACATTTTTTCAGCAGTTTTTTGAATACTTGAAAGTCAACGTAACAAAGGTAGTTTCTGACATTTGCACTGGCATTCATTATGATGCAGATACTGTTGTTTGTATAGTATATAGTATACAGTATATAGTATACTTCTCTAATTTATTCATGAGAGAAGTACAAGGTGTGAGAAAAAGGTTTCTGTAGCAAAGATGCAAATGAGAAATGAATGCAAGAAAAAGTCTTGTCATAGAAGAGTGACGCTTAGCAAATATACATTGGTTCCATACCTGAGGTTTAGATTTTACAGAACTTCTTTTACTGTGTCAGAGGAGGAATGCCTTGACATAACAAGTTTATTATAAATCTCATTTTTTGAAGCTTAAGAGTCAAACACTTTTCATATGTACCAATGTTCAGTTCTTCAGAGTATTTTCTGAACACTGCAGCAAATTAGGTAAGTTTGTAAGAACAAGATGTTTAAGCAAAGCATTTCCTCATTAGTTCCCATTTGTGATCAATTCTAAATGCAGTTATTTAAATAAATACTTAATATGGGAAAAATCTGGTTCATTAACCTTCAAGAGTCATTCCCAATTACTTCCTATTCCTCCCACAGAGCGCATGAATTTACTTGTACCCAGTGTGCTTCCTTGTTTGTGCCATGAATGTTCCTAAATGTCACTGTCACGATAAACAACACGACTGTGATTGGATATACCGCAGAAATGAGTGTTTAATAGAATCTGTGCAATGCAACATGTAACATATCATTAGGATTATTTTCATAGAATCATAGAATGACCTAGGTCAGAAGGGACCTTAAAGATCTTCTGGCTCCAGCCCCCCTGCCCCAGACAGGGACACCTTGCGGTAGATCAGGTTTCTGAAAGCCTCATCCAACCTGCCTACTTTGCTATTTTGATCTCTTGAAGAAGCTTATGAAAAAAACCGAGAATCAAATACTAAGGCATCTGAAATCTTAATGTAATCCTGACAAGTTGTAGATTTAATGTCCAATATTTCATTGATATTCTGAGTTCCACCAAAGAATTTTGTTCAAGAAGTTTATAGATAGCAGCTTTTCTTTAGTATTATAGGGTTTTAAGAGGTTACTTCATATACTCTTTAAGTGTTATTTTATTCTGGTTTAAAATTTACTTCATCAAATTCTTCACCCAGGCTTTCCAACAAAAATAGAATGTATTAGGATAATTGCAGTTGATTGCATTTCTAGAGCTATACATTCACATGCAAAAAGCCAAAATCAGGAGTACATTCAACATTTTAGAGATTACAAATTTTTAAATTAGTTTTGTTTCCCTGCTTTTACTGGTTTACAGGTAGTATTTTGGCAGTGCATTAAGGTAGCCAAGTGAATAGACGTTAAGTCCTGTCGAGTCTGTAGAATAAAAAGTATTCAATAGATTTTAACTGAATACATCTTTAAACCACTCTGTTCTTCTCTGGAGACTAAGTAAGCACCATACAGCTTCACTTTCTCCTTTCATTTAAATTGACATTATATATGCAGCCAAGGAGTAGGTATTTATCCATTCCAAACAGAGACTGTTATGTTAATCTGAGTAGAGGATCTGCCTGGAAAGACAGTCAAATAGCTTGAGCCACCCTGTGCAATGGTCCATATATAACAATAGTGTACGAACATCTCAGTATCAGCTAGTGTATGTATCTTCCTTAATTGCATCATCATGGGGAATAAGATTTGTATCTATGGAATCCTTACGTAAAAGAAGAATCTATTCTTCAGTACCTGCCACTAAAACTATGACTCATGCCATACTTCTGAGGGAGGCTGGAGTCAATAATAATAAGGGTAAATTCTATTCTGTGTGCCCAGAGTAGGGAAAAAAAAAAATAAATTATTTATGAAGCACAAAGATGGTCTTACCTCCTTGTAATTAGGTGTTAACATCTTCAGGGTAGCGAAAAGTATTATATTATAAAGCATATTATGAAGAACATTTTGGAAGTTTGCGTAATTAACTGATTTTCTATATTAGAGGAGTCTCATACGGGAGATCTTGTGACAGAGCTGTTATACCTGCCTTTTGTTCCTGTTTATTGGTGTACATGGTGTGTGCTACTAAACACTGGCAATGTTTATGAATTTAAAGCCTTCTAGCAACAAAATGTACATTTCAGCCTGCTGAATTGTGGACAATTGCTGTGATTCTCACACTTCAGAGCAGCAGATCTTATTAAATTTGGTATAAGTCTTTTAACAGTTTCTTTGCTGCTTTGTAGCTTACTTAATGCTTTCTCATACTTCCTCTAGGTTTCCCCAAACCAATAATTGATTTATGTTCAAAGGAAAGTACTGTAGGTGTTAAGATAATTTAGTTGGATGATGTCTTCAGGGATACTTTCACAGCCTTACAACACTGCCATGCCTCACTTAGGGTAAAGTCTACTTTTGTAACTTGTCAGTGAGACATGACCAATGGAAGGGTGGCTCAGAGGAAGAGCTAGACATGGGTAATTAGAGCTCTTAACTATAGGGTGAAGCTACACACTGTGGAAACCAGAGGTGCTTCCCAGACTTGATTGACATATGAATTCTAAATGGCTGTTGGCATGAGGCAAATTCTGGCCTGTAGCCTGATTTGAGTGTAAGGATGCCAAACTGCTTAAGTTGAAAGGGAGCTGTGTTATTCTTAAGACACATCATCTGGCAGGCATGTTATAGGCACAAGGGTTATTGAGAGCTGTAAATCTCACCTTTCAATCTAAACGTATCCTAAATTTCCTTCTACAAGAACCTGTCTCTTTTCATTGCTGTAAATTTCAAGAGACAAACCTCACTACTGGGGAATTTAATAGGTGGTGAGATTTTTTAGGCTTGCACCTCCTGTTGGATTAGGATGACAGCTGATGTAACCCTCTTGTTTTTATTGCTAAATTATTTTAGTACAAAATTCTTCAGTATTATGTCATGTGGTAATACTGATAAAAACCAAAGCTGCTCTGAACTTCAAACAGGAAATGATAACTTAGAAGGTGAGGAAAATTAATTGCATTTATGTCAACTGCCTGTGATGCAAGACTGGTACAAATTAATCTCCAGTGACCTGTTTACTCCATTGATTTTGCTGGTGTTATATTAAGTACAAATATGATCCATTATCTATTGCACAGCTAGGAAATAAAAAAGGGCTGTGATTAAATGTATCCTCGTAATGAGTTTTAATGCTGCTTTGTTTTATATGCAAGATAAAATACTCTTTTATTGTTGTGGCTATTAGAGCACATCAAATCTAAGCTGAAAACTGCTTTCAGCAGAGGAGTTCTTTTTTCACTTTATGCCAAAATAATGTCTCATTGAAATGTTAGCTCATCCAAGCTGAACAATGAAGCCAGAATGGTTTGATTTTGGTAACTAAAAACCTTTGCATTCTCCTGATTTGTTAAAGCAATTTTACCTTTTCAAGAGCAGTGTTTCTTTTGTTAGGTTCATCTTTTTAAAACCAATGTTTCTACAGAACTGAAGTAATAGATCAAGTTGTTGTACAATCACCTTTTATTTCAGAAGTACTCTGAAAGTAAATTATTAAATCTAAGTAATTTCAATGATTTTGTAGTCTGATTGTCATTTTAGGGCATTAGCAGGTATATGAACGCTAACAATCTCATGGCAGCTAAAGGGTTTTTCATTTAAAAAAAAATCATTTTTTTCAGGTGAAACAAGTTTGAGTTTTTTGTTTCTGATAGATATTTTGTGATCATTGAAGTACTGACCAGCCAAGAACCACAAGCTGGGATGTATTGTGGAAAATGTAATTTAATGATGTGACCTTGTTACTCAAAATCCCTAAAACATCATCTGTTAACATATTTTTTCAGTATTATCATTGCTGTGTTTGTGAATGTAAAGACATATGTCAAGCAACTTGTCTTAGTAGAAGCTGACACAGTGCTAACAGTACTGGAAGCCTGCAAGGCCAGGAGGAGAGAGAAAATACATCAACTTTGTGTAACAACTGTCAGCTGTGAGAAAGTAGCAGCATTGCTCAATCAGCTACACTGCTTTAGGGATCTTCCTTCTTCACACAGCTCCTTGTACTGCTCAGACTGAGAGAGTGAAATTTCTGTGACACTAGGCAGCATATGCTGGTAGACTGAAATGTGAAATATACACCTATAAGCTGTGCATATTTTATTGACTCATAGGCTGTTGTTGGAGTGTTTCTTTGCTAGTTTTAGGGAGCAGGGTTTTATCCCATTGTATCATTAGTGGCAGAAAACATCTAGTGTTACAGTTCTGTGCCAGAAATGTTAGATAGTTAAACAATACGGTAGCAGAGCAACAGTTGAATGACATGTTGATATTGAACATTATAAAACATAAAGAAGGGGAACAGCCACTGTTTGCGCTTCTTTTCAGAGGAAAGGAAGGGAAACAGGATGTAATGCTGGTGAGCCTTTATAATATCTGAAGTCTTCTCCCTTTCAGCGTAATCCTCCCATGCTGGTGAATGATCTGTTTGAAGATATCAAAGATGGGGTAATGCTAATTGCCCTTTTGGAGGTTCTTTCAGGGCAGAAGCTGGTAAGAACTTCCTTCCTTCCGTAGGTACAAGATAGTTGCATAACTTCTCTAGGATATAACTTTCTAATACGTTTCTATATTTGAATACCATTAAAAAAAACTCACTACTACATAGCAAAGTAAGTTTATTCACAGAGTGGGCTATCTGGTTACAAAATAAGATTATTACAGATTGACATTCTTGATACTTTGCATTTTCTGTTTGTCTTAGTAGTTCTTAAAAATTGCTCATTTGTATTATTAGTCTTTGCAGTTCATCTGGGCATTATTCTGTGACACAAACAAGGTCTAAACTGCAAGCTATTTCTATACATCTTAGGAAATAATGACAGTCTTGTCTTGCTAAATTTATGGCTTTCTCTTGGTGTGGGGGGGAAATATCAGCCACTCACATTTCATGGGGTCCTATATCTATTTACCTTGGCAGCTGCTCTGCTACTGTAAGAAACCTTAGATGATGCCAAATAGCTTTTTCACAGCCAAGTTGTATACAGAAGCCACAGTGTGTACATGGTAAATTAGCTGTCTCTTATGAGCCAGGCTAGTTTTGTGCATGCGATGCTGGACAAAACCGAAAGGCTTTTAGGCCAAGGGCTCTCACATTTTCCAAACCAGCTCGCAGATGGGGTGTTGGCATCTGAAGGAGAAGAGCAAGTCTGTCATTCAGCTTGCTCTAGGGTTCAGATGTTACCTGTTCCCTCACATGAAGGCAATTTGCAAATGCCACACTTTTGCCTCTTTTTCATATTTCACTTCTGGTTTGATTGGAGGTGACACCCAAAATCGGGTAGGAATTTTGGCTGTAAGAGGTTGGGGCATCTTTTCCTCTATAAACTGGCAGAGTCAACAGGCATATCTGTAATTTAGCAATATATTCTGCCACCGCAGATTCACCCCACGTTAAAGCATTAACATGCCATCAAAAAGGCCTTTTTGCTTTCTGAATGTTGTCTTCCTGAATTTTATACAATTCAGAGGATAGCATTGCTATTCTTCCCAGAACAGGAAAATTTGGATCAATGTTAGAAATAGCTTCCTGAATTTTTACAAATAAGGATTTCCAGTCTTCCTGAGGATCGTAATAGCCACTAAGGTTGGCAGGAGGAGTTGTTTGAGAAGCATCTAATTGCCTTGCAGCGATAGACGTTTGATTCAAGGCAGTAGTGTTTGCCAAACCCACCTTTATTAAATCGAAATAATGGTACTCCCAAAACACATGAATGTTTCTTGGGTCATTATTAAGAAATGGAGTCAAGACAGCTTCAGCATGATCAATAAGTTGTTCTATCTCAAAAAAGAAATCATCAGGAAGTTTTTCAATACGAGACAAAGATTAAATAATTACAGGATCCATATATAAACGCAAAACAATACAGATTTCAGTATCACAAGGTACAGCATACATCAACAGCAAATACAATCGTAAATATACCTTGATTCTGAGCTCCCATGGAGGTGTGAGTAATTTTTTACTGTAATAATCTTACTGTAACATGGGAAAAAAGGCTATACTTCAAAGTGCGTTTCTGCTCTGTTGTAATATACCCATTTGTCTTTCTGTTCGTCTAAGACAGAAAGTCTCCCTCTTGTGGCAAAACAGAAGTAGTAAAACAGGAAAAGAATAATGCCGTCTGTTACAATGAAATTCATTTGGACTGTATCCTACCTATATTAGTGAATGAAAGACAAGAGAATAATAATGTCTGGATAATTTAAAACTTATTTATACCAGAATAAAAGATTCTATAGTAGCTGCAAGAGGGATTTCATAATCTATAGCAGGCCATTGTTAAATGTACCTGTAACTCTACGAACATGAGTTTAAATTATAATAGTTGTATATTTACACTACAATATAAGATTAATTGGGGGATTTAATTCCACTGTAGAGTATTGGAAGCCTGATATATGTTCTTCATTTAATTCAAAGAACTCTTGTCTTCTTTTAGCCTACATGTCTGGAGTTAGGCAAAATTCAGTGTTCAGTGAGGGTTTGTGATAGTTTGAGTTTTTCATTGCAAATAAGATATCAGAAGGAATGGATAAGAAACCTCTAGGTAAAATGTATCCACTGCAGACTGATTTTTAAGATACCAACCACCTGGACTTATTTTTTGCAAGCAAAAACATTTTACTGAGAGAATGTTGCCTTCTCTCAAATATATGCGTATATGTATCTGTGTATAAAAATAGTAGTAATTCATTTTACATAAGAAAAACATTTCTCTGATTTGGTGATGTTTATGGGTTGAAGCTGACAGCTTGCATCCTGAGATTGTTAAGACGTATAACTTTTTCATGATAGAAGTAGCTAATTTACCTCCCTATTTATCTGTTAGTCCTTCTTCTTAGTACATGCCAAGATACAATTTTACTGTTCCAAGGAACATTTTTACATGTAAATCAGGTATGTACATGGGTACTTAGAATTATTTGGAACTTCATCTTTTTGTGGCAGATTGCTATAAATCTAACTGGAGTTTACACTGTTCTTTCTCTTTAAGCCTTGTGAGCAGGGACGTCAGCTGAAGAGAATTCATTGGGTTGCCAACATTGGCACAGCTCTTAAGTTTCTAGAAGGAAGACGGGTAGGTTTGGTAGCATATAGTCCTGGTCTTTCCTTTTTTCTTTTCTTTCTTTAAATGTATGATTTGTATCTACCTGAATGTTCTTATTCTACACATTTGAGCTATGTTTGCAGTTTTTCAGTTTCTGCATGGTGCCTAAAAGCTGCTACAAAGTAAAAGTGATAAGATCTCAGACTACTATGTAGCAATGTTTAGGGAAAATTGTTTGTTTGTTTGTTTAGCCTTACCTTAGATGATCTCCCTTTATTTTATTTTATTTTATTTTATTTTATTTTATTTTATTTTATTTTATTTTATTTCATTTCATTTCATTTCATTTATTTCATTTCATTTCATTTCATTTCATTTCATTTCATTTCATTTCATTTTATTTTATTTTATTTTATTTTATTTTATTTTATTTTATTTTATTTTATTTCTTTTCACGTACTCTTCAGTTCCTCATGTTGCCTACTTTCCTGTTGCTGTTCTCAGCAAAGAGCAATGCTCTTCAATTCAGTAGAGGCATTCATTTATAATGAAAATAATAGATTTACGGTCTAGGCTGTACATGTGAAACTCTACTCCCTGAAAATATAGACATGAAAATTTAGAACGGTGTAACGCTTTATTAGCTTGACAGGACTTCAGACTAATTCCTGGATTGATACTAGAAAAGTCAGTGCTGTGTGGCCATCTTAGAAATGAAACTAAGTATTTTATAAATTTCACAAAAGACAGAAAACCTAAAAGCTCAGTGTGACCTAGGTATGAATATCAAGAAAAGTTATCTACTTCTGCCCTTTTTCCCCGGCTTTTCATTCTGTATTTCTCTCTATGAAAAAAGTTTTGTAATTACTTGTATCGGTTTTGCTTTGTTTGGGTTTTTGTGTGTGTGTGTGTTTTTTTTTTTCTTTAATTAGATTTCAGGTATTTTGTTGTTCTAATTTTTCCAGTTTAGTTGAATTTTTCTGAGTGCAAATATAAGACCTGATGAATTTTTTCTCCGCAATGCTGTACACCACAATTTGTTTGGTTAGATATTATTTCCCTCTCTTTAAACCTATAGCATCTTGACCTAATTATATTTCTGTTACATGGGAAACAATCTTAGATGTCTGTAGAAAGCAATCTATGAGAGAACTTATTTTTAATTGAAAAATGTATGGCCAAAGCAAAGACAAATACATTCCTGAAGCAAAACTCAGCTTTCACGCACAATTTCACTATTTTATGTTGTACAGTTAATACAAACCATGTCATACACAGGTTTACCATGGAGGCTTAGATACAAAGAGAGATGCTTTCTGGTGAGACCTGTATAACCTAAGACAAAGCTGGGGTGAAGAGCAATAAACTCGTGCTTCCCTACTTTACATGTCACAACACACTGAGTGACTTGAACTTTCAATAACCCTGCTCAGATCCCAGATATAATGTAGCAGTGCAGATAGGTAACTGACCCTGCTGAAGATCAAGATAGATGGTCAGAAATGGAGTGCATTGCTTTTGTTTTCACCTGCACTTGTCTTTTTGTTTATCTTTGGGGTTTGTTTTATTGTGTTTCTTTGGGGTTTTTTTGGGTTTTTTTTTTTTTTTTTTTTTTTTTTTTTTTTTATTTACTTTGTATTAATATGCCAGATTTTCTTCTAGGAGGAGTTGGAAACATGCAGTGTGTCAGATAGACTCTGCGTGAATTAGGGGGTGGTCTCTAGGTTGAATCTAGCCCAAATGATGCATCTATCCAGTCTGTCATGCTTTTCCTCCCAGAGGCGGTGGGGATGCTGCTCAGACAGCAAATGCCTCTTCAGCAGCTGCGTGTAGTCCCTGCTCTATACTCAGAGATGAATAAACAGGGACAGGTGGCTATGCACAGTGCTTTGGGGAGTGCCAACAAGGTCTCCTTCCTCCGTGGCTACTTCTATAAGTAAAGTTTATTACACATTTAATCAACTTCCTATCTTCACTGTCCAAACAGACTTCTGCAAATACTCCAAATACTTCTGCAAAATTCTTCTGCAAAAATGCAGATGGAAATTAGCAGATAGAATTCTGAACCAAACTCTTTTTCTTTTGTGGTTCTGGAAAGTTTATTTTATAGGTTTAGATCCATTTTAATAGAGTATAGGACAGAGGTAACAATAACTAGACTAGATAGGCTATGCTTTTGTGAACAGTAGCCTAATCAGAAGCTTTATCTGAGTCCATGTAAATCTTTTTATGTTTAATACATATAAGAAAAATGTTGCTTTCTAGAAAAACAAAAGCTTCTGTTGGAATTGGTCCAGCTAAGAAAATGAGATTATTCATATATCTTTCTTCGGGTAGTTAATAGAAAATTTTCCTTACTGAGTGGTAGAGAAGCAAGTAATGTCAAATTTATCAGAGTTTTGTCAGATTTCCTGGTGATGATTGGAAATATAACCTGTGGGGATTTCTCCTCTGTCTCTTGCCTGATAAGCTGTGGAGTTTTAATTCTGAAAAGAACTAAACAACCCAGAAGATCAATATTTTGTTTGCTTTTGGTGGTTTTTAATGGGTTTCCAGCTTCTGATTCAGAGAACTGCAGTTTTTTTCTGTTCTGATGAGACAAATGACATCACCTAGTCATTCTCCTGCTTTCCTTTAACCTATTCTCCAAGGTTTTTCCATAATCTTTGTCCATGAACAAGCTTGAAGTGCATGAGCACTTTAGCAGCCCTTCATATTTATATCCCGATTGATGGCAGACTCTTAGTTTTGATGAATTATTAGCATATTTGCTAATTTTCCAATACTACCTGTTTGTTGAACATGGTCTACCTTGAACATGATCTACCTGTTAGTTTCTTTATGATATACTCTTTATCTGCTCCTTTAGCGCCTTTTATCTTCTGAGCTTCTTTTAGGGTGATATTTTATTCAGACTATAGATTACCATTTTTTTTCATACTCTTTTCTTGTTTTAAAAGAACTATAATCATGTTTGTCTTGCAAGGGAGCCTTAATCGATGGTGGTAATATCTTTACAATGAGAGGCTCTCTATTGCAGAATTTAGGCATTCGTTTTGTCTTCTCTTTGTTTTACGCTTTCTACCTCCCTTTTCCTTGTTTATTCTCAAACTCACTTCTCTTTTTTTATCCCAAATCTAATAGAGCTATAGCAAGAAATCCTCGCTTTCTTTATTAATTGTATTGTAAGATGTGCCAAAAATGTGCTTTTTTTAATTATAAAATTAAATTAATGCATTTACCTAATAAGTAATAATTTAAAACTTATTTTTGTATCATATTTTTCCTTTTGCTTTTCATGCTAGTCCATATACAGAGGATCTCCGGTTCGTACAATGGTTCTATGTAATTTTTATTGTTCTTTCTACTTGAAATGAAATATTTTTTCCACAAACAGCATGTAATGGTCTTAAAAATCTTTCATTACCTATAGCTATGCTTGTCTAAAAAGTGAAATTGCACCATTCAGTGATTTTTTATTTAATTAAGGAACTAGATGATCTTAAGGTCCTTTCCCACCCTAACTATTCTATGATTCTATGATTATTTGATTAAAAAAATGCATTAAAAATATAAAACCTTTTGGAAATGCATTTCATAACGATCATTCTTTGTGTGTGGTAGTAACATGTGTTTTCTTTCCTATATAGATTAAACTTGTCAACATAAACTCAACTGATATTGCTGATGGCAGGCCTTCTATTGTGCTTGGCTTGATGTGGACCATAATTTTATATTTTCAGGTACTACATTTTTTTATACTTCAGTATAGGTTGCTCACATAACGGTTCAGATCACTGTTTCATATGAAATGGTATAGTTCCAGTCCTTCACCATAGCTAAGTCAGTGTTACAGGTAGCTGAGAATATGATCCTGAGTAAAAAAAAAACAACAGTTGATGGTAGAAGTGCTTCACATGGATAGAATTACATATTTATCTTTGGAATAGATTGGTCTGGGCCAGGGATGGGGTTCCTTCATCAGTGGAGCATATTCTTCCACTTTCTGTGAAGAGCACAGCAGGACAACAAAACAAGATAATAGAATTGTGGATTTTTGTTGCAAGTACCTTTAGTAACCTCAGTGGTAATTGTGCTGCATGTCTAATTCCAGCTCACTCGATGTCAGATTAATTATTTTCAATACTTGTAAACACACTGATTTCACTGGGGGACACTGGATAAAACTTAGCTGTGAATGGTGTAAATTGAGAGGGGTTTGAATTCGTAGAGGAGAGAACATTTGCATTCTGTTGAAGTTGGCTGGAAGGGAAAAAATGCTTTTCTAAATCCTGTCCATAAGAGTTAACAAAATGAGTCACTGCTCAACAATTGAAAACCCAGCTAATTTTGTTGCTCTTCTTTATGGAGTTCTTTGGCTTTGCTTCTCTTGTGGTGTAGCTTTCATGTCTCAGAGATGCTGTTCTGAGCACCAACCAATGTGACACATCAGTGGTTCAGATCTCCTTCTCAGAAGAAAAGTTAACCAGAATGATACTAATGTTGTATTTTTAATTTATAGCTCAGTGAGATGAATGAGGAAAATTATGGTTCTCAGAGTTATTGAAACTCTAATTCTCTGCATCAGTTTTACTTGGGTTTTTTTATGAGCTTTTCTTTAGTTGTCAAATGCAGATACATCATTTTAACATGAATGAAAGCAGAAATGTATGAGAGGTGTGGTTCTCATTATGGAAGACACATTCTGTGATGTGGTGAAACTTTTTATGTAGACAGCATAGCACAGACAAAGTTGTAACATTCTCTAGATATAACTTTTTTATGTTAAAGAACCAAAGTGTTAATCAGCTTCATGTTCTCAGAAGAATCAAGTGTCCTGGGTTCAGCAGTAGCAATCATTTTTGACCTTCTTAGTAGCTGGTGCAACTAAGTAATTAAATGATTTTTATTTAATGAGAGGCATGATGCAAATAACTGTCATACACCCTTCACAAACACCACTAATGCTCTTTGCCTGCAGTATGCTCACTATTAGTTATCAAGGTACCTCTAAGCAAGACCACAACTGAATTTGTGCCAAAACAGTACAGTGGTAAATGAAGAGCTATCTAGATGAGATCATTGAGGCCACTTCCATTCTTTAACTGAATGAGCCTCCTCTGAAATTAGTGGAGTGTTTTATATTTTGAATTTAAGCTGAATGTAAGCCACTGTGTCCTGTTTCAGTGGTAATTTGTTATAATAGATAACATGACAAACTTGCATATTGTTCTAGCTGTAGGATGTTAAGAAAGTCAATAGCTGCTAAATGTCTAGTACTCTCTGAAATTAAGACCATCATCTGGACATGTACATTAGCATTTTTGAAACTACTTTAATGTACATTTAAATAAACCACAGCATGTTAATCATAGCTTCTGCCCAACTTTATTTTGTCAGTTGCATTAGGAAATTATTTAAGAAACTGGTAAGAATTAAGATTATCTACAAACAGCCCACTAATATTTTTTTCCCTGCAGATTGAAGAGCTTACCAGCAACCTCCCACAGCTGCAGGCATTGTCAGGCAGTGCTTCCTCTGTAGAGAGCGTTGTCAGTTCAGAAACTGCAAGTCCCCCAAGCAAACGGAAGGTGGTAACCAAGGTCCAAGGAAGTGCCAGGAAGGCTTTGCTAAAATGGATACAATACACAGCAGCAAAGTAAGTAACCTACACATAAACTGAATTTGTATCTCAAGTACAGTCTTCTTCAGATTCTAAACTCCCTCAGTCAAGAATTGTCCTTTTGCTCAGTATTAATATAGGACCTCCCTGTGATCATATTCTTTTTGGCAGCTGAGGCTGCTAAATATTACCACCATAAAATAAGTAATAAATAATGATTTGCATTATTTTACAAACAATCATGTTTTATAGATTCTGAATAATGAGTGGGATTATTATTTTCCCTGCCCATGGCAGGGAGGTTGGAACTAGATGATCTTAAGGTCCTTTCCAACCCTAACTATTCTATGATTCTATGTTTCTATTATCTTTGGCAGAATGAGGAACTGAAAGGGGAATTAGATTTCTGAATGACAGTGTGTTAGTCCTGCCAAAACACTTGATGTAACAGTGAAAGTCTCACACTGGCTTAGCATTCTTCACTGACAGAGTTTGTAGGAGAACAAAATTCTGGCATTTGCTGGTGAGAGGCTGGGAACAAAAAATTATGAATATTTTTCTGCAGATGTGTGATATAAGGGACTTATTACTACAGAAGTTGCCCTGAACATTTGTTCTTTTTAATCTAAGTTATTTTTGAGTTGTAGCTTGCTATCCCTTATTAAGAATCTTTTCCTTTATTTAGCGTAATTATCCCATGTTTGTTATGCTTCCAAAATGTCGTTAAAAAGAGCATAAATTAGATCAAAGATATAAGTGGTTTGATAGCTTCCATAATAAAATAAAAATCAAAGATGTAAAAGAATAAAATGGATATAATTGTACAAATCAAGGAATCATTGCTGTTTGAAGAGCTCAGTCATGCAAAATATAGGGAGAAAATGGCTAGTTATGGATTGGTTCATCAGAGAAAAGAAATATAATTGTAACTTTCTCCAGTTCTCCAATAAATAAGTAGAATACAGTAATTAATAGTGCAGTACAATCTAATCTGGCATTTGGCATTCTTCCTACTGCACTGTTGTCCGTAAAGGACAGGCAACTTAAAGTGATCAGCTGCAGTTTCCAGACATGTAAGCAAACAAAATAAAAAGATGCTCACAAATGAAACCATCAGCATTATTGGAAAGAATAGGTGAAATTTGTTGAAAGAAGGCTAGAGGAAACATGGTACACTTTGCCTAGCCCTGCTTCACATTGTAATTTGCGAACTCACTAAAGTTAGTGAAAGGCTTTCACTGATTACAGTGAGCTTTGAATGAGGCCTTCATTCAGAGCTTCTCTTGCTGTAAGCTTCCCAATGACAAGGCTACCTTAGTGTCTAAGTGTGTCCTCAAAGGAAGTTTGGATGCTCAAAGTAAAAAAAACAATCTTGCAGTCACTAGACCACCATATCTTTCAGAATTACTTCTAGAAGATGCAGGCAGAGTGTGATTCAGTTCTGATTACTTTCTCATTGTATATTGGTATTTTTTGAGAATTAGTGTTTATATTTTAGTTGACACATAAGTTTGGTAAGAATATAAATAAATTTCTGTTACATTTTCACCTGAACAGTAGTGATGTCACTGTTTCATTTTGAAAGATACTGGATTACTGAAGTTTTGGGTTTTTTTGGTTTTTTGGTTTTTTTATGATACTGATGTACCTCACTGAACTGCAGTAGTTGTAATGGAGGGCGATGCAAAGTACTTACTATGAAGTAGTGAGAGGGAGAAAATAGTGAATGGAGCTGTTTACATGCACAGACTCTGTATTGTACCTTAACATTGAGAACCTTGATACGCTTCATTTGTTCAGAATACCATTGGCTTATTGCCACTAGCAAGTCCACTGGAGAGAAATACAGTATATATATGACAAAAAACTCTTGGTTCTTCATAGGCAGAAATGAATTTATGCAATGGAGCTGCAGTCAACCTGATTAACATTACAGGGACCACAAGTGGTTTAGGTTTAATAATTGATAGCCAGTGGGTGGACCATCCTGTCTCCTCCCTTCTTTCATCCAGTCCTGATGTAGTTGCAAGTAATTTTTTTTTTTCTTTCATATTTTCAGGCAAGTTGGAATTGAAATAAAAGATTTCGGACAAAGCTGGAGGAGTGGTGTTGCATTTCATTCCATTATCCACGCTATCCGTCCAGATTTAGTGGATATGGAGAAAGTGAAGGGAAGGTCAAATAAAGAAAACTTGGAAGAAGCCTTCACAATCGCAGAAGCAGAACTAGGAATTCCAAGGCTCCTTGATCCAGAAGGTACCTAGTGCATAGCTCAAAAAAGTTTTAACTACTTGCATGGGTTAAACCAGATGCGATAATTCATACTGTTTAGACATTTCTACCATTCAGCTAAAGATTAATTTACTGTGTTCTATACTTGTCTAGATGTGGATGTGGACAAGCCAGATGAAAAGTCCGTCATGACCTATGTAGCCCAGTTTTTGAAGTACTATCCTGATCCTCATCATACAGTGACTGATGTTCAGGAGAATGATGTAAGTTTATCTTGCATACAAGTAAGTTTATAATTATGGGGGCTTTGTAAATCCATTTTATAGCTTTCATTATTTATTATGTTTCCTTTTGATGAGCAGTTTAAGTGAAAAGCAAGCACAGTAAAAATCCTGGGAAACATTAGGTGAGAGTAAAGGACCAGCGTTGCAGATGTTTACTAGTAGATAGAGAAAACAGAATGGTGATCCCGCAGAGATTTTCCTATTTTCAGCAGTAGGAGCCAAAAAGAACAGAAACAGCTATTGTGAATAGTAGCAAACCTATGGATTCTAAAGTTCCCAAAGACGCTTTCAAGCATAACACCAACAAGATTGCAGTAATTTGTTACCTGAAGCAATGCATCGCTTTTGTTTCTATCACACTTGGTTTCTTGATAAGTACAAGAATAGGCCAAGAGATTGCTTAGGTTTAGCCTCTGGGCTTTTAGGCTTGGGAGGCATTTACAATTGTGACACAGGTTTCTTTCTATTGCACAGTGATGTTTAACTGTTGGCTCTGAGGAATTGTTTTCAGTCGTCTTTTTCTTGGTTTTTGTTTGCTGTATGCTCTGGTGCATTGGCTTTGTATTAGAATGGCTATACTCAGTGATGCCAAGTGATCATGACTCACTTCCTAACCCTGATCATTTGGTTACTTCATGGCAAACACAGGAAACACTGCTGAGACAATCTGCTCAGCCCCAGCAAGAAAGAAAGAGGAAGCACTTTTTATCTGTGTTTCTTTGCAGTCCCTACAGAGCTACAGAACTTTGAAAGGAGTGAATCTCCTTCCTTACAGCTATGCGTGGTGAAGGCAGCTGCAGCTTTGCTGTCCAGTTCTAGTGCTTGAGCACTGTGGTTTTAAGTTTTCCTCACTGCAGCACCAGTCTGAGGACATACATGTGCTGATGCCATAGCATCCCACTGAGCAGTGAGGCTGCTGAAGCAGAGGGTGTGAGCACTGAAACCTCATGCTGTGGTCTGTGGCAGGCTGAGGCAGCTCCATCGTCTCTATTTCATGGCACACAATGCAGTTTCTGCTGCCAACAGCCTTGGCTAGGTCTGCTGCCTGTGCTGGGGTTGGATTCTGAGGAACATCCTTACCTCCTTCTCCTGAGTTTATACAGAGACGATGTAGGAGAGTGCAGGACTCAGCCACTCCATGCTCTGTTTCCCTCTGACTATACCCACAGACACTCTAGCACACGAGCTGTGAAAGGTTAACTAATGAATTAGGAAAAAAACATCTATATATTAGGAAAAAATTATTCACTGTGAGGGTGGTAAGACATTGGAACAGGTTGCCCAGAAAGGTTGTGGATATCTCACCCTGGAAGCATTTTCAAGGCTGCAGATCTAATATGAAAACTACTTTACTAGATATGATACAGACACAGGAACTTGGTAATCTTTTAAGTACATCTTGTATTCTTACGAGTGTGGCTCTTGTATTTTTCTCTGTAGACTTTCTGCCTGCTTTGCTTTATTTTGTTTGCCCTTTTTTTTTTCCTCTCCTTCTTGCTTTCCCATTTGATTCATATTGCTAGGAACTTCAAGCGATCCCAACTTTTGTGATTTCTTTTATGAAATTTAAGGTAGGGGTGATATACTCCAGAATAATTGCTTGAACTGCACCTTTCATGGCTGTTACCTGTTTTTATCCTGCACTTATTTGACTTCAGATTTTATGTGGTTTTATGTGCATTCATTTGCTAACCTTATGTTAATCTTTCAAAAAAGGAAGTAGATTAACATCTAAATCTACTTTCTTACATGAGCCTATATTAGCAGCCTTAATTTTGCAAATAATTTCAGAAAAATATCATAGAAAAGCAAGTCAACTTTCCTTTAATAATTTTTAGATTATGCTTTTGGTTTTCTGAAGTAAAGATATAAACATGAGAAATAGATTATATATTGCTGTTTCTACTCATTTAATCTCATTCTAGATGGCTATTTTTTGTGCGTCTTTGGGTTTATAGAGTAGATACTAGATTGTATAGATGATTGTGTAAGTGACGTGTGTGGACTGTGGTTTGGAAGGAGAGAGCATTCATGTGTAATTGCATGATATGTACTGCTCCTTTTTTTCATGTAAATGCTATTTTTAAAAAAATAAGCTTTTTTAACCATCTTAGACATTTAGATAGTTATAATTTTCTAGAATTAACTAAATGTTCATTTGAAATGAACATTCGAGGTGAAACTGGAAGAATGCAAAAGTGAATATATTATGTAACAAATAATAAGTGTCACTCCAGTCAGTCAATGTGATTATAGTTTGACCTGATACAATTAATTACCTTGGTTCCACACTCAGTTTTGTGGGGGGGTTTTGTTATTGTTTTGGATTTGGTTTTTGTTTTGTTTTGTTGTTTGGTTTTTTTTTTTTTGTATATGAATTATAGGTTGTTTTCAAGTAAGTATGATCAAGGGTTCATCTCGTACTTGGTATATCTAACTAGTGATATGTGCTGAAGTGTAGATTAATACTGATAGCAGAATTGTTCCCATCTTCCCAACCCATTCAAGTAAGTTTGAGCAGCTTAAATGGGACCTTGCTGTACATTCTTAGACTTATATAGGCCCAGTGCATTGCTGCTGAAGCTAGTGAAGATTTGAAGTGATGAAAGTTCTGTCAATTTCTTTACTTTGGTATAAATTTAACAGTAAGGAAGTATGCTCCTTCAAAGATTTTCCCTTCTTGTGCTCTGATGAGCAAGTAACTCGGAAGGTAATCCTGTCACCTCCAACATCCTTATGCCAGCATAGTTCCCCAATATTAGAGGAATTTCCTGAGCAGAAGGTACAAAAATAACTTTCTGAGCTCTTTCAGTGATTTACTGTCTGCTTTTACAGGCAGGTATTATTATCTTATCCCTGAAGATGATGCTTGGCTCAGCATTCACCATGCATCCATGATACTGTCGTCAGTGAATGTGTTTCAGTTACGCGTACACATCCAGTATCACATACATATAAGCCTGAGTTTTCAAAAGGAATAGAATAATTAATTGAATTAATTTATAAATATTTTTAAGGGGACTTGATTTTTTAGCACATGGGAAATGCATCAACATCCCTAAAAACAGGGGTCTTAATTTTTTAGGTATAAAAGTTCATATTTGGAAATTCTATCCTGCCTGTGCCTGAGAATTTGAACAGTTCACCTGGTTTATAATTACATATTAAAGAACTTAACAAAGAACTCATTTTCCAGTCCATAATTAAATTTAGCATGAAACACAGATGCCTATTTTTAGCCCTTCAAACTCTGAAGTATTCTCTATTATGTAATTTTCAAATTAAAGCCAGCATATAAGTTAAAAAAAAAATGTTTTGACTTTGATTCTGTGCCAAAAACTTCCTTTGTAAATTTAAATTGTACCCCTTTATCATATTGGAACTCATAAATGCTTTTCTCTAATTACCTTCTTTGATGTTGCTTGGCATTTGAGTTCTGTTCACCTCTGCAAATCAGTGAATAGAACGGTGTCTGGAGAAATTAATACTTTAAAATGCTCTTTGGAAGTATTATGGAGAAAAAGTCATGGCGGCTTAGACGAACTAAAATAAATGTGATCAGAGATCAATGATCCTCAAGATGGGAAAACCACAGATGGTTATAATTATCCTAGATAACTTTTTTTGGATGGTTTATGTTCTGATCTTTATGCTATTTCAGGTGCGCAGGCTTTAGAAAATTGTTTGCATATCTGTAATAATATCCTTTCAAATTTTTTTTTGCTAAGAGGAAGAAGCACTACGCACTCATGAAAATCATATTTTAAGAATGATAACTCATTAAACCTGGGGGTTGTTGGTGACAGGTGCCTTGCTGTCTAAGAAAGTGAATATTTTACGTCAGCTACCCACACTGAGACTCTAAAATGTCTTTGTGTCAACCAAGGACCATAGAACAGTGTTTACAGGTGATAAGTGATGCACTGAACTGGAAACCTGTGAAAATATATGAATAAATAAATAAAATGTTTATCATGCATCGTTGCACGATGTCTTTAACAACATTCAAATAAGTGGTTACTGAAACACCTACCTTTTCTTCAATTAAACAAAGTAACCAAAAAACTGTCTAACTAAATAGTGTGGGGGTGAATAACAGAAGACCCAATGCCACTCTGTTAACTTCATCTTTTCACTTAATGTTGAAAAAATGGTATGTGATTTAAGAGAGGTGCAGCTGTTCCTGCATTCTTTATCTCCAGGTACCAGAGGTGTTCTTTATCCCATTGATACTCTATTTCAAAAAAAAATTTGGTCGGACACAATTTTATCATTTATTAAATTTTAAAGCTGTATTGAGCAAAATTTGAAAGAAAAAAGAGGCTTATAAAAGGTGGAAGCAAGGTCAGGCGGCCTGGGGAGAATACAGGGATGTTGTCCGGGAAGCTAGGGACCAGGTTAGGAAAGCTAAGGCCCACTTAGAATTAAACTTGGCTAGGGATGTTAAGGATAACAGGAAGGGATTTTATAGGTACATTGCCGATAAGAGACAGGTTAGGGACACCGTGGGCCCTCTCCAGAAGCTATCGGGAGAACTGGCTACCCTGGATTTGGAGAAGGCTGAGGTTCTTAATGACTTCTTTGCCTCAGTCTTTACGGGCAAATGCTCTGACCGCACCACCCAAGTCTTGGAAGGCAGATGCGGGGACGGTGAGGGTGGGGACCCTGGGCCCACTGTGGGGGAGGATCTTGTTCGGGACCACCTTAGGAACCTGAATGTATACAAGTCCATGGGACCGGATGAAATCCATCCAAGGGTCCTGAAGGAGCTGGCAAATGAAGTTGCTAAGCCACTGTCCATCATATTTGAAAAATCATGGCAGTCAGGTGAAGTTCCCGATGACTGGAAAAAGGGAGATATAACCCCCATTTTTAAGAAGGGAAAAATGGATGAGCCAGGGAATTACAGACCAGTCAGTCTCACCTCTGTGCCTGGCAAAATCTTGGAGCGGATTATCCTGGAAGGCATGCTAAGGCACATGAAAACCAACAAGGTGCTTGGTGACAGCCAGCATGGCTTCACTAAGGGGAAATCCTGCCTAACCAATCTGGTGACCTTCTATGAAGGGGCTACGGAACTGATGGACAGGGGCAGAGCAGTTGATGTCATCTACCTGGACTTGTGTAAAGCGTTTGACACTGTCCCACATGACATCCTTCTCTCTAAGTTGGAGAGACATCAATTTGATAGGTGGACCACTCGGTGGATAAAGAACTGGCTGGATGGCCGCACGCAAATAGTAGTGCTCAGTGGCTCAATGTCCAGCTGGAGACCAGTAACGAGTGGTGTCCCCCAGGGATCGGTGTTGGGACTGGTCTTGTTCAACATCTTTGTGGGTGACATGGACAGTGGGATTGAGTGCGCCCTCAGTAAGTTTGCCGATGACACCAAGCTGTGTGGTTCGGTTGATACATTGGAGGGAAGGAATGCCATCCAGAGGGACCTTGACACGCTTGTGAGGTGGGCTGATGCCAACCTGATGAAGTTCAACCATGCTAAATGCAAAGTCCTCCACCTGGGTTGGAGCAATGCCAGGCACAGCTACAGGTTGGATGGGGAGGAGATTGAGAGCAGCCCTGCAGAGAAGGTCTTGGGGGTGTGGGTTGATGGAAAAATGAACATGAGCCTGCAGTGTGCACTTGCAGCCCAGAAAGCCAACCGTATCCTGGGCTGCATCAAAAGGAGTGTGACCAGCAGGTCGAGGGAGGTGATCCTGCCCCTCTACTCTGCTCTTGTGAGACCTCACTTGGAGTATTGCGTGCAGTTCTGGTGTCCTCAACATAAAAAGGACATGGAACTGTTAGAACAAGTGCAGAGGAGGGCCACGAAAATGATCAGGGGACTGGAGCACCTCTCGTATGAAGATAGGCTGAGAAAGTTGGGGCTGTTCAGCCTGGAGAAGAGAAGGCTGCGTGGAGACCTCATAGCAGCCTTCCAATATCTGAAGGGGGCCTATAGGGATGCTGGGGAGGGACTCTTCATTAGGGACTGTGGTGAGAGGACAAGGGGTAATGGGTTTAAACTTAAACAGGGGAGGTTTAGATTGGATCTGAGGAAGAAATTCTTTACTGTGATGGTGGTGGGGCCCTGGAATGGGTTGCCCAGGGAAGTTGTGAATGCTTCATCCCTGGCGGCGTTCAAGGTGGGGTTGGACATAGCCTTGGATGGCATGGTTTAGTGGGAGGTGTCCCTGCCCATGGCGGGGGGTTGGAACTCGATGATCTTGAGGTCCTTTCCAGCCCTTACTATTCTGTGATTCTGTGATTCTGTGACAGGAATCTTGCAAAATACCTATTTTGCTCACGTTGCTGTATGAACAGTTTCAGCCACACAGATGCTCTGGCAGACTGACCTTGAGGAGGTGCTTCTGAGCAACATGAACGTGAGCTATACAGGAGTAAAAGCCAATGTTTTACAAAACTAAATTTATAGTGTGAATTAAAAGTAAGGTACAGAACATTGTGGCACACTCTCTTCTTGACTTCAGACTGGCTTACTTTCAGTTTCAGTTAGTAGGATTGTTATAGGACTTTCAATCCATTAAGATTGCAGTGGGTTGATAACCTTTGGAGGTCCCTTCTAACCAAAATGATTCTATGATTCTATGACTCAAACTATAATAGATTCTGTGGTGCTATAAGATGCATAGTCTGGTATTGCCTTTATGGAGCTGAGAGTTGAATACTAATAGAGATATTGCTAAAGTTATCACTTCTAATGAATGGAGGTCATTTAATACCAAAGTTTCTGATGGCTGGATGAGTTAAGAATTGTCTCTTGCATTTTTCTCTTCATGAGGGAGTACTCCTGGCTTTGCTGTTTGTCTCAAAGAATATTGATGTTATTTTCCCACACATAGAGCCAACTATCAGACCAGAAGAGTAGGAATTTTATTTTGTTCTCTATAGTTAAATGATTTGAGAAGTTGAAAGCAGCAGGAGTTTTGGCTTCTTGAGACTGTATATGCAGTCAAGGAAATCCTAGTATTACAAATAGCTGGAGCAGGGAAGCGTCATGTGTGTCCTATTATGTTTCTCAGGTACCAACTTTTGGCGAGTGTCAGAAGACAGGAGCATGAGCTGTAGCAAAATTTGTTCCAGCACAGCTGCTCTAATAACGTTAACCTTGCTGAAACTAACCAGCTAGAACTTACCTAGCACAATCTGTTGTGCAGATTCTGTCCAAACAACTACCACTCTATTGAGTAGAGGATCAGCAGGAGAATTAGCAGAAGTACATCAAAGAAGGGTTTCTTTCCTATCCGAGTATCCTGCCCTTTCCTCAGCTGAAATAAAGCAATAGTTGAATGCTTTTAAAATTATCAAGGGAAGTTATACATTATATATTTGAGGCACCTTTCAAAGAATTTAACCATAATTGACTCCTTTCTCCAGAGAAAGTTACAAAAAAGTACTTTGTTTCTTACATTCAGTGGCTTTTCTTTTTTATCATGTGGTCCATTTTTAATTCTTTCATGTAAGGCTTGAAACTTAATTACTCATTTTAGGTGATTAACTCATGTGATGTGCTGTTGCATTTTTCCACTGTAATAGATCTTTTTCAGCCAAATTTTAGGAGTAATATGGCTTCTTTTGTTTCAAAGAGTAACTTCTGTTAATAGCCAGCACATACGGTCTGTTAGTTGGAAATCTCAGATGGACACTTGTGTTCTACTTGATTAGCCTGCTTACACAGTGCACAAAAAAACTTTCTCAGGTAACATCCTCGCAGACCTGAGATTTCCTGTTCCTATTTTTCTATTTACTACTATGTCACTTAATCCTGTCTAGAATTTTGCGCATTGCAAAGCATCAGTGCTATGACAGACTGAAGCTTTAAAGCAAAAATGTAAACCAAATACGCTGTTCTTCAAAGCCATAAAATTACATGTAAGGAAAAGAAACTGAATACAATCGGGTTTTCTTTCTTTTCATTTTCTTTTCTAAAACATTTTCTATCAAAATATTTTGCCAAGTTCTGAGCTTGAAGCTTGATTTCAAGGATTGCCCTGAAGTCAATCAGAAATGAAATGGTGGTAGAAGATGATAAAATCCTCTCTTGTCTCAGCTCAACTAACTTTTACTGAAAATTGACTCTGCAAATATGTGGAAGATTAAAACAACCTTTTGACGTATATGTAAAGGACTTTGTGTGTCAATTTAACATCCAGTTAGAAGTAATATCTCTAACACTGCAATGTACTGAGTTGTCATTATTTCACCATTCTTAGACTCACATCTAGATGCTGAGCTCTCTTATACGCAGGAAGTGCTTTTCAGTTAGACTATAAAAAGATAAGAGAATTGGACCCCAATGTTCCATTGTCTTTTGTTGCAACTAATGACCTAAACTTACTGGAAAGATGTTAATTTCTGGACTGTATCTGACACCGCTACTAATAGGCTGCAATATTTTTCTTGTGTGCGGTTGTACTAAATCACAGAAGGAAGACAGACTGATGCTGAGAGACCTGAAAGTATGGGCAGAACAATTTGAAAGAGACTTAGCCCGAGCGCAAATGGCAGAAACAAGCTTACAGGAGAAATACCAGGTAAGCAGTAGTGAAAATTCTGTATGGTGAGTCATCACTGTCATCATTATGTGTAACATGTATAGCACTATTTTGTACAAACTATATATATGCAACTCAGTATACTGTAGTTTAAAGAAATAAGGACACAGATTGTCTTGCCTTTTATTGGTGGAGGAATTATAATGTCAGCTCCAGCTTTCCTACGTAGAACAGTGCACAGATGGTTTGCCTAACACAGAGCTTTTTCTAGCAGTGTGAAAAAGGACTGTCCTACTTAGAAGTGAGCATGTGTCTGTACAATCGTTCCAGATCCTGCATGATATAGCTCAGATGGGAATTATGACTGAAGGCTGGATGAGGTGACAGAGGGAGAGGACAGGGTTTGGTGCTTAATTTTTAACCCCTCTCTCAAAGGTTAATGTCTAGATTAGCAATATGAATCTTGGCCTATATTTTCTCCTGAAGCATGGCTGCTCTCTAAAAGCAGCCAGTGCATGTCTCAAGTAGCATTTAATCTGTTTGCTAGTTTAAAAACAGCCAGTGTATGTCTCAAGTAGCATTTAATCTGTTTGCTAGTTTATCTGATCAGTTATTATTTCCTTTCATATAGTGTTCAGGCAGCTGATAAAAGAAGGGAAAAACAAAAGTCCTACCTATATTTCGCTCGAGGATTCGGAAGTCTCTATATACCTTAAATAAAATGCATTTCAGTGTAATTATATAAGCTTACTGCTACTCCTCTTTGGGAAAGATTATGACTTCTATCAGTACAAAATTGTCATAGGTTGTAGTACTCCATAAATATTGAAGAATTTAATTAACTCTTTACAACATTGATTTTATTTTCTCTTTGTGCAGTCATTTAAGCACTTCAGAGTACAATATGAGGTAAAAAGGAAACAGATTGAACTTGTAACCCAGTCATTAAGGAAAGATGGTAAATTATCGCTTGATCAAGCTATGGTGAAGCAAGCATGGGACAGAGTTTCTTCCAGGGTAAGTTGAAAATTATTATATTTTTTTTATTCAATGAAGGATGAGAATTTAAAATCATTTAGACATCTGTTTGCTATTGATTTTATTTGCATTAGGAACCTAAAAATGGACCAATTTTCTAGCACTGTTGAATTCTTTTGCATTTGTTTTGAGAATATTTACTGCACTATCAGCTTTAACATTGGTCAAAGATAGACTCTGAGCTTTAAGATAAAGACTATACTTTGATTCTAATATAACATTTTTTTTAATATGACTAAAAAAATATGTGTATTACTGAATAAATTATCAATAAATGAGGCTTTAATGTTATTTTTGATCCAGTCATAATAACGATAAATTAATATTAAGGGTTTATTTTATACTAATTTTGTAATAATTGAATGAAAAATCACAAGCAAGTTATATTGTTTGTACCAAATAAGAAGCTATTAAATCATTATTACTCAGTGTATATTCATGGATTTTTTTTTTTAATGTCATATATTTAGCAGAGGATCTGTTCACAAATATTCTGACATAATTTTTGTTAATTTTTCACTCGCGTAACTGGGATTGCCAAGAAGATGTGATATTTTGCTGCTATATTCTCAACTCCACAGTCCTTTACACATAGAAAATAGGTTCAAAATACAGATAAAAAGATTTTATGCACAAGCATGAAGTAAATGACATTGGGTGGAAGAATGTCTCACATCCCTTGCTGTGCCTATGAACTGATGAAATTCCAGATCTTTAGCTTGTCAGTTGTTCCAGTTTATAAATGGTTGGTTCTGTAACTCAATTATTGTTCTGAAAGGAAAATACCCAAATCAATGAATCCTTAAAGAAATTTTGTTGCCTGTGCGAATGCTATAATTTCAGAATTTGAAGCAATATACCTAGGGTTATGTCTCAAACATAGTCTATTATTGGGTGTTTGGTCTTACAGTATAAAGTCTAAATTTTCTCAAGATATTTGTTTGCATTATGAAGCAAAGAGGGATGTTCAATTCTCTTACTTTTATTTCCTAGCTGCTTGATTGGCATATACACCTTGATAAATCGCTTCCTGCACCTTTGGGAACAATAGGTGCTTGGCTCTATAGAGCAGAGGCTGCTCTGAGGGAAGAAGTAACTATTCAGCAAGCTCATGAAGAAACAGCAAATACAATACACCGGAAGCTTGAGCAACACAAGGTAGATCTACATGCATTCATTCTGCACATTATATTTAATAATATACATTATATTTAATTTACAATTTCCAATTGCAAATGATCCATACTATACAAAGAAAGATTATTATTTCTAGTTTCTGTGGGTGGCGTCATCTTGGTGGTTACAGAATCTAAATGTCTTTTGCTGACGACTTGAACTATCTGTGTATCTTACAAGCAATATTTAGAATTGCTTTTGAATGTTCCTGCTTCTTCCAGCTGAAAGATACCAGGTATCTTTTCCCCTATTCTAGGACTTCTGTTGGGTAAAATTTCATAGGGAGCTCCTAAGCTGGGTACATTGTTCAACTAATATGAACTGATTAGGTGAAACAGGAAAGAAGATGCAAATGTACTTAGTGGGCTGATAGTCAGCACAAGTGATATGCACTGGGGGGAAACTTAGAATGAAGTGATTTTTCATGGTGTTGTGTTCTTTGCAGAGACTATGTTCTCATTTAAAATAAAAACAGAGATTTGTCTGTGTATTTACAAAATGTATACGAGAAAAATGTGGACTGAAATTGTTGGCGAGATTATAAAAGAAGCTGAACCAGTAAATATGAAAAAGAAAGAGAGGGTGTAGAGAAAGGGTGCACTTGCAGTAGTAAGACTGTATTGGTTTATGTTGCTTTTTTTTCCTATTGCTGCCATTTTAAAACTTGATTGTAGTTTCATCACTCAGATTTACATTGATGAATCCTAATGTGCTATTATTGGATAGTACCAGAGGTGCATTAGTGTATTTTTTTCAGTCTTTGTTTCCTAGGAAGTTGTTTGGGGTTGTTTGTTATGCCTTTGTTCAGATAACATCATCGCTTTCTCTATATCTTTCTCTCATCTATGGTTTAAACAATGCAATGTTTTATTTTAGCAAACTTTATAGCTTATGGCCATTTTGAACTAAAACAAAGTGTAGCAGTTTAATTGAACAAACCTCATAGAATCAGTCAAGCAGTTGAGTTTCAGTTACTGTTGCCACCAAGATCCAAAAATTGAGAGCAATGTCTGTGCTTGTTGAGGGTCATTTTGCAGAGCAGGAGTTCACTTCATGAGAATACTATATAAAAGTTTTCAGAGCCTTCCAGTTGATGTTGAATGAAACTACTGGATTCTATTTTGATTCACAGTGCATGTTAGGGTCATCCTTTTTTGTCTGGCAAGGTCTTAAATGCAGCTAGCTGAGATACTTGTTCCAAGTCTTTCCTTCATGTGGCAACATGCTAGTCACAGGTCACCTACCCTTGCTGGAGTTTTCACCATGGTAGAATCACTTGCATCTGAGAAAGCTTAGTTCATTTTTCTTCACAACAAGGTGTTGGTTGAAATGGAAAACAATGAAAATATGGGTGGGTTGGTGGGGATAGTGTGACTTTTGGTGGGCTGAACCCGTGAATTACCTTCACTTTCTACTGTGCAAACAGTGGGCGTTGGCTGGGGAGAAACCCTTCCTCAGCACACAGGAATAAGCAGACATCTGTGATCAATACACAAGCCTGCGTTTTGTTTCCCTAAGTGAGGAAGGGGGAACCTCTGTATATTTTCCTCTGCTAACAGGCTTCTTGAGCCCTTTGTGCCAGGAGCTGTCAGTATGTAGTAAAATACCACTGTTCTGTGTCCTCTCAGCCACTGGGGACTTGACACGTTATTGTTACAGTATCTCTTCTCAAGACTACTGCCAGTCATTCATTTTAATATGTAGTTTCCAGGAAGCCGTTTGAAGCGGTGTTGCTTAGTTACAGTTGAAATGTGCTCTGCTGTAAGCCTTTTGCTGGTACAGTTCTTATCACGGGAATACAGGTCAGGTACCACATTCTGCATTCATTCGTGTGACACAGAGAGAGAGATCCTGAAGTCTTTTAATGGTGAGAGAGTGAAAAGTTCACTAAATATTTAATATGTACTTATATAAGGAGCTGGGATTTTCTGCTTGTAAATAGCAAAGTAGATTAGTTGCTAAAAATTTGAATTTATACTCAGTAAAGGTTATCTTTTTTAAAGATGTACATAGTAAATTTAGCAAGATTATGCTGTTGTGATGTTTTGCAGGCTGAGTATTTACTGTATTTGCAGACTGTATTTGCAGACATGTTTAATACAGTTAAGAGTTGGTATTTTGTTAAAGCTTTGCAGTGTATTCTCTATTTTAAAATTTTCCATAATTGTTAGGCACAGCTATAGCAGAGCATCTTATAAGGGAGTTCCCTATGTGAATGTTCAAGTTGATGTAAATGCTTTTGTGGTATGCATAACCTTGCATGCAAATGTGAAAGCATGATCAAATAGTTAACTACATTGAGTCATCTGTGCAGGCTTAAAATTGTGCTTATTAGTTAGATAGCCTACTGTGAGCCTTCTCTCCTTCCTTTTCTCCCTTTCTCCTTCTCTCCCCCTCCCTCTCCCTTTCTCTTCATCCTTCCCCCCCCCCCCCCCCCAATAACTGTCTTTCTTAAAATCAAATTAGGATCTGCTGAAAAACATAGACGGTCACAAAAAGGCATTCCATGAGATCCACGGAGCCAGATCTGTTAATGGAGTGCCTGTTCCACCTGACCAATTAGAGGATATGGCAGAGAGGTAAGGCTTTCAATCTGAAACAAAAACTCTCTGTGAATGAAAGGGAACTGGTTTGCTTTTTAATCTGTTCATGTAGAAATCACTGTCTATGTTTCTAAGTGGCAAGCATAAAAAAATTGGAAGAAAAAAATCTCCTAAGATCGACATAAAGATATACCAAGTAGCCTGATGCTCTACAGATTGGTGAGAATCAAAATAAGCAACGGGTTTTGGAAGGGAATATTTTTTGCATTTATTCTGTTATTACTTGAAGAAATGTTATGTAATAACAGCCGGTATGCATGGAAAAAAAGAAAAGAAAAATGACTTTGCAAAACTTAGTAACAGATGTAAACTGATGATTTCTAAGTATAAACAGAAATTTAATTATTTTTCTATCCAAAAGCAGTCATCAAAATTATCATCATGCATAATTGTTTGTAGACTCTGAATTAGGTGAAATATTAGAAAAATATCTGAGCTAACTAAAGCTTGCAGTCTGTCCAGCCAAAATGAATATTTCTGTATTTTACTACAGTGTGATTCATTTTATAGGTTTAATTTTGTTGTCTCTTCATCTGAGCTCCATCTGTTGAAGATGGAGTTTCTGGAACTGAAGTACCGTCTACTGTCACTCCTAGTTCTTGCAGAATCAAAATTAAAATCATGGATTATCAAATATGGAAGGCGAGAGTCAGTGGAATTACTTCTTCAAAATTATATTGTAAGTTGGGTTGTATTCTTCTTTTTATAATTATTTTTGAACTAAATTTAAGATTGCTAGGAATGAACAAAAAACCAGACAGTTATTAACTCTATGACTGCATTTTTGTGGAGTATTTTTTCAGAGGTGAATCTGTCTTCCCCATGGAGAACTTTAGTTAAAAGGCTAAAAATTAATATTATTAGCTTTGCACCACACCTTCAAAAGCAGAAATAGTGTCCCAGCTGTTAACTGTCCAACCATCAACTTTTCAAGCGTATCCAACTTCTAGATTTTTAATTATCTTAGATAACAATTACAAAAAACTTAATTTCATCTTTTACAACTGCATAGATGCACTTTTAATGACTGTTCACAGGTGAAGTGTAGAGTCAGAGGAAGTGTTTGGAATGCAGTCCCCTACAGTACTTTTTTCTTTTTAAGTCTTCCAAATGAAGAGAGAAAAAAAATAATTTATACTGCTTCTGTGTACTTGTTCAATATATTATATTGATAACAGGTTATTCTTTGAAAGAGTATGCTCCCTTTCAGTCTTACACTGCCGTATCTTGTTAAATACGAACTTTCAGCGCCAAGTAGCTGATAGAGCAGTACCACTGCTGCACTTCTACATTAGAGCATGAGGGATTCTTTCAGAAGCAGGGCTGGGCTAAATGCTTTTTCTCCCTTCTATCTAATTCATATGAGCAAAATTGCACAGAAAAATTCAGTTTGGAAAGAATTCATACAGTTATAGAATCATTCAGAGCCAGGACACTGTGTAGAAAAAGTTATTGATGCCCTGAGAGTCTGCTAGTTTTTATTGCTTTTGAAGAAAACTGCAAACTCAATAGAAGTGAGAATTAAAGACCTGTTCCAACTTTTCCCTTTCTGTGTTTAAACTTTAGCAGTTAGGGACATATAAAATTCAGGTGTTAAGCTTTGGTTTAGACAAGCTTTGCAAAATTCAGATGGATATTTTAGAATAACAGCTTACTAGAATGATATGCAATAGCTAAGACTCATAATCCATTTTTATGCTCTGTAAGAATATTGCAGTCTAAATTACTTAAAAGTGACAGGGGAAATACTGAGAAGTGGATAGTTTGGCTTCTGGATTATTATTTTATATTGCTTTTTTATATTTTGCTTTAAAATGAGCAGTAAGTGGCAAATTTGTATGTTATTTTGTGATTGCCTGAATTACTCTTGTACTTCAGGCCACTAATGCTGAGATGGTCATTATGGGAAAGAAAATGCTTCCTTTGCATCATTTCTGAAACTGCACCAAATCAAAATGAGGGAATGGGGACAAGAGTCTAAACAGAGCCTAGCTTTATTCCTAATGGCTTTGACTTCTTGCCCTTCCAGGTGTCCAGTGATGAAAAGAGACTTTATTTTCTTTGGTTTATCTGGTGGCAGTTTTCTAGAACTGAGAGCCAAGTCTTACTCTTCAGTAAATTAGGAGTCTGACGTAGGAAAGCTGTAGTCAGTACCTTATAGTCAGTGACTGTATTAGTAGGAGATAAAAATATATGTGTGTTTGTCTGCCAAAGCAGAATGAGCAATGTCAGCGTTCTAGGAACATGCGTAGTTAGGATCTGAATAGAGCATATGTCTGGAAAATATTTACATACTGTAGCTTAAAAAGAAAAGTGGTGGTTGTTACTTTATCCCATCTTTTCACCTCTCTGTCATATAACATATAACTGAAGGTCAGCACAAATTGTGCACCATCAACCTGAAAGAATATACTGTACCAAAGTCTCAGATGTCATGGAGATACTGGGAACAGTTATCCATGGATTTAAACCCACACAGCTGTGTTTTAGCATTGCTGTGTTGGCACTTTTTTAGCACTGTATGCTATATAGATGTGAGAAAGGCTACATATTTTATATAAAGGATTTTGTCAGATGGGAGACAATATTAATCAGTAAAGTGTCTATATTTAATTCTTGAAAATATTTCTTAGTGCTCTTGAAATCAGCATTATATAAGTTGTTTGATAGAATCTTATTTTCTCATATGAAGTCTTGCAGGTTTTAGTTCAGCATAAAATGTCTGTGTGTATGGGTTTGGCAAAAATGAAAGTCAAGATTTTTTCACATAATTAATGGCAAAATATGTAGTTCGTTATGCATGCCAGGTTTTATTATTTGAACAGTAAGGCAGATAAAAAAATCTGATTGTCCATGACTTCTAGTTTCCTTGGTTATAAACATATTTCTAAATTATGTACTAGATAGCTGTGGTGATTTGACACAGCAACTGTAAAAGGTTTTAAAATAGAAGATTTTTAGATATGTACTGGCTGACAGATTTTTTCATTTTAACTGTTTTTCATGTCATATAATGTGAGTTGATGAATACACAAAATCTAGCTGTTCTCTTCAAAGTACAATAAACTTTGACCTCATTCAAAACCTGGTTTTACCAAGATCACACTAGTGCACATAGAATTTTGTCTACTCTGACATCCCAAAGCTTATGTAGATATATGTGAGATGTACTTGCGTTACATTTGTAGATCTGTATCTGAGGAGGCACAGGAGGTAGTATAAGCTCCAAAACCATTCCAAAACTCTAGATAAGTACATTACGTAAAATCTGCAAAAAAGTAGATTTTTTTTTTATTTTTTTAACAGAGGCAATGTGAGATATAATGCACTCACATAATATAAAGGTATAATTATATATTTCACTTAATGGAGGTAACATTTCTGAAAGACATCTAAAAAATATGTCAGTGTCATTTTCCATAAGTGATAATGAGGCGTAGATGATAAAGAGACATTAAATTGTGACCGACATATTCCCAGATAAATTACTCATTGTGTTATAGCAACTTACACAGCTAAACCACCACTCACAAAGGAAAGGTTCTGTGTCAAGCTTTGGAAAAGCAGCATCTCTTTGTACAATGTTTCCCCAGTTGTATTTTTATCAGTTATAAAGGAGGTGAAGAAAAACTGAAGAATAATTCAAATGTTTTTCATCTCTGAAAGTGAGACCTGCCTTTTTGTAAATGCTTGATACAGGAGCAGTTCTTAAAGTTCAACTGGATTTGATTTTTGTGATGAACTATATGGAGTAAATTTTCTCTTTTATTAAAATAATTCCACTTAAACTTCAGTGTATAGTGGTTTCTATTAAATAATCTCTAAGTTAATTGCTCAATTTCTGCACAAAGTATCATATGCTACTGAGTTTCAGCAAGTCAGCAACTAGCAGACTAAGAATGTATTTAAAATTCTTTTTATATGCGAAGTAAATAAACTGTATTTTTGAAGTCTGACTCTCCTGTGCCATTAGTTTGAGAATGTGAAATCTATGTATTATTTTATAATAATGACAAAAATGAATGGAGAAATAATGAAGTTACATGTGGTCATCACTGTCCTGATGTAATTTCATGGAAATTATCATCATTATTAACATCTATTTTGTCTGTTTTAATTTTTCTCTTTTCAGTCTGTAATTGAAAATAGTAAGTTCTTTGAGCAGTACGAAGTTACTTACCAGATCTTGAAAAGAGCAGCTGAAGTGTATGCCAAAGCAAATGGCTCAGGTAAATGCCTATGTTTCTATTGTCATGGGGACACCATTTTGATCTCTTCACGTATAAGCATCCTCTAAAAACATCTCCCAGCATTTGTTTCTTCCATGCAGTGGAGCTTTTTAGCAGCTGCAGTTCACCAGAGAGGCTACAGCCTGTGGTGTTAGTTTCACGTATTCTCTAGTATGAAGCCTTCTGGTACACCTTCTGGTACAGAGCAGCCTGCCCTCAAGCTGTTGAAATTTTTTCATCTCCAGAAGAGAGTGGTAATGTTCAGACTTCCTAATGGGAGAAGTCCATAGAATCACAGAATACTTAGGGTTGGAAAGGACATTAAGATCATCTTGTTCTAACCCCCCTGACATGGGCAGGGACACCTCACAGTAGACCGTGTCACCCAAGGCTCCATCCAATGTGGCCTAGAACACTGCCAGGAATCAAGCATTTACCACTTCTTTGGGCAACCCATTCCAGTGCCTCACCACCCTCACAGTAAAGAACTTCTTCCTTACATCTAACCTGAACTTCCTTTGTTTAGATTTTAAACCCATTATCCCTTACCCCATCACTACAGTTCGTAATGAAGAGCCCCTCTTCAGTATCCTTGTAGGCCCCTTCTGTTGATTTGGTCCAGAAGTGTGTCAGAGACCAAAGCAGGTGTAGGGAAGATCATGTTCTGGTGCCTGGAAATACTCCTTGGCTTGGCTTCACTAGAAAAAGGCAAATACAGAGCAGGTCCCAGTAATGTTGTAGCAAAAGTATCCTCTGATTTATCAAAGATGCTTCATTAGCTATAAAAACTTGTAAGAGGAGCCCAAATGATACTTTAAATATGATATACATGGGAAAAATATGTAGCTGATTCAACAGCTGCCTCTTATAATTCCTGAATACTGCTGAGTTCAGTGAGAATAAATGAGGACAATATTTGACCCGGACAGTTAGACATGAAACCACTTTAATCTCTGCTGGGTAGATAACACAACAGTGTCTGTGGAGGACTGCTACAGCTGCTGAAGTGATTAGCAGATGTGAAGAGAAAATGGAAATATTTTTTTTATTTTTAAATTGTGAAATTTAAGTTGATGATGGTGACACTCAAATATTACAAAAGTAGACATTTTTTACAAAATGTTCTTATAAATAGTAAAATGAATATATTTAGTCAACGCTATTAAGAAAAGTAAAAATCCAGTAACAATTTCTTTTCTAAAGGGCAGCTACTCACTTCTGTGAATTCAGAGACAGCAGTGCAAATTGGAGGACACCTTAGCAAAAAAATGTTTTCTGAACTGTCTATATTCTGCATGTTTTACGAAGTTTTAGGATTTGCTTGAGTCCTTTTTCTTCTCTCTGTGTTTTTCTTCTGGAATGAGGAAACATTTATTCCTGTATTGCTGTCAGGAAAATACTAAAAATTAAAAAATAAAAATTAGCAGCAGTTTGGTTCTGAAGTTGGTGACAAGATCAGACTTCAATTCAGTACTTTTAAATGCAGACGTACTATGTGTTTGTACATTATACAACTCCATTATTTTCTGTTTTTTTAAGTAAACTTTCTCCTGTGATTTCTTTTATTGCAGATTAGAAATGAACACCATGCTGAATATGCAGTGTGAAATATGCTGTTTTAATAAAGCACTCTCTTTGTATACTTTCTTTAGTCTTTAGTTCAGAGGTTTAATTTCTCAGTTGCAGTTTTGCACTAAAATTGGGCTGTGACTGTGCACTTGTATAAAAAAGCCTATTGAAATAGAATTTGCAGTAATTATATTTTATGATGAAAATGGATATGCTTAACATGAAGTTAAGCTTTACAGAAATAATTATGAGCAAAAATAATCAATGCCTGTCCTGCATCTCAGTGGAAGAAGTTGAAAATGTCATGAAATTCATGAATGAAACAACAGCACAGTGGAGGAACCTCTCAGTAGAGGTCAGAAGTGTAAGAAGCATGTTGGAAGAAGTAATTGCTAATTGGGACAGATACAGCAGTACCGTGGCAGGTTTGCAAGCTTGGCTGGAAGATGCTGAAAAAATGCTGAATCAGCCTGAACCATCTAAAAAGGTATGTACTAATAGCATATGTATCCATCTATTTTATAAGTTCTGAAATGTGGGATATGCTTTTGCATTTGCTTAGGTTGTTTTATAAAATGTCATGCAAGACAGAGATAACTTATTTAATTTCTGGCATATTGTCTGTATTCATAATAGGTGTTTCAATATTTGCACATAGTGTACAGACCTATGCAGATATACATGTAGTGAGGGAAGACATCATCTGCAACAACATAGTTATAGGCATCTTGGACATGAATAGGGCAGCAATATTGCTCAGAGGTAGGGATGTTACATGGTTCACTCAGAGGCAAATTCAGCTTTTAACACCAAAGTGCACAGTGATGTGCTGTGTATAAAGACATTAAAAGAAAATTATTTTCTCCATGAATTTTTCTACCACATGGATGGCAGGTTTCAGTATCAGGTGCCTTCGAAAGACAAGATGATTAATACGTTTTGTTATGTTTGATGGGTAATTAATTAATCAATTTCCCTGGCATTTTAGAAATCTTTTAGGTAGTCCCTTTTGGGACTGGCAATCATAAAGATAGTTTTGCTACCTTTTTCTTTTTTTTTCTGTTTGAATATTAGAGTACTGGAGCACTAAGATTTATGTTAGTGGAACTTCAGTAACTAACCAGATTGCCTTAGATAATGCTGCATTTTATAGGTGCTACACTGTCACTCAATCCCAGTGTAGCAGCTCTCTAGCTTCTAACACCAAAGTAAGTTCGAAAGATATCAAAAGTGACACCAGGTCAGAAATGACCATTTTACATTACATGAAAGAACATACAATTGTTGGTAAAAGTTTGTTAATTTAAATTCATGTGAAAGATGGAATATACTTTTAAAATAAAAATAAGCCTGTGAAAAGAACTCAACAGACTGGCATAATATAAATACCAAGTTATTGTTACTGAGCAGAAAGGGTAACCTCAGCTGATCAGTTTGATCTTAGATCCTTGTGTATATTTTATGAAAGTAACTTGGAAAAGTTTGAAATTAAATATTTTTATATCCATATATATGAATAAAATTAAAATATTTACTTCTCTGATCAGTTTTATAACTTTACCTTTAAAGATTTTCGTAGCAGAAAGCTGAAAATATCCATAGAGTATATACTTGCTTCTGATTTCAAACTAAATCCAGCAAGTACCTGTTACCTTTCTGATACATGAAGAATTTGAAAAAGCCTCATTGCAAACCTTTGACATGAAAGACTTATTATACCCAAAATTATGATTTCTTCTTAAAATCACCTTGGCTAAAAGCTGTTGAAGATTATTGAGAGGTAACATAGTTCATTGAAAGAGATAAATGTTTTCAAAGTTACTTCTATTAGTAATGTTGAGTCTAGCACTCCACAGGAACAATGTTTACTTAGTTCCAAGGACAGTTCTGAGTTAGTAGTTTTAGTATTTGGTTATTAAACCAAAAAGCAATACTTATATTGTTTTCTACAATTAATAGTCATACATTCCACGAGCTGGAATCCCAGATGAAATCTATTTTTTTGAATATGGCATAAAACTTTTTTAAACATCTGCAAATATTTGTGCTGTAAAATATATATCAGTAATACGATACAAAGATTTATTTGATGGTCATTGGCAAACCTTGCCTGCGTTACTAAATTCCACCGCATTCTATCGTATGTAAAGACCATAGTAGCCCCTTACCATGCTGCTATGCTTTCTTCTTCTTTCCATTATTTCTGTATGATTTCAAGACCAGGAAGTACCACTGTTCTTTTTGCAAAAGGAAGTGGTTTGCCAGCTTTCTCATTGGCTTCTGTTTTCAGAAACCTTATTGTGAACCTGTAGCACAGAGGATCATGCAAAAAGATTGGTATGTGCTTGGATTTTTCCACTGCAAAGTACTAGAAATTTAACAGTAAAAGTATTAATGAACAAACTGCTCCTTCTACAATTTCTTCATTTACTTGCAGTACCTCTTAAGCACTTCCCATCATGACCCCATTGCAATTTCACTCTCCCACACTTTTTTCCAACAGCTGTATCCAAAGCTTATAAGAGGACTTCCTGACCTCATGTGGGGATTAAAAAAAGCTGCATTATTTTGAATTTATAATGTGGTGTGCTTCACAATACCCTCCAAACTTGTCCAGGTTTTACACATGTTTTATGTTGTCTTCTGAAATGGAGAGACTCCCCAGCAGGGTCTGAGGCAGGTAATGGTTTATGGGAATAAGTGCATAGGAGGAAGGATGCAAGTAGTTCTCTTCATGTGCTTTTTCCTTCTTGACCTTTAGTAAGCCTGACCATCATCTACTCTGAGAGGGAAGAAAGCAGTGACAAAGAATCAGTCTTCTCAAGTCTTTTGTGATAGCAGATCCTGGAAAGCTGCATATGGGGAAGAATCTCTCTGCGATCTGTATATGGCTGAGGTTACTGTCAGCCATAGTCTTGTCTGTTTCAAGAAGAGACAGAAATTAGATGAGCCCTAAGAGTATTTTCAGTTATGGAGCTTCCTGTTAAGGAGGAGTTCCATTAATTTAGTTGAAACTATTCACTGGATTAAAATAAGCTGTAAGTAGACTGGTGGTAGTTTTTAATTCCACATGTTGCGTTCACACACATTAAAATTCTGTTATGACATATCCAATATTTAAGACCTTCAGAAGATAATTGTTTCAAGAGTGTTATCAAGCCATTAGCTGGTGAGTAAATTTTAGTATCATGATTTAAGATAAAGAATAACTGAAAAGGTTTCAGAAAGGTGTTTTTATTTTCTTCTTCAGGATTTCTTTCGACACTTACCTCATTGGATCCAACAGCATACAGCCATGAATGATGCTGGTAATTTTCTGATTGAAACATGTGATGAGACCATTTCCAGAGACCTTAAACAGCAGCTTCTATTACTAAATGGAAGATGGAGAGAATTGTTTATGCAAGTTAAGCAGGTATGTGGTTTTGCTGTTGTTACTTCTAGATATTTACTTTGTCATTTCCATGTAAGCAAAACAGATTTGTCCCACAAGCAAGACTATAGGACAGTTTACTAATGTGCCTAAATGTTCATCATTATTAAAAATAGAAAGGAATCCCTGACAGCAGTTTATTTTATTGGGGATTTCCTTTGTTTATGTTTTTGTTTATGCAACTTTTTATTTTTATTTTTGGACATTTACAGCTAGTATAAGCAGTAGTTTTTCTTTATTGTCTCCTGTCTTGATCTTTGATTGGGTTTATGTAGTTATTGTTACTGTAAAAGCTCTGTAAACCTAAACAGTGAAAATGGTAAAAGTGAATATTTTTACCACTCTTTAATGAATGTTGCGTTCAATTACTGTACTGCAACCACAAGCAGGTACAATGCAAGTTAATTAACTGTTTTGCCCAAATTCATCAGACTTTTATCTTGTGTATACGGAGGCACTGATAAAAAAATGAAAAAAATACCCTTTATTTCATGGAAGAGATTCAATAGATTGGAAAAGAGTTGTTGTTTCTATATTTGCTTTTCAAAAAGCAGAGAAAAGATGTGAGCTTAATTACACCTAAAATACACAGAAGTATTTCACGCCTCATAAACAAGCAATATCTTTGCTGTAGTCAATATACATCTAATGATATTTTCCTCTTCCAGTGATTTGAAATAGCAGATCTTGAAGCATTTGAAGATGCTGAATCTATTTTCTTTACTGGCATGATTATCTCCATTGCTGTTAAATGGAAAAGCAAATAATGATTGCCCCTTTTTTATTGTAACTTTTCCAAACTGTTGACTAGAATATTCTCAAGCTTTATTTGCTGATGATAGTTAGGGTGATTCACTGTGGAAGCAGCAATGCCCAGGATGTAAATGTCTCTTCCTCTATATATACAGCTTCTTTCCTGTGCTGGCTGTATGTTTTTCTCACTGGCTTTTTACCATTTCTGTCATACAGCTCTTTCTACTTTCTAAGACCTGTGTGTCCCTTTCCTCAAGACAGTAATCCTTTACTGAAATTTCCCTTACCCTTCAGCTTTACTAGGCTTTTTCTGTTCCATTCTCTTTGCTGAATTTTCAAAATTGATATTGTAGACAATGAGAAATTAATTGAGTTGTTGATTCTAGGTTAGGAGCAAATGAGAATCTAGCATTCTCTTTTTACTTTACATTTTCTTAGTATGCTCGAGCAGATGAACTGGACAAAATGAAAAAGGAATACTTGGATGGTGTTACCCATTTGACAGCTTTTATTGATGGAAGCAATAGGAAATTTTCAGTCCCTGTAGAAATGTCCTTCCTTGATGTCAAAATGTTTCTACAAGATTTACAAGTAAGTGTCTTCTTTCCATTCTTTTCTACTTAATAAAAGAAAACCTTGTAACTATCTAATTCTGATAGCATGAAATTATTTTAGTGTACATTTCCATTATTAGGGTGGTTTTTTTTGTTTGTTTGTTTTTTTTCTTTCTTTTTTTTTTTTTTTTTTTTTTTGAAAGTGGTGCGTTTGTTGTATCATTTCTGGTATAGCTAGTATAAACCATTGCATTCTATGAGTGGCATTTCAAGGCACATTTCCAAAACACTGTCCCCCTGGGTATTTTTTTCTGTGTAGCTTCAAATTCATTCATGTGAGCCAATGATACCGTTTGACCAAGTTTTTGTCCGTTTGAACTGTGATCCAGTGTTCACTAAAATTAGCAATGAAAACTATTGATAATTAGAATATGTATCTTTTTATCTCTTGAGAACAGACTGTCTCTCCCATGAATGCACAAATGCTGTTGCTGAAATACTGTTTTGAAACATTTGTTTCAGAATATTGAGCAGAAACTGCCTGCAATGGAAGCTCAATACAAAGTGGTTACAAGAACAATGCAACTTGTTACAAAAGAAGTTTCCCAAGAGGAAGCGAATGACATGCTTGGAACTTTGACAAGGATTAAAGAGCAGCTGAGCAAGGTTGCAGAATACTTTTTCTACTGCATATGTTGTTAGTTGTTGAATGAATAAATTCCCCTACATAGGTACTCACATATATGCATTTGAGCAAATACATAGTTACAGATTATAGGAACAATAGATTCAGGGTGAAGAACGTGTTACTTCTTTAAGACTCCCATCTTTATATTTAATACTCTTTTATTTAGGAAGTAATACCTGATCAGTGTTGGTTGATATATCTTAAAAGAGGCAGGTAGTGACTATATAAACCCACATGAAGAGGAAGCTGCTATTTACTGAATTTTGCAACTTTTAATAATTATTTTTTCTCGAAAATGGCCGAAAGGTTAAGGAGTATTCCTGTGCCCTGATGTATGAATGCCAGCATCTGCTGTCTCCACTGGAAGAACTGGAGAAACAAATCACGCACTTTTATGAATCTCTTGAAAAAGTCAATGAAATAATTTCTATCCTGGATCCTGAAGCACAGCCTACAACTGTTCTTAAACAAAAAGCGCAAGTAAGTTTCAAAAACATCTTGCAAAGACCTGCTGCCTCTGAGTATTTGCAACTTGCTTTCTGTCAGTTTGCTTTGCAACTCAGTAACCTGAGTAAATGTTATTTCATATTCAGACAACAAGTATAGCCTATCTGTAATGTAATTGGAATTTCAATAGCTGACATGAAAGGTTAATGTGTTGAAAACAAAACTACCTGAGAGGCTTGGGTACCTGTCTTTTTTTTTTATAGATAGAGCTCTATTTGGGTATAGGACTCTGCATAAGGAGAAAATTGTGTGATCTGTGTTATTCCATGTAATATTTTGTGTAGTCTATTTGTTGTGGTGCTTTGAGCTTCTCCCTTTTGTTCTTATTGTCAAAAAATACATTCCTGTTCTTTTGCCAAATTTTTCTCTGCTTTGCTACTGGCCAGGGTGGATATATGTTGTTTTTTTTTCTTTCAGGATTTGGTAGCTTATCAAGAAAACTGCAAGAAGGATTTGTCGCTGATTGAGAGAAATAGTCAGAGTATCCTCCAGTGTGTGGCTTCAAGTGAATTGTTACAGCATTTCCATCAGACAACATTTCAGAAGAAAGTTACACAAGTTCAGATTACTTTTCAGGTAATTATGTCATACCTCGGTGCATATTTTTGAAAGTTTCCTTATGCAGTTGATCCATCCTACCATATCTCTATTTCATCACACTGTACCTACTGTCACAGAGAGCTCTTCTGTCTTGTGTCAAGTTATTAATTAAGGATTTTTCTGCATTAGGTGATAAGGGTGAGGAGACTGGTGGTCATGTTCTCCATTCAGTTATTTAGAGGTGTGCTTGTCTCAGAGGAACCCAGGATTTAACAAGAATTTTCACACATCTCATGCTCCTTTGGAAAAAGGAATCTGAAATCCACCTGTTAGGGCTCCAACGGTGTTTGTTTCTCCTGACTGTTACTTTGGCTAATTACTTGCTCTTATATTCTCATAATTCTCCTTTCACACAAAGCATGGGAGATGGAAACTTTTGCAAATACTACCATTGCTGGGCTTTGTATTTCCTCAGAAAATGCAGTGGATTGTGAATATAGAAAGTTGCAAATACTTACTTGCATTTGTTAATGAAAAGATGTGTAATTTGGGCTATAATCCTGTTTACCTGTAGAGCTCTGTGTTGTTACTAGCCATGATGATATTTTCAGGGCGATTCATCCCCATTCTAGCCTCCCTCTAAAGTGAAATTAGCTATTATCTTGGAGTCAGATCTCTAGATGTTGGGTTCTATTAGATTTGTTTCAGGCAATTACTGTTCAGTATAAAGCTATCTAAACTGAATTTTAAGCTACAGAAAATCATCAGTAAAGAGCTGTCTCTAAAAGGTGGATTTCAAAATTTCTGTTGTATTTTGTGGGCTTTATTTAAAGCTCAGTGGAATTTTGCAATTATTTACAGTTTAGAAAATGTGTAGCTTACAATAACAGAAGCAGATACAGTTGTAGTTTGGCAATGCTACCATGATAAACAGTAAGCATTCTGTTTTTATGAATATGGATGGTGATTTATCCGTTTTTTCATGTTAGAAAATAGGCCTATGAAACATAGTATAACCATATAAAATGTAGCATAACCAGAGTTAAAATATTTATGGATTTGGAAACAAGCATTTTCTCACGTAAAGAATGTGCTCCTATATCTTTCTACTATCATACACAATTTTTTTATCAGGAAACTTTAAAAAGACATAGGAAGATATGTAAGCTGAGAACTACAGATTTGATTAGCTCACTGGCTAAAATCATTACAATTCCTTACACTGGGGTTTGTCATCAGTGAGTATGGTAAAGTGTGTTTTTAATAAGCAGTGCTGGAATTACCTTGCTGCACTTGAACTGGTGAACTGTTTGTTTCTCCTAGCTAATTTTGTTATTTGCTTGTGAAATTATAGCTGCTGGATAATTCAGTTCACTGGGACAGAATAATGAAGAGCTGTGACTGAGGTTGCAAAACAAGAGGATGCAACTTAGCCACAAAATTTGCTGTCTTTTAAGTGGTTTTTTGCCTGGTTTCTTACCTGGCCCACTAGTGTGATAATTACAGAATCACAGAATAGTAAGGGCTGGAAAGGACCTCAAGATCATCGAGTTCCAACCCCCCCGCCATGGGCAGGGACACCTCCCACTAAACCATGCCATCCAAGGCTATGTCCAACCCCACCTTGAACGCCGCCAGGGATGAAGCATTCACAACTTCCCTGGGCAACCCATTCCAGGGCCCCACCACCCTCACAGTATAGAACTTCTTCCTCAGATCCAATCTAAACCTCCCCTGTTTAAGTTTAAACCCATTACCCCTTGTCCTCTCACCACAGTCCCTAATGAAGAGTCCCTCCCCAGCATCCCTATAGGCCCCCTTGAGGTATTGGAAGGCTGCTATGAGGTCTCCACGCAGCCTTCTCTTCTCCAGGCTGAACAACCCCAATTTTCTCAGCCTATCTTCATACGAGAGGTGCTCCAGTCCCCTGATCATCTTCGTGGCCCTCCTCTGGACTTGTTCTAACAGTTCCATGTCCTTTTTATGTTGAGGATAATTGTACAAACCTCCTCCAGGTCAGAAGACCTGCAGCGTGGAACTGGTTGAATCCACAGGTCAAACCACCTTCATGTACATCCATGTAGGAGGAGGTAGTCTGCTACTAGGAAAAATTGAATGGCAAGCTTTTAGCCATACCAGGTGCTTTAGATTTGAAAGCAGGCTTTAGGAAAAAACCTCTAGTCAAATGGCAGAGCCATTCTAAAGGTATCAGAGCCATCTGTATTAGACAGCTACCCATTTTCAGTTGAATGAAGGGTGACATTAACACAAGCCTTAGTATAAGTATTAAAAATGGGGAAAATGAGATCATGAAAATTAGAAGCACTTGTGGATGGCATATATTTGAAAGAGTGACACCAATGGCATGCATTTTTTTGTCAGATCACAGTAATAGAGCAAGTATGAAAGTGCCAGCTCATTTTTTTTTGCTTATAACTCAGAATATGGTCAGGAAAGCTGGTGACTGGAGAAAAAACATAGAAGCAAATAGCCGTTTGATGAAGAAATTTGAGGAATCTAGAGCAGAACTGGAAAAAGTAATACAGGTTGCCAATTGTTGCTTAAAAGAAAAAGGAAATCCTGAAGAACTTCTCAGGAAACATAGCGTGAGTAAATTCTCTGACCTTCCTCATGGAAATATCTCTGAGTGCATGACATACAAATGAAAAGACAACTTGATTTTCAAATTGATGTGGGTTTCTTTCACACAGAGAAGTTACACAGAGCAGGTCAAACTAATGTTGAGATTGAAAACCAAAAGTGAAAAAAGTCACCCCTCTTATTGGTGAGTGTAAGAAACCAGAAGGTGAAGAGAGAAGAATCCCTAGAAATAAGGATCAGTTTTGCAAGTAGAGCCATTGGGAGTGATGACACTAAATTTTGCCAGTGTCATGCATCCACTGTTTGTGTTTTTTTATTTCCCAGGTCAATATCTGTGTCTGCATTACAACCATTACTTATGCGTGTAGCTTTAAAATGTATTCTTGCTAAAATACCATCTCAGTGTACTGGCTGAGAATAATTTGCTGGACTTTAAATAGCTAGAAATAGTCCTTTCCTAGCTCAAACTTCAGTTCTTTACTGCAGCAGAATTAACACTGTACTAGGGACATCATTTGGGCATGTTACGATATCAATAACCACCTTCACCTTCTCACTTCGCACCTCAACTTCAGGAATTCTTCAACCAGTTGGATCAGAGGGTCCTAAATGCTTTTCTGAAAGCATGTGATGAACTTACTGACATACTCCCAGAACAAGAGCAACACAACCTGCAGGAAGCTGTGAGAAAACTCCATAGGCAGTGGAAGGTTAGTGACATTGAATGGTACCTCTGGAAATTCTAGTTATTAACTCTGGAATGTTTCTGCATGAACTATGTTTTGAAAAAATAAGGTAAATAAAAAGTGTGTTCTATTATTTAGCAATTGGGAGGGAAAAAAAGTATAAAAGTATTTTACACCATTGGCTACAGTTGCATCTAAAATATCCTCTTGAAAAAGCCCTGTTAAGTGGTCAAAAGTGAGAAATGTGAATTGATTATTAATTAATTTAATTTCTTCCCCTACATGCAGCCATAATGACACCTGTGTTAAGAACATTTGCTAAGAATAGGTCCTGGCTTTATTTATGCTGATGTTGGGTGTTTTCAGTTACTTTACCAACCTTAATGAAAGAAATAAAATAAGAAATAAAATTAAATAAATTTGTTAGAAATCAGGCTATCAATTTAAATTGTGTCTTTAGCCAAAGACTCTTAACAACTGAACAAACACTGCCCATACATTATGGAATTTTTTGCCTGCTATAGCATGTTGTAGGTCAAAGCTGGTGTGGTGGATAAGCGTTTTCTCACTAGATGCAAACAGGAACCTCTGGAAGCAGTTGTGACTATAGTTTCACAATTATTATTTGCTTTATTATTTTATAGAGGAAATATTTGGTATATCTTGCCAAGAATCAAAATGTCTCTGTAATGTGCATAAGTATTCCGGTGCCAAAAACTTATATCTAAAAGATATTGGTATCAGAGTTATTTCCTTAAATGAATACAGAGAATCCCCCCATCTGTCCATGCACATATAAGTTTATTTTCTTTATTAGGAGGTCTTAGATAATTTATTTGTAGTAACTGCACACTGAAGTAATGGGAGTAGTGTTTTATCTCTGTGTTTGTTTATTGCTCATCTGGGTGCACAGGATCTTCAAACAGAAGCCCCATATCATTTGATCCACTTGAAGATTGAAGCACAGAAAAGCAAGTTCCTTGTCACAGTGGAGGAATGCAGAGCTGAACTAGCTAGACAGAACAAGGTGTTATCAAGAGAAGGCAATGAAAGGATGATCGAGGAACACATGGTATGACTTATATGCCACCACGTGGGCATTTACAGAAATACATTTCAATGTCAATAATAAACAGAGGGTCTAACCAACTCCTAATCCGTCAAAAGCCCTGTGCATTACTAAATAATATCAATACTTAGGGCCTTTAACAAAAAATATTATTTGGGCTTAGTACAATTTATAACAAATATCTAGATATGTTTGTGGTTTCTGCCAGTTAGTATTTTTATTGTGTTTTCTGCTTTGTCTCCGGTCAGTTGTTCTTTGGTGACAGGGGACGTTACCACCTGTGTGAGAAAAGGCTACAACGGATTGAAGAACTGTGCCAAAAACTGCCAGTTACTGATCCAGTGAGGGCTACATTGGAAAGCAGCCAACGAATCCTGAAGGAGCTCAAATCCCAGATAAACAACACATACATAAAGCTAACAGAGCACTCGAACACCTGGAAGAACTATAAGAAAAGGTTTCAGCTCAATTGCTAGCTGGGTCTTGCAGAGCCTTATGCATGATCTCTCCTCTAAATGTCATCATAGATCAATAGCACATACAGAGTCATACTTTATTGTCAACTTCAAGTAGAAAACTATAATTCCTGTAGTAATTCCACAAATTGTAGTGGGTTTTGAGCGGGTTTTTGTTTTTCGTTTGTTGTTTTTTTTTTTTTTTTTTTTTGTTTGTTTGTTTCTTAAAATTAAAAGGTTACCATTTGGTGGTGGCATTTTTTGTCTTTTCTTGTTTTGCATTATGTGATGTTTTATTTCAGATTTTCTGAATTGGCAAATTGGATTTCATCAACAGAAAGAGAGCTAAAGAAGATAAAGGAAAGTGTCAATGATACTGCCAAATACAAGCAATGTAAAGCATCCGTGGGGGTGAGCCCTTGGCTTATATTCTAACAAAGCTATGGTCATTGCTACTGGGACTCTAGATAAAACTGTATTCTGAAATAGTGCAACTGTTTTACTATGGAGACCATAGTAGCTCTGCTGATTTATGGTATTCTTAAAAACATTTGCAGGAAAATGTTACACATTGCAGTGAAGTGTGACATAAGTTATTAAAAAGACATACTTCTTAATAACAGCAGGTCCCCTTACCCATTTATTCAGAACATCCAAAATATAGAAGAGGTTCAATACTTGCCTCTCATCCTGCTGCATTCACAGTTAAAAGTGCTGCGCAAAGAAAAGCCAAAATTTCTGGACTGGGGGTTTTTGAAGGATCAAGTTGTTGTCTTACACTTATGGAAATCTTCCATAATAAAAATTCTCTTCTACAACAGCATAACAGGGGAGGCAAAGATACTCCATGTATTTTAGCATTCACTGTTGCATTGGTGACTGGTAACGGAAGTGGTAGAACAGCTGAATATTGAGTTGTTTGATTGGTTTTAGGCAATAATACATTGTGTCTTTGTGACCTAGCTTAACCCTTCTTTCTTTCTTTTATTTCACGTACTAAGAGCAGAAATACTACACATACTGTAGGAGATTGTGTGAAAGTTATGAGCAGGTTAATTGTGCAAAGAAACATACTTCTGCTGCAAAAATTCTGATTTATTCATGCAGTTTCACTGCTGGCAACTTCTCATCAGCACTGGCACAGATATAGATGAAATAGTGAAAAAAGGCAGGGGAGAGCTATTTAAATAGCGGAAGCATACAAACAAAACCTACCACATGAAATTTTGTGTTTGGGAAGGTCAGCATTTAAGATTTAAATGATAACTGAGAAATTTGGTCAAATACCTAAACATGGTACCTACCGTCTATCGAACCGTATCCTGGGCTGCATCAAAAGGAGCATGACCAGCAGGTCGAGGGAGGTGATCCTGCCCCTCTACTCTGCTCTCATGAGACCTCACTTCGAGTACTGTGTGCAGTTCTGGTGTCCTCAGCATAAAAAGGACATGGAACTGTACAGAGGAGGGCCATGTGGATGATCAGGGGACTGCAGCACCTTCTGTATGAAGAGAGGATGAGAAAGTTGGGGCTGTTCAGCTGCAGAAGAGAAGGCTGCGTGGAGACCTCATAGCAGCCTTCCAGTATCTGAAGGGGGCCTATAGGGATGCTGGGGAGGGACTCTTCACGAGGGACTGTAGTGATAGGACAAGCAGTAACAGGTTAAAACTTAAACAGGGGAAGTTTAGATTGGATCTGAGGAAGAAATTCTTTACTGTAAGGGTGGGGAGGCACTGGAATGGGTTGCCCAGGGAAGTTGTGAATGCTCCATCACTGGTGGTATTCAAGGCTGTGTTGTGAATGCTCCATCGCTAGTGGTATTCAAGGCCAGGTTGGACATAGCCTTCGATGGCATGGTTTAGTGGGAGGTGTCCCTGCCCATGGCACGGGGGTTGGAACTAAATGATCTTAAGGTCCTTTCCAACCCTAACTATTCTATGATTCTATGATCTATAGACAAAAATGCAAGTTCGTAGGGGAAGAAAATGCTCTACTGCTACTACTTATTAAATAATAGTCTAATAAGTAGTAGTGGAGTAAAGCCTGAAGACCAAATGCAAAAATGTAGTGTTTGACTGGAACAGAATCAGGTAGGGTATCCAAATAGAAAAATACTACATTTCTAGTGTTTAAAGATAAAAACAAAGGTAGGATGTTTGCACTACTAATCTTTGAACTGATACTATGAATGCCAGTCTTTAGTATATCTTGTTTATTTGAGGAAAATGCCTTTTCATTCTTTCACAGGAAATTAGGAATCATATTAAGAAGCAAGGAGAAAATCACAGCTGGCTGAAATCTAGACTTGCTGTTTTGACCCCAGCATGTCCTGATTTGGAGGCCAAAGAGACAGAGGATGAGCTTTGTAAACTTTCCAGTGACTTCAAGGGACTCCTAGATTTGCTGGCTGAGGTACAGTATGAGGGACACAAAAACTCTCCATTTTCAGTGTCACATGAAATTACATCAATTGTAGCTTCACAGGCATAAGTTCCCTGCTGTGTTTTTTTAACTAAACTGCAAGGATTCAGCAATGAAAAACTTGTTTGTACTCCCTGGGTAGCAAAGCCTTGAGAATAACAGGTAGAAAATACTGACATTATTATAATGGAGGTTTTGCCTTTGCAGGATTAGAAAACATCATAGTAAATATTTCTGGAATCAAAATGTCAATATCTTTAGAAGCAAAGGGTAGTTTTCTAAAACGATCTCATACTGAACATTGGCAAAACTATCACGCACACCATCTACCAGATAAATAATTTGACTTTAATCTTCATTTATGTATCTTTTATGTTGAATTAATAAAGGAACTACTGTGAGGTAGTTTCAAATCATTCAGGATGTCTGTCATGCACTGAATTTGCAGGAAGAGGCTGCAGGTCTCCGAGATCTGAATGATAATGAGGATAAAGGAGATCAGGATAGAGAAAGACTTCAGACTTCAAATTCCATTGTTAATGTCAGTTCTTGTGGAGGCTTGTAGGTGCTCCAGACGATTAATTTTCCATGTGTTTTTTGAAACTTCTTTAAACATCCATGGTTTGAAAATTGTGTTTGGAAAGTCAGGGCAATCAATGTTCTGATTTCCAGGTGACTGCAAAAAATTAAGATACTATCTTTTCTTTTTAATTTTGTTTTGTTTTGATGTGTTAAAATACTTTTGCTTTTTATTTCCTCTAAAAGTCAGAACTAGAGGGAACATAAGTTCATGAAGGTAAAAAAAGATGATAAGAGCTAGAATCTAAACTTGTTTTGAATCTAAATGGCACTTTATAGTTAAGAGACTGCTGAATCTTAGAAGTCTGAATACTCTTTGCAGCTAAATTTACAGCTTAATGAGATGGATGAGACTGTTTAGACAAGGATTGATGCTGAGTATTTCCAGAGTTTAGCAATGTTTTTGGGGGAGTAAAGACTACACATTTATAAAACAGGAAAGAGAATGGCTTGGATCTGAATGGCCTTCCAAAGTGAATATAGACAAGAAAGAAAGGGAGGAAGGAAGAAGAGAAAGGAGTTTCTCAGTTCTAGAATACTTTCTGATTAAAACCTTAAACACAGGAACTGTCTGAGGAACAGAACCTGTACTGAGAATCAGCTGCAAGTAGTTAGCAGAATCTTACAAGGGGGGAAGGACTTTCTGATATGTTGAATAAATATATCTTTTTCATCATAAATTTCTGCAAACGATATTTTACCACATGCATATTGTGGTCTGTAAAATCAGGGTAACAGGCCATTTTAATATACTTGTGATTCACCAGTGTTTTGCTCTAGAGGGTCCAAAAGGTAACAAGATTTTGTGTGAGTTGAATACCACAGGTGTTTCAGAATCTGGGTCAGCTTGTAAGGATGAGGGCAGCATGTATTTTCTAAGTGATCTCTAATATGTGGTTGTCACAGACAGCCACTTACCATATGGCAGTGTAATAGGGAGTACATCTAAACAAAACAAAGATCTCCTCGATCACATTTTAAATCTACATTCACACTTTTGCTGTAAAGCTAAAGGTGTCAAGAGTACTGGAGACAAAATTAGTTTGAATTTAGAAATTTACTATATTTTTTTTGAAAAAAAATTCTAAATATTAATGTTCTCTTAAAATACAGAGCCTTTCAACATGAAATTCTTAAACTTATTTGTACTTGTAGGTTGAAAAGACTGTAGACACTGTTGGAGACTGTGTCCAGTACAAAGAAGAAGTTAGAAGTGCAATTGAAGAATTAATCAGCAATTCTAAAGAAGCCCAAGCAGAGGCTGAAAAGATCTTGGATACCGAAAGTTTATTACAAGCTCAGCAACTACTACTTCATCATCAGGTAAGGCAATTATTCATGTCCATATCCATTTCCTTTTTTTTAAGATAGAATTTATGTAATTACAAAATTTTATTATGTCCATTAAAGTAACACTTTCTATTTAAAACTGAAATAGTTATAAAGGAAACAGTCTCATATGGGCTAGTATTGATTTCTTATAACAAAAATATACTTAGTATTTTTGAAATGTTAATGCTCAAAGATGAGCTTGTTTTTCAATTTTTATTGAATATTATTTTATTTGACACTGTTTTTTTGGACATAAAACACCTGAAAACCAAGCTTCATTTACTTGAAGTTTGTGTGTCAGATTTGCTCATGGTAAATTGGTCCCAATCATGGTTTTGGAAATTTCTTTACTTCAGCAGCTTTGACGTAGCCCCAACAATAAATGCAGAAGGGAAGATGTACCTCTAGTCTTATCTCTGCAGAAGGGAAGATGTACCTCTAGTCTTATCTCCTCCTGTAGGTATCTTCTGCAGTAAGAGGTGGACCTCCAGTCTGTAGGAGCAGAACAGGAGTCTTTTTATACGCTGATAATAGATCAAATCATCTACAGGCTACAGTAATAATAAATCATATGGGTTGTGTACAGCAAAGAATCATGGGGTTAAACATAGAAAATAAATTAACTTTGAGGCCTGCTCAAAGCTAGTAAGAATAATTTACTGTCAATGTTTGAGCATTATATAAGTGTTTTATATCAACATCTGTTTCTGTAAGGTCAGACATGTTTAACTCTTTGACCAAGCAATACTATGTCCTGCCCATATCGTATATTATCTAAACTCTTTGGTGTTTGTAAAAGCTACTGTATGTGTTAAGGTTTGTATTTGTTCTCTCAATACTCTGCATTCCTTATCTGACCATATGAGAGATAGTAGGAATGGTTAACTTCTCACTGAGTTCTCAGACTCTTCTTCTTTTTTTGATATGGAGTCGGTTAAGGTAAAATCAGACTTAGACAAGGACCTGAAGATAGCAGAGTAGAATTGAGCAGGGAGCTGTGAGCTTATCTAGCAAAGCTGGCAATGAGTCACGCATGTTAGGAAAAGAGATGGGATGTTGTCTTAGGAGTTTCTGATAGTGCTACAAAGCAAAATGCATTAAGGAAAGAGTTATGCAACTTGGCCATCCCCCTAATGCTCTCTAATGAAGGCTGATATATTGCTTTGTCAATCTGAGGCTACAACCTGTGCCTCAAAGAGTGTGGAGTAGACCTGGAGGCTTCCAGGCAGTCATAAGGAATACATCCACCTGTGATTACTGCTGCAGTTACTCAAGTGTTCTGGCTTCTGCTTACTGAAATACTGCTTTGGATACATGGTCACACTGTCACATAAATGGCCACAAAAGGTGTATATACATTTTGGAACCCAAGGCATGTACTTAATGAATAAGTAAGACTGTTAAGAATACTTGCCACAGTTCATCACTTTGTCTGTTGCCCACTTTACATAACCCTGCAGAAGCAGAAAATAATTTCATTATGCCAGTTACCCAAAGAAACTAAAAAGTTTAATAATTTCTGTTGGATCAATCCTTTTAGCAAAGGACAAGGAGACTCCGTGCAAAGAGGCAAGATGTGCAACAACAGATTTCCCAAGCTAAACAGTTGCAGATTGATGGTGGGCTTCCCAGCACAATGCAAGAGGATTTACAAAAGTTAGAAGGAACATTGGAGAGCATGCAACAGACTATGGAGAAACGTGAAGAGCAGCTGCAGGTGGGTCCTTTACAAATGGAAATAATAAACCATGCTTTCTCCTTTATTTTTTTTTCCATAATAGGAAAAACAAACAAACAAACAAACAAAAAAAAAAAAAAAACCAACACATCTTCAAGTGTAAAAAGTCTGAGCTCAGTTTCTCACCTCTGAATCTTGGTCCTTGTGTTTTCATGATCAGTAACTCCGTGAAAAATTCTTGAAGCTGTTTAATTAATAAAGAAACAGTATTTAGGTTTTAAGTGTTTAAAAGACCCAAATGTTCAGTCATAATAGATATTTTAAATAATATATGTGTGACTTGATTTTTAGACGGGCTGTCTCCCCTGATTACTAAAGGTGACATTGCCCTTTAATTTAGAGCCCTTAGGCTATTGGATTAGTAATACTGATGTTCTGCAAGTATAATCCTCACAAGTATTATGTGAGATACATTTTTTCATCCTAAATTTAAAGAACAAAAAAAAGAAAATCACAGAGAAATTAAATGGATTGCTCCAGGTTGTGTAACTAATCACTGATTGAACTGGGATGAGAAATTATAGCTCCTTGCGCCCATATCTGAGTTGTCCTTTACATTTCTCTAAGCAGAATGGCAATCCAGCTGCCCACTATTCCAAACAAATATTTAAAGTCATCAAAACTATTTCCCGTGATAAATACAAAATGAAAAATGATCAATACAGCTCAGGTAACTTCTTAATGTAAGAATTTATCACAGAAACATTTTTTTTTTCCAAAGGAATTCCAAATAAAGTCTTAACTTAGGCTTTGTTTTACTTCAGAATCAAGAGAATACTTGTTTATTCTTCTGCCTGATAATTAAATGCTGCATGTTAATCAAAATTCTACATAATGAGAAAAAAACAAATAGATTCCTATGCGTGTTTCCTATGAATAGAGATTTTCTTCTGCCATTTCACTATAATTACAGCATTAGAGAACTTGAAGGTACTTTTGGATATTGTTGACTACCTGTCACCGTAAGCATAAGTATTGGTATTTATACTTCAGAACATCTTTTAGGACATTCAAATATAAGACTTGAATATTTCTGGCACCTTTATTGCACAGTGCAGCATGAATCAGTCAAAATTCAAGGGAAAAGTTTCTTTTTACTGGGTTCAGAACAGTTTCACCTGTTGAGTAGATGGCATTTCAGGTGAAATTGTTTTATTTTATGCCAATTTTTAATCTTTCTTCCTTCTTTAGTAACTTACAATTCTTTTTTCTTCTCTTTGATCTTTTCATCTTTGTATTCCTGTTTTGGTTTTGTTTGCTTGTTTTTGTAGGTCACCATAAATAAATGGGAGCGATTTGAAAGAGACAAAGAAACAGTAGTAAAATATCTCAATCAAGCAAGTTCTGCACTTGAGCGTATCTTAAACTTTAGCAGTTTAGAGAGCCTCTCCTCAGAACTGGATCAGACAAAGGTATTCACTGTGTGAAATACAGGAACTGAGATATCTTTCTGCCTTGCTTGTTAACATGTAGTAAGCATATTACCTTCAATCTTTGCATGGATTCCCATTAATGCTGGTGCAAACTGCATATACAGAGGAGAGACTGCATAAAGTGTTTATAGGTAAAAAGGTTTTTTATGAAAATATGAAGAATTGTTCAAGTTCTGAATCTGAAGCACACATACGGAAGTTAAAATTACTTTGAGGACTTCCCATTTTATGCCCAGTAATCATCTCTATTAGTAAACTAAACAGTGTCAAGCACTGGCATATCAACATCAATAGAGTGTTCTTAGGTACGGTTACGTGGATTGTCACTTTTTTTGCCCTGGGAGAAAAAGGAGAGGTTCCTACAATATGGACATGAGCCATAACATGTCACTTGTCCTTAGTAACACAGAATTATCCAGCCCATTTTATTTACTAACATAGAAGTAATTGTAGTGATTTGCTTTCCTAAGTGCCATGCTTTTCACATTGGTTTTACCATTTGATTAATCTGATACTAAATGCTACATATCTTGGTTATGCTTATCCATTGTTCTGGTGTATAGGTTTAATGTATTTGGCAGAAAATAGTTGCTAAACAAAGTGAGAGTTCAAGCTACAAGATACTGCAAAATCCTTTCTGTAAAGGGTAAGATCTAAAGATTAAATAAAGATGCATATAATACACAATTCACCAATGAATTTATTAAAAAGCTACAGAATAAATGGATTGGTTGAGCTTAAAACTTTTGGACATACAGTTTCCCTTGCTAAATTTTTTCAAGCTAGTTTGTTTGAATAAACATTCCTTAACTGTAACATGAAAGAAACTTTCTTCAGATACTGTTTTTATGTGTCTATGCATTTAAAACATGTATGTAGGAAACATACCCTTTTTCCAAGCACAAACATTTGGGAAAAATGTTTTGTGTAAATATATGAAACTGTTCATAGTTGTATTAATATATCTTGCACCCTTACAGGAACTTTCTAAACAGACTGAAACAATGGCAATGCAGGCTGAGAATCTGGTGAAGAATTCTTCTGAGATACAGCTTGGTTCAAAGAGCAAGCAGTTCCTTCAGCAGCAGGCAAAATCAATCCAAGAACAAGTGAAAAAAGTGGAAGCTACTCTTGAAGAAGAGTATGTGCTTAACAAGTCCTAATATTTATTACCCACTATAGGATTGAATCAGATTTCTAGAATACGTTATCAGCATTTTGTGTTGTCTCAGCTCTGTCATTTACAGCTTGCAGTGGCATAGCTAACGGGTTATAGTACCAAATACGTCATAAAAATACATGCAAATAAACTAAATATTTTTTTATAATACATAGGTTATAAAAAGTTAGTTACATTTAGCCCGTCACTTATCTTTAAGGCCCAGTCTTGAGAAGGCTTAGTTAAACTCATTCTTGAGGTACTAGACCCTTTTAGGAAGAGTGCAAGTATGAGAACAGCACGTTTACAATATTTGCGTCAGTTTTCAGTATTTCGCTTTGTTCATAGGAATGTCAAGAAGTGCCTTCATCTTAGCTGAATGCCCTGATTTTATTTCACAGGCAACGTCAAAAGCTGCTTCTGCTGCTGCAAAGAACAAAGGCATCATATGCCAAATTTTGTTTAAAAAATGGAAGTTCAGACTCCAAGAAAATGTTGTTAAATCCTGTAACTATTTTGGAGCTTTTCATATCTGTAAAAATTTCATCCCTTTTCTCAAGTAACTGTTATTGAACTCAAGTTACTCAACTTCAGTTGTTGCTATTTTTATCTATATACACACACATTCATATGTGTGGATGAGATTAATATTTTTGCATATATTAAATCCAATACACAAATCATGGATACATGTGCCAACTCTGTAGTTGTCTTACTGGAATTACTATGTAGAATAATCTGACGTATAAGTTTAAGCAGGTATTATCACCTCTATCTGAATATGAGAAAATAGCAATGCCCATGATTAGTTTCCCCCTGATGATCATTGTTTTATTAATCTGACTAATTTGGTGCAATTTTTTTCCCAATGTAAAAGAACGGTTGTAAACCGGAACAACTAGCTTATGCAGCAGATGTAACTTTCTGAATATTGGTGGTCTAAATTTTACGTAACACCTTCTCCAACATGTTTCCTTTTTTTGTCTATTAACGTCTCCATGATTTCTACCATATCTTAATGAATACTTTACTTTTTACATAATTTTCTCCAACATTAGGGAGAAAACTAATGTGAATTTTCAATTCAAGAAATTCTCCTGTCCAACAATGAATATTCACTTTTTAAATAATGTAATCTGTTTTTAAATGAAAGCCATCATTGATATCGCCTTTAATGTAGATATGAAATAGGTTTTAGTTGAATGTATCGATTATAGAGAATGTCTTTGGTACTGTGATAGATAATAAAAAATAAATCCCTTCTGTGAAACATGCAAATACCTACAACTCTCTATAGTGAATCTACAGAACATATGATAAGCATGTAAGGTTATGTTATAACTCACATAATAAAAATCTTGGCTGAGTGCAGGTATTCCAAATACATATGGTACATATGATGCCAATGAACAGGAAAAGGGAAATTAAAATATGAGCAGCTCTCCATAGTTAGCTATAGAGCAAACTTAGTCCATCTGTTTCCCAAGTAGATCATGCATAGCTGTGCAGTGTGTTTGGGACTATATTATTTACAGTGTGTAGCTTCCTTACAATGATAAGGAAGGCAGATACAAAGGCAAATAATTTTCAGTCATTGTGCCACTGATTTGGTCCCTCAGTTCTGATTTCCAGCTGTATTTTCTTGGGCTGGACTTGAGAGAAATATTTTTGCACGTTATTTTCCTACAAATGACTTGAATACACTCTTGTCAGTAAATGGCTGTTGACATTGCTTTTTTTTTTTATTATTCATAAAAAAAAAGAAAAAATAAAAAGATGAAATTTTACAGTTTTAGACTACATATTTTCTTAAAGCTTTCTCTAGCTTTAATGAGGTGGAAAAAAGAAATTAAACCAAAAACTTTTTGACATGGAATGGTTTTTAAGGCTATATTTAAAGGAAAATGTATTTTGGAATTTCATAATATTCAGACTTCTCTGATAAAATGTTAATATTTTCAGTTAAATAGAAAATGCATGTTTTGCAAGCTGCATATAGGGCCTGCATTAGCACTGGTTTCTTTACAATGATTTTAAAGGAGCAGAACTCAATGTATACTGGAAGTCAATGTATACTGGAAGTCAATGCTGCTAAGCCTTACAAAAGTGTTAGACTTACTTGTGACCAAAAAGAAGGGTGCTTTGTTTGCTATCCAAGATAGATGAGAATACATCATAATCTGTCTCTGTTTAACATACCTATAATGTATGTTTCAAAGAATATAACTATTAACTTTGAGGTAGTTGAGTATCTGTTGTTGATTCCTTGGCTTGATATTTAATATTGCCTCAGAAAACACCAGCTTCCCATAAGATGGGAAGATTGCTGTTATAATAAAGCAGTCAAGACTCTATCCACACCCACAATATACTGGTTTTATTTATTCTATTCTAGTGACTAAATTACTAACCTCTATGCACTCAATTATCTCAATTTTTAGACATCTCATATAATCATAATTCCATATTATTTCATAGAAATCAAATTTATGTAACTTTTCCTTTTCTGCCTGCTGTAATGAGATTCTTGATGTACAGCCGATAAGTGAAGCTGTACTGTTTAACCTCTTTCTGTCCTCTCTATGGCTAATGCTGCTGTTTGAGTGCACAGTCTGAGAAAGAAGAACCAAGTTTGAATTTAGGCACACCACTCAGTCCTGTAAAAACTGGAGTTTTTAAAATGACCCTCCTGTAGATTTAGTAAGTTACATTTTTATTCTAGCAAGAATATGGGCAGCTTCATTATCTTAAACTGTTTATTCTCTCTAATTAATTTGGTTAATTTTAGTATTAAAAGCATGGAAATGGTGAAAAACAAGTGGGATCATTTTGGCAATAATTTTGAAGCTCTGTCCATCTGGATAGCTGAACAAGAAAAAGAACTGGAAACTTTGGAAACATCGTCATCTCCTTTGGACATACAGATCAGCCAGATCAAGGTGATTAGTTCTTGTTACGTTTAGCATTAAAAGCCCATTTGTCTGTCATTTTGCTGGAAGCCAAATGGGAGAACAGACATTTTACGTGTCTCAGAACTACCATGAAAATGATGGCACGCTTTGTCCACAATATACCTAGCAGTAAAATTTTACATAAACTGAAGGAAAATTCTTAAAGGCTGCCTTGTCTTTTAGTGTTTCATTTTCACATATGGAGCCTTTTTGTGTATGGTTAAAATATTTAATTTATACTTTTCTTATGTTTTGAGTAATCTCAACTGATGTACAAAATAGCTACATAAATACAAGGTGTATAAAGCTTCTTTATTTTAAATCATGCATCAGCTAGTGGATATAGAACTTGGTTTTAATCTTGCAAGCTAAAGATATAACTTGATTTATGTACCTCTTATGCTGAAACAATAAAGAAACTATTGCTCTTCTAGCTTGCAAAACTACATACCATTTATTGCTATTATATCTACACTGTCTTAAATTCTGTGTACATTCCCGTAGACACATAGTGGTTTAGTTTTTTTATTGCTAACTAAAGGTGCATATTGTCTTCAAGCATTGCATTTCAAGGGCTGACTTGTTATCCTCCTGCAAATAAAAATGTACCTTCTCTGAACCTGCATGCTTCTAAGGGGACAGAGTGTTTCATTATGCAGTGACCACCATCATTTTCTTTATCCTGTGACCTACTTGCTCTTCACAAAGTGCGCAGGGGTGCAGCTGCTTACAGTCATGGACCAGATTGACACTAAGTATCCAAAGTACCCCATAAAGCACTTGTTTTGTGTGACAGAAAAGAGTTTAGCAGCAGGTTTTCCTGTTCTTAATCTGTTCTTATCTTTACATACACCAAATAAATAAAATCTCTTGTTTTCATCATTGAAGAATAAAACAATATTTGAGTTCTTGTTTTGTTGCCATAGCAACTTAAAACCAATTTCCTTGTGAAGGAACATATACACACTTATCCCACTGACATACATTGTCATTCTATTTTGCTTTTCTTTAGTTAGGGCATAGGATTCCAGTGCTTATGATAGAAAACAAGTACATCAAATTATATTAAGATGCACACAGTGTAACAGTTCTTGTCTGTCTAAATGGAGTCTACTTAAGCCCAACTAGCCCATTCAGGCCAATTTCTCAGAAAAGCTGTTCTTTGCTGTATATGCAGATAAGCAGTAATTTTTACGGTGTATTGCAGGTTTCTGAAAATTCCACCATAATTTTTCCTCATTTAAACATCATGACAGAAGGAAAATGGTCAGCAGGTAATGTTTATAAATGTCTGAGTGAACAGACATGAAGTAAATCCTCCAGATAAGACCTAGGGTAAATCATTATAACTTAGGTGAACCAACGGGCTTTATGAACTGTGATATGTGAAATGAGTCATCTAACCTCCCTGCATAGACATAGCTTGAGGTCTTCTTCAGCAGCATTGCTTTGTTCCTGATTTTGAAGAATTAGTTACGTGTTGTTGTAAGTTTCCTGATTGGTTACTCTGTGTCACCACGCTAACCAGCATATTTAGTTCATAATTTCTAGTACAACACCTTAGTAAGGAATATTGCAACATGAGGCATATGCATAAAAAATCCCTGATATCTTGGCTGAACAGATAAAAAACCTGGGGTCAGCCATAGTTATCATACATAGCGGTGGTAATAGCCTACTCTTGGTGACATTGATTGCAAAACCCCAATGACTTCAGCAGAGCCAGGTTTTCACGTACGCATTTCTCCAAAATTCCTGATGGAACAAAATGACAGTAGTCACAAGTAGTTACCATTGGTGGCAGACTTGCTGAGAGTTTGAAGGCCTCAATTATCCACCTTCATTTACGTAACCGAGTGAATTTAACGGAATGGTGTGGGAGTAAAAAAGCGCTGCCTCATTTATATCTGCTGCATTGTTAGATAATTTCAGCTTCAGGGCTGCAAATACAGTATTTTTCTCAGCACCGTATTCTCATGCAAAAAAAAAAAAAAAAAAAAAAATATTTTTTAATCTGAATTAATTCAGAATATATTGCATAAAGAGACACTATAAATGCTTCCAGCACCACATTTTTTCTGTACTGTCATCCTGCTAATTCTAGACTGAGTTTTGCAGTAAACCGCTCCTGAGCTTTATAACAGCAAAAAACAAACAAACCAAAACAAAACAACATATTTTTAGCACAACTATAGCAGAAGGCGGGCACTCTCTATACTTTTGAGAGTGCATTTTCAGGAAGGTTTTAGTCGATTTCATCTGCATACATATCTTAACATTTTTGAGCCAGAATGCTATTGCCTATTTCAATTTCAAAGAGTACTCTTTGCTATTTCAATTCCTTCCCAGTGAGTGTTATTCCTGGCTCCTGAGAAGAGCTCCATTGACAGGCTAAATCAGGAGAAATTAAAAGAATTCTGTTGTGGAAAAAATCTTATTTCCAAGTTCACTGATGCTTACTTAATAAATAGCCACTGAATATGACACAGTACAAGTTTCTGTCTTGGGTGTTGTAGCTTTCAGGTTTGCCTCCATTTTGCAATAAAAACAAGTGTAAAATAACAGGAAACAGTTGCTGGCATGCAGCTGACAAAATGTAAAGGCAGTGCTAGTTTGCCTTTGTGCATTTACTAACTGATGTAGGAGGCAGCTGAAAAGTACCAAAAGTAGCATCACCCTTGTTTCATGATTTCCTATTTATACGGTAATGTGGTTCTTTATTTAATCCTCTGCCTGGGGCACATTCAATCTACCTCATAATGTAATTTATTTCATTCTTTATTAAGCCATAGAATTTTAAATTGGAAAATTAAAACAATATTGGGTTTTAAGTCATACCATGTTTTATTTTGTAAGGGCTTGTAACTTATTAAACACAAGTAATCAGCTGTTAGGGTTCAGCTCCTTAATGATATTGTTTTCAGTTATACACTTACTTTTTCTCATCTTACATTTATTTTGAATCTGTAAGAGAATTGTGTATTAATTTGCTGTGAAAATATGAAGCATCTTGTCTGCTTATGAAAATATTCACCTCAGCCAATTCTAATTGCTCTTTATAGATACTGTTTTTAGAGTGAGCTGTTTTCTAAACCTTTTCCAGTCCAAATTTCAAGAAGAAAAAAGGAATTTACAGGTCATCTTAATTAGTTACTGCTGTAACTACTTATTTCAAGTGGCCAATGAACTCTCCTCTTATTTAGTTTTTTAATGAAGAATATTAGTAGCTCAGGTAAAAGAATAAAGCAGAAAATAATACTCTGTTAATTAAAATCCTATTGTGCTTCTTTATTTACTATTACTTTACATTTTAGGTTATTAATAAAGAAATAGATGGTAAAATAGCTGGAATCTCAAAGCTAGAAGAGGAAGCCAAGTCTTTTTCCCAGTTTGTTACCTCTGGAGAATGTGCACATATTAAAGCCAAACTGACTCAAGTCAAAAGATATTGGGAAGAGCTAAGAGGTCATGCACAAAGACTGGAAGGAACAATCACAGGGAATGCATCAGTGCAGCAGAAATATGAAGAAAGTCTTAAACAGGTAGACAATGCAGAATCTAATGGATTGTTTGCAGCAATTTATACGTTTACTCTTTATTTTTCCAAAATTGAATATAAAATATTGTAGGATGGGCTAGAATACCTGGGTAACTTCGTAAAGTAATTGCAGGACCTCTCTGTGTAAATTTGTGCTTTGAATAAATTAAAAGACAGGTTCAGGAAGACTAAAATGTACACGCTCAAACTGTTATGCTTTCTTTTAGAAAACCTAAGTGATTATCCTTTATATTGCACTAGTAAACCACATCCATACTTCTTATAAACAATCTGACTTCAGTCTTGGGTTGTTAGTAGGTCATAAGGAAAATAATTTAAATATTATTATTGCCCCAGTCCTAAATAGCTGAGCACAGTTAGCATCTTCTGACTTGAAAGGCACTCAGCACTGCAAAAGCTTAGGATATAATATTCTCTTAGCACTAAATATTTAAAAGATTATACTTAAGGCATCAGTTGTGTATTTGCTGCTGGTTTTAGACTCTCTGGTTTGCCTTTTCTTCATAGGTGCAGCAGACAGTGTCTGAATTTGAAGCTAAGCTAGCTGAACCTCTTACATCATGCTCTTCATCATCAGCAACATATTCAGCCCTTCAGGATTACACGGTGAGCGTGTGGCCAGAGATTCCTGACACAAGTCCAGGGAAACAGTGCCACATTAATCTCCTCACAGAAACACCAATAACCTCCAGACCAGGAGCTGTCTGATATCACACCAGCCGGGGTGGTGGCAGAGGAGGCAAGGGCTGCCTGTCACACTGGACAGCTACAGGGAAGGCTTACGCTGGCTTCCTCAGCTATTTCTTTGCACTATTTCAGACAGGTTTGAAGGGTTTTTTTCCCCATTCTAGAGAAAGGAAAGCCTGAATTAATCCCTCAGTTTCTTGGTTTTAATTTTATGCATCTAAAACATTATGAAAAATAGAAGACTTTTTGTCAAGAAACATCTGTTAGACAATTTTCCTCAAAGATTTTAATGAAGCTTGGATCTTAGTTTATAGAAATCTGAGATTAAAAAAAATTAATCTTCCTGGAAGTAATTTCTCTTGAACAGTGCATAGACTGGACAGAGTTTCAACTGAAAAACTTTTACCTGTGATGCCAGAAATCCATGGGTGTTTGGACTACTAAAAATCCATCCCAAATCTTGAAATCTGGTGTAACATTTTTATCTGTGTCCCCCCCAAGAATCACTAATTTTCTTTCTAAGAAAATACAGTAAAAACTTTTATTCATACTGTTCTTGCAGTAAAATACGTGTAATTTCTTCTGAATTTAGTGGTAACTACGTGTAAAGGCTATATTCAAGGAAAAACTGGCCTGTCTGCTTCAAAAAAGCTTGATACTCATTGAGAAAAAATATTTTACATATGGAGAATTTATTCAGACAGCAAATGTAATCATTATTGTTACTGGCTTTTAAACACTTTGAATATGCTGAGTATGCAATGAAAACTCTTGTCCTTCCTATGGGATCACGATGAAATTACTGTTTGTTATTTAGTTCAAACATTAGCAGGTTGTTGCTGTACAATTCACCTTTCCTCCTATATATGCTTTCTTTCATGACTGTAATTATACTCATTACTACTGTTATTACTGCGCACTTCTGAGTTGGAACTTTAGTGGTCTTAATTCTAAAATATAAAATTTGATTTTGCATTTTTTTCTAACTCATAGTACTACATTTCAATCATTTTCATATGAACAAGTTTCCCACCTGTCTGTAAATGGCAATACTGTAAAGTCTAGCCAACTTCAGATGCCATTTCTGTAAAAAGAAATGCTGACAAAATTTCACAGTAATTGTTCCCTGCCTCTCTCATGTCATAACATGGGCTGCATGTCCTTAATACAGTCCTTACTGTACATGTACAAATTAGAACAAATTTTAGACAAATATTAGGGAATTTAGAGCTTTGTCCTAAATGGTCATGTCTTATGTCCATTTAGAAGATCTGACCCTTTTGTTGCTGACTTTGTCTTTAACACTGTTCTTAGGAAAGACTTTCCCTACTACATGCTACTTCATTGACATGCTTGAGGCATGTATCTAGGATAGATCTGAGTGAAATGTAAGCTGCTCAGTGACTTCATGATCTGGTGGATGTAGTACCACTATAAACTTTGAGTAGAAGTACAGCATTTTTTGCATCGTTGTTACCACAGCTCTGTTTATGCATCTGACTTCTGTTTCTTTTACATGTTCATTAGGACCTTTGTCATACTGTGGAAAAACTGAGCAACACTCTGGCTTCTCTCTCAGCCTGTGCCCGAAAGGTGGCTGACAGAGAAAAAGCTGCTCAGGAGGTTACAGTATTACAGCAGAAATACGAAAAGGTGCTGGAAAATGCTAAAGAGAAACAGACCTTATTAGAAACTCTTCTGGCCCAGTGGCAGAAGTGAGTAGTTTCTCATGTCTGTTATGATGGACATAGAGACCTTCTTGTGGTCATTGTGTAAGACTGAGGGGTGATTTGAGTTGGCAACTCTGAATTGTGATTTTCTTAGGCAGGAGAAGGAGCTGTCTGTGTTCCTGACCTGGTTGGAGGGGTGCGAAGCTACAGCCAGGCCTTCCGAGCAGTATGTTTCTGCTGACAGAGTTAAACTGGAAAGTGAACTGCAGTCACTGCAGGTATGTTTCAACTGAAAGAATGTCCCCCTACATTTTCCTGTTTTGTTTCTGTGTCTTTTAAAGGATAGACTTGCTCAATTGTAGTCTGACAAGTCACTTGATTCTGAGCTTCAGAAATATCTTAGGGAAGTGTTACATTATCACTGTTGTTATCTATCAAAGGCAAGAAAATGACGGGAAAAATGTTATTTGCAAATACAATATGCCGGCTCAAGAAAATTAATGCCCTGGTATAACCTAATATATGTCAAGGAAGGATATCAGTCTGCTTACCAGAGAATCCTTTCTCTGGAGAAACTCCTTTGTTAGACAATGCTACTTTCTTTTTAATGCATGTGAGGAAAGTTGCTCAGATGACAAAATGCTCAAAGGTTTTGAATTCACAAGGAAACTCTTGATTTCTAATTCTTTTAAGAAACACAAGGCTTTCATCCTATTCTAAAGTATGCCTTCCCTTGGAATTTTTGCCATTTGTTTTTAGATTAATATAAAGCAGTTAGACAAATTTTAAATATTTCGCACCCTCCATGAAGCCAGTGAGTCCATAGTGCTCAGTGGCTCAATGTCCAGCTGGAGACCAGTAACGAGTGGTGTCCCCCAGGGATCGGTGTTGGGACCGGTCTTGTTCAACATCTTTGTGGGTGACATGGACAGTGGGATTGAGTGCGCCCTCAGCAAGTTTGCCGATGACACCAAGCTGTGTGGTTCGGTTGATAAGTTGGAGGGAAGGAATGCCATCCAGAGGGACCTTGACACGCTTGTGAGGTGGGCTGATGCCAACCTAATGAAGTTTAACCATGCCAAGTGCAAAGTCCTCCACCTGGGTCGGACCAATGCCAGGCACAGCTACAGGTTGGGCGGGGAGGAGATTCAGAGGAGCCCTGCGGAGAAGGACTTGGGGGTGTTGGGCAATGAGAAAATGAACATGAGCCGGCAGTGTGCGCTTGCAGCCCAGAAAGCCAACCGTATCCTGGGCTGCATCAAAAGGAGCGTGACCAGCAGGTCGAGGGAGGTGCTCCTGCCCCTCTACTCTGCTCTCGCGAGACCTCACTTGGAGTATTGTGTGCAGTTCTGGTGTCCTCAACATCAAAAGGACATGGAACTGTTAGAACAAGTGCAGAGGAGGGCCACGAGGATGATCAGGGGACTGGAGCACCTCCCGTATGAAGATAGGCTGAGAAAATTGGGGCTGTTCAGCCTGGAGAAGAGAAGGCTGCGTGGAGACCTCATAGCAGCCTTCCAATACCTGAAGGGGGCCTATAGGGATGCTGGGGAGGGACTCTTCATTAAGGACTGTGGTGAGAGGACAAGGGGTAATGGGTTTAAACTTAAACAGGGGAAGTTTAGATTGGATGAGGAAGAAATTCTTTACTGTGAGGGTGGTGAGGCCCTGGAATGGGTTGCCCAGGGAGGTTGTGGATGCTTCATCCCTGGCGGCGTTCAAGGTGGGGTTGGACATAGCCTTGGATGGCATGGTTTAGTGGGAGGTGTCCCTGCCCATGGCAGGGGGGTTGGAACTCGATGATCTTAAGGTCCTTTCCAACCCTAACTATTCTATGATTCTATGATTCTATAATTTGAGTTTTAAATATTACTGAAGAGAAGGAAAATTACTTGGGTTTTGGTTTTCGTGGTTGGTTAGGCCAATTTGTGACATTTTCTTACAATTGGAATTCCTTACAATTATTGCTGCACATGAAATACGTTGCAAAATTTAGTCTTTTTTTTGGCCACTTTCATCATAGAGTAAAACCGTGTGGAAAGATTGCACTTGATTCTAAAGGAGAAAAACCCTCACCTGTGGGTTTTTTTACTTACTGAATTACAGTTGCAGATTTAGCTCTCTGAGGGGTCTTGATTACTAATATGTGTTTGTCCTAATAAACCTCAGTTCCTCCAAGGATTTTACTGTACTCTTTCACTTGTCCCAAAATGGTGTACTGTAAATCCATAGATGAATTTTTTTTGTATTTTTTATTATTTTACATATGATGCCATATTTAATCTAAAGGCTGTACATTCCATTGTTTTCCCAGGATTTGCGGGCAGATACTGAGTCCCATGCTTCAGTCTATGCAAACCTATTGCAGTTGAATGAGTCGCTATTCCCAACAGCTTCCAGACAGTGTGTGAAAGCAATAAAGGAAAAATTTGAAGAGCTGGATAAAAGGTGGAAAGCTTTACCACAAACTATTGATAAAAGGTTTGTGCTTTAGTATGATTTTTGCATGTTAAATGAGAGTAACCAATATTCAGATGACGATTTTCAGTACTGAATTATAGTTTTTACAGTATTACCATTAAGAAAACAAAGGTTTAAGATTCATATTGAACCCTGAGCTCCCAGGAACGGGGTGCGGAAAATCCACCAGGTTTATCATGCTGTCTTTTTGGGATAATATCTCACTATTTTGTGTGATAGAAGATTTCTGTTTGAAAGAGTGTGGGGCAGGGAACGAAGACAATGTGGCTTTCCAGTTATATCCTTTACCCTGTGCAAAGCCACAATATTATCTTTTTAAACCCACTTTGGAGTTTACATATGCCATGAATACTTAGTTGTTAGACTGCTGGCTCATGTTAGGCTGAGGAACACTGCTCCCTTTTCTGAAACGGTATGTTATCATATATTTAGATTCAATTGCTTTGGTGATGAACATACATATTTTACTGTTTGTAAAGGAGCTTAAGTAATAGACCCTGGTCAGTGGCATAATCTTTGAGGTGCTTTATCAATATAATAGTTTTACCATATAATGATCTTCTACATAGCATTTCATGTAGAGAAATTTCTAAGGGAAATGGAAAGTTAAATGTCAAGGCTTTTTCTAAGTTCAAGGTTTAGAAGCTTAGTTCTGCTAGGTACTGAGTATTCCTCTGTACACACTCCTCCTTTGAATTGTGTTCCTTTGAGCAGACTTGACCCTCACTTACGTCAGTGAAAGTTGAACATGCAGTTATTCAACCCCTGCCTAAATTAATGAGAATCTCATATTGCATGCAGTGTTGCAGATGACAGGGCAAACAGAATTGCTATATCTGAAGACTGAAGTTTAGCTTTGCCAATATCATTCTCTTTGCTGGGACTACCCCCCATGAAGAAAAGTTGAAGAACATACCTTGATTGTTTGGGTCACTTCTAACAGTTGATATGAATAAAACAGTGGAAACAGGAAAGAGCCAAAATGGTGCTTTCAGGTGTTGTGTGTTGGTGCCCAATTAATAAACCAATAAGGCAGCCATCACATTTGTAACATAAATGAACATTTCCTTCATTCCTTCCACCTGGCATTGATTTTAATGCTGTCCAGTCAACTGTGGTTCTGATTATGGGAAGTGGTTAATCTACATCAAGTGCTTTCATATTTACATCTGACATCCTATAGGATCAACTTCCTTCAACCTCTTGTTGCTGAGCATAGGCAGTTTGATGAGCTCCTGCTCAGGTTTTCAGACTGGATTAAGCAGTTTCTCGCTGAACTACAAGCCACTTCAGAGATAAGCACAGCTGATCAACAACTAGCTGCATCTCACAATAAGGTAAACTTTTGGATGTTAGTATTAAAGACAGAGAAATTGTACAGTGTGTTCAGCTAAATATTCATCTAAAACCAGCATGAGGTCATTTATTTGTTTGAGAACAGACATGGTGTTGCAGTCACATACAGATTTCTGTTATTCAACCAGTTTAAAGAAAACTGTAAAACTGAACTGTTTTTACTGAAAAACCCTCAGTAGTACTTGTTTTGCTTGCAAGTTTAGTATGAAAATGTTTTCTGAGCTTTTGATTGGAAGAAGAAACCCATCCCTTTTTTTTTTTATTTTCCCATAGAACCACTTAATGGAAGTCGAAAGTAAGAAACAGCAGTTACAGAGTCTGAAGGAACATGTAGATAGATTGTGTTCTTTCAGTTGCCCAGAAGACCAGCAGACATTGCAGGGAAAGACCGAAGATTGCTTTCAGATATTTCAGGAGGCAAGTCAAATAACTAGCCAAAGACAAGAGGCTCTGGATCAGCTGCAGGTATTCCTGGGGCTCCATAGTGCTGCATCAAGAGTGCTCCACCAGCTGAGGCAGACAGTGGAGAAAACAGGAAATATGGATAAAGCTAAATCTGAATTACTGGAGAAGGAGCTCAATGATGTAATTCAAAATCTTAACAAGCTGGAATCTATTGCCATCAGTTTGGATGGGTCCCTTACTAAGGCCCAGTATCATCTAAAACACAGCATTTCTGAGCAGAGGACTTCCTGCAGGGCTGTGGTGGATAATCTGTGCTTGGAACTAGAGACAGTTCAAAACCTGCTGGGAACCAAACAGAGTGAGGCAGAAGCTCTTGGAGCTTTGCGAAGATCTTTCATGGAACATAAAGAACAGCTCCTGAAGAGTTTTGATGATATTGAGGAAAAGGCTGACAAGGAGGGCCTGAAGGAGGCAACACTACAAGCCCTCCAGCAAAGGTAAAAACAGTATTAATACTTGAGATTGGTGCTTCTTCATTTGCTTGCAGTCTCTAGATTTTCTATGATTCATTGGAGGCATGTGTGAATTTTCTGCCTTGGAAAATTGTTAGGCATTCAAGAGTTTGTACATCTACTTAATAAAATTTTGTAAGTAAGTGAGCCGTTTGGATGGAGGGAGAACATGAGCAGAACACTTAGCAAGTGCCGCTAATATTTTATCTTGCAAGAACAGTTGAGAAAATCTTTGTCTCACAAATTTATTTTGTCCAAATGAAACATTTGGGTATTTCTAATAGCTCCAAATAGCTATTAGAGATCCCATATAATATAACTTTTCATACTTTTACAGAATTAGAGACTGTACATGTGCTGAAGGAATAGAAAAAACTATAATAAAGTATTTATAGAAACATTTGAGTATATTTCCAAGTCACTGTGTGAGGTGAAGGTATATGCATATCTATATCTATAGAATTGTAGAGATTTTGTGGAAAAATTACAATTTGTACAAAACTGTAGTAAAATTACATTCTGAGCCCCATTGTAGCAGAAAAAAGTCCAGATAACCCTTTGTTTCATGAAGATATTGTAGGAATGTTAGAAAAAGGGAACTTGGTGCGTAGTAAGTAACAGCAACTGTTTCAGTCTTATTTTGTCCTCCTTTCTCTTGCAAAAAAGTGGAGCTAAGTAAACTTTAAACCTGCCTTTTAACTTGCAGATTAAGGATCTTCAGCCAGTTAGATGAAGAATTAAATTCTCACCAACACAAACTCCAGTGGCTCATGGACAAAGCAAAACAAATAGCCCAGAAAGATATTACACTCGCTTCTGAGATTGACAAAGAGATAAATCGCTTAGAATCTCTGTGGGAGGATACCAAGAAAGTTATACATGAAAAGTAAGTAGATCTTAGACTTAAGGTGACAAATGAGAGATTCCTTTTAGTGGGGGAAAGAGACCTGGTTATTTGCATTTAATATCTTCTTGTCATATTAATGCCAATAAAAAACAGGGCTTCTATGTTAAATACTGAGTAGTAGATAGAACAGTATAAACCAGGATACTTGTGATTATGCTATTAATAAAGCCACAGACAGGTCCTCAGGGCAGCGCTTATAGATATACTGGATTTTTGGTTGCATGCTATTATTTACTCTCCTAATGTATCCATTGAGATACATACTGCCTTCTAGGATGTATTTTCCTTCTCTGTTGAATATGTATTTCTGACAACCCAATATTCAGTGGTCCTAAATCATTCTTAGATCTAAGTCTGTCTGTCTGCCCAAGGGACCATGCTCATAACAATCATCAATGTATAATTAGTGATATGACAGTTTTGTAGATCAATCAAAGTCAATAAAGAACTAAAGAAACTAAAGAAAGTTTTATCTTACCCTTTTCTTTGTCTTATCTCCCTCTTCATCATCTTTAAAGAAAACTTCAAATATTCTTTTTTAAATTTGCATGGTAAAGTTGAGTGCTGGAGTCATTCAGTTCTACATCATCCTCAATGTACATAATTTTTGTCTGTCTTTACTTGGGCTTCTATTTACAAAAAAACAAAACAAAGCAAAAACTGTATGTTAAAGGAGCAAGTTAAAAAAATGAGCTGTGAGTGCCAGCATCATTACAGTGTGGTGTCCAGTCTGTAAGTTGCTGAACTTAGGAAGTGAGAAGCTTGAATTCCAGTTATCAATCAGTCTTTTGCTCAAGTCTGTTGCTTTGATATCTGATATATATGCAATGGTGATGTGTATACTGGCTCTTCAGTGAAGTGTTTCGTGACGTATGGACCCACAGTGATTTGTAAAACCTAAATATTAATATTTTCTTAGCTGCCCAAAACACGTTTGGCACTCCATCCTCATTTTCCCATGCTGAATCTCTACATCATATTCTCTTTGCCTCAGAAAAATGACAGCAAATGATTCTAACACAGCCTTTTCACATTACAGAAAGGAGCAGTCTTGCATTCTTATTGATCTGATGAAGGAATATCAGAGCTTGAAGACAACAATAATGAAAGTCATAGACAGTGCTGACAGTGCTTCAGTGATCAAATCCATTTGGAAGGACCGTGAAGACATCAAGCGAACTTTATCAAAGGTAATTATATATATTTTCCTTTGAGGTATTTAAAGGATTTAGATGGGGGTTTTTAAAGCTTAAAGGTGCCCTTGGTCTGTATTTTAAGTTCCTTGAATCTACTGTCAAATCTTGTCACACTGACATTCAGGGTTTAAATAGTACAGATTCTGATGAGGAAATAATACCATCCTTTTTAAGCATTTGGCAAGATCCATTAATGTGTTTCTGATGGTTGCTATTTACAGTTTTAGCACCTAGAAATGCAAAATGTTAATTTGTGTGGAAAGCATAAGTTATCTGGTCCTTATGTAAAATGTATTGTGAATATATGTCATGGTTTAAGCGCAGCTGGCAACTCAGGCACGCAGTCGCTTGCTCACTCTCCCCTGTTCTTCCACCCTGGTCCCTGAGGGATGGGGAGGAGAATCGAAAGAATGTAACTCCCACGGGTTGAGATAAGAACAGTCCAGTAACTAAAGTATAACACAAATCATTGCTGCTACCACCAATAATAATGATAAGGGAAATAACAAGGGAAGAGAATACAACTGCTCACCACCTGCCAACTGATACCCAGCCCGAGCCAGCAGTGATCTAACCCTTCCGGGTAACTGCCCCCAGTTTATATAGTGGGCATGATGTGCTGTGGTATGGAATACCTCTTTGGTTAGTCTGGGTCAGGTGTCCTGTTTCTGCTTCCTCCCGGCTTCCCCTCCTCCCTGGCAGAGCATGAGACTCAGAAAGTCCTTGGTCAGAGTAAACATTAGTGAGCAGCAACTGAAAAAATCAGTGTTATCAGTGCTGTTCCCAGGTTGAAAGTCAAAAACACAGCACTGCATCAGCTACTAAGGAAGGAGAAAAATGGCTGCTACTGCTGAACCCAGGACAGTATATTACTATGATAGTATAAGAGGGTATTTCCAGCCAACACACTTTAATGTTTTTTTCATATTGGGTATTTTTTTAATAGAATAAAGTCAACAAAAGAAGGGTTATGTCTGTCTCGTTCTCTAAGATGACTTATTCCATGGGGTACAATATTGATACTGGCCATTGAGCCATTGAGATAAGGAATTTGGATCCTTGCACTCCATTCATTTCACTGGTGTTTCTAAAATTCTTAATTCTGCTACCCGTCAGCCTGTCAGGATAACCAGTTCTGAGTTATATTCTTTTCTTTCATTCAGAAGGTAATTTCATTTGGAAGCCTAGTGAGCTCTTGATTAAAAATTCTTCAGCGAGATCATATAAACCTCATTCTAAACTGTATTTATGGTATTTTTATAACAGGCATTTTAACTAAAACTGAAAGCCAGATCAGAGCTCAACAGTGTAACAAAGAAATGCATTTAACTTCCATATAATTCCTCTCCTTAATGTAGGCCTTGGAGAGTGGAGAATTCGCTGTTCCAATACTGGCCACATCTAGGCCTGAAGGAGTTGGAACATAATAAATAATTTGCACAACTTCTACCATAACAAGCAGGCATGGCCACATGTCCCTACTGCATCCAGATTAGTAGGTTACCTCTAATGCTGATCACTAATAGTTCTTAAAGAAAAAAGTGAGATGCTTACTATGATCCTTTCTCAGTGTATTGTTACATGTTCAGTGACAGTATTTTAAAGATTTCCCTACATCTAGAATTGGAGGCTTTGTAGCTCTGAAGATGCTTCTAATTTCTTTCTGAACACATCTGTACTTTTGTTTTCCAGACTATCTAGGAGTGAGAGGTTTCACAATTCTAAATTTTGTTTGCAACACCCTCTGTTTACCCTGCTGTAATTCCAGAACTAATTTTAGATATACTAGTTAGTCAATGATGGGTTCTTATTATTCAATTTTAGACATACAGAGTCTGAAGAATGGGAATTATAAAAATACTTTTTTTAAAAAATGTCCTAAGTCCTAAAGATAACTGGTTACCAAGTGGCAAAAAATCAGAATTTATTATTCCCACTTGTCTGTTTTATTTATTTTTTTATAAAAATCATACTATTTGATTATGCTCATGAGAAAACCATTGCTCTGCTTTTTTGTGGCATAGTGAAATATGAGATGGTATACTGAATGAGAATTATCAAATGCATAACATGTACTGCAGGGCTAGGGATTGGTGCCTGGAGAACTGAATTTTTCTTTCTTTCTTCAAGGCTTAATTAAAAAAGTAAATATTTATGTTCACAGCACGAAGCTGCCAAGAATGAACTGAGCGATAAACAAAAAGAGCTGGATACTTTCACCAATAAAGGAAAACATTTGTTAGCAGAATTGAAAAGAGTACATAGCTGCGACTCCACTGCGGTAAAAACAGACATGAACTGTATTGTGGACAAATGGCTAGATGTAAGAGTCTGGTATTTGTACAATGGATACAGTTTTTAAGTTGGGCTAAGTTTACAATATTAGTATTTTCTTAGGATCTTTGAGTACAATTGTTTACTAAAGTTTACATTGAAGTATATATCTCAAAGGGTTAATCATAGGAATTTAACATCCATTGTATGATGAAGTTGTGACATCAATTTGATAGATTTAAAACAAAATCTTATAATAATGTATGAATGTTACTAGTATAAATTTGCCCAGTGCACACTTCTGTGTGTAAATTTGGATTGGATTCTCACCAATTATATTACTTTATTAAAGTATTTACAAAGTATTACTTTTCTAAAGTAAAGTGGACTAAATAAATTAGGCAGTAAATTGTATTAACCTACACTGTAAAAGATGCATGTTGAGAAAGACATTATAGCAGAGAAACATAATATAAAAGCTAATATTTTATATTTGCATATTAATACAATTTTATTAGGAAATTCCTACATTACATAAGAAAGACAAATCTAGCTGTTTTTAAAGATGTTTATTTCAACATAAAACTTTCCCAGTAAAAAACACACAAATATTTAGAAACATTCACATATGCTTTTTATTAATTTTATGATCTGGGTAACTAAACCGAAATTAGAATTCAAAACTTAGACCTAATTTTAAGAAAACTATTTTGCCTACATGTACTAATAATTTTTTATGCACTTGTCTTACAATTGGCTGCAAAATAATTCTAAAATTAATTTATGAATGGTATTGATACCTCTCCTCTCCTGAAAGGTATCTGAAAGAATTGAAGACAACATCGACCGTCTGAGTGTAAGCGTGTCTCTGTGGGATGACATCCTCAAAACTGGAGACGAAATGGATATATGGTGCAATCAGTCCATTTCTCAACTGAATGAAGGCATCAGCAACTTAACTAACAGTCAGAGAATGGAGGTTCTCCTGAAAGACTTCCAGGTGCTTACCCATAAATCAGTGATAAAAATGTTCTAGACCAAAATTTCAAGTGGTATCAGGCATATAGACAAGGCTGTGTTGTAGATCACCATATCCCCTGTTCAAGCAGTGGTACCACTAACCCAGTGTCTAGCTAACAGCATTCCAGTCCTCTTTTGAAGCCAATTGCTTCTGACAGAAACACAAACAGCACATTTCTCACTAAATCTAAGCTCCACAGTTATTTTGGCTCTAGCAGTACATGGTAATGTGCTCTTACAAGCGCAAAAAATTCAAAAAGCATGGCATTGGACCAAACTGTTCCAAGAGAAGCTGTTGGAAATCTTAGACATCTTCAGCTGAAGTTAAGTAAAAAATCAGTAGTTTCTGAAATCTACTGTCCAATCTTTTAATTGGAGTGATCTGTCTGAATTTTTTTGGGAAAAGCAAGTTTGGGTAATAGGATAAACACACCAATTATTTGCCTAATACTTAAAAAGTATAATTATATAAATGATTATTTTCTCTTTCACTTTGCTATTAGTTTGTTTTTTTTTTTAATGAGTAGAATATTTCTTTATAACTGTGATCTATATGACCATAATATCTACAAGGTCCAGATATGTCAGTGCATATATAGCAGAACATTTTATTTCCCTTTTGAGGTTAAAATTTATTTTTGTGTTTAATTTTTTTTCTGAGAGCTCACTTCCTTGTAATAAAAACCAGAAAGCACATGTATTATATACTGTATGCCGTCAAGTGGAACCAAACAACCACAGTAGATTTTTCCAGCCAAAAACCAATTGCATTCTCATCTTTATTTAGCTGGTTTTAAGAAACAAAAGCTGTTAGAGCACTTTGAATTTTAAAAATGTGTGTGGCTATTTTAATGGATGGAAAAAAAATCTCAGAGCTATGTCTAATAAAGGAGAAGAGATGGGAGACTTTTAGGGAAGAAACTGAGTACAACAACAGTGTTGCTAAACTTTTTTTTACATTTTCTTTCATTTTTGCAATTGATGGAGCATCCTTCTGAAGGTCTAAAACCTTCCTGTAGTTTGGCATGCAACTTTGACCACATCTCTTTTACAGTCTGAAATCAAGGTTAAAGAGATGAAGTTGGAGCAGCTTAGTTCCAAAATTTCAGACCTCAAAGGACTGATCCATAGTCAAGAGCCTCCTGCAGATCTCCAGGTAAAATAAAGATACTGGTAATCACAGACTGCGCTCAAATAACTAAGAAATTCCTCCCGAAATTTCTGTCTCTCCTGTACTGCCTTTTTCTTGTAAGGTGACAGATGATATTACATTATTTACATGTATCATAACTATTCTTTCTTCATATTACTTTAATTAACTTATTTTTTTCTGAAAAAGAAAAAGTATGCTTTTTATGGAGCTATTTGCGTTTAGGTCATGTTCTGTATATATGACAAATTTATGGCGACTACTTAATTTTTCAGAAGTGGATAACTTCACCAGTTTGCAGTCTAGATTTTTATAAATCAGTATCCTTTCTTTGGGTTATGGTATATCTAAAACTTAATCCTGAATGGTTGATATGTTTTATTTATGTAAGTATCTCCACTCATAGATGCAAAGAGAGTAAAATGATTGTTGTGTCACTTTCCTATCTTCTATTTATATCAATAAACATTCACCATAATAAATACTTTATTTAAATGCTTTAATAGATAACATTTTGTTTTTAGTTTATAGAATCAGATTTGAAGCAGAAGTTGGAACATGCCAAAGAAATGTCAGAGACAGCAAAAGAGACACTGGAAGATTTTAGTACTCAGAAGATGCAGTTACAGAAGTTTATTGATCAGATGACAGACTGGTTAACAGAAGTGGAAGAAACACTGTTATGCTGTGCACGTAACTTGGATCCTGATGCTCTAAATAAAGTGAAGGTCAGTGCTGAAGAAAATGAATATGCTTTTTCTTATGCAGTGATCTTTAGTTTTTAGCAGAGTCGATAAGCATTATACTTAGATTAATTTAATAATATGTCTTACACAACTGCTAAAATCTTAGCAAATAGTGCGGTGATACTCTTTAAGTTCTACCAATGAACTGAAGTTCTGATCTATTGTTAATCTGATTTTTTCTGATTTGATACAAAACTTTTCAAACATTATAATGAATATTATAGTCTTTGTTGTGACAAAACCTGGTTTTATTACACTGAACTATTCAGTCATTACTCCAGCATGTTTACAAGTCCACTTAGTCCTTTGTAATATAGGTTATGAATGTGTAACTTATCATAGTAAAAGAAGCCGAACTGAGATCAATTTTAACACAAACTTCTACCTTAGAAGTCCTCCTTAGTCCTCATATATAGCACTTCATCTCCATCCTAGAGCTCTCTTGATTGAATACAATTATGCTCATCATAACATGGCAAAACACATGGATATTTTTCCAATGTGAGCACGTTAATGACCGTCTTCTGACCAATTTAATTTTCAAACAAATGTTCTTCTCCAGTCAGATGAAAACTCCCTTTCACTCAGAAATCCCACCAAATACAAGTGTCCTGTTGCATCTCACGTGTATACTCAAACTTAGCTTAAAATAACTATTGTTCTTCAGCATGCCTTGAAATTTGTTTAGAAATAGAGTAGTAAATAATGAGAAACAGCATTTCTCTCACTTCTCTGATGGCTTTTTAGTTTCAAGGATTCATCTCACTTGAAAAATTTAGGAAATGTGCACCATTAGTTCTTGCCTTCATTGTGTCTAGGACTTGCAATAGACCACAGAAGGAAAGAGCATACGGGAAGAGGAAAAGAGAGGGCTCTTCTGCTTCTTTACAAACATCATATTTGTGTTTTAACTTCATTTTCAGGAAACACATAAAGACCTTCAGCTTCAGCAGAGCCGCATTGACTCAACCCGTGAGAACCTCAACAGTCTGTGTCGCAAATACCATTCTGTAGAGCTGGAAGCTCTTGGCAGCACTGTTACTTTGTTAATAAAGAAGTACGAAGCTGTGAATCTGCTCTGTTGCAGAACACAGGCTAGCATGCAAGAGTCCTTGGAAAAACATTTCCTCGGTGAGTCTTCAGACTTGTTAATATGAACCATTAGCCCACAGCCATGAATCATTCTGGAATCTGCCAGAGTTTCCAGTGATGTCACTGCAATTGCAGCTTTATTTTTGTATGGAGCCTTTCAAAAGTCCTGTTACCAAATGTTCATTTGATAACTGCTATGAAACAGAGTGTTTTACTATAACAGAATTCAACTTTAACCATGTCATATGCATGAAAGGCAAGCCCAGTTCCACCTCTCATCACTCTTAGTAGGTACTTCTGTTGCACAGATACACTGTGTATTTGACATAAAGAGATTTATATAACCAAATGGAGATACTTATAGTTTAAATGACTGCAACTGGAGTATTTCTTGAGATCCCTGGATAGTCAGTGGAGAGAAATAGGCAATTTTAAATCTTACATATTAAGATATTAATCCAGATACTATCTATACATTAAATTGGGATATACATAATAGACTGAAAATGCCTATCTTTTCCCATTGACTATAAAGGGAAGCTAGTGTGACTTCAAATTTGGATGTTTAATGTGGAAACATCTAACTTTGCGAAATTAATCCCACTCCCCAAGGTCACTGAATTTAATGAGACTCATCCTTTTAACTTTCACAAACTGTTCCTGAAGAATAAAAGGACTGTGGAAGACAGCTGTATAGTATTGTGGATAATGCTGCTTCTTAAAAAAAAATACTCTCTTCTCTATACTTTTTTATTAAATAAGATTCAATGCAAGAATTCCAGGAATGGTTTTCTGGTGTGAAGGCTGCAGTGAAAGAGTCATCTGATAGGTCTGGAGACAGCAAAGCCATAGAGGCAAAGCTACATGACTTGCAGGTATAGTGAACAATTAAAAAATATTAATTAGCAATTAAACTATATCCAATTATATCTCTAAAATAATTAGTAGATATTATAATATTTATCAGTTTTGTTTCCAAAAAGGTAATGTAAGAATGGTTGGAGATAGGAATATGTACTGTAGAGGGAATACAGTGGAAACTGTGTCTGTTGTTCTGAGAGATCAGAATTTAATTTCTGGAAGATATATGTGTAACTAAACTATTCCTGTTTCTGTTTTTCAGTCCTTTTCCCCTTTTTTTTCCTTCTTTATCCTATTTTCCTGTGTTTTCTTATACGGTTGCTTATTCAGTCTTTCAGATTATCACTGTCATGTCAAAGCTTATCTATGCAGATTTTTGATATACAAATAGCAGCACACCTACTTCAAACAACCCTAGTTCTTGAAATGTATAACATGTTCAGGACATAAGTAAACTGTCCAAACAAAAACAGGACTACCTTGGGACCAAGTAGTAAAATTTAGTTTTGTGAATTGTAGCACCACTTAATAAATTTTTAGTTGAACTATCTGCTTAGAACTTTTTCCATAGCTAGACGTGTCCCATCTTCTTGGGGAAAACTGACCACTTCTAATAGAAATATTACTTATCTTTAGTTATTAAATCTAGTTATGCATTTTAAACTGTATTCTTTTATTACACAGAGTGTGCTGGATTCTGTTAGTGAGGGACAGAACAAGTTAGATGTTGCCTGCAAGGAAGGAGAAAGTTTGTCTGCTTGCTTACCTAAACCAGTTGTGAGCCATATTCAGGAGCAAATAGTGAAGTCTAACCAGAACCTCCAGGAATTCCTCAACCAGTGTCTGAATAATAAGAAGGCCCTGGAAGCTTGTGCTTCACACCTGGAAAGGTGAGTAATATCAGTCACAGGTGGACTGCATGAAATCATCTGGCTGCAGAAATACAGGGAACAATTCGAAATTATTTCCAGTTACCCTGGTCCTGTTTGCTTTTTTTCTTTGAAAATATTTAAGAGAGAATAAAGTTCTCTGATGTCCTAGATTCAGCAGCAGCAGTCATTTTTTTCTCCTTCTTGGTAGCTGGTGCAGTGCTATGTTTTTGATTTTGGGCCTGGGAACAGTGCTGATAACACCAGTGTTTTCAGTTACTGCTTGGTAATGTTTTGGTCTGGCCAAGGACTTTGTGAGTCTCATGCCCTCCCAGGGAGGAGGGGAAGCGGGGAGGAATGAGAGACAGGACACCTAACCCAGACTAACCAAAGGGGTTATTCCATACCAGAGCACATCATGTCCAGGATGTAAAAACGGAGGGCAGTTACCTGGAAGGGTGGGGGGTGCACTGTGTGGGGTGCACTGCTTGGTCGGGCTGGGTGGTGAGCAATTGTATCCTTTCCTTATATTTGCCTTGTCATTATTATTACTGGTGGGGGTGCACGGCTTGGTCGGGTTGGGATTGATGGTGAGCTATTGTATTCTTTCCTTGTATTTGCCTTGTCATTATTATTAGTAGTAGTGGTAGTAGTAGTGGTTTGTGTTATACCTTAGTTACTAAACTGTTGTTATCTCAACCTGTGGGAGTTGAATTCTTTTGATTCTCCTCCTCATCCTCCCGGGACTGGGGAAAGAAAGAGTGGGGAGTGAGTGAGAGAGCGACTTCATGAGTTTATAGAGGCTTAAACCATGACGTCTGATAAAAACATGTGAACTCTTGGAGATCTTGCTCCAAGGGTATTATTTTGGTTAGATAATTCCAGGTCAGGAACATATATGCAGATCTGCATAACTCATGCAATCCCAAATTAGCAGTTGGATTCTCCATAATTTAAATACAATTGCCTGGGAGGAAAAGGTGTGATGAATTTTCAAGTTCGGCCCTGGGTTTTGAAGATAGCATACATTTCACACAGCTTGTGTCTGTTCTGTCCCATTCCACATAGGCATATTTCCTAAGGAGCTAATAAGAAAACTCTGCTAAATTATTACTTGGGATTGGAATTTTTGGAGTTTGAATATTTTTAAGTTAATTAGATACAAAACTGTTGCTAATTGAAAGCAAAGTTAGTAATAGTAGCAGTAATGGATAAAACAGCAAGATGAGGTGGTGTGCCTTCATGTAAGGGAAAGGTTTTAAAACTTAGGGCCAAAACTTGTTTTGCGGAGTTCTGAGTGCTGGAGATTCCAGTTACATTCTGTTGGAGAAATCAAAAGCACAATGTTTAAGGTGTTGTAAGTGTCAGTACTGACTAGAAGTCCACTTTAACCCATTTTTTAAACTTAGACTATATCATTATAAGGATTTGGAAAAAGCTTTCTTTTGGTCTGCTTTTACTGAACCTAATACTAAATAAAAGCACTGTCACTTTAAATTTTGGAGGCTTCTGTTCTCATGTAGTTCCCATGATTTTGCTGAACATTTTTAGAGAGTTGCTGAATATTTTTAGATTAGTAGTCACTGTGGAATTATGTTTTGTATACAACTCTTATTCTCAAAGCGTAAAATTGATACTTAGCTTTATTTTCCTGGTCTTGTGGATATTGAAAGAATTGAATCAACTTCTACTAACTTCACTCCACCTGAGAAAAAAATTTAAGGGAATATTTATCCGTTTTATAGTTTTGAAGATCAGCACAAGAAACTTGGCTTGTGGATACTTGACATGGAAGAAAGAATAAGCACAGAAGCATTAGGAGAGAACAAACTGCTTATTCCTGAGAAGAAAAAGGAGGTGCATAAAGTTGAAAAGTTCCTGGAAGAGTTACTGAATTCAAGGTAGTATGAAGTACATTTCCTAAAATACTCTCACTTTTTCCTCTGCTAAAGCAACAGTGAAACTAAACTGTTGGGTTAAAGTGTGTTTGTGAAAGAAAGTGAAAGGTGTTGCAACATGCTCCATTAAAAGAGGCTGAATCCAGATACTTCCAGTTTTAAGGAGACTGGAATTTGTAGCCGTCTCCAAAATTCAGTGATGATACATTTCTCATTTAAAAAAGCTTATCTTAATGCATGAATAAATCAAAACTGAAAAACATAATAATAAAAAAACAATATTGATTGTAAAATCAGTTGTAAAAGCGTCACTTATCATTATATCAGTTTTAAAATTTTCTTTCTGACCTGCAACACTCAGATTCAACTGGATTAGCACAGATCCCTTTCACAAATAGCTAACTTTATAAAAGAGCTCAAATAATATCCACATTGGCTGTGAAATCTTTCTAGAACTCAGATTTAGCCAACAGATGATGAAGTAACTGCCTTTTTTAGTGCATGGTGGTTTTCGAATTCTTTTTTTTATTATTAAGTTGGTGAAGACAGAATATAAATAGTAGTCAGTTGTTCAAACCACATCACATGCTAAAAGGAAACACTCAGTCACTGCCTATCCCATGGAGACTGATGCAAGACATTTTGGTCTGATGGAAATTCCCTGTAATCACAGGGTATCAGGAAGGGTGATTCAGTAGATGGAAATTAATTGAGGCTATATAAACCCAGAATTTTAATCCCTTTTACCAATCCTTGTACTAAACCCCGGAGTCAGTGTCTAATCCTGGACAAATGTCCTGATCTTTCCATTATGCCTTTCTACCTGACAAAGACTGCAGAGTTCTCAGAAGCTTTGGCATGTACAAAATGGTAGCAGGTCATATAGAATTGGAAAGTCTGACAGCCGAAAAGAAAATTAAGTTAGCTTTTAATTTAAATGTGCAACACAAAGCTTTCAGTGTGACCTTTTTGAGTGCCAAAATCTGCAAGAAATTACACTGTACACAAGTAAAGATATTAATCAACACACACTGCTTATATTTCCTTTCAGTCTCTCCCAGCTGATTTGTCTATTAACTATGAACTCATAGGTGATTATGTCAGCAACATTCATAATTTCTGATAGTTGCTATAGCAATATCATATGCTTTCTGAAAATGATTTTCAGTCTCATTATTTTCTTTCAGGGAATCTTTTGATAAGCTGTCCCAGATGGCACAGACTTTAAATGAAGAAGGCCATGGTGCAGAGAGGGAAGTGCGCTTGGCTTCTCAGCATCTCTCTAATTATCAAAACATGGTCAAAACTGTCAAGAAGAAACTACAAACATGTCAGCTTGCACTCCAAGAGCATCTCACTCTAGAGGAGGCATTGCAGAGTATGTGGTTGTGGTTGAAAGAGATTCAAGATAAACTGGCATCATCAGAGAGCACTCTTGGTAGCAAAGACACACTAGAGAGACGGCTGACACAAATTCAGGTAAAGAAGGATACAACTCGAGATTACTCATCGAGGTTAATATTGGGTGTGGGCCACATTAGCGGAAAAGTTTTTGTATTTTATTCTTACTACAGTTATAAAGGAGAGGATCAGAATTTAAGGTGATTTTGACAAATTGGGAGGTGCAGTATGAAAACCAGGATGAAGTTTAATACAGACAAGTGCCAGGTATTACATTAATAAAGAAGAGTGAACTATGAAAATGTGTATTCAGATACAAAAAAGCTTCCTCACGGAGAGGAAGCCTTAGAATAATTGACACAGAGAGGCTGTAATGTATCTGTCACAGGTGGTCTTCAATAACAGGTTAGATAAACATCCTAATAGGAAGGTCATCAGTGTAGGAGATCCCTCCATGGGCTTTCTGGAGATTTGTTCTAGCTATGCGGGGCTGTCTTTCTGTGCAGTGCCTGTCCTACTCCTTAAATACTGCAATGTGAGCAATCTCTTAGGATGATCAATGCAGTGAAAAGCCTGTATATCTGTGAGAAAAACTGCTGGATCACTTGCACATAGCAAGGGACAGGAACTTAAAGGAAAAGCTGCATAGGAATTCATAGTGGGTATGGCTGTCAAGGATAAATAATCTCACAGAAGGTAGTGTCTACCTTTGAAAGAATAACAGCTTTCACTTCTCACTTAAATTTGATATTTTGACTTATTTTGCCTCACAGGAGATCCTCTTACTCAAAGGTGATGGTGAAGTTAAGCTAAACATGGCCATTGGCAAAGGAGAACAAGCACTTAAAAGCAGCAGTGAGGAAGGACAAAAGGTGATACAAACCGAGCTACAGACGCTGAAGGGTGTATGGAATGACATCATCAGCACCTCAGTGAACTGGCAGAGGTAAAACTCCCTGGAAAACACAGGTTCAAACCTTGCTTAAAAGAGCGGCACCTTACAGCACATAGGAGTCCATTCATTCATTACTAGTATATGAGGGGAAATTTGCTTTATCAGAGAGAATCAAAATTGCCTGAAATATTACATACTTCTATAAAAAAGATGTTGATCCTATCAGATTAATCAAATTTCATATGGATGGTACTTGATGGTAATTTTAAAACAGAAATCATAGAAATTCATACAGAGAAAAACCTAGAAAGGCCTTTCGGAGTTATTGAAAATGTACTTGGCAGGACCAAGAACATGTGACAGATATTTACCTACCTCTTCCTTACAAAACTCTAGGAATTTTTCTCAATTGTTTCTTTCAGTATGGTTTTTTAATTAAAAAAAAAAATCCTAATATCTACTCCAAATATTTTTTCTTGCATGTTAAGATGATTTCCTATTTTCTTTAGATTAGGTTAGACCATTATGTTTTGAATAAGATCCTCACAAACTCACGTCTATCATTAAGTCTGGTAGAATGAGAATTACATTCCTCACTAACTTGGATGTAAACTGACACAGAAAACTAAAGCAAGCTGGAGGAAAAAGCATTTTCTAAACATATTATACATGGCAAGAGACAGCATAACATTATGCTATAAGCAGGGTCTTTTTTTTTTTTTTCCTCAGACTGATCAGAAGTTCTTACCTGTACTGTATATGTTTCTTTTAATGTAAGCTGCCTAGATTCTGTCATTAGCCAGTGGAATGAATATCTGGAAAGGAAAAACCAGCTGGAACAGTGGTTAGAGAAATTGGATCACAAAGTGGAACAGCCTTTAGAACCCCAGATTGGTCTGAAGGAGAAGTTTGCTCAGCTGGACCACTTCCAGGCTATTGTTTCTGAGATAGAGAATCACTCTAGTGATTTACAGCAACTCATTGAAAAGGCTGTGGAACTGTATGAAAAAACAGAGGATGAGTCTTTTGGAGAAGCAGCTCAAGAAGAACTAAAAACACAGTTTAATGACATCACAACTGTAGCCAAGGTAAGATAAAAGCAAAGACCTCAATTTCAAGTAAGTAAAATGTTTAGACATCTGTATATATAGCTAAAGTTTTTATTTTCATAATGTTTTAGTAACTAAAGGATTGACTGTGTTTGAATAATCTTGCCTTTTGTTCTGGTTCAGTCTAACAAAAAGTTGGAAACAGTTTATTACAATTGGAATTGCATTGGAATGCAAAAAGTATTGGGAATTGAAATTGGTATGGTTCTGATTTTTGAAAAGTGAAGGCCATATATTTTATTCCTGGTTTCATATATACAACAGTATTTCTGACATCTTTCCAGATTTATTTTCATCTATTTTTCATTCATTCCTATCACTTTTTTTTTTTTTTTTTTTTTTTTTTGTACCTAGAAAGGGAAGAGTGGAAGGGAAATGCTTCCTTGAGCAGAGAACACATTGCCAGAAAGATAAATCCTACTGCCAGAGAGATATATGCCCATATTTTGTGATATTTCAAGCCACTAAGCACTGCAAATGCTACACAGGGATTCTGATTTCTAAGGAAAAGATACATGAGGTCACTGAGATCTTCTGCTAACCAGATCATGACAGTGAACAATAGGTCTGAGTTACAATCACCACCTTTTCAGCTAATGGGAAAGTTTGCATCTGGGAAAGGCTCCATGATAAAAGGATAATCGAGACTGAAGTAGACACTATAATCTCTTGGAAGTGTGCTTCAGGTTTCCACGTACTGAGAATAGTGCTGATGGCCTGTAGGTAGTTAATCCATACTATATATAAAAAAAGTACCAAAGTAAAAATTAGTGGAAGATCTAAAAAATTACCTGTTGGGAAAAATGTTAAATCTAGGGCATATGAATTCTTTAATTACCATCTATTCAAACACTCTTTTCTTTTAATGATGAACTTCTGCTTTTTTTTTTTTATTGAAAATAGTAAGCTATGAATCTGAATTCTAGAGAATGAGCACAGTTTCATCCTTGTATAACTCCATTTTCTTCAGCAGAGTTAAACCTGGAGCAATGTAAAGATTACTGACCCACTCAATACAGTGCTTTTAAAATTGTGCGAAAAGAGTATTGTAAGTGAGCATGGCAACATTCTCATAAAATCAATATGCATCAATAAATTTAATTTCTTAAGCAAGAAAGCAAGCTTTGCAGTCTGTTCCCTGGGAGAGAACAGCACTGATTGCAGCTGGTAGAAGCCATTCCCACCAGAAGAGACCAACTACAGTTGCACTTTGCCTCCACTCTCCCCTTCTACTGGTGCTATATTTTGGCATGAGCAACATAAACAGGAGGTGCATGCTGCCCTTCCTGGGGCTCTTTTGTTTCCCTAGAGGACTATCTATTTTATTTAGACTCCAGTGCATGTGGACATTTTCTTACTCTGTTGTTCCATGAAATGTGTTAAGATGTAAAAACTCTTAAGGATTAACTTTAGGTCATCTTTGTTTAGGTAGTAACCATCCATTGTCTAGTTGGTCTGAGACATTCTGAGAAATGATGATGATTATTTTCAGAGAGAACAGCAAGGCTTATTAATCTAAATTTCTAAAAGCATTAGTTTAATGCTGAGTTATTCAAAGTTAAAAATAACTGGAGTGTAATGCATAAGTGGTTTCGTTCAAAAGGGGGTTAAGGATGCTTAGATCTAGAGTATTCATATAGGAGTAGAAACCTATTTGATTAGCTCAGTTCATTTTGGTTAGTTTTGATAAACATTTGTGAGTGTTAGCTCACAAGAATATAGCAAGAAATCTGTTCAGCCAGACCAAAGGCAATGCTGGACCAGTATGCTATTTCACCTTTTCACAGTAGGGATAAACTCACCCCAATTAAAGCTTACATTAAAAAGTTAAGAATGGAGTCAGGAAGCTGCTGTATGCCTGTGTCAGGGGAAGCATCCTCTGGGGTGGAGGATCTTCTGATCTGGTGATTAGAATGGACTCTGCACCATAAGAACCTTTTGCACTTTTGAACAGCAGAAGTCCTCCATTGTGGTCTTAGTATGCAGCATATCTGTGACTCTGCTTCACATTTGTAGAGACTTGAAACTCCTAAATAAGAGTTGTTTCTGGTAGCACACAGCTCCCTGACAGGACTCATGGGTCACCTGCAAAAGCCTCTTAAGGATGTATTGACAAAGAGTTGTCACAGCTGCAGCTTTGATATCTATTAGACAATACATACATTGTAAAAGGAAATGTTAAAGTGCATTTTTACATATATTTCCAGAAGGCTGCTTCGTCTTTTGCTCCAGCAGAACATGCCTGTGCTTGAACCAAACCTACTTAAAGCCAGAACAGTATTTAAGCAATTTATTAACATTGGGGTTTTTTTTGTTGTTGTTTGTTTTTGGTTTTTTTGGGGGTTTGGTTTTTATTTTTTTTTCATCTGAATGATAGGAGAAAATGAGGAAAGTGGAAGATATCGTGAAGGATCATTTGCTATACCTTGATGCTGTGCATGAATTCACAGACTGGCTCCAGTCTGCAAAGGAAGAGCTGCACCGCTGGTCAGATGCATCTGGAGATACACCAACTATACAGAAAAAGCTGGCTAAAATCAATGTAAGATAAGTTACCTTTCATGATTCCATCTGCAGTTCAGGCCCTATCCTCTAGTGTAGGCTAGAGACAGTAAGCTGTGGAATCTTGCTCTTTGTGTATTTGAAATAGGAAATGCCCCATCCCTGGAAGCGTTCAAGGCCATGTTGGATGTGTCTTTGAGCAACCTGGTCTAGTGGAAGGTGTCCTTGCCCATGGAAGGGGGAGTGGTACTAGATATCTTTGAGGTCCCTTCCAACCTAAATCATTCTATGATCCTATGCAATGGTGATTACATTTCAGTGAACTGAAAGCAAGCTTTCTGAGCTATGATTTTTTTGCTTCCCTTCCTATATTAAACTGATTGAGTAAAAGTACAATCAGACCTGATAAGCCACAACACACGTGGAAACAATTTGCAAGGTCAGAAGCCCAGTGGCATCACAGAAGAATGTGGCTTAGCTGGTTAATGAGTACTGCTCTGTCCTCATCGCCAAGGATGCTGTCTCCATGAGCAGAGTTGTCTGAATCAGTCAGAAACAACCTTTCCTGAGTTGCACGAAATGAAGACACATAAAGCAGTGCAAGGATTGCTCTCTCCAAACACAGCAGAAATGTGTGGCCTCCCTTATGTGTTCTTTCCTTACTCCAGCATCTATTCTGAGATATTTGAGTGCCTAAATTACGTATTTCTGCATGCAGTGTTAAAGCAGACTGAATGTTTTCCTCATGCCTGATGTTTACTTTCAGATACTCATGCTGTCAACATTTTACTCTGCTCCTAAACATGTAGGAGTGGGCCAGCGAACAGGCTTCTAGAGGAAGATTCAGGATGGCCAAGATCAAATTGCAGATTTGTTGTACACTCTCAGATAGTTTTCAGTCTCCTTTGTGCTCAGACTCCCCAGGTATAAAATGGGGAAGGAAGGAGACAGTAGTTTCTAGCTCATAAGACTAACAAAAGAATGAATACCATTAGTCTGGCCACGTGTTGTTTGGGATGATATTTATACTCTCCAGCCTCTTAAGCTAAAAACTCTCCAGATTCCCTCGTAGCATGTGTGAGATTGAAATAGGACACTGGAGAAAGAATTCACTTCTGGAGAGAGCTGGAAAAAAAAAAAAAATAAAAGGAAAATGAGACATATGCAGCCAGTTCTGGCACATCACAGATCACGGCTGTAAATGGCTTTTTTTCTGAGCAGCACAGTTGTGCTTTTGACACTATGAGCAACTACATGCCCGTGCTGCTTCTGTACAGATGACAGCAGTTAACTACTTGTGGATCTTAACCTAAACAGAGTTTCCAACGATTTGCTCTGTCTCCCCTAAACTTCATCTTACGAAAGTTTCGGGAGCGCTGTTTACTCAGTGTACAGCCCGCACACTCACTCTGTCGCCCGAGTTTTCTTTGCATCCGTCCTCCGGCAGTCCTTCGAAGCCTATCGGCTCCCCGGGGACCGCTGCCGCCGCCACGCGCGGGCGCTGCTCGGTGCGGGTGGGACGCCACGGCCCTCCCCGCTGCGGCGGAGGCGGTGGCAGCTCGGCGGGTTACCATGGCGATGTTTCCCTGCAGGAGCTGGTAGAGTCCAGGCAGAGCGGAGCGGGCCGCCTGGGCCGAGTGGAGACGCTGTCCCCCGGCGCGAAGCGCGGCACGACGGCCGGCGGGTGCCAGCTGCTGGCGGCCGAGATGCAGGCCCTGCGGTCGGACTGGGAGCAGTGGGAGGAGAGCGCCCTGCGGAGCCAGCGCAGCCTGCGGGACGTGCTGAGCCAGAGGACCCTGTCCGAGCGGGAGTTCGCGGAGCAGGCCGCGCGGCTGGAGGAGGCCGCGGAGCGGCTTGGCGGGCTGTTGACCGCTTGGTCTCGGAGCCTGGCCCTCCTCGACAGCGCGCACACCGACGGCGAGGTCGTGGAAAGCTGGCGCAAGGAGAAAGTAAGGCCAGATCTCTTTTCTTAGCAGCTTGTAAATGCACGGCTACTGGGGGCAAACAGCTTCTGCCAGTGGGGACTGTCACGTAGGAAGTAGTAACTTTGCATTTGTGAAAAATATTTCTATGAAATCCTAGCTTTCCAAACTTTTTCTGTAGCTGTCATCACAACAAGCAGTGCTTCCAGAAGACATTTCTCTCCTTGGCCCCTGCTGTACAAGGCTTAGCAAATGCTGCCTGGATCTCGGCTGGGAAAAACAGAGTTTGTCTCTGAAAAAGGGAAGGAGCTGCAGCACGCCAGTTGTGAGCTTCTATTCCAAGTTGTTCAGTGTGTCAAACTTGAGAAGCACTTGAACAGGGACATGTGAAGCATTTCTTAAAACCCAAATAGCAGCCAGAGCCGTTTCTTACTTATAATTTGTCAGGAGTGTGTTGAGCTCATGTTCTGCATTTCCTGAAATATCCTTCATGTCATGCATGTTGAGATCTTGTCCAGTATTTTAAAAAGTTACACCAGAAACTGATACACTTTCTGATTACTTTGAAGTGGAATTACAGCAATAGAGAGGTGGTTTCTGCTGCTGATTGTCTTCCAGCAGCAGCAACAACCACAAAAGAATCGTGTATGTATCACAAACACACACTCACACTGTATATAAATATAGATACATATTTTCACAACAATCAAGATAATGTTTGTATGCATCTCAACTACTATGAAGCACAGGTGTTGAGAAAAGATACAGCGTATTTCCCTTTCAGAGTAGTGTTGAAATTTAGCAGTTCAAGTAAAGGAAGAGTCCTGTGATGCCTGCTTGCTGACCCCTTGGTGGAAGATACTTTAAAAAAAACACAACCCAGAGCACCTTCTCTTTGAACTGAGATTATAAACCTCCTCCTCCAATGTCTTTGCCAAGTTTTTTCTGTGGCTTCCCCTTTCAAATCTGGCACAGGTTTATGGAACCTGCTTGAGTGTCAGTGCATGTCTGCAGGAGTAACAAAGCTGACATTACACTGGAGCAAATAATGGTACAAGTATGGAAAGTCTTCCATGTTTATATGTTTTTACAAAGGAAAGGAAGACATGGAATTGTTATCAACATACATCAACAACTACCAGACATTTTTCGTTTTATAAATGGAGAAGGATATTGTTTTTATTAATTGCATATATACTGTGTATATACTGTAACAACACTTTATTTAAGTTACAATTGTAAACATTAGCTAATGGGGAAAATGTAGAGGAAACTCAAGACTCACAATGCACGTCCCTAATATGTAATTTTATTTATAGTTAGAGTAAATGTGACAGTAATCCTGCCATTTCTGGACCCCAGGGATAGGTCCTATTGTGAACATAAAATAGCACTGCAGCTTTCCATTTCCATTGTCTCACCGTGGTTCTGTTGCCATGTGAGCCAAGGCCATGAATTAAAAATGAATCTCCTAATTCTCAGAATTAGCAAGCTCATTCTGCTGTTCTGTCATACTCAAGCTCTATTCCTTTAGGTTTGTGCAAAATAAAAGCAGCAGATCTTGGACTTGGAATTCAACAAATTATTTTGGTAATGGTCAGATTCCAAATGAAATCCAAGTGGCTTAAACAGTGCTATCAGTATTTCTGTATGGAAAAATGTAATAGTTAAATGCACCCAGTTTTGGAAGTTAATGTTCCTGTTTGTTAGTAGGTTATACCTAAGGCTGTACATCATCAGAATAACCTTTTAGAACTTACTGAGATAGGCTATTTGGACAAAAAATTGAAAACAGGCAATTCTAACCCTGTGCTACCCTTAGAACATGTTTCCTTTACCAAAAACAACAATAAAAAATGAAAGCTGTTAGTATTTCATTATGGCGATTCCTGCGCTATGCAGTTTGTGGCATTTTATGTGTAAGTAACAGCCATTGTGTTTTTATTCATAATGCTTTTAAAAAGGATCTTGTGTGTAGTTCAACTTAAAGTAAGATAAACAAAAAGTAGTTGGTTTACATATTCCCCAAGTTTCATTGCTATTACATAATTATTTAATTCAAATGCTCCTTTATATGGTATTGAAACAAACTGGCAGTGAGACTCTTTGAAGTATCTTTTGTGCTTGAACTGATTTCTGGTGTATGAATGACTTGAAGCAGATAAAGTCCATAAAACAAGCACAAATGGTGTAAATCAGAGGAGACCTGAAAATCTGCTGTAGCAAAGTATTTCTTCATGCTCACAAGAACACATGAAAGTTTGTACACATAATACATCTGAAAAGTCTGTAGACTTAATTTTATAGGGCCTCCCTGGGATGTATAAATGCAAACAGAGTTCAATACTGTTAATATAATCAAGCTGTGATTCATAGCCAATGCATGTTTGTAGTTTTGTTTTTTCTCTAAATGGATTGTTTTGGTTTTTCTTCCTGGCAGTTCAAGAAGCAATCTCTCTATATCTCTATTTTTCTCTTTTTTTATTTTTTTTTTCTCACTTGCTCAGAAATCCACTATATAAATCTTAAAATATTAATTTCACTGTTCAGGAAAAGAGATATGAAACAAGCACAAAATTGCTTGAGAGCAACAGACACATCAGCTGAATCTCTGGCATTCGTACATTTGCTGTTCTTGCTAAGTCTGTTGTTTGCCTTACTAGACCCTTGTAATATGTCCTTTTACTTTTGATTAACATAAAGGGATATCTGTTTATTGCAGAGTTAGTTGATACTTTACAGTGAAAAAACTGCTCAGTGAGCATTTTCATGTCTGCAGTGTAGATTGTGGTCTTTTGAAAACTTTCTGTGTGTATTTTTGTGTACATCATTTGTACCTTTCCCAAACATTCAGTTTTGTGTGGATAGATTATTACAAACTGTTTACTATGTATATTTTTTTTATATATATTCAGAACCATGATCTGGGGATTTCTTGTCCCGCTTACATGTCCCTGTAAAATCTGTCTTTGGTTTCATGTGATCCATTTCTTAAGTTTATATTGTACATTTCTTCCAGAATGGCACTTAGATTTAAACAAACTAATCAGGACTTGCCAAACGCTCTGGCCTGCCTGCACTGAAGAACCTCTGCCGTGGTGAATGTAACTAGCTAGAGGATTGTCTCCTCTCCCTGGGAGTTTCAGGGGAATGCCTGAAGAATTTAGTTTCTAGTGAGATAAGGAGCCAAGTCTGCACTGCTCATTATGCTCTAGTAGCTGGCAGGATTCTGCAGTGGAGGTGCTGTGGATGTCAACAAGGACTGTTTTTGTTGGAGTGGTTATCGCACCTCTTCCAGTGATGTAAGTTAAGCCAACAAAAGCATTTTGTTTTTGCTGGCTTAGCTGTCTCCAAAGCAAGAGTCTTTCCAGTGCAGCAATGACAGGCAGTAACCCACTTACTCTCATGAGACTGCAGGCAGCTGTACTTTTGCATTATGAAGCCCTCCGTGAAAGAGTTGAAGCTGTTAAAAATTTTGTGCATAAATTATTATTTTTTTTTAATATACAGCTTAAAACAGTTTTTACTGAACATGCTAAACTCAAGCCAACTGGCTAATTGTATGTATATAAACATGTATTGTTTGCTGTTCCCTAATTGCATGTACTTTTATATCTGTACAGCTAATTGACAATACCATAGCTCATTTATTAAAATGAAATTTATATTTTAAACTTTTCTTTGAGAATATTTTGAGCTAAGAAAGTCGAGGCTTCCAGAAATTTGGTTTTTAGAAGCTCATAATTTCAAACAAGCTTCTGTAGGTTTGACTGCTAAAATACTCTTGAAAGTGAATTCGCATATATCATAAATGAAATTGAACTGAGTTTCTCATAAATTTAGATTCAAAAGATTAAGTTTTTCATTTATTCACAAATCTTGTTTTAATTTGGTTTAATATTGTTGTAATTGTTTCATTTGTTTTGTTTTAACAGGAAGCATTGGATGCTCTGGTAAAGTCTGAACATATGACAGATGAGCTCAAAACTCAGTTAAATGATCTTTGTAGATTTTCCAGAGATTTGAGTTCTTATTCTTCAAAAGTTTCAGGGTTGATTAAGGAGTATAACAGGTACACATTCATCTTGTTTATAGATAATCAATTTCATGTGTGTGGGAGGGGACATGAGCTGTCTTTTAGGGAACCATTAATTAGAATTTTAGAATTAGAAACAGAGGTATACAATTACTAGAATCATTATTTTGATTTTTTTTTTGTCAATACAGGTTGTAAAAAGTACCAATTTCATTGTTGAACTTTTTTTCCCTAAAAGCCAGGCTATGCTGCTAAACTCAGCTGGAGTTAATGTATATCTACACCTCACCTGTTACAGGAGAAATCCCTGTAAGAAACTGTGAGGTAGCACTACGGCTTATTTGTCTGAAGGAAGAGCAAGCTATACCAGCTATTTAAGATCTTTTTCTTAACTTTGTCCTTCAGTTTACTCTTTGACTAACTGGTTCTTTGAAATAGGGGAGCCAGCTTTTGGTTGCTTTCTTGCTTTCTCTCAGGTCATAGCTCATTTACTTGGAGTGTGACACCTGCATTTCAAATGCAAGATTCCATTGTTTCTTGCAGGGGGTTATAGCTTTGATTGATCCTTCCTAACATTTCAAATTTAACTAAGCCACAAAAGTTAGAATTGTAATCACCTTAGTTCTGCAGCCTGTCCCTAGAGAGAGAAAGAGGCTTGGAAAACTGTTCATGCTTAGGTGCTCTGAGTCATTCTCTGAAAGTGCTTACACCTGTCATATCTATGGCAGTTACATCCCAGTTTATACGCTTCACTTTTAAGGAACTGAAAGCTTCTAATGGATTTCCTGGTGCCTCATTTAAGTGCTCAAAATGAGTAGGAGGAATCGAGGTTAACTTAACCTTACCATTGTATTTCAGAGAACTAAGTAATAGCACTGTCACCTACCAGAGTCATACTTTTCCTCCCTTCCTTCCTCCCTCTTGCTTCCCTGATGTGATAAACCCAGCCTCTGCCTACAAGCTTCAAAAGGATGTCAGAGCAAAGAACAGGTCTTGCAGCAAAGATTTCGGATGGCTTTCAGAGACTTCCAGCAGTGGCTGGTCAATGCAAAAGTCACCACAGCCAAATGCTTTGATGTGCCTCAAAATATCAATGAAGTTTCAGCAAGCCTGCAGAAAATACAGGTAACTGTGGCAGTAAAATATTAGTCTAAGGGAAACATAAGCAGTTTGATGTAAAGCTCAGGTTGAATTGTTTGCTTAATAATTTTTTGTTAATGTTGCTATGTAATCAGTAAAGGTGACTAATTACAATGAAAAATCATCTTTTTAATGTAGCTTGTTTAGTTTAATAGTTCATATGTGGTCATTGTCTCTCATGTTACTTTTCCTTTTTTATTTTTTATTATAGGAAAAAATGTGCTTTTAAAGTCAGAGGGTACTATAAAATCAGAATAATATCAGAATCAGGACTTAGTACCTGGAATTATTTCACAGTTATGTAGCTATTTTTTCTCATATATGAAACTGGAGTCCGTATATTGCAAGAACAGAATTAAAATATATGCAGTGCAAACAAGCATTTTAAAAATAATATTTTCACATAAAGCTAAAAGAAGCCCAAACAACTCTGTGGAAAAGGCTGCCAACTAAAAGTTTGTTTAATAAAGTGGGTGAAAGAAATACTGTTATGAATAGAATGTAGCTTTAATTTCAACTGAAAACAGCAAAATGAGAATTGCATAATGAGACTGTTAAACATTTGGCTAGTGTAACAGAAGAAATTTGGATGAGGGTCTCCGAAAGTACAAAACCCCAAATCACTTCCTTCTCCTTTTGGTAAACTTACTTTCCTTTGCTTAAATGTTTTGCTTAAAAGCATAAACAATACTATATTAATATATCAAATTTTTGGCTACCCCAAAATGAGAATACTTATTTAGAAAAAAATATCAGGGGAAAAAAAATCCTAGTGGTTTTTGGTATTAACTGTGAGAATTCCAGCAAGTTGGGCTGCTTGTAGTGAAATAAACTCTTTTTAACATGCAGAAACTGCTTTAGGACTTCTAGGCATGTCTTGATAACCTGTATAAACTTAAAATTTTATTTTTGTTAAAAGTTGTATGTTCTGTCTGTTAGCATATTTAACATCACTAAGTCACAAGGCAATTATATCTTTGATTTTTATATAACCAGAACTTGAACCAAGTATCTCAAGGCTAACAGACTCTGCATTCTCTACTAAGACCTCTAGTGTAACATAGAATCAGAACCTGATTTAGTAATTTTTATATCAAGCCTGTTAATTCTCAATATGGATGCAACCTTAGGATTATGGATATAAAGCTATTTTTGTATCACATAATTATGATAATATTTTAAAATATTGGTATTTTAGACTACTAAATTCCACTGGGTCCCAAAAGCTCACATAGTCTTTTAATAATTACGAGTTAGAAGAATAATATCAGAGTACATTGAAATCTAAAACTCAGTCTGTTTCCTTGCATTTCTGTATAGTTCTTGCACATGCTTTTTTCTATACACTTCCTGCACACCAGCATTGTGGAAGATTTCTGTGAAGAAAAATACTTTCAAACAAGGAAGGTAAATTAAGGATGCTGAGGGATAAATCACACATCTTAGGCATTGCTGAGGGTGTGTCAGCCCACACCTCTACAATGCTCGTTGGAAGTCCAATGTAGCTATGGGCCATGGGCAAGACTTCAGTCCTATGTGTCTCAGAGTGGGCCATGGTGGCTGCAGCTACCTACTCCAGGATACTAGTTCCCCAAAATGAAACTGTTACCATTTTCTGTACCATGGAGATTTGAAAGAAGTATAATACCCAATTAAATGACCAGTAATTGTCTCACGAAATGCAGAACATACAGGTGATACTAGACTCTTAATATATACATTATTTAGATGTGTGGCACTTCTGGATTAAATATCTGTTGTCCCTAAATCCCATAAATATTAATGTTATTAGAATGGAAAGTACCAAAAGATGCATTAGCATGTGAATGAGCAGAAGCAGTAAACTCTTATCCCTGTTAAATTTTCTGGAAGCTTGCCAACCTTTCCAGGGATCCAAATTTCACCAATTAGCTTCTTTTGTTACTGTTTTTAGGAATTCTTAACGGAAAGTGAGAATGGGCAACAAAAACTTAACCTGGTAGCATCCAAAGGAGAACTCCTGTGCTCTGTTTTAACAAAAGAAAAGGCTGAAGTTATCCAGGACAAATGTGCTACTGCTAAAGAAGATTGGAAAAATTTTATCACCACCCTCCACCAGAAGGAATCTGCATTGGAGGTATTGAACCAGTCACAGTGGGGAAAGACTGGATCTTTCATCTTTGCTTTTTTGTTTCAAACAGCATAGTTTAGATTTTGTATATAACTGTAAGTGTTGAAGATGTGACAGAATTAATAAATAGCTGTTTTTAAGATGTTCTGTTCTTTGGCTTACATTTTGCTTTTGTTTACCTATATTCCTGTGACCTGATTTCACTTTAAGTGGGGTGTTTCATGGAAAAAGGTGTTTTTCAGAGTAACTGAAGGTAGCAAAGACAGCAGTTGCTCAAATTCACTAGCACGAGACTCATCAAATGTAGTGGATTATTAAAAGACATCTTTATTAAGGACTGTTGCTGATTGAATAGTCTCAGTACAGTGGGTAAATGTCTCTTTTATTGCAAACTGATGAAATGTGATAATTTATTTGAGCAGCTTTTAAAATAAATCCCAGTGCCCATGGGAAAAGGATGTTCTTAGAGGTTAATCTTTTTGAGCCAAGCATTTTTGAGTCTCATAGGCTTAGTTTTTCATTCTGATGTTTAATTTAAGTGATAAGGCTATAGCCAAAAGGACAACTAAGTCTGAGAAAAAAAGGTAATTAGGACACAGGAACTGTGCTGTTTAAGTTCCTATTCCATATGAATTATTTCAGATGCTACTTTTTTAATCATGCAGATTAAGCATGATTAAAGCCTACAGAAGAATATGCAGACGCTGAAAGAATGCATACATATGCCTTTCTGCACACATTTTTATAGCCAAAATTTAAAACTAAAAAAGAATATAATCAGAAATGATCCCCAGGATTGGGTTGAACGTAGTCACATGTCACCTAGGGATAGCGGCAGCCAGTGTGAATGACTGCAGGCAGATGTTAGGTAACTTGTATCCCAGATTAGCCTTTCTTCAGACTGCTTTAGGTGTGTGAGAGATTTAGATTGAATCAATGCTCATAATATCTCTAAAACTTTCAATTCAGAGGAAATTTGTTTCAGCCTCCCCTCAACATTGTGCCTCTATTTTGCCCCTTGATGAAGTGCTCTCTCAGACTTTTCTTTCAGTGTCTGTTTGTGGGATGGGAAGGAGCAGAGGTGGTGTTATTTATTTGAAGAGTCATGTAATATTTGGCTGCAATTGTATATCCTTTTTGTGTGCTGTAATGTTGTGCATTACAGTTATGCCCAGTGCAGTGGGACTGGTGATAGAATTGTGCATGTCTTTCCAGAATTTAAAAATTCAGATGAGGGACTTTGAAGCAACTGCTGAGCCTCTGCAGGAGTGGCTGACCACAACTGAGAAGATGGTACAAGGAAGTAGCAGTCGGCTCCATGATCTTCCTTCCAAGAGGAGAGAACAGCAAAAGTTGCAGGTCATTTTTTATAAGCCCTTTTTAACACAGCCAGACTTTCCTGTCCTCATTGATTCTGTACAAAAGCTTGATCATTCTAGCGTCCTGACCTCTAAGTAAGAAGAGAACTGGTTTCAAGGATTGTTGATGATCCTGTTCCATCAGGTTTCACATCTTCACATTTCTTATGACATGCTGCTTCACTGCTGTAGCCATATGGTGTGCCTTTCTCAGCAAGCTTGCAGTATGTCACTTCTATTTTTCATGTTGCCTTCATGTTTTTCCATGTCCTGCTTTCATGCACCCACTTTAATATTAATGTGCTTGTGCTTTACAGTCTGTCCTTGAGGAAATAAGCTGCCACGAGCATCAGCTGAACAGGCTAAAAGAGAAAGCTCAGCAGCTGTGGGAAGAGCAAGCTGTCAGCAAAAGCTTTATGCGCAGAGTGTCTCAGTTGTCTTCTCAATATCTTACTCTAAGCAATCTGACAAAGGTAATGCACCCAATGTATGTGCTTTTGAGCAGCTCATTGGATGTATGTGGAGAAAAAGAAAGACGGAAATATGAAACACTACAGCTGTCTTGCTTGTCTGCTCTGTAGTATGTCTGAGCTGTCTTGTCTTTCACACTAGCTTTGAAGAGTAGGAAGTAATGACCTGGATAATTCCATGGACTGTCAACAAAATGGAATTATGATTTTATTGTTTTTAAATGTGCTTTGGTTAAAAAAAAGTAAGCCCCACCTCATTATAAAATAATCAGGCTTGATTCTGATTATTTCAAACATTGAAGATGTTTTAATGGCACCTGAAACAAGTATTTTTCAAGATTTATGGGAGTGGAGTGTTTTTTTGGTTTTGTGTTGGTTTTGTTTTGATTTTGGATGTTTGTGTTTTTTTTTAAATATAGAATACACAAAAGTTATTACTTCATTGCATCCTATAAGGATTATTAACTATTTTCACTGTAAGCATCTTCATCTAAAACTAATAGATTGGCCTAAAAAAATTACCTCTTAGGCTGCTTTTGAAGGTTCAAGGGGAGACATAGGTCAAACTCTAAAGAATCATGCTAGGAACTGAGATTTTAATCTAACTGATTTGCTGAATGGTGCGTGACACACTTCTTCACTGTTTCATAGGTTTACTGTTTCTGTTGTCTAAACAGATAAGGTCTTTGTTTTAGGACCGTTAATTTTTACAAAGTTTATGTCATGAAAGGAGGCTTGATATTGAATTATGTCTCACAGTTATTATAGTAATGAGAATAATTAAGGATATAGGAAGTGTGTTAGGGGATAACAATTAAACTCAGAAAGTATTTATGCTTGGCCAATTGCCATTTTTTTAATTTCTACTTTTTCTGTGGAAATAAAAATTGTAAAACATATCTAGAGCTGTATGACTTAGTGAAAATGATTGTGTACATGGCCGTAATAAGTGTTCATGACTGCAAAATGGGAAAGATGCATGAGTTACACTGGCATATGTGAACAGAACTTGTAGGAGATGGCAGGATGAGAAGGAGGAGTTTGAGGCAGAGGATACATAGAATCCAGAGGATCCAGCCTATGAGAGGAATTCTGAAATTCTTTAGATAGCCATGGATGCTTGAGAAAGATCTCTCAGTAACTTCCTACATCTGTTTCACTGGCTTGACTTTAGTTCTCCGTTACTGCGTGAAATGCACTCTGCTTTGTACTCCCTTTTGCCTCAGGCCTTTTAGAAATGTAACTTAAGCATTTATTTTTGATTTATATGAGTGTCTGTGATTTTTTTCAAAAGAGGGGTTATACCAGTGGAAGTCATTGAGGAAAACAAAAAAGTTCTCTTCAGTTGCCACACTTACATGGAGTTTAGGTGTGATTTACCAGATGTTTATGAAAAAGTGAAACCAGAAAAATGTCATGTACTTTGGATGAGAGGAGACAATTAGGTGAAGCTTTACACTTAGAACACAAAAAAAACCCCAAAAAACAAACAAGAAAAAAAAAATCCAAAAAAATAGAACAACCAAAAAACCAACCAACCAAAACCAATCAGAAAAAAAAAAAGCACAAAAAGGCATTTCTGAAATTTTCATTTGTATATTAAGTTTGGACGATGTGTGTGTATGTTTGCATGCAAAATTCATTCCATGCTTGAGTAACTGTACTTTTAATTATCAATATCTGAAGAGAATTTCCGAGTATAGTTTATGAAACTTTAAAGTCCATAGGTAGGTATGGGGAATAAACAGTCCTTTGAATAGCTCTTGGGGCTAATTGCTGTATGAATTGCAGGAAAAAGTTTCAAGAATGGATAGAGTGGTAGCAGAGCACCAGCAGTTCTCACACAGTATCAAAGACCTTGAGGACTGGGTTGCTGATGCAGTTCACATGCTGGATTCCTACTGTCATCCCACTGCAGACAAGAGTGTTCTGGACAGCCGGATGCTAAAGCTTGAGGTGTGGAAACAACAGACTCCAAAACCTGCTCTTTTTAGCTATGTTAAGAAGAATACAAATAGATGATACTTCACACTACTCTGTTGCAAAAGCTTTGTCATCACATTGTTTTCTGGATCTAAATGACATTCCCTTTAAAAGATCAGCTTTTCCAGTCAACAGTACCTTCTCTGATACACTTTAAGTACTTGTACAGATTCTACGAAAACTTCCCTGTCAACTAAGGTTATATTTTTTAATCGCCTGATCCTACCCTTTGAAAGTCTCTTTTTCCTTATGAAACCCAGCTGTGAACCCCACTCTCCCTCTTCCAATTGACTGTATTATGCTGCTAAATTTGATCAGCTCATTTTCCAGTAAAGCCAGTTAATATATTCATGCCTAATTAACGATGGAAGTAAAATAACACCCACTCACTTTTTAGGGACTGCTAGCGGTAAAACAGGAAAAAGAAATCCAAATGAAAATTATTCTGACAAGAGGAGAATCTGTTCTGCAAAATACTTCTCTGGAGGGAGTACCAGTGATTGAACGGCAGTTGCAAACCCTGAAAGACAACTGGGCTTCTCTTCTGTCTGCTTGCATCCAGTGCAAGAGGTAAAAAGGGTATGCGGTACAGAATGATGCTTAGCAATAAAGTACTGTCAAAATTTTTGGAAAGTTAATTCCCAGAGTTTTATTATTACGAGAGTCAAATCTATATAAAATGACTGCATATGCCTAACACTGCAGGTCTAGAGGCCATAAGTGACATATTCATTTGAAGAAGAAAAAGGGAAGGAAACTGTTAACACCTATTGTCAATATACTCTTAAAAGTGGATTACATGTCCATAATCTTCTTGTAGATTTTGCTTCAAGTTGCCCTTGATGCCTTGAATTGTTCTCAGAAATGAGAATATCTTGTCACGGACATTAACAGTTGCTCTGTCAAGATCCTGTCTGGTTTTGCACTTGCTAGCATTTCTCAGAAGGTACTGTAATTACAGTGTCCAATAATTAAAGTAATAGAATAAAGAAATATAAGGGGAAAATGAGCCTTCTTTGGTAAGGTGTCACTAGTGCAAATACTTCAATTTAAAACAAGAAAAGTAACTAAATATTAGAACATGGCAACTTTTGAATGTATGCAAAAGGACAGAAAATTTCTGAATCTGTGTCTTATGCTTTCAGTTGTATTTTATTTACAAAAACAAGAATACATCAGCTAGCTATATAACTTACAGACCTCCAAGTCTGTCCTGTTCCAAGTCTGGAAAACTTAATTTCTCTTTATCAGCCAAACAGTGCACCTTGTTAAAATCTGTAGGGTTTTAAATAGCTCTCTGTCAGACTGCTTAGCTTGTTAGATATCTTTCTTATAAATATTGACTAGAATGACTAGACCATATGTATATGACTATATCTCACTGCTTATATAGCATGAGAACATCCACAATCATGACACATATTTTTACATTACAGTCAACTGGAAGGTGCTCTCTCCAAATGGACAAATTACCAGGATGATGTTCGTCAGTTTTCCAGCTGGATGGATAAAGTAGAAGCAAGTATGAATGCTTCTGAAATGCAATATGCCGAACTGAGGGAAAAAACAGCTGCTCTCAGCAAAGCAAAGGTGTGTTTGCTTTACAACAAAACAGCAACAAGCCCTTATAAGCAACAAAAGAAGTCAGAATAACTGCAAGATTTGTTTGTGGTCTTGTTTTAATTCTGCCCTTTCATACATGTATTATTCTCTTTCTTTTTTGCAGCTACTCAATGAAGAAGTGTTGAGTCACAGCAGCCTGCTGGAGACAATTGAAGTGAAAGGAAGTGGGATGGCTGAGCATTATGTCACTCAGCTTGAACTCCAGGACCTTCAGGAGCGGTATAAGTTGCTCAAAGACAAAATGAGGGTACAGTTTTTCTTGATAGCACTAACTCTTGTTTTGTTGGCAACAAGGAAAAAGAGAATGTCTATTTATTGATAATTGATTTTACAGTTAAATGAGGAATACAAGTTTGGGGACAGCTGAAGTTAATGTAAGAGAAAGTTGTTAGGGGTGATTTATCAGTTTGTACCACTAAGCTTCAGACCTTTTCAGAAAGGTTCTAAAAAACTGAATCTGGCAAAATCATCAGGTGAATAGTCTGAGGAATTTCATGTCAAAAGTCTCACTGACTTATGTGCAGATATGATTTTGCCTATTGTGACTGAAAAGTTGGAAGCATCTCTGAATCTATGATTTGCATAAATGTATGGTTTGCAATAAATGCAACCAATCAATCAGGTAATTCACGAATGGCTCACAACTACAGAAGCTTATTATTAAACACAGACCTTATTAGCAAGGAAACTAAATCCACTGTCAAAAGACCCAGCATGATAAGTACTACATTTACTGAGAAGTGTTAATATTGTAGGACTGGAAGAGATAAGGGCATAGACAGATAAAAGTCAAGATGGGTTTTAATGTAAGATACAGGATAAAGAAGAAATAGTAAAAGAACTGATGATACTTAAAGGTATTTAAAGGTAGGTGATTATCTTCAGTTAACCCAAATTCTTCCATAGTTATTAAATAATGCCTAATGTATGCTCAGACACGCAATACTTTAGTGCCGGGTTGTGAAATTTTTGTAGCTTGCTTACCCATATACAAAGAAGACTTCCAGTCTGTTTCTCACTGTGCTTTGTAGGAACTGTCTGCAAACGACTTGATTACTCTTCAAACCTAAAGTTATTAGATACTTTTAATAGGATATTGTTATTCCATTGAAAAAAAAATTGTGGAAAAAATATGCACTTTCTAAGCTAATACCCGTATTAAAGACTTCAGTAAAGTTAATTGGTATAAAAATTAAGGTCTTCTTATTAGACACAGTGTTATTTAAAAGTGATCCCATATCAAAACTTCACATCCCAGAAGTCACAAACTTATGTGAAGAATCTTTCAGGATAAGTATCTGTTTCTCCACATTTACCCCCTCAATCCCTGTAATTGATAAAACCATTCTCACAAACCAAGTACTCTTGAATTTTAGGACAGCTCAGCGTCAGGTACAAACTTTTGCCCTTGATGAAGGTCTAGGTTTTATGTTCCCTTGATTTATACAGGAGGCAGTAACGAAAGCTGAAGGACTGCTTCGCTTGCACCAAGCTTACCAGAGAAATCTGAAGGCCTTTGAAGTATGGCTGGAGAAAGAACAGGAAAAACTTGACCATTTGTCACATCTCGATGGTGATGCTCAGAAACAGGAGGCAACACTCCGAGATTTACAGGTACATAATGTCTGACAGTCTAAGTAAAAACATAATCCTACTTGTGAAATAACTCAATAACATTCATTTCCAGAGAAAATTTGCATCTCTGTTGTCTCCAGAACAGCTTAGAATCACATTATATTTTAAGTACTCTGCTGCTCAAAAGTGGTTCCAGTAAAGTCAATAGAAACAATGTCATTCATGTCCAGAAAGAAGTGTCAGGCCTTGAATAAAATCTCCAGGCATACTGATAATCCTTTCTTCAGGCATAATAATTGTTTCTTGCAAGTATTGAATTTTAGTATTGGCCTACCTCTTCTTTTCCCTGTGTTTCATAGAAATATCTAAATTATTCTTTTAATTGGGTTTTCATCTTTTATTGCTTACAGTGCAGATACATCTACTTTCAGGCAGTTCCAGTCATGTAGGCAAGCTCCCATGGTCAGGTGGGAAGATTACTATTAAAAAACTTAAGTGACAGTGAAGGGTGAATCTTGTACTTCAGTAGTTTCCAAGTTATGCATTGGTAAGCCTTGGGTGACATGGTTTAGTGGGAGGTGTCCCTGCCCATGGCAGGGGGGTTGGAACTAGATGATCTTAAGGTCCTTTCCAATCCTAACTATTCTATGATTCTATGATCTGAAGCTGATACCACATGTCTCCAGAAAAGAATATTGAGAATTATTTTAGAATTATATCTGAAACATATGTAAAAACAATAGGTTTGTTTATTTTAAAAGACTGATATTTCACCTTGTTCCTTGTTTTTAAACAGATTCAATTTTAGAATCAGTCTTACAGTCTACTTGCCACAGAGCTGGAAAGGTTTGAATGTTAGGCTGTGCTGAATGGATTGCATTAATCTCATGCCAGCACAGGCAGCTAATGTTTCAGAACTTATGATAAACTTAGCAGGAACTTGGTAATATGTGTTCCAGCATAGATAACTAAAGGCAGTATCTAGATAATACAAGGTAACTGCTTTTGTATTAAGTAGAACCAGGACGTTGTTTGCCATGTGTGTGTGGAAACTGTTAATATAGTGTTGTGTATTCGTAACTCTGCCTTTACAGGAGCTGCAGGTCCACTGCGCAGAAGGACAAGCATTACTGAATGCTGCTGTCCATGCCAGAGAGGAGGTGATTCCCTGGGGCATTCCCCAGATAGAAGACCGAGCCCTGGAATCCTTACGACAGGATTGGCAACTTTATCAACACAGACTTTCTGAAGCAAGAAGCCAGTTAAATGTTGCTGTGAGCAGACTGAGGTTAATGGAGAAAAAATTTCAAAAGGTTAATGAGTGGCTAACAGACCTGGAGGGGAAAGTTGCTATCAGGACTGGGAGGCAGTCTGGTAGAGCAACAAAGGAGATGCAGCTTCAACAAATGAAGGTAAAGAATATAGTTAAGGCATTCCTTAAACAAAATACTATGTGAGGTTTCCATATTAGTTCCTGGTTGCACTGTGAAAATGACAAGGAAGCGTTGTAATTTATTCTGGGATGGTGTATAGAATGATGGATCCAAAAGAGCTTCGTGCCTTTTCGATCCAGGTTCCTTCTATATTACTGTTATGGGTATGGCTATGCCGATGTTGAAATCTCATAAGGAGATCTTGTATTCATATACTTTGTGGTACGTGAAGGCACAACTTAGAACAAAGATTAAGTCCTGGCGTGGTGGTTTAACCCCATCTGGCAACAAAGTACCATGCAGCTGCTCAGTCATTCCGCCCACTGTGGGACAGGGTGCAGAATCAGAAAAAGGTGAAACCTGTGGGTTGAGATAAGAACAGTTTAATAACTGAAATAAAGTAAAATATAATATAATAATAGTGAACAGGGAGATAACAGAAAGAGTGAGAGAGGAATAAAACCTAAGGAAAACAAGTGATGCACAATACAATTGCTTACCACCCACTGATCAATGCCCAGCCTGTCCCCCAACAGTGATCTGTGGCTCCTGGCCAAATTCCACAAGTTTATACACTAAGCATGATATTTTATGATATGGAATATCCTTTTGGCTGATTCGGGTCAGATTCTCCTTCCCAGCTTCTTGTGCCACTTCTCACTGGCAGAGCATGGGAAAGTAAATAAGTCCTTGACTTGGAGTAAGCACTGTTCAACAACAGCTAAAACATCTGTGTACTAATAACATTATCCTCATACTAAATCCAAAACACAGCTCTGTACCAGCTATTAGGAAGAAAATTAACTCTGTCTCAGTTAAAACCAGGACAGTAGGAAAGTGTTAATATGGTAACAAGAGTAAAATGTGACCAGCTGTGTTGTGAAGTCTTTGCTGTATAATAACATAATATTTCATATAATAATTCTTCTTTAGTTATTGCAAGAAGAAGATATAGTTCTGAGTAAATGAAGGAAACTTACTTGAAGACTTTTGAGGTTACACTTTACAGTCATCTTTAAAACTTCAGTCAATTTCTATAGGAATTCCAGGTTGCATTTCTATTTTTATTATTTTGGGGAGAGTATTGAAACTATTGTAATGAAGTGCAGTCCATACGATAGGATAAAACTTCCAGCATATTTGTTATGTTAGCCTTCATCAGAATCTGTTTATTTTCATGTTGTAAATCCATGTTTGCAACCATGTATTTGCTCTCCTTTTCAATGAAATCCTGTTGTGCTTAAGATGTTTGAATCAGTCATATAAGCTGGATAATGTCTTTGTCATAGAAGTGGCATGAAGAAATTACAATCTACAAAGATGATGTGGAGGAAGTTGGGGTATTGGCTCAGCAAATACTAGAGCAAAGTCTCACTTCAAGCAGAATGGGTAGCCAGGCTACACAGCTTACATCGCGCTATCAAACTCTTCTTCTTCATGTCTTAGTAAGTAATAAAAATTAATTCATTGTGGCATCATAAATTGACAGTTAAGCAAGTATAAACAGGCTTTCTTAATTAGACTTTATCAGAGTGTATTAATTACTGTAGACTTAATTAAATATTCATATATATTCATATATATACACACACATGTATATGGACTAAATGTATTAGGTAATGGTAATAGGGATAATGACCTTTCAAAATATTCAGTATTCATCAGATGTTGTTACTATCTTTTTTAGCAGTCTCAGGAGAGAAATTCAGAATTTCGTATGTTTGAATGCTAAACGACCTGTAGAGAAATGTTTTCAGGTTATCACTGAAACACATAGGTAGGGGAAAATCTAAATCTGTAAGGAGCAATCTTCAGGTCACTATAAGTAATAAGTGTCTCAAGTCACAATTTAAATTGCCAAATGTAAGTACCTTTTCGTTGTTTAGTATTAACTCAGTTTTAACATTAGTGAGTTGCTGTATGTACAACCTGAGAAGATCCTATTGAGAATTACTCACTAGAATGAAAAAAATCAATCTATTTAATTCTTATCAGGTTTTATTAATAAATAATAATTTATTGCTATCTTTAGTCAATAGCAGTGATTAACATCTGGGTGGTTCTTGTTTCCTCGCCCTTATATTTGTTTGAAGGAGCAAATAAAGTTTCTGGAAGAAGAAATACGCTGTATAGAAGAGTCAGAATTGGCTTTTAGTGCTTACACAAATTGGTATGGAGCTACTAACAAGAACTTCAGAAATGTGATCACCAAGTTTGACATGATTGATAAAACAGCAATGGAGAAAAAAGTGCAAAAACTAGAGGTACTGCTTTCTTGAATTATTTCTGTTCACTAGAAAGATTCTATATATTAACATCTTAACAGCTGCTCAAAATTCTGACTTCAGCTTGCCCAAATATGCTAATAGGATAAAGATGACCCAGCATAAAACTTCCTGCAGTTTGGTTGTTGACGTTAAGTCCTAAATAATACAATCCCATCCTTCCATAAGACCTTGCAAGGCATCCTGTCATTTATATTTTATACCAGTATGCACTGTGACAAGAAATGCTTTTAATTTCTCCTCATTGACATAACTCAGTAGTAAAACTCATGTTTCAGAGTTGAAGGAAAACTTCTAATCCATTTCAGATTTTCTCTTGAGAGCCCTCAGTTTCTGTGTTTGTCTTCACAAGCCCAGTGCAGAGCAGAAGTATCTGCTTTTTCTTCTGCTTTGTAGTTTACCACACCTTAACTCCAGGCAATTTTGTAATGAAAAGTCCTTTAAATTTTCCTAGTAGTTCCTTCTGTGTCCTCGTTTTCTGTTAACTAACACTTCCTCCACAGCTGCTATTGAGTGATATGGACATAGGCCACAGTTTACTGAAATCTGCCCGTGAGAAAGGGGAGCGAGCTATAAAGTACATGGAGGAAAATGAAGTTGACCAGTTAAGAAAAGAAATTGGAGATCATGTGGAACAGCTTGAAGAGCTGGCTGGCTCCATCAGGAAAGAGCACATGACTTCAGAGAAGTGTCTTCAGCTGGCAAAAGAGTTCTCAGACAAGTACAAGGCACAGACTCAGTGGGTCATGGAGTACCAAGCCATGATACATGCTCCCGTGGAGCCAAAGAATGAACTCTATGAGAAGAAGGCCCAGTTGTCCAAATACAAGGTAAAAAAGGAATTTTATCATTGTACTATGGAATCATTTTTGACCTAGCGACTCTAATCCAGTTGTCTGTTCAAGTTTCCTCAATAGATGTATGAGATGTCTCTGATCTGGATGTTCAAATAGGCATCAACAGGAACCTATGTATGATATCTGTATCTGCAAACCTGGATGATCACCTGTATTTGAAATGTGAATGTCCTAATAAGGCTTCCACATCTGAATATTTCCTGTCAATGGAGCAGAATTCTTTTATGAGTACACATATGAGTAATTCTATTGGTACCAACAGAGCTGACTGTGATTTAAGCAAGGATAGAAATCAGTTGGTCTTCTTTACTGCAGACATTGTATTTATATTGGCTTAATCAGTTTTCTGGATGTCCTGGTTTGACTGACATCTAAGACAGTCAGCTGCTATGGCCTCCTCTGGGTTTAGTTAGGATTTTAATGAAGTTTTGTGTTGTTTTGTTGTGTTTTTTTTTTTTTTCTAGTCATAAAAATTAGTAAAAAAAAATTGATAAACTCCATTTCTTCTCTTAGTGATGTTTTCATAAAATTCATATTCATAAAATACTTCAGGTTTACAGGTATTTCATAAGATGTGTACTGTGTCTGACTGGGATGGAGCTAACTCCTCATAGCAGCCCATTTAGCACTGTAACTTTGTGGCTAAAACAGTGCTTCTAACCAGTGTTCTCGCTATGGCTGAGCAGTATCTGCACAGCATTAACTAACTACCTCCTGCTGGCTTCAGTACTCAGAATCATATGTCATAGCTGTGTGCTTGCTTCCTGCACATCTGGGGAGCTGGTAACGCAGTCATTTGATAGATGCTGGCATGTGCCATGCTCGCTGAGTCAGTGGCACAGTGACATAACAGATCAGATTGCACACTCATCTGCACACTGTCTCATTAAGAGCATGGTTTTGTTGATGCTTTCCCACCTATTCGCAGAATTTGTTTCTCTGCGCAAGTTTTATCCTTAGGACGGGCCCCTTCACACATATTAACTCCCTTTCCTTCACCAGTTGCAGATTATCATCTGTGCTACTAGCCACTCACAAAAAGAGCAATTGCTTTTAAATGCCTGCAAAATTGCTTTCTCAAGACGCGGTTGAGAAATACAGTCCTGTACTGGTAGCACAGCTCTTCTTGTGTAGTAAGGGAGAGTATATATCATAATAGAAGGCTGTTAGTGAAATGGATCTTCAGTGTTCAATGGATGTATTTTAGTTCTTGCTTGCGTTGTAGTCCATACAGCAGACTGTTCTGTCCCATGAGCCTTCAATAAAATCAGTGATTGAAAAGGGAGAAGCACTTTTTGATCTGGTGAATGATGTGACTCTAAAGAACAACATTCAAGACCTTCAGAGCAGTTACCAGGAACTCTGCAGCACAACAAAGGTAAGAAGTCAGGAAGAAAATTCTAGATTCTTTCAATTGGCTATGTTTTATTTGCCTCTTTAAGTCATTGACTATTTGTTTCATGCTGTCATGTCACACCCTGTACACAGAGCCAATTAGATTTAATTACTACTTTTTTTTGGGGGTGGGGAGGAGGATAAAGGAGGATGAAATAGGGAGGAAAGAGATTCTTGAAAAGGAAAAGAATGTCTACCTAAATAAATCTAATGAGTGACTGAAATGAGTTTTGAATGTGGTAGATAAAGTCTTCATAGCACTAAGGGGAAATGTATCAGCAACTAGTTTGTACTATTGCTACTATTTTTAAGTGCTTTTAATGTGTTTCTAAATACATTTTTCTTTAAGAGACAAATGCCATTAAATTCTACCATGTTGTCTCTTGTTTCTGCTAGATCTCACACAAACCCTGTTTAATCTAGTTTTGTTGTTGAATGGAAGTCACTGAGAAAATGAAGTGCAAGATGGATATAAATTAATTCAGCCAAGAACATTATTAATTAACATTGATTCATTAGTCCACATGTGTAGAAGTATTAGATCTTTAAGAGTACTAAATATGTTCTAAAGTATGATTATTCCTAAAGCTTTTAATAGGTTATACTCCTAATAAGGATAAGCTCTGCAAACCTTATGTTTGACCTAAGTACCTTTAATGGCAAATCTGTCCACCAATAGCAGATTATTTTGTTTTTTTCAATATTTTTTTTTTAATTTAGAAACATTCCTCTGATCCATATCACAAAATTGATAATGGTTACATTAGGTGTAATGTTGATGACTTAAATGTAGAGGGTCTTATGAAGAATCTCTCTTAAAAAGAATAAATACATTTTAGCTCAACATGTACATTCTTAATTTACCTACCACAATCACAGGCAAATATATACGTGCAAAGGCTGCGAGCAGCAGGGACCCAAGCATAACGTTTGGCAGGTCATGTAAAGTGTCTCAAAGATCATGTACTAACTGTTTCTAAGTGAACTTAATGTCAAGACAGTGTTTATTTTTTAAAAAAAAGTAAGGAAATCCTCAGGGGTTTCTGCAGTCTTTGAAGTATGGTATTTCATCAGAATTGAAAACACTGCTTACTACTACAGAATAATCCCTTTTATGTCTTCCTTAACAGTCTAATCCTGTGAAAGTCCCTTACAGGAATGTAAATGTAATAGCTCTTATATGTTTTCAAGCTCTTGGTAGTTTTTGGTTTGTGTTGGTGGTTTGTTGTTTGGTTTTTTTTTTGTTTTTTTTTTTCTTTTTTTTAATTTTGTATTATTGTACTTACATTAATATTTAATTTTGTCTATTGTGGACTTGCAGGCATATGTTGAAACCTTAGAGGTAAGAGTAAAAGAACACGAGGATTACAACAGTGATTTGCAAGAAGGGGAGAAATGGTTATTGCATATGTCCAGCAGGCTGGTCAGCCCTGACGTCATGGAGAGTAACAGTCTTGAAATAATCACTCAGCAACTAGCTAACCACAAGGTGTGTTTGCTGCTGGGTAAACTTTCTTTGTCTGGTATAATAAAATTTTTCTTCTTTGCTTCTCTGTCTACACTCCAGAGCTTTAGCTATTTGTCATTCCCCTGTTTTATTTCTTTTACTGCTAACTGTGTAAAGAAGTATCAGTGTCATTAATGCAGTTAACAAGTCTACCTCTTTGTCAGGGCTTACTTGGATGAGACTGCATCTGCGCAGGGGTTTTCTTGTACCCTGGTCTGAATTCTGTGTCAGTTTTTTGCTAAGATATCCTAGGAAATAGGCCACAAAAAATGTATTTGGTTAATTTTACTCCTAAGGCATTTTTGCCCTGGCACTTTTAAAAGTAAAAGAAAAACATTTTATATTTTCAAAATTCCCCCTGCCTCCCATTAGGTTGTAACATTTCCTCCATTGCTTTTATTAAAGGTATTATTATGGTTGCTATTAATTATAATCAGTCACTACATTGATAGCTGATGCTTTCTAGAACCTAAAAGAGAGCAAAATCTAACCCTCCCCACCGCTCACTGAAACTGAGATTCTAAGGGTGAATGTTGAAATCACCCTCATTGCGATTAGTGCTAGTCTTCAAGTAACCTCCTTAAATAAAAATTTGGTTGCACAAAAGTCAATGGAAAGAACTGTTTACAGGGGAGATGCTTATGGAATATGGCATGATCCAGCACCAGGTTTAGTCCTCATTACTAGGCACAAAAGAAGTTGGTGGAGCCCTGGAAAACATGCAACAAAGCAAGATTAAGGGCAGCCTTGGGGCATGAGCATATAATGTTTGCACATTATGAAGTGATACTGATGTTTCTGTCTGTACATTCTATTTATGTACAGACTTTTGACAATGATTTTTACAGAGTGTGCACACTAATAGTTTAACAATACAGTTTGTCTGAAAACTTTTTTCCAAATCTGAAGACAAGTCATATTTAAGGAAGGAAAAAAAAAAAAAAAAGGGCAACCAAAAAAGCTTATTTAAAAAGCTGTGATGCAGAACATGTTTTCAGTTTGAAATATTTCTTTAGAAGTATTTTCTCTGTTTCTTAGGCTATCATGGAAGAAATTGCAGGATTTGAAGATCGTTTGAACAACCTTAAGAGTAAAGGTGACTACTTGATCAGTCAGTGCACAGAACATGTTCAAGCAAAATTTAAGCAAAACATACAAAGCCATCTTCAGGGGACAAAAGACAGCTATTCTGCAATATGTAGTACAGCCCAAAGAGTAAGTCTTTGTTTCAAACATGTTTTTATGTCATTTAAGAACAATATACAGTATTATTTCTGTGTTTATTTCTTTAAATGGTGTAAAACTTTTTACTGTTTTCATTTAAATTGAGCCTACAGGTTCCTAATGTAGCACTTCATCATTACTGTGCTACAGCTAAATTCCTTGTGAATTGAATGTTGCCTTGCAGCCAGCAAAACTAACTCCCTATCAGTTCTTACCTCAATCTCTCTGCACTCTCATTACATTCAAGTTACACTAGCTTTGGAGAAGCTGCAGCAAAGACATTAGAACTATTCCTGCTCCAAAAACTAGGAATCAAATCGCACTCTTGGTGTCAGTAGTTTGCATAGGTACAATAATGGGTCTTAACTATGTGCTAGGAAATCCTCTCTTAGCAAAACCAGAATATAGAGTTAAGAAGGGCTAGCTGGGTCCTTCTACTACTCCAATTAGGAGATCAATCCAGCATAGTCAAAACCAACCCCAAAAAACCCATACCAAAAATAAACCCCACCAAACCAAACCAAAAACTGACAAAAAAATCAAACCAGAACAAAATACAAAACTTCAAAAAGCATAGTCATAGAGGTAGGTAAAACCTGATACTAGATAATGGCAAAATGATGAACAAGAATACAGAAATAAGAGACAGTGCTCTTTATTTTCAAATTAATTTTTACTTTCCAGAAGCCATGCCTTATTGTCCATTTTCTCCAAAATTAGCAAGATGCAGTGAGAGCTTAAGGAACTTTCAGGCCTTGATAGTTTTATGTATAAGGACTGCAATAACCACAGTCTTAATAATTCTGTTCTAGCTGTAATTTTCAAGGTTGGAGAAGAGACGCAATAACGGTATGTGAAAATGCAGTGATGTTATAAAATGTTTATTTTAGGTGTACCAGAGTTTGGAAAATGAACTCCAAAAACATGTTAATCATCAGGACACCCTACAGCAGTGCCAGACTTGGCTGTCTACAGTGAAATCAGAGCTAAAGTCAACTACCTGGCCACCCTTCAGCTTGGCAGATGCAGTTAAACAGGTAAAAGCTCAGCACTTGAAAATGCTCAGTTCTCCTTAATAAGGTAACTTCAGGTTATATTTTTATATTAATAGAAATTAGATATCCTCTGACCTTTTCAGAGGTCGGTGTAGCCCATAAGGAACCACCACTGACCCTCTGCATGAAGTGGTCACTCACCCCTCCTTTCTGGGACTCTAGGAGGTATGTTATTGCCCTGCTTGTCAGCACCAACGTAATAATTTTGTTTTGTGATGAAGAATCTTCATAGGGAGAGGTAAGCTCCTACAGGCAATGTAGGATGATAATCAAGTTTTCAAGAGTTGCTCTTGTCCATAATTCTGACAGAGCAGCTGTACCTAATAAAATAATGTATGTCTGCATTTCATCTTTTGGAACTAAGAAGCTAAATTAAAAATGCTAAAATGTGTGACTGTAATAAAGTATTATTTCCACAGTCTCAGAGTTTATTTGAGGTTTGTTTTCCCTCAGGTAAAACATTTCCGGGCTCTGCAGGAGCAAGCCAATACATACTTGGATCTTCTGTGTTCCATGTGTGATCTGTCAGATGCCATAGTGAAGAGTACAGCAACAGATATCCAACAAACAAAACAAATGGTACAAGATAGCGACAACAACCTGCTTTTAATCCCGTTTAGAGCTTTAACTGCCTTGATCTATCTTCTTTTAAAAAGGTCATATTGGGTAATGGTTTGAAGAAATGTCGTCTTACTATCATCTTAAGTACTTCTTTTCAAAATGGTTTTCTTTCTGCTTTTATGATTTTAATTTTTTTTAATTTTATTTTTTTTTTAATTGAATCCAGATGTTGCCATTCAGGTAGTAATACAAAGGTACGCAACAAAAGTTGCTGAAGGTACTTAGGCAATGTTACAAGATGTTTGTCTAAAGCCATACAAATAACTTTCTGTGGAAGAAAACCTGATCTGAATTTTTTGTTTTCATAAACCAGTTCAGTCTATTCTTCTCTGTATTTTATGAAAGCTTAGACATATTTTACTGTTATTATTTATTCAATACTAGACTGTTCTTATTAGGACATATGAGTATATTAATTGTAGCCATAATAAAAAAAATCTGATGGTTCAATTTATAAATTGGAGTGCATCTATTTTGGCATATTAATTTATGAAGCATACCTAAATGTTAGGTTTTCAAGTAGCTTAGTACTTCATGTTACAATAAAATTATAAACATGTTATTAGAAAAAAAAATTATGAACATTCCTGTTGTTATAGACATGAAAATGTTAGTTTCATATACACACACAACCAAACTTTTGAAACAACCTCTACCAAGAGTAAAAATCTAATATATATAGTTACAGTATTCCATACCAGAGAACCAAATTTTACGAATTCAAGTAATCCATGAAATAATGGCTGTCCAAATACTGAATAGTGAAAAATCATCCAAAACATCAGAGTAAGATTCCCCTTTTATAAATGAAGAAGTGAAACATTTTTACAAAATCACAGACAGTACAGTGCTGAGATATATTAAGCTGGTTCAGTATCTAAACCTTAAAGGTACCCTACTGCTGTATTTGGAGCAAAAGAAGCTGTGTGACTATTGGTTTAAGGTGATTGATGAGCTCAGATCTGGTAGCCATTCTTCTTACTGGCATTTTACAAAATGCATATAGGAAAAATAACTGGGCTGAGCAAATGACATGAAAGTGCTTAGTTTAAGCTTTTATTTGGTCACTGTAAAGGCGTGTAGTTTAGTCCAGCAATATTCTTCATATGCAATAGACTAACTTGTACAACTAAGTTAAGCTTTAACAGGAGGCTGAGGACTCTTTGAAATATACTTGCTGATCTCTATGGTAAATGACTTCCCCCCCCCCCCCCCAAATTATCCTTTTGATAGGTCTGATTTTTATGACTTTGAAGTTTAAGACTCTCTTTGTGGGTAATATTAGCCCTTTCAGAATCTAGAGCAGAAATTTGCTTTAGTACAGCGTTGTTCTTGGGGGAGGAATGCTATTCATCCTTCATTCTACAAAAATAGATGCCTTAATGCATTCCTTCTCCATTTCTATTCTTCTAGATTGAGCAACAGATAATGCACTCACAGTATTTGGCTCAAGGGTGGGAGGAGATCAAACAAATGAAGGCTGAGCTCTGGATATATTTCCAGGATGCAGATCAGCAACTACAGAATTTGAAAAGGAGACGGGCAGAGTTGGAGCTAAACATTGCCCAGAATATGGTACTCCAGGTTAAGGTAAGGATGCTTTGGGTTAAGAACAGAACATAAGGAAGAAGTTCATCCTGCAGCTGATAAAAATCATCAAAAATGTACATACTGCATACAATTGCTTATATGTTCTAAACAAGAGCAGAGAAGTCAGAGAAAGGAGTGTTTCCTTATTGATAGGGTGACACAGAAAGCAAAACACTAGTATTTTTCTAGCTTTGTCTCTTTTTTTAACAGTATACAGTTTTCTACGTACTGGTCTGATTTGTCTTCACTTTTAATATGCTAATTGCTGGTCAGAGTGGACCTGAAGATAAGTTCTGCAGCTCATGCTAGCTTAATTCTTTGTTTTCAATACTTCTAAATTATTTAGATTTATTTCAAAATTAGTTGAGGAAGCTATTCAATGTTTCTGGACTCTGAAAACTACTGGAGAATAGGTATGACAGAAACCCAATTTAATTTACCCTAAATAATGAGACAGTTGCCTTCAGATCTTCACTCATTAATTACAGAAGAGAGAATTTTTATGGCCATTCTGCACGTATCAAAAACATCTGTAAAGTAACAAGAAACAGGAAAATAGAATATTTTTTCTATTAAGTAATTAAATGCTTAGGTTTTGCATTTTTGATCTACAGTTTGCTTGCATTCTTTTTCTGACATGCAAGGAGTTAGGTGAAGAGTAAACAGCACTCCCTTTTCGTGTCTGTTCTGCACAAGTGTACGAACAAACAAAGTCATAGCTCTTGAAGATACCTCAGCACAAGGTGGACTGAAAGCTGTTACACTAGCAGTCATTAGAGTCCAGGAAGTAGCAGAAGTCTATATTTCTTTGCTATTTCAGTCAGGAACTGTGGATTATTATGAAAGGCAGGCACTTGCTGTGCTGTCAGATATGGCACAGAGTGTACTTTTTGCTTGAATTTTTCCTGGGAAAGGAAGATGCTTAACTCCATTTGAAGCAGTCACAAAGAGGAATGAGGCAAAGCTGGGTAGTAGCGTCTCTCCTTCAGAACCCCTGCCAGCCCTCAGTGTAAATTGCATCATCCCAGCAAAGTTCTGGAGCTGAGCTTGGTTGTTTAGTTAGTTATTGGAACTAGAATTTGGCAAAAAAATTGTATTTACCCTAGATAGGGCTGAAAAATATTTCATTAGCTTCGGTTGTCAGTATATTGTATTTTCTTTTTCTAGGCTTCTCTGTGACTTCTTAGTCATTAAAAAATGTGTATGCAGATAGACTTGTACTGGAATTAATTAAGTAGCAATCATACCTAGATCATCACTGGCTTTGTTTCATTAATAACAGCGATAGTGGTTGCTATTATGGAAGTAGGAACAATACAAAGTATGGATGTGTGGGGGCTCACTGACTCAAGGATTCTGATTTGTAATGGACTCAAATGGAAAAGGAAGAAAATGAACTAAAATTACTGCTGGTAAAGTTAATTCTTAGGAGATCCAGACTATCTTGCATGTTTTAGTGTACGGTGGGTGCTGTGCTAGTCTGGAAGCCTGGACAGCAAGGTGGGACTTGATCGTGATTTCTGCTTATCACTGGCACTTGAAGACTGCTCTGGTTTGCTTTCTTGTCTGTAACCAACCTGTCATCATTTGAGAAGATGGGGAGAAGGCACATCTTCCAGTTATATCTGCGCAGCAGTTGCCTTGATTAGTCCTTGCACAACTTGTTTCAGGCTTTTTATTTAAATTCCATGTTATAGCCTTGAATATCTGTCATCATATTGTTTTTGATTTGTATCTTTCTCAGGAGTTCAGGCAGAAGTTGCAGTCAAAGCAGTCAGCTCTCAGCTCTGTGACTGAGAAGATGAACAAACTAACACAAGGACAAGAATCTCCTGAACACAAGGAAGTAGGAGAACTGAGCAATCAGTGGCTGGACCTCTGCCTTCAGGCGCATAGTTTGCTTGTACAGAGGGAGGAGGATCTGCAGAGGACAGGGGATTACCATGATCGCATGAACGTAGTCGAAGTTTTCTTGGAAAAGCTTACAAAAGAGTGGGACAACCTGGCTAGGTAAAAAAGGAGTAGCACTCACAAAGCTGACTTAGTGCATAGATGCTGAAATCCCTTTTTCCATGCTTAATTAAAAGCAAGCCTCACATATTAATGATAGGACAATTACCTATATTGAAATAAAGACAGTTTGAGAAGCCATATCTTCAGTATTTGTCTTCAAGGCAAGTACTGATTGATCCTTTCTCAGAGGATAGCATTTTCTGCTATTTCAGGAGTTTTGACTATTTTGTTTGAACTCTTAATTTGTTTACTGCATTTCGTACGTGTTTTTCATTGCGATACTGTGTTTTGTCTATTAGGCTGTAATATTAAAGCTTAGTTGCTGCTGCTAAATGGCTGTAGCTGCTTTGTGTAGCATAAACGCACCAGCTGTGTTTAAAATTTTGAGTGTATTACTGCTGCTGTCATTGTTGTGGAACAATCTCAGTACTTGCTGCTGTTCGTATGTGCAATATAACCAGAATGCTCTGTAGTATTCATGTTAATTTGTATGGTCAGCCCGGTGACCATATTTCAGATGAAAGAGAGAGGAATAAAAATGTTAAACTGCTTAATGAATATTCAGGACTTGTACCTTCAAAGGAATCTGAAAACTGTAGGTATTTAAATCATATTGATTTCAGTTTATAGTGGGCTTATAATTAATCCGGACTGATTTTAAAAGTCTGTCCTGAGATAGGATCTAATAATTAATTTCTGTCCTGTCCATTTTGGTAACAGATCTGATGCTGAAAGTACAAACGTGCACCTTGAAGCTTTGCAAAAACTGGCACTGACACTACAGGAAAGAAGATTTGCTCTGGAAGATTTGAAAGACCAGAAACAGAAGATGATCGAACACCTGAATCTTGATGACAAAGAATTAGTAAAGGAGCAATTTGGTCATTTCGAGCAACGCTGGACTCAGCTAGAGGACCTTGTCAAAAGGAAAATTCAAGTTTCTGTTTCAACCTTAGAAGAGCTCAGTTTGGTGCATTCCAAATTTCAGGAACTAATGGAATGGGCAGAGGAGCAACAGCCTAGTATCTCAGAAGCTCTTAGACAGAGCCCACCCCCAGATTTGGCTCAGAGTCTTCTAATGGATCATCTTACAATTTGCAGTGAGCTTGAAGCCAAGCAACTTGTTCTGAAGACACTTGTGAAGGATGCTGACAGGGTGATGACCAACCTAGGGCTCAATGAAAGGCAGGAGCTGCAGAAAGCACTTTCTGAGGCACAGCACCGCGTAGCTTGTCTCAGCAATCTGGTTGGCCAGAGAAGAAAACACCTGAATAAAGCACTGTCTGAAAAGACCCAGTTTCTCATGGCAGTCTTTCAGGCTACAAACCAAATTCACCAGCATGAGAAGAAGGCAACGTTTCTGGAACACATTTGTCTGTTGCCGGAAGATGTGAACAAGCAGATCAGGTCTTGTAAGAATATCCAGGCTAACCTAAAGGCCTATCAAAATGAAGTCACAGTGTTGTGGGCACAAGGAAGGGATTTAATGAAAGAAGGAACAAAACAAGAGAAGAGTGAAGTGTTAGGTAAACTGCAAGAACTACAGAATGTGTATGACACTGTTTTACAGAAGTGTAACCAGAGATTGTTAGAATTGGAGAAAAATATGGTTTCCAGGAAGTATTTCAAAGAAGACTTGGATAAAGCTTGCCACTGGCTAAAACAAGCTGATATTGTCACATTCCCAGAAGTCAATGTAATGAATTCTAACTCTGAACTAGGCAGCCAGTTGGCAAAATATCAACAGATTCTCGAGCAATCTCCAGAATATGAGAATCTGTTACTTGCACTGCAGAGAGATGGCCAAGAAGTCCTACTGTCACTTAATGAAGTAGATCGTTCTTATCTAGATGAGAAACTTAACATTCTCCCTCAGCAATTCAATACTGTCACTGCTCTGGCAAAAGAAAAATTATATAAGGTTCAGGAAGCAATTTATGCTAGAAAAGAGTATGCTTCTTTGATTGAGTTGACAAGCAAAGCTCTGACTGAACTAGAAGATCAGTTTATTAACATGGACAAAGCTCCAGCTGCTGTTTTAGTCAAAGAAGCTGTGTCGCTACAGCAGGCCTACAGAGGTCTCTTGGGTGAAGTGGTGAGCCTGGGTGCAGCAGTGGATGAACTAAACCAGAAGAAGGAAGCCTTTCGAAGCACTGGCCAGCCATGGCAACCAGATGAGATGTTAAAACTTGTCACCCTGTATCACAAGTTGAAGAGGCAAGTAGAACAGAAAATCAATATGTTGGAAGACACAATAGATGCATGCCAGGAGCATGAGAAAATGTGTATGCAATTTGAGGCACAGCTAGAGGCAGTGAAGAAAGAACAGATTAAAGTAAATGAAGAAACGCTCCCAATAGAAGAAAAGTTGAAAATATACCATTCTCTGGTGGGCAGCTTGCAAGACTCGGGGAGTCTTCTGAAACGAATAACTGAACATCTAGAAGCAATTTCTCCTCAGTTTGACTCATCTGCATGTGAGACAACAAATCAACAAGTGCAGTCTTGGCAAGAGAAACTGAAATCTTTGCATGCTGCCATTGGTGATACTGTGATGGAGTGCGAGAACAGACTTGTGCAAAGCATAGACTTCCAGACAGAAATCTGTCGCTCACTTGACTGGTTGAGATGGGTGAAAACAGAACTTAACAGAACATTAAGTTTGGACCTCAAACTGCAAAGCATCCAAGAAGAAATCAGAAAGGTTCAGATACATCAGGAAGAAGTGCAGTCAAGCTTGAGAATAATGAATGCACTAAGCAATAAAGAGAAAGAGAGATATACGATAGCAAAGGAGCTGATACCTGCTGACCTAGAAGACACCCTTGCTGAGCTGACAGAACTAGACAGTGAAGTTCAAGAAGCTATACACACAAGACAGGTTAGTGCACCCTTCTTGTCATTAGTTTCTTGCTCATGAAACTGAAGAAGATGGCTCTGTGGCTTGATGTTTGTAATCATAATGAAAAGATTTATTTTGATAATCTCGTTTTTTTTAGTGACTTAGGTTGTGGGCTGTTGACATGGATGACTTCGGGTGGGGCGGAGGTGTCTGTTGGGGAAGGCTTCCTTAATATGCATTTATATCTGCATGTAAAAGTGCAAACTCATGCAAAACCTACTTCCGTGTAGTCTATCTGGACCTGCATTTTATGTATAGTGAAGGGAAAAGAAAGCAAGCACAGACAAAATACAGACTCACAGCAGAGGATATTTTTGTTGCTGCTGTTTTATGTCTGTAACCCTCTCTATAATTTTCCCTTTTATTTCAGGCTACCTTGAGTAAATTACATAGCCTCTGTGAAAGATACTACCAAGTGATGCAGATAGCAAATGACTGGCTTGAAGATGCTCAGGAATTTCTACATTTAGCAGGAAATGGTCTTGATGTTGAGAACTCTGAGGAGAATCTAAAGAGCCACATTGAATTTTTCAGCTCAGAAAGTCAGTTCAGTAATCATTTGAAGGAGTTACAGGACCTTGTGTCTGAGATAAAGCCCTTTATCCAAGCCACAGCAAGAGAGCAGCTAATGCAGAATGTGGCTGCATTGGAGGAAAAGGCCAAAGGGACAAAACAAGAAGCCAAAACCCAGCAAGAGCAGTTGCAAAGGTATATTAAATCTTATAAATTTTTTCTTTCAGTTTATCACCTTGTTGGTGATAAAAAAAATAAATCTCAGCATTAATTTATGTGAAATGTTTGTGCTACTGATGAGAGAAGTGGATATTGGGATTCAGAGCTCTTGGATTCTTTCTCCTCTGCCACTGACTGATTAGATGCGTGATCCTGAGGAAGCTATGATAAAATTTATATAAAGTTTGGAACAGTACTGAGAAAAATAGTGGGGCATAATTGTCCCTTATTCCACCTGGCACATGAAGTACATGATAAAAAGAAAATTGAAGTAGACATTTTGAAGTAAAACGAAATAGGTTTTTAACCAGCATAACTGTTACTTATTAGTCCTGAATGTTCTGGATTCCAAAAATTTGGGTGGGTTTAAAGTGCAACCTGGGCAAAGTCACTGAGGAAAGGTTAAATAAGGACACTTAAATGCACAACTGTGTCTGTAAGGCACAGCTGAAAATCAGGAGCATATGCTTCTATGTATGCTCTTTCTCAATAATCTTTCTTTTCTCTTGGAAAGTACTGTGTAACAGCAAAACTAAGCAGTTACATTGAAAACTAGGTGAAATAATATTGCTGATTTATTCAAATAGTTTTATATTGCATTAAATTGTTCTCTCTGGAACTATATTTGTTTAAGGTGTACTTCTGAGTGGCAGGAGTACCAGACAGCAAGACAGAAGGTTATTGAAGTGATGAATGAGGCTGAGAAAAAATTATCTGAATTCTCAGTAGCTAAAGCTGCTTCGTCCTATGAAGCAGAAGAGAAATTGCTCGCGCATAAGGTAAGGTATTGAAAGGTATATGAAATACTTTTCCTTCCATGAAAATACATGTATGTTATGTGGGTCCCTACCTGTGGCAACCTTAATTTGAGTTTTTAGATCTTTCCTTGTAGCACTTAACTGTGTCATAACACATCAATGGGTGGTTTGTATTATGCGGAACATGCATTTTATTTGTGGGGTGACCAAGACAGATATTTTTAATCACTTTTCAGCTTAATACATGTCTATGTGCCTATGACTGTAGAGAATTGGAAGGATCCAAAAGGTTCCTGAAAGCCTTGGGTACGTAAGCCCCAAAATTTTTCACCCTACAGAAATTCAGGTCAATAGAAATGTCCACCTACTTTGGGTCACGTGTAAGAGTTTTACTAGGACAGGAAGGGTTCAGGTTTAATGTTAACTCTTGCTTAGTCTAAAATTAAAAATGTAACTTAAAGGAATTACTTTCTCCTCTACTATTTAGAGCATTAATCAGTTGCCTTAATATGGACTGTTAGTGATACTACAGATGTCCTGCCTGATCTCCAGCCGTGTCTCTGAAGGCTGGAATCTTCCCCAACAGTCAAGTCATGTTTGCCAGCTTCATAAGAATATCCGGACACCCTTTACTTTTTAGATGTAAAATATCATTAAATATAAATATGACATAAATGTATGCTTAAACCCCTGAATTGCTTCTTTTGTTTTTTAGACTCTTATAGTAAAGTCTTTCTTTGCTATGAGAAGCGTCCTAAGTACTATCCATCTCTTTTGAGAGGCTAGCAAAGGAAGAAAGAAAAAATCTGATTACACCAGATTTCTGCTGCTTTCAGAGACTTACATTTTGGATCAAGTCCCTTAAGTAATTGTAAATAATACATCACACATGAAAAATAAAAAATGAGACACATGAATATATTGCACATTAAAAATAAAATGAGGTGAGGTATTTTATGAAAAATGAAATGGGACCTAACTGTATCTCACTCAGCATAGAGTACATCTTCTTTGTCTTCAGTGAATGGAAGTAGCTCATCTGCCTGCAAGTGTGTTGAATAGTTACGAGTTGTGTTGTAAAATTGGAAAACTGTTTATTTTTGCTTTTTCAGACTCTTGTGTCTGTAGTGAATTCTTTCCATGAGAAGATTACAGCCCTAGAAGAAACAACTTCACAGCTGGAAAAAATTAGCAGTGATGCTAGTAAAGCAACTATAAGTAGATCCATGACAACAGTTTGGCAGCGCTGGACACGGCTCCGGAATATAGCCCAAGAACAAGAGAAAATTTTGGAGGATGCAGTGCAGGAATGGAAAGGCTTTAATGATAAGGTAACTTCTGGTCTTGATAAATCCTTATTTGTTAACTGTACTAAGATTTTTTGCCTTATTAATCATCCTCTGGTAACAAAATCTGATAGCAGGAATAGGATTTTTCTCAAGTCATACTAGAAAGAACTATGGAAGACCTAGGTTTAGAGTCGCTGCTGCCAAGGTTTGCGCTTTTCTTCTATATGCATACATGTATAGTAAATACAGAGTTATTTTGGTTTCTGGTGGTTCTTCAGAATCTTATCCTCTGTATTTCCCTTCCTCCGATGATCTATTCTAGTTTAATTCAACCTCTTTATTTATTTTCTTTCCCTAAAGAGTATTAAGTTGCTATTTCTAAATTTATGCAGTGTTATCATTGCCTGCCATTGCTCACTGATCATGTGTCTCTTTATATCCTACCTGTCTCTTTTTATCTGCCGTTGTCCATTATTTTATGCTCAGACTTCAGGTTTTCTGGGAATGAGGATAATAGTTTTGTTAGATGTATCACATATGCCAAATATGGATGTACCTTGGGGTAGAGCTCTAGGTCCTATGGCAATAAAGATAATAAATACTAAAAAATACAAGCAACCATTCATCACTTGGCAAAAAAGTCCCTTACCAAGTCCTAGCCCACTGTGAAGACCTAGGGCTAGTTAGCTAGATCTAGCCCATTAGAATATAGATTTATATCTGCAATAGAGACTGTTGCACAAGCCCTATTCCACAACTGTTTTACAGCATCTAAATGTACTGCATTGGATTTAGCACCTCTTGGTATCAGCTGTACTAGCTTCTTTTTATTTTCATTACTGCCAAGACTACAATTCCTTTCCATAGATTCAGAAAGCCACCATAGCCATTGATGAGCTACAAGGTCGCTTACCAGAAAGCTCAGTAGAAAAGGCATCCAAGACAGAACTCCTGGAACTCTTGGATTACCACAGCAGTTTTCTTCTGGAGGTGGAGCGCCAGCTGTCATCTTTGGGCCTGCTCAAACAGCATGCTGTCAGCATGCTTCAGGATGTGGAAATAAAGCCTCTATCTCAAGAGGAACTACCAGTCATGCAAGAAATCAAAGCAATGCAAGATCGATGTCACAAGTAAGGCAATATTTTAAAAGACTCACTAGAAAAATGGTACCTTACAATTCGTTAATAAGAGTTCACCTGTCATTTTTGTTATCATTAACAATGACTATGCTTAAAAGAAATACTGGTTATTTACAGTGGAATTTGATGCATACGCAAATGAAACAAATCTTAGCGTTTCGCTTCGTGGTTATATAAGTGTTTATCTGAATCTAAAATGTTACTCCGCTATGTAAAATGAGGAAATTTTATGGCAAACTTTCAGGACTCACATCCACCTCATAACTGCACTAAGATGCCTTTAACTGCGTCTCGTTGGTGGGAAGAGGAAAAGAGATAGAGAATGAAAAAAGTGTAAAGCCTGCGCTTAGCCTGTACAAAGTTCATTGTGCATACCTATCTGATTGCTCTGTAGAAAATATGTAGATATTAACACTTCTGTAATTCTGGACTTCCCTTAGATTTGGATTCTAGGAAATAAGGTCTGTGATGATCTCATGCTCATGTAAATAAGCCATGGGTTGGCTATAGAAGGTTATACAAACACAAATCAAATGTGGGAACATTATAGTAAGATCCGTGTCATGTACTTAAAAGTTACAAGTAGTCCTGTAGATCTGTCACAGAGCTGTCATGAAAAAAGATTCTGTTTTTTGCTGGAGATCCAAGTTCTTCATGAAAGTATGGAAATTCTGCTTTAGTGGAAACATGGAGATAGGTCCCTGGATCTAAAATGCTGATCAGGTGTTTGATCCATGTCTTATCCCAGGTATTTTGCCAATGCAAATCCCATCTATAGGAGTGGGATTTGTCTCATGCTGTTTTAGATTGTAGATATCCAAATCTGAACGCGTGAATTCTCACTCTAATTAATGGAGAAATAGACAGGTATAAGATGCAGATTTTCTGACCTATTTTAAAAGTTTCTTTTAGAATAATGATGAATCATCCTAAATCACGGCCTAGAATTGCCTGCTTCCTCCACTGACAATAAGGGCGGTCTGTAGTGGTGAGCTTACATGTAGGTTGTAAAAATTTGGATTTCTTCAAAAGAATTGTGCGCTTGATGTCAAAATACATGAAACTCTAATTAAAAGGCATGAATTGAAGAATGAACATGAGAAATTTAAGTGTGCTGCTTTAGTAGTCTGTTGCAACACTTTTTATTACTTTTGATAATAATTATCTCTATTATTCAATATGTTGTGACAGACCGATGTTTTTCGACATTGCTTAATTCTTCACAAATAGTTTTTGTTTGTTTCCAAAGTATGCAACAGAAAGTGAAAAAAGGTGTGAAGGTGGTGAAACAGGAGCTGAAGGAGCGTGAGGGGGTTGAAGCAGAGATTAATATTGTGAAGTCCTGGATCCAGGAAACAAAAGAATATTTATTAAGCCCTGATGTAGAAGTGGACACTCAACTTCAGGAATTGCAGGTATTTCAAGTTTATAAATTTTTAAATTACAATATTCATCTTGTAATCTGCTTGTGAATGTTAATCAGTTCAAAACCACCACAAATTCAAATTAGACAATATTGATTGGGTTTTGAGTAAGCTACTAGACAATTCCATAAACTGTGAAGTAGCTGATGGGCTGTAATATTTTATTTTAAAGGTATTTAAGATATGTTGAAGTATTTGCATTTGTGCAATTTTACATACTAGCATGTTTTTTAGTAATTTTCCTCCTCTCATTTAAAATAGGGGGGAACTATAGAAAAGTCACATTCTGCCTAGTCACACTCTATCTCAGCAGTTTGGGGCAGTATCTGAGCAGTTTGGGACAGGGGGGGAAGCAGCAAAATCATAGGATTGTAGAATAGTTAGGTTTGGAAAGGACCTTAAGATCATCTAGTTCCAATCCCCCTGCCATGGGCAGGGACACTTCCCACTAATCCATGTTACCCAAGGCTTTGTCCAACCTGGCTTTGAACACTGCCAGGGATGGAGCCTTCACAACTTCCCTGGGCAGCACATTCCAGTGGTTCACCACCCTCACAGTGAAGAACTTCTCCTTATATCCAATCTAAACTTCCCTTGCTGAAGTTTTAACCTGTTACCCCTTGTCTTATCACTGCAGTCGCTAATGAAGAGTCCCTCCCCAGCATCCCTATAGGCCCCCTTCAGATACTGGAAGGCTGCTATGAGGTCTCCACGCAGCCTTCTCTTCTGCAGGCTGAACAACCCCAACTTTCTCATCCTATCTTCATACGGGAGGTGTTCTAGTCCCCTGATCATCCTCGTGGCCCTCCTCTGCACTTGTTCCAAAAGTTCCTTTTTATGTTGAGGACACCAGAACTGCACACAATACTCCAAGTGAGGTCTCACAAGAGCAGAGTAAAGGGGCAGGATCACCTCCTTCGACCTGCTGGTCACGCCCTTTTGATGTAGCCCAGGATACAATTGGCTTTCTGGGCTGTGAACGCACACTGCTGGCTCATGTTCATTTTCTCATTGCCCAGCACCCCCAAGTCCTTCTCTGCAGGGCTGCTCTGAATCTCTTCTCTGCCCAACCTGTAGCTATGCCTGGCATTGCTCTGACCCAGCTGTAGGACCTTGCACTTGGCATGGTTAAACTTCATCAGGTTGGCATCAGCCCATCTGACAAGCGTGTCAAGGTCCCTCTGGATGGCCTCCCTTCCCTCCAGCGTATCAATTGAACCACACAGCTTGATGTCATTGGCAAACTTGCTGAGGGCGCCCTCAATCCCACTGTCCATGTCACTGACAAAGATGTTGAACAAAAATAAACTAATTTAAGTGGAGGTGCTGAAAACTTCACATTTTCAGTATAGCTGTGGTCACACAGGAACAGAGAACTGAACAGTCAGTCATAAATGAGAATCCGGGGAAACCCAAGATAAAATTATTACTAATGATCTAATTAAAAAATTGAAAGCAATTGGCCTTGTTGCAAGCAGCATGTAATGTCTGACTTTGCTAAGTTTACACAGAGATGTTTTTCCCATTGTTCTTAACAGTATTATTTTTCTGTTACTAGTCTCTCCTCGCTGAAGTAACTACTCATCGTCAGGCTGTTGAAAAAATGGCTGAACAGCAACAGAATAAGTATTTGGGACTTTATGCCATTTTGCCTTCTGAACTCTCTCTTCATTTATCAGAAGTTGGGCTTGCCCTTGTAAATGTACAAGATCAGGTAAAACATAGTGGATAAATGCATTGCGGAACTGTAGCCCTTCTGCAGACTTCATGACTTAATGAAATACAGGATCCAAGTATGGTCAAACTGCAACAAGATAAAATAGTTTTATTGCCTTCTTCCTTCAAATTAAAGTAAATTAAATGAAAATTAATTTCCTTTCAGGAGGAGAGATTTCTGGTTACTGAATTTGTGTCTTCTTGTTGACAGATTGAAGCCAAAGAAAGAGAAACTCAGCAGATCAAAACATTGAATCAAGAGTTTGGTCAGAAAATTCAGGAGATAGCAAATGAACTAAATGCCATTCTTTCCAGACTGAAAAAGAAAACAAATGATTTAGCACAAGCTAAACTTGAGCAAAAGGTAAGAACACTTCCCTTATTTGGTTGAACCATGAATTCTTCTGAACTGGGACACTTACTTCGTAGCACAGTTGTGTATGTGCACAATTGCATGACATTTTTTAAGCGTAATTCAACAGAACAGTAGATAGAAATAAAGGTTGACTGATGATTTTTTTTTATTTTTTATTTTTTTTTATTTTTTTTTTTTTTTTTTAGATTATATTCTTTGCAAATTAGCCCTTACAGGGACTTAAGTGAGTAAGAGAACTTGGAGGAAGTAGCTGAGAGTAAACGCAAGTCAGATAGACAAATTTATGCTGTTCCCTCTGAATAATGAGTATTACTGAAATCTGGGAAAGTCTGAGAGGCTCCCAGGCTGCTCCTTATTCCAGTCTGTACTGGAAAGGTCATAGTCCATCTCATATGATTTGACGCAATGAGGTAAAGTGTTAGCGGTGCAGTTAAGCATAATGAAAGGACTCTTGGTTCTTTTTGTAGGTTTCAAATAAAAATGCGAGTTTTTTATCATGCATTAATGAATAACTATGTATTTCTGAGTTTGTAAGGGTATATTTTAGGACAGCAACAAAACTAAACTCCTTTCCAATAAAAAAATCCTTGTCATGGCAATGTGTGCTGACTACTCGTTTCAAAAACAAACACAAAAAGATGGCTAAAAATGATCAATGCCATTGTGAAGTGACTCAGCCTTTTGCTATGGTAGAGAAAATGATTACCCTTTTCAGCCAGGAAGTCAGAGAAGTAAGAGTAATGGCACACATTGAGGAGATGACCAAACATCCTGCTGTTCTGCCTTCCTGCTTAGACAAGGATTGTTGGTTTCCAAACGGAATAAAAACGGAACTGTGAAAACTTTGAACAGGGTATAAAAGTTGAGAATTTGGCTAGAAATAATCAAGCAGAAAGCTAACACTTCCTGGATCAGTGTTTCTCTTGTTTTCCTGTCTAGATCCTCGGTGAAGAGTTGGACAGCTGCAATATAAAGCTGTTGGAATTAGATGCATCAGTCCAGGACTTTGCAGAACAGAACACACCGCTGGCTAAGCAGCTGGCAAACAGGATAGCAAAACTCACTGTGTTGCACCAACAGACTATACGGCAGGCTGAGTACAGAGCAGCCAAGCTCAGTCAGGTATGGTCTCAAATTCTTTCTGCTGTTTCCTTTCAGAACCAGAAGGATCATGCAAACTTCTCATTTATTTTCCTGTAGTTATGCAGGAAGGGACCTTCCTTGGTACATCTGCCTATTATTAGACATAGCTTGCATCACTCCTCAAAGAGAGGTACAGATGGGTCAGATCAGAAGGGTGGAATAATTTTGTCGTGGCGCTTTAACGTCCTCTGCTGATGAATCATCTGCTGGCTGGTTCATCTGGTGCCCTGAAAAGTTTATAGGCCTTCTCACAAAGATTAGTATGCCAGGAAGTAAAATCTCATTGTGCTTTTCAGGGCCTCTGTCTTATCACTGTTACCTATATTTGCAGCATTATTAAAAAAAAAAAAAAAAAAAAAAAAAACAAACAAACCCCAAGTCGACGAGCAAGCCAAGATACAATGACCCTGATAATGCATTCATAAAGACGCTTTCCCTGCAGTTCAAAGTCCCTGATGGCTGGAAAAAGAGAAGTATAACCCCCATTTTCAAGAAGAGGAAAATGGAAGACCCAGAAAAACTATAGAACAGTCTCATCTCTGTGCCTGGCAGGATCTTGGGGCAGATTCTCCTGGAAGGCATGCTAAGGCACATGAAAAACAGCAAAGTGGTTGGTGGCAGCCAGTATGGCTTCACTAAGGGGAAATCATGCCTGACCAATCTGGTGGGCTTCTATGAAGGGACTACAGAACTGACAGGGGCAGAGCAGTTGATGTCATCTACCTGGACTTGTGCAACACTGTCCCACATGACATCCTTCTCTCTAAATTGGAGAGACATCAATTTGATAGGTGGACCACTCGGTGGATAAAGAACTGGCTGGATGGCCACACGTAAAGAGTTGTCGTCAGTGGCTCAATGTCCAATTGGGGATGGGTAACAAATGGTGTCCCTCAGGGGTCAGTGTTGGGACCGATCCTGTTCAACATCTTTGTGGGTGACATGGACAGTGGGATTGAGTGCACCCTCAGCAAGCTTGTCCATGACGCCAAGCTATGTGGTTCAGTTGATACGCTGGAGGGAAGGAATGCCATCCAGAGGGACCTTGACACGCTTGTGAGGTGGGCTGATGCCAGCTTCATGAAGTTCAACCAAGCCAAGTGCAAGGTCCTGCACCTGGATCGGGGCAATCCCAGGCACAGCTACAGGTTAGGCAGAGAAGAGATTCAGAGCAGCCCTGCGGAGAAAAACTTAGGGGTGTTGGTCAATGAGAAACTTAACATGAGCCAGCAGTGTGTGCTTGCAGCCCAGAAAGCCGGGCTGCATCAAAAGGAGTGTGACCAACAGGTTGAGGGAGGTGATCCTGCCCCTCTACTCTGCTCTTGTGAGACGTCACTTGGAGTATTGTGTGCAGTTCTGGTGTCCTCAGCATAAGAAGGATGTTGGAACTAGATGACTTTAAGGTCCTTTCCAACCCAAACCATTCTGTGATTTTTTTGCTAATTGTTGTTATCCCCAAAAAATCTAGCTAAAAGCAAAGAAATGCATTTTCTATGGTTCTGCCATCAGTACCCTGGTAAATGAGTTCTCTTTTCTGCACGCATAAAGAAGCTTCTGTAAGGCTTGAAAACTAAAAGTATTTAATTTTTTTTTTAATTTCTTCTGAGAAGTTGTTTTTAAAAAAAGATAGAAAATAATTATCAAAGTCAGAGTTCAGTCGAAGATAACTGGTGAATGGATTTAAGGATATTTTTGTTCAGCAGGAAGTTCCTGTCATACAAAATGATAAGTAAGGCAGTCATCTAGGATTTGATCTGTGCTTCGTAAAGGCAAAATGCATGAAAATCGGTGGCATTACTCCTTTTAAGTGAGAATTGGAATTGAAGAGTACTTTGCTGAACAGAGATTTGAAAATTGGAAAGTAGAACTTTTTTCCTGTATTTTGAAAGTGCAAAACGCAAGAGAAATTTCAGCATTTCTCTCTTTGGAAATATGACAGGCTAACTGGACAAAGCAGGTTTGGTTGTTTGGGGTTTGTTTGTTTGTTTGTTTTGTTGTTTTTTCAAAAAGAAAAAAAAAAGGTGATTTGGGAAATTACGTGGAAAGAGACAAAATAAAATAAAGAATGACGTAAAGAAGGCTTGGAGTAAGCCACAAACTTCAGGGTAAGAAATTATTTTGGAACTTAACAGGCAAGGCTGAAATACATGCAGAAAGTGAACCCCCTAGGGATATATTTGAGCATCAGAGCGCTCTCCGAATGGGTCCTACATTCTTATAGTGCCTTTTTTTCCCTGAAATAGATACATGTGTTACTGGAAGCAGATCTATTCTAATTCCATAAATATAGAAATAATTAAATTATATTCAGCAGTAAGGAAAAGTTGTTAAAACAATCCCCAAGTAAAAAACAACAAATAAAATTAATTTTGTCATTCTCTGATAACTGTACAGAATTACATCTTAGCCTTATATGGGTTTTTCTTTTATATCCAGGCTGCTTCACACTTGGAAGAATATAATGAGATGCTGGAGTTCATATTGAAATGGATTGAGAAAGCAAATATTCTAGTGCATGGTAGTATAACATGGAATTCTTCCTCTCAGCTTCGTGATCAGTTTAAAGCTTACCAGGTGATTATATGAGCTATGAAGTCTAAAGGGCAGTGTGTAGAAGAAGTTAATTTCTAAGCAATGAGGGGTTTTTAGACCTTCTTTGCCTTCTTGAGCAAATAAAAGTCTTTAAATGCTTTCTTTAACTGTTCCCCCACGTCTCAAAGATGATTAATTTTTTTTGACAATTGCTTTGATGACTGAAATTAAGGTATATTGTTGAGTAAAACTACATGATTCAAAATTAATCTGCATTTTTGCTCAAGTACATTGGCTTCATAGTAGCTTTTGATTGGGTATTGTGTCTATGCATCATGATTCTGCCACATTGGGTACCTCATTGCTGTTGATATTCCTCTAAAATTTTAGTTAACCAAGCAAAGTTTCCAGTTTAGTTTTGTCTTTTTTTTTTTTTTTTTTTTTTTTTTTCTTTACACTCTAGCAGGATACCCTTTGTTCTCACCTGATGAGTTTCACACCAAATGTTCTTAAACTGATACCCAGTGGATCAGTTTCTTCCAGTTGCTTCCTGGACATCCCATACCAGAGTCATTTACCGTCCTTGTGACGGTGTGTGGAATGTGCAAGTGTGGGATTCGTAGAGCAGTTTTAAGGTTGATGCTTGCCCACTGTCACATTACCACGTGGAACAAATCAAAGTACTATATGATTATCGTGTCTCATTAATGACAAAATAAGACAGCATTAATTATGGGGTTTATACTTACATTAGTTAATTGTCAACTGTCTTCACTTACACTGGGGTAGAGTGTCACATTTTCTTATTCTGAATAGGAACCTCTCTGCAATTTATCCTGAGGATAGCTGGGAGCTGACTTGCTTTTCTATGGCTTTTTTCCCTACTTCAAAATTGATGGAGATGCAGGCTTAAATGATGTCATGCCACAGAACGCTTCAGTAGCCGTGTTTTAGGCAGCGTTGATGACTACTGCCCTGCTATAAAATCACACCCAGGTGCATTCTGCTGCTTCCTGTTAGGTATATCAGTCTTCCAGAACAAATTTTATCCACAGATTGTGTATGTCATATTTTTACAGACTAGTGTGTATACCAAAGTGAATGCAAAATGCTGAAATGAAGGGGTTGGTAAGTACAGCTCCTGAACTTTTTTTTTTCCTAGTCTCCATAAGCTGAAGCACTTCAGCATACACTCAGAATTAAGCATCTTGCCCAAGCCTTACAGGAAATCAGTAGAACTTAATCATATGCTTACTGATGTGTACAAATTGAGGAGTTTGTAGAATGGGAACACACTTAAAGGTGCATTTAAGATCGGCTTTTGCATTCAGTTTGTTCATGTTTCCCTCTAGACTATGCTTGATGAGTCTGGAGAGATTCAAGGTGACCTTGAGTCCATGAGTGAGAGGATTGAGTATCTGGGAAGTGTATACTGTACTGAAGGCATGTCACAGCAAGTGCTGGAACTGGGACGGCGGACAGAGGAATTGCAGCAGGTTATCAAAGTGCAACTACCAAATCTCCAAGATGCTGCCAAGGTATATGAAAGCAGTTTTTCTAACACTAGCTGATAGCTAGGGTGCTGTGTGCATCATGTTTCTGAGACTAATAGCTGTGCAGATTATCTGTGCTCTATAGAGGGCATGATTCTGTTGTCTGAAGTTAGGTATGTTGTATCATTTGAGATAATGCCTTCAGGTGCTGTTCCAGGTGGGACAAGACTCCTGCGAATCCTGTTTTATCTGCCTGTTCAGGACGGATGGGGATCATGGTGTCTCTCAAATGGCACTGAGCACCTATTTTTACATACTTGAGAAGTGTCTGTGTTGGTACTTTAAACACTGTGCCATTTCCTTTGTTCTCATGTTTAAAGATATCTAAAGTCTGCTTATATTAATTCAGATCTGTACTGGAACAGACCTGGGTTTCATAATGTACGACTTACCTCTACAGGGGAGTGCAATAAAAAGAATGAACATGCTTTTTCATGTCACTGACATTTTTGCTCAACACTTCCATATAGATTAATGTAAATGTGAATTATGTCTCTGAAGTGCCTGAGGGTGTGGTAAACTGGTGCAAGACACAGGGAAAAGCACAGAAGTCTATTGTGCTTTGCTTGCTCTTACAGTAAGCCACAATATATGAGCAGAAGGCTTTTATTATTTTTTATTATTTTTATAGAACAAACCAAAGATGTGCACACAAGCAAATGTAGTAGAAGTGAAACTTACTGGCTTCATTTCCCAAAGAAATATTGGGGCATTTGAATAAACTATTTGTAAATTCTCATAAGAAAACATGGACATGAATAGAAGTCAACATAGATTTATGAAGAAATAAAACCATATCAAAAATGTCTAATGTGAAAGTAATAGATTTGTGTATAAATTTACCGTATGTCATATATCTTCACTTTAATGTTTCACATGATATTGTTATTAGCAAAGTTAATGAGCTTATCTAGTCGAAAATTCAGTAAGTAGGTGTAAAGGTGACTAGAAAGCTCTTCTGGTGTGTAATTATCAATGTTTCACAGCTCAAAAGGTCTTTGGGCTGTAGAGGTTTTAGCATTCTCCCTTGGATCTGGTAGTGTTCAGTATTTTCATTAATATTGAATGGTTGGGTGGAGGTTTAGAGATCATTGCTTTTGGGATGCTTAGAAAATACCAAATATACCTGAAAAAAAAAATAGGCTGTTAATCGGCAGAGACAGGGGATAATTGTCATGTTTAGATAGGAAGGACTAGGCATGTGTTCTAATGAATGAGGAACTAACTGGCTTGATGCACCCTGTTAAAAAGGTCTTAAGTTTAATAAAGCAGATCATGGAAAAATGAGTGAACAATGTCACAGCATTGTAAAAAATTCAAACACCATGCAGAAGATGAAGTATAGAATTGTAGGGTTGGTGAATTAGTCCTTTTCTTCTGCGTGTTGGTCACTAATGAGATTTCAGCTGTATCCAGTTTTGCACTTAAAGACAGACGTGGACTAACTGGAGAAAGAAGGGGGTAGTGATGATTGCGATTTGTGTATAAATTTATAGAAAAGATGCATAAAAAATATCCTAACATATGATGTATTTAGAGAGAGTAAAAATAATTTGTTCTTCATGTTGTTAATGGGGTTGTAAGGAGAAGATTGAAATTACAACAAAAGGTAACTTAATTTCACGCCAACAGAAAAATATATATGCAAAAGGAGAGTACTGAAATAGTTGAGTATGTTGTCTGTAGAGATAAGTGGGACTCCAGTGCTAGAGGTCTTTAAGAACAGTCTGTAAAGATAAGACAGTTATGTCCTGTCTTATTACAGGAAGATGACTAGAGGACATCTTGAGTTCCTTTCTAAGCCTTGAACTTCATGAAATTAGCTTTGTAAAGTACGTGCTGTATTTGAGACTGAGGAAGTAACTTAAAATAAAAGCTCTGGCTTTGAGAACTCTTTTTCTAGACTGTCATATGACTGGTATTTTTATGCAATATTTTAAAATGAATTTTTAAAAATGAATTAGTTTTGGTGCTGTATATAAGGGACATAGCTACAAAATCCCGACAGCAATGTTTGTAGCGTTGGAGTTTTTTTTCCTGTTGTTGGACTGTTTTTTGTTTGTTTTTTGTTTGTTTGTTTGTTTGTTTGTGGGGGGAGGTGTCGGGGGGTTTTGTTTGTTTGTTTGTTTTTGTTGGGGTTTTTTTGGTTTTTTCCCTCTCTTTATTTATCCCTGAATCAAATATGTTCTTTTACAGGACATGAAGAAATTTGAAGTTGAACTGAGAGCCTTGCAGGTTGCTCTGGAGCAAGCCCAAGCCACACTGACCTCTCCAGAACTTGGACATTTGAGCTTAAAAGAACAGCTCTCTCACAGACAGGTAAAGGGCCAAGACCTCTAAGTTAGCACTTGAATAGTGAGAGCTAACACAAAGAATAATGAATGCTGGTGGGAGTGATTGTAGTGTTTCTTAGGAGAGTGATAATCTGGGACTAGAACTGCCAAAGGAACAGGAAAAACCGTTCCCTCAAAGGGAGTGGTTGACCTGTAGTCATTTCTGAGTCTGTACTTAGCTTGATGTGATTTTGCCAGTTTACTGGTAGAGTTGCAGTGAGGTAATGTGTTGCTATGTCCCCCAGTAGTCAATTGGAAAGCTAAGAGAAAATTTGGTTTTCCTAAAATTCATTTATCCTTAACTTCAGTTACCTGTCTTGTATGCTTAGTTGAATTAGCGCCATATTGCTGCTTTCTGTATAGCACTTGGACTGCTATAGAGATCTGTCAATTTGTTATTTTTGGTCTCACACTCATGACAAAAATAATGACCCATTTTATAGCTTTCTGAGTTGCTTAAGGAATGTTTTTTGCCGCAGGCTAATATAGAGATATAGCTGTCTTAGTCTCCCGTTAAAATGAAATGTCAACAGATACATTTTAAGGTTAAAATCTGCAGGAAAAACATTTGAATGGAAGGTAAATTTGCAGAGCCTTCACTTTCGATTAAAATATGCAGTCTTTATTCTAGGGACTTGCATTCAAATTTCAGAATGTGTTGTTAAAGAGTGTAAGTGAAACACATCACCCACTGTAAGAGTAAAGGAATATGGAGTTTACGTTGTTTTTTATGTGTATTCTTTCTTCTGGCTCTAGCAGGTCTCACAGTACAGATTTACTTTGTACAGAAAGAGGCTGTAGCCACTGCCCACCTGTTTCACCAGACCAGAGAGTGGGTATTGGAGAGTGCCTGGTTGGCATGCAGCCCCCAGAGTACCTCTGGGTGCTGATTGCACAATAAAGGTACCTTTGCCAGCAGTATAGGGCCTGCCAGAGAAGAGGCCTCACCTGTGATGGCTGAAGAATAGGCCTTTATACCAAATCTCTGTTTAGATTGTCCACATATGTCATGAAGGCACAGAAATAAAGAGTAAACCACAATCCTCTCATCAGCATGCACTTTAGACCCACTTAGCTGTCTTAATGCATATAGCATAGGGGAAGGGAGATGACCAGTCTTTTTATCCCCGTTTGCCACATACATTGTCTGGCTGAAATCCTTTCCTAATGTGCTAAGGCCCCTTTCAACAACTTTGCTTTTTTTTATTTTTTTTTTTTATTTTTTTAATTTTCTTTAATAATTTTTCTTTTTTTTCACCTGTAAATACATTAACACCCCCTAGTGAAGATAAAAAGAATGTTGGTCAAATCTATTCACCAATCATTACGCTTAGACCCTTCTCGTGCATATGAACAGACAGCTTGAGTGGACGTGAACAGAATAGAGGCTATTAACCAAAGGCACCCAGCTAATGGTTATTCAAAGAACAAGATTTCTGTGTAGCTGCGTTTCTTTCTGTTGATTGTCTTTTGCATTTTAAATAACGTTTTCATCCATGGCTTTTATTTTCAAAATAAGGCTGTGAACACAACAGGATTCATTTGCTGGTTTGAAAATGTGCTTCTGTCTTAGCAGGGAGTTGGATTGTAACGTTAATATATGTGTATACGTAAATTATTCCTATGCTGCTTTGATTTGTGGATTTTGTAAAAATATTTTTTCAAATATGTTAACAGAAATAATTTGTAGTTAGATACTTAGAAATAGTTATTACTATGCTTTTTAATTAATATTTTTCTTCTTATTACATGGGCTTTTTGCTTAACTAATATTTAGAAGAATGCTTATTTCAGAATTAATAATTCCAGACAAAGTGTCTTCTGATTATATTCAATTTAGAAAATAGATTATGAAATTTGTTTGCTTTAGTCCTTGAACTCCACATTATTTTTCCTTTGCTGTATTAAATGCTCTGGAAGATCTGCAAAACTGGCTTATTGTGGGACTGACTTTATTTCTAGCATCTGTTGTCTGAAATGGAGTCACTGAAGCCAAAAGTTCATGCAGTACAAGTCTGTCAGAGTGCCCTGAGGATTCCTGAAGAGGTGGTCACCAGCCTTCCAATATGCCACAGTGCCCTCAGGCTCCAGGAGGAGGCCAGCCGCCTGCAGCACACTGCCATCCAGCAGTGCAACATCATGCAGGTAAGTGACACTCCATCCCAGAAATTACTCTGGGTAACTTGAACAGTGCCATACAAACTGTGGTGCAAACAGAGAATTTCATATCCCTATGCATTCCTCTTTTTCATGTAGGTGCCGTTTAGAAGTTTCCCAATAAGTTTTCATTGGGGGTTCTAATAGTCATGATCATGTTAATTGTTGATTAGACTTTCATCAGACTTTCATCTCGGTTCTCTCCTTGATCTTGTGCTTTTTGTAACACTGTTAGGTTTAACTAGACAAATAGCTAATATAAATTACATGCAGGTTAATTTTATAGTATGTATAATCCAGTTAATGAAATTAATATATCATTATAACATCAACAGTTTAGGATTGCATAAAAACTGTTGAGTTTATTAAATAGCTTTATAGGGTAATTTTTTTATTATTATTTGAAATGTATATATTTTTTCTTTCTGACTTTGGAGTAATTCAGCATCTATTATATTTGCATTTTCAAGTTTAGTTAAATGCAACAAAACTAGGTTTTGTTTGATTGTTTGAATTCATAATTAAACATGCGAATAAGGTTTTAACAGCAAGAGATTTTCAGTGATTAAGGATACTTGATGCTGCTTAAGTTTAATATTTCTGAATGGACTTCTCCCTGACTGTATTCCTGCTTTGCATAGTCAGATACAAGTACCAGATAGATTAAGTTTGCTGCACTTCAGAAGGGAAATCGGTCATGCTTGGTCTAAATAAATACTTATATTCATGTGGACACTCAATTTTATTTTCCCCCTCTCTAGGAAGCAGTGGTTCAGTATGAGCAATATGAGCAAGAAATGAAACATTTACAGCAAATGATAGAGAGTGCCCATCATGAGATCCAAGACAAACCAATAGCAACTGGCAACATCCAGGAACTTCAGGTCCAGATTTCACGTCATGAGGTAGGAGAGCAAAATGCAACAACATGGGGTCAAAGGCAGCTCAGGGACCCAAAAACCTTCTCATAAGCAATGGTCATAAATTATGTGAGTAGCTTCTCAGGCTTGCTTAAGGCTAGTGGAGCAGATAGATATAATACCAGATAGGAAACTTATGCTATTGGTACATTGTGGAGCATTCATTTGCTTGTTCAATTAGATATGTCTTAATCTCCAGGCAAGATTATGACAAACTAAAGCATTGCATAATTGAGGGACAGTTAACATAGGTGCTTAACTAAGGAGTGTCCCAGAAGTTAATGTTGAGCAGTTAATCAAGTGAGCACTGCTAGTGCAGTGATCCTCAGATATATAATACATATCTATATATGTGTATATCCTGAAGGAATTACTCATTTCCATGCCAGTAACATTCTGTAAAAAAACACCAGGGGATGTGATTCACAGGAAAAACACAGTCAATTTGGAGGGAAACCCTGCAATATTGACTCCAAAGGCTTATTTTAAAGTTGTTGGGAAGAGTTTTGTCCTGTGGATTTACAGGTCCTGCCCTCAAACCCATTGATTGTCAGCCCTTGAATGAGTCGGGACAGTCTCTGTTCAGCCTTCTCGCTGTGCTGGCATTGGAGCTCCTGAGCTCCTTTCCCCTTCCCCTGTTGGGTATTTCTTGGGATAAAAGATATACCATTGATCTATATGTGTTACTTTTGGCACTAGATGGCACCATTTCTTTACACGAGGATTAAATCTCTCTGTGCTATAACATAATATAACCTAATGTTAAATGCGTTGCTCATTTACTGTCCAGTTGTTACAGAAGTTACTTGGTATAAATGCAGAGCAGTTTGGTTAAATAAACACTTCTGGGGTTTTAGTATTGATTAATAATGCTACTATTCTCTAGTTAAATGTTGTGGAACAGCAAACACAGGAAAGTGACTTCAGTGGTACAGGATAATATTCCTAAAGGAAGGAATGATACTGGAGAGACGAAGGAATTCAAAATGGGGCAGCTTGAAGTTTCATCTGCATTTGAACAAGTTCAGTGGCTATGAGTCTTTCTAAATATCTGTGGGAAAACAGCAGCTTTACTCTATCACACATGTGGAGATCAACCAGTGTGGACAGGTTGCATACATGCAAGCTTTCCACATTTAGGGGTAAGGAGTTTTGGAAGATTGAGATGCATGGTTTTGGTTCATATTTTGTCTGCCAAAAACCTGTGGAAATGCACAGCATAAAGGGTTTATTTCATACCCTATATTACCTCAAAAACTATGTTGAAAATCATATTAATCAAGATGCTTATTGCAGGTGTTTTTAATTTAAGAAAACATCAGTTCCAGATTCCCTGTTGAAGCCTGCATGGACAAGAACTGAAAGGGACGTTTGTAGTAGCTATATTTAGAATTAAACTAAGAATCATAGAATCATAGAATAGTTAGGGTTTGAAAGGACCTCAAGATCATCGAGTTCCAACCCCCCTGCCATGGGCAGGGACACCTCCCACTAAACCATGACATCCAAGGCTACATCCAACCCCACCTTGAACGCCGCCAGGGATGAAGCATCCACAACCTACCTAGGCAACCCATTCCAGGGCCTCACCACCCTCACAGTAAAGAATTTCTTCGTCATATCCAATCTAAACTTCCCCTGTTTAAGTTTAAACCCATTACCCCTTGTCCTCTCACCACAGTCCCTAATGAAGAGTCCCTCCTCAGCATCCCTATAGGCCCCCTTCAGGTATTGGAAGGCTGCTATGAGGTCTCCACGCAGCCTTCTCTTCTCCAGGCTGAACAGCCCCAATTTTCTCAGCCTATCTTCATACGAGAGGTGCTCCAGTCCCCTGATCATCCTCGTGGCCCTCCTCTGCACTTGTTCTAACAGTTCCATGTCCTTTTGATGTTGAGGACACCAGAACTGCACACAATACTCCAAGTGAGGTCTCACGAGAGCAGAGTAAAGGGGCAGGATCACCTCCGTCGACCTGCTGGTCACACTCCTTTTGATGCAGCCCAGGATACGGTTGGATTTCTGTGCTGCAAGCGCACACTGCCGGCTCATGTTCATTTTTTCATCAACCCACACCCCCAAGTCCTTCTCCGCAGGGCTGCTCTGAATCTCCTCCCCGCCCAACCTGTAGCTGTGCCTGGCATTGCTCCGACCCAGGTGGAGGACTTTGCACTTGGCATGGTTAAACTTCATTAGGTTGGCATCAGCCCACCTCACAAGCGTGTCAAGGTCTCTCTGGATGGCATTCCTTCCCTCCAACTTATCAACCGAACCACACAGCTTGGTGTCATCGGCAAACTTGCTGAGGGCGCACTCAATCCCACTGTCCATGTCACCCACAAAGATGTTGAACAGGACCGGTCCCAACACCGATCCCTGGGGGACACCACTCGTTACTGGTCTCCAGCTGGACACTGAGCCACTGAGCACTACTCTTTGCGTGCAGCCATCCAGCCAGTTCTTTATCCACCGAGTGGTCCACCTATCAAATTGATGTCTCTCCAACTTAGAGATAAGGATGTCATGTGAGACAGTGTCAAAGGCTTTACAGAAGTCCAGGTAGATGACATCAACTGCTCTGCCCCTGTCCAACAGTTCCATAGCCCCTTCATAGAAGGCCACCAAGTTGGTCAGGCAGGATTTTCCCTTAGTGAAGCCATACTGGCTGTCACCAAGCACCTTGTTGGTTTTCATGTGCCTCAACATGCCTTCCAGGATAATCCGCTCCAAGATTTTGCCAGGCACAGAGGTGAGACTGACTGGTCTGTAATTCCCTGGCTCATCCATTTTTCCCTTCTTAAAAATGGGGGTTATATTTCCCTTTTTCCAGTCATCGGGAACTTCACCTGACTGCCATGATTTTTCAAATATGATGGACAGTGGCTTAGCAACTTCATTTGCCAGCTCCTTCAGGACCTGCAGATGGATTTCATCAGGTCCCATGGACTTGTATACATTCAGGTTCCTAAGGTGGTCCCGAACAAGATCCTCCCCCACAGTGGGCCCAGGGTCCCCACCCTCACCGTCCCCGTGTCTGCCTTCCAAGACTTGGGTGGTGTGGTCAGAGCATTTGCCGGTAAAGACTGAGGCAAAGAAGTCATTAAGAACCTCAGCCTTCTCCAAGTCCAGGGTAGCCAGTTCTCCCGATAGCTTCTGGAGAGGGCCCACGGTGTCCCTAACCTGTCTCTTATCGGCAATGTACCTATAAAATCCCTTCCTGTTATCCTTAACATCCCTAGCCAATTTTAATTCTAAGTGGGCCTTAGCTTTCCTAACCTGGTCCCTAGCTTCCCGGACAACATCCCTGTATTCTTCCCAGGCCACCTGACCTTGCTTCCTCCTTTTATAAGCCTCTTTTTTCCTTCCTTATCCATCCAAGGAGGTCTCCTGGCCCTCCTGCTAAATTTCCTTCTAGTTGGGATGCATCGCTCCTGAGCTTGCAGCAGGTGATCCTTGAATATCAACCAACAGTCTTGGGCCCCCCTGCCCTCTAGGGCTATATCCCATGGAACCTTACTGAGCAGGTTCCTGAAGAGGCCAAAGTCTGCTCTCTTGAAGTCCAGGGCAGTGAGCTTGCTGCACGCTCTTCTCACTGTCCTGAGGATCTCAAACTCGACCATCTCATGACTGCTGCAATCAAGGCTGCCCTGGAGCGTCACATTCCCAACCAGCCCTTCCCTGTTGGTGAGGACGAGGTCAAGCATGAGAAAGATAGTAGAAGCAAAATGCAACTTGATTTATAGGAATCTTGTATTACTATGCATGTTATACTCTGAAACTCTGTTTACTGACCTGTGCTTATTTAGACTTTCATATAAGAAGTGGGCAAGTATCTCCATATTTCTGAATTATTTTAATGGATAATACAGTTTTTCATAAGGCATTACTTTTATAAGTCACTTTGGGTTTTTTTTCACAATCGCATTTTTGCCTCCTTTTCCTTGTTTTCAGTGTGTTAGATACTCAGTGCATTGGAAATTAATGCCACAAATGTTATTGCATCTCAATAATAAAGATGTAATTAAGTGAGTATATTGAACGATGATAATTTCTTACTGAGCCCCAGAGATGTTATTCATTAAGCATTAGTGAATGACTGGTACCTGCCAAAGAGAGCACTATTCCAGCTGCTAGACATGAAAATTATCTCTTAATTTGATTGCAGTTGTGTTTTTGATTAATCTAGTTGATGTTTTATACTTAGGACTTTGCTTAGTCTCCAAGGTAAGTCTTGGAGCTTCAAGAGAGCTCCTTTTGTTATTTACATGGCAGACAGTGACCAGGTGCCATTGTAACCAAGGCAGTGCAGTGTCATCCTCAGTTCTTGTGCTGCTTCCATTTCTATCTCTGTATTCCTCACTATGACTGTTCTGCACTGTGATTTTGAGAAAATAATTTCCAGAAAATGTTATACAGCCTCCCCCCCCAAAAAAAAATCATTTTACGCCCCTGAAGCATTACTCTTATTTACTTTTTAAAATGTATTTTAATTATTTTTTTATTATACCTACTAGATCTTGCAACTTCTGTTGCTATTTTTCCCTAAAAACTTAGAATCATAGAATCATAGAATAGTTAGGGTTGGAAAGGACCTTAAGATCATCTAGTTCCAACCCCCCTGCCATGGGCAGGGACACCTCCCACTAAACCATGCCACCCAAGGCTCTGCCCAAGCTGGCCTTGAACACCGCCAGGGATGGAGCATTCACAACTTCCCTGGGCAACCCATTCCAGTGCCTCACCACCCTTACAGTAAACAATTTCTTCCTTATATCCAGTCTAAACTTCCCCTGTTTAAGTTTTAACGCGTTACCCCTTGTCCTCTCACTACAGTCCTAATGTAGAGTCCCTCCCCAGCATCCTTACAGGCTCCCTTCAGATACTGGAAGGCTGCTATGAGGTCTCCACGCAGCCTTCTCTTCTGCAGGCTGAACAGCCCCAACTTTCTCATCCTCTCTTCATAGGGGAGGTGCTCCAGTCCCCTGATCATCCTCATGACCCTCCTCTGCACTTGTTCCAACAGTTCCATGTCCTTTTTATGTTGAGGACACCAGAACTGCACACAATACTCCGAGTGAGGTCTCACAAGAGCAGAGTAGAGGGGCAGGAGCACCTCCCTCGACCTGCTGGTCACACTCCTTTTGATGTAGCGCAGGATACGGTTGGTTTTCTGTGCTGCAAGCACACACTGCCGGCTCATGTTCATTTTCTCATCAACCCACACCCCCAAGTCCTTCTCCACAGGGCTGCCATGAATTTCTTCTCTGCCCAGCCTGTAGGTGTGCCTGGCATTGCTCCAACCCAGGTGTAGGACCTTGCACTTGTCATGGTTGGTATCAGCCCACCTCACAAGCATGTCAGGGTCCCTCTGGATGGCATCTCTTCCCTCCAATGTATCAACCAAACCACACAGCTTGGTGTCATCGGCAAACTTCCTGAAGGCACACTCAATCCCACTGTCCATGTCGCTGACAAACATGTTGAGCAAGACCGATCCCAACACTGACCCCTGAGGGTCACCACTCGTTACTGGTCTCCATCTGGATAGTGAGCCATTGACCACAACAATTTGTGTGTGACCATCCAGCCAGTTCTTTATCCGCTGAGTGGTCCACCTGTCAAATTGATGTCTCTCCAACTTAGAGACAAGGATGTCATGTGAGACAGTGTCAAACGCTTTACACAAGTCCAGGTAGATGACATCAAGTGCTCTACCCCTGTCCATCAGTTCCGTAGCCCCTTCATAGAAGGCCACCAGATTGGTCAGGCAGGATTTCCCCTTAGTGAAGCCATGCTGGCTGTCACCAAGCGCCTTGTTGGTTTTCATGTGCCTCAGCATGCCTTCCAGGAGAATCTGCTCCAAGATTTTGCTAGGCACAGAGGTGAGACTGACTGGTCTGTAATTCCCTGGCTCATCCATTTTTCCCTTCTTGAAAATGGGGGTTATATTACCCTTTTTCCAGTCTTCGGGAACTTCACCTGACTGCCATGATCTTTCAAATATGAAAACTTGTGTTTGTTGAAGACATAAAAGCAGATGTAAAAATAAAGTAGAAATGTATATTTGAATGAATAATCACTGATTTGGCAGGCAAAGTTATACAAATGTCCTTTTCACTTTATAGATCAAAATTCATATTATTGAATCTCTATGGAAACCAGAACAATAGCTTTGGCAGTAATGTGAAAATCTTCCAGCACTGTTTGTTAGTTTATTTATTTTAAGTATATTAATTGAAAGCTTTGAGGCTGGACAGCAAACTGGGCAGTAGTACAGGGTAGGAGAGAAGACAAGTCAGTTTCTAAGGTTGTTCATTTCCGTCTTTCTTCTCCAGCTAAACTTAAATTTATGATGGTGTTTGGCAATACAGATAGACCCTTTTACAGCTATAACAAGATTAAACCATAGCTTATCCAAACAGTGGCAAAAAGTGATCCAGTCTGCATTTAATCTTATTATGTGACTGTGCCTATCACATTTGATCTTGCTAGACCCTGTGAGTTATTGTTTGAACAATTCATTCATTCTGTCAAGAGCTGAATGGGGCATTTTTTACAGTGGTTGCCACATAGCCTCATTTCTGTGGCATGCACTGTGCGGAGAAGCTTCATTTTCCTCAGATAAGTAGAACAGGGGAAAAAAAGAGGGAGACACATTTCCCTTTGCTGCAGCCTGAAGCTAATAAACTTCACATCAGGTTCAGGCTGGATGCAAGCGTGAGGTATCCCTCCCTTCCTTTGTGATTATCATGCACGCAGAGTCTTTTGCAGCATTTTTCCGGTTTTGCCTCAAAGCTCTCGGCTCTGCGGTTTAGCTCTGCAGCCAGACGCAGCCTGACTTGTTCCCTCCGCTATCAACATCCTGCTTGTCAGCTAGTGCGGCAGCTTATGCAGGGCTCCTCAGAGGCAGTGCTGTGATGTTATTGGCTGGGCTTGGAGGGGAGAGCTTGCGTTTGCCAGGAAAGCTGAAATGCTTCGAGTCCTGGGGCCTTTATGGGCAGCCGTTGCATAAAAGCGAAAAAAAATGTTTCCTCAGGAGCTGGCTCAGAAGATCAAAGGATACCAGGAGCAAATTGCTTCTTTGAATTCAAAGTGCAAGATGCTGACAATGAAAGCAAAACATGCCACCATGCTGCTGACAGTGACAGAAGTGGAGGGGCTTTCAGAGGGAATGGAGGAGCTGGATTCAGACCTGCTCCCAGCACACCCTGCTCATCCCTCGGTGGTTATGGTAAGGAATGCTTTGGTCTTGGTACTGTTTATCCTAGCTGCTTGCTTTTGCATCATTGCAGTACTCCTGTGTAGCAAATTGCCACAGGTTACATATACATTTTGCTTTTGAAATGGTGGGAAGTGTGGCAAACCAAACAAGTTGCAGCTTCCACTTCCTGTAGTTTGCTTTACATGGGTTTTCAAGACTTCTTCGTAAAGGGTGAAGTTATTTAACAGACATACACCAGAGGAAGTTTTCTGTAAGAAGATGCAAATTCAGTGCTTTTTTGTAGCTGTCAGGATGTAAGAGCAAACACTGAAAAAGTACTGAGTTGCAGGAATGAGATAAAACCAGATTAAATATTATTTCATAACATGATGCAGTGGATAGGTTTTACACACTGTATTTTTAAAGCTCTTATCTTAAAATGTTGATGTGATAATTTACAATATGCTGCTGTATGTTCAGATGAGTGTGTTGGAAATGAAAGCTGCCATAGGCCTCATGTTTAAATTACTCTGCTTTTGTTTGTTTCTAACTGGATCTCATTACAAATATACTGCTGATGCTATTGAGATTTTTATCTGAGTGAAAATAGAGTGCTGATTTCAGGATTTTTCATTGTATAACAGCATTGCGGAAGCAAGAATAGTATGTTGCTACTGGATTGTGCGTATTTTATATTCCAAGTCTATTCCTTGTTCTAACCAGGCCTGGACACCGAGGGCAATACTGCATTATTCTGTAGCTCCTCACAGTATTTCCATATACAGCAGTGATTGCATTAGAACACATACAGCCAAACCCTAATTTGCTATTATTGAGTTGTTTGCTATACAATTTCTTTTAAATTCACTAGGGTACAGGAGAGCATATTTATCCTGAAGTGTGACAAGTAAATGATAACTGTTAATTCAACAAGATTTTTAAGCTGGTAAATTAACAGCATGAAGTATGACCAAATAATGTCGTGGTAATTCTGGCCATGTGTTGTGTGGTTGTTTTTTTTGTTTGTTTGTTTGTTTTTGGTTTTTTGTTTTTGTTTTGGTTTGGTTTTTTTTTTTTGTTTTGATCTCAGTCTAAGTCAAACTTAAGTTGAGGTAACTAATTTTCTTCCTGTGCTCTGGGGTTGCTTTTCCTGTGGCAGATGACTGCTGGTCGCTGTCACACGTTGCTCTCCCCTGTCACTGAGGAGTCTGGGGAGGAGGGAACCAACAGTGAGATTTCTTCTCCACCTGCCTGTCGCTCTCCTTCACCTGTGGCTAATACAGATGCTTCTGTTAACCAGGTACCTCCCTCTTGGCATTCATTCAGCTTTAATCTCAGACATGCATGGTTCCATTCCACAGGTGGTTTATTTAATCTTCTGAAATAATATTTACCTAGAGCTCCAAGGAACTGAGGCTTAACCTCTAATCTAACTGAACCTTCAGGTTCTCATTCAAAATGGATACATATACTGACGTCTGAGTTTAAAATGTATAAATCTGGTGTTAAAGCTATTTGCTATTTTTAAAAATGTATTTTAATTGACAAAGCTCTTGCATGTTGCTACTGTTTTCTATTTATAACCTTATTTTTATTTTGTCAGTAGTACTTAATGGAATCTTGCATCCTGAGACGAAATGCAATTTTGTACTCCACATAATAAAACATTGCATTATGTCCATACATATCTATCTTCCTGTATCAATGGCATTGTAACATTGAAGTCACATGCTGATATCTTAATACCACTGAAAGTATTAACTTTCATGGTTTGTTTCTTTGTTTTTCATGTATTGTTCATTCCATGCTTTCTGTGACAGCCTATTTTAAGTGGCAGATCAGTGAAACCACTGAAGTTAAATTTTTAAATCAAAACTGAGGGGTCTTGCGTTTCTAATAAACAATGAACCTAGCGCATGGAGCATCATGCACATGAAAGCACAGGAAAAATATTAAGCTTTAGAAGCTTAGAGATGAGCCTTAAGAGCAGTCACCACCTCTCTGAATTCATCATGTTGTGGGTTTTGTGGTTGTTTTTTTCAGTTGCGAATTCTTCCAAAATTGACCACTGCAGACTTAAGGGGTAGAATGCATTGTGTTGCATGGCTGAGTAGAATTAGAAAGGTTTCAGCAAGATGCCCACTGATTCCTTCCACTAATTTCAGAGGTACATATGTGCTACAGAAGTTGCTGAATATGGATAATTCATTTTCATGAACTGACATAAGGAAGAATACTAAGGTTAAATAGTAAGACTGGTGACAAAATCTTCAACAGAAAAATAAAAAAGTTATGTAATTAATGAGAAGGATTTTTCTAGTGTTCTGTTGTTTCATATAATCAGATTTTTTCCAGTAAAGTTTACTTACAGTTAAAAGACAGCTATATATTTCAGCACAAAAATCTTATGACAGTGTTAATCAGTGAAATAATTAAGGAACCAAGAGCATCTTGCTTCCCAGTAAATGAAGCCAATATCAGTTCCTTACATTTCTCTGAAAATGTAAAATCAGGCTAACAGCTCCAGTATCTCAAATAATAAGGAAAACCCAGCAAAGATGATGTTGCACCATAAGATGACGTCAAAATGCAAATTTTAGAACCTGTGATTTACTAGGGCAAAATTTAACAAGAAGATGATGGTTTTCATTTAACAGAATATTTTTGAAAGAGATAAAATTGATGGTGTTATAATCTAAAAACCTTACAGATTAAGGTTTCTTCAGTGTGGTTAGTGTTGAAATGATCTGAACATACTAAACAATAAGCGGAAAAGCATTCCAAAATGCAGTGGCTTACAAAATGCTTAGGTTCTCACTTGCATGACATTGAAACTAAAGAAGCAGTAAAAGTGCCAGTGCTGACCATGATGAATGCCCAGGGAGACTTCAAGAAAGAAGGTTGGTTAAAAAAAAAAAAAGAAACAAACCAAAAAAGCCTAGAGGTTAGTTAATTAGGATCTTAAATGTAAGTTAAAAAATGTTATGTATTCACTGAGACTTGGCAGAACTAATTTGAAAATCTTTTGTTATAAAAAGTAGCCAGAATTAAGAGAAAAAAACTCTCACAGGAAGATAACCTGCAAAGTACCAGAAAAAAACATGTGAACAGGAGCTCTAGAAAGTAAAGAATTGCGTTAATTTAGTCTTTGGAAAAGAATTAAAAGATTTTATGAAGTAGGGGGTGAGGAGGAGAAGGTTGGATGTTAAGGCTGTTTTTTAAATTCGTGCCTATCTTTGTACAGTCTTTCATCATAGTTTCCTAGCGTCTCTTAGTGGTGAAATGTAGTTAGTCTGAATTGAGACATCTCTGTGCTATTTTACATTGCTAACAAGTAATGAAAATACAGAACAAACGCCAACTGCATATTAGTGAAAATACTGGTTCTGTGTATTGTGATAGAGTAAAGCAAGACCATAAATACAAGAAAACGACAGATTTAGCACTGTTAGCAGGTGCCCAGGTTGCTGGTTTTGTACTGAAACTCCTCTAAGAACAATGGGGTGCAGGGGGGGAACTATAAAAATGTTAACTGTAAGAAAGCTGAAGAATTTCATAGTATACATTTCAGCAATAAATAACAGTCCTTCAATGCAGTTTATTTTGATATATAGCAAAATCAGACACTTTGTCTGCTGCAGTACTGAATGGGAAGCCTTTGGAGTTAAAACTTCTCACCTTTACCCAAAGGTATAGTTGATTAAAGTTTGGCACATTTTAAAAAACTTTTTTTTCCAGATGGATAGTGCAGCACAATTGAATTGCAAAAACTGAAGTGTTGTCAAAAAGCCTTTGAAACCACAGCTGATGCTGTGATTCAGGTCTTCAGGACTGGGTCACTATTAAATGTCTTTTTATCTCCTTGTACACAGCCTACTTGATCATTCTCCTTCCATTACAAAGACTCATCTAGAGTGCAACAGCCCTTGTTAAATACCCTTTGAAATCTAAATACACCCTTTGCTCCTACATCCTAACAACAAAGCTTGAGTACTGTTCTTTGGCTAATTTTCACAAAAGCGGGCATGATATGTTAGGTCCTTTTAGGGGCAACAAAATCTATTACTTGTAAGAACATCTGGATTCACACTACCATTATCTGAAAGCTCTGTCAAAAAGAAACTGTCATGTATATTCCAGAAAGTAGTTGAAAAGATGGAGGAAGGGGTTGCTTTTCCTTCTCTGTAAAAGCAAGCTCTTTATTCTGGAAACTATAATTAAGAAGTCTCAGAAGCTCAGCTTTTCTATTGGTCTTGAGAGAGGGCTAGCTAAGGGCTGGAGAGTAGCTGCCGATAAGGCAAAATGAGAAGTTGCCTGCGCTGGTGCAATTTTTCACTGTGACATGGAAAGATCACTTGTGGTCAGAGTAAAAAATTCTGAAATCGCAGTAATGAATGCTGTGCTGAGCTGTTATCTATTCCCTGTTATCTCATGGACATCAGAAATAACTTTTATCATGAAATTGTTCAGTTTTCTCTACTATTGCCTCAGAAGGGTACCTCATCCGCCACTTTTGGACAGTTTGATGGGAGTGACCTTGTTCCTGTGCTCTTCCAGAGCTGCTTTTTTTTTGTTTTGTTCACATACGGTATTAGATAAGATGGTGAAATTACATTGGGAAATAAAGATTCTGCTCCAAGTTAGGATCGTAATTATACTCAGAGCTCTAGTACCCCAGATATAGTCTTGTGTAGTACCTAACTTGTATACACCTATACAGAATCACAGAACGATTGGGGCTGGAAGGGACCTCTGGAGGTTGTCTGCTCCAGCACCCTTCCTCAAGCTAGGCCACATACAGCAGGTTGTCTGGGACTGTATTCAGGTGGGTTTTGAGTATCTCCAAGGATGGAGACTCTGCAACTTCTGTGGGCAGCCTGTCCCAGTGCTCAGTCACCCTTACAGTAAAAATGTGTTTCCTGATGTTCAGAGGGAACCTCCTGTGTTTCAGTTTGTCCCCATAGTCCCTTGTCCTGTCACTGGGCAACATTTAAAAAAGCCTGGCTCTGTCTTCTTTGCAGTTTCCTTTCAGGTATTAAATAGAGTCATTAAATCATTTAGGTTGGAAAGGATCTTTAAGATCAAGTCCAACCAATAATCAAGCACTGCCAAGTCCACCACTAAACCGTGTCCCTAAGCACCACATCTACAAGTGTTTTAAATGCCTCCATGGATGGGGACTCAACCATTTCCCTGGGCATCCTGTTCCACTGCTTGACAAATCTATTGGAGAAGAGGTTTTTCCTAGTATCCAATCTAAACCTCTCCTGGCACAGCTTGAGACCATTTCCTCTTGTCCTATCACTTGTTACTTGGGAGAAGAGACCAACACCTACCTTGCTACAAACGCATTAAACAAAACTGGCCCCAGTACTGGGCCCTGGAAAAAAGCCACTTACTCGATTTAACTCCTTTCACTCTTTGGGAATTTATATTTATACACGCACTCTTACATTTGCAGTACAGTAAAGGGTCTGCGGTCTTTTTGAAGGATAGCTCTGTAAGCTCCTGGTGAAAGGCACTTTATTTTCTCTCAGTCATGTTGCTCAACATGCTGAATTTTCATCCCTATCCTACAAGGTCAGGAGCAAGGAAGTTTGTAATCACTGGAGGAGGATTTTCCAAGTAAACTTTCCAGTAGATTTTGAGCAACTAGGGGCATTTACAGATGCAAAGTTATTGAGGAAACTGGATAATAGTTGCTGTGTTACATGGTCTGGACATAGTTCACAAAGTAAGGCTACTAAGTGAGAAGAAGGAAGACTGCAGCGTTTTTCACCTTCCAAATAGATGTGGTGGTAACTCTTATTACACGGTTTTGTTTTAAAAAATCCTTGTTGTCAAGTCTGCTTTCATGACTTATATATACTGTGCATGTTTCCTTAATTTTAAATTTTCTGTATATCTTTTTAATTGTCACCTGCAATAGTTGAAGGAATCCCCATACACTGAGTATGGAATGTCTGCTGTGAAACAAGTTCCACCCTGGATTTTCAATGGCAGTTTGAGCATTTTCCCCTTTCTCGTAGCAATTCTGGTTCCTTTTCCCACTATCTTTTGCAAGTTAGCCGAGAGTATCTTTGTTTGAAAGCTCACTATAAGCTAGTGTTTTGTACTCTTTCTTACATCATTGACTAGTCCTTCAACATATTCCTTTTTTGGTTCATCTGTTGCCTTCTCTGTATTCTTTAAAATGACTTTCTTTGTGACCTACCATGCCATAACCCACTGTCTGTTGCGATGATGCTAGAACAACACTCTCACTTATAGCACTCCCTTCCCAGCCTTTCCATGTCTGTCTATAGTTGCCTCCTGTGTCTCCCAGCTAATATGATCATGAAAAAAATGTATCTACAGTGCTCTTCATAGTGAAGCTCCAGGCCATGCTCAGTGTTCTACTCTTTAATATTTGTTTACTGTGTTGCTCAGAGGTTTTCTGGTGTTTTTTGCTTTTTTGGGGGTTTTATTTTAATGGACATACAATGGGACAGTATGTGGGGGGAATGTTACGTAGCATCTTTCAGTTTGAAAGTGCCATAACGTACTTCATGCTTGTAGGACATTGCTTATTACCAAGCCTTATCTGCTGAACAGTTGCAGACAGAAGCTGCTAAAATTCAACCCAGCACTTCAGCCACCCAGGAGTTTTATGAACCAGGCCTAGAAACAGCTACTAGTGCCAAACTGGATGATTTGCAGCGTTCTTGGGAAACGCTGAAAAATGTGGTAAGTCTTCATTTGAAGGTTTACAAAAAATTAGATAGTTTGCAAGGAATAAAATGTAAAGAACTGGTTTATTTAGTATTCTTCTCTGCAATTCTTGGTTTTCAAGCAGAAACAGGAATTGTCGGTTGTGATGTTATATTACCTTTGTTCTTTCTTTGGAAGCCTGTGTTGGATGGACCTCCATTAAGTCATTAAGGCTAATGACCAATATTTCTGAAGGCAACTACTGTGAAGACTACATTGCATAATCTAACAGGGAAATCCACTCATACTGGATGAGCTGGCAAAAAAAGGCCCAAGAATTCAGTTCCCCCAAGTACTGAGTCAACACATTTCTACATAGTAGTGCAGCATAATAATTCAGTGAAGTATGACAATGGTCAAGTTTTTGGTTGCATGCTATAAATTTTAACTCTTTGCAGAGGCACATTGGCTATTGTGGGATATTAAGAACTATACATCTAGCAAATAGTGCATATCCACATGTTTGAGTACATACAGTCTGAAATAAATAATCCTAGATAATGTATACTTCTGAAAACTTGTGGCAAGTTCTTGGATTTAGTCTGGTGAGTCTAGAGGTGTAAGAAGCAGAAGAAAGAGTAAATTCTATATCGGAGGTCAGAATTTGTACATTTCATTTCTTTTCAGATAAGTGAAAAGCAGCGTACCCTCTATGAAGCTCTTGAGCGTCAGCAGAAGTATCAGGACACACTCCAGTCTATATCCACAAAAATGGAGAGCATTGAGATCAAACTAAATGAGAGTCTGGAACCAGCCAAAAGCCCAGAGAGCCAGATGGCTGAACATCAGGTAAAAATTTACATGTGACAAATAGAGGGAGGGTGTGCATTATGTGTGTATCTTTCGTTCCCTTTTTTTCAGAAATCAGTATTCTTCACAGCTGAATGCCTCAAAAACATGCATTAGTTGTATGAAACTTCTGTTAACTGGCTTTCTGGACTTCCTGCTGTTCTAAAGATGATGTAATGTGGATTCTTTTAATAAAGAACCTTTTAAAAAAGTAAACTAAATTGTAAGAGTTTGTCCAATCAAAATTTTCAGCAAAATCTTTTGTAAAGATGGTGTTCACTGATAGCTACAGATACTGTTCTTCAGCATCAGTGCTACTAGCATACATTGGACTATTTATGATGTTTCCAGATTTACTAATATCATAACCAATACTGATGCATGTTAAATTGATCTAAATACAATCTTTGCTTTGTTGAACAAAGCAATTTAAAGCACACAAACAAAATCCCTCCCAAGGGAAGTCTTGAGAAATGGCATCCTGAATAAGAGAATATTTTGTCAACTAACCAGTCTGACATCTGTCCAAGTTCTAATCAACTAAGCCTTCTATTTGATAGCTTGAAGCTACGTGGTAGGGCCAGTTTTCATTTCAGTAGGAGCTCCATGAACTGAAAAAGGATGACTTTTGGCTTTTGTAGCACTGTCTTATGTCCTGTGCATCCAGTGTGTATACTGTCGGACACGAAGGTAGAGTATCTGCTCTAAGGTTTTGGTAATGCACCATCCTTTTGTAGGTATCTTGGAAACTGATCTATGGGATAATAATGATGGTAGAAACTTCTTCTACACCATGGAGTTAATTCCTGGATGTTTACTTATATTGCTGGGTGTTCTTTGTGGAATTAGTAAGTTTCAGGCTGGAAGTTAACTCATGCCCCTATTTCTCTCTCACAAACACTCACTAACTTGTTCATCGTGTTCACTGTATCTACTAGAATACCCTGCATAAATTTTTTTGAATAATAGATCTGTATGTACAGTATTTCAAAAAGACTTCCTTTTGGTGATATGTTTAAAATTTCAGGTTAAGTAATTAAATCCACATTTCAGTTGTTGGATGTATGATCCTGGCTTAATCACCTAAAAGCAGGACTCAGACTCTACCAAACCAGCAGTGATATATTGCTGTACTCTGTGTTCCTTATGCTCCCTTGGGACAGCTATCTTGAATTTTTTATTAAGGCTCCTGAGATACTTTCTTCTCACTGATGAATGAAGCAAATACTTCCTCTCGTCTCATTTCTAAATAGGCTTTGATGGATGAGATTTTGATGTTACAAGAAGAGATCACTGAGCTTCAGACATCATTAGCCCAGGAACTGGTTTCAGAACCACTGGATGCAGAAGCTGCTGATCAGCTGGCATTGCAGTCCACTCTCACGGTCTTGGCAGAACGAATGGCCACAATTCGAATGAAAGCATCAGGAAAACGACAGTTATTAGAGGTACAACTATAGAAGTGGGTCATGTTCCAGATTTTGAGAGCCACTTTTGGCAGACATGTACTTTCACCAAAGTTCTTAGTCACCACTAAGTGATGAACAGGGGCAGAGCAGTTGATGTCATCTACCTGGACTTCTGTAAAGCCTTTGACACTGTCTCACATGACATCCTTGTCTCTAAGTTGGAGAGACATCAATTTGATAGGTGGACCACTGGGTGGATAAAGAAGTGGCTGGATGGCCGCACGCAAAGAGTAGTGCTCAGTGGCTCAATGTCCAGCTGGAGACCAGTAACGAGTGGTGTCCCCCAGGGATCGGTGTTGGGACCGGTCTTGTTCAACAACTTTGTGGGTGACATGGACAGTGGGATTGAGTGCGCCCTCAGCAACTTTGCCGATGACACCAAGCTGTGTGGTTCGGTTGATACATTGGAGGGAAGGAATGCCATCCAGAGAGACCTTGACACGCTTGTGAGGTGGGCTGATGCCAACCTGATGAAGTTTAACCATGCTAAATGCAAAGTCCTCCACCTGGGTCGGACCAGTGCCAGGCACAGCTACAGACTGGGCGGGGAGGAGATTGAGAGCAGCCCTGCGGAGAAGGACTTGGGGGTGTGGGTTGATGAAAAAATGAACATGAGCCGGCAGTGTGCGCTTGCAGCCCAGAAGGCCAACCGTATTCTGGGCTGCATCAAAAGGAGTGTGACCAGCAGGTCGAAGGAGGTGCTCCTGCCCCTTTACTCTGCTCTCGTGAGACCTCACTTGGAGTATTGTGTGCAGTTCTGGTGTCCTCAACATAAAAAGGAGATAGAACTGTTAGAACAAGTGCAGAGGAGGGCCACGAGGATGATCAGGGGACTGGAGCACCTCTCGTATGAAGATAGGCTGAGAAAATTGGGGCTGTTCAGCCTGGAGAAGAGAAGGCTGCGTGGAGACCTCATAGCAGCCTTCCAATACCTGAAGGGGGCCTATAGGGATGCTGGGGAGGGACTCTTCATTAGGGACTGTAGTGAGAGGACAAGGGGTAATGGGTTTAAACTTAAACAGGGGAAGTTTAGATTGGATCTGAGGAAGAAATTCTTTACTGTGAGGGTAGTGGGGCCCTGGAATGGGTTGCCCAGGGAGGTTGTGAATGCTTCATCCCTGGCGGTGTTCAAGGTGGGGTTGGACATAGCCTTGGATGGCATGGTTTAGTGGGAGGTGTCCCTGCCCGTGGCGGGGGGGTTGGAACTCGATGATCTTGAGGTCCTTTCCAACCCTTATTATTCTATGATTCTATAATTGAAAAAGTAAATTTAGTTCTGCTCATTTTTCACAGTTCCTTTCACTAATAAATTATCACTCTTTTTAACAAACCGCTTATCTTAATGCTAGGTGGTAAGCAACCAGAAGGAACTTGGAAACACACTTCAGGAGTTATGTAATATATACATATAAAAATTTATTTGGTTTTTAATATCCACATTGTCATTTTCTCAGTAGGTACCCTTGGTATTCCTTGTTCTCCACAGGAGAAGTAATGAAGTGCAGATATCAAAAGTCATGTTACTGACAATAAAATTTTAAGGAGTCACCTCTCTGAGAAGGGGGAAAGCCTAAAACAAGAAATAACACCTCTTCTAAACTGTTCCATTATTGTCTGTGCTCATCTTACCAGTGATTGGTATGCAGATGTTTATCATGAAAGATGCACCCCTTTATTTCTTTGTCTACCAGCTTTACCAAAAATCTTTCAAAACTAAAGTGATTTTTTGTAAAAGTCCTTTGTGTATAAGAATGTTGCTGTGTGAATTATACAGGTGAGAACATACATTTAGGCTAATGCTGGCTTCATTAGTTTGGCTACTTGGAACATTGCAGGGCAGCTTTGCTGCTGTCCTGCTAAGAACTGCAGCAGTGAATTCACAAACACAGCAACTGCTGCCTTTGTTATTTCCAGCATCAATTGATTCTGAGAGACTGAGTGTGAATTGACTCTGTGGAACTAAGCCATGGTTAGTTGCTGGCTGGATTTAAACCACCACACTGGGTTACAGGGGAGTCCCAGGATGCATGAATTGCATTAGCTCTGTACAGTGACCTGGATAAGTCCAGAGAAAATATCTTTGTTATTCTTTAAAAACTGCACTGAGTTTTTTCCTTCGTGGAATAAAAATCACTTTTCTGTAAAAATAAGGGACTAGAAACAGAATGAGGATCTTACAAGCTGCTTGGTAGTACTTAGGAGGAGATGCCAACTAATAATTTCAAGGTAAAGCATGAGTCAGATACACTACTATCAACTCTTGTTAAAATTCTGAGTTACTTCGCTATAATAGCAAATATGTATGGTAATTCGACAGTATTCAGTAATATAACCTGTGCACTTTGTAGCTCTGATTTCACTCATAAAATCTGTCAGAATACTGCAGGAATGTAAATTTAGCAATGCAGATGGAACAGGTAATGAAAACATGTTGCTGTTGAGGGTGTGGATTGCTAATATTGTTCTTTCTCTGGACCTAATATAAATACCTAGAGCTTGAGAACTGTTCAGCTCTGGGTTATTTGAGGCTCTTAACAACTATCATTATTCTTTAAATTATTCTAACATGTAATTATTTATTTCCCATTAAAATAAAGCATTCAGAGAAGCTGTGCAAACATGTCCCTCTCTGATGGATTTGCCTTGCACAAACAAGTCTGAATTTCCTCACAGAAATGTGGTAGGTTGACCCTGGCCAGCAGCCAAGCACTCACCCTCACTCCCCTCTCCTGTGGAGTGGGGAAAAAGTAGCAGGCAGGCAAAAATATTCATGTATCGAGATAATAACAGCTTAATAGGGTAAGGAAAAGCTGTGCGTGCAAGCAAAGGAAAATGAAGAGCTTATTCACTACTTCCCCATCAGCAGGTGTATGTTTAGCCACTTTCTTGGAAAGTAGGGTCTCACCATATTGTTCTTTGGGAACACAAATACCATTAACACAAATGGCTCCTTTCCCCCAACCCTTTTACCTGGGCTTTTATTTCTGAGCATGAGCTCATATGGAATATCCCTTTGGTCAGTTCAGTTTAGCTGTGCTGGCTATGTCCTCTCTCAACCTTTTGTCCTTCCCAGCCTACTGGCCTTTGTGAGGAGCAGTTGGAAAGAAATCCTTAGTTCTGTGCAAGCATTGTTCAGCAGTAGCCAAAACATTGCTGTTATCAGACAGCCGCAGTTGCAAAAAGCACAGTACTCTACAGGCTGCAGTGAATTTAACTTCATCCTAGCCAGATCTGGTGCAATCTTCTCTTGTTCCGTAGTATTTGTAGCATGCTTAGGTTCCACATTATCTGATACACCTAGGTATCCTCTGACCATCCCATTCTATCTGTTTCTTATTCTTGAAATCCTCTCTACTCTCTCCAAAGCTCCATATTTCACTTGTTCTTGGAAGCCTAGAACTGGACACAGCGCAACACTTAATGCAGCCCAGGGCACTGTTAGCCTTCTTTACCACAAGGGTCCATTGGTAGCTCGTGCTCCAGTTGGTGTCCACCCAGGATCCTTTTGTGCCAAGCTGCTTTCCATCCAGCGTATACTGCTGCCTGGGGTTGTTCCTTCCCAGGTACAGGACTTTGCACCTCCTTTTATTCAACTTCATGAGGATCTTGTCAGCTCCTTTCTTCAGCCTGTTGGGATCCATCTGGTGTATCAAACACTTCTCCCATTTTGTGTCTTCAGTAAACTTGCTAGGGTTGTTAGTGGCCTTTCACTAGACCTTGTTCCCCTGATCTCCACCCACTGGGCCCACCTGTTCAGCCTGTTCTCAAATTCATATGGGAGTATTAAAGGGTAAGCAAGTCTTGCAGATCACTCTGTCTGTCCAATGTATAGATCAGCTGGTGGATGGAGCCAGGGCCTCTGTATTGCTGCAAAGCTGTTACAGCAGCCATTGGACATTAATGTCCTTCCACACCCCATGGCACAGGCATCCTTCAGGAGGCCAGACAAGGTAGACAGCTCTTCATACTTCTTTTTACACTCAGTAGCTACACCAGAGACACACCACTACTCTGTTGGTACTTGAAGTACTGATCTTTTGCCTCTCTTGAGAGAAAATAAGGTAGCCTGCAGCTCCCACAAAAGGCAAAGCTGCTGTCCTTTCCCTGCAGCCCAATCCCAGTGCTATGCCTCTGTGTATCTTTTCCTGTAAGCAAACAGTGCTGTGCTAGTTGAGCAAACTGAATTAATGTAGGGGAGAATCCAAAGGAGAGCAGCAAGAGGAGGCAGAAAAGACTTCACCTTTAGAAGGCTATAATAGCAGAGATTTACTGAAAGAAGTAGAAATACAGTGGCTGAAACAAAACAGAATTTCAGTCACCAGAAACTCATGCTCATCAATTGAAAGCAATAACATTTTGTCAAGGTTTCCAACTTATCAAAGAAAGGGCTTATTGTAGCTTGAAAATAATATATAGAAGTTATGGAAGGTAGAGAGGGTTGTGGGGCTTTTTTTGGCTTTTTTCTTTGGTTGGTTTTTTTAAGTGACTGTTGTAGTGTATTTCTTTTATAAAGTAAAATGTAATTTGTACCTCTAGGAGAAACTGAATGAGCAGCTGGAAGAACAACGGCAAGAGCAGGCTCTTCAAAGGTACCGTTGTGAAGCTGATGAGCTTGACCACTGGCTACTAAATACCCGTGCAACACTTGACAGTGCTCTGGTTACTCCTGAGGAACCTATGGACATGGAAGCACAGCTGATAGACTGTCAGGTAAAATTATCAGTCCTGAAATGTTTAGGCAAACAGGATTGACATAGCTTTATCTGAGTGAAAAGTCAAATATGGAACATTAACATGAAGACAATTAATTATTGATTGGGATGAGCCAGCATATTAATGGGGAGATTTTTCTGAGCTCCTTAGCACCTCCTATACGCTCAATTATCTTCATCACTGATTTGTGAAATTAAATATAGCCTATTCTTAATTCCTTATTCAAGATTGCATAGTGCTTTGGAAAGCACATGCAAACACAGCAGTAGAAATCCAAGATATCTGGACTGCAAGAACGCTTGTGTTCACTGCAGTTGTGGTTTTTGCTCCAGTACAGCTAGAGCTGTTGAGCAGCTCCGTTGCTAGGCATGCAAACACCTGCATTGTACTTTCTTACTCCTCCTTTTCCACCTGAAGAATACACTCACACTAGCAGCAGTACCTGGGACAGTGTTGTATTTTCTTCAGGGCTATTCCCTAGCTGTAGTCAAAAGTAAACTATAATCCTCAGTAGTTAATATTATCAGCCCGAAATGCAAAACAACAGAGGAAAAACATTTTGCTGCATTAGTCGGTTCATATACTTTTACTAACAAGACTTGGATCAATTGTAACATACAGTTTCTCAAATTAGTGGGAGTTTTCCATTTTTAAATGAGGGTTTAGAACTATATGATCGTTATAACTAAAATTGGAAGATAGACAAGAGACAGATGGACAAACGATCCTCTTTCATATAAAAGAATATTGGCCTCTTATCAACTGAGGATCTCAACTGTTTTAGGGTAAATGGGAGTTAAGTTCCTGTAAGTAGGATGAATTCAGCATCAGGTTAAGTTTCCACTGACACAGCTTCATTATTGGAATTTTCAGGCAGCTCAGTCTTGTGTGTTCTTTCATCACTCATCCTTAGGAACTGTTGTTGTATATAAATAAGCCCTGTGAACTTAAAGCAGTTTTGGGGTTTTTTTAATATAATTAATAGAAAACACAAAAAGAACAGTTAACTTTGTAGAAAAGTTAATTCTGTTGTTCTTTTGCTTGTTCTTAACATCTTAATACAGTAAGCTTTATATAAAGTTCTATATTGTTTCCACTTCTTAGAGACTTTACCCATCTTGTATGCATTCTTTCAGGTGAAATATTTATAAGTTTATACTAGATGGTTGCTATGGATGCAAAAACATTTGATGTCAGGTTAGTTTTTTTCTCAAGAATTGTGTGAGCTCTGATTTTGGAAGATCAAAATATGCACTATGTCTGTAATACACACATAGTTAATAGAGTGTCAAGGAAGTAGCTTTTGAGAATAAACATGCCAGAGCTTTGTCACTTTAAGTCTCTCTTTAGACTAAAGAGGATTATACAGAAATCCTTAAGTCCATCATGCACCAATCAGAAAGAGCAAACAGTGAGAAGAGAAGCTTATCAACCTAGCCAGAGCAATGCAAAGGAGGAGGTAGGAAGCATTGCACTAAATGTACATGAAAGAAGAGGAAAGTAACTCTAGCTGCATGCTGTTTTTTTTCTTATGATGGATATCAGTCTAGCATCTTAGGCACCCCTACCTTTAATGTGCAAATAAAGAGCATCTCCTCCACAACAAATCTTTTGTTTCAAATAACTTTTAATTTCCTGTTTTTTAAAAGATTGCAAACAGAAATGGCAAAGGCAAACATTTGCAAGCATATTCCTAAGGACTCTGAAAGGGACTGGAAGACAAAGCAATGATAATCTGACTTGCCCTTAGCTTGGTGACGGGTGAGGTAGGCCACAGATTGTCTTGCTGGAAAGCGTGACAGGTGCTGGGAAATGTATGATTTTGGTTCTTTGTTTTTGCTGCTGCAGAACATGCTGGTTGAAATAGAGCAGAAGGTGGTAGCCTTGTCAGAGTTGTCTGTGCACAATGAGAACTTGCTTATGGAGGGGAAGGCTCATACCAAGGACGAGGCAGAGCAGCTGGCTGTGAAACTCAGGACACTGAAGGGCAGCCTTCTGGAGCTGCAGAGAGTACTCCACGACAAGCAAATCAACATTCGGGTAAGTGTCTTTTTTCAGCTGGTTTCACGGTGGGCATGAGGTTGGGGGATTTCATAGCAGTTTTATGCAACTGAGCAAAGGAGTAGAAATATTTTACTGATTTAGATTGAGCTGTTCATCTTAAGTTAGTAAATGGAATTACACCCCAAAATAAATAACTGCTTAGCAAGCTTTAGTTAATCATTTCTAAGTTGCCGGCACTGCTTCGTGGTGAAACTATCCTAACCTCACTGTCTTCATTGAAAAGACAGAAGTGAAGAAGCTAAATGATTAGCTTGGTCTGAATATACTCTATTCGTGTTCCCAGTCCCTTTAGATTACATGTGCTCTGAGGCAGGATCTCTTCCCCAGCAAAAGAACAGTGCTTTCTTCCATACAGCATGAACTAAACAAAACAGACAGCATCAAGATAAAGAAACATTTTGAATGTGTCTATATATATATATATATATATGGCTAATACTTAGTGGCATCATTATACCAAACAAAGTATTACAAAAAGGAAGGTGCATTTAACCTCAGTCTTGTCTTCGGTTTCTATTCCTAGCAGCATTGGTCTGCTTTATTTAACAGTTGTTTTTGGTCATTCTTTAGGTTCAACTAGCATGTGGAGACCTGAATGCATACAAGAAACCCTACTGTGTAATGTGTCTGAGTGGTTTTGAATTTGCTTGCCCTGGTGTGACTCCCTTCCCCCTTTTCTTTTACTTCTTTTCTGGGCTTTGCTGTGCAAATTAAACATGATAAGCTTCAAAGATTTCTAGCTTGTAATGCAGATTAAAGTCTACTGAAAGGTTAGCTTGAAAAGTCACTTGACATGCTAAGAACTATTTTTAGTCCAAAGCAACTGGATAACTATAAAACTTCACATAGCTTCACCAAAAAAAAACCCAACAAACACACACGAAAAAAAATAAAGGGGAAGAGAAAAAAACAGGTATTTATTCCTATTGCCTCTAAGATGAAGTAACTTTAATGTTATTCTTGCACATTAAACCTCATGATTAGGCAAATGAAAAGTGTCGTCAACAGCATGTAGGCATATTACAGTATATTCTGATGTCTTGTGAATGGAAAGGGCATCGCAACCTTTTTTGATTCATTTTAAAGTAAGCATTTTAAAATGCGCTGCATTTTAGAATACAGTGATGTGGTTTAGTTTCCTTAAACTTTTAAGATTTTTGAACGCTCTGCTAATATTGAAAGTAATAAAATAATTTCCAGATGTAGAATATGAATCATTTAAGATGCTAGATGCATGCAAGATTTAGGTTTCTTTATGAATTGCAAACCTTTTTTTGTTTTTTTACTTCACTTACAGATCTTGGAAGAAAATAGATATAGGCAATATAACATTTTCAAATTGTCGTTGATCAATTTTTCTTCAAACGAGAAATTCTATAATGTTTTTTAACAACAATGAGGCATAAAGTATTTATTATGAACTGAGGCTCAGAGTGTCAGATGCCCAAAAAAGCACTAACTCTATCTACTGCCATTATTAACCCTGAGAAACATTATATGTTGACAGTGCTGTTGCTCATGTATGTGAGAAACTCAGACCTATATATGTCTCTAGATTTGCTGATAACCTTGTAATTGTTCAGAGGCATAGAGCAACCTGCACCCAGAAAAGGATATTCCCAAGTTACGCTGAAAGACCAAGAACATTGTAAAGACTGAGTTACATTTTCCTTAAAGCACTATTTCAGCATATCTGTTACTCCTTTGGCACAAAGCTTTTTAGAAGCCAGTGTGAGATGCTGTGACTTCCTTGGAGCAATTTCAGTTTTTCTTCCAATTTTAATTAATGAATGTCTCTAACAACATGGAAAAAGTGATTTAGAGACCAAGTTCTTTATTCATAAAATGAAGCAGTGAAAATAATCAAAAACGTGCTGGATCAGGAGAGTTCCAGACCCATTGTTTCCAAATATAGCATCTTTCAAGCACTTTGAAAGATATACAAAACGTTGTGTTATTACTGTTATCTACTAAATTCTGTGACTTAGGGGCAATAAAAATAAATAGACTCCTTAAAAGCACCCAAAGAAGTAGAATGGATTCTGCAGGAAAAAAACAAAAACAAAACTCAAAAAACAATAAACAGATAGTCTGTGGGAGTGATGATTTAAGTTCCACAAGACAAATATGCTTGAGATAAGTTTATACAATTCTAAACTCCTTTGAAAGATCAATTCTATTACATTTTCTTCAGGGATTTTCCTATTATTTCTGTGCTGGAGTGCATAGTCCCCAGGAATGACAGCTTCAAGCATTTATTTCCTGGCTTTTTTAGGGGACATGTCATATAGTTTCTTGAGACAGAATTCAAATGAAAATGCAAGTGCATTTTTTTTTTAATTTATATTCTGTGACTTGAGAATGATAAAATCTGGTTCACAAATAATTTTGGTCTAAAAAGCGTATACGATAATATATTTGCAAAACCTCATTGCATCCACAATACTACAATCCTTTTTACCCACTGCTATTGCAGGAACTGAGGGCCTACTCTTTCTTTGCCTTAGCATAACTCCAAAATGGTAGCTTCTCAACCCTCTTCCCAGAGAAGAGGAAACTCAAAATATGACTGAAATCAACCAGGCTGCCCAAATGCCATAAAGAACTAGATACTGGTCTCTAAAGGAATTTACAAGGAGAACAGGTGTTGTCCCTAGAAGCAGATTTTTTATTTTTATTTTTTTTCAATATACAGAATGATTGGGGGATTTTTCCTCATTTTTAGTAGGAAAAAAAAATCTGGATCCTCTTTATCCCTCCCATAATATTTTCTTTGCCTAATCTGATATCCTGTAATCATATTGGTTACACACCAGTCACATCAGCTTTTCTAGAAACTTGTTCTCACAAAGTGTCACAGTTTACCTGCAAACTCAATCCTTACTGAAACAAAGCTATTTCATAGAGCAAGAGCTAATGGTATAACATCGTGTGGTTTCATCTCTCTTACTGTCTTTACTTTTCATGTCCTATAATCTTCCGTTACATGGCTGTGTTTCTGTCAACTGCGGATGGAGTTACGTACGTAGTGATACATACATTTTGGCCAGATTGTCAACCAGCATTCTCTTAAGTTAGGAAGCAAAAAAAAAAAAAAAGCTTTAATTAAACTAAAAACCTGGCAGGAACAACGCACTGATTCCCTGAATCAGAAGTTAAAGCTGCATCCTCCATTAAAGATCAGTGCTGGGTTTTAGAAGTTTTCAGAAACACATCAGTCCATGGTCTCTGACCTTTGGTTCATCTGGGTGCAGTGACGCATGTTTGTTTTTTACATTTTTTAGGGATGCTTTCTTGCTGCAATAACCAGTAGAAGTCAGAAGTCGAGTCGTTGCTCGCTTCAGAGTTTGTGAGCCAGTAACTTGAGGTGGAAGGTGGAACTACATGAGGGTTCGGGTTGATAAGCTGGGCTTGCCAGCTGTCTAGCAGTATAAAAAAGATTTCGTAAAAATCTTTGTTTTTCTTTTAAAGCAAGGATCATTACAAGACAAGGAGGAGAGTGATCTTGACTTTGGTTCCTCACAAAGCCCCAATGTCCAAGAATGGCTGGCACAAGCAAGAACTGCTCGCTCACAGCAACAGCAGAGCACCCTGCAGCAACAGAAAGTTAGTGTTTTGCATTTCTGTTACTCCCATCTCAGATGTGCTTAACACTATAGCTGAGCCATTCTTGTTAATGTTTCCACTGAAATCTTCTGTTTCTTACTCAGTGCTTTTGTAATGATACATCTGAGCTCACTATATCTGTTAGAGCCAGGCAGACAAGACTTCCTTGGTGACCATGGTCAAATCACTTAATCACTCTGTACTTCCATTGTTGATCAGTAGAATTAAACTGAATCAACCCTTAAAGTTACTCTAAAGAGATGACAGTAATTCCTTAAAGTAGTAATCAACACTGTCTTTATAGAAGCTAAGATACATTACAAGGTGTATTGTGATACAGACATCCTCACTAGGTTAGGTTCTTGAAACTGCACTGGATTGATCAATTTGTTCAACAATGCAGTTTATGTACCCATTTTTTTCTGTGTCCCCGTGTGGAGTTTTGCACTGCTTTTTGTACTTAAAAAAGCCGTATCATGAACAGCTCAACTGTCTTTGCATGACAGTTATAAAATACAGACATATCCTACTAAAGCAAAAGCAATCTGTCTAAGGTTCATTTTGGTTTTTGTAACTTGCTATGCTAGGAACTGGAGCAAGAGCTGGAGGAGCAGAAGAATCTGCTTCGGTCAGTAGCATGCCGTGGAGAAGAAATCTTAACACAGCATGGTGCTCCAGAAGGCGTGTGTATAAGGTGTGCTTTCATGTGTTCTTCTGCGAAGTAAATTTTTATGACTCTGCTTTGTCATTCTTATGTTTGCATCCCCTTCTGCATATAATCCTAGAATTTTTGTTTTATACAGCACCTGCTATACTGGAGTTGTGGTTTACAATTCAGGGGTCTGATAATATAACTGATACAAGCTGTTTTCTGCTAATAGATCACTTCCAGCATTTAGAAATTCTTTTATTCTTAATATCAAGCATCATACTAAAATTACAAACTAGTATGGGTCAGTAGACAAGCAGTGGATCAGTTACTATAACTTTATGGTACAGCACTGGTGTGTGAATCATAGCTGATGTCTAAAACATTGTAGTCTGCCAAAGTCCAGACCATAAGGGCAGTTCATGAGGCAGCAGAACCAAGACTTGCACATAGGGAATTTAAGCTGTACTCAGTGTGTTTTCCTCAGCATTTGTGTTAATTCAGTGTTGTGGTTTATTACAATGCCAGAAAGTTATTATCTCCTCTCTTTGAGACTTCCTTCTGTTGCATGATCTTATAGTATGTAAACAAACACAAAAATCAAACAGTTAAAGATGAACTTCACTCGCTGTTTACCAAAGCTAAACTCATGTTTCTGGCATTTTGAGAGAGGAGGTGCTGGAGTCAAAAAAAGTCAAAACTTTAAAAAGTATCATAGAACTTAAATGTAGAATTTCCTAATTGAAAGATGAAATAAACACCTTATATAGTTAGAGCTTTTGTATTTGTTAAACCTTTATGCATGTTCCCGTTCAGTGAGAAGCCTAATAAACTTTCTGAGGAACTGGTCTTGGAAGGTGAGAAGCCATCATCTGAAGAACAGATGAAAGTGAAATGGGAAAGCCTGAACCAGGAATTCCATACAAAGCAGAGACTGCTTCAGAAAGCTCTGGGACAAGAACAGCTGGTAGCTATTTTTAATGTCTCTTTGCATTTTCTCTATGAAAGCAGTTGTCACAGCATGAGGTACAGTGTTTCCATAGAAGATGTATTAAGGTGATGTAGTTACTGCAAAGAATATGGAACAATTTCTTTTTGTGACATCTTTAAAAAATATTGAATATTGGCACTAGCACTGTTCTCTTTTCAAGTGATTTGAATTGTACTACCACTCAGGTACACTAGAAAGGAAAAAAGGGCTCAGACAAAATTTTGACCGACTTATCTAACACAGGGTAATTCTGTAACAAATTGGAATTGACAGTACTCTGGCAAGAACTTAGAGGAAAACCTGATATTTGCAGTTTGAATGTATTGGTTACATTCAGTTCTTGACCTTAGTGGGTATGTTACAAAGAAAGAAGCCATTTCAGCCACAGAATTTTTACTGAAAAAACCAGGGATTAATCAGCTAAATCAGGGGCAATACAAGATCTGTATTAACATACATCCTGGATTTTATTGCTAATACACTTAATGTCTATTCTTTATATAAAATTACATTGAAACCCACTCCCAAATTTCTAAATATCTTGTCTTCATTAAAAAAAATAATTAATTTTTCTTTTTAAAAATAAAGCAAAACCCAAGTAATTACTAATTCTAGCCACAAGTATTTATACTACACTTCTAGTGAACCTCCTGTTGATCAGTTTTTTATTCAGGATATTCATGACACAGAACAGTCGTGGGAGAACCATAAGCATTATTTCATTATATCCTCAGTTAGCAGTAGAATCTGTGTTGCTGAATTTCGTGCCCTGTATGTGGTGGAAACATCCTAATTAGTACATCTCTCTCAGCAGTTTTATAACAGACCAAACAGACTGATATCTGGAATGCCTTTGTATAAGAAAGGACAGGATGAAGCTAAATCCTCCGTGTCACCTGTATTGGTTGAATTGAATCAGGTCTTTGAAGATGTGTCATCTGAGGTAACCTTTCAATTGTCTTTACACCTGTCCTCCAGCAGAACCACATTTACAATGAAAACTCCCCTAGCTCCCACCTGGAAATCAAGCCCTTTCGCAGATGTAAGATGTTATTTTGTACTTCTGCTCTGGACTTCTCTGTTTCCTTTTGCCCAGGTTGGACGGGCAGAAGAAGGCCTGCGTCTTGAACAGAAGATGTATGATGGTGTCACAGCCACATCCTTGTGGCTAAATGGTGTAGAAGATCAGGTCTTTGTTGCTACAGCTCTGTTGCCAGAGGAAGAAACAGAAACATACCTCTTCAAGCAAGAGGTAAGGGATCCATGATTTGGACTTCCTTTAAATTGCCAATATGGGTGCTTTTTATATAGTGTTAAGAGGGCAAATACTAGAATCCTGGATAAGTGACTGTTGCTGTCATAATCTCTATGTAACTACAGTATCCTGCTAGTGGTAGAACCTTATTGACTGTGTAGAGAATGTTGCAGAAAGCAGCACCTGACCCAAACTTCGCCTGGCTGGAAGAGAATTAAATATAGAGTCTTATGTTTAACCTCTTTGCTAAGTGTTAGCAAACACCATACTGTTGAAATTGAAATGAAGTGAAAAAGAGGGAAGAATACTCTGGGGTGCAGAAATAGCTACAAACTCATCAACTTGGGGGGTGGGAGGAGAGATAGGAGAAGGGCAGGAGAAGCAGGGAAGGGAGAGGTGATAGGACAAAGAAGGGTGGTGGTTTTAAAGTAAAAAAGGATACATTCATATAAGATACCAGGAAGGAACTGTTTACCATGACAGTGGTGCAACCTTGAAACATGTTGTCCAAAGAGGGGATAGATGTTCCCTCCCTGGAAACATTCAAGGTCAGGTTGGACCAGGGTTTGAGCAACTTGCTCATGTTGAAGATGTCCCTGCCGAAGGGGTGGACTTTAAAGGTCTGTTCCAACCGAAACCATTCTATGATTCTACATAATTTTGTTTCAACACTTATTTTCCTCAGAGCAGTCTGAGGGCTTTTTGCTAACAGAGATAGTGTATCTGCATAACCTTGCTTATTGTGTCTATATTAACGATATAAAAAAGTTACTGTGTCAGTGCAAAATTGACAATGGTTATGGCAGTATGTTTGCCTGTTTTCCAGAATGTCTGATTGTCACTTTCTTCACTTTTTTTGTTTTCTAAAAAATCAGTCTCTTGTCAAAAAAATCAAAGAAATAACAGAAGAAATGGATAAGAACAGGAATTTATTTGCTCAGATATTTCCTGAGAATGGTGATAATAGGGGTATTATACAAGACACTTTGGATTGTCTCCTGGGAAGACTGACGTTATTGGAGTCAGTAGTAAACCAGAGATGCCATCAGATGAAAGAACAGCTCCATCAGATAGTGACTTTCAAGGTATGATGCCTGTTTGAAGGAATTGAGGGGAACATGTCAAATGGGAATATAAACGATGTTCTCAAAGCAAGAAGTTTTGGTACCAAGTCAAAGAACAAGGTTGACACAGGTTTTTACTGAAAAGTCAAACTACTTGTTAAGCTTTGCAAAATTTGGTGCCCAAATCTGATCCAAAAATTAAACTCTTTGATAGAAGCCTTCTGCAACTCATGTGATTACTTTAAAGTGATCATTTATCCCATGCTTTCTCACCGTGCTGACATTACATAAAAGGAAGGATTTGACTGCTGTTCTCAAAGGAGAAGTAGCAACTTGACTGTTCCACTCTATACATTTTATAATTTCATAAATGTTAGAGTACACTGGTTTTATTAGCTGAGATAGGGTAGAAAACATAGTATTGATTCCCACCTTTCTGATCATCTTTAAGCCATCCTGTTATTCTATAAGAGCTTGTATCTCAAGCCATCTGTATTGAGCACAGCAGGAAAAAAAGAAGTAGAGAAATATGCACTTTTACAAATCTTTTAAAATAGCATTTAGAAATGCTTTCAGATCTTACTTGGTCTCTACCTTCTTCCCTAATATTATATACAGCCTCCACTGTGGCTTAGTTTTAATGAAAATAAACATTTTTCAATGAAAGGCCTTACTTTGCTGAAGAAAGACAAGTTGGTTAGAATCCTGTGCATTATTGTTGTATTTGAGATATTTAGTATTTTAAAAAATTACTGCATGAAAAAAATATCATTGATTCACCCCTTATATAATTTTGCTGATAGTTTTCTGTTGGGATGAATGCATAGAAAAAGATTAATAGATTGTAACTTGACAAAATTGTTGAATAATATTTATGTGTCTAGTCTGATAAGGTACTTTAAAAGTTATAATGTGTAGTTAGCCTTGCAGTGTGTTCAAGCCCTATTTATTTCTTTTTATATTTGCTCAAGTTGGTAATGAAAAATCTTGCCTTAAAAAGTAAAACCTAACTGTTTAAAAATGTATGTGATTGAATAAACTACACAAGAAAAACAGATTCTTTGTTAAATAAAGCTGATGATCATTGCTAATTAATTATTTCATTGTAAGGCAAAAGCAGAACTGTGCTCTGTTTTGAATAGGAGTCTCTTTGGCTTTTAGCTCATTTATATCTATCTGTGGCTTTTCAGCAATATTAAATGTTTTGCACTGGCTAATTGTGATGCTTCCAATTTTGAATTAGTGCTGCTGTTGTAAAATTGTAACACTTTAAACTTTTTGGAGCATAAAATATTTTTCAGTTTCATTGTCCTGTGGTTGGCTATAATTTGTTGTTGTCTCTTGCAGAATGATGTGAAACTCCTATTTACATCGGTGGCTGAAAACAAATATTTAGTTTTGCAGAAACTAGCAGAGGCAGCTGAGAGACCAGAAACAGAACAAATGCAGGTATTACCAAATATCTGTTACTTTGGGAGGGAAGAAGAGGTAAAATTTCTATTCAAAGTCAAAACGGATTCTACAGAACAGATATGTTCACATAAAATATATGAAAATGAGTACTTCCAAGGGTGTACTATGTGTTTATAAATTTTAAAAAATCCATCCAAAAACCAACAGTGTCTTTCTTGTCTCCCTACCTGTCTTAGTTACGCATACACTGAGCAGTACAATGAACCAAAAAAAGTCTAGTTTGACTAAATTGTTTAGCTATTATACTTTATTAAAAGCCAAAGGCACTTTTTTTCTGCATCACTTTATACTAATATCTTGACTATTATTCATTTTAATTTAAAGCAATAATTCATTTTTTTTCTGTGTCAGGAATTGCCTGATTAATAATTAAATATTAATATGACAAAATATATCCTGATTTCTTGTTTCTGTTTTGCAAATGAGAGAAGTTAAAGAACTATGCTTAGGGCTATTTTCTGCAAATGTTATTTGTTATCCAAGACCTGCTGATGTCTGGTGCCAACAGATGACTAAGAGGAAGAGGTTTTTCCTTCAGCTAAACTAAAATACTGGGCTTTATATACCTGATAATGAATTTTTGAACGAATTTTCAGTCTCCTGTATGAATAAGAAAGCTGGCACTCCGTGTCTTTTTTCTCTTTCTTCCCTGATGAGAAAGATTGGCAAAAGTTTATCTCCTGTATCATTAATCTTACTACCAAATAGGCAAACAGCATGTTAACAAAAGCAACCAAATTGATCTACCTTGGCTGATAAAACATTAACATTTGAAAGTATTGCTTTTTGTTCGAGATGTGATTGGAAGGTAGAAATAAGGCCATTAATCAGCCATGTAACTTAGCTGCATGAAGTGTAAGTTTAGTGACTGCATTGTGCATACTCTGCATTAGTATGAGTCAGGTGTTCTACTTGCATCTATAGTTTAAGCACATTTGGGTAGGCAGTATCAAAGAAAAGGGCCTTTACAAAGGACTAACTACAGCAATCTACAGTGCTTTTATCTTTGTTATAGCTGCATGCATTATGTCAGCAGACTCCTAGGCTGAAAGACTTGGGAAAGCTTATGCATCCATTGAAAAAAGTCAAGTTATCACCTGCATAGTTTGCAAATACCAATCTGTGTTCTTAAATTGTAGTTTTCCAAGCACAAAGGGGATGTATAAGTAATTTTCATTGACTGTCGTTTTGGTCCTGAAAGGGAACTGTGCACAGTTCTGCGCTATCCTCCATGTCTTCTGCTGTGATAATTGATTTCTTGTTGCTCAGATATGACAGGAATGACTGTTAATAAAGAGAATGCTTTAAAAGGAGGTGTTAGAACAACTAATCGTCCTTTTGCACCTATGCTATGTACTTAAAAGCATGGAGCTTCACAGCAAGGTTTGGTGTAACATAGTACTTGATACTAAACCAGCTTGTTATTAAAAAAGTAATAATGCCATATTGTATTTAACTTTAAGAATCAAGCTGGGTTCTTCCAGCTTTGAATGAATACCTTTTCTTTATAGTATCCTTCAGAATTTTGGCAGGTTCAAGGAATGATGAATACTTCGGACAGAAAACAGAAAAGAATATTACTGTATGGCTGTTACAGTGCTGTCATTAAACCTTAAAACTAAATGATGTCATTTTCAAATACAGGTCATACTGGAGGCAGAAGAAGGTTTGAAGGAACTAGATGCTGGAATCAATGAATTAAAGAAGCGTGTAGAAAAGCTACAGATTGACCAACCTTCTGTGCAAGAGCTGTCTAAGATTCAGGTATGAATCATAACTTCCATTCTAGACCTGTCTGGAGATACCAAAGCTATTAGTATGCTTCTTTTTATTGTTCATAAGGCAGTTCAGGAAAGCATATTTTAAATAATTTCAGTGTGTATAAAAGATACGCCTAGTTTTTCTACATTTGCGTTATCAGATTTTCAACCATCTCTATTATTAGCAGTATTAATCACATAAAAGCACAAAACCATGTTTTTTTTCAGCTCTTGTTGACTCTTTGTTTAAGTAGATAAAGATTAGCATGCTAACACAAATGTCTGCAGAAGGTTGGCTGCTGTTCTCAGCAGTGTCTCATGATCTGGATTTTAATTCTCTCTCGGATCTGTCACTGAGGAAAAAAAAAAAAAAAAAAAAGAAGAGGGGGAATGAAAGGGGATAGATATCTAAATGTGACCTGAAACTGGAAATGTTCTGCTTTTACTAGAACCTGTCACGTTCTTTCATGCTTTCAGTTAGACTCAGTTTTGAGTACACTTAAGTAGTCGTAAGACATGTGTAAGGTGTGAAATAAGAATCATCATTGTTGCTTTTTACCTCCAAGGATAAGTATGATGAGCTGATGATGATCATTGGATCTAGACGGAGTGACCTGAACCAGAATCTGGCTCTTAAGAGGCAGTATGAACGGGCTTTGCAGGACCTGGCTGACCTGGTAGAAACAGGCCAAGAAAAGATGGCTGGTGACCAGAAAATGATTGTTGCTTCTAAGGAAGAGGTTCAATCGCTACTTGACAAGCATAAGGTAAGAAACTGTGACATATTTCAAGATTAATCATGACTGTAAGCTTGTATAAAGCAAATTGCTAGACTGTAAGCTTGTATAAAGTAAATTGCTAACCTTCTGTTCCTAAAGGTTCTGGAGCTTTTCAGAATGGTGAGCCAGTATTAAATCAGAATATATTAAAACTTTCTGTATTTTAAATTGGAATCAATGAACTATTCTGACTGAATGACTTTCCAATGCTCTGTTAAAGGTGAACCCAGGTAGATTGCATATTCTTCCTTGTTCTGATAACAAGTTCCTATTCTTGTCCTGTTGTGCTACGCAACTGTTTCATCCACCACTCATTTTTTTCCAACAAAAATTTACGTTTTCTAATAGCATCACCAAAATATAACAAAACTTTTCCACATTCTTTTTATTAGGCAGAATTTTTTGCTGCTGCATATCTTATTTGAGCTATTTCTGTTTCAGGAATGAGAGTTAGGATGGCATTTGCATGGAAAGGATGTCTGACCTGTTTCTTTCTTTAAAAAGGCCACTGTTCTTTTTAAATTGTGTGTTGGATTTTGTGAAATGTTAATGGAGTGATAAGTTGATCTAATTCTATGTCTGCAGATTCTTGATTGTGCAACTATGTCTTATAACGTTGGGTTACTGGTAATGAATTGAATAATAATTGCACTTTCTCTTTTTTCCCTTTACCCACTCCCTCGTGCCCAAATTTCTCAGGAATATTTTCAGGGGTTGGAGTCTCACATGATCCTGACAGAAACACTCTTTAGAAAGATGTGTAGCTTTGCCCTCTTGAAGGAAACTCAGTCGTGTTCAGAGCTAATGACACAAGCTTCAGCTGTATTAAAGATGGCTCATAAACGAGGTGTGGAGCTGGAATACATTCTAGAGGTGAGAATTTCTGTGGTCTTTTCTGTACCACTATTATGATCAACCAGCAGGATATAATCTATAGCATTGATTTCCTGTGCTTGGACCGAATTGATGGACATTAGTCCTTTTTCTCATACACACAGGGCACTGACAGACTGCATGTAATATTTGCTATTTAACTGCTGTGACGTTCAGGTGACACAAGTTATGTTCCTCTACCTTTAAAACAGCTGCTTAGCTTTAGCTGTTATTTCTGTACATTCATAACCATGCAGCTATAGGATTTCAGATTGAGAAATCAGGTAATAAAAATTCTAGATACCCTGACTTAATATTCACCATATGCATGGGTAATTTGTGCTTGCAGACCTGGACGCATCTGGATGAAGATTACCAGGAACTTACCAGGCAATTGGAGTCTGTGGAAGGTAGCATCCCTACTGTTGGTTTGGTGGAAGAGACGGAGGACAGGCTTACAGAGCGGATTACGCTTTTTCAGGTTGGTGCATTTTAGACATTCTTTGTGGAAAAAATGGATGAAAGGAACCTTTGAAGGTCATCTAGTCAAGCCTCAAAATTGAAGGACAGTTGCCATGGCCTGGATCAGCAATGGCTTTGGAAACCTCAAAATACGGAGATGCCAGAGCTGAGCTTGGGACCAACTGCAGTGCTGCACCATTTATACTGAAAAGGTTTTCTTTAATGCCCAGTGTAAACCTTCAACTTTCAGCTTGTCATCATTGTCCTTTTCATATTGTGTGGCACTTTGGAGGAATATTTACCTCTATCGTCTTTTTAATTGTATTCCAAATAGTTGTAGGCCTTTGCTAGACTGGCCCTTAGCTCCTCTTTGTCAGTCTAAACTAAGCGCACCTCCCTTAGCCTCTTTTTAAAGGACATATGCACTAGGTCTCTAAACATCTTAATAGCTCTACACAAGACGCTGACTACTTCCTTATTCTTGAACTGATAAGAGGTGGGGGCAGAGCAGAATCAGGTGCACGAGATGTGGCCTCATCAGCACCATGCAGATAATAAAATAACTTATATAGGTGGTTATAGTCCTGATGTAGGCCAGTGCTGTGGCTTGCCTCATTCGTAATCTCTTGGAAATGGAAGATGCCAGGTTAAATATACTAGCCATTCCCTTCCTAACCTGTAGTGAGAAACAGGGTTAGCCTGCCCAAGACACAGAATTTCTATTTCTTTTTGAGCCTCCTAAGGTTTCTGCTGCCTCCAACCTCAAATTTCTTGAAGTGTCTGTGGACTTATGTCTGCAATTTTTTTGTCTCAACCACTCTCCCTACATTACTGTCCCCAACAAATTTACAAAGGGACCACTGTCTGTTATCATCCATGCCATTAATGAAGATTTTGAAGGTGCTTGAGCTCAAATATCAATAATCTCTGGAGTACTCTACACATTACTGGTAATAATGTCTGCCAGCTACTGGTAGCTGATGTCTGTCAGCCAGACATTAAGCCTTGGATCTCTAGTGTTTGAGACTGGTAACATAGCTAATTTTCAAACCATGTAACAGTACATTTATTCAGCCCACATCCTCTCCACTTCTAGAGCAAGGTCATGTGAGAGACAGTGTCAAAGGCCATAGTGAAGTCAGTTTCATCCACAGTGACAGTAATTTTGTCATAAATGCTGTCAAGTTAGTGAATCCAAATGGAGTATTCCTGATTACCTTTTGGTCCTTTTTGTCCTTGAAAATGGATTCCAAGAGTATCTGCTCCTTGATCTTTCCAGAGAGCAAGGTGAGGCTGAATAACATGCGGTTCCCTAAGTTGCCTTCCTCCTTAAATGGAACAAAAGCTAGTAATTTAAATATAGACTTTCCATTACATTCTGGTTTTTTGGCCTGTTGTCAAAATGAGAATTTTAGTCTAGTGTTTTGTCTTTGTCTTGTTCTGCACCACGCGCTTTGATTGTTGGGTTGTTTAGTTTTTTTTCTTGTTTTGTTTTACAGAAAAATGTCTGCCAATTTTTCTTGCAAATTGACTTCTTGTCTACTCTGAATTTATGCACACTGTTTTTTTACCAGATGGCTTTCTGCTTTTACAATGGTATGAGGAGAACTTAAGAAATCTATTGTGTGGGGTCTTATTTTGGTTTTCTGTAATGCTAAGCATTTTTTGTGTTTCCTGACCCTAAATTAGTTTTCCTCTGCTACTCTTGCCAGTAACATAAATTAGGTTATTCAAATCCAGATTCTAGGACTCTGTTATGGCCACATTTAGGTTGAAAATCCATCATAATTAGTTTATTACTATCTTTGAATTTTTTATGCTACTCTCTAGTAGGTGTACATTTATTTGTGTTATATATGTTATATGGAAGTACACACACAGAGACACATATATAACATTCTGTTCAGTAATTAGAGCTCTATTTACATCAAAGTCAAAATAAGAAGAGTGATAGAAAGCTTATGTCTTCACCATGAAACCACTAGTTTTGTATACTTCGGATTATTTTCATCAGAACTTAAAAATGGGAATGCGTGTACATTTTGTTCTCAAGCATAGTGAAGTATACAGATGTTTTTAAAATCCATACTATTTGTGTTATGATATTAGAATTTGGCAGGTATATATTTGCCCACCTACAAATCAGCATTTAAATGAGATCTGTCTCTGCTCCAGGTTGGATTCAGGCTAACACTGTTAACAGACTTTCTTTTTCAGTACCATGTTTGCTTTCTTGTGCCATAACAATTGGCTTCTGTGTTCGGTGATTTAGAAGGATGAGGCCATCTCTTTTGTAGCCATGAGTAGCAGGATAGTAGGTCAGTGAAAGAAGAGTTGTATGACCAGAGAGCTGAATATAGGTATTGGAAAGGCTGAAGAATAGTCACTGTCTATAACTTGATACTGAACACCTTTAGCTTTCATTGTAGTAGTTTTCAACAGATGGTAGACTAAGTTCTGACACTGAAATCAATTCGTCTCAGAAATGGTATTGCCCCACAAAGATTCTTTTGACATTGTTATTTTCAAGTGTAAATTATCTACACCAAGGAGGAGTTCATTGTAAGAAGGTATCGCTAGACATCTTGAAGTGTGTGTGTGGGGGGGGGGGTTGTGACAGTGCATTCAGATTTTGAGCAGGTTACATGCCTGGTGGTTCTCAGGGTGTTCTGGAACTGGAGAAGATTGGAAAAATGTGATGTGCCATGGAGACATTGGATATGCTACAAAAAGCAGTGAAAGACAACTAAATGTTGAGAAAGTGTGGTAGCAGAGACCTGCAAAGCTATCTAACCATCTTCTCTGTTGTTACAGCGGCTGAAATCTAGCCTGACTGAATACCAACCTAAATTATGCCAAGTGCTAGATGACGGAAAAAGGCTCCTTTTTTCTGTTAGCTGCTCAGATCTTGAAAGCCAGCTGAACCAACTGGGAGAACACTGGTTAAGTAACACCAGTAAGGTTAGCAAGGAGCTTCAGAGGCTGGAGACAATATTGAAGCACTGGACAAGGTAATGCTGATGTAATGGACAGTATAAAGTTCTCCACCTTTGCTGTTCAGGTCAACGTAATTTTGAACCCAGAGCTATTAGATTCAACATTTAAAAGAAAGTACTTTGAGATGTATGTGATAGTTTGGCTTCTCTACAGTATCCTACTTTTGTTCTATAGAATTGCTGTCATACTCTTTTGTTTGCTATAGAATATGTATGAGATAACAGCTGGTGGGAGGAAGTCAGAAGATATCTTATTTAGATGACTAATTTAGAAGCCCCACGTGCATACAAGTTCTTGAGAAAGGGTTTGTGCTTACCTAGGTAGCATGAGCAGCCTCAGTATGTTCTGGTAGGGGCATTACCACTGGAAAGCAAACTCTGTTTATGTATGTAGGGTGCTGTTACAGTTTGTCCAAACAGATTTGTAGCCTAGTTACTAGTCCTTGTTAAACTTAGACTTTCCTAAAAGCCAATACAAAGGTGCGGTTAGTAATTGTTGGTAAATGGCTGAAATAAGAGCTTCCTGACACCATGCCCATCTTTAAAATTAAATCATGTTTTTTCTAATGAATTTTGATAAAGGAAATGAAATATTTTTATTTTTACATCAATTCTGACATATTGTATCTTTTTCTAACGTGGTGAAGAGACTGCTTAGTTGGAGGCAAAAGAGGTGTTGACCGTTACAGTTTTCTTAAAACGTCTTTACAGGTATCAGAGTGAATCAAATGAATTGACACATTGGTTACAATCTGCAAAAGAGCGACTTGACTTTTGGAGCCAGCAGTCTTTGACAGTTCCTCAGGAACTGGAAACAGTCCGAGATCACCTGAATTCCTTTTTGGTAAGTCATTCATGGCCTTAGGGCGCTTTTTTTTTCTCTAGTTACACATAAACATTTATACTTCTCATCATTTAAGTAGTGAGTATGCAAAAAAAGTCCCAATTTGCTTCTATAGGTGAGCCGTCCTTCAAAAACCTGGTATGTATGCACATTAAGTACTTCTTTGCCATTTGCAATCATTTAAAGCTTGATGATTCTGAAAACAGAAAATAGTTTTCTGGTTGAAGACAATTTTTTTCCTCACTTGGTCTGAAGTATAGTTGGTAAACACTAATAGAAAGTATATTTTTTTTAAAGGGAAGGAAGGATATTCCTAGCTTTCTGAGGTAAACCTTTAAGTACAACAAGAAGTTGAGTATTTCCACAAAAAATTATTCTGCTTATAGGAGTTTTCTAGAGAAGTGGAGGCTAAATCATCACAGAAATCTTCTGTCCTGAGTACTGGAAACCAGCTCCTCAAGCTGAAGAAGGTGGATACAGCAGCATTGCGTGCGGGTTTGTCCTACATTGACAATCAGTGGACAGAGCTGCTCACACAGATCCCAGCCGTACAAGAAAAATTGCACCAGGTAAGGAAGGCCCACAAAGGCCTTTGATATTCCAGAAAATTCAGACTATACCATTGGTACTGCCTTTGGGAGATTGTTGCTCCCTTCTTCAGTTTATCCATGTGAGGCAAGATAGGAACAGCATTATTTCTATTTTAACGTGGAAAAGCTTACACTTGCATCTAAATCCTGCCTACCCACAGTGTCTGACTTCAATTGGTGTTAATTTCAGACTTTTACAGTTACATTTGTTGAATTTTAACCAAAGAACAGATGAGGTTTTTTCAACATGTTGGTATGGTTTTTGTCATCCCTGTGCCCTGTCAGGTTTGGACAGTAGCTTTATTTAGAGTCATAGAATCATAGAATAGTTAGGGTTGGAAAGGACCTTAAGATCATCTAGTTCCAACCCCCCCGCCATGGGCAGGGACACTTCCCACTAAACCGTGTCACCCAAGGCTCTGCCCAACCTGTCCTTGAACACCGCCAGGGATGGAACATTCACAACTTCCCTGGGCAACCCATTCCAGTGCCTCACCACCCTTACAGTAAAGAACTTCCTCCTTATATCCAATCTAAACTTCGCCCGTTTAAGTTTTAATCCGTTACCCCTTGTCCTATCACTACAGTCCCTAATAAAGAGTCCCTCCCCATCATCCTTATAGGCCCCCTTGAGATACTGGAAGGCTGCTCTGAGGTCTCCATGCAGCCTTTTCTTCTCCAGCCTGAACAGCCCCAGCTTTCATTTAAACCTGTTCAAGTCGGTGCAAGACAAAAACGTTGTGTAAGGTTTCTGTTAGTGTATGTAGGAACGGGAGGTTTTTGGATGTGTAGTTTTGAGGGGGTTTTTTATGCTATAATAGTGAATTATACTGGTCTAAAATTCGGTTTAGTATTTAGTTGCTAGGAGGATATCAGTGTAAGCCATTTCTTCAGTTTATAATTTGGAATGTTCTCAGATTTAGTAATATTGTGATTTAGGGGGAGAGAGAAAGGATAACAAATGTTAACTGAGTCTATTATATTAAAGAAAATAATGTCATTCAGTAGTTCTCTAACTATCTTGTAATGCAGAATGTATATGTCTACCTAAAAATGTCATTTCTGAGTAACTGTTAGCAAGCACTGCTGTATCAAATGTTGAAAGTGAGTTTTTTAAGAAAAAAAACAGGTGCTATTTAATATCACCCTATTTGAAAACCGCCACAAAAGAATAGTGGTATAAAATTACTTTCCATGGACCTATTCATTAGCTATTTACAAGGACTGAAAAAGTGTAGCTTAAACTATATCTTTTATATAAGCCCAATACAGAATTATGGAATAAGAATGCAGAACTTTTAGAAATTCAGAAATGGAATCTTTTGAGTTTGTCCAGTTTCTTTGTACAATGAAAAATAGAAATAAAAAACCTTTAATATAAACACTTCTTATTAACTTGCATGCAGTTATACAATATATCTCCTATTAAAGCCTTTTTTTTCACTTATTTTTCTTTTTATAAACATCAGTGGTATCTTAGAGATGTAGAATAACATAAAATTAGAGCAGGTAAAGGAAATGTGCTATGGTAATGCAAAGTAAGGGATTCATATCCATTTTCTTCACAACACATATTTTAAGTCTGTTATCTCTACAGCTCCAGATGGACAAAATTCCTTCTCGTCATGCTATCACTGAAGTTATGAGCTGGATTTCCCTGATGGAAAACATCATTCAGCAGGATGAAGAAAATATAAAAAATTTAGTAGGACAGAAACCTATTCAGGATTATGTCAAGAAGTATAAGGTAGTGAGCGGCAATGTTGCCTATTCGCCTTTCAATTTTTTCCCATTAAGTGTAGCCATATATATATTTAAAGTATAAGTGATTTAAGGAAAAAAAGAAAACAAAAACCAAACCCTTATATAGTAGAGTGATTAGAAGTGTCTAGAAGTTAGAATTGGTTAATATTTGATACTGTGGAAAAGAAACCAAGGAGGAATAGTTATGGAAGGAATATAATTTTTAGCATGCTGACTAAATTTCCAGGTAAGTCCAAGGTAATATGCTCGTGATTTGACCTTATTAGATGTGTCTTTCACCCAAGCCCACACAGAACTTTGCAAATTGTGTAAATTATTTTACACATTCTCTGCATAATATCACCTTCTCCTCAAAGTGTATCCTGTTCTTGAATGTAGCCTGTTCTTGAATGGAATGTGTCCAGTAGTTTACACATCAAGAGAATTTTGATCAGTATCTGAAGCAAAAATGCATGATGCTATATCTTAACTATTGAGGAATAAAGTTATAACACAATTTCACTTCTTTAACTAGCTCAGTAGCACCCTTGTAATAGATGTGCATACAGTGACTTTCTTTTCAATGTCATATTTGTTTCATGAGTCTTCTGAAAAATTACTTCTTGGCTATTATTCTTCTTTGCATGTAAGAATATTTTTCATCTTAGCTGGTTTTGTATTAAAATTTTTGAGACTAAACAAAGTAAAAAAAAAAAAAAAGAAACAAAAAAAAAAAACCAAAACCAAGTTGGTTTTGTTGGGTTTCTTGAAATCTGATCCATGAGACCAATGTCAGCATGTTTGCAGATTATTTTTTTTAATTATTTGGGTGAGTCAGATTCATTATTCCAAAGGCAGAGTGTTGCTTCTTTATTTGTTAATATTTAGGGGAAAGTGACAATGCTTTTAATTGCTGGTCAATTGCTAAAGCGACTTCTAGCTAAATTATGCTGAAGTTTTCATTTGTGAACATTTTTCCTCTGTTTTGCAGGAAGGTGAGAAATTATGGTACTTATGTTTTGGGGTTTTTATTCCCTTTTTTCCTGCTAGGGTTTCAAGATAGATTTAAATTGCAAACAATTGACTGTAGACTTTGTGAACCAATCGGTGCTACAGATTAGCAGCCAGGATGTTGAAAGTAAACGGAGCGACAAAACTGATTTTGCAGAGCAGCTTGGAGCAATGAACAGACGTTGGCAGATTCTGCAAGGCCTGATAACAGAAAAGGTAAAGAAAAAAACCCCAAAACCAAACAAACTAGTTGCTCTGTGGGATACTATAGAAGAAATCTTGCAAAAGCCAAGGTCAGCAGCATCTACAACTCTTCACTTGTCCATGCAGTTAGTCATAGCATCACAGCAGAGGCAATCAGTTAGGTCAGGCACAATTTGTCCCTAGTGAGACTGTGCTTGTTCCTCATCCGTGTTCTTTATACATGTGGAAATAGCTCCTGGCAGGATTTGGGGTATAGCCTTTTTCCAGTCACGAGCAACTTTTTCCAACCATCATGACCTTTTAAACTTGATAGACAGCAGCCTTGAAATGACATCGATGCCCTCAGATAATCCTGTCTGGTTCTGTGGATTTTTATATGTCCAGCTTACTTAAGCAGCTCCTAATACTAACTCTTCTATCATGACTAGTACCTCTGTATGCCAAAATTTGTTAGTTGGTCTGAAGACCTGGGAGGCATAGGTCAGTAAGATCAGAGCAGTAAAGGCACCATGTGCCTCAGACTATTCTGTGGTTTCCCATTAGTTGCTGATGTACTTGTGAAGAGTAACAAGAAGAGCTTCTGTCCCTCACTAGTTAGTTCCAGCCAAGACTGCTTTCATAACATCAGTCCGGCATAGCCAGGACATGCTTTCAGGCCAATTCTTTGTAATCTACTTTCCGTGCATTTGTCATTTTTGTGACTTGAGGAAGTTGTCCTTGAAGATCAATCAGCTTTCTGGACTCTTGTCCTTCAGCTTCCCATGGGATCATTCTTACCTGGAAAAAAAACCAAAGTATGTAATTCTAAGGATCTCTAGTCTGCTACTTGCTTTCGTTACTTCCCTCCCAGCTATCTCATCATCAGTGTGGCCACAGCTGTTGACTATTACATCCTCAACCATTTGTAATTCAGTTTACAGCTAATTAAGATGGTTCATTCCCTAGAGTGATGTGAATGCTTTTATGGCAATGCTGCCACTTTCAAATTCTGCATTGTTATTTCTTTCTTTGTTTTGTGGGCTTTTATGGGGGGTCCCCCCCCCTTTTATTTTATTTTTCCTTTTTGTTTTGATTTGTTGGCTTTTTGGTTCATTTGGGGTTTTTTTGAGAATTGAAGTGCTATTTCATTTGCCACTGAATAACACCTAGGATAGTCACAAAAGTTTAATAAATTTTAACCAGTCAGTTGACCACTGTGGGGGAGGATATTGTTTGGGACCACCTTAGGAACCTGAATGTATACAAGTCCATGGGACCGGATGAAATCCATCCAAGGGTCCTGAAGGAGCTGGCAAATGAAGTTGCTAAGCCACTGTCCATCATATTTGAAAAATCATGGCAGTCAGGTGAAGTTCCCGATGACTGGAAAAAGGGAAATATAACCCCCATTTTTAAGAAGGGAAAAATGGATGAGCCGGGGAATTACAGACCAGTCAGTCTCACCTCTGTGCCTGGCAAAATCTTGGAGCGGATTATCCTGGAAGCCATGCTAAGGCACATGAAAACCAACAAGGTTGTTGGTGACAGCCAGCATGGCTTCACTAAGGGGAAATCCTGCCTAACCAATGCCAGGCACAGCTACAGGTTGGGCGGGGAGGAGATTGAGAGCAGCCCTGCGGAGAAGGACTTGGGGGTGTGGGTTGATGAAAAAATGAACATGAGCCGGCAGTGTGCGCTTGCAGCCCAGAAGGCCAACCGTATCCTGGGCTGCATCAAAAGGAGTGTGACCAGCAGGTCGAGGGAGGTGATCCTGCCCCTCTACTCTGCTCTCGTGAGACCTCACTTGGAGTATTGTGTGCAGTTCTGGTGTCCTCAACATAAAAAGGACATGGAAGTGTTAGAACAAGTCCAGAGGAGGGCCACGAAGATGATCAGGGGACTGGAGCACCTCTCGTATGAAGATAGGCTGAGAAAATTGGGGCTGTTCAGCCTGGAGAAGAGAAGGCTGCGTGGAGACCTCATAGCAGCCTTCCAATACCTGAAGGGGGCTTATAGGGATGCTGGGGAGGGACTCTTCCTTAGGGACTGTGGTGAGAGGACAAGGGGTAATGGGTTTAAACTTAATACAGGGGAGGTTTAGATTGGATCTGAGGAAGAAGTTCTATACTGTGAGGGTGGTGGGGCCCTGGAATGGGTTGCCCAGGGAAGTTGTGAATGCTTCATCCCTGGCGGTGTTCAAGGTGGGGTTGGACATAGCCTTGGATGGCATGGTTTAGTGGGAGGTGTCCCTGCCCATGGCGGGGGGGTTGGAACTCGATGATCTTGAGGTCCTTTCCAGCCCTTACTATTCTGTGATTCTGTGATTCTGTGACAAAGGAAGTAATCTGCTTTACCATAGTTATAAGCAAGGAATATAAACTGTATGTTTGCATGCTTAGTTTTATTTGGAAAATCCTGATGTCCTTGATCTCTGAAAAGAATTCTACTTCATAAAAACGTTCTGCTAAGTTGTTAGCATCTTTCAGTGTGTCATAATATTTTGTTATCTCTACATAATTATTTTTAAAAGCGGGATTTTTATTATGAATTCTTTTACAGATAGGAGATATATTTAAATTTGAATACATATACTGTTCTGAAATTCTGAAAGCATTGTATTCAAGAAGGCAGTGATTAGCATTGCTATTCACTGATTTATTTAATTGACCAGAAAATAAAGGTAATTGTATGAGTAACTATATATACTCATATTTCTTTGCAGATCCAGATGTTGGAAAGTCTGCAGGAGTCCTGGACAGGATATGAAAATAATGTGCAGTGCCTAAAATCTTGGTTTGAAATCCAAGAGGAGAAGCTGAAACTGCAACAGAAAATTGGAGACCAGGTTTCAGTACAGAATGCTTTGAAAGACTGTCAGGTATGGTCCCCTTATAAATAACACTATTTTTTTTACAGCAGTTAGAAACAACACTTGATAAACCCATGTGAAATCTTCATATTAGCGAAGTCAGTGACAGAATTCCTATTTACTTCTGTGAGGGAGAGATTTCACTCCTAAAGTGCAAGCAATAAGAAAGGAAGAAGGAACAATAATATTCCAGAGATGTTTAAAAGCAACCAAAGGTATTCTGTTTGTACTATGTATTGAAGTATGGGCATTTCCAAGCATGCCAGATGTACTGAACTAGAAGAGCATCAGGAGAATATTTTCCCTTTCCTTTTTAGCAGTCTTATGGAATTTGATGTCATGAACAATATGCTTGACTATGCCGAAAGTTTTTTTTTTTCTGCCTTATTATTCTGCTCTACCTTTTTTCCTATTCTTTTTCCACCTCATATGTTCCATCTTGACTACTCAAAGACAAATACTAGAATGCAAAGAGGTATTATGCTTTTATTAACATATGTTAGGATTTTCTTTTATTCTTTTTTTTTTTTTAATATTCAATTATCCAGAGGAGGAAATACTGCTGTGAGGACAACTGGATACCCAAAATGTTGGTGTTCTCATGCACTTAAAATGGAGTAAGGAACTGTGTTTATCTTGGTGCGTCAGCCTCTCCTGCGTCATTTAATGAATGGAACAAATATGATCTAGCTTTTAAGTCTTCACAGACAGAACAGCTGGAAATCTATTCAAATGAAATGCATAAGTCATCTATATTCACCAGTGTATTAAACCCATCTTTCTTTCTATAAAGTCAAACACTTGGTTAGGCCAGAGGTGTTACAGATAAATATTTTTTTCCTGAAATTCTTGACCTAAGTTCTCAAACTGGTTGCAGTGCTTAGTTTCACATAAGGTATCTTTAGGGTTTCAGCACAATAAACCCATACGACTGCAGGAAGGGTAATTTAGCATAGCTTGACATAATGGGCAGGCTGAGCTTGGCTGGAGTTCAAAGCTGAATCTGATTTATCACCTTTACAATTCCTTTGGTCAGGGAAGTGAGCAGATACACTTGGTGAGTCAGTTATAAATGGCAAGACTTTGATCAGCGGAGAAACAAATTGTCTAAGAAATAACTGTATCAGACACTCCCAGTATCTGGTTCAACTACTACAGAAGCTGCAGTTTATTTATTAACCAATGTTAGTTGCTGCTTAGTGTCATATTAAGAAGTGAAAACAACCATTTTTCCCACTGCTTATCAGAAACAGCAATGTGTCTTTAATTCAGATGATGAATAAGAAACCCCTTTTCATATAGAACCAGAAATATTTACTATTCTTGGTGCTTGAAACTTTTGTCTGCTTTATATTCTGAATTTTGGAGCAACCTTGTACAAACCCGAGTGCCTTTTTGGACAAGCAAATTTGCTGTGTACGACTTAAAAGTGTTTGTTTTTTTGTCATCTGGTAAATAAAAGATGTGTTACTCCAAGTCTGTAGTCTGGAACAAGGCCATGGTTTGAAGAAATGTGAAATAATACAGGAAAAAATGCAAATAATAAACTGCAGCAAAAATTCTCTCACTTATGTGTATATAGAAAAAGGTGTATTGTATGTGTGCAGGGATAAATTCTATCAATAGCAAGTGTTTACAAGACTAGGCAGAATTTTGTTCCAAATACTCCCACCACTTTCTAAAATGTGAATTCTGTTATGGCAACAGTTCACTTGTAGCTTTTTGGATTCATAGAGAGAGTAATCTTTGGAAGGGCATGGGTTTTCAGTTTGCCCAGTTTTGTGTGTTGGTTTCTTTCCATCATGATCCATCTCTCATAGTAAGGAAAGGCTGGTAGGAAATCAAAATATAACTGAGATTAAAAGCTACACTAATTAATGTAGAAGCAATACTTCCCCCCCTCTGATCAGACTCAGTGTTTACGCTACCTGATGCTACACTGCTTCAACATGAGTCAGGGAATAGGAGGACTTGCTTGGATCTCCCTCTGCCATGCTGTGAATTTATATAGGTAGTTTCCTGGGTAGGAATATGGTTATGTGATCATGATATGGGCTGTATAACTCAGTTGTTCACTGAGTCATCTTGTCCTCTCTCCTTAATTTTGTAACTTCATTCTCATGCTATTGAGGCATGAGGAAGATCACAAGCTTTGTGACTAGCAAATGTTACATTTGAAGTATGTTACTTGAAGCTATGCAGAGCTTCTGCAGTTGTTGATAAAATGTGATAAAACTGGCAAACTCTTAATCAGCCTTTCCAAGACCAATCTATGGTCATCTTAAGTCAACAGCACAGTCAGCACTTGCCTGAAGCAGCAAAACAAGCCACTAACAAGTTGTCATGGCCTCAGTGCTTAGGTACTCAGCCCTGTTTTCTTCACTTGTTTTTACACCAACCGTTCATATTCTTCCCATTTTCTGCAGTTAGTATGCAGGAACATTAGCAGAGCAAAATGCTGTTGAGCTCATTAATGCCTCCCAAAAGCATGTACCTTGAGGAGGCAATAAGAAAAATTCCTGCAGTCTATTGTTTGTTGTCATTGGCTGGGCTCCAATGAACTTGTCATTTAGAAAAGGGGAAGACTTGCTGTCCTCAGGCAAGGGGCTTTGGTGGGACCTGGCAAAGGAATAAACACTCCACTTCTTGTGGGGAGGCATGGCAAATTGACATCTTTCCCTAGGAAGTCATTTTGTCTTTTTCCTTGGGTGGCAAAATTATTTTTTTTCCACAGCTTGAGCCAGCTTTGGGCTAATTGAAAAGCTCTCTCAGTGTTCTAGGACAAACTAAGACACACAACAATTTTCTCATGTATTCAAACTGCTGTCCTCTTTTTAATGAGTCATGGGCTCCTACATGAGAGCAGGCAATTGCACATAAGTTTAATGTAGAGGGTATCCTTCTATTTAAATTAAAGGCAAACAACTATACTTCAAAGAGAACATAAAATACTAAATAAAATCGCTGATGAGTTATGATTCTTTTGAGAATAAAAAGCCAAAGTATGCAAGCGTGACTTTCCTATTTTTTAAAGATAAGGAGTTCATGAGCATCTGTTCTATCTCAAGGCATTATCTAGCCAAATAAACAAACAAAAATATTCAGGTATCTTCTTTTTCTTTTCAGGAATTAGAAGAATCGATAAGAGCAAAAGAAAAAGAAGTTGAAAGTATAGAACAGAGTGGTCTTTCTTTGATACAGAACAAGAAGGAAGAAGTCTCTTCTGCTGTTATGAAAACACTGCAGGAAATTAACCATTCATGGGCCAATTTGGAACACATGGTAAAAGAATCATCAAGGGGCAGATTACAATGCCAGGAATAGGGCATGGAGAAGAGGGAGAAATAGCAGTTTGCAGATAGTAGTCTACTTCTGTATTATAGGGGAAGAGATTTGAATTGTGTCCCTGTTTCCATCTATCCCCAAATTTGTGTGCACACTTCACATAAGATGGGTATAATATTTCCTATTCCAATGATGCTTTTATTCTAGTAATTAAAGCTTTTTAGATGATTCCTGACATTTAGTGGAAAGGTACCAAATAATCTGTAAAGACCTACCCTTTCCAGCACACAAATGCTTTCTTGATCCTGCTTTGGACTGAAGTAGAATGAACTTTATGTATTCTCATTCCCTGCCATCCTAACTTTATAAAATCAAGCAGAACTTTATGTTTTACCTAGCACAAGCTGAGCTGATGGTTGTGCAAAATCTTCATTCTGCAACAGGTCTAAGACTGGGCATGTAGATCAAGTAATCTCTGAGATCAAAGGGAAGGAAATAATTTAAACAAACCCCAAATATCTTGAGTGATTTTACTTTACTTTTTTTTTTTTCCTTCCTCCCTCCTCCTAGGTTAGCCAACTGAAGATATTGTTGAAATCTGTTCTTGATCAGTGGAGCATTTACAAAGTGGTTTATGAAGAAGTTAATAGTTACTTGACAGAAGCCAGATATTCTTTGTCCCGTTTTTATCTTCTTACCGGTTCTTTGGAAGCTGTGAAAGTCCAAGTTGATAACCTTCAGGTAAGAAGAATACCATGGCTCTCAACATACTAAGGGCGGATTCAAAGATTAATTTTGTCTTTATTGCATAGATGCAGATAACTATGCATTTTGGTTCATAAGAAATTAACCAAACAAAATGTACCAGTATGTACAGACATACTGGCACATTAAGATCACATGACATTAAGAAATCACATTATCAAATAGTCGATATTATCAAATACTTATTTTCTGCTTTTTTCATTTTTCAGAAAAATAAAATTGTGATAGTTGTTTTCTGTCTAATCACCATTAAAAGTTTCTCACTGTGCTTCATCAGGCTTCTGAGCTATGGGTGCATGTTGAGATCGCATTTTGACCCCCTGCACCCATGTGGTAACAATAGATTGAAGATCAAAGAAAATAATGTTCTAAAAGCCGAGATACTCAGAAATTCAGTGATTTTCCACTGTCAGAAAATAAATTATTAAAAATATGAAAAGTATTGTTCTATTAGATAGGATAGCTTTTTATTCCAAATAAAAATTTTTGTCTTTGGAATCAAAAATATTTTTTCAAACATTTCCAGATGCTGGAAGTAACAGCAAGTTGTGTTCTTAGTATTTGCTGGCAAATTTAAGTTTGCATCATCATTCACATATTTTGTGTGACTTGAAATCCAGACATATATAAAGCTCAAATTCACTAATTATGAGTGGCGCTTTTCGAACCCAGATTTAAAGAATATCTGTTAATACCCTTTACAGCCACTCTTCTAGGTCGTCATTTTTTATGCATCAGAGGAGGAGTCAGTAAAAAAATAGGTGCAGAAAATTACTTTTTTTTGCTTATTAAGATTTTAACTCAACTGTTTAGTTGGGTTGAGATTTGCTAGGCTGTTCAACCCGTAATAATATGCACAAAAATACTTGAGGTTAAAAAGCCTTACGGAATAAAATCATAGAACCATAGATTAGTTAGGGTTGGAAAGGACCTTAAGATCATCTAGTTCCAACCACCCTGCCATGGGCAGGGACATCTCCCACTAAACCATGCCACCCAAGGCTGTGTCCAACCCGGCCTTGAACACCGCCAGAGATGGAGCACTCACAACTTCCCTGGGCAGCCCATTCCAGTGCCTCAACACCTTCACAGTAAAGAATTTCTCCCTTATATCCAATCTAAACTTCCCCTGTTTAAGTTTAAACCCATTACCCCTTGTCCTCTCACCACAGTCCCTAATGAAGAGTCCCTCCCCAGCATCCCTATAGGCCCCCTTCAGGTATTGGAAGGCTGCTATGAAGTCTCCACGCAGCCTTCTCTTCTCCAGGCTGAACAGCCCCAACTTTCTCATCCTATCTTCATAGAGGAGTACTCCAGTCCCCTGATCATCCTCGTGGCCCTCCTCTGGACTTGTTCCAACAGTTCCATGTCCTTTTTATGTTGAGGACACCAGAACTGCACACAATACTCCAAGTGAGGTCTCATGAGAGCAGAGTAGAGGGGCAGGATCACCTCCGTCGACCTGCTGGTCACACTCCTTTTGATGTAGCCCAGGATACGGTTGGCTTTCTGGGCTGAGAGTGCACACTGCCGGCTCATGTTCATTTTCTCATCAACCCACACCCCCAAGTCCTTCTGCACAGGGCTGCTCTGAATTTCTTCTCTGCCCAACCTGTAGCTGTGCCTGGCATTGCTCCAACCCAGGTGTAGGACCTTGCACTTGTCGTGGTTGGCATCAGCCCATCTGACAAGCGTGTCAAGGTCCCTCTGGATGGCATTCCTTCCCTCCAGCGTATCAATTGAACCACACAGCTTGGTATCACGAGCAAACTTGCTGAAGGCACACTCAATCCCACTATCCATGTCACTGACAAAGATGTTGAACAAGACCAGTCCCAACACGATCCTTGAGGGACACCACTTGTTACTGGTCTCCAGCTGGATATTGAGCCATTGACCACAACACTTTGTGTGTGGCCATCCAGCCAGTTCTTTATCCACCGATTGATCCACCTATCAAATTGATGTCTCTCCAACTTAGAGACAAGGATGTCATGTGGGACAGTGTCGAATGCTTTGCACAAGTCCAGGTAGATGACATCAACTACTCTACCCCTGTCCATCAGTTCTGTAGCCCCATCATAGAAGGCCACAAAATTTGTCAGGCAGGATTTCCCTTTAGTGAAGCCATGCTGGCTGTCACCAAGCACCTTGTTGTTTTTCATGTGCCTCAGCATGCCTTCCAGGATAATCTGCTCCAAGATTTTGCTCGGCACAGAGGTGAGACTGGCTGGTCTGTAGTTCCCCAGCTCATCCATTTTTCCCTTCTTGAAAATGTGGGTTATATTTCCCTTTTTCCAGTCATCGGGAACTTTACTTGACTGCCATGATTTTTCAAATGTGATGGACAGTGGCTTAGCAACTTCATTTGCCAGCTCCTTCAGGACCCGTCAATGGATTTCATCCGGTCCCCTCAACTTGTGTACGTTCAGGTTCCTAAGATGGTCTTGAACCAGATCCTCTCCTGCATTGGGCCCAAGGTCTTCATTCTCGCTGTCCCTGTGTCTGCCTTCTAAGACTTGGGTGGTGTGATCAGAGCATTTGCCGGTGAAGACTGAGGCAAAGAAGTCATTAAGAACCTCAGCCTTCTTCAAATCCAGGGTAGCCAGTTCTCCCGATAGCTTCTGGAGACCACCCACATCATCCCTAGTCTGTCTTTTCTTCACTACATACCTATAGAATCCCTTCCTGTTATCCTTAACATCCCTAGCCAAGCTTAATTCTAAGTGAGCCTTAGCTTTCCTAACCTGGTCCCTAGCTTCCCGAACAGCATCCCAGGCCGCCTGACCTTGCTTCCACCTTTTATAAGCTTCTTTTTTCCTTCAAGTTTTCCTCAGCAGCTCCTTATCCATCCAAGGAGGTCTCCTGGCCCCCTGCAGCACTTCTTCTAGTTGGGATGGAACATTCCTGAGCTTGTAGTAGGTGATCATTGAATATCAACCAACAGTCTTGGTCCCCCCTGCCCTCTAGGGCTATATCTCCTGGAACCTTACTAAGCAGGTTCCTGAAGAGGCCAAAGTCTGCTCTCTAAAGAATAAAATTATATTATTTAAAGAATAAAGTTTTTTTATGCTGCTACTTTTTTCATCTTGTTCTAAACAGGGTAATTTTATTTAATTTATTTTCTTCCACCAGTTAAGTTTTTATTTCTGAGTCAGTTCAATGCACTTCTGTGCAAGATGCCCCATCTCTGGAAGTGTTCAAGGCCAGTTTGGATGGGGGTCTGAGCAACCAGATCTAGTGGGAGATGTCCCTGCTCATAGCAGGGGTTTGGAACTAGATTATCTTTATGGTCCCTTCCAACCCAAACCATTCTTTGATTCAATGAAGAGTACTTGTTTAGAATAATTTCTTTTAAAATCTTTTTCTTTTGTGAAAATATTAGATTAAAATTTACTCTTTACCACTATGTCTTGATATTGAATCAAATGAATCTAACAATAGTGTTTATATTAACCTTCTATTTAGATGAAGCACTCAGAAAACCAAGTTTTGCATTCATAATCTATATAATTGATGCATACTACTTTAAAATATTTCTACATCTTACAATTATAATACCTCATATTTTATGGGTTTTGGTGTTGTTTTTTGTATGTTGTTTTTTTTTTTTTATTTTATCTGGTTTAGAGCTTACAAGATGAATTGGAAAAGCAAGAAAGTAGCCTACAAAAATTTGGTTCTGTGACCAACCAATTGTTGAAAGACTGTCAATCACCAGTGACTGAAACACTTACCAACACTTTGAAAGAAGTGAATATGAGGTAGAAAATGTCTGTTTGTTGAACTTTACTTTTCATGGTAAATTGGCATTTATCCATTGACCCATTTTTGTATAATTTCTATTTTGGGTTTGTTTTTTTGTTTGGTTTGTTTTCTGGTTTGGGAGCTTGTGGGAACAGTTGGGGTTATTCCTTTTTCCAAGGACTGAATCAGAGCCATCTCATTTACTACAAATAATAAATGAAACAGTATTTTCTTCAGCAGAGCATTTGGACAGTACTGTCAGTAGTTTTGCTTCATGAATGCCAACTAAGATTCATAAATACTGTGCTGGAAAATAACACTGCACTTAAAATTCAAGAATCCTGTCTGAAAATTTTATTTGCTGTGCATGCTTCATGTTCCCTAGTTTTTGGGTTGCTATTTCTAGTTGTAGGAAGGGCCTGGTAGTCAAGAAGGTCTAAGCCTTCATCAGTAGCTTGGCAAACAGCTTCCTCAACTTTGAATCCAGGCCAGAACCACTGTAAGGGTTTACTCAGAGAATCTATGGAAACACAGAATCCAAAACCAAAAACTACTTTGGTGGAAAATTATTTATTTATTTAAAAAAAAAAAAAAAAAAAAAAAAAAAAAAAAACACAATCATGACAGAATTTTTTAATTTGTGGCTCATCCTGCACTAGCATCTGGAAGTGGAAGGAGGGATTATTCACCCCATTTTAAAAAGATACTGTGGGATTTAACAGTTTCAAAGATGACTGATAGAATTTTCACATCACCATTTTTATCATATAATAATAGTTGAAAAATAACGTGATTTCCTTTAGTAAGGAAATTGCACAGCATATTTGAGAAAGTGCATGTTTCTGGTTGCCATTAGAGCCAAGAATTCAAGAGGGGTTTAGATATTTAATTGCATAAAAAATACAAAAAGTTTTAAGAAGTCTGGGAGTATTTTAAAAGGGAGTTACACAGAGCTTTATGACTTTAAATACTTTTGTCAGAGCTTGGGAGGAAATTGTAGCAGAATAAATGGTTTCTTGTTTATACCTGTCCTGGGCCTGTTGGGCCATTGCAGGGATCTGGTACTGGCCATTCATGGCCGGTCATGGATGCTCTGTGCGGTGAACCAAAGTATGCTAAGTAGAAATAACTGGATGTTCACTTCAAAAAGTGCACTCCAGCTCTATCTGACCTCAATCATCAATATACAGCATCCAAGATGTTGCACAGATCAGACCTGCTCTGACAGGTCAGAAGACCCTGTCAACATATTTCTAGGATTCCTTCCTCCCCCCCCCCCCCCCCCCCCCCCCAATATCTGAGTCTTGATTATTACCAGATTTCTTGAAATCCAAAAGACCGTAGTGAACAGTAGAGAGGAAGAGGGATAGTGATAGTTCTTGTGGACTCTTTAGCTTCAATCATTCATTCAATCTCTTCACCAGGTGGAACAACCTTTTGCAAGAGATTGCAGAGCGGCTGCGTGCCAGTAAGGGCCTCCTTCAGCTATGGCAGAGGTACAAGGACTGTTACCAGCAGTGTTCCTCCACAGTTCGTCAGCGGGAAGACCAGACCAATGAACTCTTGAAGACTGCCAGCAGCAAAGACATTGCTGACGATGAGGTTACTGCCTGGATTCAGGACTGCAATGTATGTTCAGTTGAGCTTTGCAGTTTTTCACAGCTCTGTGGTCTAAAAATACAAGAGGCTCTCCGTTACTAAACTTAGTGTATTGGAAACTTGCATATAAACACATTTCTTTTTACTGATGCATCTCAGGCACAGGAGCTTTACATCAGTCACCCAAATATCATGAGTTTCTCACACTTTCCATGTGATCCCTCCATACTTGTTGTGATGTTGTTTCAGAAGCTTCTATCTGAAGTCATATCTCTGGAGAAGGTGGATAAATTATATAATTTGGTTCAGTCTTAAGTCTCTACCTGTCAAAGGGATTCTTGCTTGGGAAAATATCTCTACCAAATCTATTGAGTTCCTTGTAACAGAAACACAAGATCCTTTGACTGTATTCCCACCAGACAAGGCTAATCGTTTTTTCTGAATGGAAAGTATGTTCTGGGGATGCCTTTATCCTTCCTTATGAAAAGACACTGTTCATTCTGAAACCTTGAGATTCTTTCTTTTTCAAAACTGTATCGTAAGACAGCAGGGTAGTTTACCTCCTGTCTATGATTTCATTTTGATTCTTTTGTTTTTAAGTTACTGTTCAGTGTCAGCAACAGAAGCATTGAAATGTCAGTTGTCTCACTGTAAGCAAACCAATTGCAAGGATTAAAATTAACATTAATAAGTGTTTTGAGCATTTGCTGCCATAGTCATCTGTACTGGCTATTCAAATTGTATATTTTTAGTGAAATAATTTCTCGATTTCCTGATGGCCCATTCTTTAGCCGTTATGTTAGGCCATTTACAAAAGTTATTTTTTCATTCCTCTTGGTAATTCATAGCAGAAAAAAAACAGGAGTTCTAGTCAGACGTGAATCAGCCCACAGTGAGGGCTGCCTGCCACTGCTTAGGACCAGCATGTCTGTGGATTCAAAAGGTTTGTTTCAACAAGTATTGCGTCATCAGTAACTCAGGCTTTCCCAAACGTAGGTGAGCAGTCACTTTTTTCTGTTCCTCTCTGCACAGGTACTTTGCCATCTTTTTTATTCTGCATAATATTTCCCTTTGATATAGAGTATGAGTAGACACTTTGGTATTGAAATACAGTAGTAAATACAAGTTTTTCATATAGTGGTGGAGTTTGGTCATTTAATTCCTCCTTTAAATCAGAGGGAGGATGACATTTGCATAGTGTCAGGTTAACTATTTGTATCTTTCTTCAATGTGTTGCCTCAGGATGTGCTTACAGATTTGAAGACAGCATGGGAGTCACTGATTGTTCTTCAAGAGCTGGGAGAGGAGCTAAAAAGCCAGGTGGAAGCTTCAGCAGCAGCAGCTATACAGTCTGATCATCTTTCTCTGAACCAGAATCTGTCAACCCTAGAACAAGCTCTCCGCAAACAGCAGGCTGTACTTCAGGTATGCAGAGATTGCTTTCAGTCCTCAAATCTAATCATCCTGTGGTACCTGAAAACAGATAAAGTAGCTAAAACTGGATGGGAAAGTCAGTGGTGTTACCGGTTCACCAGCATTTCCTAGACTTCCCTGGAAGTCAAAAAGTAGAAAATATGCTCAAAAAGTATGCTGAGAGTATAAAATATGCTCAAGTCCACTACAGAACACTTGTAAGAAGGTCCAAATTCTGGGAAGATAATAGCACTCATGGAGGAAAGCATCTATCTTGAATGCCAAGAGCACCATGCTTTCAGTGTGCAGCAGCAGTCCTAACATCTGGATCCACAGCTACTGCTCCCCTAAAGACCATCTCTCTTTCCAGCTAGTTCTTTAACAGTAAAACAAATGAGAGATTCTGAATAATTCTGGTGTTGAATTGATTTTTACAGTTGCTATTAATGTCAGTGACTGGATTGGCATCTACCGTTTGTGTCAAAACCTGATGAGTAGATGTTGCTAATTGCTTGTGTGACGAGTGACTAGAGCAAAAAAGAGCAAAAAATGAACTGTCAGAATGTGTTCCATAGGAAGGTAAATGAGTGAGAAGGCAATAAAGGTAGTGGCTTCTCTTTGGGTGACAAGAGGATTTATCCAAGAAATTCAGTATTGTGTAGAACATGCTTATGGCATCACTTGTGAGGAGAAAAAGCCATAAGAGAAGTTTCTAATTTCAAATTGCAATAATAGCAGCTAGTGGTTCTCTCTGCTGACAATAAATTAAGCAGGAGTTAGTTTCATAAAAGGAAGTTAAAGGAGGTTATGTATTTCCAGGCAAGGAGATATTTATGCAATTTGTTGAAGTGTTACCTTTTTTGCTGTGATCAAAAGTCCTCTGTTCTAAGTTAAAAATAAAACAAACAGTAATTCCATGGTCTGTGAGCAAAGCTGCAGTCACAATTGCTTCTAGCCTATACAGCTGTTTGCAAATCTATAATGAGAATAACTGGAGTGTAGTATCAGTATGGATGCTATGTGGCCAAAGTTCTTAAACTGTGGGTCCTTTTCTATTCAAGGCTGGAGTGCTAGACTATCAAACATTTGCCAAGAACCTGCAAGTCCTTGAGGCCCGGGTAACAGAAGCAGAGGAAATATTAAAAGGCCAAGATCCCAGTCACTCATCTGATCTCTCAGCAATACAGAGGAGAATGGAGGAACTCAAGGTGACCAGTAGATGCAGAATATTGATTTTTCTTTTTTTTCTTCTGTTAGCCTGGCTATTTTTAGTACAGGGTATGCGCAAATATCATACATACATTCTGTATATGTTAAAGGACTGTCACTCATGCAAATTGTAAGACTGAGAACTTAAAAGTTTGGTGGCAACCAAAGAATGATTGTCAATATTACTTTACCCCTGAGTAAAGAAGCAAAGGACAAGAAAACTATTTAGAATAAAATGAACATAAACTCAAAATGGGAATGGATATTTTAGCAGGTTTTTGAGATTTCCTTCATCCTTTTTTCTCAACTTTTTTTTTTGTTTTTATTTCTGTAATTTTTATCTCACTGGTATTTAGTTTAGGGATGAAGTTGTCCATTTTTTGGTATCTTGATAAACTGGAGACACTTTTGTACTGTGTACCATGTAACCTCCATTTGCACTCTTCCACTGTTTTTTCTGTGGGGCTTCTTTTTCACGTCCTCTGCTTTCAGAGTCCCTGACTGGAAGTTGATTAACATTGCCGTCTAGGCTGCTTTTGTCACTTTAGTCTTCCATTATTCATTATTTTTCTATCAGGATTAAGCATGCATATAATTTCACTTTTGGCATGCTAGAACCCAGGACATTTTCCTAATGTAGTGGATTGGATATTTCTGCACTGCAAAACAAAAACAAAAAAAAAAGTAAGTTCAATGGGAATTTGCTAGCCTAACATTCAGGCTAAGAAACAAGGAAAAAAGCTCACTTTTTTGACATAAACATATGGCTTCAAACTATGCAAAACTAGCCTACTTTTGCAGCTCTGAAGGGAAAATCCCCAGTTTAGCAAAACTCTCCAATGCAATTTCAGTTTATTTCTCTGTGCGCGTTTAAGCATGAATATGAGTCTTCTGGTCTGGGATCAGAGGCTGAAAACTGGAAATGCGTTTCCCTGGCATAGGGATTGTTTGCCACTTGGTGGCAGCCAAGGCCATTCCAAATTTAACTGAGTGCTTGTTCATAGTTTCCAGTCTCTGAACATGCTGGTTATCACTTTTATTGTCTGTTGCAGAGTCAGATGTTGAAATTCAGCAGCATGGCCCCAGATTTGGACCGTCTTAATGAGCTGGGTTACAGGCTTCCTCTGAATGATAAAGAAATCAAAAGAATGCAGAATCTGAACAGACATTGGTCTCAGATCTCCTCTCAGATTACGGAGAGATTCAGGTGGGAATAGTTAAAAGTTATTTTATAATTTTCTTAGATTACAACAGCTAGAAATTGCACCTTTTGCAGAATATATGAAATGTTTCAGATATTTCATTAACCAAAGTTCCCTTTCTGGGGTGTACTTGTAAGTAAAGAGTGAAACCAGTGAGCTGAGATGTTGATTTTGCCATAAATTGACAGAATTTGAAATAAGGCAGACTGCTACTTTTCAAAGGTTTGACTAAATAAATTTAATGAGATAGCTGAGTGGAAAAAGTGTTACCATCTGATTTGTATTTCTGCTGGAAAAGTTATTGCGAGACAACACGCTGTGTGATAGGAGGAGACTACATGAATCTGTCTTTCTTTCAGTAAGCTGCAGTCTTTCTTGCTGCGGCAGCAGACCTTCCTGGAGAAATGTGAGACTTGGATGGATTTATTAGTTCAGACTGAGCAAAAGCTGGCAGCAGAGATTTCGGGAAACTACCAGAGCCTTTTAGAGCAACAGAGGGCACATGAGGCAAGTCATCAAGTGTATTTATACGTAACTACAACACATACTATTTATACATAAATAGAATGCACATTCTTTTGTGGAGTAGTATAATAGTACGCCTTGAATTGAATTGCATTTGCCTGCACCATCTGAGGATATCTAGACAGAAGCATGCAAATATGTCAATAATATCCAGTTTTGGGGAGGACTTGAGTATGTGTCTGCATTTGTGTATAATATATAAGTATGCCTATGCATGCTTTTCCCTTACATTTAGCCTGCCTCACATTGCCTTGTACCAAGGAAATGAAAGTTTTTATTGGTCTTCCCATAAAGCCTAACTATTCTCATGTACTTTCGCCCTTTGTCTTCAGTCCTAACTGGATAAAAATGTGTTCTTTCATTTTATTTGTTTGCTAAAATACCAACATGTACAGCATCTGAAGTGCATGTTAGAGGAAGACTTTTCCATCAAATACTGAGTTATATAACTCATCATGGGGCCTCCATTTGGTAACATTTCCTTGGAGAGCAAATTGATTCAGTCCTCACTGTGTGCTGGAGTCATTTGTTTCTTTTTAACAAATGAACTAGCCCAGCTTTTGCTGCAGGGAAAAACTGATGCAGAGTTTTTACTAGAGGATGCTTTTATGATTCTTCTGTGAAGTCAAGTGATGCACATTTTTTCTCCACCCATAATTGTTGCTGCCAAGAATTCTGGTAAAGATCAAGTAAGACAAGTCAATTTTCATACCAAAGCTCCCATGTGGCCACAGGAGTTTCAGTTCCCACAACTTTTTCAGTTGACCTACACATAAACTCAGGCCAGGCCATAGGGAGAGCCATGTCCTTCCCCCTCCTTGCATTACATTTCACAGCATACTGTTTGAATTAATGTCTGACGCCAAAATAATTCACAATCATTTTTGCTTGCTTTAGTATACATTCACGTTAGCATTTAACTGTCTTTGCTTTCACAAATGTCGTAAATTTCGTTTCCTCTCAGTGCTGCTAGCATTAACTGGACAGTGGCTGCAAGTTGAGACATGCTGTGTGCTTGAGATTTGAATGTCCAGAAATAATTACTAAGTGGGTAATTTCCTACTATTGTTGTGTTCAGTCATGTCTATAATTTTTGAAAGGGGTTAATGGCAATCATTCAGCATTCAACTGTCGAGATCTCAGCTTAATTCTCTCTTGAAACCTTGATCTCAGCACATTGCTCAGATGAGTGTTACTGAGGCACATTTTTTTTTATATAAAGGTTTTTTGCATTTTATGTAATCTAAATATCTTCAGTACTCAGTGTTCTTCGCAGTGCCTCCTAATGGTCATGGAGAATTTTCTTCCCACTCACAGCTGAAAGGGCCGAATCTAAACTCCTTGAGATGAATTTCCAGGTTCTTTTGTGTTGTGTTTTTCAAGATAATGAGATAATACTCTTTTTCCACATGCACTATTGGAATGAATATTGACATTGCCTCCAGCTCTGTTAACCACCTTTCCACTGCTGACTCATAATTTTGCTGATGTTTATACAAAAAAGAAACTCTGGTACCTCAGTGGCCTTATGTAGAAATAACTTGCCACTGAAATTCACAAACCAGCAATATGGAGGTGGTGCATTTTTCAAATATCATGCGGTAACACTGGCATCTGCATCAGGTAAGTCTCTCAAGATGATCTCACAGTATTTCTAATGCAATTCTCCACATTTTTGCAAGCCAACATTGTGTGTTCCAGCACATGCCCTCCTTTCCTTCTCCTTTGAATTCCCATTTCTGTGTTTCATACTGATCTACATATAAGAAGAAATTGGGGTGACAAGTGGTCCCACATAATGGGATATCCCTCTTATGTACAGTGTACATTCAGAGAGCAAGTGGATATTGACAGAAATCTCTCTGCTTTTGGATAGGGTTCAAATACCTCCACTCTAAGCAGAGTTCCTTATCCTTGACAATCTTTTTTTCACCCATCCTTTTCAAGAAATACTAAACTTGTCACTTTTGAGGATTTGGTGGGGTTTTTTTGTTTGTTTTTGTTTTTGTTTGGGTTTTTGGGTTTGATTTTGGTTTGCTTTGGCTTTTTTTTTTTTTTTTTTACCAGTTGTGTTCTGTTCAGTCTCAATCTGTCAATAGAGCTGGTGGATGTTTTTATCTTCTGGTCTTTATCCATTCTCCCTAACTTGACAGAAATAGATGTGTCAGGAAGTACAATTTCTGCTTTCTTGCTCAGCTTTCTGAAATTCTCAGCCCCACAGTGCTGTGGTTTTGTTCATGAGATAATAGAGCAGTTAGTTTCCCTCTAGTTCAGGCTTAGTCATTCATAAAAACCAAGGTATTCAAAGAATACTATCAAGTATTTCTGCAAGGAAATTAGACAACATTATTTCTTTCTAGTGGAGAATTTATGACCTGGGTAACGTTTTCAAAATTAACTCAGTGATTCAGACAGGCAAAATCCCATTTGAAAAATTAGTCTGTCATCCAGAAGTCCTTAACTACGTAAAGTGTGCTTGAGGGATTTAATTGGGCAGGTGGCAGTGGGTATTCTACTGGCAGTTGCAGATGCAGGGATAGGTACATCGCAAGCTGGTGGAAAGACAACGAGTATAATGTCGATTTGGGTAATAGTGGCTCTCAGTTCAGGCAAAAGTAAACTACTGGCAGAAGTAAACTTCTGGCAGCTGCAAACACTATCCCTTACAAAAGAAAAACAGAAGATCCCAAGGTTCATACCAGTATTCTTTCTCATTTAATCTCTCTGAAAACCTTTTGAACATGGAGGCGATCTACTCCTGAGCTGATGCCTACTTGTACCTTCATCGACATAAGATTCCTGAATGTTATCTGGAGACATGGTCCATTACTGAAAGAAAATATGGTTTTAAAAGTAAATTTAAGCAGTATTTAAGTCATACTTGTCTAAGTAGTACTTAGGTATTTTTTATCTTAAGTAATATTTAAGTAATAAGGGAGTTTTAGAAGTATCGTGAAAATTTATTGTGACTGATTGGGAAAATTGGAAAATAAATTGGAAAAATTGGAAGAAGCTTGAAAGTGATTTTTAGCTTCTACATATGGCTGACCATTTCTATGTCATTTTAAGTTCTGTTGGCAATGTAAAATTGTATTCAAAGTTTGTATAACACTATCACACAAAACCTGGACACAAATTCAGTTCAATAAGGCAAATGACTGTAATGTTCTTAAACATGTCAGAAAATAAAAAGTTCCCTTTCTATCTATGCAATTAATACCCTATCTGAATTCTGTCATAAATTATAGTGCAAATCACACAATTGTATTTAGAGAATAAAGCATATCTTCTATTGATATCATTTAGCTTTTTCATAGTTTTAATTTAAATCTCAACTAATAATACTTACTAGAACTGGCAAGTAATTCACAAATGATATTTTTAAATGTTTCTATTGAAGTTTGTGACAAAACTCCCATTGAATTAATTTGAAATAAGAGTAAGTACCTGGATTTTTATTTTTTTTTTACCAGTGTATGGTTTGATTGAATTAAATTATAAAATCTTGGTTTTGAATTACAGTGTGAAATCTTGTTCTAACATCCTTGTCTCCTGCACGACAGCTATTCCAGGCAGAGATGTTCAGCCGCCAGCAGATTTTGCATTCAATTATATCTGATGGGCAGCACCTTCTAGAACAAGGACAGGTGGATGACAGGTAGGCATTCCCGTTTTGTTACTTCGGCTGGTTATGTGAAGTAATACTTAGACTAGTGGGAGACTTCCAAACAGAGAAGGTAGCAGATGTCAGTGTTCAGATCATGCTCTGCTGAAATAGAATTTACTATAACTGTGGTTAAGCTATTAATTAGCGAATTCTTAAATACGTCAGTGTTCTGTAGGATGCTATGGGTTATGTGAATGTGTGAATGCATTTGGGAATATGACAGCTTTGAGGCTGCTTCTCTGACAAAGATTTGGCTTGGGTTATCAAGTACATTACACATATGTCTATTTTGATGTACTTTCAAAATGTTACTTTCACTAAAGGAGCCTGCAGTGACAGATTTAGTGAATTAAACATGATGTATCTAGCTGGAGATTTCCCTCTATCAAGAGGATTACCTACTGCCATTTCAGATGACCTGCAGCCTAAATGTGATGGAATAGGAATTCATTGCTGAGATTTATTTTAAACACTTAACGATCAAATGAATGAAAATCAGTGAAACGCCAGTGCCTTCACACTTGTGCATATGCATTGAATTTGCTTAGGGTATCATGGTCCTAATATAAGAAGAGCTGTTTATTGGGATGTGAGAATTTTGTTAATGCTGTGTGTATCTTACACCTGCTTTGAACCGAGTAGTAAATCTGGGGGTGAATTGTGCAATCTCCATTATTTACTATGAATTTGGCTAATCCAAACTGACAAAACCTGTGAGTTTTCTTTGTATATTTCTGGGGAGAGGGTAGAAGAGTTTTGGATATTAAAGGTTGTTTGTTTTTTTTTGTAAGGTCTCAATAATTGGAGCCTTTTAGTTCTCCCAGTACATGCAGTGTGAAGTTCTCATCCTCAGTCAGCTCTCATGAGACTTCAGTGCTTTTCTGCTAGTGTTTCATAACTGACAGCCAGAAAACATCTTCCCTTTCCCTTCAGTTTATTTTATTAAAAAATAGATCAAAGTATGAAGATTACTATATATCTTTATCTGTTTATATTAGGGATGAATTTAATCTGAAGCTGACTCTTTTAAGTGATCAATGGCAAGGAGTAATTCGACGGGTACAGCAGAGGAGGGGGATCATTGACAGCCAGATTCACCAGTGGCAACGCTATAGGGAGATGGCAGAGAAGCTGCGCAAGTGGCTGGTGGAAATACCCTGTCAGCCTGTGAGTGGGCTGTGCAATGTTCCTATCCCATTGCAGCAAGCCAGAGCACTGCTGGATGAAGTGCAGGTATGTCCTGTGTGTTTGAAGAAAGAGGAAAAAAATGCCCACCTTGTTTACAGCCTTCATAATTAAAAAAAATAATCTTTAAAATGCATTAGATTTAAACTATCTGCTTTGCAGAAAGTAATGTTGGATGTTAGTTCTTCTTTGGAACTGGAAGTTGGAGTTCACAAAGAACATGAAGACCTTACTGGACTTTCTCAATTGAGGCTTGTTTCCGGTTTTGCTTTGTAGCTAATGTCACACTGAAACTGTCTTGAAAAAAACCCACAACAAACAGTGATGTCCTGTTTGAGGAATGTATTCTACATAATCAAAAAGGATAACTTGAGTGTCATATGTACATGTGAGATTGACAGTAACTATTTAACAGCTTGGTGTCTTTAAGCTTTTTGGCTGGATGTTACATCTGATAATAATGCTTATAAGAATAATAGTCTCTAGAGGAACTATTTCTCTTTAAGAGCAATTGTGATACTGATATTACTGGGGAGAAAGAAGGCTTTCATGTCTTTATCTTTTGAGAAATTTCCTAAAGGTCTCTGCTGCAGGTTAGGGTAAAGTATTTGGGCAGTAGCTCCTGCTTAAGCCAAGGTATGCAATCTTTTAAAGTATGGGCTTGAGAAGGAATTATACTGAATTCCTATTTATAATCAAAATGAAAGCAAAATAATTTATTTAAAAATTTTAATTTTAAAGTAATTAAAATGGCAGAAAACTGTTAATATTTTCAGCTTAAAGAGAAAGTTCTCCTAAGGCAGCAAGGGAGTTACATCCTTACTGTGGAAGCTGGGAAGCAACTGCTGCTCTCTGCTGACAGTGAAGCTGAGGCAGCCCTGCAGACAGAGCTTACTGAAATTCAGGAGCGCTGGAAGATAGCTAGCACCGAGCTGGAGCAGCAAAAGAAACAGCTTGCCTTACTACTGAAAGTAAGTGTGTAATTTCTTCTGTACTTCAGCAACTTCATGTTTTCTCCCTGTGAGTTCTGATGAAGAAAAGCCTTTTCAAGGGATAAGCACACATCCAGGAATTGCACATATACTACACCAATTAACAGTTTCTTTTCACCAGCTCTGAAACTAGGAGTGGTAGTACTTCATAGGAGGCTTGTGTATTAGTTGGTATCTTCTATTTAATATTTCCAGAACTCCACCAATAACAGATAATTCTACCAGACCCTTTTTCAACACAGAGAAAAAATGTATTTTATTTTGCACAGTGATTATTAATTTTTATACATATTTGAAATTGGGTTTGCATGGCCAGGTTTTGGTGGTGGCAGTCTACAGAGGCGTCTTCTGTGAGAAGCTTTCAGAAGCTTCCTCCGTGTCCAATAGAGCCAATGCTAGACAGCTCCAAGACAGAGCCACTACAGGCCAAGGCTGAGCCCATCAGCAATAGTGATAGCACCTCTGGGATAATATATTTTTAAAAAGGGGTAGGGAGAGAAATCTGTGCTACATCAACTGCAGCTAGAGAAAGGAAAGAGAATATGTGAGAGCAACAGCCCAAAGGAAACCATGACCCCATGGGAAGCCTGCACTGGAGCAGGCTTCTGGCAGGACCTGTGGCCCTGTGGAAGGAGGAGCCCACACTGGAGCAGGTTTGCTGGCAGGACTTGTGGCCCTGTGGAAGGAGGAGCCCACACTGGAGCAGGTTTGCTGGCAGGACTTGTGACCCTGTGGAGGAGCCACACTGGAGCACTCTGTGCCTGAAGGATGCAGCTGTGGAAAGGACTCACACTGGAGCAGTCTGTGGCTGAAGGGCTGCACGTATGGAAGGGACTCAGCGGGAAGAGTTCATACAGAACTGCAGCCTGTGGGAAGGACTCGCATTGGAGAGGTTGGTGGAGGACTGTCTCCCATGAGAGGGACCCCATGCTGGAGCAAGGGCAGAGAGTGAGGAGTCCTTCCCCTGAGGAGGAAGGATCGTCAGAAACAGCATGTGATCAACTGACTGCAACCTCCATTCACTGACACCCTGTGCCACTGTGGGCAGAGGAGATAGAGAATCAGGAGTAGAGTTAAGCTCAGGAAGAAGAGAGGGACGGGGAAAGGTGGTTTAAGATTTGGTTTTATTTCTCATTATCCTACTCTGATTTGTTGGTAATAAATTAAACTAATTTCCCCAAGTTAAGTCTGTTTTGCCCATTACAATGATTGGTGAGTGATCTTTCCGTTATCTTGACCCATGAGACTTTTGTGATATTTTTGCTCCCCTGTTTTGCTGAGGAAGGGGAGTGATAGAGTGGCTTTGGTAGGCGCCTGGCATCTAGCCAGGGTCAACCCACCGCAATGCTGTGTTGAAAATTAGACCTGCCTTATTCTTTCTCCATGTCAGTGTCAAGATTATCTAGCAATGTAGCAGTCTGTGTTTCCTTCCAGTGCCTTGAGTATTTACTAGTTTAGGCAAACTTCTGGGATCTTGGAGAAGGGAAACCTGAACTTTGTTTTGATGTAAGCAATGTCCAGAATGTGTGCTGTCTTCACTTTAAGTACTAAGGATGATAGGCTGGAATTTAAATTTGGTCTGTTTGGTTTTCCCTGTTACTCATTCTAGAGAGGATAATGAAAATTGGACTTGCATGTGTTAATAGAATAGGGCAAGTGCTTTTAGAGTAGTTTCAATGGTCTGATAGAATTACAGAATTACGGACACTTTAGGTTTTTTCGTAAATAGCAAGAATCAAAGCAGTGCAAGAAAATAAAACAGTATTTTAGAAAAGTTCAGATAAGTAAATTTTTCTTCCTCTTTCAAGCTTTGTTCGTCATATCTTGGCTTCTAATGGTGGAATTATGTCAGGATATTTTAGCCATGAAAGCTCTTACCTGGAGAGACTAAGGTTTCTGTGGTATTTTGTTTAAATGAAAATATGAAACTTAATGATTGAAGATGACAAAGTAGGTAAATTATCACACAAATTGCATAAATCATTTCACAGGTACCAAGTCTTCATTTACATTATGCTATCTTGGTTGTAAACACATGGCAGTTTATTGGTCTTCTGACCAAATTGGAAGCACAAGTGTATATTCTAGAAGAGTATGTGTTGCATTAAGAATATCACAGACTATTGTCACATAAGGTCATAATACTTACTAAGGAGAGAAGAAAGAAGACACTAAAGAGAGGGGATTTTCGCAAGACCTGTGATTTGTAATTCTCTGTCCTGAAGGTGATCATGAAATACTGGCGTAGATATGGAAAGGAGGGGAGGAGAGAATTAGGAAGGCAGTGGTAGAAGGACAATATCTTGAAACAGAAGACTAAGAGAAACAAGTTCCATATTTTCTGGTATCACACAGCTGGCATTCTTTTTGGGTTGATGGTTTTTTGAGAGACCTTTCTGTCTGTGAGTACCTTTTTAATAGGCTTTAACACCAGGTGAGGCACCTGAACTTGTCAAATGATTGGTATGGCTTGATTGCACTGGACAGATTAAAAATTTTGGAAAGTATACAAACACTAAAGCTGGGTGCAGCTGCTGGAATCATAATTTTTAGGAGATACTACAGGTACTTCAGTCTGACCTGAATTTGCAGTATTCCAAACCATTTTTCTTTTCTGAATGCGCCTGAATGGAGCTTTTGTCAAAGAACAGTGGCATGTTTAATACAGGCATTCAAAAAAGGAAATGGGAAATAGTTTTGGCAGGGAGAGGCTTTTCTGAAAGAATGGAGTTGGATCTAGACATCATTGTAATAGCAAGAGGTATTGGCTTGTGCATTTCTTCTAGGAGAAACCTACACACGAAATTGATGGTTGTACACGACTCGAGCTCTGAGACTATGAATACCATTTAGAGGGGGATTTCAGGGCATGTTGTTATGAAAAGTTTTCACCATTGTGTGGTTAGTTAGGCAAATCAACTGCTGTAAGTGTAATCCAGATCTGGATGGAAATCTAATAAACATTCTTCCTTCAGGACTGGGAAAAAACTGAAAAGGGCATAGCAGATTCCCTGGAGAAGCTAAGATCATTCAAAAAAAAGCTTTCTCAGCCTTTACCAGAACACCATGATGAGTTGCATGCAGAGCAGATTCGTTGCAAGGTAAAGCACTTGTTCTTTGTTTGACTGTTGTCGTATCTTTGCTGTCTTTGTGCAGTAACCTCTTCTATTGTTAATAGGCTTCACATTAGTGATGTGCAAATCAGTAAGCTGTCCCTGTAACAGAAACTATCCATGTCATATTTGGTCATCATAACACCTGAATGATCTCACTATAATGTGAATCAGGTCAAAGTGAAATCAGAACAGGGTCTGAAAAGTAGTGTAGAAGCACTAAATACTGATGTGTTTTCATTACAGAAATTTTATCTAAAAATGTAAAATCATGGTATCTAAACTGATGGTTTATTGCTTTTTATTTGGGGGGAGATTACTGGGGAGGTCTTAGATAACACTTCTATGCTATATTCTTTTCAGTTTAGAAATGGATTACTACTTGAAAATATTTTCAATACAGAGAAGTCCAAGCCAATACTTGGAATTCTCAAATACCTCTGAACTGTAGAGAGATTTGAGTAGTATATTAGTTTGCTACTACTTGTTACAAGACTGACATATTACCTACTGGGGATTTACTTCTCTAATAAATGAAAATATTGTTATGTGTGGGGTTGGTGTTTGCTTTTTCTTTTAAATGGGGCTGAAACAGTCTGCTTGAAATTGTGGGTCTGCTTCTGAGCTCTAATTCAGCGGCATAGCAATGCTTGTCTTCATGCTTCTCTACATTCAGATTTTTATTTGTTAGCAAAATGGTCCTTTTTCCTCTGAACTTCTTTTAAGGAGTTGGAGAATGCTGTTGAGGGATGGACAGATGACCTTGCACACCTCTCTTTGCTGAAGGACTCCCTGTCTATATATATCAGTGCAGATGATATCTCAGTCCTCAGTGAGCGCATAGAGCTTCTGCATAGACAGTGGGAGGAGCTGTGCCACCAGGCAAGTACTATTACTGAGTGTCGATATGAGTATGCACACTACAAAAGTGTTGGGAGAAAAATTGAATGCAAGTGACAGCTTTTAAAAAAGATGCATGAAAGCACATATAGATTCAAAACAGCTTGTGCTGAATCAGGGAAAACAAGTGTTGAAATGCTTCTTCAGTTATTGCTAGCATTTCTAGATCTCTTGAACTTTGTCATGGCCCTGAGGTCCTATTAATGCAGCTTTGAAAAAACAACGAAGTCATACTGTGTGTTGTTACACTGCTGCATGGCTTGGCTGGGGAAAACACGGAAGTAATACAGTTTACTGTGCTTCGGTGAAGAAGCTGTGGTCAGAAAGGATGTCCCCTCCCAGCTTTAGTGTATCTTCCGTTCTGCTGGTAGCTTCTGCTTCTTCAGATGTTGTTGTCAGCATTTCTGTTAGTCTGTGGATGACTTGTCTGCGAAATGAAGAGTATTGTTTGAATTTTCAGGTGAAACATGCTATTGATGTGCTTCTTTCCTCCATTTTGCACTTAGAAATCCAGGTGGCGGAGTCTCCCTCCCACAGCTTTTCGGGTTATCCTCATGTCATTTCTGTGGTTAAGTAGAGGTTGCAGTCCAGATATACCAGGGCTAACTTTGAAATAGTTATCTCATGTAAGGTACCTGTGAAAGCTTCAAACACACCCCTAAAGCAGAAAATGCTTCACAATTAACAGCACAGAACTTGTTATGAGTGAGTTACATTTGAATGAGCCAAGGTAGATACATCTAAAACTACGGTGCAGTCACTGCATGTGTGTTTATGGTAAAGGAGGGAGCCAAGTGAAAAAGCTTTGTCTTAGTTTTGTACTGAGTGTTTCTGGATGTAACCTAGTGCAATACTTTGTTCCCCCATTGCTTATATCCGGAAAGCTGCCAGGAAGTTTAGAACCACAGAAGGGAAATGTGAGATGACATGTACGCCCCTGTTAAACCTAACATGGTAGTTAAAGAGCACATCACTTTTGTTGATGAAAGGGCGGATGCAGACTTCATCTCAGCTGAAATGCTAATATAAAGTCAGAAATTATGCAGATTACAATAGGGAGGAAGTACGTAGTTGTATAAGTTTCTGAAACTGGAGAGATTGCTTTGTTGCTCACACTCTGCTGCTATTTTGATTTCAGTGTCCATCTTTCTCTGTTACTATTCATAGTCTGAGATGGTACCACTGCTATAGCAATTTCGGAGAATCGTAGAATGCCTAAGGTTGGAAAGGATCTTAAGATCATCTCCGGTTTGCTTCAATGGCAAGAATGTGCCTGGAACACTTCTGCAGGGCCAAAGGAGTTCACATTGAGGCACGAAGTGTTTCAAGCATCTCTTAAATGCATTTACTATTTTGTTTCTATTTACTCTCTGCAAATGTCTTAAGGTATCCTTACGTCGACAACAAGTTACTGAGAGGCTGAATGAGTGGGCTCTCTTCAGTGAGAAGAACAAGGAACTCTGTGAATGGCTGACACAAATGGAAAGTAAGGTTTCTCAAAATAGTGACATCCTCATAGAAGAAATGATTGAGAAACTTAAAAAGGTATAGTGCAGTGCACACGCACTTACATGCTGTTCCTTAACTGCTTACTTGGTTTGTGTTGAAAATAGGATAATGAATTAGCAGAAAATTAATATTTTGCTCTGTGCCGTTTATAAGTTCTAGTAAGACTGTGTGTGTGTGTGTGTGTGTGTGTGTGTGTGTGTGTGTATGTATTCTCTTGCTATGCAGCCTTTCCTATCTTTCCTGAGATAGGACCTCCAAGGAGATAGAAAATCAAGCGAATGCAAAGTCAGAGGCATCTAAATAGTTTACTAAATGACCAATCAGAATTGCCTGTAATGAGTTGAACTATAGCAGATATATATATATTTTGGTTTGGGGTTGTTTTTTTTTTTTTTTTTTTTTCATTTTTCTGATCAGTCATAGAATCATAGAATACCAAGTTGGAAGGGACCTCGAGGATCATCTGGTCCAACCTTTCTAAGCAAAGCATGACCTAAACTGCATGTCCTAGCACCCTGTCCAGCCGAATCTTAAAATGTTCCAGTGTTGGGGAATCCACCACTTTCCTGGAGAGATTATGCCAATGGCTAATTTTTCTTATTGTGAAAAATCTTCCTCTTGTGTCCCACTGGAATTGCCCCAGGGGTAACTTGTGCTCATTACCCCTTGTCTTTCCCATGTGACTCCTTGTAAAAAGGAAGTCTCTATCTTCTTTGTAGCCACCCTTTAAATATCTGAACATGCTGACAAGGTTCCCCTGAGCCTCCTTTTCTCTAGACTCAACAAACCCAGTTCTCTCAGCCTTTCTTCACATGGCCTAATATCGATCCCTGAGGGACCCCACTAGTGACAGGTTGCCAGCTGGAACAGGAGCTATTCACCACCACCCTCTGGGTACAGCCGGTCAGCCATTTCCCCACCCACTGCACAGACCACTTGTCAAGACTGTAATGTGTCAGTAATGTGATAAAGTTGTTCACAGTTACACATCTAATATTGAAGAGGTTGTCTCTGTACTGTATTAGTCACCAGAAAAGCAACATTTGTGTGTATGGCTCCTGTAGTAGCGTGGAGCAGAGTGTATTCAGAATAAATACCCGATTTCTGATTTCTCTTTACTGTTCAGGATTATCAAGAGGAAATTGCTGTAACGCAGAAGAGCAAAATCCAGCTCCAGGAAATGGGAGAGCGACTTGCTAAAGCCAGCCATGAGAGTAAGGCATCAGAGATTGAGTACAAACTTAGCAAGATCAATGACAGGTGGCAACATCTTCTAGATCTTATTGCAGCCAGGTAAATTTTGTTTCTAAGTACTATATGGGACAGATTAATATGCTAGATGTCATGATTCTAGAATCTTTTTATTGTCTGCCTTTTCATCATTAACTTTGAAATTAGTTTATTCTTAATAATCAAAGCATTTCTGTGAAGTTCACCTTCCTGTTTTACTGTACCGTACCTGATATAATTTCTCCAAGAAGAGTCAATTTCAAAACATCATCTACAGAAATTACAGGATCAATTGCAGTCAGAGTTAGTTAGCCTTACTCCAGTGGCATCTTACTTCAGATTAGTGCTTAAAACTGGTTGTAAGGGAGCTTTTCTAAAAAATTCTTGGCGGAAAACAATTTTCAGTACAAATTGAAAACAATTTGTAGTTGTGGATTTGGAGAAAAACAGTTCCTAAACTAAGTCTTAGGTTTTCTGCCTGATTACTTTTTCGCTGATGGAGAAGAGTAGCATCAGGTAGATGCATGCACACTGGAGTTAGCTTCTTTTTACTCAAGGTCAAAAATACAACAGCAGTTTTCATAACTTAAAGAAATACATGGGTTGTTGTTTGATATGTGAAAAAAATGGTTTATTTGTTTCAGTACTTTCTGACGAGCTGTGCTGCAGCCTCTATCCCATTACTGACAATAATTTTGTCACAATTTTGCGCTTCATAAAATGTGCAAATACTTTATATTTCTGTGATGTAAAGACATATGAATTAGTAGTAATTTTGTCCTGTTAGCAGCAAAACGGTTTGTTTCGTTTCGTCATCTATTTTCATCCATTCTTTTTTTCATATGGTTTTATTGCATTCCTGCTCTGAAATCTGTAAGCATGAGAGCAGTAAATTTCACGTAAGCAGAAGCATTCTGGTGGCCCCACCTCCTGGTGTAGTGGTTCTTTTTAAAGTAATGAACGCTATATGTTTCTTACAGAACAATTAAGTCAGGAAGTGATGCATTACAGTGGAGGAGCCTGCTGGTTTCAGAGGATGTGATACATAACCAGTTGTTGAACATAAAGTATACTTGCCATATTTTTGTGTTTGTCTTTTGAAACACCTACTTGGGCAAATGTTCAAATAATGTGATTAGGAAGTTTCCAGTAAAAAATTATTGCATTCAGAAACTGCAAAACACAACTTTAAAAGGTCTGTATTGTTTATTCAGCATTAGAGGTTAGTGTTCTCTCTAGGGACAGGTAAGAATTATGGATTTTGTATAATTCTTGAGGTGGAGAGATACAAACTGCAATATTAGGCATGAAAATTTTCTCTTTTCTGTTCTCATGAAGCAGGGTGTCAAGTCCTAGTTTTAAACTAATTTATGCAAAATATTTGCTTTTACTTCCAGATTATTTCAATTTAGCCTTCTCAACTAGCCTGCGCAGCAGTATTGTATGCAGTTAAACATATAACCCTTTCCATTCCAGTGCTTACTGAAGTTAAAAAAAAAAGCAACCAAAAACCTGCAAAGTTTGAGCACTGCTTTGCTGAAGTTGGGAAGTAGATGGTGGAGAGGTTTTATGCTAAGTTACGGAAATTTTACTAGTTCAGCTGTAGCTTAGGCTGAAAGCCCAAGCTTTTGATTAATATATGTACAAAGTACAGATGTGATGTCTAATTCCCACTGGACAAAATAGTTTGCATCCCTCAAGACAATTTTTAGAAGGCTTCAAAGACCCTTTATGATATATTGTTATATATGTGTTCCTGTTAAAATATTTTGGAGTTTGGAATGTGTCATATAACATGATTTTGGCTGCACTCAGCAGTAAATTCTGCAGTAAATGCAGTTTGATTGTTCTGGTGTTGAGAATAAAATACATCTTTTCATATTCTGGATCCCTGAAAGCATTAATAAATTATTAGAGTCTGTGTGCTTTTCTGCGAAGCTACAGTCATTCCTTGCTGAAAGCATTTTTCCTAGTGGTTTGTTTCCTACAGCTATGAATGAATAGGAAATTCTCTATTGAAATGCTGTAGTAATATAGTATGGCAATATTCACTCAGTCTGAATATTTATTTACCTGTTGATTTTATGCTCTGCAGTGAAACTTCTTTGTTCATTTGTATTAAGCTTCTCTCATTTTTTTCTCACATTCTGTTTCCTTACCCACTTTTTTAAATTGACTCTGTTCTGAGATCTGTAACTGCAGAAGAGACTGATGGAGAAAGGTAGCTGCATCACAGACTTCTGTTTCTGTCCCTCTGGAACATTTTCGTCCTTTCAGATTAATTTTTCTGATATGTCACTCCCGTGCAAAAAATGCTGCAGATGTTTACAGCCAGGAAGCAGTGCTACTGCTGCAACCGCTCAGGCTTTGCAAAGGCTTTATTGCATGTGTTTTCATCCCTTCCCCTAGCACTTACAATCCACATTCCTGAGAATCAGTTCTGGCACATGTTGATGAATGCAAGTTTTATTTAGAAGCATGACCACTTGTCACCATTCAGTCTCATGTTATCAAGCAGCGGCTGCTAGCATTTGTTTGGCGTGCAGAATTTTCTGTACAGTACTCACCAGCAAAGAGAAGTGTGGCCCCTTTCTTCCCCTCGCCTAAAGTAGAGTGTTTACAGGCTTTTGGAGTGGAAGTTCTTTTTAATGCTGGAAAATTTCATTGTGGTGGCAGAGGACTTGCATGCTGTGAAGATGGCAGAGGACAACAACGTGGATTCAAATCTCCCAGACTGTAATTGTGATATTACAAGGCAGGCAGCTATTTTTGTTTGCTTTTGATTGATACAGTTCTTTCTTGAAATCTTGTCTTGCTGGGAAACTAATTGAAATATTGATATGTAGAAATCACTACCTTAGCTAGAAATTCCTGGTTTCTGCTCAGTTTAAAAACAGGTGACAGTTATAACAGCATATTTCATTTTGCAGCTGGTACTTTTGGATCCCAGAATAATTCTTTGTTACTGATGCCGACTTAGAACTAGTAAAATCTCTTAGCTGTCTGAAAGAAACTGTTAGACTGATGTTACTGCTGTATTTAAATACAAGAGCATGTACGCACAAGAGAAAGCAGATTTTGCATTTGTCTGCTCACTGTTTCTGTCATCAAAGGGGCATGTCTACAACAAAAGGCAGAGAAGGATGGGGGCTGTAAAGAAAGTATTTCTGACTTATCAAAGCTGATCTCTCCTTTAAACATTAATTATTGTTTTGTAACTGCATGTGATACTTGAACTCGGCCTGCATCTCTTGGGTTTTGGATTCAGCTTCTTTTTCTCCCTCTTCACACTATTTTTTCTAGAAGTTTTGCAGTTGTTTTTCAGAGTTCTAGCAATTTACTCTTTGAAAGGGAAACTCTGATCTGAAGAGCAAATATAACTGGTATTACTAGTGGCCTGCTACGTAGTACTACTGTACTTTGGACAATAAATTTTTTTAGTCATAAAAACATTATTTTTAAACTGATTTAAAAAAAACAGTTTCTTTTAATAGCATAATAGTGTAATATTTTTTTCACTGTTTCATAGAATGTTTCTGTAAACTTTGTTTCCAGTTCCAAGTCAATTTAAAAAATATAAATAAAAAAATAAATAAATTCTAAATAAAAATTCTAAATAAAAATAAATAAAAATTCTGCTTTCTCCTGGCTTCGTGAAGACTTGGCTAACATGCTCTTACTGGCTTTTTTCATGTTCCTTTTAAAGTTTAATATTAGTAACCAGCTGTCTAAATGACTAATGCAATAGCTATGAGTTCTATATGATGCATTGTTATGTATTTACAGGATTGTTCCTGTTTAGGTTAAGTGGAATCTAAGGCTGTCTAATTTAGAACTAGTTGATTTAAGCTATTTGTGCTTAATTTCAGCTCAAAGTTGTTCTCCCACTGCCTTTTCTAATTGTAAAATAGACATTTTGAAGTTATTACATGCTTGGGAAACCAAAGTACAGTAGTTGGCACACTATTATATAAGCATCATAAATGCATTCAAATTTTCAAATGAGTTTTTGTCAGTAAACCATAAAGCCAAACAATACAGTATTTTCTTCTGAGAGTCTTAAGCATTAGTGAAATGTGGTAAGACTGATGTGTGTGTGTTACATAAAAAACAACCTTTAAAATAACCGTGTCATGGCTCCTCTTTTATTTCAATGCAGAATCTTTATTATCAAGGAGAAGAGTTCTCAGGTCTCTTGCAGCAGTGTGTATAGTGGTGCAACAGAAGCGTGACTATTGAGTTATTATAATTATTGGATAAATTAGGTGTTTAACATAATCTTGTAGCTAAAATCTCAAAAGTACAGTTGGCTAGTGATACCGTGTATTTGAATGGGCCAAATTATAAACCATTCAAGTCTCAAAGCAGAGCTTTTAGTTTCATTAGCTTTCAGGCCCTGCCATTGCATGGTAATACAGGATTTTGAGCTGTTATATTTTTGAAAGTACATTATATTTATTGCAAACACATTATGGGATTATTTGTACTCAGGCAAGGTATTCAATGAGATGAAGAACATAGGAATCTGCCAGCTAAAACTGAGAAGGAAAACTCAGAGATTTGTTCACAGATACATTTTCAGAGCAGCTAGAGGCACAACACTGTATTGCAGTTCAGGCAAACCAACAGCCCATCATACTCCAAAAAGCACTTGTTTATTTGCTTCTATTTGTACCATGGGCAAGGAATCTGTTATGTTAGACTCAGTACAAAAAAAGAACAGTATTAACAGTAAATGTAGCAGGGGACAGCAAGGGAGTCATCCTTTTTTATTATTATTTTTTGGTGTGGTTTTTTTTTTTTTTTGTTTTGTGGTCTTATTTTTTTTTTCTTTAAAAAACCTTTTGGAATTTAGGTGCAGGGAATTGTGGCAGTTTGGCAGGAGGGCAGGCTTATCAGTAGGTTTTGGTTTTCATTGTGATGTTCTTTTAGTATGTCATGGCTTTTGTCTGTTTTCTCTCTTGAGTAACTTAGGTCATGTGACTGAAAATATCTCTGTTTGGGCTGGGGTTATTTTTTTTTTTGCTTTGGCAGGGATGTATTCCTGTGCAGTCTGCCTGAGGTAAAGAGGGCACTTTGTAAACGACCAGCCCTTTATCAGGCGTTGCAGGCAAAATACATAATACAATCCGACACAGAGGTTAGTGTGCAACACAACTGCAAACAAGAAAAACCTGGTCCACAGCTTGGTCTTGCAGATGGTAGACTGACATTGTTTCTACACAAGGTTGAGGTGATTCATTGTTCCCTTTTCCACTCCAGTGTGCCTGCAAAGGATCAGCAGCATCCAGCTTTGAAAATTTTAGCAGAAAATTAACAGGATTTCACTCCTTTTAATTAATGTCAGAGACCGAAAAGTTATATGTGAGTTCAAGAAGAGTGATAACCAATGTTCTTGCTCCCTCGATGAGCAAGTTTTAATTGGTCCAAACCGACAAAGCATTGTATGCACAACCATAGGTGATGAGGAGGTGGTGTCCCCAGACATCTGTTTTTCTCCTAGTATCTCTCCACTGCTAAACACATAGCTGTGTTTTGTGGTAACCTGTTGATGGGGACTGGGATAGTCTTTCAGCATTGTGTTGACTTCAGTCCCTTCATAGCCAGATTTTCAGATTGCCCAGATTTTTAACAATTACCAAGATTTTTTTTCAGTTCACAGCCATTCAGCTGTTGGTCATAAGGCTCTGGTAAGGAAGGTGCATTGGAACTGTTCTTAAGCATGTTTGATTTTACCATCTGTGATCTAAAGAAAGGCCTAGAAAGAGATAAAACCTGAAAAAAAAACCTCAGTTTTTTAAGTTGATGCTAAGATCTCTGCATTTCTTCTTGGTCAGAAAATGACACCCTTGTTAGACTCTTAATGGTCAACTGCAACTATGGGTATGAATATGGAAACACTTGATAATTTTGCTGGTTATTATTACAGAAAAATGTGAATTGCTCTGTTTGAATTATAGGATAGTTAAGTGGCATTTTGTTTGTTTGATGAATCTAGTAGTCTTGTATTTTTCAACCTGATTTAGTCAATCTGTTGAAACACTTACGTGGAAGAGCAGTAGAAGCACAAAACGGAATCCTACTCAAAATTGTTTGTGATACTACATAAGTAAAAAAGAAAAAGGCTTGGAAACAGTTTAAGATTTGACTAATTTATATTATATAATGTGGAGATAGGAAGGAAGGAATTACTGACAGATGTTTTTGCAGCTGAAACAGGCTGAAGGAAAAAGTGTTGAGATAGTATGAAGGTCTAGTCAGTTTTTCCACACTCTCTAAGCTTAATGTTCACTTGAATAGAAAAACCCCACTATTTAATTTTTCCTGGCCATTCCTGTTGCAGGGTCAGGTTGTCAAGAAAAATACTACTTAGAAGTCACCATGCAGTTACATTCCAGTTTCATCTGTTTAAATCTGAAGAAGTCCTTTAAGACCAAGAACAACGTAAAGCAGCCCTTGAGATTCAGGATTTCTCACTAAGTTCTTAGCTGGATTTCTCTCTCTAAAACTTACTTATTCAAAGACAGAGTCTTCTCACTTGAACAGGTTGTCCTCAGATGTGGTAGATGCCCCATTCAAGGTCAGGTTGCACAGGGCTCTGAGCAGCCTGATCTAGTTGAAGATGTCCCTACTCACTGCACAGTTCAACTAGATGACCTTTAAAGGTCCCTTCCAACCCAAAGTATTCTGTGATATGTAGTACAATGCTTAGAAATCACTGAGGTGAAAAAGGCCTTTTCACACAGTGTACTCTACCATCAGTACTGGTTAGATGGAGAAGTTGTTTGTAGTCTAGGATGAACTTTTGTCATCTGTTGATTAAATAAACAACTAAATTACTTAGATTATTTTGGAGGTTTGGTGTGAGTTCATTAAAAAGTTTTCCTTTCTTAACAAACGTTTAACTCAACTGATGAAGGTACAGAAGCTTTGAAAATATTTTCTGGTATTTGTAAGCTCTTAATTTTTCTTAACCAGAACCTGTGCATGCAGGACTACTTGTATATATAATGTACTTCTGTTGCATATTAAAGGAAGAATTCAGAACAGAACTTGCTATCTAAGTTAGGTTTCTCTGAAAACTTCTTGAAACACATGATGTGGGATTTCTCCTTCAGAGTGTACTTACGCTGCTGTTTCTTTTACTTTTCAGGATAAAGAAATTGAAGGAGACCCTGGTTGCAGTACAGCAGCTGGATAAAAATATGAATAGCCTGAGGTCATGGCTTGCCCACATTGAATCAGAGCTATCTAAACCTATCGTCTATGAAACTTGTGACTCTGAGGAGATACAAAGGAAGCTAAATGAACAGCAGGTAAAATACAACACACTTATCAGGTGCACAATGACATAGGGAGAACCAAAGTAGAGAGTCCTTGGGCTGCCCATACTCAGCTCAATGCCGATAGGGCATGAGGCAAAGAAGTATTTAAATATCAAGGCAAGTGGTACTTACTGTGTCACTTATAGAGCCTTCTGCTGGCTTTGACATCGAATCCACCAGGAGCTGATTGACCTTTCTGAGAAAGGTAAGGCACCCAGAAATATAACCTGAACGATTTATTGTAATTGTTTTTCCTTTGGGGTTTGCGGTTTTTGTTTGTTTGAATTGTCTGTTCCCAGAGGCAAAACTGACACCTATTAGGCCTTGCAAATTTTGCACATGCTTGAAAGTGATTATTTTTTAGCAACCTTTCTAACTCAGTTTTATTTTGCAGCTTGTTTGAGAATCACTTTGCACGCAAAGATGCATGAGCTATACATGTGAATTTAAAATTTGTTGGTTTATAGCACAAAAAGCCTTTACGCGATGCTAGAAAATAACACTGGGCAGAAGATGTTAGAGCAGCCAGGGTTTGGCATTAAAGTCAGTGTTACTCCTGAGAAGATTTACCGTACTTTCTCTTTCCTGTTCCACTTCTCTCCCCAGTGCAGTTTTACCTAGAAGCGCATTGCTGGGGAGGACTGTTGTTCTGTTGTGTTCCTGTTGGCTATTGGCAAAGATACCATCCTGGTACATCAGTGCAGATTGATTAGAAGCTCTTCTGAGCTCTTTCTGCAAAGGAGAAAGAAATGCGTGGGAAGAGGAGTGCCAGAATATTGTAGTTATAATTTATTTATGAAGTGTACAAACTGTTCAGTTCTTTTTAAGCTAAGTGTGAGACTGAAACCCAGGAACCCTCTCAGAGTTTTTGCCAGCACCCAAACTGATTTTGTACATGGCTGTGTAGAATTGCTTGTTAATATTATATATGTAATTTACATGGGGATAATAATTTATAACACAAAAGCCTCACTAATTGTGGTAGTTTTGAGACAGGAAAGTGCTGGGCAGGGCTAAACATTACTATCAACAAGGTAGATATATACTTGAGATATTTAGTAACATCACTATGCCAGCATCCCACAGTTTGTTAAGCCTACTTCTTATGGGACTTATCCTGGGCACAGAGACAGGTGTATCCCCGCCTTCTGCTGTTGCCTTTTGGTGTTCCACATACAGTGACAGTGTGCAGTAATATTCTGTAGAAGTGGGGGTGGTTTAATTTGAACTCCAAAGAGGAGAAATAAGGGTGAATCTTACCCTGGGAGGATTCCATGTTTGGAAACTTGATGATAATTTGATTTGGTAACACTGCAAGCCGTTATTATTATAATAATTAAAAAACTCCAGCCACCTTCAATATATGGCAACCAGGGGTTTTTATAAGTTGGAAGCTCTGTCACTATCCACCAGATATCAGACGGCCAGTACACTGGCCACCTTCTCAATTATTTCATCCCTCTTTTGTCTTCCTTTCGCGATCTTATGTTTTTTTCCATGTTTAATCTTCCATTGATGTCCTGCTCAGTACTGCTACCAGTTGTTCCTATACAAGATTACGTTAAAGCATTATGCTGTGAAAGAGGAGGGCCAAGTTCCGTTCTGTATCTCCATTACCTACTCCTCAGCATCTACTTTAACCAAGAATCAGCTTTGCAGATTGCTGGTCTCTGTAGTGAAATGAAAGATACAGTTAAAGCTGGATATCCTGGGGGAAGTAGGGTAAATTCACTGCAGTATTTCCCTAGGGTCACAAACTGCATTTCAAGGTTTACTTGTTTGTTTACTTCTCAGTCTGCTATCCCTTGAAATATGGAGAAAAGGGTGTTTCCTTTTGGGTTGATAAAGGAAAAAAAATAACACCTGTATGTGGGTCACAGAAGTGTGTAAAAGCGATGTTCCTTTGTGAACTAACTTGAAGGTTAAATGTTCTCTAACAAAGAAAATTTTAAAATCTGGGAAATATAAGGCTATGATGGAAAAAAAACAAACAAACAAAAAAAAAAGACACAAAAAAACAAAACAAACCAACCTGTAGATATTGCTTGTAGAAAGGTTCTATAGGTGAATAAAGAAATTTAATCTTTAGGAATCCTCAGGATCACCGACTGGCAGTTCTGACTACTGCTCTACTCCAAAACAGCAGAGAGGAGATTATGTTACCTGAACTTGCTTAACCTCAAGTCTCATAGCTGTCTGGAGTGTATGTTTCACAGAGTATTGCATCTGTTTATAGTGTATACCCTTATATAACATATCCGGATGGGTAGAAAGAAGAATAAGCACTTGGACATCATGATGAATGAATATTTTTCAAGGCAAGTGAAAGTGAAAGGGCCAGCTCTGAAGAAGAAAACATTGTGATTTTCCACTTGATAGTCTCATGTAGATGTTCACAAAATAGCCTTCTGTTTTGTGGATAAGAAGGGGAAAATAAATTACTTCACTGAGTGCCACCTCAGTTATTATAAACAACCAAATCAGATGGTTGACACAAGTTGACGTTGCTCAACTTCAAACTTGCTGAGGTTTTTAGATTCTATGTTTACATTCCATTTCCTGCTGGAAGATGTTTTCAGAACATCAGAGTAATCGTTGTAAGAAAAGTTCTCTAGTTAGACCTTAAATGTATGTAGACACAGTATGTTGAGACTGTATTTCCCTTTGCATGTTATAGTTGACTTCACTAGCAGAACTATAAAAAGCAGTTTATCTACATTTTTAAGAAGGGGAAAATGGATGAGCCAGGGAATTACAGACCAGTCAGTCTCACCTCTGTGCCTGGCAAAATCTTGTAGCGGATTCTCCTGGAAGGCATGCTAAGGCACATGAAAACCAACAAGGTGCTTGGTGACAGCCAGCATGGCTTCACTAAGGGGAAATCCTGCCTGACAAATTTGGTGACCTTCTATGAAGGGGCTACGGAACTGATGGACAGGGGCAGAGCAGTTGATGTCATCTACCTGGACTTGTGTAAAGCCTTTGACACTGTCTCCCATGACATCCTTCTCTCTAAGTTGGAGAGACATCAATTTGATAGGTGGACCACTCGGTGGATAAAGAACTGGCTGGATGGCCGCACGCAAAGAGTAGTGCTCAGTGGCTCAATGTCCAGCTGGAGACCAGTAACGAGTGGTGTCCCCCAGGGATCAGTGTTGGGACCGGTCTTGTTCAACATCTTTGTGGGTGACATGGACAGTGGGATTGAGTGCGCCCTCAGCAACTTTGCCGATGACACCAGGCTGTGTGGTTCGGTTGATAAGTTGGAGGGAAGGAATGCCATCCAGAGGGACCTTGACACGCTTGTGAGGTGGGCTGATGCCAACCTAATGAAGTTTAACCATTCTAAGTGCAAAGTCCTCCACCTGGGTCGGAGGCACAGCTACAGGTTGGGCGGGGAGGAGATTCAGAGCAGCCCTGCGGAGAAGGACTTGGGGGTGTGGGTTGATGAAAAAATGAACATGAGCCGGCAGTGTGCGCTTGCAGCCCAGAAAGCCAGCCGTCTCCTGGGCTACATCAAAAGGAGTGTGACCAGCAGGTCGAGGGAGGTGATCCTGCCCCTTTACTCTGCTCTCGTGAGACCTCACTTGGAGCATTGTGTGCAGTTCTGGTGTCCTCAACATAAAAAGGACATGGAACTGTTAGAACAAGTGCAGAGGAGGGCCACGAGGATGATCAGGGGACTGGAGCACCTCTCGTATGAAGATTGGCTGAGAAAATTGGGGCTGTTCAGCCTGGAGAAGAGAAGGCTGCGTGGAGACTTCATAGCAGCCTTCCAATACCTGAAGGGGGCCTATAGGGATGCTGGGGAGGGACTCTTCATTAGGGACTGTGGTGAGAGGACAAGGGGTAATGGGTTTAAACTTAAACAGGGGAGGTTTAGATTGGATCTGAGGAAGAAATTCTTTACTGTGAGGGTGGTGGGGCCCTGGAATGGGTTGCCCAGGGAGGTTGTGGATGCTTCATCCCTGGCGGCGTTCAAGGTGGGGTTGGATGTAGCCTTGGATGGCATGTTTTAGTGGGAGGTGTCCCTGCCCATGGCAGGGGGGTTGGAACTCGATGATCTTGAGGTCCTTTCCAACCCTCACTATTCTATGATTCTATGATTCTATATTCATCCTCAAGCTGCCAAGTTCTCGTTCTCCAAAATAAACTTCCACATCTCTAATTGCCCTAATAGTTCTTTTCTTCACCTGACTCCAAAGTGAACATAGTATTCCAGATGCAATATATCACTTTCTGGTGTAGTCACATTAGTGCTTCTTTGTTACTATTGGAATTATGTTGTCTTGGCTTTGTTATTGTTCATCCTGATTTTTCTGATATTCTGATGATTCATTGCAAATGTAGGCAGAAGTCAAACAGGGTTTCTTTTCATTGCACTCAACCAACAGCAATAGCTGATTATTTCTGTGGCTTAACTTGAACTGTAGTTCAAAGCTGAAATCAAAACACTGCTTCAAGAGGAAACATCATCAGTGTAGAACAATCAATTGCAATAAAGAAACGGACAGAAAGACTAATACTGATCACTATAAGTGCTAGGACAGCGTAAGTGCATTTTCTGAAGCTGTCCTGAATTTTCTATTTCCAATGAAAATGCCACAGAATTTGAATGTTTAAGGAAGAAATATCTCCTACTAGAGATGCACTGTTCAACATGTGCTGCTGCCAGTCTACATGTCAAACATGTCACTTTGTGGCTAGTTCACAAAGGGTACCTCCACTGAACCCTTGCAATAGATAAGAATATGTTTTCTTGTCACACTTCTCTTACTAACTTCTGCTTTACATTCTCTGTGATAATGGGAAAGGGCTGGGAATAATTCCAGCATTTATTGGTGATGTTGATTAAATGTGTGTGAAAGATGCTCAGCTGAGCATGCAAAGCTCTGGCTGTTTGTCCCAGATAATGGTTTGGTGTTTGTAGTCCCTGGGAGAGCTGTGCATGCTGCCAGGTTCTCCTGGCCTCATTGATAACATTGCAACACCACTTGCATAGGTGCAGTGTTTTAATAGGTATTCATTGGATGTTTTTCTCCTGTTTGCAAGCTTATTAATATTTTTTTTAATAAGTAGGAAAGAAGTGCATTTGTATTTTTGCATGGCTTGCAATTTCTTTTAAGAATTAATTCTTCACCTGCAGGAACTTCAAAAGGACATAGAGAAACACAGCACTGGAGTGGCATCTGTTCTCAATCTAAGTGAAGTGCTCCTTCATGACTGTGATGCTTGTGCCACAGAAGCAGAGTGTGACTCTATCCAGCAGGCTACACGCAATCTGGACAGAAGGTGGAGGAACATTTGTGCAATGTCAATGGAAAGACGACTTAAGTAAGTCTAAAATTAATACAAATTAAGATTTCCTTCCACAGACACAAATACAGGATGAGATGTATGTTATAGGGTTGCAGTATGGAATAAAAGGGCGTAGGGGGTCAGAAAAAGTTCATACACTGAATAAAAACCAATAGCTGTGTGATTTTGACAGCCATAATGATGTAGGCAACATTTGGCCAACGCATTCTACTCTGAGCTGACCAGTAATAATGCATGTCACTGTTTGAACTGTATTTATGAAGATCTTTCCTGTATCTTTTTAAATCATGAGTCTGGTTTCAGTAGTGTTTACACAGTCATATCAAGAGCTCTAGGTAAAGTTTATGATTTTTCAAAATACTGAATTGAACTTTGTATGATATTTGGTCTTGTGGGATATTTTTCACATATATAGTAAAATCTTTTTCATGGAAAAAAAAGGTCAAGTTGTGCTGCTCCATATCCACAGATTGCAATCTTTAAGTATTTTTATACTATTGCCATGGTAATTATTGTACAGTGTGTGTATATATATATAAATTCAGATCATGTGTTTTATCTTTGACAGTCTGTCTTGAAAATATACAGGCTCTTCATACTTTTGTGTCTAGCAAATTAATTCAGAACTATTTTAAGTTAACGTGGAACTTTACATTGAACTCTATTTTACTTTTTTGCAATGTACACATTTAAGCTATTAATAGATTTTTACCAGTAAGTTAACTGGGCTATCAGTTCTTAGGATCTTTATGTCAAACTTCAGGTTAAACAACCTATTATCAACAAAGCATAAATTTTGCATGCATCAGGTCTTTTTCAGACCTGCATATCTAGGATTTCGTAGAATCATAGACTCATAGGATAGTTAGCATTGGAAAGGACCTTAAGATCATCTAGTTCCAGCCCCCTTGCCATTGGCAGGGATACCACACACTAAACCGTGTCACCCAAGACTCCACCCAACCTGGCCTAGAACACTGCCAGGGACGGAGAAAGTGGCATTTGTAAGAGATGAATTCTGTATGTCAGGAGAGGCAAAGTTCTGCTGTAACACAGCCTGTTCTGAAAAAGATCCTGTTCTTTTGAATAAGGTGGTGTTGAAGTTCTGAGGATTTTGCAGTCTCACTATTAAGCTAATTTGATTTCAGAATCAAGTGTCAGTCACTATTTTTACATATTCAATTAAAGTAAAATTGGGCTTTTAAAACCTTGAAATAACTTTTAACTTCTTATTTTTGACAAAAAATATGTTTACATTATGTACTGAGTAATTGCTTTTACCAGTTGTTGGCAAATGCAGAAGAAAATATTTGTGTCTCTTTGCAATGCAGAATGACTGAGAACTTTAAAATATATGCTGCAACATCTTCAGCACTCTGTAAGAAAAAGGTCTGCAGTTGAAAGTCACGTAGAATTTCTAATCTCTAAAATACCAGCTTAGGTACCTACACTGGGACTGTGTTTCAGAAGTTATTTAGCATGTGCTCAGATTTTTAGAGCTCCTATTACATACTTATAACTTTCTTTTTATACTGATTCCAAAATTAGATGCATTTTAAAAAAGCACCATCATCTTAATCGAGCTGGGCCTGGAATGAGCCAGCTTTCCATGTGGTCTGTTTATCAGCCTGGCTGTCTGAGTTAGATTAAGAGCCAGCTGTTGTCTGGTACAGTGCTAGTTTGCAGTTGTAGATGTTAAAGTTTTGTAGGTTAGCTGCCCTTCAGTCCAAGCATTCCCTAATTTTCCATTATCTGTTGCAGAATTGAAGAGACGTGGCGGCTATGGCAAAAGTTTTTGGATGACTACTCTAGATTTGAAGCCTGGCTAAAAACCTCTGAGATGACAGCTGCTTTCCCGAGCTCCTCTGGTGTGGTTTACACGGTTGCTAAGGAAGAACTCAAGAAATTTGAGGTGATTTATGATAGTTGAAATTTAATATCTACTGATCACATTGCAGTAGCCAGCTGGTGTTCTTCCTTCCCATGCACAAGTCACTCAGCAGAGATGCTGTATTAATATAGTGCAGTTGATGATTTTGTAGCAGCCTTCAGTGGCAGGTTTCTACAAGGAAAAAACAGTGGAAAGTGGCAACTGAAAATGCTAATAATCCACTCTCACTTGCTGTTTGTTCACCAAAGTTAGTTTTCTCACCTTTTTTACTTCTGCAACTTCTAAATATGTCCAGTCCTTTAGTCCAGTGCTTCAGATCCTTCATAAATCTCCCTTCACCAAGTACCTCTTCAAATGCATACTACATGTTTCAGCTTTTGCTTTGATTTTAAACCTCCTCTTCTTTCTGCAATTCTCTGAAACCAGCCCTCAGAACACTTTTTGTACAATGTACAATATCCCATTTTAGATCCTTATACCTGAAATTCATGTTCATGCAAGTATTGCTGTATGTCCACATAGTGTCCCCCATGACTTTAAAGTTAAGTGCATTCTTCAAAACTGACAAGCTGTCACTTCAGTCAGTGCTTAAGAGTTTGTTTCATAACTCCATTGTGTCTACTGCAATGTGATGGCTTGTCTCATAATTACAATGTATAGTAAGAATGTATACCTGTGTGTAAAGCAGACACACGTGACATAGGGCTAGTCACAGGTAAAAATCATTTGCTCAGCTTCATATTTACAAGGAGTACATCAAGAGGAGAGATGAAAATATTTTTAATTGTTCGGGTTATTCTGTAAAAAGGTGCTTTGAAGTATTTGCTGTGAAGAAGAAATGCAAATTTTAAACTATCTAAGATCAGATAGTGCTTTTCAGTTTAATAATTAATTCAAAACCGTAAACTGTGAGGTGCCAATTCAGGTGTTTGACAGTCACATTTCTGAATGTACTGGCCAGATTTTGTTGCTAGACACTGACAGACTTCATTATGGTGAGCTAGGTCACCATGGTATAAAAATGTTTGCTTCCTGGACACAAGTACTCTACTTTAGACCTCCTTCCATTGTCCCTTTATTCAGTGATCAGGATCGAAGTCTGTTTAGTGAATCTCTGTATGAGAAACAATACCAAAAATGTCTTTGCTGTCTGCTTTTGCTTTGCCCCAAGTCTGTTTCATTGAACTTCAGCCTTTATGGTGATATTCCCTCTTCTACAGACCTGTGGAATTTTTACTGTCTACAGAGTGTCAGCAGGAGCTAGCTGTAAGAGTACAATTTAGCAGCCTCTCCAGAAGCCTGCTTTCCATGCGATTTGGTTCCTTCTCTTTTTAATTTTTTTATTTTTTTTTTTAATCTGAGCACCTAGTTTCTACACCTACCAAAAAGCAGGAATGCCAGCAACAAAAGTTGTAGTGGTCAAATTCAGTGGAATTCAGCAGCTTCACTGGGAAGTCAGTATAAAGTCAGCCACATACACATAACTGAAGCAGGTTTCTGCTTCAGCTAGACATTTTTCCCTAATTTTATTTTCCCCTACATGTAAGAGCATTTCAGTTCCTGAGCACAGAGGTCAGAGATGGCTCTCTTTGGCTTCACTGTACAAAACCAGACTCTTTCCTCTCAGGTAGTTTATGGAGAAATAAAAACAGGTTGCAGGAGGGAACACAACAGATGAATTCTTGTGTAGCTGAGCTGAAAAACTGGAAGACAAATACGCAGCTGTTCTTTTGCTGGATGAGGCTTGATAACAGGTGAAACAACAACTGCACACTTTAAGATTTCATGATCCTAGCAAATATAGTCGTATTTGTGCCTCTGGTATGAGAATTGCCTCCTTGTGCAATATTAAGTGAATTCTGTTCTGTTGAGCATTTCACTCCAGTTGCATGTCCATTTTCTCCTTGTTGGTTGTCCCCTACTCAATTTGGTGGCCATTTAATGAAGAGAATAGTTATATTGAGAGCATTCTACAGTTAGGTGTTTTAAATTTTTTTCAGACCAGCTTCTTTATTGTCTCTGGTAGTAGAGCAGAAATGTGCTTATTTCAGTTTTAGCTTTGACTGGTACAATATGAAGAATATAGTTTATGTCGGAATCTCATGTGTTGACTGATTTGAATCAAAATTTCTGTACAGGAGTATATTACCTATTACATTTGTCCAGTTCTTAGTAAGGCTGGCATCTCGTTTTGGGAGAGATTGCTTTTATTTGCATTGTGAGGAATATCAGAGAGCAACTTTGTAGAACTAAAATGGGAGACAAAACCTACTTGTATTCAAAAGAGTAGTGAATGTTTTTAAGTCTTCATTAGATTTATTGTTTTTTTATTTCTCTGACATGAAAAGGAGTAGTTTTTTAAAAACTGTTCATCTTTTTATTTTTATTATTTTTGAAGGGATTAATTCAGTCAGCTCCTTACAAGGTGTTTTCTCCAACTTGCTTTGTGATTGCTAGTCACAACATGAAACTCACAGGTTATCACCTACTGTTTCTGGTCCCCAGTTGGGTGACCGAGGCTTTTGACACAGTAGAGGAAGCGCTGAACATACACGGTGCAGACACTTGCCCAGGCATAAGTTGGTATGGATGTTCATGAAATTTTCTTATCATGAAAATTTAAAGACAAAACTTACTTGTATACCAGCATACTGGAGATGGAGGTTATTTCTTCAGTACCATTTTTCGCTGTTTTTTTTTTTTTTTTAAGTTGGAATAAACAATTGCTTCAATCTCTTCAACATTTGCACTTCGGCAATCCAGTGAAGCCACAGGAGTCTTGGATTTTGGATTATTTTTTTTAATGTTTCATATTCGTTGTTTGTGTTTCTGTTCTCAAATGCAAAGGCATATGATTGAGTAGAAAGGGGAGCCTAGGGAGGGGGTGTTTGTGTTGATTTTGCTGTTGTAATGGGTATCCATGTTGCAATTTCTCATTCAGTGAATGATGTTTGGTTTTTAAACTTTCTTCTCCTCCCCCCATTTTAATTAGAAGGCAGACTCTCAGTAGGATAGCCGTGAAGAATATCTATATTCATAGCAAAACCTGTTGGCTAACACTGGTCAGAGTGTAGAAGTAGGGTCAAAATAAAGGGACTCATGTATATATATCCTGGTTTCAATAATTAAAAATCTGATGGTGTCTTTTTTTTTTTTTTTTTTTAATTGCTTTAGGCTTTCCAGAGACAAGTGCATGAAAGTCTGACTCAGCTGGAACTGATCAATAAACAATATCGCCGCCTGGCCCGAGAGAACCGCACTGACTCTGACTGTAGCCTCAAGCAAATGGTTCATGAAGGGAACCAGAGATGGGATAACTTACAAAAGCGAGTTACCTCCATCCTGCGCAGGCTAAAAGTATTTTTCCATTTTTAAGCCCTTCAGTTTCACTATTATTCTTATGAGTCAAGGGTACTCGAGAAACTTGCAGAAATTTCATGCATTTGGTTTCAAGGGAATTACTTCCTTTGGATGAGGAAGGGAGTCTATGAGTTCACTTTGTCTGAGATAACCAAAGCATGACTGTACGGAAACCTTTTGCTGACCTCAAACACCACCTCCTTCACAGACAGTAGCTTTCACAGGTGGACTGTTGATGATGATACTGAAAAGGGTACCTCAGAAAGCATATAGAAAATGAAAGAAGGTGTACCAAGTTGAGGTTAGGTTTGAAGGGTATGAAAGCTGTATGAAATCTGTTTCTTTGGAGAATCAGTACTGCTGGGTTTTTTGAGGGTTGTTTGGTCATTTCATGCCACTGCATTTTCCACTCCCCAGCATTTTATTGGCCAGCGTGAGGAGTTTGAGACAGCACGTGATAGCATCCTGGTATGGCTAACAGAGATGGACCTGCAGCTGACCAACATTGAGCATTTCTCAGAGTGTGATGTTCAAGCGAAGATAAAGCAACTTAAGGTAAAGAATAATTGAATGGTAACAAGAGGAGGGATGAGAGAGTGGCTAAAAACATTCATGGTGGGAAAAGAATTTTAGAGACATAATGCAAAAATGCAGCCTGATACAGTCCTTACTTGCAGGCTGATACTTCAGCCTCAGAAGTTATGAGCTTTGTCAGGTTTCAGTACATACTTTTCTGCCAAAATGGAAGCTCACTGTGCTGCGAAAAAACTTCAAAAAAGCAAGGGTGATGGTCTCCATTCCCTCATCATGAGAGGAAGTGTCAATAAAAATTATTAATGGCAAGTCTTCGTTATTGCTGACACCTAAGAATTACTACATTTTTCAACCATTTCTGCATCAAAAAATCATTATCTAGCGAGAAAAATATTAGCTTTAGCATCTGTGTTCATTCTAGGCATTTGTCATGGACATGGCTTGTTTAGAGAACTTTCTTTCCAAATACAACAAGTGAGGAATGAGATGGTAAACCATGAAGTATCACTGTTTTTGGCTAGAAAGACTGTGGAATTCTAAATTTAATTTCTTATTGTTGCTCATGCCAAAATGTTTGGAACAATCCCTGTTTGTTACCCACACCATTCTTGCTGAAAAAGCTCAAAGACTTGCAATCCTTAATAACTTAGGTTGTTGTAATGTTGATTTCATTGATAAAGCACAAGCTTTTCTTTTTTGCAGGCTTTCCAGCAAGAAATTTCACTGAACAACAACAAAATTGAGCAGATAATTGTGCAGGGTGAGCAACTCATTGAGAAAACTGAGCCCATGGATGCAGCTGTCATTGAGGAAGAACTGGATGAGCTGCGCCGTTACTGTCAAGAGGTCTTTGGACGTGTGGAACGCTATCACAAGAAACTTATCCGCCTTCCTGTGTGTATACTTACATACATACGTAGTTCTTTGGTTTGTTGTCATTTTACAAGTGTGAGAATGAGGAGAGAGAAAGATGTTGAAATGTTGAAATGAACTAACATGAAACTTCTGTAACTTGGTTACAGAAAAATCCTGTGGTTTAATTTTGTTACAACCCTGACCATCTGCCTCCTTTCATTACATGCTTGTGTCCTGTTCAGAGAGCAAACTCGCCCAGATCTGGAATTTTTGTGAATCGTCATGAAAATCCATGCAAATTAGAGATTTATAAAACTTTATTAATGGGGATAGCAGTGTAGTGCAGATAATAAGAACGCTCTGTCAGATAGTTTCATTGGCAGTTTACCGAGTTCTGTTTTGTTTAAAAAGCAATGATAAAATGATTCTCCCCATCAGGAAAGACAGACATTTTTCTCTAGAACTGAATATACAGCTGAATAAGTAAGAGCAAAATCATTTTTGGTAGCTCAAGTCCTTCTGAAGGAAAGGAACAAAACACAGGGTTTTCAAATTATGAAAGAATAAAACGAGAGCAGTGTTCGCAATAAAGGTCACTTATACTTCCTATGATTTGATTCCAGAGTTTTCTTTAACTTGATGTCTACATCACAGTGGCATCAGTAAGAAGTCTGGAGACATCTGCTTAATGTGAGACTTTGTGGTGCCTTAAGTAATTAAAATGAGGTGGCATTATGAACATTTTGTTGCTTTTTTAGTACATGTTAAAATAATGAAGGGTAGGTGCAAAAGAATGCAAAATGGAAACCCCATCAGTGTGACTGTTCCCTAATGCTACTTTAATTCACTGACCCAGGCTGAGCACGCAGCCTCTGCACATTTCATTGATTAGTTCTATTTGCATTGTGCTTCTAGCTGACAGATGATGAGCATGACATCTCTGACAGAGAGGTGGATCTGGATGAATCAGCAGATCTCTCTGACATACACTGGCATGACAAATCTGCGGACAGCATTCTCTCCCCTCATCCTTCTTCCAACCTTTCACTGCCTCTTTCCCAGCCGGTGAGAAGCGAGAGATCAGGGCGAGATACACCTGCAAGTGTGGACTCCATTCCCTTGGAATGGGATCATGACTACGACCTTAGCAGAGACCTGGAGACAGCCATTTCACGGACACTGCACTCTGACGAAGAAGATGGTGGGCAAGAGAAGGACTTCTACCTGAGAGGAGCAGCTGGTATAGCAGGTATTGGTGGCAAATCGTGTGTCCTGTTCCCTCCTAGTAAAAAGAAGCAAATCATAGAATCGTTTAGGTTGGAAAAGACCTTTAAGATCATCAAGTCCAGCCATTAGCAAATGTTACATATGTTGTTGCTTGGCCAAGATGCTCGTGGAAAAGTATTTTAAATAGCCCCTGAAGATTTTAAATAGCTTTCCCTAAGTGATCCCAGTGGCCTTCTGGCCTTAGACACAGCAGTGGAGATTTCTGGATGATTACAGCCTTGGAAAATCACAAAGGCAGTTAAGATATGACGGGTAATTGGCTATATCTCTATGCTTGTGGACTGCCAGATGGGATATGTCATCTGTAACAGCAGTGCATCGTAAGTTATTCTGACTAGAAGAAACTATACTGGATATGGCAAGAAGTGCAGAACAGACTGATGAAGAAATGCTGTGGGAGAGATCTGCAGACAAAATCATCAAGTGCTTAAGTAAATCTTGACTCAGTCCTTAGCCAGGAAAGACTAGCAACTGAGTGTTTAGCCTGAGGTGGGATCTTGGGTCTTCTCTCCAGTGAAGTTAGAAATCCTTTCTAAGTGTGTGTGCTTTGTATAATAAATCTGAGTGAAAGTGCCCAAATACACCCTGTTGGATGTTTGGGAAGACATAATGGTATGTTACACTTTGTTCTTGTGGCTGCTTTTTGCTTTCCAGGTAGTTGCTCTGAAAAGAGTCAGGTTTGTCTGGATATTAAGAGAATTTGTAGCAGTTCCCTGTGTTTCAGTTTTACATCTTTTTTCCTTCCCCGGAAAGGATGTTTGCTATTGGAAACATTTTTATATTCCATCCCATGAAAAGGACTCCTGCTGTAAGGAGACAGCTGTTTCTGAGCTGTCAATTTAGACTGTGCTTTTATTTTTTCAGATGTAGAGATACCTGAAACTCTTGAGGCCTATGTAAAACTCACAGAAAACGCACTCAAAAATATCTCTGGTAGGCATCAAAAAAGACGAAGCATAGCCAGATGCAAATACCACAGTGCACAAGCATAGCTTTTTTCTCTTCTCTTAGCATCTGCTATACTTTACACAACTTACAAGATAAATATTTTTTACATGGCAGCACTGACATGTTAACATAGAAGTACCCTGCTTTACTACTGTGCTTACAGGTATTACTAGATGCATGGATGAAACGATGTTTGAAGTATTCGCCTTGCCACCTTGGCTAACTAGACTAAACTGATCAGTAGGTTACTCTGGTTTCCACAAAAAGTAAGGCAGAAGGAAAAGATGTAGAGTAAGCCCTAATTGTTCGATTTTGCACTTACCTTGTTAACACAGCCACAGCTTGAATTATTACTTAGATATAAACTTTTCGGTTGCTCCATGTATAAAAATACCAAGGTGAGATACTGTAGTCAAATCCCTTTATCTTAGTCTTTTATGTTGAAAGATGAATGTTTTCCTCAGTTTGCATTTTTACACATCATTAAACCTACTGTTTCATTTGTTAGGTGACTCTCAGAGGGACTAGATGCAATTATAAGTATCTTCTCTCATGATTTTAATTTTAATGTTTTGAAATAATTATTTCATTGCAAATTTGAAATAGCAAACATTTAACTTCTCAGCATATGTGGCACAGACCTAAGGTTCATTGTCCTTTTTTTTTTTCCCCAAATCAGTGAAATAATATTGCTTGATTAAGAGAATAAATCATAGCAGTACATACAGGAAAATGTGTGTAGTTTTCTGACCAGTAGATTTTGAAAGTAGTGAGGGAAAACCAATATTGAGCACTTTGGTCTGTCCATTTGGGAAGAGACAGTGTTCTTGTACAAAGAAATATCAACCATTCAAGAGACTTCATTTTTCTGTAATTTGGTGGACAGAAGGCTCTTCTTCTTTATGCATGTTTTAAATTGTGGCTTTATGAATAAATTCAAACTTTGTAAACAGATGGAAATCAGGCACAGTGAATATGGATAAGAGGGACCTCATGGGGTCGTCTGAATAACAACCTGTTTCAGGTTAGAATTGGCTATAGCTAATTTACATCGCAGAATTCAGCTGACTTCTGTAAGGAAAATACAATCTAGTCCTGCTTCAGAAACATTGGTGTGAGTTCCAAATGGCTTGGATGAAGAATACCATCTTGCAGATACATTAAGCATAATTTTGTAAAACACCTAATTGGAAAAATACTATAAATTCTGCTGCTTAATGTGGTTGTCTCTCACACTTTGCCACAAACTTTCTCCTTCAGAGAGGTGAGGAATTCTCCGAGGGAAAAGGACACTTCAGAATAGTTTGCAAACCTGCTTTAAACTGTGAACTCTTTGATAGTATGCTTGTGGCAATTGTATTCATTGGTATAGTCATCTGTCCTCTGAAGGTCGCTAACACCCTCTTGTGTAATCAGTTCGCTTTGACATTTTGCCACTCATACTGCTGTAATCACGTTTCTTCTTTCCTGTCTAACATAGATAGTATTCCTGATATTCCTGGCAAAAGATGATAAAATCTTTGGGAAAACTTGGGTGACAGTCACTTTTTTTGTTTTGGTACAGGAGAACCTGGTGCCTTGGAAGCACATATCCGACAGCTGGACAAGGCCTTAGATACCAGTCGTTTCCAAATACAGCAAACAGAAAATATCATCCGCAGCAAAACACCTACAGGACCAGAGCTGGATTCCAGTTACAAAGGATATGTGCGTGTATTCTAGAGCACAAGTTGAATAAGCACTGCAGGCTTAGATTTGCTATTGAAAGATATAGCTGTTACAACAAAGCAATTGGACATTACTGCTTCTCACACTTACTCATAGGGCTGCCACCCATAACCACATGCTATTGTTGTTTGTGTTAGTATGTTCATAATAGCGTAAGATTACAGGAACATGACTCTCAGGAATTTGAATTCGTATTGCATTTTTGCAGTTCTCCAAAAGTACTTTCTCACATATGTTTTACCCATCTAATGATGATATCCTCATTTAAAATTCCTCTGCTTTTAAAAGCAGGTTTTATAGCTTCATGCAGAGTAATCATCTTGCGGATGAATTGTAAACAAGCATCATGTAAGCAAGATTGCATATATGGAATCTATGATTAAAAAGCTTTCTCAGGGAGGTTTTGCTGGAAGAAAAATCTCTCTAAATAGTTCAAATTTTATTACTGACAGAATTGAAAGATTAGCTGCTTGGATGAATAGTATTTCCACACGTGTTTATTTTCTTTGTCACATCTTCTAGCGTCTTTGCCATAGTGTCTTAACATTTAGAACAGATGGCTCCTAAAGTCATCCAGCACAATTTCACACAGTGGCACTGGGTTATTTCTCTTTAGCCTGAACTTATACTTTAAGTCTTTACTGTCTTCATATACATTTCCTTGATAGTATCAGGACAGATTGTTACAGTAATAGATTTTTATCTTCACACTTAGGCCAACTTTTGGAAAATTTTGAAGTTGAACTCTAATTTGAATTTTCCATGCAGATAGTCTTGTACATTGAAATGGGATTTTTGTTTGTTAACACAGATGAAGTTACTAGGTGAGTGCAGTGGAAGCATAGACTCAGTAAAAAGGCTTGGATATAAATTGAAGGAAGAAGAAGAAAAATTTTCTGGACTTATTAACCTGAACAGTACCGAAACACAAACAGCTGGTAAGTAATATTTAGTTCTTTGATGCGAAGCAGTTATGAAAAGTAGCAAACAAGCAAAGTTTTTCTGAAGAAACATTTGATATTATTTACGGGCATATTATTCATATGTGTATGTAGGTATATTTAGATGACTCTGTTACTATGTTCTGTTTTGCATGTCTCAATAGGAGTAGTAAGTATTCCTTGTATATATTCTATAAAGAGATTAGGCATATAAGTGCATTTTAAGAACCCCTTCATATCACAAGACATAACCATAAGCCTTTTGAAGAATTTCTGTGGATGTAAAGTGGTTTTGTTGAATGTTTTCTGATGAAAGAAGTTTGCTTATAGTGCTACACAAAACACATAAGCAAGCATTCATTTCTTCTAATATTACCTTTCATTTCTAATATTTTCTGTCTACAGTACAGAAATCTATATTCATCTGGTAGAAGTATTCATTTGCCTAATTTGAAGCGTCAGCTGTAGAATGGGAGGTATTGCATTGTAAAAACGTGAATGCGTTCCAGAGACTCTAAAGGCAATGTCTCCATTCTTAGCTTGATGTTTATTTGTGATTTTCATTTAATTTTAAGTTGATGGAATGATACAATTTGTCCTTCTGCCATAGTATTTCAAGATAACTAACAAGAAGAAATTTATTTCTTCATAGCACAGGTATTTATTCAATGCATCGACAGTAGCTTAGGCAAATATAGTGAGGTATGAGCATTAAACTGTGATAGGTACAAATACCAATGAAAATAATAATAAATATGTGGCTAGTTAGATGTATTCAGATTCCTTGTCTGGTTTGATTTTATGCCAACTTATGATGTCTTTGTACCAGCATAATCTGTTTTAGAGACCTGCATGTATCAGTTTAATTCTGTTCATAGAAGTCTGACATTAGAAAGTGACAAAATTGCTTGCTGTCTGGAATTCTCCCAATTCCCCGTTCTTTCTCTCCAACATCACATTCTTCAGTCTTAGTTTTCAGTGTGGTGTTTCATGGGTTAGGGTTTCCAGGGTTTTATGGAACACTTTTTTGTCCTGCATGGGATTTAACTGATGCAACTGTGAGTGTGGCTAGAGGTTTTCTTTTGCTTTTGTTGAATTTGGCGTTTATCATTCCAGGTGTAATTGAACGATGGGAATTAATCCAGGCTCAAGCTTTAAGCAAGGAGCTGAGGATGAAGCAGAACCTTCAGCAATGGCAGCAGTTTAACTCTGACCTTAATAGCATTTGGGCTTGGTTGGGAGAAACTGAAGAGGAACTGGAGAAGCTCCGCCACCTTGATCTCAGCACTGACATACGAACTATTGAGCTCAGAATTAAAAAACTGAAAGTGAGTTTTATTTCTCTTTTCCATGAGTTATCTTGTAGACAGACCTGAGTGCGACAGGTATGTTGAAGAAGTTGCCAGTACTTGCAGCTGGCATGTTCTATTCTGCACATAATGGGCTACTGCTGATAACTGAATTAACTGGTAAAGTGATTGTATGAATCACTTTTTGGAGTTAAATCAAATCTCTTCTAGTCAAACTGGTAACAAGATAGGTACTTTAAAAGAAACACCTCACTGGGACATATTACTTTGTGTGGAGGAAAGAGAGAGTGCCCAAGGGGGTGATAGCATGCACACTGCTGTCACCAGTATAACACAGAAAAAAAATGGCGTCTCTTTTCAACATTCCTGCTTCTTCTTCTGTTATCTCAGAGGCATCAGGATCCAAATGCTGCCATTGTGATCTCTCCTTTATATTTTATAGCTGTAAAAATCTGCAGATGTGGTGGTCCACAACTGCACATTCAGTTACTATCATCTTATAAGCTTGGGCACAAAAATGTAGGAGCCTTTGCCAAAACGCACTGTGGTCCATGCTAGGAATGAGATAGACAGATAGTAAAGACTGTTTCTGACATCAGTCTGTCAAAAGCATATTAATGCTATCTTCACTGTAATCCAAAATTAGCTGCCATAAGTACTACAAAGGTCATTGTGACATGAGGCTTTTAAGTAAATGCTGTAAAATAGGTGGAAAAGGGGGCATTTTATAAGAATCCTGTTCTTATCTCACCCACTCTTAGAAAGCCTATTAGTGTCCTCCAAACCAAAAGAGGTGGGGTTTCTTTTGTGGCTTCCAGTATAAACAAATCAGAGTTTTTATACATGTCCTGCTTCTATAAATTTGAGTAAGTTGTTTATACTCTTTGTATGTTTTCTTTTCCCTCAGTAAAAGCCTTTATTTTAAAATACTGTTGACAGCAGTTTCCACTTGAAAACGTTGGATTTTGTGTTTATCAGGAAAAACTGAGAAGTGAGGGCAAAAGTTTTACTGTGAGCTAAAGTACAGTTGTCCTATGTTTCTATAAATTTTGTTGTGCCTACTCTGTCTTTAAAACATCTCAGACATGAGCCAGATCTTTAAAATTGAGCTATGACTTCAGGCTTTTAAGAATTTACAAGTTTAATTGGCTTGTTCCAGTTTATGCTCACAGTAAAATTTTAGTTGATGTTAAAGAGTGAACATTTACAAAGTCATAGAGTGAGCACAGGAATTTCATATCCAGAGTAAAGAGACTGTTACAGTAAGGTACTATTCTGCAGTTGCTGATGGTAAATCAGAGCATCCTTGTGGTGCCTTCTCTACTTGGTTCTTCTGAAAGTCACATTTTACTGATTTCCACCCTTTCTTCCCCTGTCCCATTTTGTCTTACTGTCAAGGAGCTGCAAAAAGCAATTGATAATCGCAAAGCAATCATCTTATCCATCAATCTGTGTAGCTCAGAGTTCACTCAGTCCGACAGTGAAGAGAGCATGAAGCTTCAAGAACGCCTGTCTCAGATGAATGTGCGCTGGGACCACGTATGCAGTATGATCGAAGAGTGGCGCTGCTCATTACAGGATGCATTAATGCAGTGCCAGGTCTGTATTAAGTGCCAGGCACTTATTTTAAGTTGTCAGCATCCTGCATATCAAAAATGTAAACCGTATTGTTATCTGGTGTGCTCATTATCTAGTCTGAAACTAGATGGTCATGCAGGGCAAAATACAGCTTCAGCATGTGTTGTCCGAAAGATACACCTGCACTGTCTGAAGCATGTATTTCCAGCACAAGATTTACTAAATTTTGCATCTCTGGAATAGTGTTTTAATATATTCCTTGTGATTTTATTTAGCCAGTAGGACCTACAGTAGGATGAATTAAAAACCTGAATTTGACTGGAATTTTCTACTACACTGTTAAAATCATCACTCATCACTTTCAGGATTTCCATGAGATGAGCCATGGTTTGCTGCTTTGGTTAGAGAATATTGACAGAAGAAAAAATGAGATCGTGCCCATCGATACAAACCTGGACTCAGATACACTTCAGGATCATCACAGACTTCTACTGGTAGGAATATGATCACCCCTTTCTCTCCAAAAACACATCATCAGAAAAACACCTAATCAGATTTACCTTTCATTTGAGGGTTAGCATTGTACATTGCATGCTAACACACAGCTGTGGGACCAATGTCAGTAACTACTTTGGTAGGGGTCACTGCTCACTGCCATTAATAGCATAACTTGTGATTTAAAATCTCAAGCAAGAATTAGGCTGCTGTCTACCTGTCTATCTCCCTGCAGATTAGAAAGTTTTTCCTTTCCTTTTTTTTAAAAACAAACAAGCAGAAAAAAACCTTTAATTAAAAATACCTGGTACTTGCCTTGGCAACAGCAAATCAGACGTGAACTGCTGGAGTCTCAATTGAAGGTGGCATCATTGCAAGATATGTCCTGCCAATTGCTAGTCAATGCTGAAGGCGAGGACTGTCTTGAAGCCAAAGAAAAGGTGCATGTCATTGGAAACAGACTGAAGCTCCTCTTGAAGGATGTCACACATCATATCAAAGACCTAGAGAAAATCCTAGACATTTCAAGTAGTCAGCTGGTAGGTCACAACTTTTTATTCCTTGCTGTATGTTAGACACACATTTCCTGCTGTTTTGATTGTCTTTCTCTGGTCAGTGCTGTTGGCTGCACTCTTTCTGTTGTTTGCAATACTTATCAAGATGGACAAATGTAATCCTGAATATCATAAAGTAACCTTACACTACATAATGTAAACATATCGTTTGTGATAGTTTTCTTAATCCAGTAATTTGTTGCTATTTGGTGTAGCAATAAGTATTGAACGTCTTGGTTTGTTTACCCTGCCATTACTGATTCAGTCAGCTGACAAAGTATATGAGATAATTATTCTACTTGCAGTACTGAAAATTATAGTGTGTCAGTTGTCACTGGTAAGGAAGATAATGCTCACTCTGTAAAAGAAAAAAAAAGGGCATAAAATAAATAATGTAGTAGGCTAATGAATCTCATAGTGCCTTCTGAGCTTTGAGCTATACTCCAAATCTCTTCAAGTTATCATGTGTCTCAGGGTATTTGAGAGGGAGTTATGCATATATCTTTGCCAACAGTGGCAGGTGTAAAGTAAAGATTTCAAAGTGGTTCTTCATTTACCTGCTTTAAAAATCTTGGATTAGCAAAGTACATTCAATCATAGAATGGTTAGGGTTACTAACCTAACTAAGGTTAGGTTATTAAGGCATAAGAACTCAGCTCTTCCCTCTTTCTAGTGAATTTCTGCCTGTTTAAGTAAAATCTTGGTGGTACTAGCCTCTTCTTGTAATTAAAGGCCAATAAAGAGCAACTCTTTTTTCCTCTCTATTGACTTTGGTGAAAAATGTGTCACTTAAAGCAATTAACTACCTGTTTGCTTTTCTTTTTCCTCAGGGTTAACAGAGAAAACATGTAATGCCTTAGTCTTATAAAATTTGGTAACAAAATTTAACTGCTTTATTTTATTTGCTTGGAAATAGCTCTGGTGGGATTTCACTCAGGGGTTCTTTTTGTTTGCTTGTCTGAACTGCTAGTTGCTGTATTTCTGAGCTCTGTTCCTTCTGAACTATAGGAATTGTCCTCATGGTCCTCTGCTGATGAATTGGACACATCAGGCTCAGTAAGTCCTGTATCTGGAAGAAGCACTCCAAGCAGACAGAGAACGGTAATTCCATTTTATGTATTTTCTGCCACCTCCTGGGTAGGAGCTCTAGATGTCTACAGTAGCTCTAGCCAGCTGGAAGGCCCTTCTTCTCACTTGGTAGGAAAGGAAATGGCATAAATCAAGAACAAAACACAGCTGCTGGCCCCAACCCTGCTGCATATCCCATCCTGCATGAAATAAGAAGTGGTAAATACTATCTAAAACCAGGGCCGTCAGTGTGGTTGGTTTACCATAGTATGGCATGTTGTGTGTCTTGTATTTTGCTCTAGTGATGGCAGCACTCAAAAGTCTGGTCTTGTCTGGTATAATCAGCACTCCATTTCTGTTTGGGCTTCTCTTCAGAGCTGTTTCATCAAGAATCTCAATAAGGGGTTTTTTTTGTCATTTCTGATGAAGGTTGCAAATGGTCTTATTGAGACTTTGGATGAATGGCAAAGTAGAGCTGAAGGGCTTAAAAACATTGCACAGAACTAGTTGCACAGGGCCTAATCAGTGGCTGTGATGGCAACCCTGGAGTTGTCTATTTGCATCGCTGGCACAAAATTCAAGAAATATAGCAACACATGCCTCTTACTTAACACTTCCATACTCTGAGCCCAGAATGGAACTGCAATTATTTTATCTTTTTCTGCAATTCTATTGGTTGATTACTTTGCTTTTATTCTTTAGTTCTTAAAACAATCAGGTTGGGTCTGTTGGTTGGTTTTGTTTGGTTTTTATTCCATTTGCACTTTTTCTACAGCCTCTGAGTTCTGTCTTGATAAATTTTATGGCTTTTAAAATTGATTTTTTTTTTTTTTTTTTACATTCACTAGTTTCCTTTTAGATGCTAGTATGAGAATGTAAAGGAAAACTGGCTTTTCAAAAGGAGAAGGAATATAAACCTTAACGTTTTATTTAAGAAGTCAATGTGTTTATCTTCAAATTTAAACTTAAATAACTAATAAAAGCTCTGATATCACAGATGTAACTGGGTGATGCCTGACTGTTCCAGGAAATTGAGAAGTATTTTACCATAAAATTTTGTCTAAAGAGTATGTAGAATTATAATAAGTGTCATCTTAACATTTTAATGAGCATTTGTCTAATTTGTTAGTGTTTATGTATGTGACTACTTTTTTTCATTTTTGTCCATAATGTGTAGCTAAGTTCTATGATTCCCTGGGGTTTGGTTTTCAAACTTCCGGTTTTTGCACCCGCAATTTTGGAGACTGAAGTGAAATTGTTTAGAATTTCAGTGCCAAATATACCAATGCTAAATAAATAAATACTAATACAAAAATGCAATCAGAATTATAATAATCTGACTGCATTAAATATTCCAGCAAATAGTTGTGAGTGCAGGGATGCACCTACAGTTATTTGGCCTTCAAAATTGTGGCGGAGAATGAGGGCGGAGAAGAGGCCAGGCTCATCAAAGGCCCTTGGACCTTTTTTCCTTGAGAATATTATATTTGCTGCATTTGCATTTTGAAATATATATATTTGCCCATACTCAATATTTTTTCTATTTCATATTATAAATCATTTGAGCTTAATTACTTGTGGGTTTTTTGTTGTTTCTTTTTTTTTCTAATCCAGAGCTACTGTTTATAAATGTAATGACTAAACTTATTTTTGAGCTCTCTGTGTATGTTCCAATCATTTCCATACTCTGCTAGGCACAAAGAAAAGCCAGTTTCCTTGGTTCATGGGTATTGGTCTCTTCACTTGATTTTGTTTCGGTTTGTTTGTTTTGTTTTGTTTTGTTTTTTTTTTTTATGTTTCCTTTGCTGCACTTTTAATTTAGTTTCATCAGTAGCTTGTCTTTATTTGCCTGGACTGAACATTCTTCTTTCTTTACCCCCTGTTCATTGCAAACAGCCACGGGGCAAATGTAGTCTCTCACAGCCTGGACCCTCTGTCAGCAGTCCACATAGCAGGTACCTTATTCTCCTGGTTTCTGCACTCTGTTCTAGAACCCCAAGAGGATGATGGAAATTGGCTGTGATTCCTCTGCATCTGCACTGACTCTGTCAGGTGGCCAGGACTTAAACAAGTGAAAACTTCTCCTTTGTTAACAGTTTGGCAACAGGGGCTCTCAATTACTTCAAATTCTTTGTTAAATAGAAATACTGGCTAATCCTTGGACATCTACAGCTTTTGCTTTCCAGAAATGCCATATAGTCAACATTTATTTTTCATATGACTGATCAGGATGAGTGTGTGTTTACACTCATGATAATTAATAAATAATTTATTTTGACATGATTTAACAGAAATGCCAGTAGATTCATGGCAAACACTTTTTATCATCCTCTTTGCCTCTAGATATTAAATTAAGGCAGGTAATAGACAAATACCATATTCTGGAATACACAAAACCCACAGATCTGGATGAGACATACTAACATCCTTTTTTTTTTTCTTTTTTTTTTCTTTCTTTTTATTTTTATTTTTTTTATTCCCTGAAATGTTTTGTTCAGTTTGTGGGTTTTCAGTACTTAAGAATCAAAACTAAAAGTCATAATTTGAGGGTTTTGAGACTTCGGGTCACTTTCTATCCCCTCCTAAGACAACTGCAATATAACATGCTAACACTGCCATGACTCTTGCCGAGTGCTTGCATCCGCGTATTGCTGTGGGAGCAGCACTGCCCCATCTCTCTCTGACCAGTAGAGAGCAGGCTTGCAGCTGCAGCTTTTTGCTTTCCATCTTGTCCTCAGCAACCTGTCACCTCTGCAGCTAACAGTGCTTCTGCATTCTTTGTTGTTGTCAGTGTGATGTGTGTACCTTCACTTTTTCACTGATCAGTTTAGTCTCTAGAGTTCTGAAGTTAAAAAAAGAAAAAATAAATAAATGAACAGGACAATATGTATGGGTGTCTTCTGCTATTTCAGCAGTTTTGCAACACCTAAAATGATAAGTGTAAATAAAATGTGTATTTGTTCTAGTAGTTAAGTTCTAAACCTCATTTATTCTCTGTGTATCAAAAATTAACTAATTAATTTTTATAATAACTCCTGTTAAAGTGAAAAATTTGATGTTGGAAAGAAGGCAACACTAAATTTAATACAGTGATTGGGCAATAACCAAGCAGACAAATATACCTCAAGTAGTCTTTTTATTTGCAAAATCAAGGCTATATTCAGCAAAATTATTCTCAAATGTAAGTGAAATGAATAATAAAGCTACTCATGATGTAGAGATTTACATAAACATTTCTTAAAAAAAAGGTTTGCTTTACATGTGTATTCATATAAATTATGTATATGAATGTCCAATACATAGTATGCGTATGTATACATAGTGACTGTCAGTAAAGTGGCATAGTTGCAAAACCACATAGCATAGCAGATAGAACAGGTAAAGTCATCTTTCACTGCTTCCCCTGGCACTAAGAAGCTGCCTTATTTTTAGTGGCTTTTTGTCTTCTTTGAAACATAAGGAAAGCACACAAAAAATAGGTGACACGTGTACACTTCATCTTTCTGTCTAGTGGGGAAAGAGAATTATTTTTTCCAACTCCAGTCTGCTATGAAGCTTGGCATTGTGTTTCTTAGAGTGGGGAAAGGGAGGAGTGGGGCTTTACTCTGCAGCCATTAACAGCTAGAGGGAATAGAGGATGTCTTCAGCAGGTCAGCATGCTTGCACTAGCAATGTTGTACTGAAGAAACGTTGTATGCACTCTTCCACTGTCCTGTTTAGTCAGACCACTTACGCCAATCTTTTGAGAAGGTTTATGGTTGTAGGTGTGAGCCACTGACTCAAAGAGCAGCTAGCAATGCTTTGCAGCTTTAAGAGCAACCTCTATTCTAGCTGTGGCATTGGCGCGGCACCTTTCAGATCAAGTCTTTTCAGCACTGTTTATTAACACATCTTGTAGCAGTACAACACAATGTTCAATTTGTCGTTCAGACAAGCATGGAATACGAATGAGTCACTGCTGAATAGGAAACTTAATCAAATGCGCAAGCCAGACAGGTTGTGGTTGATGTGTAATGTGGTTTTAACTGATAAAGCGGTACAAGCTGTCACCGTGTTCTTTAATATTTTGACGTGCCTCTGATCAGAGTACTTTGTGTTTGATCTTGCACTGGATCAGCAAACCCTGTTAGAGTTTAAAACACAGGAGAGCTGAAGTCAATTTTAAAAGGTTTATGGCATAGGCAGTTGTGAAGGAAAGTTCATTTAAAAATTAGAGGGGCCGTGTTTTGTGTATAACAAGTGTGATGTCACTTTGCCTTCTCCATTATCAGGGCATAAAAACAAGCATACTGCGATGCTAAGCAAGGTAGAAGCTTAAACTAGATGTTACATTGTGGATTTAACTAAAGGCTCAAGTGGTATTAGTAATCATGTGCTAAGTGGGAAAAGCAGATCCAAGAAGCGAATCGTCTGTGGTCATCAGTTTAATAGATCTGTCATAAATGCACACCTGGATCTGTGCCTGTGGAGTTTTTTGAAGTGATTAAAATATTAAAAAGATTAAAGTAGTGGTTCAGTTTGATCAGGGTGTTTACAGTGTCTCTCTTGAGCAGCTCTGTTCAAGTCTTGGTGCCACAGTGCCAGCCTCCATTTCCTGCTCTCCCCAGGCCTCTCCAAATGACTAGCAGATCTCTGAAGGTCACTTGCTGTTCCTCAAACAGACCAGGCCATGGCCTTCTCAGTGCGTTTGGCCACAAAATGTCAGTCTTTGCCACTCAGCTTAAATACAAAGCTTGGGCTTGGCTTGCTATGGTTCTTTTCCCAATTATCTCCCACACTCTCAGAGCTTGTTACTTAAACTTCCTATTTGATTGCCTTTGAAATGGACATATTAATCCTCTTTACAGGGAAAGCCAAATCTGCAGTTGGGGTAATGTGGTGCTGACAGCTAGGGAGAGAATCAAAGTGAGAACGCAGCCAGGCAATGTCATTCCTAGAGAATCAGTTAGGCCACCAAGAGAAGTTGTTGCCTGCTCTTGTGGGCACAGTATTATGCCTTCTCCTTAATAACTGTAGCAATGTCCATCTTAAAAAATGAAAATCAGTGGAATAAAAAGTCTATTAGAAGGTTGTTTTCAAATTTAATTTCTCTGATTATCTGGAATTACAGTAATTTCCACCTTTGATATATCCATGGTAAGATGCAGTAATTTGATTTTATGCCAACATTATCCCTTCCTTTCACAACTGTTCACCTTTCTTTCTCTCTGTTCTGCATTATTTTAGAAAGGATAGTTTTAGTATCTCTCAGGTCTTCTATTGAGGAGCTCAGCTCTTTATTTTCTTCATAGCAGAAATACTTTTTTGACTACTTGAAGTCTGTGTAAGTTTGAATTCTTCTTCCAGAAGTACGTTAGCCAAAAATGACACAAACTGTTCCAGGTGAGATCTTGCTAGTGCCTTATGGAGTATCATTAAAATTACCCTTTCTGTCTTCTGGAAATCTTGAACTGAAATATATTTTTAAATTTCTTTTGTCCCTTTTCACAGCTCTTCACAAGCCACATTATGGGTTTATGGCCATCCTGTGTCAAACAGCTATAGATTCTCTTTGTTATCTTCAGAATGTGAACTTCCATATTTGCAGCAGAAGTTTTTATTGCTATCTTAAACACTGTAATCTTAAACTCCTTGAACTAGTTCTTAAACTTACTGGTTTCACCCTCTATTTCCTGTGCAAGCCAATCCTATTTTGTATTTGCAGGGACTTGCAACCTCTGTTATCATACAGATGAAATCTTCTCCTCTTATATTTTGTGCCATAGTATTTTCATAAAGATATTAAACCAAGACTCGTCCTTGATTAACTCAAGTAATAACATCCTACTGGCCCAACAGTGCCTCTTTCAGTGTAAGCCTGTTGTCTGCATTCTATTAGTCACTTCCCCATTAAACTCGCTTAATTTTTTCATACCATTCTCTTGAATGATAAATTCTTCTGTTATAATCTTTCAGATATTTACTGCAATACAGATAAATTAATTCAACCATATATTCCTTGGGGAAAAAATAAAAATCAGTTATCTTTAAAATAAGGTACTCATCTGAGATGGTTCACTTTGCCCGTCTGATCTATAACCTGGTAAATTAGCTTCTCTCTTGAAATGCTTAGGAAAGACTTCCAATTTCACTGACATTACAAACTCCCAAAGTAAGGGTTACTATTGCTTGCAGTTCTTAATTTATGAGAATTCTTGACATAAAGAAGCTTACTGTTGGCCAGGTCTGCAGCTGTGCCTTCCCCTTTTATCTGGTTAGTAAGAATTGTGTATGGAGTGAGTAGCAGATGGCCTTCCTTCCCACCTCAGATAGGGGCCAGTGTGACAAATTGTGGAGCAGTCAGAGGAGAGACAGCTAAAGATGCAAACTCAAGAAAAAGAAATTGCATTTTTCTCCTAAGTGGCATACAGTGCAGCTTCCCCTTCTCCTGCTGGAGTAAACAGGAGTTCTGGCCCTTATGAACAGTGCCCCTTTTTTATTAGCAATGTTTATTTTTAACCATCACTCTTTACCAAATCCATTAAATGCTCCAAGATGACTCATTCCATTTTTCAGTCAATTATGTAGATTACAGAGGCATACCTGTAATAAACACAGGCTCAAACTTCTTAGAACTCCCCCTTCTGAAGATGTTTTTGTAGTGTCTCATTATTTGCTTGTTTGTTTCTATGCAGTATTAGAAACTCTTCTTCAATACCCTACTTCACTGCAGAAAACATATTCTGAAAAACTTCGCCAAAAACTGTTATTTTTGAAACAAAGTTTATGTTCCTCATTGAGATCAGCCATGCGCCTTACACATGCCACTCTTTTTCCTCTTTTTTTTTTTTTTTTTGATCAAAACACAAAGTAAAGGACTCTGGATTGTGCTACTAAATCCATACAGAAAATGAAAATTCGATGTTAATTTTGCCTGCTCACTTGTGATCCTGCTTCTTGGAAATTTTCCTTCTGACACTCAGTGTTGCCCCAGGGTGCCTTCGGAGTCAGTGAAGAGAACTGGGCTTTCGCTTATTATCAAGCATCAGTTTCCAGCTGCAGAAATGTGGCCTTTTTTGATTGGGATTAATGACATTTGTACAATGAGAGCCTTGTAAATAGGTAAACTGTGCAACCAAATGCTTGGAAGGTAATTAAGCAGTCCTCGTTCCCTTTGTTTCCACCTTAGTCCATTAAATTTCTGTCTTGGCATTCTTGGATGGCAGAAGTCCTGATTTAATTGAACTTTAATATGGAATACTCCAATGCTGTTAAATATGCCATGTCCTTTCAGTATGTTCTTTATAGTAACATGGTCTTACATTGTGTGATAAACAGCTTTCCATCTGAGCTACAATAACATGGATTCAAGCAACGTGCAATCTGATGTTTTGATTATCGCTTCTTCCCGGGATAGGTCAAGTTGATCATTTAGCATACCTGAGTGTTTATGTATCTGTTGGTCATCTAAACTTTACAAAATCTTTCTGAATTTCTTGAAGTTTTCATAGTGGGATGATATATGAAGAAGACAGTAAAAATAATCCCAAGCACAGACAGAATTCTCAGAACATGTGGGAAGGAGACCCTTGCCGAGCATGGCATAGCTTTGAAAATTATATTTTGGGTTTTGTATGCTTCCTTATGCAGATTCAGATTTATCTGGGAGAAAGGATCAAAAGGACAAGGGAAAGGCAAGGAATCATCGCCGCTGCCTTGCTTTACAGGGGAGCATTTGACCTTAGCCGACAAGCCTGATGTTCCAGGCCTTCAAGTTGAGATTAAATCATCCTTATGAGCATTTTTCTCTCTTAAACCTTTGCAAACCATAGATTTTTTTGGGCTTCATAGTTATAACAGCCACACAGATGTCTTGTAGCAACATGTCTAAGACAAAATTAGTGACCTGATGTCTTAATGAAAGACTCTTGAAGCAAATTATTTGAAGTCTCTAAGTTCTTCATTTTTTGGCTAGTGCTAAAATACAGTTAATGCCATTTAATTAACACACTGAGACCATCAGACTTTAACTTGTGTCATCACTCTTTCCAGTCATTCACTGATCTTGAAACCTGTCATCCATATATTAGAGCTCTGACAATTTCAGTCAAAAAGGAAAATGGGAAATCTATGTCTTTATCCCTCATTAAAAAAATAGATTGGATTTGTAGGCTTAATTTGAAGTGTTTCTTTGGAAATATTTGTGTTAGGTCTGGCCTCTCTCGTAGACATGCCATTTCACATCAGATCCATAGACATGAGACAATCGCTTGGATGTTGTTAACTCAGCTGAGCAAACAGATTTTAACTGCTGATTCAGTGCAAGATTCAAAATTCAATGTACTTTATAGAAAATAAGTCCCTATTGCCTCCATATTGGTGTATTAATTAACTGAAGATTGATGTAGCTGAATCTTAATGCATTACACCCTTGTGGATGGTATATATAGAAATGAATGTAGAAACTTCTGCAAACCAAATGCAACTGCTATTTTAAATAAGGAGGCTTCCATTTTGGACAGCATGCGTTGAACACATGACAGGTACGGCCCACCTTTTATTTTCACTTTCTCTAGAGCACAGTGCTTTAAAGGGAGAGTCTTCCCTATAATTGACAAAAGGGCTATGGGATCACAAAGCCCTTTCTGTTGTGATCATTTGGCATTTTCCTGCCCGATCTAGAAATACAGTCTCTTAAGAATGTTAGGGAAATAGCACGTTCAGAGAAAAATACCTCTGCCATTCTCAGTCAGTGTCTGTACAAATTTTAAGCCAGCCTTAAGGGAAGACTGAATGCCCAAAGGCAACCTCTGCTGCAGTGGTGTTTTACTGTATTCACCTGTCCATCCTCTTTTCTCAGGTCCACAAGAGGTGGCTCAGGTTCCTCCCCTTCTGAAGCTGGGCCAGCATGGCAGCACCCGTCCTTCTTCCTCAGAGTCCTCAGAGCTGCTCTGCCACTTCAGCTCCTCTTGCTGCTCCTGATTGGGCTGGCTTGCCTGGTGCCAATGACTGAGGAGGACTACAGCTGTACTATGGCCAACAACTTTGCCCGCTCTTTCCATCCCATGCTAAAATACATGAATGGTCCACCTCCATTATGAAGGAGACCTGTGAGACAGAGGGTGACCATGCAGGAGTGCTAGCTGGGAGGCAGGATGGTTTTAAAGGGTGGCAGGTTTCAGTGTGGCAGCTTTACCTACTTGCTGTAGCTGCTGCTGTGCTCATATCATTCTCTGCTGGCACTCAGGTAGTAATGCATCAGTATATCAGTATGAAACTTCACAATGTATTACCTGTATAGCATTGTTCAAATATTCGCATCCCAGGTACTGAGGAGGATGTGACGTGTGTGAGGGAAATGTCCTTCTGTCCAGCTTTCTGGATCTTCAGCCACTTTATATCCAGGTCATTGCTCTGTACTATGCATAGCTAAGGTCTTGATACTGTAGATCCTTTCCTGTGTGCTGCTCTAAATGAGCCGTTAGCCCGGTCTTTGTTAAATACCCTCTTGATATCTACAGTATACAAAATAACCAATGCTAAAGAAATTTTAGAGCATTTGTAACATACAATTTTAAAGGATCTTGTATGGCAATGTATTATTCCCTGTGGTTTCTGTTTCGGGCATGGTGTTCTGACTTTTGCTTTGAATGCACAGGGTGTAAATCTCAGAAGCACTTTTTTAAGGTTTAAAAAACTGGATGTAATAATTAAGATCGTAAAAGATTTTATGAGGAAAAAAGTTGAATGTCAAGTTGAAAAACCGAGAACATATATATGTACAGTTTGCTAAGCCAAGTTTTGTTTGTATTGATTTATTTGCATTTATTATAGATACCATAAAATATTTTGTCTACGTGCTTTTTAATGACAAGTATGGAAACCTCTAAGTTCAGAATGAGATATGTATGGTATAAAAATTAGAAGACGTACATATGCTGCACTTCTAAAATGGATTAAAAAATGCTGTAACAAATTAATGGTATTAGGTATATGTTTGAATGAGATCTGGGGAACTCGACAAATGTGAAGTACATAGGAAAGTATCACGTTAGAAGCTGTGCTAATATTGAAAGCTGTCCATATTTTGAAATGATTGGTCATTTCAGGGTTGTTTCTTTTTTCTCAAGCTGCTTCTTGAAGTTCATTCTCACCCACGTGCTCTGTGTGTGTGTGTGTGTGTGTGTGTTTATGTATGCACTCATGCAAACTTTGGCAATAGAGGTTGCACCAGTTCCCACTAAAGCAGATTTTTTTCAACTAAACTCCATAGCAGCTTAGTTCCAAGATTTATGCTTTACCAATAGTTAGTCTAGTGGAATGTGCCCAAAGCATAAGCATAAATAGCAGAGAAAAAAAGAAAAAAAGAAAAAAGAAAGGAATAAATTGATAACTCGTAAGCTTTCCAGAAATACAGCAGAAAACTTGCAGTGTGAGGTGTGACGAACACTTTGCCCAGCTTATCAGTCAGAACTCAACCAAAATAGGATTTTTGATTTTGGAAAAAACACCGAGCATGGCTCCAAGTTACTGCTCTTTAATAGTTTGGTGTTTTTAAATCCATGACACACAATATGAATTCTTCCTGTGAGTTAAGTGCTTTTACTTAGAATATATTACAAACACATGAATTGCTGTTACATAGAATTACATTCCTGGAATGTCATCACTAGAGCTGGTTTGGGGGAGGGTGGTTAGAGGTAGAGTGTCACAAGTGAACTCAAGCATTTGGAGAAGCCAAAATAAAGGTTCCTTTTCAGGTAAGTGTAGCATTAACATTTTCCTGAAAAGGATTTTGTATCCTCTTCCTTTGTATCCTGAAATGAATATTTTGTCAACAAAGCATCTTAAATGTCTGAAATCGGACTTGGACTGACACAAGTATGTATTCTTTTCAATGCTTTATGTTTTTTTTAAAAATTGCTAATAAGAAATTGTGCTAGGCTAGGTTAGTATCCATAGTCACTGATTCTGAGTAGACAAAGATAAGGAATACACTTTTGGGGTACAAGGATGAGCTGTTAGTTGCAACAGACCTGACAGATTCCATAAAATTGATCCCTCCTCTTTTCTGTTACCATTGTCTTTGGTGACATAATTTAGTCATTTCTAATTTGAGCACCTATGTAAATAATTTGGTAGTTTCTCAGACCTGTTATTTCAGATCTCTGTATGCTTTAGAAAACCTTCCATCAGCCGCTCCCTCATTTTGGTGATTAATTTTTTTGTAAAAAGATACTTCTGTTTTCTTTTAAAAGAAAACATTGTAAAAAGTAAGCCTAATTTAGTGAGAAATAAAGATCTGGGCCTGACTTTGTCTCCTATTTTCCAGCTAATTATTGGTGATCTCATGGAAGTAAGTGTTATCTAAAGGGTAGTAGATAGCCTGTGAATATCAGCCTCTGGAAAAGCAGTGTGTCAGAGGAGCCAGGTGAAAAGTCACAGGTGACACCTCTGTTCATGTCTTTATAATACTTCAAAATTGAGAGTGAGGCAGGGAGGATTGAAAGGTGTCAAGAGGGAGAGGGGAGTACAAGGAAAAAAAGTTCAGTTTGAATTATGTCAGATACAATTAATAAGGTGCTTTATCAAAAGTATACTGGGTAGCACTTGGCATGCTTTGATTTGCAACCTAACATTTGTATTTGCCAGATATTTTGCCACTCTTTAGCTTCTACTCCCTTTGGCTGTTGGAATGTCTCCCTCAGTTTTCCAACTCCCTGCTTCTCTGACTCAGGAAGAATGGCCTGTCCTCTGCTGAAGAAAAACAGAATTTGTACACCACTCAAGCTCCAGGGAAGTTTTGTGGAGCAGTCACTAAAATGAAGTGATGGGGGCATGGTTCCATACTGGTCATGATGGTCATGCCCTTTTATTTTCTCTCACCTGTTGAAATATTCAGTCTTGGGAATACAAGAAACGATGAACTGACAGAGGAATGGAAATTAAGCTGTTTAAATAGTCAGGGAAAAACTGATGTGAAATCATATGAACTTCTCATACTTAATTCCTTAAAGTTAAGGCTAAGGCAGAAAAGAATTGATGATAATTAAAAAGAAGTAAACAGTTATCAAGTGTCAGTATCCCTTTTGAATTGAGGGCATTTTTGGCTGATGATTACCTTCTAGGGTATATGTGCCTTGCTGATGAAGCAGAGGGTGGAGTGCACCTGCTATGCCTTGCTTCCTTCCAGATGTTTCCAAGCAAAGCTGCTTCTATTCATGGCCTCAAGCTCTGAGCTCTAGCTGTAGAGCTAACTATAGTTTCAGCATATTGCCTGTTTATTTGAAAGAGACGTTGAATACAGATAACTTTCTTTTGACCCCGAGTGATTTGCTCACACAAGGCAATTGTCCCAGTGAAGACCAAACTCTGTACAATAACTGCGAATAAGGCAGTCACGGGCAGTGATAGACACGTATGAGGAAAACGTCATAGACAGGAAAAATGCCTCTTTGTAAATCTTGAACCCCTCATACCTTCAAGGATATGGGAATGTCAGTCTGCAAGCTGAGGTCTCAAGGGAATAGCAGGTGGTTTCTCCTAGCAGGTTAGAGGCTCCTGACTGCCACTTTGGACTTCTTACTTTTGGGACTTTCAGTCTTAACTACAACTGTGGACAAAATCAACATCTGACCAGACAAAAGTGCTCTGTGCAATAGGCCCCTCCAAAAGCAATTTCCTGGCTCTGAGCCAATTCCATTATGACTTCAAATGTGATTTTACAGAGCTGGATCTTGATTCTAAAAACCGGCACAAAGATATCAAAATGGAAAAAAAATGGCCGTGATCAAGATCCTGTTAAAGCAAGCTCCATCCCAACAGCGCAGTGACTTGAGCTGCAAACCCCAGAATGATATCAACATATGCCTTGATCTCCACAGCATGAACCAGGTTAAATGAGTCAGCGGTATGGGGGAGTGGGAACCACACTCAGAAAGCTGTCCTGTACTGCAGCCAGAGGTACTAGCCAGCTTTGCAGCCTGGGCATTTTTCTCACCCTGATAATGTCAAGCTGCTCTCTCTGCCTACCTCTGTGTTGTTGGGGTGCCATCACAGGCAACTTGGGTGAGGACAAACTTATTAGGAAATGCACATATTAGAGTCTGAGATGCCCTGTCTCTGTGCTCTGCCTGCAACCTGTCATCTGACCTCTTCCGGAAGTGCCTCACTTGGGCTCTGCAAATATGGGGCACTTAATTCTTCACTGCAAAGCTTAAGGAAAGGCAGTATGGGAGCTGCAGAATTCTGGGTCTGTGTTGAAGGCACATGTTCAAGCATAGAGAAAGGAGACGTTCCATCTTGGGGAACTCCAGTCATTACTGCATTATATTCTTCCTCTTTTTCTATCATAGATAAATGCAGTAGCATCTATAGAGATGTAATCATCCCTGCAGCTTGATGCATCTTGCAACACTGAACCTGCTTAGAGGCCTGTAGTCTCTTAACTAGTGGGTGTTTAAAAGCATAGTGGAAAGCTGTTGCTCAGCAACTCCAGGCTATGCAGTAATATCAAGGCGGTATCTCATTATGCTTATAATGATAATAGTGCAAGATAATGAGCACCGTTTGCCCTGAACTTACTGCTTCTGTTTATGGAGTTTTGTTTGTGGACTGTGCTTTACAAAATCCGAAGGCAGACTGAAAAGAAATATTCAGAGATGTCTGACAGTGTTGGGAGTACAAATGTTCTGAAGTTGTCAGAAATAGCGTGCCCTTATTTATCACAGTTATGAGCATGATGATACCCATTGCCTATCCTTTACACTGTTCCAGCAGCGATAACAGCTTAATTCTGCAGCAGATCAATAGTTTCTTGCCACTAGTTTGCCACCCTTCCAGCTCCCCTGCAAATGCTGTGAACAACTGCAGTCTTGCTTTCTCATTCTGTAGAATTTTCTCCTACTGCTGGTTATTGAATGGACAAAGCTGATCAAATAGTCTTATGAACGGTCATCCCTAGCCCTCAGAGTCTTGTGCTATTTGTGGTTGAGAAATTTGTTTACAACTGATAGCATCACTCAACATGCTCATCATCATCTGCATCTGAGTGCATCTGTGTGCATGTTCAAAGGCATAACAGAAACTGGTTGCTCACAGTCTTCAAACTACAGATGCTATCAGGGTTTACCAAATGTGGAGGATTCTGGGAAGTAAAAGCAGAATCAAGGAGAAGAAATGCATGTTTTTAAGTAAGAGAAGAGAGCATTTATTTTCTCAGTTGCACTCCCATGTTTTATTTGGTGTTTAAAGCAATGGATCATGGAAAGGAAAAGAGGGAAATGCCATACTGAAGTTTGAGTTTAAGCTGGGTGGTCTGGCTTTAAAATTGTTCAACTATTACAGCAGTCAATTTCAGAATTCATCTAAACCTAAATTGGGGTGGGGGAGAAGTTAGAGAGAGGGGGTCATTTGTCTTTTGTCTTTGAGGGAAATATGTGTGTCTGATATTCACAATGTTCCCTACACAGGGGAACTAGTCTAGGTACTGGCTGGCTGGTTTTAACCTTGGCAGCAATGCTGTAAAATGCACTAGAGCCGGCTGAATTCTATTGTTTGTTGTTGTGCTATTTAGCCATAATTAGAGGGACATAGATGTGAAATCTATATTGGAAGAAGTTATGCTTGGTTTAGTAATCTTAAGAACATTGGAATATTCTAATAATATTCCACAATAAAGAAATAGCTAGGAATGATTTAAGGATCCTGCCCCTCTACTCTGCTCTCGTGAGACCTCACTTGGAGTATTGTGTGCAGTTCTGGTGTCCTCAACATAAAAAGGACATGGAAGTGTTAGAACAAGTGCAGAGGAGGGCCACGAGGATGATCAGGGGACTGGAGCACCTCTCGTATGAAGATAGGCTGAGAAAGTTGGGGCTGTTCAGCCTGGAGAAGAGAAGGCTGCGTGGAGACCTCATAGCAGCCTTCCAGTACCTGAAGGGGTCCTATAGGGAGGCTGGGGAGGGACTTTTCATTAGGGACTGTGGTGAGAGGACAAGGGGTAATGGGTTTAAACTTAAACAGGGGAGGTTTAGATTGGATCTGAGGAAGAAATTCTTTACTGTGAGGGTGGTGGGGCCCTGGAATGGGTTGCCCAAGGAAGTTGTGAATGCTTCATCCCTGGCGGTGTTCAAGGTGGGGTTGGACATAGCCTTGGATGGCATGGTTTAGTGGGAGGTGTCCCTGGCCATGGCAGGGGGGTTGGAACTCGATGATCTTGAGGTCCTTTCCAACCCTTACTATTCTGTGATTCTGTGATTAGTTTGTCTTCCCAAAAAGCAGTAGACAAAAATCTGCGAAAACAAGATAAAAGGAAATTAATAACTGCAAGCTTCATAGAATCATAGAATCATAGAATAATTAGGGTTGGAAAGGACCTTAAGATCATCTAGTTCCAACCCCCCTGCCATGGGCAGGGACACCTCACACTAAACCATGCCACCCAAGGCTCTGTCCAACCCGGCCTTGAACACCGCCAGCGATGGAGCATTCTCAACTTCCCTGGGCAGCCCATTCCAGTGCCTCAAAACCCTAACAGTAAAGAACTTCTTCCTTCTATCCAATCTAAACTTCCCCTGTTACTTCCTGTTACCCCTTGTCCTGTCACTACAGTCCCTCATGAAGAGTCCCTCCCCAGCATCCTTATAGGCCCCCTTCAGATACTGGAAGGCTGCTATGAGGTCTCCACGCAGCCTTCTCTTCTCCAGGCTGAACAGCCCCAATTTTCTCAGCCTATCTTCATACAGGAGGTGCTCCAGTCCCCTGATCATCCCCATGGCCCTGCTCTGGACTTGTTCCAACAGTTCCATGTCCTTTTTATGTTGAGGACACCAGAACTGCACACAATACTCCAAGTGAGGTCTCACAAGAGCAGAGTGGAGGGGCAGGATCACCTCCTTTGACCTGCTGGTCACGCTCCTTTTGATGCAGCCCAGGGTACAGTTGGCTTTCTGGGCTGCAAGCGCACACTGCCTGCTCATGTTCATTTTCTCATTGACCAACACGCCCAGGTCCTCTGCAGGTGTGCTCTGAATCTCTTCTCTGCCCAACCTGTAGCTGTGCTCAGGTGCAGGACCTGGTACTTGGTGTGGTTAAACTTCATCAGGTTGACATCAGCCCACCTCACAAGCATGTCAAGGTCCCTCTGGATGGCATTCCTTCCCTCCAGCATACCAACTGAGCTGCACAGCTTGGTGCCATCGACAAACTTGCTGAGGACGCACTCAATCCCACTGTCCATGTCACCCACAAAGATGTTGAACAAGACCGGTCCCAACTCCAATCCCTGAGGGACACCACTTGTTACTGGTCTCCATCTGGATATTGAGCCATTGAGCACGACTCTTTGTGTGTGACCATTCAGCCAGTTCTTTATCCACCGAGTGGTCCACCTATCAAATTGATGTCTCTCCAACTTAGAGACAAGGATGTCATGTGGGAAAACTTGAGCACTAAAGACTTGTCATAGACTATGATAGAAATATGATAGTTATATGAAATGATTGCTCTAAAAGCAGACAGAAGCTGAAAGCTGTGACTTCTATTGATTGGCGCTGCTAAACACATTAAAAAAAATAAACTGGTCAAGACTGCTTAGTTCAGTAAAATCTATTTAAAGACCTGAGATGTAGCAAGTTGATTTAACCACAGAGAGGTCTGAATAAAACAATGGCACATTTAGTTTTCATAAGAGAAAGGAGGCTTTAAGAAAGTATTGTTGATTTGTTGTATCATCAGGGGTGGCCTTGGGGGATGAGAGGTGAGCCACTGAGCATTCCTGTGTCAGTCAGGGATGATGCAGATGTGGATGTAGTTTGCACAAACTTTACTCAGGTCAGGCTCTTTGCACATTCAGGCATGTTGCAATTCCTGGGAGTCTGCTATTATTGATGTTGTAACTGTGGGTTTTTCCATTCCATTGTTTTTAGAAAGAATGTTGTAAAAACAGCTGGAAGGAAAGCTACCAGAGTCCACTGCAATTTTGACTCCTTTCCTAAACTTGAAGCATTGTCCAGGCAGGTGTACAGACTGTGGGGACAAGAGGAAAAAACGTACTGGAAGAAAGCATGATGCTGTAGCATTCTGGTTGAGACAGATAGATAAGAAGAAGACATTTTGAAGCTGAAGTTTCCTTTCCCATTTTTCAGATTTAACTTCAGCAAAAAAATAACCCAGTAAAGGCAGAATGGAACTCAACCTTTCTGCTGTCATACTAATGCCTAACCTTTCAAACTTTCATGTGCCCTACTGTGACTCTTGCTGAAAAGTGTGTAGTACTTATTGCTTATGATGTAACATACTTTTTTCACCTTTCATGGATGACACAGGTTCTCAAGAGGGAGAGGAAAATAAAAAAGGCATCTGACAAGAAGCAGATCTTTCTTAGAAAAGAGCACTCAGTATTTGTGTGCAGAGTCCCCAGCACGTGTTGCAAAATCTGGCTAAGAAAAAGAAAAATAATCCTGAAAGCAAATCCTGAAAGGCCCGTGCCTTTCCTCATGTGCACATTTGTCAGCTGTTTAAAATGGCAGCATACTGGACTGGTGCATGAATGTGTAGGAATGGAAAATAGGAGGGGATTTCATGTCACCCTATGCCGGCAGAAATAAAGACATTAGCAGAGTGACACCTAAAGACTTCAACACACAGCTCTTACAGGGACATGAGAGCTAGTTAGCCTTGCTCCTGCTGAGCTAAGTGCCAAGTGTTATTATTTTGATGGTCAATTTTCCTGAAGGCTTTATGAACGTTTTTAGACTTGAGCCTCTGTATCTGTAGGATGCCATGGTGAATGGTAGCAATTGGAGCCTGATTGGGCATAAGAAAACCCACGTACACTGTTCTCTCCTATGAGCGTTCCTCCTCCCTGAGCATTCTGACGGGTGTTATTTTAGATGTTTGGATTTTTCTCTCCTCTTCAGTAGGTGGGTGGTGGAGGCAAACAGTGTAATGCAGAGGAAATAGCTGCAAGACTTTTCCAGCCTGAGGCCAGGCTGCTGCATGGGGCTTTGAATGTGGCAGTATCTGGATGAAAAGAAAATAAAAATCCATCATTTAGTTTTGAAGCATAAGCTTGGCCACAAGGCTTTTGGAGAGGGCAGGTGTCCCAATTATTGAGAGTACCAAGTTGTAGCCCATGGAGAAGCTGTGTTCACTGCAGAACAGGGGATTGCCTTAATTAACAGAAAAGTAAAAACAATCAGATGTGTTCTTCCATGATGCCTTTCTAATTAGATATATAGAATAAAATACACTGGTACAAGACATGCATCACTTACATGTTAGGAAAGAGAAAAAGCCAGGGTGTGCAAGGAGCCCAAAGCAGATGGCTGTGTGCATGGATATGAGCTCCCTCACGGGAGTAGGCAGCTGCTGTGCAAGATGCTGTGTATGCATTGAGGGAAGCAAGAGTGATGGGCCCAGTAAAGGTGAGCCAGGACTTTCAGCTGCAAGAGCTATGCAGTGAAATTTGTCAAATTACTGCAGCCAACAGATGTACAGAATGAGGAATGAAGGTGGAGTTGCAGCTGGCTCCTGGCTGTGGAAATGTGCCCAGTGCAAAGCTGCAGGGGCTCTTTCCCTAGTAGGTTCCTGCTCTGGGGGTCTGAGCAAGTCGACAACTAGTCCACCTTCTCCCATCACAGAACACAGATGATGGGGGAATGAAGAAGAGGGAGACAGATGCTTTTCAGTTGTGCCCACTGAATTGGCATTGAAAATGATTTTATTATTTTGAGCACATGTACATGTGCAATTAATTCATATTACTGTGGCCCACCCTTTGTGGCCAAAGTAGCAACTCTCAGTCAAACTGTCATGAAAGCAAGTTGCAAAACAGTCATATGACTTGGAACCATCATTCAGTTCTACTCGGCACTTACAAATCCCAAGAGTCCCCAACTTTCTTGTGGAGGTTGAATAGGCTATTTGTTTTCATGTTTGACAAGCTATAAGGTGAGGTTTCACGTGAACAAAGTATTTTGCCTGTCTTGTTTTAATCGTTGAGATGGTAGAATTAAGGTAATAATCTTACCTTAATTTATCTTATGTACAATCAATTTATCTTATGTACAGTGAAATATCACATAAAAATCCAAAAAGCTTTTACTTTTATATCTATCTATATAGGAAAAGAGAAGAACTATGAGCCAATAGCCTCACTCAGAACCAGCACAGCACAGAAAATAGATGAAAAACATAAATATAAGAAGTTCTATATTCTCTCTGTATTACTGATGGACATTCACCTGCGTAGATTACTGGTTTGATTCTCTGAAAAGACCAAATATAATTTCGAGACTATTTGACAGGATAGGGTGAAGTTCAAAGTGATTTTATGTCAATAAGATTATCTTTCATTTCTTTTCATCCCCTTCCTACAGCTTAGCCAAGACAATTTTTCCTCCTTACGAATAGATTTTGCTTGGGAAATAAGTGCATTTTACTTGATGATAGCTAACTCATGGTAAGTGACAGTCAACTACTGAAGGCGAAATTCACACAATTTGTCTCTTCCACCATACTCTGTTTCATAAGCCAAAATAAAGAACATAAAGCATATAAAATACTTAGTCTTTAGGATACTAGAGACTGGAATACATTGTTAACTCTTGAAATGGCAGTCTCATGTTTTTTGGGAAAGGTGAAGAAACAAATTAAGGAACAGTTTTAACTTAGATGAAAATGCCCTGTGAAAAATAGCATACCATTTCACTGGTTACTGGAAAACAATAAGCAGAGAAGCATATTTTTAAAACCATGCAAAACATAACTAATGAAACAGAGTGCTTTGGCTAATTCTTTATTTCCAACATCAAATACATTGATAAAAATCTCACACCAATCGGGTTAGATTTTTCATTTAGACTTTTTTAGAACTTTTTTAGGTGCAAAAAAAGAAAGAAAACTTCACCAAAACAAAGACATCAATAATTTTATATGCATCAGTGAAAGAACAGAATACTTCAACAAATACATTATGGCAGCTGAGCCTATACTGAAGAAAGGTCTTCCCATTGACAGACTACATAGTGCACACAAAAGCGTTAGTTTCATAGTATACACAGTAAGGTGATACACAAAGTGGCTTGTTAATGCGAGTCTCGTGACCAGCAGTCTATCCCTTCATTTTCCAATGGGCACTTTCTGAAGAAACAGACTTCTAATTATAGGCACACAGGAGTACAGAGCATACTAATTTGCAAGATGGCAGCATGTAGTTTTTTTTTAATTTTTTGAGATTTGTTTCTTTAGGCACATCTGACTGCAAAAGATTTTTTTTTTTTTACTTTTTTTTTTTTAGATTTTTTTTTTTCAATACAGTGCAAAACCGAATACCCTTACGGGCAACAATCACTTTGAAAACAGCTTTCAGGATATAAGGCTATCTACGTTTGAAAGGTGAAAGGGAACTCCAGAGTGAACAGGTAGGTCATTAATATCAGGGAAATATTAGCTTAAAATCCTTAGATCGATTTGAGATTATGCTATAGTCACAGGTGACATCAAAGACTGGTTTGCATTGTGATATCATCGTTAACATGACCCTTCTCTTACACATGTTGTATTTCTATCTGTAAAGCTATGTTACAGTTGGAGATAGCACGGAAAATAGACATCTCTTTTTTCAGAGTAAGAAATGCACTTCACATAAATTCAGCTGAGAATACCTTATATACAAAATCCCATTAGCTTTACGTTGGGTTGCATTCTAATTTTAAAGCAGGATATTATATACACAAGAGAATCTTGCTGTGCTCCTACCAAAGCCTGTGATAAGACTAAGGCCTCAGTGAGGCATATTTTTTTCTTTGATGGTAGTTTGTTTCACTTTAAACATATGGCACAACTCTTAAAGAATCAGTCAGCATCAACTGGAATGAATGGAGGCTTCAGTACAAACCCTGGCTTGGTTTAAGGGTGTAGTTTGGGTTTTATTTTGGATGTTGGGGTTTTTTGGCTTGTTTTTTTTTTAAATTTAAAGTTCAGTGACCTACTGATAGTTCTTGGAATATCCTTGGGAGCTCAGTTCAGATTATTTCTTTAACTATATTTTTAAATTATTAAACCCCTCAGTGTACAGAAGGAGAAAAAAATCATCAAGAGATGTCACTGAAACATAAATTTACCACAAACACACCCCAAGAAACTCTCATTAAATTACTTTACCCCAGTACAAATCCTACTGCCCCAGCTGGCAGCTTTACCTGAGACAAAGCCTACAACATCAAGGCATGGCTCAAACTATTGCAAACCAGAGTAGCTTTCACATATTGCTGGAAACTCAGATACCACTATGACATCACCTTATTTCCTCTTCTGCCTCCCAAGCTTTTTTTGTACTAATTCAGTAACAACCAGATTCTCAAGAAAAGCAAGTTCATCTGGTCTACTTCTGTTTGGCTTGTGCTGGTAAGACATTACCTGTTTTTCTAGGGGGGGAGTTGTTTTTTGGTTTTTTGATGTGGGTTATTTTTTTGGTCTTTTTTTTAAAAAAATCATCTATAAACATTATAAAATAATCCTTGTATTAGCTCTCTGGATACATCACTATGAATGTTTTGGTAAAAGCATAATTAGCTGCCTTGAAAAGTTTTTTTTCCTTATTTTTTTTTTTTTTACATATTATATATTTTTATTTAATGTCCATCACCAGGTCTTCAGGTAGTACTGGTTTGTCAGCTACAAATATAAAGTATATATGTATATATATACACACACACATAAAATACCATCCTGTCAAATAACAATTATTACCAATGTCAGGCACAATTGTTTGCATACACGAGAGCATAATTCAGAATTACATATGAAAAGAACTGCCATTTTTGTATCATAGACTTTGTTTAATCAGTTGAATAGCTACATTCAGCTGTCTGATATGGGGACAATCATCTTTATGGATAACTATGGGAAGGTTACTATATTCATTAAGGTGCTGATTCAATTAAAATCTTATGAACAACTTAAAGACGCAGCTCCTGAAACAATCACAAGGTAAAGGAATCTGTTACTGGGAAATCACTGTTTTTCTTTCTGGGGCGCCCTTCACTGTTGTCTCCACAAAGATGGGAGGACTGGTTGAATCTGAATTACTTCCTTGCAAGGGCCAAGACTAGGAAAGCATTCATAATTAAGACTGGAAGCTGACTGATTATTCCTTATGTTCCAAGACACACTATGATACCCTTCTCTCTGCTGCATAACATTTCAAATCATGCTTATCCAGCTTCACTGGGAAAAAACGTAGTGTGGTGGTACTTCTCCTACGTAAGTACAATCAGAATCTGACCTTCTGTTTTAAGTTGCTCTCCATTAACTACTTTTTTTATCCTAGGTCCAGTTTACACTTGAATCAATGTAATGAACTGTTCTGGGATGTGGGAAGGGAGGCATTCATTTAAACCAGTTTGCCTTTCAGCTTAAGCTTATGAGCTTGATGTGTGTGTTCTGTCATAGAGACCACCAAGTTGCACGTACAGTATTTAAAGAGCAGCTCTAGTGCTCTTGTTAGTGAAAGTGAATTATGATGGTGTAAGCACATAAATGTAACTACAGGGATTCCTGTGCTCCACTGATCTTAGCCTGCACTCATTTCAGGGCATTCACAATCTTGCTAATACATTTGAAAAACAGCTACTAAACAAAAGAAAATGTGCATTTTCTTTCAAGGCATTTAGGAGGGCTCCAAAAGCCCTTGGTACCAAATTTGAGCACACACACGCACACACACACTATAATATGCACCAATAAAAGACCCATTAACTTACAGTGACTGCTTCACATGTTGAGGCTTGCAGAGTTTTTGAGGAATCTTCTCAAACGTAGGTAACATCTAGTTTTAGACTTTTAAACTGCATGTATCCTCAGATATGTACATGAAGCTGTTGTTATAGACATCATTATGTACACTCAGTAAAGAATAGAGTCCTTGACTTGGAACACAAACTTGTCCTGTGCCTTGCTACAACTGCTGTGTAACTCAATCTCACTATGCACAGACTCTGCTCGTGGAACAGGGAGCATGATTAGACATAGGCATTCCTGTATGGCATTAGTTGCACTGTTTCCTATATCTAGTTACTACGGGATGTTACAATCAACATAATCTAACATAAAGGTTTAAACTATAGCAGTAGAAGAAGCCTCCCTGAACACTCCTCTAGCACTGTGGCCAGCTGCTGTGGAGCAACCTATGCATGTGCTATGAAACATCCTTATTGGCAGGGTGGTTGCTTCCAACCAGCTATTGGGATAGTCCCTGGTCCATGTTAACTCACAAACTGAACCTGTAAACCAGAAGTTCAGATAGCACAGGCAAACTTGTTTATTATTAGGCTAATAAAATATCCCTGGTATATATAATAATTCCAGTACCCAGCAACATTCCCTGACAAGTTTAATTTGAGCATAGAGGCAAACAGCAGCACTGACTCCTACTTTGAATACTACGTAGTATGGATTTCTTCAGTCTCTTTCATGTCTTACTAAAACTCTTGATGTCAGTGGACCTTTTGTATATTTACAGTTGGTCTGAAGAATCTGACTAATCCTTATGAAAAAGTTTCACACTTGCATGGAGAAAGCTAGATTTATCTTCCTAGACATGCAGTCCCAGAGTCTTCACCATGTCTGAGACAGATTGCCCAGTTCTGGTGTCACAGGTGAGCTGGCTCCTAACAGTAATTTCTGAGCATATCCCAACAAGAACCAAAGCAAGCTAAGGCAATGCAGAGGCTGATGCTCTGGCTGTGATTCCAGCCCTCCCATACATGGCTAGGCCACACTTTTCTGGATGGGACCATCCTGCCTGGCTGTGCCGGTTCTGCACAGGCGTGCTCACCCCTCGGTTTGAAGAACAGTAAAGCAAAGGACAGGGGGAGGTTTCATAAAATAGTGCTGGATCATATATGTGCGTGAAGACCATTTGTTTTTTAAAAACCTGATGATTTCTGTAATCATCTTGTCTGATTTAAGCATAATTGCCTATGTTATCACTGTTTGCCATTTTGCCCTTGATTGACACACTGCCAAGCAACAGAGCAGTTTAGCTTTGTAGGCTCAGACAAGGTAAGATGCATGCAGTGCAATTCAGCTAGAGGATATGGTAAGGGACCCTAAAAGTTTGGTCAGTGTAATCTTGAGAGGGTTTTGTCTACTTATGTAAGCCAGCGATGTAAAACATCTTTATTCTCAAACAAAGGTTCCTTTCTACTGTAGGAAGAAGAGGAGGACATCTACCTATGCTACCAAAGCAGTCACTAGCAGTGTAGATGCACTATGGCACCCTAAGATGACAACCTTTTCATTTACACCCTCCACCACCCCTCCCAAAAAAAGTAAACCAAAATCTCTACTAAACTGCTTCTAAGTTTCAAGCAAGTAAAGGATTAAGCAAGCTCAGAATTTGGGTTGGATATTAACAAAGGCTACCTCTCATGAAGATACCAATATGCATGGATGGCATGGCCTACTAATTTATAGTCAAACGAATGTTCAGTTTAGATTAGGACTTACCCAACTTCCATGCAAAATTAAAACCGCTGCAAATTTTAAATCAAATTAGCTTAACAATCCTTGCTGGCAGTCCATAGCAATGAAATGTGTTACATTTAGGATAAGCGATCAATTTAGGCAAGCGCTTGACAAACACTCAAATGGAAAATGCAGATGACTGTTGTCACTGGAGTGTTTACACAGGTGGCACTATAGACAAATGAAGCAAGAGCTAGGTAGCACACTGCTGGGTTTCTCACACAATCATATTTGCTGACTTTTGTTTATATTGTACTCTTCACCCACTTTCTCCTCTTCTTTGCCTATATAAAAAGGCTGCATGGAATGAGATGAAGCTGAAGCAGTTGTCAGCTGGCTCCGGTTCTCCTCTTCCATCGGTGCAGCACTCCTGGCTGCTGGGGCATGCAGTCGATGAGCGTCCAGCATCTCCAGCAACAGATCGTAGAGTGGAACTACATTTTTACACTTCATATTATACAGGTGCTCCATTCCTTTGTTGCTGTGGGTTTTAACAAAACAATGGTTATTTTCCAAATACTCCAAAGGAAAAAAAACTATCAGCTGATAATATTTATTAGCTTCATATGAATTCCACCTTGTACAGAACTAACTTACCAGTTCAGTTTCTGTGCTCTCCTGCTACAGTTAGCAGGAGACAGCACCTTCAAAGAATATTTCAGACTGCTCATGAACAAATTGCCTTCTGAAGGTGGATCTTTTGCTCTCCTTTGCCTAAAACATAGCCTAGAGCACATGGACTCCTAATTTAGGCACTGTGACCAAGAAAATCGGATGAATCTTGGCATCCCCATAATAAAATCTTAATCATCAGATCTTCTTCCTGGAAAATAACCTCAGCCAATTTGTGAGAAAACGCTCACTTATAATAGTATCCATATACAAAACTATAGAAATTATTCACTTCACTGTGTATCTGGAACTTCCTTAATTGTACAAATTCTTCTTAAGTAAAAAAGCCACATGCACACACCGATTGGCTTTTTCCTGAATACCTGTATACCAGCCCAGGAGGTAAAATCTGCATGTTTCATCTTCAGCAGCTCTGGTGTGGTGCTTACTCTTATATTAATTGAAATAATAAAAATTAAAATCTGTGTAACATTTTTTTTCTGTTCCTAAAAATAAAATCTATACTGCTTTTTTGTATGCCATGTTGTTAACATTCCAGCCTCTGAGCAGCTACCTTGAAAGGTAATTATGTCTGGGAGAATCAGCCTTCCAATACCTGAAGGGGGCCTATAGGGATGCTGGGGAGGGACTCTTCATGAGGGACTGTAGTGAGAGGACAAGGGGTAATGGGTTTAAACTTAAACAGGGGAAGTTTAGATTGGATATGAGGAAGAAATTCTTTCCTGTAAGGGTGGTGAGGCCCTGGAATGGGTTGCCCAAGGAAGTTGTGAATGCTTCATCCCTGGCGGTGTTCAAGGTGGGGTTGGACATAGCCTTGGATGGCATGGTTTAGTGGGAGGTGTCCCTGCCCATGGCAGGGGGGTTGGAACTCGATGATCTTGAGGTCCTTTCCAACCCTAACTATTCTACAATTCTATGATTCTATGATTGCTGCAACTAATAAGAGTGCCTGATACCTCACCTCTAATTAGCAAAGGGCACCGTCCTCTAGATTGGGATTCATCAGACCTACATTTATTCTCACCTATAAAATACACATAATGATCCTAATCTGTTTTCTGAAGTGAATTGCAGTCATGCCACTTGTGAAAAGTATTTGTTTTATTAAATCTTATAGGAGACTAAAATTTTCAGAACTGGGCTATTGCTGCATTATTATTCTACTTAGTACTTTTCAAATAGGATAGAAGATGTGCATACCATTAAAAGTAGACACTGCTTACAGCACTATCAAAACAACAAGCAAAGTAAAGGAAAACTAGAAGAAACAAATGGGGAAACCATTTACCCTCACTCCATAATCCAACATACTGTTTTGCACACATAGTCATCCATCTTTATGAAAGTGGACATATATATATATTTTGTAACAGCTGTACACACAGTTTGCGCTCCCACCTGTGAAGGAAAAGCGTGCCTCTGTGCATTTGTGAACCTCCCTTGCATGGGGCCAGTGTAGGAGGGGTGACCACATGCTTGCTCTCACCTCATGTGTCTGATGTGAGAGAGGATGAGGAGGAGCTGAGCTAGTCGTCTGTGTTGTTGCTGCAGAGAAAGACCCGACTTAGCCATTAAATGTATCAGAGTGTCTGTAATTTTGTCCAGGACACGATGAATGTAGTCTTTCTCTTCCAGAGATTTCAAGGTGCTGGAAAGAAAAGTGTACACACCTGGAGTAGAAAGGAGAAAGAAAACAAAGCACAGACAAAAATTACTTTGATGGAATCAGGTTTGCCCAAGGTTCGCTTTGTGACTGGCCTCTTCAGCTGTGTTAAACCATGGGAGTTAATGGTGTGGGAACCCTCCTGCTTGCCAGCCAGGTCACTGGTTTGAATAACCCCAGAGCACTGCAGGCAAAACAGAAGGAAGAAGACGATGCCTTTTCCCTGTCTGGGTCCATCCAAGGTCTGGGCCAGGTGGAGGCAAAACCTGCAGCCTGCAGCTAGACCTACCTAAAGGCTGTATTCCTCTAAGTCACTCAGCTCCGAAACCTTGAGATGCTGCTGCCCCTTGAGAGATCTGTGGTACCTACTGACCAGCCCAGGCCTTCGGCAGTTTTTACCATTTTCCCTGCTCTGTAATGTTTGATTTTTGGTGATCTGATGGTAGTCTAGAACTGTTACAACAAAACATGTAAACAAAATCGGGGTTTGCTTACCCACACTCATCTCAACAAAACCCTCCCAGCCAAGGAACAGCCTTGAAAGGTGTGCTTCTTCACCTGCAAACCCAACTCTCCTTTAAAAGACATGTCCAAAGCAGCCTGTGTAAGTTTAGCCATCTTTGCTTACTGCTGAAAGTGAGCAGCCTGAAGATCTGAACCACAAGGAAATTTTTCCAGAGATCAAAACCACCTTCAAACTCCTGCTCTAAAGGCCCTCAGCATATCCTGTAAAACACTCGAACTAACTGACGTGTAAGAGCTTTTACCAGTACTAATTCTTGGGTGCATGCAACACATTGGCTTTGTAAATGGTAAATTCTCAACTAATTTGCATGTTTGTATCTTCAATTTGTTCTGGAAAACAGCACACAGCCAGTGTGATCAGGTCACAACAGCACTGTGCTACCAAAAGGCAGCTGTTGCATTCAGCACTAGTTTTTTTAATCTTCTGGATTGAGCCAATAACTCTAAACAGGTCATATTACCATAATCCAGTCCCAAGGCAACAAAAGCTTAAGTTGTACGTACAGTAACACAATTAAACTGACTTGATCACAATGTGTTCAGTGCCCTGTGTACTTGACAAATCCTGTGCTTTATCCGTTCTGCAACAGCTTACAGAGCCAAAAAGAAGTTTGGATTTTGTCCTCGAAAAAAATTGCTTTCTGGAATTACATTTCATTTTGTTTTTCTTTAAAGCATCATATATACCACAATAAGCAATGCAGTTAGTGATACTAATTAAAAAAGACACACACTAACATGGACACATACAGAGGTACAGACTTCATTGTTTGTGTTGTTTCTAGCCTGGGCCCATACCATCGTATTAGATGGTATAAGAATTTTTGAAGATAAGAATATTTTGCCATGCATCTGAGCAGTCAGGAAAATTGAGGGGGTTTCTGCCATCTTCTTAGCATACCTTAGCCTTCCTCATATCATCTTGGTACTTCAAGGACTTGACACCTAGAACTACTGTAACCTGCAGGTAGGCTTTATGAATTTGTGTCTTCTGTACTAAAAAGAAAGAAATATAGATTTGCGTTTGTGAATGTCAGTGTGAGTGTGTGTGAGAGGCAGACACAGTGAGAGAGATACTGCTTTAAAATAATGAAAAACAATGAAAGAGTACCACAAACACAGCACAACTGAAAACCGCCAGTCAGATTTCTTAATTTTGGTAATTAATGTTGCTTCTGGTTTGGTGTAGACAGATAGTACAATGGCCTCTTTCCTCACAGAGCTTTTTATGATTTTTATTTCTTTTACTGACAAAAATTCACCAAAGAGAAACAGCTCCTGGGGCTTTTCTCAGCTGACTGACTCTCAAGCACCCTCATGTATTCCTACTGATAATACCAGGCTGTCTAGCTTAGCAAGTGCCTGTACGGGCAAGACTCTTATATATTACTAACAAAATGCAATCCATTAGAAGGTAACATTGGTCTCAGAAACCTGCAGTGCCTCCAAAGCAGCTTACTTCAGTCAGAGGATGCTATTGTGCCCTTGTTTCATAACTTTGAAGACAGAAAAAAAATAAAATCTGTTAGGAGGTATTGTTTCTCACCTTGGTATAGTCCAGACACTATTAAAAAGTATAAATCAAAAAAAGAGCACTCCCCCAAAAATGTAGAGACTTTGGGCAATTGCCAGTCAATAACTGCCACGAAAAATGATGTTTGGTTTTCCTTTCGGCTCCCCTAGTGGTTGCTCCTGCCCCAGGCCAATGACCAGAAATTTCCCCCAAAGAAATGCCAGCCATCCATCACATCCATACACACACAAGCTGAGTTCTGAAGCAAGACTACAGAAAATTGTCTTAGCAAAGTGAAATTTAACAGTCTCAAAGGTCTTCCCAAGCTCTGAAGCTGAAAGCAAGCCTAAATTGAATAGCTACCAGGTTGTTTTCCAGCTCTTTCTTTAAGTCAGTATTGTAAAAGACAATGGGAGTGAGAACAGAGAAAGCACCATCCTGCAAAGAAAGAAAGTTTATTGGCCTGTGCCCCTGACACAAAGTTGTGAATAGAACAGGGTCCCTCGGGGACTGCAGTGCTACTGTGCTAGATGTTGGCATATAGTGATATAATTTTAAATGTGTCATTATACATAGTGATGTTTTTATGCATATTACTATGGAGGGGAACATCCTTTACATCTTTGCTGTCACAATAAACCCCACTTAAAATATCTTTACATTTATAGTTCAAGCACACAAAGGTCTTCTGGTAACCCTGGGTTACCCTGGGCTCTTCTTCCTCTTCCACAGTGTCTCACTGTTCTGTATCTGTAGCAAGCCAAGCTGAGCTATGAGCATATTCAGCTCTGCACCATGCACTTATGTAACCATCCAGACCCCAAAATAAAGAAATAAATATAAGGCACAATTTAAGAGGCGATGGAAAAATCAGGAGAAAAGGACAACAAAGTCACATGGAATGATGTATTAGGAAGTCTAAAGGATTCATAAAATCAGCTAAATCTTTCCATCTCTATGGATTAACCAGCTAACCAATTCAGTAAAGTGGCTACTAGCGCAGATGGGACCAACATCTTCACCTTCAGGATGAAAGCCTGTTGCTTTGCCACATAGCACCACTCCTTTCAGAGAGACTAAAAACATCTAGCATCATCTTGGTCTTTCATGTTTCTAGTACTTCTTTTCCAGTGGCAAGAAACAACCCTCTATTATTGAGGTGAACATGTTTTTCAAAAATACAATTTTGCTTTTTAGTCAAAAGATTTATTACTGCAGCTTTAGAGAGGCAACTTCTGGTTTGTTATTTAGCTAGACAGTGCTGTCCTTGTTACAGACATGCTGTCGCCTTGATATCTTAGGAAAAATTTGCAAGTAGTGTAAAAGTATATTTTGCTTTATAAACAAAGCCTTCCATCTTTTCCACATGCACTGAGTGAAGCTAAAAAAAATCACTTGCATTTTTGCCCAAGACCACATGAAAAAGGAGTGTAAAAATACTAAATGCCCTTGAAAGATGTTACAAAAAGAGAAAATAAATGTCTAACAAAAGCAATAAACAGCACTACCTCATTTGAAGAGCCTAACAGATGTCCGAGGATTTAATAAAGAAATGTTTGTGTACACTCAGTGAATTAAATCAGCACAAAGCTTTAGAATGCAAATGCAGACAGCTTCTTTTAAATGAAATGCATCATGATTAGTCCAATTTGTTTGATTAATCACTTGTTTAAATCATTTTGAGATCAACTGGTTTAATCATATGCATATACAATACAGATACCATAAGGGCCAAAAATTTTTTGTGTGTTTATCTGCTGCTTCTTTGGTAGATCTGTTTATACTTACATGAGCAATCACAGAAAACAATCAGCTTAAGGGAGGTTTGGAGGTCATCTAATTCAACCTCCTGCTGAAATAGCAGTAACTTCAGGGTTAGGTCAAGCTGCCCAGAGCTTTGTCCAGCTGAGTTTTTAGTATCTCTGAGGATGGAGATCCTACCAGCATTCTGGTCAACCTGTTCCACTGCTTAACCTTTCACTGGGAAGACTTTTTGTTCTGTTCATCTAGTCAGGTTCTCCCTTGCTGTGGTTTGTCTCCACTGCAGCTTCTCATTTCCTCTTGCACCTCCGAGAAGAGCTTGTCCCTTGCTTCTCCATAACCTGTTTGTCATCTGAAGACTGGAGTTAAGCCTTCCCTTAGCTTTCCCTTTTCCAGGATGAACAAACCTCAGCCTCTCCTCATATATCATGTACACTGTGTGCTTCACAACACATACAGTATTTCATGTGTGTCCAACACTTTACATGCAGAGGTTGGCTACATTCTCTGAAAAAAAGCATCTCCAGAAGACGTTTTAGAGTACCTATGCCAAACAACACTTACACAACTATTACACATACCCCAAATCATGCTACTTATCCCTGTAGTGCAGTCTAGCCTCCTAATTTGGGCATCTAAAGGGTCTGACAGTCAGAAACTCATGTCCACATTCCCAGCATCTAGTAGTGAACTCCTCAGGCAGTTATAAAATTCGTTGGTTACATGAATGCAAAAACTGAAATGCAAAATTAATTAGCTTTACGAATAAAGGCAATTGCAATCAATACAAGCATACATTCTGTGACCATTTATATGTACACATTCAGTTTACAGTGTACTTAGATATACACAGTGTACTGCAATAAGCGCAGTGTGCAAGCCAGAGTAATACATGATGTTTTGCATAACAGTGGTATAAATTGCTTTCAGCATGAATCTGTAACACCTTAACCCACCCCATGCCCTCTGATCTGTCACTGTCAAGACTAGTAAAAATACTAGGCTTCCGAGCAGTTTCATTTAATATAAAAATGCGCCACACCCAAAATCAGATCTTTTATCAGATCATCAGATCAACTCTGACCTTCTACTGTATAGAGTACCACTGATTCCAACCTTCTGAATAAGAATGTTGGAGACATCAAGATCTGGTATCTCCTAGCCTCACTTATGCGCAGAAGGAAATATGACTGTGATTATAACTGATATCACTTGATTTTTTTTTTTAAATGTATCTTTTATCCTTAGGGGAATCTTGAAACAAAATATCCCATTAACACAGTGAGATGTGTTTATAAAGGATATCCGGTGATGCGTGGAAAAGCTTTTTCTAAATAACAGATTTAGTTTTCTGGATTGATATTAAATACAGCACTGGCACAAAGTCTCTCAACAGCACGGCTTGAGGTCTTCGTGTTTAAGACATGAACATCTAATGAGGTTTATTCAAAATTCAATTCTATTTTTTCTTATATAAATTAATTACATGTTCTATATTTATTTAAGAGGATAATTACATTTGAACATATTAGCTAAAAATCTGGAGGAGCATTCCTTTACAGGAAGAACACGTAACTCTAGGAAATATTCTAATTATCAGGACAATAAAGGAAAATAAAATGTCAAACACTAATTACAATTTCACATCCTGGCATCCAAAATAAGAACAGCAGCCCTTCATTCCTAATATGCCAGGTGCCTGCCTCAGATGTCACTTTTTGGTAACTGATGACAATCACAACAAAACCTGAACCACATTAATATCTCACGGAACATAAATGAAATACATTGGATTTGATTGTATAAACACATAATTTTGCCTTTTTTTGTTTGTTTGTTTGTTTTTTGGTAGACCATGTCCAAGTTTCTATAAAGGAAGAACTGACCTATTAATAAATCAAAGTCTGCTGTGTTTACAGTTAGCCTGAATTTGTATTTCATGTAATTTGGGCAAGCAATCTGTTAAACCACAAGATAAAAGGGACATACGGCCCTCCACATCTGTTTTGTCTAGAGATTGATGCTATCTACAAGCTCAAACCTACAGGAAAATGGGAGAACAAGTGGATAAATTCTCAGTTTTGGGAAACTGGCATCTTTAAGCATTAGGTAACATCTTAGCAGAAAATTGAGCCTAAAATTTTTTCTTTGGTGCCTACATTATTTAGACCTCTATCATTTCCATGAGAGTACCATGGGTCTCCTTTCTGCACAATTTAATTTAGATAACATAAATTACCTGGAGTTTTTCTCATTTCAAACAGAAAAGGATCCTCTGGTGTGCAACAGAAATTTTCTGTTGCGTGCCTCAACTTGAATTTTCTTTTTTAAGTCATCTTGTGCAGAATCAAAGTCAGCTAACCTTACATATTTATATCTACACCTACACTTGCTATTTAGCCACCTATTTTTGAAGTGTACTTCAGAAGGAGATTTACATCCCAGAAATACTTATAAATTACAAAGGAAGTGGAAGGTGATGACATCAGGTTTAGATGCCTAACTAAACCACGATAAACGTGGCCACATTTTTGCCATAATTTGCTCTTTATATTGTCACTGCCAAAAAAAAGGGAGGCACAGATTTATAAGCATTACCTTTGGATTCCCTTATGTGTGGCTCCAGTTACTCAGTATCTTGTAACCAGATCTTTCAGACCTGACATCCCCTAGTTCAAAACACTGCTCTGATCACTCCTCACATCAGCTGTACACAGTGTATGAGCTACTTACTGCATTATTTTAGTGGTTCCTGCCTATATCCACTCAAAATGTTTTCCTGCTTCTATCCCTACCTGGTGGTTCTGCCTTCATCTATGTTGACAGCCCCACTTTCAATTGCTGCTGTCTCAAAATCAGAACTTGAGTAGTGACAACAAGCAGCGTTCAACCACATGCAGGAAGCAACTGCAATTACCCGAGGCACAGTAAAGCACACCACTTACCAGAATTGAGCAGGATGATGGACTTAAGGCACACAAATTCCTCTCCTTGAAGGTTCATCATACGAAACCGAGCAGCAGTAGCCAGCAGCATGTCAAAGATTTCCACCATGCCCTCTACACATTTCCCTTGATTCCTGTGTGAATATCATCAAGGAAGAGATATTCACAGCTTTAATCTGGTGGCAGCATGAACTTTCCATTCCCCTGGATCATTCCTCTCCAATGTAATTTCACCAGTTCACTAGCTAATATTAGACTTAATACTCGGCTTGTTTGGCATATGTGTGATTACAAAAGCAGAGTTCCCAGTATCCCACATAAAATTAATAAGTAGACAACATATTACCCCCAAAAATGTCAATTTCATAAACTCATCACCAATGCGTTATTGGGGTGGAAGGTATGAGATTGATTCAACCAAACATTAACATTGAGGAAAAGATTTGTTCAGAACTATGTTTTTATTTCTTTTGTGTGAGTGTGTGTTCTGTTAGCATTACTTTGATTCCTCTTCCTATTTTTTTTTTCTTTAACTGAAATAGTTCAAATACTTTGCATTTCTGTCTCCCTAATGTTTTGTACTTTTTTCTACCTGGCCTTGCAAGCTGTAATGTTCCAGAAGGCTTCTCCCATTTTTCTTACTGTCTCCTTAAAAAATAATAATTTTTCTTAATGTCTCCATTAAAAAATATTTTATAATGAAGCCCTTCCTTCCTTCATGAGCTCAGGAAGGACTTATGAGGCCAAAATCTTGTCTGTATGACTGAGTCTGATCAAAACTAGCGTTTCATTCCACAAATCAGATAACCTTTAACATTACAGCATTAAACAAAGCTAAAGCTTATGAAATCTCAAAGTGTTCACTAGTAATGGCAATTAACCTCCCTTTGCTCACAATAGTAGGTATTCTTGCTCACTAAATTTCATCTGGTACGCAAAACCTGAAGTTCAACAATTAATGCAGATTATAATTATTTTTTATGAAAGTTCAGCCTGCAGATTTTCTGGTCATGGAATTTTAGATTATTTACATTGCTACCTTTGACCAAACCCTACCTACCTAGTTTTCCTTTTATTAGGACGTCCTAAGTGAAATTTTATCCTGTAAGACAATCTGATCACTTAAAGAGCGCTGTTTAAAGATATATTATTTTTTAGCTATAGCTTTCAGGAAATTTTGAAAATCATTGCTATAGAAAAATGCAAAAGAGATTTCAAATTATCAGATAGCTATTCCACTATAATTTGTAACCCAAACACAGACTGAGCATCTCCTAGTCTAGCACTGACTACCAGCATAGACACACCTGCCTAAGTCCTGATATACCGTACTGTTGAGACTCTGTAGCTAATGTCTCAACCCACAACGGACCCTCAGAGAAAGCAGTTATCTTCCTTTCTGACTACAGCCTGAGAAAATTCTTTGCACTTTTCAATCATATTTCAACCTAAAAATGAGTCAAAGAAGGAAAGAGGGCGTCTGTGAGCATTTGTGCGCCAATCTTCCTTCAAGTTCCAATCCTCATTCAGCTTCTTTCAGTGCTTGAAATTAAATCTCTATATATCTTCCTTATCCCAGAGCAGTACCTATAAGCCTGTGACTCTGGCATATGACAGAAGCTATTTCACCTGTTTTCAGAGATACTTAAACAAAGAAGAACAATATTGAGAAAACAAAGTGAGAGATATGCCCTTAAAAAAGCCAATAGGGTGTTGGTTAAAATAAAGAAACATTTGAAAACGTGGGGTCTCAAGCAAGATTTCCAATTGTTGTTACAACAGCATATGGTCTCAAGCAAGATTTCCAATTGTTGTTACAACAGCATATGTCCTCTGACTTTTCTGTGAGAAAGAGATGATCCAGCCTTGGAAATGGAAATAGTACATAGGCATATTTAATAAGGAGGATGGGTTGCTCCTTCTTGCCTTAGATCTCTGTGGGTCACCAGGCAGCTGCCTGCTGAGCTCTCCTGAAGTGCCCCACTTAATGCCCCATTAAAGGTTAGTTTAAGGATTCAGAATTTTAGGATTATGCAGAAATGAAAAGTTTCAGTGAATAATAAGGCAAGCGGCCTATATTAAGAAAACCCTACATTTTCATGTCTGGCTAAGACATTTACTTGCTTCCTAAAACCCATCAAACCACTGCCAGCCAGTATTCACAACAGTTCAAAATATTATATAGTCTGAACAAACTGCAAAATTTGCATAGCTAAGACCAAAACTTAAAAAAGAAATAATAGGTTATTTGTAAAATGAGATCTTTTCAAATGTCTGATGTTGACTCATAGGGTGGAAAAGATATTTTCATAGAATGTAAGATCAATACTCCAATCAAGATCCTCCTGTTGACAAGCACAACTTCTGGACAAAATCTCTGGTCCTGCAACACATAGTTCATACACGTGGGTGTCCATGTGTATCTCTTTCCCACCAAGTGAGCTCATATGGTAGATGAGAAATAAAAATGACAAAACTTAAGAGAATCTAAATACTTCCTAACCTCATTTACTTTGCTTTCCACTGTGTGTGAAATACCAGTGTACTGTATAAGAAAAAGAAGAGTATTTCTTTAGGTAGAGCTAAGAACCTCAGCTAAAGTTAAATACCTAGCTTTAGGTATTCCTGTGTGCAAGCAACAATTAAGAAATTCCTGTTTTATTTTCAAAGTTACACAGGAGATCCTGCTCCATAAAATCAATAGGAACTGCAGGAGCTTAGTATCTTTGAAATAGTGGCTTCTAACCATTTTTTATATATATATCTAGGCTACAATACTGATTTTCCTTGTTAATCAACAAAAACTATCTGAAATGGGAATCTCCAGTTTTCCTAAATTGCCTTCTAACTTTCTAACATGAGCTGATATAATTATTACATCTTCACAGCTGTATGTCCAATTGACAGAAAGGCCTCGATAACTTTCCTGGAGGACAAACTAAGCAATAGATTTGAAAATTATCCTTATCCCACCATCGCACTGTTGTCTTTGTGTGCTCTCAGCTTACTGAAAATGAAACAATAAAAGCTCATTTACTGCAAAGCTTCAGAGTGCATTCTCAGAAGGTTCTTTAACACTTGGCTGTTGGAATACGTCGGGAAAGTTAAAGCATGTGAACTAATATCTTCAGTTACTGCATAAAAGTACTACATGCATTAACTTTAGTAGGTCTATAGAATCACAGCATTGTCAAGGCTGGAAGGTAACTCAGGATGCCTTTAGTGCAACCTCCATTCAAAGCAGTGTCAGCTCAATCAAGGCTTTATGCAAGTCTGGTCTTGAAAACCTACAAGGATGGAGATTGCACAGCCTCTTTCAGCTTAATTATTTTCAAAATCATGTGTTTTTTTCTTCCCTATATGCAGTCAGAACCTCCTTTGTTTCAATTTATGTCTCCTGTTTCTCAGTCTTCCATTGTGCATCTTAATAAAGAGCTTTGATAACCTCCTGTACATTTGACATTAGGCATGCTCAAAAGCCATCTCTTCCTCAAGCTTTTGTTCAAGCTGAACAAATCCACTTCTCTCAGCCAAACGACATGTGCTTCTACCTTGGCGTCTCTCAAGGTTTATTGGAGCTTATTAATAGCTTTCCTGCAGTGAGGGGTGCAAAGCTGAATGTGGTATTCCAGATATGGTCTAATGACTACAAAATAAAAGCAGAATAATCAATTCCCTTGCTTTACTGCCTACACTACCACTAATGCAGCCCCAGGTACTGCTGGACTTCATTGTTGCCATTCTCAGTACTGGTGCATGCACAGATTGATGTTCATCAGCACCCCAGGTCCTTTTCATGCAGAACTGTTCCCCAGCTATTTAGGCCCCAGCTTTAACAGTAGCAGTGGATTAAGTCTATTACAGGTAAAGGTGCATTTCTTCTGCTGAATCACATGAGGTTCCTATCAGTCCATTCCCCCAGCCTGTCTAGGTTTATCTGTGTGGCATCTCTGCCTTCAAGCACATAAACTGCAGCTCCTATTTTGGTGCCATCTGCAGATTCTAAGACAGTGCATTTCATCTCCCCTTCCTGGTCATTGATAAAGTTTCCAGATTTCAGGAAGTAGACACAGATGCACCCATTAAACCAAAGACCGACAGTGTATTTGTTGTCTCTCTGGCTTCTTTGATCATGGTACTTCGTTTGATAACGAGGCACTGCAAAGAACGGATGGTATCCACCAGACTAGGAGAGGGAAGATCATCTTAACAAACAGAAGTAGTAACTTGGTGACAAAGCCTCTAAACAAGGCTTGTCACTGGATGTGTTCTTAATCATAAAAGTAGGTTAGGAAACAGAGAAGGTATGATTGAGAGAAAGCTGCAGGGACAACTTTCACATCCTCAGTTAGGAGGGAGTGTTGTTACAAACTTTCTGACCAAGAGTATAAAGTGGATATGTCTTTCTAGAAATAACTTATTATTAATTATTATTATTGTATTCTATAATATAAATAGAGTTAGACTAGAAATGCAAACAACAGAACTATAACTGGGTTTCAGAAGAACAGACTGCAGTTTATATAGGGATCTTTTTTTGGCAGAATGTTCCTGGAGACATGATGGGGAAAAGTGTCAAGCTAAGTAGCAATATTTTAAGGAAAACTTAAGAGAGCTCAGGAACAAGCTCATCCCATCATAGAGGAAGACCAGGTATTTCAACAGAAGATCCACTTGGCTAAACAAGGAGTCCCTTATTGAACTAAAAAGCAGAAGAACATATAAGAAATAGAAGCAGGCAACAAAGGAGGAGTACCAAAACACTGTGAACGTTTATGCCTGAAACTAAGGAGGGCCGCAGAGAGTATTAAGAAGGGATTTTACAAGTATGGCAGCAACAAATGTAATTTCAGTTGAATGTTTAAGAAGGCCTGGTGACTGGCTATATGGAGTAGGCTGAAACTCTCAATAGCTATTCTTTTGTGTGTGTATGTGTGTGTGTCAGATTTCACTGGCAAAACCATCAGAAGCATATTGACTGGTTAGGGAATTAGAGAATCAGTAATTACTCTGAAGAGTAATTCCAGACTTAGAAGCCAAATGGGTTTCATTTCAGGGTGCTGAAACAGCTGGTCAATGTATCCATTGGGCTACTACCTATCACATAAAAAATTCGCAGAGATTGAAAGAAGTCCCTGGCAAATAGTAGAAGGATAACTCAACTTTGACAAAATCACGGAGGATCTAGTAAGCCAGATTGTGCTTGACAAACCTGATTTGCTCTATGATGAAACAGTTAAATGATCTGCAGGAAGATGGTTGATGCAATATAAATCAACTGTAGTAAGGCCTTTGGTTTAAAGCATTCTAATCATATGTTAAGCCATGGAAGTATAGGCTGAGCAGACAGACATGAGCGGAAAACAGGTTGGATGACCAGACACTAAGTGTAGCTGTGATGACAACACCTATTTTTTGGTAGGTAGTAAGTACTCCACAGGTTGACTCTGGAGCCAGTGTTGTTTAATATATTTGTCAATAATCTGGGTGATGATAAAAGGTTGATCTTCAGTTTGTGCGTGGTTGATAGACTATGTAGCACAACCTCAGTGCTAGAGGGATCCTGGAGGAGTGGGCCAACAGAAACCTCATGAAGTTCAGCAAAGAGAATCACCACATTCTGTACCCAGGGACGAGTAGCAGCTCTCCTTGAAAATGGAAACCAAGTAAAATATAAGCCAACAGCATTCTCTCTTTGTGGTTAAGGCAAATTGCATGCAAATTATGTTAGGAAGAATGTGGCTGGAAGAACAAGAGAAATTGTATTTCCTCCACCTCTGCTTGGTCCTGCTGAGACTATGCAGATTATGAGGGCCCAGTTTCAGGCCCCTCAGCTCAAGAACTACGTTAGATATCTCTTTGCGTTGTGGAGATGATCAGGGGCATGCAGCACATGGCCTGCAAGAAGTGATGAGTGACTGGATCTGTTTGATCTGACGAGAAGAAAGCAAAGTATGTAGGGGAGGGGACAGTCAAAACTGCTTGAATGGGCATTACAAACAGCTTATAACAAAGTCTTCTCAGGAGCAGTAAGCGTTAAATCAAAAGGCAACTGCTACAAGCTACAGCTTGAAAAGTTCTGGCTGGATTGTAGGACTGTAGTGCAACCCTGAAAAAGCTATCAAAAGAGGATGTGTCTTCTCTGTTCTTAGTGACTTTCAAGAAAGCTAGACAAAGACACAACTAGCCTAAGATGGTGTTGGCGGTGGTCTTGCTTCAAGAAGCAGGTTTGGACTAAATGATCTGCAACAAAGATTTTGTGTCTACAGTAAATTGCTGAAGAGATTCCTGAAAGCGTTTAGTTTCAGAGGGTACCATAAGAGGCAAGGATTTATTACTGGTGTAGAGCTTTTTAAACAAGAATCCAAACATTCAGTCAGCACCTGAGTAAAGAATAAAAGCAATCCTTAAATCATACAAATAAGGGTTTATGTACTAATGCACTGGTAAAAAACCACCACTCTTCCCCCCCCCCCTCCCCCCCCAGTATTACAGTATTTTGGCTTCACTTTATGCATAAATCAGGCACAGAATATAAAACATAGAAGAAAAATAAAATGTAAATGTTAACCCAGCTTTCTCATAATTCAAAATCACTTTCGTTTAAATATGGATTGTATTTTCGGAAAAAGACTTGGAATGAGTACAAACCTTTCTATTTATTGTAGTCTATTCATTCTTAGTGCATATCTCTTCAGCGTTTTATCCTCCTTACATTTCATTTCATACTTCTATTATATTTGGTTAGATTTACTTCTAATTCATTAATTTATTCTGTCATGGCATAGGCAAGAAAGAATGTCTATCCGTCTAGAGGTAAGGAAACAAATTCAGAGGGAGGAAGCCTAAAGTGAGATATGCATTTTTCAGGAAGTTTCCTTCAAGTATTAAATTTGCTGTCTTTTTTTATTTATTCTTTTTTTTTTTAGGAGGTATGTGGGGTAGTTCACCAAAATCCTTTTCAACTGATTTACAGCACTGTTACTGTATTTCTTGTTGCTTAAACAAATGCAATATTTTTGGCTACTTACTCAAAAATATGTGCCATTAGTGTCAACGCATGAATCACAGTCTGAGAATCAATCACAGCTGGGCAATTGGAGAAGTACTGGACTGGAATTAGTATAATTCAACATGGAATCAAGCTTTTTTCCCTTCAAGAGTTTCTTGAAACCGACATTTGCCAAATAAGAAGTAAAACTAAAACATGAGTTCCAAACATAATTTTGAGGGAGGAAAAGAGGCAGGAGCAGAAGGACCCCTAAGAGTAACAGGCTCTTTTCCTTCACTGAGATGGGCGGTTTTGTTTATACCCTTTCATACAACCAGACCCTTGAGTTACTGCTGTTGGCATCATTATTTCCCAAAACAGGTGGAAAAAAGTGGTTGCCCACACACAGCAGCAGTTTTCACCCAGCACAGCTCTCTCTTCTACATCAGCAAAGTAACAATTAGGATTGAACCTCAGGCTCAAACAGGAAATTCCTTCCTCTTCCAGTATTGACAAAATCTCCAGCCTGTCATCCTCTGAGGTTGGTTAATTATTTCTTCCGTCCCTTTTGGCTTCTACTTGAGCTAGCTCAGAACCAAAAGTCTAAGCGTCTTTCCTGACTAGATCAACAGAGGATCATCTACCCAGGCAGATAAAGGAAGAGCATGCTATACATTTCATAGAACCATAGAATGGTTTGAGTTGGAAGGGACCTTAACAGCTCACCTAGCTCCTACCCCCCTGCCATGGGCAGGGATGCCTTCCAAAAGACCAGGTTTCTCACTCATTTCAAAAGTAGTCAATCAGATCTGAAACATAGCCAATTAACTATTAAGTACATTTTTAATTATTTTTTATTAGTATATTATTATATGAAATGGATCCACAAATGTCAGATAAGAAAAATCTCTCAAATGCTGTTATAATAATTCTAACAAAACTGATCTGGCTTTTGTTGCATTTGAGACGTTAAGATTACAGATTTATTATGAAGGCTCCCCATTCAGGAATAATAAAATTACAATAATTAGCTGAAAAAAAATGTTATTCTTGTTGACAGGAAGGCCTTTTTCAGTTTAATTTACATTCAATCTGAATCACCTTAGAGCCAAAAATGTTTCAAAATTCTCTTCATACCAGAAATGCAAAGAAAGTTTTATTTTGGGCAAAGAAAATTTAATTTTGGAAAGATCAGCATCACAATTCGACATGACCCAGAACTGAGGCCTGAGCTTCCAAGGTCAGAGTGACTAGATGAACCAGCAATCTTAGAACTTGTGTAGGAGCCATCTTGTATCCAGAAATTATTTCATTCTCACTGAAAACTTCTGTTCTGTGCCTACAGACCCACCCAGGAAACCTCTTTTGCTGGTAGCTGAAAATTGTGAATATCATAATGAGAGGGGATTTTCTTTTTTTTTTTTTATTTTTCTTTCTTTTTTTTCTTTTTTTTTCTTTTTTCTTTTTTTTTTTTTTTTTTAATGAGTTAATAAATTTGATCATTAAGCAGCAGCTCCTCAGACTCTAGAAGGGTACTTCTGATTTACATTTAGTTGTTTGAATGACAAAATTTTGAAGTCTTTGAATTTTGCTCCAAGGCACAGTAAAGACTGATTTACAATAAATAGAAATACCTCTGTTCATTATTTAAGATGTATAATTCTGTCTCTTATAATTTATTTCTTTTCATTCTGTGTGGTCTGCAATATAATAATGCACCTCAAAATCCAGCTATAAAGTGAAAAATGAAAGAGAAATTAAATTATTTCAAAAGATTCCTTAACCTTCTGCAAATTGATCTGCTTAGCTCTATCAGGTGAGTAGTCTGATGACAAGATGATTGTTTGAGTATGTTTTCCAGCACAGAATCTATTACTATTAAAGACAGGATGAAAATGAAACGTACAATTGTTTTTCAAATTTAAGTTGAAGGGGAAATTTGGATATAGCTGTTGACAGGACTATGGGCTTTTCCCCTTTGAAACATATAAGAGCAGCAGGTCACTGACGAAGCATTCTGAATCAAGTATCTGTGACCACTTTGCTTCCATTTTTCTAATAACTCAATGGTAATTAATGCATCCACAACTACTCTGTACCAAAAAACCGTCATGCATTTACCCAAGTGACAGACAGGTGTGATGTCCTCGGGCATTTGGAACATTTTACAAGGTGAGTGAAAAGTAAAACACACACAGATTTCATCCTGAAGCTTTTCTATTGTACCTAATCTTCTATCAAAACACTGGAAAGCACTATCTCCACAGAAAACTTGAAAGGTTCCTTTTAGATGTGGTAAGAAACTTTGAGACCAAAGCCACGAAAGCAGTAGATTATTCATCTGCCCAGTCATACAGTGAATGCTCTAAGTCTTTATCCTACTCATGCTAGCTGAAGTTTAAGAAGATTCATAGCCTTCTGCATTACCCTGTATGAAAGTCAAGTAAGGGAAAATTCTTCATTCTTTATCTGAAAGATAAAGCTTTCCAGAAGAGACTGTGAACTAGAGGTTAAACAAACAAAAAAAAAACACTAAACCTGAACAACAGATTAGATTTCTCCATAGAAAGAAGGAAATAACCTAGTAGAAACAGGGAAATACTGACTATATTTAACTGAAATTTTGTAAGCTCTTGCACTGGGTTTTTTTTTTGTTGCTGGACTTTTTTTGCAATCACGATAAGAAAATAACACTATAACGTAACATGAGAATAACCATACTGGCTCATATTAAAGGCATATTTAGCTCTAGGCTAAGCGTATAGGCATTTGGATCTGCTGATTTCAAGTGATTGCCTCTAGTACTAGATTGGAAGAGATAGTAACTTGTGGATTACCACACATCTTCTCAACAAGTTTGTGACTTTATGCAATTCTTATCCTCTCTATTTTATTTCCCTTCTTCTGTTGAGCATCACAGGCAGAAAAGCCAGTCTATTTAGCCCTTGTACTCTCTCCTTGATTGCTTATGCAACCCATCAGGTACCTTTCCTGTTTTTTTCAATATTCCTGTCAAGATAACGAAAATCAGAAAGGCATGATGTCCCAAGCATAGATGGAGCACAGATTTAAACAGGGGAATAACAATGATCTGTACTGTTTCTTTTCCCTGTTGCAATGATTCGTGGAGGTGGGAAAGTTGCAGTCTATTCACCTTTTGACTGCTGGAGACCAAAGAACTGCTGATTCCATAGGACTGACTACTGTAAAATGACACAGAAAGATAATTCAGAACACAGGTTATGAAGATTATGATTATTCTTCTGCATGCAACAGTACACATTTGTTTACAGGCAATTTGTATCTTGTTTAATACTTTCTGGAAATCAAACAAGTTCTCCCTCATCCCCTTGCTTGTTAATTCTTTGAAGATCTCCAATGTATTCATGATACATGGCTTTCCCTTACAAAATGCATTAGGACTCTTTGCCATTATGTCATGATTATTCACACCTCAACCTTTCTTCTTTAGATGGTACCTCATCGGTTTCCTCACAATGGTCACCAGGCTTACTGGACAGGGGTTTCACCCACCTTTTTTAAAATGCAGTGTGTTTCCCATTTTGCTGATACTGAGGATGTTTCACATGAGAAGTCATCCACGTCAAGTCAGCAATTCAGCTATTTCTACCATGAGTTTCTTTACAGCTATGTTTCAAGCCTTCAAGTAACCTCTGATCAGCATGATACATGACTGCAACAAATCCTTTTAAAATGCAATAAAATAGGGCTTTCTTATTCATGAATAAACATTAAATTTTCTTCAAGATTATAAACAGCCTATTGTCAGGCCTGACAAATTTCAGCCTTGCTCTAATGACATTTTTAAAGCCCAGCTTCTTGGGACTGCTCCAGACAGGAAACATCTGGTTTGTCCCATTAGAATATTAAGCCTTTACTTTTTCTTATACAAGATAGCAATTTTCAAAAATGGAATATGAAAGTTTTGCATTTAGCCTGGGCTTACTTTCATTGTGTCAGGTACTGTACATTAATTGCAAGTACTGTGAGTATGCCATCGTATTTCCTGATTGGGACTATTTTCTAATTTATAATTATTGTCATTTGAAGTTTTTTAATAGCATCAGTTATATATTGTAAAAAATGTACCAGTTATATGTAACTGGCAGACTGCTAAAAGTCTTGATTTTGAACAAGACTCAAGTGCTTCTTGCTAACTATAACAGAATAAGAAAGGGTGCATTACCCCACAGAATACCCTATCTAATTACAAGGCAGCGTGGGAATAGAAAGGGATAATGTGATGATATTCATCCATACAGAATGATATTAGTCTACACATACTGGCAACTTAATTGTTGTATAATCCGTTTTATATGCAAACCAATACTTTAAGAAGGAACTTAATAACAAAGGGCTGCTTTACAGATATTTTTGAGGAGTCTTCCAAGTGTGAAATGTTACAAAGGAAAATTATAGAGGTATTTATCTGAAAAAGTAACAAGTAGATGCTCAGAGAATAATACAGTCTCTAAAAGATCTTCAGAAACAAGACAAGCTCATGTTTAATATGATCCTAGTAGATGGAATGAGCCAGGAGAAGAAAAATCAGGATAAGAATCAGAAGAAAAATCTTCTTTTGTTCAAAAGAAGAGCAAAGTTGGAATGTTATTTCTATGACATTTCAGAAAGATATGAACAAGAAAAGACAGTATTTATTTAGCCAAAAGGTAAAAAAGTTGCAGAATAAAACTTGACATGACCTGAGCTTTATGCATGGATGTATACAAAGGACCATTTTTCTCCAAGTTCCTAAACAAAAAGAATTTGTTAGAGATAAGAGAAGCCATAATGTGAAAAATGAAAGGGATGTGCAAATCAGAGATGTCTGCCTCAGAATGAACACAGAGAGCTAAAGGCATACACATAACTTGGTAAAGCTCCATATTAACAATACTGAATTTGCGAAAAGTCCAGAAACACATAGGTTAGAGGCAGATTAAAGTTTTACCATCTGTTTTTGGTGACTCTGGATTATAAACAGTAACTAAATGAATATATGCAGATGCTGTAAACCCTAGAGATCAGGTAACAGGGAAAATGTGACTGGGGATTCAGGACAGAGTGCTCAGGATGAAAACACTGAAAAAGAGTACCCTGTAAAGAATATGCTGAAGGGTAAGGAGAGAACAGATGAAAGGAAATTATGCTACAGCATCCATCTTTTCCTTTATTTTAGCCATTCAATCAGATGATTTTGTTATTTAGATCAACAACAATAATTGGCACTCTTGTGGTTATTTGCCCCAAAACTTGTTGCAGTAGAAGGGCTCCATTGAGTCAAACAGACTTTGTATCAGTCTCTGACCTGCTCTCTCAAATCTGACAAACATACTTCAGCCTTTTTTCAAAAGGCAACTTGCTGAAATCAAATTAGCATATTGAACTATTGTTAGCATTAATTAACTAGTAAATCAACAGTTAACTAATTAGAGTATCAGTGGTCCCCAGGGTCAAGTATTTTATTAATTTAATTTCAGCAAGTGACCCTACCAAGTAGAGTGAGGCATGTATATAATGCCTTAGAAACATATTTCTTGTCACTTGAAAATGAGAAGATGCAATAGATCTACGTTTTTAGAAATGGTTTTGTTTGAAAGTCAGAAATCAGAGTCTGGTGTGATTATTAAGTTAATTGATTTTTAAGCCCTACGGTAATATGCAGTTCCAGTTGCATGCAATTGTTTTATATAATCCAGTGGAGTTGGCTTAATCTCTGTGAATCAAGTGCTCAAACTCCATTTTATTCAGAGCATGGAGATTTTTAGTTGAGGAAGACTGAAGTTTCCGATGTTTTCCTAGCTGTTTTTCTTAGCTATGAGGAGGAAAAATGTTACTCTGACTCTACTCTTCAGTTTCAATTTTTTCTTACAACCTGTACCATGGAATGTGGAAAAGATGGATTGGTCTTTGGAATCCGTATTACAATTTATAATAGTTTTCAACAATATGCTATGCTTAATTTTTTACAGTTTAAATTTTACTTCTTGTGTACACCAAGAAATAATTTTAAAACTGTTGTGTTTCCTTCAGAAGACTATACTTACATTTAGGCAAGCAGATACATTCTGTACACAAAATAAGAATGCATTTTATGCATATCTAGCTCCATAGCTCACAGGTCATGTGGAATAGGGTTTTTTCTAAGGCAATAAATATAAATACTTCTCTATTCTTATGAAATATTATATTTTATACTGTTAGGCATTGTCACTGGTACTTTACTAAAATCACAGAATTCCTGAGATTGGAAGGGACAACCAGGGGTCAGCTAGTCCATTCATTCACCCACTGGCTATTGTTTGCCATGGCGAAGGCTCTGCCCTTAACTTTCTGTTGCCATCTGTCTGCTGCAGCTCACTCCCTCTGCATCTCGGTGATAAGAAGCTTGCTCAGCTCATAGCTGCCCCACCATATACTCTATCTCCACAGCTCTTTCTCTACCTTCTGTTTAGAGCAAGATGCCAAACTCTGCACTGAAGTGACCAATGAGCGTACATAAACTCCCTCCTGACAGCTCTGCTAGGTGGGCGATAGTCATCAACTAAAGAGGACTACAAATAGCTAGGATTAATGTATCCTAACTAACTTTGTCTAGATTTGCCACAGCCATTTGCCAAAAAACCCTAATTAGTGGTTGCTCTCTTTTAACACTATTTTCCAAGGCTGAAATTTTTCATGACTGGGAAAAAAAAAGAAGTTAGCTTTGCATTAAGATAGTTAGAATATATGCTAAATATCTATCAGTCTTCCTGCTTTTATTTGTGAAGACTTTCAGCTAAAATCCAGGATACTGTTTTATGGCAGAGATGCATATTTTTCTCTCTCACTTAGAAACACTATCAACATATTAGCAAGACTGACTAAAAAAGGCTCAGGGCAGCAAGCAGGTGTGTTTTACATACATGACTCCAGTATTCAGGAGGAAAAAAAAATAATAAAATCTTCATGTACTCTCTGCAAATAATTAAGATTGCAATTGAGACTACCAGGATTTTCTCCCAACATTTTGTATGGCGGCTTGGATAAACCCATTATAACTAAGAATAAGTTGGAGGATTTTAGGTAAGCTGAAATAATTACCTAAATTGAAGTGATTAGAGTTCAGTGTTTAATTTTAATTTCATTTAGTTTTACAACAAGCAGTACAGATTACAAGAGAAGTTTTCTGCTGCCTTTGAAAGTGCTTCCAGCAGCAGCTGAAGTTTGGATGAGTTACCTGTCTAATAAATTACCAGCATCATATTCAAGAGCATTTCTAGGGTTTTTAGAGTTCCTTTTTCAATCTCCCCTACTATAACCCTGCTTAACTTATGGAATACTTTCAAACTGTAGTATCAGTAAAATGACTATGAATTAAAATCACAGTAGAAATTGATTAACTTAAATAATTCATAGCCACATGCAGACTGACCTGTCCAGTAATAGGTTAGGTGCAAATAAAAGCTTTCCTGGATGTTCCATGGAACGCCAGACTAAGCCAATCATCAGTATCTCTAACCAGGCACATTCCAGGAGATGGACTTGATCATGGAGTGTTAAATCCACAAATCCTGAAAGAACAAACAGAAGACAGTGAAAACACTCCAGCTTTATAAGTGGAACAATATTACTCAGAAAATCAGGTCAAAAAGTGCATTGGAGATGGACAACCAAAAGCAAAAAGCAGTGAAACAGACATTTATTTTCTTTACATTTTGGGTCGGGTTTTCTTTATTATCAGGTCCACTGTGGCTTCATCCTACAGAACACTCAGCATTTTTTAGCCCCCTCGTGTGCTGGCTGTACCCTGCTCAAAGAGCAGAGCAAGAGCCAGGTGAGCATCTGTAGCCCCATGCCTGTTGTTAATGGCCTGGGAAGCCGGGTGTGTATTGCAAAAAGGGGCAGCCGTCTGCTCCAGTGCCATGCTGCCTGGGGCCTGATGGAGGGATAATGCAAAATGCCTCATATAAAATGAAATTATAGCTCTAGTCAGCTAACTCCAGACCCCTTATCCTGGTAGAATGCTGTTTTACAGACATGTGAATCAACATACTGCAAGTGTTATCTGTGTGGAAGAGGGCCCAATACTGCATTTCAAATGAACCAGGAATCAAAAGCTGATCCCTGCACATTCAGAACTTGCAGATGAACACCTTGCTTGCATTTCTTTTGGATTAAAGCACTTGGAGGAAGGAGGTGACCTCTCTTACTCTAGTGTTAAACAATCTTAGAAACAATGAATGCAAAATGAGGAGGTTGCTTATAGCAATACTAAAACATGAATATGAAAGAACAGTGATGAAGGTAGCTATGAAAGCATAATGACAGTGGTCATTTCTGTGTTCATTTCATGGAAGAGATTCTATCATTCTCAGTTTGAGAGTCTCATTTCTAATGAACATTACTTTCAGTCCAAAGGTATACGTGAAGGGGAGACTGCATAATACAATTTATCAGACCCTAGAATAATTCATTGTTTAAAATTAACTTAAACCTGCTAAAATGAAATTAAAACCAGATCTTATTTATATTTTACTCAGTGTTATGAGTGAAACACATTATTTAACTTTGCCCTATGTTTATTTCTTTGAAATTGTAATTGACTCATATTAGCCTTTGGAATACAATTTATGAGGTAAACTACATTGCGAGCCCAGTAGATGGTAGTGATTTTACTTCTGGCTTGTGTCCTCACTAAATTTACACACTGAGTCAGTTCCAAAGAATATAGCTGACATACTACTGAGTTCTAGCTAAAGAAAAAGAAAAAAAAAAAATAAAAAGGCACATACTTTTAAAGTTCAATGTGCTATGAAAAACATTTTTCAAATAACAAAGAGAAAGAGAAGGAAACAGCTTCACTAAGGGAAAATCCTGCCTGACCAATTCCGTGGCCTTATATGACAGGGCTACAGAACTGATGGACAGGGATAGAGCAGTTGATGTCATCTACCTGGAATTGTGCAAAGCATTCGACACTGTCCCACACAACATTCTTGTCTCTAAAATGGAGGGACATCAATTTGATAGGTGGACCACTCGGTGGATAAAGAACTGGCTGGATGGCCGCATGCAAAGAGTTGTACTCAATGGTTCAATGTCCAGCTGGAGACCAGTAATGAACGGTGCCCCTCAGGGGTCGTGTTGGGACCGGTCTTGTTCAACATCTTTGTCGGTGACATGGACAGTGGGATTGAGTGCGCTCTCAGCAAGTTTGCCAATGACACCAAGCTGTGTGGTTCGGTTGATATGCTGGAGGGAAGGAATGCCATCCAGAGGGACCTTGACACATTTGTGAGGTGGGCTGATGCCAACCTGATGAAGTTTAACCATGACAAGTGCAAGGTCCTACACCAGAGTCAGAGCAATGCCAGGCACTGCTACAGGCTGGGCAGGGAAGAGATTCAGAGCAGCCCTGCACAGAAGGACTTCGGGGTGTTGGTTGATGAAAAAACGAACATGAGCCGGCAGTGTGTGCTTGCAGCCCAGAAAGCCAGCTGTACCCTGGGCTGCATCAAAAGGAGCGTGACCAGTAGGTTGAAGGAGGTGAACCTGCCCCTCTACTCTGCTCTCGTGAGACCTCACTTGGAGTATTGTGTGCAGTTCTGGTGTCCTCAACATAAAGAGGACATGGAACTGTTGGAACAAGCCCAGAGGAGGGCCATGAGGATGATCAGGGGACTGGAGCACCTCCCATATGAGGATAGGCTGAGAAAGTTGGGGCTGTTCAGCCTGGAGAAGAGAAGGCTGCGTGGAGACCTCATAGCAGCCTTCCAGTATCTCAAGGGGGCCTATAGGGATGCTGGGGAGGGACTCTTCATGAGGGACTGTAGTGATAGGACAAGGGGTAATGGGTTCAAACTTAAACAGGGGAAGTTTAGATTGGATATGAGGAGGAAGTTCTTTACTGTAAGGGTGGTGAGGCCCTGGAATGGGTTGCCCAAGGAAGTTGTGAATGCTTCATCCCTGGTGGTGTTCAAGGTGGGGTTGGACAGAGCCTTGGGTGGCATGGTTTAGTGTGAGGTGTCCCTGCCCATGGCAGTGGGGCTGGAACTAGATGATCTTAAGGTCCTTTCCAACGGTAACTATTCTATGAGTCTATGAAACAAAATATAGTTCATGATAACTTATAAGATATTGTTATGTTCTGTAAAAGTTGTTGATATAGCGATTTTTTTATTAAAACATCTGAGAGAGCTGATCAGTCTATTCATAAAGAACCATTCAGAAAAAAGAAACTTTTTTGACAAGTCTGAAATAAAACTCATCTACCAATCATTAGGAGTGAATTTAGACAGTGCAATACCTGCTATTTTTATGGAAGTGGTAAATATTGGGCAGGACAAGTGCTGTCTTTTCCTGTGTTTTTTCATTATTACTAAGTGCAAAAATTACTTTCAGACTTCACAGGCCAATGGAATGGCATTAGCCTGAATTACAAAACAGCCTGAAACAATAGAGCTGAAACTTAAAAGAGCAGCATTCTTAACTACAAGGCACTGATCACAACACTCAAGAATGAAATTGGCAGAAAGGAACTGCTGTCTGTATATGAAGTACAAACAATAAATACCATGTATTCTATTAAGTATTGCCTTAGTATGCCGACACGTACCAATAATGTTTTTATCTGTGCTTGAAGCACACCAATGCAGGGACACAACTCACCCTGTGGTGTCTGAAGTATGCAATTAGTACATTATTAGTAAGCTATATTGCCATCATTTCACGTGGCGGCACTCTATTCTGCAGCAGATTGCTTTGACTGTTGAAGAAAAGCTGAGCTTGTTACAAGTGTGGTAATTCACTTTCTTGTAAAACTCTGCTCATTCTTCTACAGTATTCTGGATGCCAAAATGCTTTGCTTTGTTCTCCACACTGTCTTGGCATCTATTCTCAAATCCCTTTTGAGCTCTATCTTTTTATTAACTTTATTTTTCCCCATCTTCACATGCGAAATTTCAGATTGCACTGAGGCTAAGCAATCTCTGCAAAGAATAAAGAGAGACAGTGAAAAAAAAGCTAATAAATTACTTCACTAGTATTGTAGAGGAGGAATATTTTGTCATCCTGTTCTGAGAATAGAAATATACTGCTCAAAAACACCAACATCTTTTAAAGTACATGAACATAAATATTTTGCATTAAAAATTCCTAAGAGGATTGTCCAAAGATATTATTGCTGTCTGGAATATTAACTCTGATTGCAGAAAAGCTAAGGAAGTTGCAAAAACTAGGATGAAGAATAAAACTGATTCTGAGTCCATAGGTTATAATATTAAATGATCTGTCAGCCTGACATTTGCTTTAGGTTCTATAACAAAACAGCTAAATCAAATCTTGATTAACTCAGGTTTAAAAGTCTGTAGTATAATAGTACACATCAACTGTAATTCATAAAAAACTTTATCAAATTACCTTGATAGCTTTTTATGTGACATTATAATTTTAGTTGTTAAAAATAATACTTTTGATGACAGAGACTTCTATGAGACATTTAGTTTTGTATAAATATGCAACAGATTAACTGAATTAAAGTATTTTAAAAGATACATCTCAGTATATAATGGCAAAATACTAGCAAACTGAACTGAAATGTTTCTAAAGGAATGCCACACAGTTTACTTCTTTATCCTAGACAATTTTTTAATGATGCCATAGAAAACCAGAAATCGTGATACAGATGTCATGATGGAATGTGGGAAATAATGCAAAAAACCTCCAGCTGATAATGTAAGCAGTCTAAATAACTCTCTAGTTTCATCATAGAATATATAAACATGAGTTTAAAACCAAGAACATAAAGCACCTATATAAGATGGAAAGAGTAGCAGCTATGAAGAGGACTTGGATGGAGAAAAATCAGCCCAGTTTGAGCTTCCAGCAGGAAGCTAGATCTAATAAAGATGCTGAATAAAAAGACTGAGAAATTCTGAGTAAGGAAGTCAAATTTTCTCTGTGTTACCTGAATCTGGTAACCATTCTTCAAGCAAGGTGGGAATCTGGACAGAATGATACACACCAAAGTGAATAAAACCTTAAAAAACGTGCCCTCTAGTGAGGAATAAGAGTAATTCAGAGACTCTACATGAAACTATACTAAAGGGGTTAAAAGACTACAGTGAATACCTATTTAAAGAAAAAAGAATGGCACACCAAAAGGTAACAGCATAACATACTGAAGCCCATGCTGGAAGCTAAACCTACTTCAAGTGGCTACAAATGAGGGGAAATTGTTAGCAATAAAAGTAGTTATTATCTAAGCAAAATACTAAGTTTTTGTTAATTTGCTATCTTTAGAAACATTAATCAAGATTTATTTATTATTTTTAAAATGTACTCTTGTTCAAGCAAGCTAATTCAGAATAATGTTACAGAGGGTTAAATTAACTGATGAATAAATCATTAGTCACTCCATCACTCAGAGCATGATGCACTTTAATGTTGTCAAAATTATGTACAGTTCTGCACTGCATTCTCAAGTATCAGTGTTTTTTTAATGCTGTCAAGTTTTGGAAGAAAAAGTATTTTTTAATTCCAAATTTTTGTTTATTGTGCTTTAAGGAAAAAGAATGGCCTTCACTTCACTGCTGATACATTAATTAACTGCAGCTTATGGATATAACCTACATCTGACTCCATGCAGCAGACTGACCAACTGCATGACCTTATGGACATATCAAAATTCTGGTGTGACTAAAACCTAAAACCCACAAAATCGAGACTGCCGTTAAGCCATTCACATATTATATGCTTGGCAGGAGAAAGACACTTACAGAAAAAAAGCCATGGCTGAACCATCTCTTTTTCATGTACAGATAAATTAACAGTATTTGTGAATGTTGCCAATACAGAACACAGTGATTGTTCCACAAACTCGTGCAAATATGGAAATCTGAACTTCTGAAAAGCCAGAAAGGCCTTCTGAGCACTCAGCTAAGAGTAGGTGGCAAATATATTTATGTTGTGTGTAGAACACAAAACTGCAATGTTCAAACTAAACTGATTATCCTTTCTAATATAAAGCAGCAGTATATTGCTGCATCAGTGATAATATGATACAAATCTCTCTCTTCCAGACAATAAGACACCCTAATGTGGCAGTGGGTCATGGAGAAAAAGCTGTAACAAACCCCCTATTTTGGCAAGCATGACTCCCTCAAGGTGACATTAGACCTAGGAATGCAAAATTGCATGACCCTACAATCCTAAAAAAGGAAGGCAGCAACCATCTACAACAGGTATGAGCAAATCTCCCTGTAAACTTGGGGTCTGGACAGTTGTTCAGATGGAAGGGCTTCCATAAAAGAAGACAAGGACTGCAGGAAGTAGTATTAGGTAAAACATATATCCCTGACAATGGAGAAGTGGTTTATGCACAAGATTGATTCCAGTAAGGAACAATGTAAAGCTCAGACGGCTTTCATTTATTGCTACTCTAACAAACATTGTGCACCTTGCACAAAAAATTATTTCAAAATGCATTTATCGTGTAAATGCATGATTTCAAAATGCATTTATTAGGTAAATGAGAGCAATAGTCAACAATAATATGTCAAATTTTACCAATAAAATATTTTGAAACTAATATATTTATTTTTGACTTTGTGACTTTTGACCTAATAAGTAGCTTTCTATTTTATCAGAAACAATTTCTATAGCAATTAACGTTCTCTGAGACCAAACACCTAGTGTCATTGCAGATTTAATCCTTCAACAGTAAGTCCTCTAATGGGTACTTACTAGGAATTTGGGGATCACTTAATTATTATATGTTTATACCATATTTCTTAATTATTATGAAGGGAATAAATCTCAGCCTATTTTTGCAAAACAATTAGAAACATTGTGCCATAGAGAATTATTCTGTCTCCAGGTGCTTTGAAGGTAAATAAAGCAAAAGCCGTAAAAAGTTTTAAACGCAATAGCAAAGGTCCACCTAGCAAAGTATCTTTTTTACAACAGCAATTGATACCAGAAGCTTATGGCAAAACATACAGTAGGACAGTATACTTCCACAGGAAGTTTTCTCAGGCTCCAGAGGTATGTGGCTCAGAATACCTGACTGGACTCTCAGAGCCAAAGATGGTACTTTTCTGCTTAATGTTCCTTAAAATTTTTCCCTCCACGTTTGTCCAAATGCTTTTTGAACCCACTTAGGCATTTAACCCACATGAGATTTTTTATATATTCTGGAAATAGTAATCTCCAGCAAGAAGCTTCACACTCTAAGTTTACACTAGGAAAATAATAATCTCCTGTCTTGTCCTTCTTCGAGCATTTTCCAGTTCAACTATATTCTTTCAGAGACAGTGAAACTAGGACTGCACAGCTTTACAGTCTGCCCTTGTCTTTATCACCTTAGTCAATTATAATCCATAATTTTTATCACTGTCATTCATGTACTTTTTTCCAACCAATTTATGGATATGCTGAACAACATGGGTCTAACTATTGAACTCCAAAGGTTACCTCTTTCCTAAGTGTCCTTCCTGCTTGTCTGGAAAGTCTTTAACTTGGTAGCAAGAGGAATTTTTATAATAGCTCCTATAACAAAAAATATAGGATGTTATTCTATAAAAAAATGTTGTGAAAAATAAAGTCAGAACATTTCTACATCGTGTGTCTTAAATTTGCTTTGATGAACCACTATTTTTTCTATCTTAACGCAGTGTTTTGCAAAGTGGTAACAACCACAGAAAAGGCTGTTATTTACTACTCAGTACAATATCTCAGCTATGCAACGGTCATGTAATAGGCCACATTTGGAACAAAATACTAATTAAGTTGGCAAAGACAGCAGGGAAGTAGTGGCGAGTGCTGCAACCTAATAGCTAGCAACTGTTCAATAAAGCGATCAAATTGAAAGGCTTATATAGACACAAATACCAAAGTAGATTAAACAGATGAACCAAAAAATAATTCCTACAGCAAGTTCTGTTCTCAAGAAACAGTCAGGAAGAGGAAAAACAGCATCAATTTCCCCTAACCTGAAGCACACTGAAGGACCAATAGCTCAGTCACCACTGATCAAGATGAGAAATCTGAGCTTGTTGTAGTGCCATGAGGTCAGTGCCCAACCTCTCCGCTTCAAGCAGTGAGGTGAGTCCCCATCTATGCATTTATCTAGCACATGACAGTGCGATCTGAACTTGCATAAGATCACTCAGCCTCTTCAATCCTTAAAGCTGAGCCTTGAAAACTCTTAGTTAAGAGGTGGCTAAAGCTAAGAAGTGGCTAAAATTTGCACCATGACTAGAGCCTGATCTGTACACAACAGCAATTACAGCAAAACAGAGTCCAAGCACAAGTGAACTGGAAAATTGCAAACACTGTTTTTCATGTCTCAGTATTCACACAGCTATTTCTATGATGCTACTTAATTATGGGAAAATTTTATTAAGTTCTCCCTCCTGAGGGTACTTAAAGTATGACGTGGACATATTTGCCTAACTGTTTATACAACTCCAGTGTTTTCAATTAAGAATTATTTTGAAGACTTAAGATCAGAAAACTCTGAATTCCAACATTTTCAAACCAAATATTTTGCTAAAAAAAAAAAAAAAAAAAAAAAAAGGCCTCATAAAGTGTAGTCTCATTTTCCATTGTTTTTTTAAAGGGACATTACTTTTGTTTCTGTAAGTGGTGTCAGAAAAAACCTAACTACAATTTTCTGTGTTCCAGGGAGGAAAGACTGCAAGGCAAACACAGAGCAAATGGCACAATTTAAAGTGCCTTTAAATACTTTGTTCTTTCAGAATTCTCCATTTTCACTGCTTCTATAATTATGATATAGTGGAATACCAAACCAAGCTTAGACAGCCTCCTCTAAGCCTAAACAGTCTGTCAGAAATGAAATGAGATTAGAGAGAACAGCATCTGCTATTAATTAGTGATAATTCCTTTTAAACTATTTACTTCACATTAGCCATTTTCAGCTCTAATAGTTCTAAACTTCCTTCTGAAAAATAACAATTGCAATTTAGAGGCATAAACATAATACAAATTAGGGATATCCAGGGTTCTGGGCAAAACCCAAAGTCAGAAAGATCATGAGGCCCTGCTCTCACAGTCTGTATTTGTACTGGAAGTCAAGACCAAGAAAGCTTTTGCCCTTCTCCTCCACAGGAGGTTTCCATCCTGCCTGAGCTCACCTTAGGAGACTGGCCTTAAGGCAAGACATCCCAGGCAAAGTCCCCACCTGACTCTGTCCCTGGAGTGGGATGACGCAGGGATGTCACATTTGTTGCTTTTCTGTCATTCCATTTCTAGAAGCTGATCTGTTCTGCTTCCACCTTAAAGCTGCACTGTGATGATTTCAAAATGCATATATCAGGTAAAAACCATTTAAACTCTTTTCGAGGAATGTGCAGTTATCATGACTTGCACTCAATGCTTTCCACTTTGCACAAAAAGTGCATACTTTTTCAGGCCTGTCCAGTCCATATCTTTTCAGTATGAGGAGACTGAAAAGTTCCTGAGGCCAGCCCTAGTCCAAACAGCCAATGCCTTGTTAAGTACAGCAATCTCCCCCTTCGTCCTCAGGTACATGCCAGTCTAAACTACAACCAAAGGTATCCTGCATGCATCAGATATAATAAATACTGTCCTATTTCAGATTGCCTATGTCAAAGCAAGCTTGTACAGAAGTTAGCCAAGCAGAAGTTACCTTCTCAAAGTCTATAATCTGCACCAAGATTTGGATTTAGGGCCATGGAAACACCTCGGGGGTAGAGACAATCATCACTGGTCAATTACTTTGTCTTTTTCTGACAAACCCTTGCCACATTTTAATGAAACACTGCTGTCTTGCCTGAGAGAAACATGAGAAGACCACAGCACAGCGCTGGTTTGGCTGGCACTGCTCCTGGGGAGATGGCCCACATGCTGGCCACAGCAAGGCTGTGGGAACACCCAGCCCAGGAGCCAGACCCTAGCTTTGGAGTGCGAGTTTTGAGGACCGTGAGTTCCCACTGAGCAGCTCCCCGAGCAAATTACTCTGCAGGATTTGATTGCCTGGGAACATCTGTCACATGCTGGTGGATGGTCAGGCTGTGCACCCAAAGCTTGAGGTTTCTTCCTCACTGTCATCTCCTGGGCACAAACACTGCTTGGAGAGAAGGCAAGCTGTGTTGTCTTGTAGTTCAAGCCCACGGCTGACCCACAGCACAGACAAATTTGGTGGAGCTCAGTGATTTCGTGTCCTGACTTTCCTTACATGTGTCACTGAGTCTGTCTTGGCTAAAACATAGGTTTTATTTTGTAACAGTTTCATTTTGTTAACCAAAGATTATTCCAGAATGTGCATTAGCACCAGTTAACACAAATACGTTGAGGCCTTCTAAAAGGGAACATAATAAAAAGTAATCGGCACTCACATAGCACTTTACATTTTCAAAGCGCAGTAGAGCCATTAAGTATTACTAAATGTATTTTACAGATAGAACACAGAGAGGTTAAGTGCCTCATCCAGGAGGAGGAAGAATTAGGACTGAGGTGTGGCAGGCTCTCGGCACACTCTCTAGTCCTTTCGGCCACAAAAATCTTTGGGATGGGGAAGCCTCCTTGAACTCAAGTGCAAGTGCTGTTTCTTGTAAATGAGTAAAAAGGTAAAAAAAAGGGAAGCAAATGAACTCTTCTGAAAAAGAAAAGAAAGCCTTATCAAGTCAGAGATGGGGGGCAATTGTTTACAGCGTGAGCATAAAACATGGATGCAGGCAAAACTAACATTAATTCTTAATTGGTTTTAAAACGCTCACTAATCTTGGCAAGGAAACTCGCTATATTAAAAAAATCATATGCCTAAGCTTTCTTCCCTCCAGTAAACAAGCAGATGAGCAAGCTATTAAAATAATAACAAAACTTAATTATAACAAAACCTACTTTAGAAGATTTTTGCTAGTGAAGACTGCCTGCCAGTATGCTAGTGAAAGTTTATCATACTGTTTTTATAAAGCAAGAAGGGAGACATACGTATTTTTTTCTGCAGAAAAGATCAAGCACTTCAAATAATCAACAAAAAGTGATGTTCATTATTACATGACGAATTCCTGCAGCACTGTATAGCAATTATTTAAAGCATGTTAATTATCCCTAGACTGTAATCCAGACGTCTGAGACTCAGCCTACACTTTGACAACAGCAACTTTATGGTTCTTTTACCATTGAGAGCTATGCTGTTTCTCAGGGAGTTCAGGCGTGCAAATAAGATGCACAGGATGTTGTGCACATACTGGGAACGGGACAATTGCAGCCTTTCCCAGTGAACAGACCATCCAAAGGCTTTTCTTTTGGAGGGTGTCTTCTGAATCTTTCCCTGAACAGCTGAAGAATGATACTACACAAAATTTATTAGCTGCTGACTAAAATACACGGGACGAAGTAATACATCTCTGCTTTCTTGTCTCTGCAACAGCTAATTACATTATGGTACATTTATACCAGTTCTTAGGCCAGTTGCATGTAAGTTTTAGGGTACTTTTTTAATTTGTCATTTGTGTTAGAGGTCACTGCTTTGCAAAATGTTTTCCATTAAAAGCAGATCCAGCCAAAATAACTCAAGGGGCTGGTTATGCATTCTTGCCTGACTTTTACGAACTCAAAAGACATGCTCATAAATACAAGCTGTCCTCTCTACCTCATTGTTCCCTTTCCTTCTCCTCCCTGCCCTGCCAGGCTGCTACTCTCCTGGTCTGTTCTGCTGGTTTAAGTGTTCAGCCAACTGATGACAAGATGAAGGAGCGTGAAAGGTGAACGATGAGCAACTATGAAGCACCAACACTTCGGATAGTTTACACTTCATGTAAACCTGCACTGAGACTTGAGGCCATGTCCAGCGTGACTTGAATTTTTCTGCATGTTCAGCTGCACCCAAGAGAGCACAAAGTTTTCAGCATTTGTTTAATCTCCTTACTGAAGTACCAGGCTGTGCTTTAATCACAAACTAAATCAAATGTAAATAAGTGATGATTTTGTGGCTGTCAAGAAAAAGCATTTGTGGCAAAAGGTCTCTTTAAGCAATCACTCTTTAAGCTATCCCTCTAAGCAATTTCATTTTTAAGCAAACACATAGTCACTGGAGGGAGAAAAAGGAAGCAGACTGAAGTAGAATTTTTCACAGCTTTTTAAATGACCCCAGCATGCCCCTGTGAGGTTTCAAATGGACACTTCAGTACACAGTCATCAGGGGAAAATTTTAAAAACAAAGAACAACCAGTGAGACTTCCCAGTTGTTCTCCCCTTTTACAAAGTGCACTCTGCTTTTACTACAGCCTTCCACTGAATTCATAAGCACTTGAATTAGCAAAGGCACTTCAGATTGGGCAGTTCTTTAACAGTACAGGTGAGAGCAGCCAGGCACGAGGTGCTCTGTGCAGGGCTCAGAACTGGCTTGGGCAGCATCACATGCCTGGTGCTCACTGTAGCCCCAGGAGATACAGCTTGCTAGAGGAAGAGAGCTCTGATAAACACAGGGTGGACAAAGGCAACTCAGATATGTCACACAGTCCAACGGCCACATGGGTGGCAGGATGGGGGTGGCAAGTGAACAAAACTTAGCTAGCCATTAAAGAGCCTAGAGACCTACTCTACCACAAACGGTTCACTTGCAGTTCTTTACACCTCATTTTTTCCAAAAATGTTAGGGTATAAAATTACCCCCATTGTTCCAATTTTTATCCTTTTTGTTCCATTAATTATAAGATCTGTATGAAAAAACTGAAGGTAGTCATAACACAATCAAGAACATTTTAGAAAAATATAAAATTACCATTGCAAGGTCAAAGGCTTGAGGCTGATCACAAGCAGTGATCACCCTCAGCTACTCTTCTAAACCAACATTGCTGAAGGAAGGAATTAGAAGCTGAAATCGATGATTACTAACCCTATTCTTTCTGAATGTCTCTAAAATGCTGGTTTATACTTTTGATTATTTGGAATAATATTAAGTCATTAAGAAACAGCTTCACCATTTCAAATTACACCTCCACCCATGCCTGAGAGATTGAGAAATGCCACTTTTGAATTTAACAACTTTTTTTACTCAAACAATTTTCACATGATGAAATTGGGAGAGCTATGCTCTCCCTTTCCTCATTCATAAAGTCATAGAATCATAGAATACTTGGGGTTGGAAAGGACATTAAGATCACCTAGTTCCAACCCCCCTGCCATTGGCAGGGACACCTCACACTAAACCATGCCATCCAAGACTATGTCCAACCCCACCATGAACACCACCAGGGATGGAGCATTCACAACTTCCTTGGGCAACCCATTCCAGGGCCTCACCACCCTCACAGTAAAAAACTTCTTCCTCATACCCAATCTAAACTTCCCCTGTTTAAGTTTGAACCCATTACCCCTGTCCTATCACTACAGTCCCTCATGAAGAGTCCCTCCCCAGCATCCCTATAAGCCCCCTCCAGATTTTGGAATGTTGCTATGAGGTCTCCACACAGCCTTCTCTTCTCCAGGCTCAACAGCCCCAACTTTCTCAGCCTATCTTCATACGGGAGGTGCTCCAGTCCCCTGATCATCCTCATGGCCCTCCTTTGTTCCTCCTGAACTTTTTCCAACAGTTCCATGTCCTTCTTATGTTGAGGACACCAGAACTGCACACAATACTCCAAGTGAGGTCTCACAAGAGCAGAGTAGAGGGGCAGGATCACCTCCCTCGACCTGCTGGTCACACTCCTTTTGATGCAGCCCAGGAGACGGTTGGCTTTCTGGGCTGCAAGTGCACACTGCTGGCTCATGTTCATTTTCTCATCGACCAACACCTCCAAATCCTCCTCCGCAGGGCTGCTCTGAATCTCTTCCCTGCCCAACCTGTAGCTGTGCCTGGGATTGCTCCGACCCAGGTGTAAGACCTTGCACTTGTCATGGTTAAACTTCATCAGGTTGGCATCAGCCCACCTCACAAGCATGTCAAGGTCCCTCTGGATGTCATTCCTTCCCTCTAGCATATCAACCGAACCACACAGCTTGCAGTCATTGGCAAACTTGCTGAGGGCGCATTCAATCCCACTCTCCGTGTCACAGAATCACACAGAATCACAGAATAGTAAGGGCTGGAAAGGACCTCAAGATCATCGAGTTCCAACCCCCCCGCCATGGGCAGGGACACCTCCCACTAAACCATGCCATCCAAGGCTATGTCCAACCCCACCTTGAACGCCGCCAGGGATGAAGCATTCACAACTTCCCTGGGCAACCCATTCCAGGGCCCCACCACCCTCACAGTAAAGAATTTCTTCCTCAGATCACCAACAAAGATGTTTGTTTGTGACAAAGAAGTCCAGTAAACAAAGCATTAAGCTTTGTGTTCCTCAGTCCATTCCATCCAAGGATCTACTACTCACCAGTGAACCAATTAACTTTCAATTAACATTCATTGCAGCAGCATCTGGAACTAGTAGAAAAAAAAGATTATTTTGTAACCCAAGGATAAGAAGGAAAAACTGTCAAGTCTGTAGTAAAGTTGAAGATTAAAACCGCTTCAAGACTACAAATAGAAGTTACTCAGAACATTATGTGCTGTACCCAAGAAATGAAGTATAACCTCAGAGTTCATGGTCTGGTCATTCTTTATAGTCATTAGGAAATAAAACTAGTTTGACTAAGGCACCTGCATTCATTTTACTTCTTCAGATTGTTAACTTTTAGAGAAGTCTTATTTTTGTCTATTGCACTTGTATGCATGTAACAGAAACTATGGACATATACGTATAGTTTTTTGTCCCTTGCATTGACTGATACCTACACCAAAACAGAAACACAAGTATACATAAATAAGGCTCAAATGTTTATTTTCCCTCCTTTTTGCCCCTACATGACTGGTTTTGAACAGAACCCAATCTCTGAAAAAAAAAATTCAAGAAATTGTAATGACACATCAAAGAGAAGAAAGACAGCAAAATTAATTGCAGCAATTTCCTTTAACCACTACAACAACGAGAGCATTTTAGCAGCTGTGTGGGAGTGTCATCCTATGACAGAGCAAAGGAATACATTACAGGGAAAGCAAGACACTGGAATGCAGCTGGCCATTTATATTAATTTTCTTGTCCAGGGAAACCTACTAAATTAGCAAGCACATCATTCATTTAAGGCCCTTTTCTTGTGCACTTTCCTTCGAAGGATAACAAATCCAAGGCACATTTCAGCACCCGCAAGCCTTCAGACAGCCTCAGGAACCTGTTGCATATTGCATGGACCAGGCTCAGGCATGCATTCAAAACACAGATGTTGCACCTGGAGAACCACCACCTTGTATTCAAGCTCCTATACTGCCTACTGATACATATGCTGAAGATACAGCTTGTTGGAAGCACTCTGACAGAGCATTTTACATTGCAGTGTGACAGGTTGAGGAGTTTAAAACACTGGAGAGCAGGTAAGATTTTACAAAATGAAAATAAACAAGTAAAACCAGGCTGTTTTTTTTCTATCAGGAAGCACATAGTGTCTCTCTCAGCCACTTCACCTTTGTTTTCAGCACTCCACCTGGCATCTATTCCTACTCAGCATTGTGAAAGGTATCTAAACATCTAGGAAATCTAGGACCCTTTTTTCCAAAATTGTCTTCTTTTAATTTAAAACAGGTGACTGAAATATTTGATATCTTAATGAACTCTATTCTTTCACATTAAAGTGTTTCATTTCACCTGAAGAAAATACCTAGGCAAAAAGGTCCAAACCCCTCATTTTCTATTAAGTGAAAATGATTCTTTTATTCCACAAAAAAATTAATTTTTCACACACAGCTCTCATGGAGACATCTGGAAAAGCTTTGGAACAGTGTACAAGCTCATCCAAAGTAAATGAACCTATAAACCCTGTTCACCATCCTTTGTCAGGAATGGAAAGTTGCATGGAATTCCATTACATCAAAAAAAACCACAGTAATATCTTCTAACAAGTACTGTAGCAGAAAATAAATATTAGAAGAGAAATGTGTAACTTAACATTCAGCAAGTCTCCCCTGGAATTATAATTTGATTTTTTTTTTTCAAACTGGTAAAAAAGTGGTGTCTTTCAGATTTACAGAGAAAACTTGATTTATTTTGTTTTTCTTCTTTTCTTTCACCTGCATACAGGACATAAGTTTGACAGACTCCTCATGAATAAGAATAAAAACATTAGCTTGGATCAGGAAATAGAGGCACTTCACACAGTTCAGACAGGAGACTGTTTTATAAATAGCATCACTATAATGACCCTCAAGGCATAATTTGGTTCATATATAGAAGAGGTTCTGGCTAGGGCTTCTATCATAGAATCATAGAATAGTCAGGGTTGGAAAGGACCTTAAGATCATCGAGTTCCAACCCCCCCGCCATGGGCAGGGACACCTCACACTAAACCATGCCATCCAAGGCTATGTCCAACCCCACCTTGAACGCCGCCAGGGATGAAGCATTCACAACTTCCCTGGGCAACCCATTCCAGGGCCTCACCACCCTCACAGTAAAGAATTTCTTCCTCAGATCCAATCTAAACCTCCCCTGTTTAAGTTTGAACCCATTACCCCTTGTCCTATCACTACAGTCCCTCATGAAGAGTCCCTCCCCAGCATCCCTATAGGCCCCCTTCAGGTATTGGAAGGCTGCTATGAGGTCTCCACGCAGCCTTCTCTTCTCCAGGCTCAACAGCCCCAACTTTCTCAGCCTATCTTCATACGGGAGGTGCTCCAGTCCCCTGATCATCCTCATGGCCCTCCTTCGCTCCTCCTGAACTTGTTCCAACAGTTACACATCCTTCTTATGTTGAGGACACCAGAACTGCACACAATACTCCAAGTGAGGTCTCACAAGAGCAGAGTAGAGGGGCAGGATCACCTCCCTCGACCTGCTGGTCACACTCCTTTTGATGCAGCCCAGGAGACGGTTGGCTTTCTGGGCTGCAAGCGCACACTGCTGGCTCATGTTCATTTTTTCATTAACCAACACCCCAAGTCCTTCTCCGCAGGGCTGCTCTGAATCTCTTCCCTGCCCAACCTGTAGCTGTGCCTGGCATTGCTCCGACCCAGGTGGAGGACCTTGCACTTGGCATGGTTAAACTTCATCAGGTTGGCATCAGCCCACCTCACAAGTGTGTCAAGGTCCCTCTGGACGGCATTCCTTCCCTCTAGTATATCAACCGAACCATACAGCTTGGAGTCATCGGCAAACTTGCTGAGGGTGCACTCAATCCCACTGTGATGTCACCAACAAAGATGTTGAACAAGACCAGTCCCAACTCCAATCCCTGAGGGACACCGTTCATTACTGGTCTCCAGCTGGACATTGAGCACTACTTTTTGCGTGCGGCCATCCAGCCAGTTCTTTATGAGGCAGAACTGTGTTAGGCATAGAACCCCTGAGGCAGCAACTGTAATCTGATTGCTACACAAATGACGTTGCCCACAATTGATGATATCCAGAAGGTTCTTAGGTTCTTGTTATATACTCCTGTATATGCTCATGTATGTTTAGAAGCACCTACGAACACACTTGAATATAGTACTATCCCTACAGACTTAAGATATTACCAGACTGTTCAAAGACTCACAAGGCCAGAGACACAATATCAAGCTGGCAGCTTGTTGAGAAGGGAGAAACTAACTCATTAGTTTTATACTATGCTTCACAGAATCACAGAATGATTGAGGCTGGAAAGACCACCAGAGGCTATCTAGTCCAATCTCCCTTGCTCAAGCAAGGCCACCAACATTACTCAGGATCGTGTCCAGATGACTCTCGAACATGTCCAGAGAAGGTTTTCTGGGGAACTTATTCCACTACCCAGGCACCCTCACAGTAAAAAATGTTCTTCCTCATGTTCAGGTGTTTTATCTTATGCCTGTTGCCTCTCATTCTTTCACTGATACCATGGAGAACTTCTGACATCCCATCATTGAATTGTTTCAGACAAGCTGATACCTCCAACTCCCACACACTTGAAATCAGCACTTGAAAGTTACTTCACAGCATTGCTTGTAAATAAAATATCTCTTGGGAAAGCTGGTAACAATTATTCACTGTTAGCTGAAGAAGAACGGCTTTGAGTTCATCAGACTGCAGTGATGGATTTTTACCAAAATATCTCAGAAGCCTCACTACTGATAAGGTACAAAAAGCCTCATCTAGAATTGAAAGAAAAGAGCACTCTGAACTGTCTGCTGAAATAAGGCAGTAAGGGAAATGTATTTATGTTGCCTGTCAGTGTCTCATTCTAATGCCATGATCTTTTTCAAACACTTGACCAGAAGAGGCTCCTTAAAAAAAAAAAGAAAGAAAAATCAACCCAACAACACCTGGCGTAGAACAAAGTCACAAATGTAGAGAAGAAAGAGACCTGAGAAACATAGCTGATTTCAAATACATTTGGTATTTTAAAATACTATATTTTTTCAGACTTTGGTATAATTAATTTTTCCTTAAACATACTAAGCAGAATTGAAGATGTCTTATCAGGGTAGCTTTGCATGACACCTGGATAAAACAGCATGTAAAACCTCTGCAAGATATAAGCCACATTTAGGGAAAGAGAGGCATAGTGGTGAGGCATAAAACAAGAGCACTTGTGTAAAGCCTTTGACACTGTCTCACATGACATCCTTCTCTCTAAGTTGGAGAGACATCAATTTGATAGGTGGACCACTCGGTGGATAAAGAACTGGCTGGATGGCTGCACACAAAGAGTAGTGCTCAATGGCTCAGTGTCCAGCTGGAGACCAGTAACGAGTGGTGTCCCCCAGGGATCGGTGTTGGGACCGGTCTTGTTCAACATCTTTGTGGGTGACATGGACAGTGGGATTGAGTGCGCCCTCAGCAAGTTTGCCGATGACACCAGGCTGTGTGGTTCGGTTGATACATTGGAGGGAAGGAATGCCATCCAGAGGGACCTTGACACGCTTGTGAGGTGGGCTGATGCCAACCTGATGAAGTTTAACCATGCTAAATGCAAAGTCCTCCACCTGGGTTGGAGCAATGCCAGGCACAGCTACGGGTTGGGCGGGGAGGAGATTGAGAGCAGCCCTGCGGAGAAGGACTTGGGGGTGTGGGTTGATGAAAAAATGAACATGAGCCAGCAGTGTGCACTTGCAGCCCAGAAGGCCAACCGTATGCTGGGCTGCATCAAAAGGAGTGTGACCAGCAGGTCGAGGGAGGTGCTCCTTCCCCTTTACTCTGCTCTCGTGAGACCTCACTTGGAGTATTGTGTGCAGTTCTGGTGTCCTCAACATAAAAAGGACATGGAAGTGTTAGAACAAGTCCAGAGGAGGGCCACGAAGATGATCAGGGGACTGGAGCACCTCCCGTATGAAGATTGGCTGAGAAAATTGGGGCTGTTGAGCCTGGAGAAGAGAAGGCTGCATGGAGACCTCATAGCAGCCTTCCAATACCTGAAGGGGGCCTATAGGGATGCTGGGGAGGGACTCTTCATGAGGGACTGTGGTGAGAGGACAAGGGGTAATGGGTTCAAACTTAAACAGGGGAGGTTTAGATTGGATCTGAGGAAGAAATTCTTTACTGTGAGGGTAGTGGGGCCCTGGAATGGGTTGCCCAGGGAAGTTGTGAATGCTTCATCCCTGGCGGCGTTCAAGGTGGGGTTGGACATAGCCTTGGATGGCATGGTTTAGTGGGAGGTGTCCCTGCCCATGGCGGGGGGGTTGGAACTCGATGATCTTGAGGTCCTTTCCAACCCTTACTATTCTATGATTCTATTCTATGATTCTATGAATTAGAAAAAAAAAAACAGCAGATTTAATTCATATTTATACGTGTAGACTAAGAATGTTAAAATTAGGAGGGGTTTGGTTCACAATGGGGATATTTAACATGCTTCACATCTTCCCATGCAGCAGATAAAATTCCTGAGACAGCCACTGTGGCACATGGCAAGTATAAAACTAACACAGGAAGGCACTGGCACAACCAGAAGCAAAATTAGCGTTTTTTTCCAGTGGTAAAAAGCAACATTCTTCCCATTTCTCAGTGCAAAAGAACATAACACTAATTGTATACATAGGGAGACAGGGGAGAGTGCATTTGGTATTCATATCAAAGTCAACAATTCTCCACAGCTGTGTTTATATCACTACAAATGAGAGAAAAAATGAAGTCATAAGTAGGATTGATAAATACACTAGTTTTTCATGGTCAGCTCTTTGTCAGCTGAGAACCTGTGTATGTATACTGCTTTTATAATGCGTGAGATACCAATGGTTAATTCTACCATCACTGAATAAAATATATTAGAGCTTTCCTTTTCCACAGACCTTTCAAAAGCACACACTACAGAAGAAGAATAAAAATCAACTGCCAATTCCCAAATGTCTGCCATATGCTTCAGGTCAACATTTACTACTTGTACAGTGCTGATTTACCCCAAAGAACTTACAGAAGATTTTACTGCCTTCCTGGAAAACAAAGGCTGAAGAATAACTTCTGAAAAATGGGCACAAGAATAGGCAACCATCCACAAGCTAAGTCAATCAAATGAAAGCCCTAGGATTCCTCTGTCTTCCAAAAAGCACAGGTAAATGAACAGTGAGTCTTTGTCTCCGGGGAAATGTCTTGTATCCCAGGAATGAAAGCAAACTAAAGACCCTTTATGAGCTAGGAGGCATCTTGAATGAAGGGAAAATTACTATCCTTCCTCTTCCCTTCGACTCTCCAACCCCTCAAAGCTCTGGCATAGCATTACAGTACATACTACAGATCAAGCAGAAATATACAAGGCAGGAGCCATATATCTGCTTCAGTATACAGGATAAAGGCTGTAAATGGTGCCAGTAACTAGAAGATTATTGCCTTCTGTACAGGACAGAATGGAAAAGAGTTCACTGTTGAACTAGAAATAAAAAGAAATTAAATTAGAAAAAGGCTGAAATTAGAGCTGTACATTACTATTGACAGTACAGGTACATTAATACTTCTCTCTACCACCCTCGTGTTAATACTGTTAATGTCTGCTCAGTCCCAGTATAATCACATTCACATTTCAACTGACTCAACTATTTTATGGTGAACTGTAGTGGGGAACTCACAAGTTATAGGTAACCTAAAACACACACACAATTTACTTCTAACCTAGATCAATCCCACCACTTGTACAGCTGCTGCAACCCAGGGAGAAGCAGAAAAGTAGAGGTTGCTCTAGCTGGCATTACAACTGGAAGAAATACTTATGAAACTACAATTCCACAAAGTATGTCCTAGAAATGTATGTGAAACTCATAAGAAATTCTTCCTTTGTAGCAATTAAATGAGATTCCTGAGATAGGTCAGACATGCAGTACTAGTACATTCATTTATACAATACTACAATTTCAGCTTTATTCTGGTCAGTTGTTTCTAATGCAAAGAACATACCCAGTTAGAGACTCTTCAATGTTTCAGTAAACACTCAACTCACTTGACAGCAGCCCATATAGCCACTTCTCTATATGCAGCCATGTTTTCTGAGGGACAGCAGCTGTTGCAGAATATGCTCCATTATTAGGCTATTAATGAGACTTAATATTCTCTGCAAAAATTTTAATTAACCTAGTATGCCACATTCCCTATCTTTGTGAATTGAGTTAAATTTAGATTTCTTGGATATTAATTTTTGAATTCACCTCAAACACTCTAGAATGCAATTTAACAGGGCACACAACACTTTTTGTCTAGAATCTGAGATTTTGAGCAGTACTTTTCCTCTTGTCCATTTTCAAACTTGATTCTAGGTCTCATGACCTCCTCTTGGATTAACTGAAAAAACTCCAAACCAAAAATGTCAAGTTGCAGAGATAAAAATCACTGACATTTCTGCCAACAGGCTGCTTCTCTTTTTATGAGGTTAAAAGGAAAACCAGATACCAGGAGAACTGTTGGGTAGCCCTAGGCATCCTGAGCAGTGCCCCTCTCAGGTGAGGAAAGGGAGCAGGACACTGCATCAAAGACAAGATCTTGATTCCTCCCTCCTGTTTCCAGGACTCCTTTTCAAGAGGCTTAAGAACTTTAGTTCTAGACCAAGACTCTAACCACAGTGATAAATAATTCATCTCCATCTCCCTGCTGAGGACTGGGGTGGACAGCTATGTTTCTTAAAAGGAACAGAATTTTCCATGAGGAATAGAGAAGGTGATATTTTCTTATGACCATTCTTAGCCGAGGGCAAACTCCTGGATAAACAAGGCGATCACAGATTTCTCATTCTCAGTTCCACAGTAGGATATTCTTTAAGTTTCTTTCACTAACTTAAATTCACAGCAGTCCATAACTAACATGCAGACAAAACAACATACTCTTTACACCCATAGTCCATTTCCTGGAGAGATAATCAAAGAAAATAAATGAGCTACATAACAGATGCGTCATATAATCCACCGCTACAGTGATATAGACAGGGTAAGAGCCTATCCAGAAGTCTGCAATAAATCTATCCTAATTATTTCTACGTATCTGAAAAACTCCTATGTATTGAATGTGAGATTTTAGTGAATGACTCACTTGAACAGAAAACTAATACAGATGATATTAAAATGACCTCTAAACTGGAGTTACAGCTGACTGTGCTCAGATATGTGATATTGGAGAGAAACTAAAAGAATTAGGCTGAAGTTATTAAACATCAAGTAAAAAGGGCCAATTTATGTGAATTATGCGAGCAGGAAACAATGGGTATGTGTGCATGCACATACATATCGCATCAGTGCTTTCCAACAATCGCATATTCTTTTTGTAAATTATTTCAAGAAATAAATAAATCAGGAGGTATCATTACTTACTGTTTACTTAGAGTGGAAATTAATGAGCGTTTCTTGGAAAGCTCCAGGGTTCAGCATAGCTGAAGACTCTAAGAGAGATATGTTCATCCAAGAGTGCAAATTACTTATCAGCTGAAGAAAAATAGCAGGAAATGTTTTTTATAAAAAGATATTTCCTTTTAGAAATAAAATGTTACACTTTAAAAGCTTAATTACCTTAAGTTTTGGCTAAACTCCAAAATTATTACTGTGGATGCTCACTTTTGCAACTTTGTTTGCCAAGACCAATAGAATTTAACCTTCAAACATTTATTATCAAATGAATTTGCATGTTATTGAATGCTCAATGAACTCTAATATATAAGTAGTTCTTGTAAAAAGAACGTTAGCTAGCTCCTTCTCGCCTTTTGGGTGTTATTTCTCATCTGCCAGTACATGAAAAATAGGTAAAGAAGGTTACTTACAGTATTTTGAATTTTGGCTATCAAAGACATTTGTTCTTTGAGACGGCTTGTTGGGAAGCCCAAAAATTCAAAACTTTGGAATTCAAATATTTATTTATCTGGAAAGTTCTGAACAGAGTCAGCCTCGTAATGGGACTTTGGGTCTTGAATTTAAAACCACTAGGTACATAAGGAACTTTACCAATGAGAAGTAGTTCTATAATTTTAATAAATGCATTTGGAGTGGTGTCCCTCAGGGATCGGTGTTGGGACCGGTCTTGTTCAACATCTTTGTTGGTGATATGGAGAGTTGGATTGAGTGTGCCTCAGCAAGTTTGCCGATGACACCAAGCTGCGTGGTTCGGTGATCAGGGGCCTGGAGCACCTCCAGTATGAGGATAGGATGAGAAAGTTGGGGCTGTTCAGCCTGGAGAAGAGAAGGCTGCGTGGAGACCGCATAGCAGCCTTCCAATACCTGAAGGGGGCCTATAGGGATGCTGGGGAGGGACTCTTCATGAGGGACTGTAGTGATAGGACAAGGGGTAAGGGGCTCAAACTTAAACAGGGGAAGTTTAGATTGGATATGAGGAAGAAATTCTTTACTGTGAGGGTGGTGAGGCATTGGAATGGGTTGTCCAGGAAAGTTGTGAATGCTCCATCCCTGGTGGTGTTCATGGTGGGGTTGGACAGAGCCCTGGGTGGCATGGTTTAGTGGAAGGTGTCCCTGCCCATGGCAGGGGGCTTGGAACTCTATGATCTTAAGGTCCTTTCCAACCCTGACTATTCTATGATTCTATGATTCTATGGATATGTGCATACTTGTAGAAGCAGAGATTTAGAAGCTAAGATTGTCTTCAGATTTAAATTGAAATTTCAGCACAAAATCCATTCAGCAATGTTTAAATGGAGAGATGTGTTTGAGGTTCACCTCTCTAAAGAAGGCTGTTTTTTTAAAAAATGACCTAGAGTAGAACATAATTATTTTGCCGAGTTAATCAGTGGATGGCTTTGGATACCTGTATTGTTTCTTAAACTATTCACCTCCAGAAATGTAGAAGCGAACTAAGACATCTCTGGGAAAACAAGTATTATAGCATTTAAAAACAAATACTGGGTTTTCAACTGTTATTGATTTATTGAACAAATGTAATGAAGAATGTTGGTAAATGCATTTCCTTTCCTCTAAGTATATGAAACACACAGTATCTGAAAAAAAAAAGTGAATTTTCACAGAATGTTAGGTATATTTACCTCCATCGGAACAGAAACTCATTTGCTTAAAAGAAAGGACACAGCTATTTTTTGGTCCTGTGCACAGAGAACTACAGTTATGCAATATAAGTAAAAGGCTCTCACATTCTGTATTTGTTTATAAATTTGTACCTTACCACAGCTTTCCTAAATTCAGGGAGGCTAGAATCTTGAATAACATGCTTGATTCAATAGCTTTTGGCAGTTACATCCTTCTGCAAAGTAACAATATGAATTACTCTAATGCTGGATCTTCATAATATTAGAAAAAATTACTGACATTTATCATGACTTTGTATAAAATATCACCTCACATATGAAATAAAGCTTTTAATTGTGACCACATAATGTTGCTAAAAGGGATACAACCAGATGCATGTCACCAACACCTGGCATTCTTCAGAATCTCTTCTTCTGGACAAGAAAAAAAAATTTGGAATGCTACAGAAATAACTTTTGGAGTTTGTAAAAAAAAAAAATCTAGTAAAACTAAAAAAACCTAAGAAATGTTGCAGGATATGTATTAGAAAACCCTCAGGGATATACTTCTGAGCTGATTCAAATGTTCTCTAAAGAGTCTAACTCTAAAGAAGGCTCTCTAACTACTTTTCCTTTCCTAAGTCTCTTTCCCTTGACTGCAATTTCAATGCAAATGAAGTACCTACTTTGAACATGTTCTTATAATTCCCACTGCCAGAAAACTCCAGGGGAAAGAGTGGGGCATAAAGCTCAAATACTATGGTTTGGAAGTGCAAAAGTAATAAACTCCTGGATAAGCAAGGCAATCATAGACTGTCTTATGAATAGAGATCGTGAGTAGAAAGGTTCTTCCTGTGGCAGGGGAAACAGGCCACAGTCAGACCACTTTCAAGAGCCCCTGAACAACCACTGTTCTCCAGCAGGAGCCCTAGGAATGGGGCCCAGGACTGAGCTACTGATTTACTGTTGCCTGACTGATTCCCTGTATTTTTTCCTCCGGTCCTCTTGAGTGTGCTTTCTACTTTTTCTCCCAGTTGGAGTCTCCTTGATGCTGGTCAGCTTGCTGACCCTAGTCCTGATGCATTTATCTCCTCTTCCATACCCCTACCTCTGGAGACTCCCTGGAGTATGAAAACGATTGCATTAAGATACCTTTTCAATTTTCAGTACCACAGTTGTTATTTAGACCCTGAACCTTCTTTTTCCTGCTATCATTTTCTTCCAGTCTTCAGCTAGTGAAAGCACTGCCTGTATTGTGGTTCCCATAGATACCTGCAGCCAAAGTTTATGTTCTTTTCTAAGTACTGCTGAACTGTTCCTTCTTGGCTTTGGCTTTTCCCTGTCAGACACAAGCTCCCCATGACTCTGTCAGACTTCTTCCTGTCCTTTAGAATCAGTATCTTCCCCTCGGTCTCTCACCAGCAAAATGTTGTGTCACATGGTCTCATCCTTTTATTTATTTTCTCTACAGGAGAAAATGCACCTCACTGTTTCAAAACCACTAAAAGACAATCCTATAGATAATGAAAATAAAAGCTGCTTGTAAGAGCGGGTTCATGTCATACAGCACTGAGGAGCTGGGGGGGGAGGATGGAAAGGGTGTTGATTTGATTTTACACAATGCAGATGTGAAAGGCTAAAGATGCTACCCAGGCTAAGAAAATGGGGATGAAAAGCCTTTGTTTTATATTCAACAATTTTAGTTCTGCTGCCCTGCATAATCATGTTATCACATGACAACTCTCAGTCTGATGTTCAAATTCAAATGGTAAGCAACTACCTTATTCCATTACGAGGATTGATTCTTACATCTCACATTCATCTTAATGAATTGAAACTTCACAGAAATTAAATCCAAGCAGCCATAAAGTAAAACCCAGATGCTTGTTGTCATTTCTCTTTTGCTTATAGATGTATTAACTTCCATTCTTTTTCCCCATGTAGTAAGGGAAGTAGTTTGAGTTTAACTTCAACAGACTAAACAGATAAAGCAGAGGGCTATTTCACAAATCTCCACAGCAAGCCCATTACTCAAAAGAGAAAAAACTATAAAGCAGATATTTTGGAAGGCTTATTAAAAATTATTACATGAATTGCAGCCATTTCTTTTTTTAAGCTAAGTATAAATCATTGCTAAGAGGATCACTGCACTTAGAATCTCTGTAAACTGTCCTGAACCTAAAGGGTTATCATCACAAGTCACTCTTGTATCAGACTTCTTTCTTTCCACTGCAGGCTGATTTCCTCCCACTGCACCCCCCAAGGTTTGATGCCACTGAAGTGTGGTGTAAAATTGTAGCTATTGTTGGCCTCTTTACACACTGTTCCTAATTTAACAAAGAGCGGTTTAGAAGGTCAAACAGGAAAATAATATCCTAAGAAAACAGCAAGTTCTGTGGCTTTGAAATTAAAAAAAAAAAAAAAAAAAAAAAAAAAATCAGGGCCAAAATGTTTATCTCCTCGGTTCATGAAGCCATAAAATAAGCACAGCACCGTGCATCATCTCAAAACTTCAAAGCTTTTATGCCCAGTGTACCATTTTGGGCTATTAAGTTGTACAGCTACTGTACTTGTAGTAAATAGTTATACAAGATTGTAGTAGCAGTGCCAAAGATTTCGCCCTCGCAACAAAATTTCCTTAAAGCTACACTCTTTACCATGAACTCACTGCATAAGCTCATAATGTGCAGAAGCTCAGGAGATGGTAAGAGACAAAAAATATTGACAGTTACACTGAAAATACCATAATTCTTTAGAGAATAGATTTCAAATACAGCTGGCTTCTTTCTCTGGTACAGAGATCTCTAACAATAGGCAAAATGCAAAGTTTGCTGAATTATAGTCACTGAGTAAACTGTTATGGTGTCTTCCCTCCATGATGCATATATCCAGAAGCAAGCTCCTTTGAGGCTAAAAGAGATGGAGGTTCACTGTTTTCAGTGAAGACATTCAAAGCCACAGGTCTGTACAGATATAGTTTCAATGGAAATCTTTTTGAGTATGAGGCTTAAGCACATGCAGATTAGGCACAGCCTTTGAGGAACTTCATATTTAAAGCAGTAATCGTGCCTAAACTATCACTTTTAAAGTTAGGGTAGATTTCCATGGGATAACAACATGCTCCCCAGAATGAATAGTATGAACTGGAAGTGTTCAAAATACATGTAGATGAAGCCCTTAGTGACATGGATTGGTGGTGCTCTTGGCAGTCCTGTGGTGACGGTTGGACTTGATGATCTTAAAGGTCTTTTTCAACCTAGCTGATTCTATGCATTTGACACTGTCTCACATGACATCCTTCTCTCTAAGTTGGAGAGACATCAATTTGATAGGTGGACTACTCGGTGGATAAAGAACTGGCTGGATGGCCACAGGCAAAGAGTTGTGCTCAATGGCTCAATGTCCAGCTGGAGACCAGTAACGAGTGGTGTCCCACAGGGATCAGTGTTGGGACCGGTCTTGTTCAACATCTTTGTTGGTGACATCACAGTGGGATTGAGTGCATCCTCAGAAAGTTCGCTGATGGCACCAAGGTGTGTGGTTCAGTTGATACATTGTCGGGAAGGGATACCATCCAGAGGGACCTTGACACGCTTGTGAGGTGGGCTGATGCCAACCTGATGAAGTTTAACCATGCCAAGTGCAAAGTCCTACACCTGGGTTGGAGCAATGCCAGGCACAGCTACAGGTTGGGCAGAGAAGAGATTCAGAGCAGCCCTGCGGAGAAAGACTTGGGGGCGTTGGTTAATGAAAAAATGAACATGAGCCAGCAGTGTGCACTTGCAGCCCAGAAAGCCAACCGTATCCTGGGCTGCATCAAAAGGAGTGTGACCAGCAGGTCGAGGGAGGTAATCCCGCCCCTCCACTCAGCTCTTGTGAAACCTCACTTGGAGTATTGTGTGTAGTTCTGGTGTCCTCAACATAAAAAAGACATGGAAGTGTTAGAACAAGTGCAGAGGAGGGCCACGAGGATGATCAGGGGACTGAAGCACCTCCCATATGAGGACAGGCTGAGAAAGTTGGGGCTGTTCAGCCTGGAGAAGAGAAGGCTGCATGGAGACCTCATAGCAGCCTTCCAATATCTCTAGGGGGCCTATAAGGATGCTGGGGAGAGACTCTTCATTAGGGACTGTGATAGGACAAGGGGTAAGGGGTTCAAACTTAAACAGGGGAAGTTTAGATTGGATCTGAGGAAGAAATTCTTTACTGTAAGGGTGGTGAGGCACTGGAATGGGTTGCCCAGGGAAGTCGTGAATGCTTCATCCCTTGCAGCGTTCAAGGTGGGGTTGGACATAGTCTTGGATGGCATGGTTTAGTGGGAGGTATCCCTGCCCATGACAGGGAGGTTGGAACTCGATGATCTTAAGGTCCTTTCCAACCCTAACTATTCTATGATTCTAAATGATAACACACAGTGTAGAAAAGCAAAGTAATGGTTTTGTTCATTTTAACAAAGACCATGATTAAAATTCATTAAACTATGAAGCCTCCTTCTGTAAGACTGAAGGTGGTACTATATCCCCAATATGTCACATAAACCAAGAAGAAAATAGACGTATCTTTCAGGGACACCTGATTCAGAAATGAGCAGAATATTTGTTCATCTACACTGACACCTTGCCTACATGTGACTTTTAGTGATTTGCCCCAATTAAATGATCAAAGGCTCAATTTACATGAGTATCCAAAGTCTAGCACATCACAATCTGTTTACGCCGGCCTTACGTGCAGCTGCTTGCTATTCCAGCTGGCTAGGGTAATCAGAAGGCACCACTGGTGCCTCACAGAAGCCATCTGGGAGGACTTGACAAATCCCCATTATGCCATGTAAAGAGCAAATCCTACGAGGCATCCTGAATTTTTTTGTATGTGTCATAGGACACTACATGATTTTTGTTCATGTAATCTGGCAAACCCACTTGTATCAGTAGCCAGGATTTTAAAGGAAAACTAAAACAAGCTCTTTTGCCCTTGGCGTATTGTGAATTGCATTGTCATGGGAGAATTTTGTAGTAACCTCAGTTAAAAACTGTATTATATATTGAAGATCATTTTTGAAGGTTATGCACAAGAAGCTGCCACAAGTTCCTGTTCTCCCAAGCAGTTTGTTAACACCACCAAAACTGCAAAGTCAATGTAAGCAATTTTGAACTAGTGCTGAACAAGTTGAAATAAAGATTTAGACCAATCCTCATTTTCACAGTCAGGGCTTGTCTTCAAAGATACCTCATTTTGAAGATTGTCCTCAGCATGTACTTATAACAGATCTATGTCTACATTATACTACACAGTCCATAATAAATTAATTTTCATTACTGTTTTGTGTAGAATATATTCACTTTTACTCAGTGCATCTTCTAATTAAGTGTTTCTTCTTCCATGACCATTTATGTCATCAGAGAGAAGAGCTGACAAAAACAATGTCTTTAATAGTTTCCTTGTCATACTCCCTCTTCTTTACAGCCTGCACAGCAAAATAAACTCAAAAAATGTCCCTAAAAGTCCTCACACTTATAAATAAGTTGTATTTTTGTTGCATTTCTGTCGGTTAGTATCAACTTCTTCCTCAACAAATATGCTTTCAACCCAGCTACTCGTATTGATTTTGCTCCTTGCTTTCAGTCAGCTAAGTGCCTGCATTCAGCTAGATGAACTTATGCAATGTTTCCAAGGCTTGAGAGGTGGGCATAGGAGAGGCTGTTTCCTTCAACTGCTTTTTTCTGCTGCTAAAAATCACATATGCTTTTTAGAAAAATATGTTTTTACCCTTGATTCCAGAGCTTGAAACCTTTGTAAATTAGCTAAGAAAATAACTGAGTGGAATCCCACAGTGCTGTTTCACAAAATAATTCACCTAACAGAGAGAAGTAATTCTGCTCCTCCAGTAAGGCATAAGGTACATGAAAATCCTCTTTAATTAAGCAGTATTGCATAATTCTTAACAATAATGGCATATTCAAAGGCAACACGCTGTGGTAGTGAAAATGTGACTTAAATTGCCACGCACATTTCTCTTAATGCACATTCATCGCCAGTACATTCCACCAGATGGAAACTTAGGCAAACAGTCAAAGCAAAGGCCCTATTTTTGCAAGTTGACCAGTATTTCTAAGATTTAATATCAGCCACTAAGAGCACTCAACCTTTTCTAGAGACCAAGTGAGATATCAAAAAAAATTCAAGCATCTAGCTCTAAAATTCTTACTCTCAGAGGACCTGATTTTAGAGGTAAGTAAACAATGAGGCCTGAATTATTTCAAATCAACTTCCTAAAATATTTTCTGCTTCGGTGGTGCATACTATTGTTCAAGTCACAACACTGAGAACTAGCTAGGTGTACAGCACTTTCAGAATTATAGAATCATAGAATAGTTAGGGTTGGAAAGGACCTCAAGATCATCGAGTTCCAACCCCCCCGCCATGGGCAGGGACACCTCCCACTAAACCATGCCATCCAAGGCTATGTCCAACCCCACCTTGAACGCCGCCAGGGATGAAGCATCCACATCCTCCCTGGGCAACCCATTCCAGGGCCTCACCACCCTCACAGTAAAGAATTTCTTCCTCATATCCAATCTAAACTTCCCCTGTTTAAGTTTAAACCCATTACCCCTTGTCCTCTCACCACAGTCCCTAATGAAGAGTCCCTCCCCAGCATCCCTATAAGCCCCCTTCAGGTATTGGAAGGCTGCTATGAGGTCTCCACGCAGCCTTCTCTTCTCCAGGCTGAACAGCCCCAATTTTCTCAGCCTATCTCCATACAGGAGGTGCTCCAGTCCCCTGATCATCCTCGTGGCCCTCCTCTGCACTTGTTCTAACACTTCCATGTCCTTTTTATGTTGAGGACACCAGAACTACACACAATACTCCAAGTGAGGTCTCACGAGAGCAGAGTAAAGGGGCAGGAGCACCTCCCTCGACCTGCTGGTCACACTCCTTTTGATGCAGCCCAGGAGACGGTTGGCCTTCTGGGCTGCAAGTGCACACTGCTGGCTCATGTTCATTTTTTCATCAACCCACACCCCCAAGTCCTTCTCCACAAGGCTGCTCTGAATCTCCTCCCCGCTCAACCCGTAGCTGTGCCTGGCATTGCTCCAACCCAGGTGGAGGACTTTGCACTTGGCATGGTTAAACTTCATCAGGTTGGCATCAGCCCACCTCACAAGCGTGTCAAGGTCCCTCTGGATGGCATTCCTTCCCTCCAGCGTATCAACCGAACCACACAGCCTGGTGTCATCGGCAAACTTGCTGAGGGCGCACTCAATTCCACTCTCCATGTCACCCACAAAGATGTTGAACAAGACCGGTCCCAACACCGATCCCTGGGGGACACCACTCGTTACTGGTCTCCAGCTGGACATTGAGCCACTGAGCACAACTCTTTGCATGCAGCCATCCAGCCAGTTCTTTATCCACCGAGTGGTCCACCTATCAAATTGATGTCTCTCCAACTTAGAGAGAAGGATGTCATGTGAGACAGTGTCAAAGGCTTTACACAAGTCCAGGTAGATGACATCAACTGCTCTGCCCCTGTCCAACAGTTCCGTAGCCCCTTCAGAGAAGGTCACCAGATTGGTCAGGCAGGATTTCCCCTTACTGAAGCCATGCTGGCTGTCACCAACCACCTTGTTGGTTTTCATGTGCCTTAGCATGCCTTCCAGGAGAATCCGCTCCAAGATTTTGCCAGGCACAGAGGTGAGATTGACTGGTCTGGAATTCCCCGGCTCATCCATTTTCCCCTTCTTAAAAATGGGGGTTATATTTCCCTTTTTCCAGTCATCGGGAACTTCACCTGACTGCCATGATTTTTCAAATATGAGGGACAGTGGCTTAGCAACTTCATTTGCCAGCTCCTTCAGGACCCGCGGATGGATTTTATCCGGTCCCATGGACTTGTATACATTCAGGTTCTTAAGGTGGTCCCGAACAAGATCCTCCCCCACAGTGGGCCCAGGGTCCCCACCCTCACCGTCCCCGCGTCTGCCTTCCAATCCCCAAACTATTCATATTCTGTCTCTCCTGCTTTATGAATTTCCTTTGGTATGATTAGTTGTACAATGCCTAATAGACCAAACTGTGAGTGGGAAGGGATTTTGTTTGGTTCTTTTTAACCAAAGTTCATCAGTTTTATACCAAACCTCACCTGTCAGAGTACTTATTAATGCATATGTAGAGTCATTTGGCTTAGTTTCTCCTTAGGAGCTATTCTGACAATTAAGAGGCAATATTTAAATGTAAAATACATTGGATATACACAAATAGATGATAACTGTATACATTCGATTTTTCAATTTCAGAAGCTTGTTTAGGAAATAAATGATATATTCAGTAAATCAGGCAGTTTTTTTGATCTTCACCAGATGTAATAATCTTGTGACAAGCAGCTTGAGGGAGATTTCTGAATAAAAAAGAGATTGTAGTTCCCTGACAGAGTTGCCTTGTATCTAAACACATTTTCATTAATGACATTAAATTTCAAAATCAAATATCAAAGAAAGCATATGTTTTCAGTTGGACAACATGATTTAGAATGTGGCATATTCGTGTTAAATGTAAATTAATGGATTTTAACAGACTTAGACTAATTATATCTCCCCACAGTCAGTAGAAAAGTAATTTGGTTTTATCTGGTTTGATAGTGAATAGGTTTAACACTATGGACATATGCCCATTTTTCAAAAGCATTTCCTAAAGGCATGCTCCAAAGCATTCCTAAATTAACAGGAGAACCCGCCCTTGACTTGAACAGGCCTTAACCACCGTGACTTTGTCAAGAAGAAAATTCTCATGTTATTTCTTTTAAGATACGATGAGAAATGAAACACACACAGGTTCTCATTGATCATAGCTGGAGCCCACAAAGTGACATGTGAAAAGTGGTAAAAAAAGAACCCATGAGGACTGAAAAAGACTCAGATTTTATGGGTTATTGATTTACCAGGAAAGTCTTGCCAAGTTTGAATGAAGGAAAAGAGAAAAATGGCATAACTCATGTGTAATGCTGATGAAGTAATGCATTCTATGACTGAGAGCTGTATTAGCGTTCTTTAACATCTCTTCATAAAGCAGCTACATAATTTTAGTGAAATAAATGGCTACAGTAAAAATGTAAGAGATCAGAATCCCAGTGAATTATAAAGCTAAAATTTTAAAAGATGATGAACTTCAATTACAAAATTACTCCCTGATTTCATTGCTATAACTTAATTAAACCACATGAATGAATCTGCAACATACATTCAACCAGAAACATTACACAATTCCCACAATTCTATAGTTCTCTTCCTTTCCAGAAAAGAAGAGTCATAGCTCAGCAACCATGGTGAACCAGAATGATACAGAAAAAAAACATCCAGTTCCAGGAGGGAAAAAAATCCCAAACAAACATACAGAAATTGCTTTTCTGGCTCTGTTTTTCAGACTCAAAACTCATAGAAGATCTGTAATTTATGGTCTAAAACATAAACAGGCAAATAAACAAATGCTACTAATACTGATGGGCTCAGTAATGATGCTGAGTTTATGGCTTACATTTTAGACATGACAGTAACTTTTTTTTTTTTTCCAAAAGGGATCTAAATAATTAACATAATTTGATTAAATCCAATAGAGTAACTTTTTTTTTTTTCCAAAAGGGATCTAAATAATTAACATAATTTGATTAAATCCAATTGATTAGATTTGGATTTTAGTAATCTGGTTTTACCTTTCATTTTGCTGGGTTTTACCTGGGAAAAAAAAAAAAAAAAAAAAGGATTTGACATCAAAAATTGTCCACAGTGTGGGGAAATACCTTTGCTTGAATAAATTTTTCTTCAAATTCACTGAAGTTGCATTATAGTCTTTTATCAACCAATATAACATAAAATTTGTGATTTTTTTTAATATCTTTTCACTTAAGTGAACAATTGGCATGAAAATAGAATATGTAGGGTGAAAACTGTTATGTCATTTTTCTATTGGTTTGTCATGTAGAGACTTTCACAGTCCACTGGGGCTTTTTTTTTTTCTTACCTGGAACTCTCTTTGCCCAGTTGATCATATGCACTAATTCTCTGTCTGCAAGGCTGGTCAACAGGGTCATCATAGAAGCTTCATTGAATGGTCTATTTGGGTCATATTCAGAATAAACTATGGGTGGCTCAGCTTCCAGCAAGGCACGGACCATCTGTTCTGCCGTCAGAGACAAAGCTGGACTGTTCTTCTTGTTATGTTTAACCACCAGTGGACTTGTCCAAACTGTAGGAGCTCGCAGCTCTGTAGAAGCCTCCTCGTTCTTGGAATCCGGCTCCTCTTTTTGACGTTTCTGTTTCATCATTCGCCCACCTCTGCGGTCTTTCCGGATTCCTAAAGACACACAAGAGCATAATGAACCCATTTCCTGAAACGTGTTTCATACACATGGCTTCAGGCAAGCAGCAGCTGCTGTTGATAGATCTAGGTAGCACGAACTCTTGTTTTATTTTCTGAAGATTTCTTCCTATATGTGCAATCATACATCAGTAGCTGGAGAGAAAAAGTATTTTAGAAAGTATAGTGTCAGGACCAGTGCACTCCTTCCTAAAATTCTTATCAGTTGGGCTTACACAGGACTGTGAACTTGTGACACTGTATTGCTGCCCTAGCCCCACAAATGGAAGCAGACATTTTTACAGTACAAAGTATGTATGTCCCAACCTCTAGCAGAGAACTATTTGATAAATGATCGGTGATCAACTTAATGATCTGGGTGGGTCAGATGGATCACAGAAGTAGCTCTCAAATACTATGCAAGAAAGTGTTGCTCAAGTTGGCCAATTATTTTAATAAAACATCATCCTATTAGTGAGCCTGTGGCCTTCATAATTACATAAAAAACATCCAAAACAGTTCCAATTATGAGGTGAGCTTATACAGCAATAAAGAATGCCATAAAAGTAGATAAACAGAAGTCAGAAAAGGAAAGATAAATGCTACCTCAGAATCCAGTGTGCTAGACCTACTGTCAAAAGGCTGCAATAAGTGCAACAGAAACTGTCTTTATCATTACTGTACATTTCTGCAATGTGCTTAGCACTGAATGAACCTTGGTATATTATCAAGTCAGACACACCAATTAGAGCAACAACATAAGACCTTACAGTGGAACAAAATCTCCCTTTGTGGAAAGGTTACAAGAAAAATATAGTGCTAAAGCCCATGCGAACTCTAACCATAAAGGGAAGATTAAGTCTGGCTCTGAGTGGAGGAGGCACAGGCATTTTGAGGCTGAGTGAAAAACTTAAATCAATCATCAAATGCAAGCAAGGGACAAGCAAGTAATAAGGAAAGCACACAAGGAATTGAGCTATGAGAAGGCAGCTTATAATGGGGCTTATACTGGAGTTCTCATGCAATGTGAAAAAGCAGCACTAGTCCCAGTTCAAAAATCAGAAGTATCTAGAGATAAGGAGGATGCAAACTATTCAAGAAAAACAACAATTTGGAAACAAACAAACCAACCAACCAGCTCTGAGAACCGCTGGCACTTGCAAGCGATCAACACAGGCTTTTCTGATGGGTGGAAGAGTTGCAAACACAATCTTTGCCCGGCTTTTTTAACACCACAAAAATTTAGACCTTTAGGTTCTCAGTCTTTGTTAGCAACACAATCTTCATCTCACATCCAATATTTCTTCAAATCAATGTTGGACCATTACAGCAGGTGTCCTTCTCCATCTCAGAGGAACAGAGAGGATCTTTAGAAGCGTTTTCCTCTTTCTTTGAACATGGTGGTATTTCCACTGAATTAGTGCTTGCAGATTATACATTTCACATCTAATTAATTCAAAACCTAGTAGGCCTCTTGATTCTATTCTATTAATCTTTCCTGATAAAGCAAGTTTAATAAATCTTCCATCACTCCTACTGCTTAACCTCTTTACATTTTCCCGTTCATTAAACTAATTGTAAGCCAAAAGTCTCAAGTGCATTGTTGCTCCCATTTTTCAGTCAGTAATACCATTTTTTCCAACCACTACACTGTTTCTAATTCGGAGAGAATGAGGAGAGTCTTGCTATTAAGGGAACATGCAAGACTTATTTTGGAAAAACATCATCCTAGAGTTATGCCACTGGTAGCTTACTTTATTGCAATACTCAGTAACATGCATGCTCTATGAAGATAGGCTGAGAAAATTGGGGCTGTTCAGCCTGGAGAAGAGAAGGCTGCGTGGAGACCTCATAGCAGCCTTCCAATATCTGAAGGGGGCCTATAGGGATGCTGGGGAGGACTCTTCATTAGGGACTGTGGTGAGAGGACAAGGGGTAATGGGTTTAAACTTAGGGGAAGTTTAGATTGGATATGAGGAAGAAATTCTTTACTGTGAGGGTGGTGAGGCCCTGGAATGGGTTGCCGAGGGAGGTTGTGGATGCTTCATCCCTGGCGGCGTTCAAGGTGGGGTTGGACATAGCCTTGGATGGCATGGTTTAGTGGGAGGTGTCCCTGCCCATGGCAGGGGGGTTGGAACTCGATGACCTTGAGGTCCTTTCCAACCCTTACTATTCTATGATTCTATGATTCTATCTGCAACAGATATTTTCGTTGTATGCTTTATAACAATGTAATGTTTTTGAATTAAAACTGCCCTGTGAATCACGCAGACATAATCATGCCAAAAAAACCCCACATGATTCCTACAAGCTAAAACATTTGACAATTTTCTCACACTCCAAATTCTACAGCTGCTCATCTAGTAATTTTCTTTTGAAGAGTTGAAAGTATTCTTGGGACCTGTACTGTTCAACATACTCGTAAATAAATGGGCTCAGAAATTACATAATTCAGAAACAAGATCTCAAGGTTAGAATAATACTATAAAAACATCAGATAAGTTAGTTTAGAAAGTAAATAGAAGGCTAGAAATTACTAATAGAAGAAGGGAGGACAAAGCATCCTCATAAATCACAGATTTTAGTAACTTATGAGGCACACTACAATGAACATTTTGTGGAGTTCTAGTCTTTTATATCTCATTTTAAAATGACATATGAAAAATGAAAAAAAGCATAAGAGAAAGACAGGTAAAATGATCCAAAGTGCAAAAGAAGTTTGGAGCATAAACCAGCCAAATTGACAAGGTCTGCTTGGTCTGCAAATCCAGATACAAGTCTACAAAATCAGGAATAGAAAGAAGATGAATAAGGTACAAACACTGATGCTTCTTTTGTAATCCAACATGGTATCAAATCAAACTACCCCAGGCAAGGTTCAGGACAGACAAGACGATGTTCTCTTTCACACCATCCTGAAACAAAGCTGAAAGTGTGAATTAATTAGAAGTTGTTATATGTTAACTGTAGGCCAAATTTGATAGAGAAAAGAATCCACTAAGAATTAATAAACATAAACAAGGCAGCTTGGGCTTAAGTCTCCATGGCATAGATTACTTGAAGATCAGAAAGGATATTTTTGGGTTTGCTTTAGAACTTATTCCAGGCCTGCATTGTTAAGTAAAACAAGGATATGATGAGAATTTGACACAGCAGAGGGAAGGTGGCAAATGTAAGCATATTTTGCTGCTTAGAAATCAGCTAAACTCTAAATAAGAAAAACAGTTTTAATTCATCTGCATGCTTCCCACTGTCTTTCATTCATCCTGAAAAGAAGTGGAGCATTGAGCAATGTTGAATACAACCAGTTTAGAGGAGGTGCTCCAAACAAATATATTTTTACATTTTTTTTTGGAATTTTAAAAAACTAACCAACCAAACATGATAAACCTACACTGAATTTTGTAGAGACCAGACCTGGAAAAGAAATCTCTAAGAGGATGCATTCCTTCTGTATCACATCAGCAGCTTTTATGATGACAAACAGAAAGGTTTTTGAATCTGTATAAGCATCATACTCATCAGAAATTTATAGAAATTACTACCAACTCTTCACCTAACCCCTACACGGACAAGCAGCATAGTGATTTTATTATTCCTTCTCTTGGACCAAATAGGAGTGAGTATCTCTCAGAAAAATGCAAGTGCCTCCAGATCTCCTTCAAGTTCATCAAATTTTATCTCTTTTAAGAAAAGATAATAGTGATGCAGTCAGTCACTAATTCCAAAAAAGGCAACTCTATCAAGCAGCAATTTCATTGCCAGAAGTGCAATGATCCTGCAAGGCTTTTTAAAATACATGAATGCATTAATTTTATTCCATAGTTCAGCCAATAACATAACCTGAATTGCCAAATGTTATGAAAAACATTATTCTACCAAAAATAGAAGTACTATGTATGTTGCAAAAGCTCTAAAACAATTTCTACTTGAATTTTAAAGCTACAAGAGCCAAGATTTTCAAAGGCAGCTTTATAAAGCTTCATATGTAAATTTAGTCAGAGTGTAAGATATGGCAGCAGGTTTCAAAACTACTGAGTAATTATATACTCTAGTCTGTAGAACATGATCAGCAACAAAATTGTGTATGGAGCATGGAGGCAAGGTTAACCAAATAAAGCACTCCACCAGTGTTTTCCAACATCTTATAAAAGATCCCAAAAAATAAATTACAGAATACGAAAGAAAATAAAAATCCTACTTCAGGAATGCATTGAACGAATATTGATTCTCAGCCACCCAACAGACAGCTTCTCCCTAACTTGTTGCTAAGAACAAAACTATACCTTTATATCTTCAGCATTATATAAAATATGCAAGAATATTTAGAGGAAGAAAAGGAAGAAAGCAGATAGAAAAAGAATTTCTTTGTTCAGTGTGAACCACAGAATAATGCATTTTAGATTTAAAGACACATGTATAACCTCAAATTCTATTCTACTTAAATATATTCCCTCTGAGCTGCTTTATATAATATTCTTCATTCTCTTTACCATTAGAAATTTTGTAGGAATATTTGCTCAGTAAAGAATGCTTATTATTTACAATAAATGGGAACAGATTTGAGAAAACCCAATAGACCTTTCTTGGCAATAAGACCAAAAAAATAAACTATTATTTTATAAAAATGAAACAGCCAAGATATTTTTATGTCCTTGCTATTGTTCACTACTCTGGAAATCCTAAACACAACAGCTATTGCTTTTTGTCCTGTTTACAACACCCACCTGCTACCTGGAATACTTATTGTGCTATTTTCAGTAACATGGTACTGAAAATGCAGAAGACCTTCATCCTCTCTTTCCCTCATACGCACAACATTCACTCTGCTTGTTCACACGAGGGGTAGGTTTTAATACAGAAGCTGCATCTGCCTGACATTGTAAAGCTTATTTACTTACAGCCTATTTATCAACCCATCTCTTTATGCTCCATTTTAGTTTTGCTGGAGTTCCAAACAGCTTTCTAATAGCTACAAGTGAAAACTATAATAAAGTTATTTTCTACAAATAGCAGTTTTTTTGTGTTTTCTGTTTTGTTTTGTTATTTAGTTTTGGGGTGTTTTTTTTTAAGGGTAAAACTCTCAGGTGAATGCAGAGAAAAAATTTTTTAAAATCCCAATTTTTTTTTTAACAAAACCAATCCCAAAATCTGCAGAGGTCTAGTCCCCTAACTTTGTTTTAGTATACAGATTTTCAGCAAATCATTTTTTGAGTATCGATATTTGTGGTCATCAAACATTGAGAAAGCTCCAGGCAGTTTACCTGTCGAGCCCAGCCTCACAAATAAATTCTCCCTGATATGTGATCTCCTGGCTCACCTCAGAAAAGGTGAAACTTCAGCCCTGAGCAATGTCCACAACAGGAAAAACTTTAGACTTTAAGTTTGTTTCAAATACACCTCTGTGCTTCACCTTGCAAACATTCTGCAAAATCAGTTACTAGTACCATGATACATGTGATACAGTGGCAAAAGAAATAAAATTTTGCAATAGCTGTGTTAGCCACCTTAGCCTCACAGAAGGAAGCCAGTAAAGGTCAAAGAATACTAATGAGATCATACCATAATGTGGTTCAATATAAGTCACAACAATAATTTCTGTATTCTCTATTTGAGAATTTCATTTTGTCATTTCTATCAACCATTAATATGCTTTATTAATACACATCATAACTGCATACATCATACACAGAAATTGATTTTCCTTCAATTTAATTGTAGCTCCTATTGCATGACACACATCACCTGATAACACTGTTCTAGTTGTTGAGAGTACATAACTATTTTACTTTATAGAAAAATGTAAGTAGGCAGAATGCAATTACACAGATTGTGAATTTAGGCAGGAGCAGTACCTCTTGTCAGGCAATAAGCAATAAGGATGTTGCAGCTGCCATATTTTATTCAGAATATCCCATTCAGTAAAACTGGATTAGTCAAAAGCTGTTTATCTTAGAAGAGTCTTAAAACACAAAATGAAGAAAATTTAAAATCACCCCCTTCTTTCAAGAAATTTATTTGTTCATTATCATTGCGTAGCTGGACCATAAAAGTATATTAATTTCTGAAGCAACTTCTTTTTCTAACTCCCTATCAATAAACATGCAAAATTACAACAATCTCCGCAAGACAGGTACAGGAAGCAGATGCTGCACAACCAGAACTGGCAGCGCATTTGACTTCAGAATTCCAGGTCCATGCAGTGTGATGAGACAGTATTTTATCCTAGAAACTGCAATATAACATCTATTGGAAATATGAGGGTTTATTTAACATTTTATAAACAAATAAGTTTACCTGTTATATATGTTTTCAATGTGTATAATTAAGGAAGATTTTGTTTTGCCTCCTGTAGGAATATTTGGGAAAAGCAAGACGACTGGTGAGAGCTCTCAATCCATTTCAGGAGCTGATATTTGCAGGAGAATGAGGAAGAAAAAGAAAAACTTTTCTTTGCTACTCTTATTTATTTGAACACAGCTTCCAGGGAACTGCTCTGCTGCTTCTCCTTCTAGCCACGGAAGGTAGGGCTGTAGCACTTAAGAACTCACAAGAAAAGCAGAACAGAAAAAAACTGAAACAGCTAGAAAGAGAATTGGTGGAGATCTGAAGGAGGGAAGACAATTGAACTGGTGTGGGTAATGGGATAGTTTAATTCTTCTATATATCTATATAGATATCTATATAGATATCTAATATATATATCTAATAATCAGCACATAATTACTGTATTGAGAAGTAATTCTAATTGCTGCCTGCATAATTTTTCATCACTTTATACACTTGTAGATGGGAGGTACTCCATTCAGTTTTATTGCTAGTATCTTTTTCTCTGATATATCTTCCTTGTTTCAGAAGGAAAACATGGTATTATCTTTTCTTTTTATGCAATGTCTGAAACAAATAAATCTATCTTCATGTCTTTTCCCTCCAAAAATTTTAACTGCATCCTTTCCTTGCACTTGCTGAGTTTATACTGCACTACAGATTAATTTATTAAAAGAATAACTTTCTAACCCTTACTTTCCTAGGAAATGCCTTGACAGAAACAACTAGCCTCTTGCCTCCGTCGAAACATAGATTAGGGGCATATTATTCATTTGGGGCTCGCACAGTGAGCAAGCAATAAAATTAAAAGCAACACCTCAACAACCATTGGTAAAAACCTTATCAATCTCATGTTGGTATGCATGTGTGCATTACTTAATAAACATTTCAATCTTCCAACAATTTCTCTAGCATGTGCCAGCCCTGATGCATGCCAACAAATGAGTTATCTGTAGATAGTCTTGGCTTCCACGGTGTGATTCAGTGACAACAGTAAGGCTTTTTAACAAAAAAACAGCAGATGGCTTTAATATTAGTATTTACATGTAGTCACAATTTGAGTAATGGTACAGTAGTTTTCTACTGCTGCAAGGAAAACTTTTATTTATTCCAATTGCATTTTATACATAACCTACTTACTTAGGTTACTAGGAAGTTCAAAGAAATAAATCCATAAACTGTTAAATCTTGTGCCCCCTTTATGACAAGGTACCATCAGAGAAGAAGAAAACCAGAATGCTGTTGGACTAAATTAGTCAGAATATTGCAGATCATACACAAAAATAATCTCTATCACAATATTTGGCTTTTTTTTCACCATCAAATTCCTTAGAAACCCCATAAATGACACAGAAAATGTTTCAGTACTGTTCACTATCTTTCCATTTCCACTTCCTTGCTATCCAACAGTTCCCACACTTAGTCCACTCAAGTGGTGATAAAGGCATCAGCCACTGCCCCAGCCATGGGCACAAGGATATAATTTCTGCTCAGAAGTCATTGGCACATAATTTTGAGCTGTACCACTAACAGTACATGAGCAACACTGCAAATCCTTGCAGTAGTCACTGCTCTACAAATTAACCTCCACTTTATACTTGACAGACATTCGCGCGGCATTTCAAGCATTTTAACTAGTGGAAACAAAGTAGATTTGGAAACTTGACAAGTCAAAACATAAAGGCAAGCTAAGTGCCAGAACTGGAGAACCAGAGTTAGATTCTAGGCAGCAAGCATATAAGCAATATCTTCTCATTCGTATCAGTGTTGTTTCATGTCTTACTGGAACTATTTTGCAAAAAAAGTAACTTTTAACACAGAGAAGAAGCTCCCATTTAAAAACTGTTTGCTCAGAAATGATTTTAACTTTGAAGATTTTTGCCCTTATTTGTGGCTTCCGGGTAATGCAAGCTTTTCCTTTTACTGTTTCCTTTCCATTTCATCTTAGGAGGAACAGGTTCAGAGCAGGGCTGGTGGAAACATTATGGGAAAGGACAGCCATACTCACAGGAAGAGACTGTAACACCTAGTTTAAACAGGATTACAATATCAAGACTTTTGGTTCATAAACTGAAGGAAAAGTCAGAGTGGGGATTATGAGTGTGAGCATGGTGTGGGAACCATGCTGAAACCTCCTGGAGCAATAAACAGGTTGTGGCCACACTCTGAGAGGACAATAAAAAGATGGATCTGTGATTGGTTTTGGAAACAGTGGGTGGCAAATGGTTTACCAACTAGCCTTTCTGTCTGGAGCAGCCTTTAGAAATGAAGCACTTTGCCCACAGTTCTGCTCCTCATCAGCAGACCCCAGATGATAAGAGATATTTGACAATTTACACACATACACAACCTTGCAGCATTAATAGTCTATGATTTTATCAATTTACCAAAGCAGTATTTCAAAAGTGCTTAGAAACACCTTCCCTTCTGAACAGTTTTGATACTCTTCAAGACAGATCAACCTCACAAGAATTATGTTGAAAATTGAGAGAGAGAGAATATCTGGTGTTCTGTAAAACAACTCTTCTTAAAAGATAAACAGATGTGGTAAGTAAAAGAATTTATAGATATCAAGGCATCCTTCCAAATGTCAGAGTCTATGGCTCAGTCAATGATCACATTAAAGGAGCATGCAGAGAGGAGCAGGCTGTGACACAGAAGCTAAATGAACCCCCAGCATCAGCATTCACAAAGGAAGAAACAAGACTTTTGTATGCCAGAAACCTTTTAACATGGGGAGTAGGGGAACATTTCTGAAACTGATGTGAGAGTTGCAGAAATCAGAAATCCAAAGATCTCTCTCAGATGTCCTAATAGATGAGGGATTTACTAAATTCCTGAAGAAGAATTCAGGGACTCAGTCCAGACTTTGGTGCCACTGACCGTCGGCCAAACAAAGTGATTGCGAAAGAAGACAGCATGAAGAAGCCAGCAGTTCCCTTACGGGCACAAACCTGAGTGTCATCTAGGCAAAACTGGATTTAGAGTCTAAAAGGTGGATGCAAGGAGGGTAGCTGTCTCCTAATGACCTCTTACAGTAATTTTGCTTTGCTGATAGACCTCATTGGGCATGCCTTTGTTGATTTCAGTAGTCTTAATACATCATTGGAAATAAAATAAAATCCCACAGCTTTCTTTAAAAACAAGGTCGTTCTTGCTGCTGTATATAAGTAGAGGTCAGGAATATAATTAAATTCTTTATAAATTTGTAACAGATGGAGATTGCTGAAGCTATGACTTCTGTGTAGATACTTAGGTTATAATGTATCTTGGCATGAAGATTCTCTCACGGTGATTTTGAGAGCTTTGAGATTTTGAGAGCTTTTCTGTTTGGTTCTCTCTACATAAATACATGATTTGGTCATAAGAAAGTAACACCGCTTTTCAAATTCCAATTTTATAGGCTTAATAAATTCCTTCTTTTGAATATGATTCAGGCAATCAACCCCTTATTTCATACCCTTCTCTCTTTAGAAAATCAAGCAGAAATGTAAATTGCACTGAAAACCCAGGTGGGTTGACAATTAATTTAAATGAGAAACATTGTCTGAAATCTAAAAAAATTAATCAGAATTTAATGTCAAATCTTGAGCAGGCCTGCCTCAAGTGACAGAGCTTAACAGCACCATTTCTGACCAAGCTATTCAGAAGCTCAGTAGTATACATAACAAATTTGAGTTTGGTCTGTACACTTCAATGTCACAATTTTTTCTACTCCTGAGTAGTTAATGAATGTTGTATGGACATATGTGTTTGTTTGTTTGGTTTGTTGGTTTTTTGTTTTTGTTGTGGTTTTTTTTTTTTTTTCTTCCTTCTTTCGGTTGGGTTTTGTGGTTTTGGGGGGTTTTGTTGTTTTAGGGGTTTTTTTTGTTGTTTTTTTTTTTTATTTATTTTTTTTGGAAGGGAAGGTTTTTTGGTGGGGTTTTTTTTTGGTTTTGGATTTTGTTTGGATTTTTTTTTTATATTTTTATTTTTTCAAGAAGTATCTGTCATCCTTCCCAAGTCAAGGCTTTTCCTCCTCTGCAATCAGGACTACCTTCAATTAAGAGAGAGAGAGAGAGAGAGAGAGAGAAGGTACAGTGGGGGGGATGCAGGCATCAGGGCTGGTTCAACTTCTGGCTCTACCACTAGTTTGCTCAGTGATGTCATATTACATATCACAGTGCACCAGTATTCTTATCAGCTACAATGCAGACGATAAAAATAAAAAAAAGTATTACATGTAAAATTGTTAAAGACCTGGTGAAAAAAAATGTTAACAAGCAGGTAAATATGATTTAGGGTCTCTAATGACTATTCATAACTCACTGTTTGAGAACCAATAATATACTAATAACAGATGAAGGTGCAAGACATGATTCATCCTAATGTGCATTTTGGCATTCAATCTTTGGCATTCATAGCACATTTTAAAGAGCATCAGAAGACATGTAAAAGAGAAGCAAGAGAAGCTCAATTGATCTATCATTCAAATGAATCTCACAGTGCTGACACTCTTGCACAAATTATATCAGTTTTGGCTACAGTAAGTATGGCAACGGTTCCATTACTAGGCAAAATTTACAGTGAAGCCATAGATATTTCAGGGGTCACAAGAAAGCCTTTACAGAAACCATACATCAACCATGATTTAGAAAAGCCAAGTAGCTTTAAGATTGAGTCCACTAGTAGAATTCTCAAAGACAATAAGAAAGTGTAACTGCTATATTTTAGAAATTAAATATATTAATTATGCTGTTGAAGCTATTTGGCCTGATATATCAGGACTGACAGTGCTAGAATTGTACTGTAAATGCCTAATCTAGTAAAGTGCCAGAAGCTCTAGTACTCTAGGAATTTCTGAAGCTCAGCTAAAAGACAACAGCTGTCTGACCTGCATAAGTTTCTCAAAACCAGTGAACACACAGTGACACCCTGATGTACCTATAACATGAACAAGTGGAGGTCAGAGGTGGAGACATAGCAACGATCTTAGACTTCATTTAAAATTAATCAGAAATTTAAATGTGGACTGTTTCATCACAGTATCTATTCCCAAGTAATATCACAACTAAAATAATTCCTTACTAGGAATTTTTAAGTACATAAAAGCCAAAAAGCTAATGCAAACAAGTATACAGATATAATTAGGTTTACAATCTCAAACAAGTGTTCAAGAGTAAAACATCAAAAATTCTACAATATTAAAAAAAATACATAACTAGCTATAGCCTAAATAAGCAAAATACAGGTTGTCCCATTTCCACCTGAATATCAAAGGTCTTAAACAACCTAGTCTAAATTCAGTATCGAAACTGCTCTGAGCAGATGGCTTGACAAGAGACCTGGAGTTCTTTCTAGCCTAGATAATTCTGTGCAGTAGGATAGGAAGATAAAGAATTTCTGTCAAAAGTGTTCACAGCAATGGTCTCTCTTATTTTGGGGACAGAACCATAGAATATACTTTGGGACAAATCAAAGGCAACAATACACATTGCATGTGCACAAAAAGGAAAAGTAAACATTTCACTGAAAGGTCTGGTTTCAATTCCATCTTCTTTTCCAGAAGGCTGCTCTAAACTTACAAAACTGCTTCAAATGCTGCTTAAGTACATGTTTTCAGCCCACTAATAACATCTTCAAAATGTGCATTTCCTCATACATATATCAGGCCCCGCCTACACAGTTATTTGGCTGAGTACAGAACAGTATGTCTAATAAATATAATAAAGGTTGTCCACAGACAAACCAAAACAGTTTCACATTGTTAATACATTTTCCTACATTCACTAATTCCTATTTTTAATACAGTTTTTCATCAAAAGATAATGACATGGAAAACTAGAAAGCCTGGAGCCCTTCCAGTGATTGCATCAGGCATTAATTTACTTCTGCTTTTGAGAATGATTTTAATAGCTCTCTAGACTCTTAGCATGAACAAATACAGCATTCAGCAAGGAAGCATAGCTCTCTGCATTCAAAGACAAAAATCACCAAGGTCCTTCTCTGAGTGGATGCCAAAGTTGCCAAATGTTTTTTTGCTTTCCCTGGAAAACAAACTCCAGCAATATTGCCACACTGAATCAGACTGAATTCCCATGTGATTACTGGGAGGTAACTATTTCAAGAGAATGGAAAGGAACACTAAAAACCTCCAAGCTCTAGACTCCAACCACTATGAGTTAATGAACATTTCTACAGGCACTTGTCACTCAGGAAAGCACGCCATTACAGCCAATACAGACTTGTATTTCCTAGTCTGCACTGCAGTAATCTCTGAGGGGTTCTCAGATATTTTGTGAGGGCAACACTGAAAGGTGTAGGCCTCAAACACCCCGGAATGCTGTAATTTCATTATCACAAGAAACAGCACTCGGAATCTCTTCTCTACAGCATGAAATTTCAGGCTGTTCAAAGACAGTAAATACCCCTGGGTCACATACATAATCATCATCTGGATCTAGCACATGAGCACTCAAATCCTTGATTGCCATATTTCACGCAACTTGAAGCTGGTAAACCATCAGCATTCAACAGCTGGCAGAATTATGTAAGTCTCAGGGTAGCTAAACATAGACTACTAGGCACACAAGTAATATTTCATTAAGGATCTATCATTCAACATTATGACAAACTTTGGCCACAGCCACTAATTCCACTGGCACTCTGCTGCTCTGATTCCACAGAGCCCTTGATTAATCTGCTTTGTCACTCATGAAAGGATGGGAAGAAAGTAGCATGCTAAAAATAATTAATTTACCACACTACAAAATAATAAGTAACAAAAATTAGGTGATTTTGATTTCAGACAATGAGATCTTTTTGAGCGAAGTCATCAGAAAGCCATTAAAGCAATGAAGAAATGGAAAACTAGATCTCTATTGCTGCATAGACCATCTGGACCGTAGGTATGGTTGGAGTTTCAGGATTGCACTGCTATAAAAACTCCATTTGGAAGCTGGGCCCGTGCCCTCATTGCATGAAATAATAAGACGGAATATAATTCTTCAGAACTCAAACCAGAACAGAAACTATCTTCAAGACAGCATCAGTGGATCACTAACAAAATCAAGGTTACTCTTCCCTGCTATCCAACCAGAAGAAAGAGGGAAATTACAAGGAGCTTATTCCATGTGAGTATTTTATCCTTCCGTGCAAACAGGGGTGCAGAGACTAAGTAATAACATACAGTTGCAAGGTCTTTTTGTTTTATTCAGAAAGAGAGATTGAAACATTTGGACAAAATATAACAGCTATAAATTCTGCTTCAGATGCTGACTATATCAGCAGAGATACTGAAATTCAAATTGTCACTCAAAGCAGCACAGTAGCAAATGCAGAAGAAAACACTTGCAAACATAAGAGGAAAGAATGAAAATAACTCTTCAGTACTAAAAGAAATTTTTAGAAAATGAAAGAACAGTGGAATAATAATAATAATAAAAAAGGTGAAATTTCCACAGAAACACAAAAAAATGCTCCTACAGCATATCTTAAGGGCCGCTTAAAGCCTGCATTTCTTCTGAATGAAACCCTAAAACCATATTTCAGTTGATTTCATTCTATTAAAAGTTATATTAATGGTTTCATGCTGTGTTAAGTGACCCTCTACAAGAAAAATGTTAGCAACCATAGCTTATAACCTATGTTTAAAATTAACCAGAGACATTTAGTTAAGTTTCTGGCTGGCTTTCCCCATGTTTACTGAAACTCAATAATTAGTATCAACTATTGTTCAGGAGTTACATGATAGATAAAAGTCACAAATTCCTAGCTTTGAGAATTTATTAAGAAACCTCAGCTAATTCAATGCAGAAGGAAAACTGAGATTACACTGAGAGAAAAGGAAGATTACAGCTGTTTTCTTCTATGTCTAAAGGGCATATCATCATAAGCAAATTGTGAAGATAGATACAGAAGGGATATATGACACAACTGAGTATTTTTCAAATGTATGATAGAATTTATACCTTTAAACAAGGCAAATCCTTCAATAGAAAAAAAGAGATTACTTAAATTCAAAGATTCAATCAAAAGAGCTATGAAATATTGGAGAAAAATGTGGACCTGAGTTAATCACAGCATTTTGTGATTCAAGTATGTTGAAGAAAAGCGTTATAAAATGGAAAAGGCCTCCTAAGAGAAAATAAACAAAAAAACCCAACTGAAACGATTTTAAAAGATTTAAAAGTTAACACTTTAAAAGTTAACAAGATGGCATACCAGGAGTATGCACCTAACCTTTAGCCTCCATCTGAGAGAAATGTGACAAATATTTGGTACTACCAAAAGAAAAGGATTACTATTTCCCACAGCTACATGGACAATATTGGATTGGTAATAACTCCAGCAGAACCTTGAATGCTTTACTTCATCCCACATCAACTTCACCTTTCTTGGATATCTTATTTGCAGGGATGCCAGATCTATAACCTGTAACTGAGGGATCTCAAGATTTTCTTCCCAGACTTCATAAAATAAATATTCTTACTCTTGCCTAGGAACCAGTAATGGACTTCAGTCCACAATTAGTGGTCTTAAAGGAGCAGGCAGAATTTATGCACCTGATCTGCTTGTCTGTAAATTGGGAACTTAGTTTTAAAAAACCAAACCAAAACAAAGAAGTCCAAAACAAACAAAACCCCAAACAAACCACAAACTTCTCTCTGCTTTTGACAAACACTAGGTACTATAACATAGAGGAGAAAGGCACGTATCATAATTGATCCAAAGCTATGTTACAAAACAAGTCTTCCATCTAAGAACACACCACAGCAATTGTTCAGTATTGTCAGTCATTTCTAATTTTGCCCCTAAAAGTTAAATACTGGGTATATAAATAATTTTATTTACTTTAAGGACTTTAGAGATCACCTAGTTCCAGCCCCCCTGCCATGGGCAAGGACATCTTTCACTAAACCAGGTTGCTCAAATTCCCATCCAACCCAGCCTTGAACACTGCCAGGGATAAGCAGCCACAACTTCTCTAGCCAACCTGTGCCAGTGTCTCACTGCCCTCGTGGTAAAGAATTTCTTCCTAATATCTAATCTAAATCTCTCCAATGACAGCTTAAAGCCATTCCCCCTCATTCTGTCACATACCTTTCTAAAAAAATCCCTCTCCAGATTTCTTGTAGGCCCCATTTAAGTATTGGAACACTGCTATAAGGTCTCCTCAGAGCCTTCTTTTCCCCAGGATGAATAAAACCACATCTCAAAGTCTGTCTTCACAGAACAGGTGCTCCCGCCCTCTGATCATCCTCAGTGTCTGATTCTTCTTCCCTGATATCGTTATTACATACATATGTTTCAAGAAAGTGGTGGTTTTCTGTTTCTATAAAATGAGTGAGCCTTCAATATTGTTGGGTGAAATTAATTTACATATAAAATGTGAGCAGTACTGGTATAGAGGAACTGACTTTCCCTTCCAGAATTTGCAGAACAAGTATTACATATTCAGAAGTTTATTTTCATGAAAATGGACTGATCTGACACTATTAGTGCTTTTCACACTGAACTGCCAAATGCTACAAAATCTTGGGCTAAGTTTCATTCACCATGATCTGGAGTCTACCATAAGAGACTAAAACCGTAACAAATTAAAAATATTAACAGAAGAATCTTAATTCCATTGAAGTCAATGTTCCTATTAATTCTGATGCAAATTTGGGCAAGATTATTAACATAGTATTTGGAAGGTTTTTATTTTTTATTTAACAGCCCTTTGATTTAATACATTTCCGCTCAATAAAATCAGTTGCTTCTTCCTTTAAGAACCATATCAGCTGTCCAATAAAGTTAAAAGACAAGGCAGACACCAATATTGAGGATTTGTGGATTGCTGTGTACATACCACCTTTCATCATTCCCACTTCATAGCATTTTCTTAGTCGGCAAGCCTGGCAACTCTTTCTTCTGTTCTTGTCGATGGTGCACTGATTAGTAGCAGGACACATGTAGTCATTGTGCCCTGTAAAACCAGAAGGAAAGTAAGGACGCAGTTATACACAGACACAGCAAAACTCCCTATAACACCCTCTTACTTTTTATTGAGTATTTAGTACAGCATCCGACATCTCAGGAAGAAGTTAGGTTTATCATCACAGTCTATCATAACAGTACTGGTATGGACAATGAAAATAACATCTATGCACAATACATTGAATCAAAAATTCTTTAAAAGTACTATCAAAAGCACAAATTACACCTTTGTAGGCAATTAAAATAATGAACAGTTAAAGCAGTCAGATAAGAGGATAATTTAATATAAACAAATCCCTTGACTTCTTTCAGCTTTGATTGAGAAATACAATGCCATCTGGTCCATGTGTCTGTGTTGATGTTTAACCAATAGACTGCACAAAATGTTAGGCATTTATAGAATTAAAAAGGCCTATGCACAGAGCATTTTTGATATCTACTACAATCTAGGGCAATTAAGAAACAAACAACTGCAACATTAGATAGAAGCAACAACCAGTAATCAATTTTACTTCAGTCTCTATTTCCCAATTGCATGTCTACTGATACATGCAAAAGCCGTTTGTCACAACAAATTCTTAAACTTTCACATGCTGCAACCAAGTTTGGTGCTGATACCTCTGCCTTCAGAGCTCCATTTTCTCATTATTACCCTTTACATCTCAATTCTCATTACAAACATTTTCAGCATACTATAAATTGTTACTGCTCACAAGCCTCTATTCCAATTTTCTCTTGCAAAACGTATGCTTCAATCTGCCATAAAATTCTTTTCCAACCATAGACAAAGTTTAGCAAGGACAAAAAAGACTATTCAAAATTATATTATTGTTGCTCTGCATTCACCTAAATACAGCTAATTTACAGCACACAACAAAATAATTCTACTGCAGAACTGTTTGTTCCTTCTTTCAGTTCAAGGAATCGATTTGGGGTCGAGTAGGGTTGAGGTTTGACAGAGGCCTTGGTCTCATCAAATCACCTATCCTTGACTAGAAATTAGAAAATAGAGTAAAAATTACTATCAGATTATGCCAGGAACATCTGCTCTCTAATGCTACATAACTGGGATCCAATCAAAACAAGCAGCCAAACTTTGAACTTGTTAATATAGTGACGGCTGACTACACGCTGTCTCAAATAGACAGAATTATTATTTTTTAGCTCTACACAACAGAACAGTAAAATAGTGGATAAATGCGAATTCACAGGCTTTGCTCCAGGACTGAGGTAAAAAGGTGGAACAGAAACACTACCTCAGCTGCAGCGTGAAAGACCATTTTAATTTTCAGCTACTCTGGTAGGACACAGACTGTTTTATGGCTGATTTAAAACATTCCACATCTAAGGGAAAAGAGGAGAAAAAAAAAAAAAAAAAAAGAAAAAAGAGTCAAAAATAAACCAGCCTCAACCATGCAAAAATGCAGTATCTACAGGCTGTCGTGGTTTAAGCCCAGCTGGTAACTCAGGACACAAGGGAAAAGGGAAAGCTATGTTTAAAGAAAATGCACTTTTATTAGATCACACTAAACAGCAGCAAAAGATTGTAGCAGCTGACCTGAATCGCCAGCCTTGTTTTATAAACCAAGTTCTGAAATAGCATGAAAGAAAGACAGAAAACTTTAATTGCTCTTTTTAAAAAAAACAGCTTTCAGAGAGTACCTTATCTTCTTCCTAATGAAGTTAAAAGGCAAATTCACAAGGGGAACTAGTGCAGGCTCTGAATTCACAAATAGTTGAGAACACCATCTAGCTCTCTATAAAATAAGCAGTTAAATGTTCCCACTTAGGTCAAAGCTGGACACATGTTTATGACCTTTGCTGAGTGGCTGATGTTCACAAGGCTCAACTCTCAAAAAAATAAAAGTGGCAGTATGCAAAAACCAAACTTCAAGTAGAATCAGTATCAGCAGGGTAGCCACCCATTTTCACAGTGCTTATCCTTTCAGAGAAAAGGATAACATTTCAGAGATATCCTTTGACAGAAAGGATAACCTTTCCTTCTCTCTGAACCTAGATTTCGTTGTACAGACTGTAAGCATTTGGGAATAGGCATTTGGTTTGTATAATAGTACAGAACCTAATCCTATTTGTGACAGAGCTCCATTCCACATTGAAATTATCATGATTCATATTTTTTTTTTTACACTGAAAAGTTTTATCTTAAATATTTAAAGGTTAGCATAATTAGTCTGTTTCATGCATATAACCTGCACCTTAGACTACCCACTCTTCTTTTAAAGTGCTTGACAGACTTCACAGAATAAAACTTGTAAAATTTTGAATGCAAAAAAGTAAGATCTATGCGTGAGGGGCATGCTTCTTCAGATTATGATTGCCATAGTAACGTCATTGGTTAGAGTTCATATTTGTTGTAAATCTAGGAAGAAGATAATGCAATTAATATTTCTCATAAGAATTAAGTAATAGGTAACACACAAAACCAAGATTTAAGGTGAAATACTGTGACTCAATATCTTTATTGTTAAGTGAATTGTCTTCTAACTGTTCTGCCTTGTAATTTATCCTTAAAGCTCATCCCTCTGCAAAGTTGATTGTGAACAATCTGACTTACTACAAGGGATTTCTCACTGGCGAGAATCATCAAGGTAGGACATACCAACAGGCACCCAGCCGCCCTGCATTTCATTTCACAGTATCCAAAGAGTAATATATGCTAGAAGAGAGGTTAATTAAGCCAATTGGGTAGTTGGCATCACAGGAATACCAAGAGTAAGAAATGTCTTTAGTCATCACTGACAGTGGTAAAGGGAAGCACATGCCCTTGGACTCTTACTTTTTTTGCTTTGTCTTACTGTTTTATTTTGTTAAATAAATTATTGGATAACCTGCACAAAATTAAAAGTAGTGACTCCAATAGAGTAGAGCTCCTAATTTCAACCTCCCCCATTTGTATGACTTACATTGCCATGACCTATAAAAGGAACAGTTAAAGGGAGCTAACAGAGGAATCCAAGGAGGGGTGGTCTTTTTCTCATGATCTGTTACATACATATTTTAAAACAGTAAAACTAACATTAGTATTTTTATGACACTTTATTATATGGTAAGGGTGTGAAGATCAGGCTCTTTTCTCAAAGCATTAATTTTAGATGTGACAATCTGTATGATAACAACCAGCAGTGGAGGGGGGAAGGATGAGAAAGCAAAGTGTCAACAAGAAGATAAAGGCTGATATTGGGATCATTCTGAATTTATTCTAACCCAGTCTGTTGTAATCAGAGCTGTTTCTTACTGCACATGCAGTCTGACTTTTGTCACCATGAGTCATATGGCTAATATTTATGGTCAGAAACTCATTGCTGTCTAAGGGCTCTCAGGCTAGCTGTGGTATATGCAACAGCAGCGAATGTTTGAATCATAGTGGGCAGATGACTTATCTGTGAGGGCTTCAGGCAGCAAAACATTCCATATTTCTTTAAAGTTAAGTGTTACTACATCCAGCAGAACATTTAAGCATCTGTGTACTTTTAGCAAGTAGTTGCAACTCAGTACACATGGTTAAACTACGTACTTGAGTGTTTAACTGAATTCAGCTTTGAAAAGCTGAGTTCATTTGTCCTTGACCAACAAGGATAAAAATTGGGGTCGTATTAGTATACCAACAGCAATTAACATAAAACAGAATTTTTTTTTCTTAAATGTGTAAACATATTCCAGTACCATCAGGGTTAGCCCGAGAGAACGATCAGATTCAGCAGTACAAAAGTTGTTCAGCAAACATGAACAGAAACAAACAAAAAAACCAACATGTTGGCATGGCAGCTTAGGAATCCTTAATGACAATTCTACAAAGCCAATAAAGGAACATTTTTGTCAGGTGAATTTTGCATGACACATACCGATGAAGGTGAATTGACTTATCATATGTTTCAAAGCCAGTAATAGTTATCCTTATATTAATACATGCTTTTCCTTTAATTATTCTTTTATTTTCAATACTCATGCCACACAAATTTAACTATTCTTCATCTGTCTAAGGCATCTGCCGCATTAGCCATTACCCATGAGTGTAGACTTTATCCACACCTTAAGATGCCAAGCAAATGATGAGTGGAAAGACTTCAGACAAAGAACAAAACCTTGGAAAGAAGAGCCTCAACAGTTTTTTTTTTAAAAAAAAAAAAAAAAAAAAAAGGCGTCTGGACATTGCATATGCCAGCCCAATATGATCAAATGGTGAATTCAAAGTTCAAGTATCCAAGTAAAACTCACTTACTGATTCTAAAATCTCAATTTTCCTAACAGGTTTCATGGTAGAACAGAAGGTTATGTCTAAGCCCCTTATAAGCACAGATGTTCAAATTCATAGCCTAGTTACCCTCACACAAGGTCTTTGTATTTGGAACTTTGGCTCTCTTAGCAACTACCCAGCACTGCTGAAAAGATTAATAATTTTCTGGTTTTAAACTATGAAGACATTACTACATGTGATAACAAGGAAAAAGGTCCAGAGGATTATAAAGTATGCTTCATTTGCATGCAGTAAGGAAGTCCTCATTCTACACATACTTTGGAGATAAAGATCATACAACCATTAGAGAATGAGAAAGAAGGAAAGGTTAAAATCTATATGCCCTGTATTATGCCCTTGAGCTGTGTCATGTAGCTCTCACACTGAGTGTTCAGCTTCTAGCATAATTTTCTTGACTTCACATATCTATGGCACTGTTCACATGAGCAGTTAATTCAAGCCAAATTATTATGATAACGCCCTTTCCTTAAACCTTTTCATATACTGTTTCAGCTGACAGGAAAAATGGAGACAGAAGAATGAGAATGGGCATTGCTGCCATCTCACCAGTTCAGTAATACATGAACATATACATTGAGAAAGGGTTATATATAGAAAGTAAAACATTATTTAAGTTTATAAATATAAAATTGTTTTGTCCACTTGCAGATAATTTCAAAGGTTTCATTACTGACCTTTGTCCTAAAATTTCAATTAGTGTTTCGTCTGCTATTTCAGGATTATGATACCATGTTCTACCCCAACTCCATTCCCATCTTTTGAGTTTTAGACAAGGTAGCAAAACAGGAAGCATATTTTTTCCTCATGACAAATACATAATGATGCCAATCCAGATCCCTGTCTCTACAAAATCTGGCAAGTGTGTGACATCCAGTTTCTGTTTCCCAATCTGATATATAACAATTGTTTTAAATCCTTGGCACATGATTAGACCAAGAGCTGTGTTAAAGGAAAAAAACTCCCACAGTATATTACTCACAACCATCTTAATATGATCTCTCCAGAGATAAAAAGCATTTCCAGAGAGCTGTAGGCAAGCCATGGCTACCTTATTCCCATAGATTTTGAATGAAATCTCTTGTATTGTTAGCCTCTTAGTTTATTTGAGCTAAAATGGGAATGGGTGGAATTTTATTACTGAAAACTCGTAGAGCTAATATAAAGAGGCCAGAAAGTTTAAAATATTGCAAATTACTCTTGTGCACTTAAAATTCAATCGTTAGCAACGAGAAAATTAAGATAATTTTATTTTTCTTCCAGGTATAACTTCAGGTTTTGGATTGTGATGAGACCTACTGAATAAATTTAGCTAGTCTTATTTCATATGTATATCTTTGGTACCCGAGTCTTTCCAGGTATCATAAACCTTGCAAGAAGCTACAATATATCCACACAGTATCCTTTTAAAGGAAGTGCTGGTATCTGTATTTTATTGAAAGGGGAATGGAGAGGACAGGATTCTCACTGCACAGACAGTGCAGTGGACACGGTCATTTCTAAACATAGTGAGTTTTCTGCATTGACATCTGTGAAACTGAAACTGTGGTACAGTCACCTCCCAGTTTGCTTAATTTATATACTGATCTTTAATATCAGTATTTTGACAAAAAGCCTCTTTTCTGCCTATGCAAAACCTTTTCAGGCAATGAAAAACCTATTTATTCCCTTCTTTCATTTACTGATGCATATCTATGCTCCTTGGTTTGCCTATTTATACCCTAACATGATCTTTACATAAGGTTCATTGTGCTTTATATAAGGTTCATCCATTTTATAATCAGAAGGGTCAAAAAAGATATCTTAGTCTGTTTTCCTGCATATTTTCTATCACATTTTAGAGTGGGGAGTAACTTACTTGTATCAAAGGCAGCCCAACTATGTCAACAATTTCTGACTAAATTAAAATATTTGAGAAAAATACATAACCTTATTCAAAGGATTCAGACAAGATATTCACTACATCTGTTACTAAACTCTTAAGTGTTACCAGCACTGAATTGTCATGCTACGTCTTTTACAATTGCTCTGAACTAGTACACATACTTCAATATATTTTGCTAATAATCTCCTTTTAGAAATAAATCATGTCAAAGATTACTTCATGTACTTCTAGTACATTTATCACTTTAACAATCTGACACAGCTCTCTAGTTTGATTTCTGCCTTTCAAACACAACTGCAAAGGACAACTTAACCTACAAAAAGCCTGGAAGTTTGTGGGAGTGGAACTTAACAGAGGCGGTTTAAATCAATATACTCACCTGAGCTAAATGAGGTTACAAAAGCATATTTATTTCACTTTACATTTTCTAAAACCAAGTGGAACAGTTAAGCATTTTCCTGCTGGACAAACAAACATGTTCTCTCATAATTTATAAAAAGCTTCTTTTTTTCCTTCTTTTTTCTGTGTGAATATTTTGAAGTGTTGCTGGGCTCAGAATATCACAAGCTGGGAATATCACAAGTTTCCAAATGAAATACTCATTAAGTACTTGTTACACAAAATACAATTTTCAGGAGGGTTTTGCTGGTTGATCTGGTGATGAGGTGCTATGAAGTAATACCCAGTCATTGAGGCACAATAGCAGAGGCAGCAGTGAGATCTAAGGCCCTTCCAAAAGCCAGCAGCTCTCCTGAGAGAGGCTGACACTGCTCAGGCATTGAGAGGAGCAAGCATGAGAGATTTAAATGGTCATAGGAAGTGTGAGCAACCATGAGTGCTGCACAGCTGTTGGCACCAACAATCAGCTCCAGGTAACAATCAGTGCCAAGTAACAATCAGTGCTTATTCTCTACTTTCCAGTACAGTGTGTTGCCCAACTTGAGAGAGGCTTTCAGCATTGCTTGGGGTGACATTTCATATGTCAGCTAGGAATATATGGCTTAGATGATTTCAGAAAACCAGTCTCAGGAACAACTATCAGAGTTCACTGTTACCATGGAAGCTGATATTGAATGAGGCTCCATAGTGTCTGCCCTGGATCCAGTCCTATACAGTATTTTCCTCATTGATGCGAAATGAACTGGAGTATTTATTTAATTAAATGTTATTAATTTGTAGATGACATTTATATGAGTTAGAAGAACAGAGAAAAGACCAGACTACTCAGATAGTTAGAGAGAAATAAATCTGAAATAAATAGCGGAAGTCTACAGGATAAGAATCCTAAATGATTTGGCAAACTGGAGATAGCATATGGGGAAAAAAATAGCACAAAAATAAGGACCAGTATAAATCACTGTATTAAAACTGGAATAATCAGATGCACAAAGCAACATGGGAAAGTAGTGTTTTCTTCTCTAGAAAATATGCTTAAGTTTACTTTGCATCACAGGCTGATTATGAGTGAACAGTGTCATGGTTTTGTAAATAAGGCAAACATTATAGTATAATAGATGCAGACAACTACCACTGACTGGGCTTGTATGGTAATACTATTGCTCTGTTCAGTACTCATAAAACAGCATTTAGAAGTAAATAAAGATAAAAACAAAACCAAAACCAGGACAAAGTATAGAATCTCCAAAGTACAGCAACTAGAAGATTAGAACTCTAGAAAACAAAATTTAAGAAAAAAGGTTGAATAAACTGTGTTTCTTCAGGTTAGGTAAGCCAGAATAACTTATTTTTTAAAGTATATATCAATCTTCCATGCTTTAAAGACTGTTGCGGATGGAAAGAGAACAATTTGTTTTCTGTGCCACAATAGGAAAATAAGTGATGATCTTAACCCATAGCAAGGAAGATTGAGATTTCATAATAGCCTTCAAGGATAAGGAAAACAAAACATTGGATCAGGCTACTGGTTTTCAAGATGCAGTTCGATAAACATAAGTGAGGAATAGGCAACAGTTAGTCCTATCACAGGACAGAAAGATGGACTACTGCTCAAGGCGCACTGCAGCCGTAAGTTTATTTAGCCTGAATTTGCTTAGACCGTGAAAAATAAAACAGCATCTTGGATGCTAACATCTTAAGTCACTGCCACACCCAGGCTGAACACAGTACTTGAAATTCACTGGAAAAGTACCACACTCAAAATTGCTTTACTAGAAAAAGAGAGGTATTGACTCTTGCTTTTCAATAAAACCCAAGTTTCTGAAACAAGGTCACCATCAATTAGAGTACTGACATTAAAAATACACATTAGAGGACAAAGATAAGAGCATGTGTTTAACTCCAGGAATTCTAGAGAAAAACTACTAAACCACAAAAATAAACCAAAAGAAGTTTCAGAAGAACCTGTCTGAACACAGACTGTTAGAGCAGCCCAATTATAGCTAAACGCTGGTGGACTTCCCACACAGATTTTCTAGCCTTTGAACTTCCTGCAGCCACCTAACCTTTCAAACTGGAACCATGTGTTTTCCACCCTGAGACTAGATATTGGTCTGCACCACCGTGTTTATTGGCTATGATGTCCTCTGTTAGTCTCACTTCAGTTCATGTTTTGTAATTTTGATATTTCTGCTGACAACTCATAGAATCAGTGTACAAACGGTCTTATTAGGGAGTTTCTGTCTTCTTGGCTTCAGGATCTGTGCAGTATTTGCAGCTGTTATCAAAGAGATCACAAAAATACCATGAAAGCAGAAGATAGTAATGGAAAGTTAAAGGGAAGATCTCAGAAACCTCCTAAATTGACCATATGGAATTGCTGCACTGCAGCATTACCTAAACACCCACTTATTAGGTGTTAAAGTCTCACTAAATCAGATGAAAATTCATACATATTACCGCTACTGCTAGCATTAAAGTTGAACTACATACTTTTGACAAAGTACAGCTCTATCATTGTGAAGTTAAAACAATTGAAAACACTCAAAATCTACTGCCAAAACTCACCAACTTGGTGATCAGACAAAGGCACAGCTGTTAGATAAAGTCCATGTTCAAGCTACAAAACTAAAATAATTCCCTGCTTCAGGAATTCCTGCACTTTGGAGACTGCTATATCTCTGTGATCAGCACACTAGTTGCAGGTCTCTGGAATACTTCAGCGTGCCTATTCATCCATTCTCATATGCCAACCTGTTCTTTTTGGACTGGTACTGCCTCCCATCATGCAGTAATTCTTAACTGAATATTTGTGAAATATATCAGATATTTGCTAAGCATACAGCTGTGAGAAAAGGCAGAGAAGATACACCTGGAAAACATCAGAAGGGCATATGAAGGAGGCAGGGAAGTAGATCTGTAAAATACTTCAGCAATTTTGAGATCAAGATACCCTCCAGTGTAAAGCATTACCACTCATTTGTTCTGAATCCCTTGTGACCCCACTGGGGGTTCTTAGCTCCACATATGCAGGCATTTGTTGGATGCTTGTCAGAGATGGTACGAGTAATTCCTGCCTGTCCTGTACCCTTTGGTGCCTATCCAAGAAACAAGAGAATTGGAAGGATGAAGTAAAAATGTGTGAGTCACAAGCGGATTTTTAATTTGTAAATGGCATTTTTAAGGCTGGTATTGAAACACTTCATCCAACCCTTACATCCAAATTTTTAAGATGCTATTACAGGTGTGTGGGGGAATCACAAAAAGCCAAAAATAAAGGATTCAGAAGACAGAAAGATATACAGCAGGAGATGATAGAAACATTTTAGTTCACTTATGGTACCAAGGTGATGTGACAGTAACAATTTAACTTACAAGAACTTCCCAGAGGAGAGAGATACTACATGCTAAGACTAGTTTTTTAGCACTACATAAAAGCCAAAGTAATTCAAATTATAAATGTAATTTTTAGCAGATGCAACAAAAAAATCATAAAAATAAGCAATCGTAAGAAAGCTTTTGAGCCCACAGATAAAGGCAGGACATCCTCTAAAATATTTACCTCCAAGAATTTAGTGGGCTTTGTACACAGATAGCATACAAAGCTCATATTGAAAGAAGACCAGCCTTGATGACCTAATGGACCTACTTGGTCTTAAAATCCATAAATACTTTAGTTGAGAACTACAGTGTGCTGTGATGTGACTGCTTGCTATGCTTCTGGATTCAAGTCAGTTGACCAAGTACACTCTTGAAGGCTACATATGCCGTACAAAGAATAAAGCACCCTTCTATCACCAAGCAACACAGTGTTCTTGGTTTTCTCCCATGAAACATTATACACTAATATCAGTCTGCACAAAGTTTTCTCAAAACAAGGTCCCAAATCACTTTTGGGACACAAACTAACAAAATAGACTGACACAGGCAGCTTCAGGAGGCAGCTGAGCTATTCCGTCAACCATCTGTTGCCTAAACTAAACTGAGCAATTACACGTATTGAAAGACAGTTACTAATCCAGGTTGCCTTTTAAGCTTTAACCATTTGACAGCAAAGAGAAACAACTTTGCATTTAAAATTCACAAAATATTTCCAGAGCCATCCCAGCTCCCCTAGATGAAAATGAAGCTACTCATCTCTGTGTCAGGTAAGGTCCAATGTAGATCTGAGTTTTCCCAAAATTTAAGTATACACTTATGCAAATAAACAGAGATACCTTCACTGACAAGAACAGATACATAGGAAGGAAATGGATTACCCCCTACAGCTTGTTCATTCTTCATGTCTGTACCCACTTTTCTCTGTGGTTCCATTAAGGACCATACAGAATGTTTGACTACAGTCAACTTAGAACATCAAACTTCATTATAGCAATCCTGTTATAAAATCTTTGATGAGAAGTATAACAATGATCAATCACCTCATACTATCTATGTATTGTAAAATACAGGACAGCAAAGCACGAAAGTGGGGTTACCTTGCATTCAAAGAAAGGCACGTTATAAAGAGGAATAAAAATCTTTGCTGAAAGCATTCTGTGTTAGTTTTGTTTATATGAGCAAGTTTTGTGCATCTCAGTACAGTTTAATCATATTATTCCCAGGAAATTTTTGATCCTTTTTTAGAAACGCATATCATATATATAATGCAGATACAATAATATTTAGTTCACATATTCTTCTACATATACATCTACACATTAGTAGTATTCATTCCTAGGTATCTGATCACAGCCTATTTAGGATTTTTACTGTCTACAAGGCAAATGGGATGCTCTCTCGTGTATTTTCAATCTAAAAATACTGTCATTTTCATAAATTGGGCACATGTCCAACAAGAACATGTAACTGCTGAGGTAGAAATTACTTCCAGATCCAGTGGAAAGTCCCGAAACTCCCTTAACTCATCAAGACTGTATGTCTATGACTTCAAAAGTCCTTTAGAGGACTTCTCATACCATCTGTGATCAAGTAACCACATTTCTCTCATGAATACTCACATTCTTGAATTACTTTCTTGATATTAGTGGATGCAATTTTTTATGATAGCTGTTAACCACAAAAAGCAGCAGATCAACTGGAGAAAGCATAGAGGAGTTTAATAAGCAAGATCAGAAGTCTACAAAGAAGTGCATTTGTTTAGTCTAAAAAAAGAGAAGACTGAGGAAAGACATGATAACAGCCTTCAACTATGTGAAAGGTTGTTGTAATAAGCCTTCTTCATGCCCATAAGGGACAGCACAAGAAACAATGTTATTAAATTAGAGCAAATATTATTTAAAGATCAAGAAAGACATTTTATGTGACACTGGAAATTTAAGATCTATATTTTTAAAGCTTACCTACTTCAAAATTACATCAAACTTATGATTATAGCAAGAATTAAATTTAGTAATTAGCATGTACTGTAGCACAAATAGATAACATTGTCAGGACCACAGCATTTGTCCCCATGAAGACTAGGGTAAAACCATCTAAGTGCTAGCAGCAAAACTGTGGAATTCAATGAAAAGGTCAGATTAATTTCTTCTTTCATAATAGAAGCTGAAGATCTGTGCTGTACAACTACTTAATAACTCTTAATATTTCTTATGAATATTTCAATCTTCACTTTGTTGCTGACTCAGTTCAGTTTAAGTAGAGGGACAGAATTTTAAAATTCTAACAATAACTCTGATATAGTCAGGGAAAGTTAAAATGTAAAATGATTAAAAACATTCCATAAGGGAGCTACTCTACCCATCTCACAAGTGTAAGTAAATCATCCTGATGTTAAGACAAAAGCATATCACACTTTATTATTTCAGTGTTGCTTAATATTGACCTCTGTCTGCAACCACTCTCTGTTCTAAAGTCATTTTAATGAGTTTGAAAAAGCAGAAATATAAGTAACTGTTAGCTAATCACTGACATGGAAATAATTAATGTCTACACCACAGCCAATCTTTCATTTTATTTTATTTTTTTTTAAGGTGGGGAAAAGTCTGAGTTGAATGCTGGAAGTCTTATTTGAGTTACTTCAGTTGTAGCCATGCAACAAAACAGGCAATAATCACACCTGCTAAGAGGTAAACCTGTTCCTCATTATGTTCACTTCAAAAAAGAAAACAGGAATTTTTGTGCCCACATATCACATTGAGATTCAAAAAAAAAAAAAAAACCTTGTAGAAACCTAACAAAAGCATACCACTTTACCAGTTTTCTGTTTGGAAAGGAAGAAACCTGTTTTATTTTCTTCTCCAAAATAAGACTTAGATACCAAACAATGCCCATATCTTCAGCAGAATCATATTTACTTCTTACTCAGTTTAGGGAGTGTTGAATAAAACTGAAAAGTATTAATTCTACAGAGCGACAGGCATTTAAATCAAGAATTATCTCAGTCATGGTAATTAACACTGTTTCTGTCAGATGACCTTTACTCCCCTGGACACCTTGCACAGTATACTTTTAGCCATAACAAGAGTGTGAACTAAACCACTCTGTGTATAGTTCAAAGCCCTGCTTTGCTGACAGATACAAATACTGTTTCACCAAGGAAACATTCTTTTTCAATATTGGTTCTCAAAAGACATCTCATATCTTCAAGGAGATTTAGATTGAACCATCCTGCTAATGGAGAAATGAATTAAGACCTATAAATCAATCAACATGAAATAATCTTCACCTGAGAGGCAATTCTCAAAAAAAAGAAATTGTTCTGGATTAGAACTTAATCTCAGAAAAGAGACATAGCCTGAAAGAGCGGTCATCTTTTCTAGTACAGATTTTTAAATTAAATTTCTCATTGGCTCCATGGCCAGGCATACCTAAGCCAAATAGAACACAGAGAATCTTTTCTTTCCCTCATGAATCTTGGACTAAGTAACAATGGATTATATACCTGCTAGAAGCATTCACCTAATACAGAGCTAAAAATACATAGGAAAGCACAGTAGCTGCTACTAAAAAAACAGTAAATGTCATTGTTGTTGGCTCAGGCTGCAATCTCGGGTAGCTTCACACTTTCCTCAAGAGTAAAGGTGATTCACTTGAACAGTTTATTACCTTGAATACTCCTTTTGAAAAAAGCTTTGCAGCCCTCACAAGACCAGACCCCATAATGGTAGCCTGAAGCATAGTCGTTGCAGACAGCACAGTACCGGGTCTCCTTGGTGGATTCCATGGACAGGCTCCCTTTCTCGTTGGTAGTGGGCACCCTCTCCCGCATGTTGTGGCGCCTGTTATCAGAGGTTGGCCTGTTAATAGCAAAAAACCAAGCATAATTCTTTCAGTGAGCTTCAGTCTCATCCACTCCTGCAGATTGTAAGAGCAGATCTAGGTTTGAAACAATAGATGGACAAAAAAAAAACAATCTTTCATCACCCTCTGAGCTGTTCTAGTTGGAATGGTGTAGAACAAGTAAGGTACAGGGGAGTTTCTCACCAATCAACCTCATGTTATTAGGCTTTCTACTTTAGAAAATTAAAAAGCTATTTGATAAATTATCAATTTTCTCAAGACATTATGAACACAAAAAAAAAGAAAAAAATCAGCATTTATTTGTGTACTTCTGTCTGAAGCATCTGGCATGACTGCAGTACCAGTAGGTAGTTTGAGAATCTGAAGCAAAAATCACTTAATATTGCACCCAAATTTGCAAGTCACTTGAATTATTAACCAGGCTATTTTCAAGTATTATTGCTTAATTAGAGACGTAAACTTTCCTTCATTGTCAAAGATATAATACTGCATAAAACAGTCCCTAATCTCCTTACAATATCTCTTTAATTAAAATTAAAATGTGGTTTTAGCGCAAGAAAACCCAGAAGGTATTAAAAATTGTTCCTGAGGAATTTTTGCTCTAGTAATGTACATGTTATTAAACACTAGAAATGCACGTGACAGAGTACAGTATGCTGCTGAAAACCAGATACATCTATAGGTAAGTGGCAATGAACCCACATCTAGTGAATCTGGTAAGAGGTTATTATGAATACTGCTCCAGGTATGGTAAACAATATTCAAAAAGATGAGAGGATGTGAAGTTACCAAGGGAACCAGCAGCGAACTCTGGGATTGCTCCTGGAAGGCAAACAGCTCATGCAAAACATGTTTTCCAGTAAGAGTCCTCACTACAAATTGTCCAGGAGACAAATACAATTGGGTGTGACAGCATCAGACAAGCTAAAGTATGAAGAATCCTACTGTTTACAGTAATTCACTTGCCATGTGTGTTTTAATTGCTGGTTAGTAAACAGGTGGCTCTTATCGCCCCAGAATCCTGACCTTTTCTCAAACACACACATCCTGGTTTTGAGCCCAGGATACCAGGGGCTCTTTTTCAGATTTCTTCCTGCATACCTAGTTCTGCTTTATAACCTTCTTCAGTTAAGCAAAACTTCCTTTGTTTTGATGAAGCATCTGGCACCAACAGCACCTTCCTGCTTCAAGCCAATACTCCCCAGCAGCTTTCTGGTTATTTCACATACACTCAACTATCCTCTTTCATCTAGCCAAAGTACCCTGATATCTCCTGCCACAGTCCATTTCAATGCCCAAAAGCTTTCTACCAGTCAAAGCCGCCTGGACGCTCTCACACTTGCTGACAGCCATCCCCTTGAGACTTGTTATATATGATTACTGTCCCCAGATACAATAAATTTGAATGAATATCAGTTACTAGAGAAATATGACGCTTTGCTGTGTTAGACAAACTGCTACTGAAATTGCTACTGGCATCATTCAGGAAAACTGCATTTTTTAAGCCCAAACTTCACCAGGCAGTATATGCAGGTTAATTTTGAACAGTTATTTAAATAATTTTTGTTTCCCTGGGACTTGTGCAAGACAGAAGAAATTGCAAACGACTAAGTGCTGACAGGACACAATTCTGGCTTTTTAGTGAGATGGGAAAACTGGAAAACACCACAGTTCTGACAATATGAGTTTAAAAACTAAGCAGGGAAAAAAAAATCCTTGCATATTTTAGGTGTTAAAATGTGAAAAGTTGAAACAATATAATTAATAAATCGTTATGACCACAACACACACATTGTTCATGTAACTGCCTTTCCCAGCCCACCAAACCTAGGAAGTTTTTTTTATTCTTCTCCAAGTCCTGACTCTTCCTTTGAATTTGCTTTATTCCAGTGCCCCATTTAATTGACTACATTTTTTTTTTGTACTGAACACTGATCAAAGCTGTTGTTTCTTACCTTCTCTACCCCACTCTCCCCTGCCTATAGCTAGATCACCTTATCCACCCTCTCAGAATAACTTCAACCATGAACAAGAATGTTTAAAATATCTGAAGTAAACCAGCAAGCAACTGCCAATATAATTTTAACAGCACTAGACAAGTCTGTCAGGTGTACATGGGACCTGATAAATATTCATAATTTTTACAGCATTTTTCAAAACTGTTACACATGTACATGTCATACAAGAGAGGGTTCCCAAAGTTTTCATCTCAAAAAGAAGTACAAATAAATGACATTTTTTAAAATTCTAACTTTTAAGTTTCCTTTTTAAAAAACAGTAACAGGGAAAAAATTTCAGGTTCCAAAACAGTCACATTTTTTTGCAGGTGTGTAGCAGAATTCCAACACCACACACATACACAGTTCTGTAGGTAAATGTGTTTCTAGTTGGATACAAAAGAAAACACTTCAACTAATAGGCAAAGGCAAAAGCAAAAGAGAGTAAAGAAACACCAAAAAGTATCAATCACCACTTAGACCAAATAAATAAAATTTAATCTTTTCAAAATATCTACCTTCACTCAGATCAAGACTAGGTTCACAAATACTTTTCTATTAAAATTATATTTAGGAACAATAAAAAGTGACTGAGAAGTAGACTGAAACAGGAAAAAAAAAAAAGGCAGTATTTTTTCTATCTAGAAAAGAAATCTCATGAAAAATATACACTCCAAAGAAAATAAAATACATAAACACTAAGAAATAAGATGCAGTAGAAAGAGAGATATTTTGCCACACTGCTTGCAGGGAGTCTGTCCTACAGCTGTTGTCCATTCTCCATCACACATTGAGGCCACTAATTCAGAGGGAGGCTTCAGGCAGAGGCAATGAGACAGTGTGCTCATTCTAAACACACACAGAATCCATGGTGCAAGGGATTACAGACAGACAGGGGAGCAATACCACTTCTCAACCCTGCCCATAATGCCTATGCATTTCATATTCAACTTAGATCTCTACTGCACGCAAACTCATTGCACTTGAAGAGTACTGTGAATCTGTTAACAGACCTTCAAAGAGCAAAATGAATCTAAAGGTAGCCTTGCTGGCTTCCCACCCCCCTAAATCAGTGCCACTTGAGCATCACTTGAGCAAGGTTTTGCAAACTGGCCTTGCAAGAGTCACCAAATCCAGGCTTTTGTGAACCACAACAGGAAGCACACTAAAATACCCCTAACGCTATCCTTCCCAGACACAGCACCCTGCCACCCCTTTCCATTTATACAATGGAAATGAAATCTGGTAATAAATAAGCTGTGGTACATATTAGAGTAGGTGAAGAAGATATCTCTTTGGGAAAAGAGTATCCCAAAACCACAGAGCTTACTAAATCAATAAAACATCTCAAATTTTATACAGAAATCAGCAGTTAGTGCACATCACAGACCACTGATGCTGTGTCCCGACAAAAAAAGTAACAGTCTGTTCTTCATCCAGTTTTCAGTTACATTTCAAGGGTTAGCCTTCTGGAGAACATAGTGCAACAACCTAACCCAACTTTAATAGCTTTGGCAAGATCATAATTCCCAAAATACAATAGCAGAACCTTTTCAACAATTTCCATTGTAAGCTATGCAAGCAATAACAATGACAAACAAAAAAACCCCAAACAAACAAAAAAAAAGAGCAAAAGTTCCTGTCAACAATGTTTACCAAAGACAGACACAAATCAAAAAAGAAAGAAAACCCCAGATAAATCCCTAATTCCAAGTTCCACACGAAAAGAATACAGATTAGAAAGAAAAAAACCTCAGGATTTACTGCTCATTTCCAAATGCAATAACACAGTAGACATAACAATGAAAAGCATTGTGGAACCTACAGAGCAGGATAAACTTATCTTCTGCATTCACTTTCTTATTTTTCCACCTATATCACACTGTGTTTGCTCTTCAATAAATGTGGTAGCAAACAAGACACATCTGCTTTAAATATTCACTCATCACCTGCAGCTTTGAATCAGTCAAGAGATAATTAACCCCTTTTGGACTAAAATAAAAAGAATATCCACATAAGGGAATTACAATTTTGTAATGCAATCTCAGTTTTTTACATCACAGTAATCTGAGCGGCAGGTGGGATGAATTTAGGATAACCCACAATACAGAATCCATCCAGCAGTGAGGTGAGGCCCAATTTATTTGCAACCTAAATTTGCATTAGATTCTATCTGAGATAAAGAGATTTCACAGGTAGGAGGGCTTTAGGGAAATGTTATTTAAGCAGTTAAAGGAGACACATGCAGATATTCTAGTTTTCTGAATTTACTTTCATGAAAGAAATCTTAATCTGCAGCTGCTGAATCTTTCTTACAAGAATGGATGGCAGTTCCCAGTTTAAAAAGCCTCAAGAATAATGGCCATTTCAAAGGCAGAAATATTGTTCCACAGATTTGGTTTATTATAATACCATTCTAGTATTCAATATGAAATTAACCAACCTGCTGTTAGAATCTGAATTTCCATATGGGGAAAAGTAGTTATGAAAGATTGAACAGAATTAAGTGCTTGCAAATACTTAAAAGACATCTCAAGTACTGCAGTAAGAATGACTAAATATATAAATGAACAGAAAATTCTGAAGCACATTAAGCACCTCAAAACTAGTACTCTCAGAAAACAGGCCCAATGAGTCTGAAAAAAAAGTCACACACCAACCAAATGAAAATGTTGGCTTAAAACAAATATTCCAAAAAGCCTAAAGTTGTAATTAAGCTAAATACAACATGACAATGTAGAGAGAAACTCTTACAGGCAGTTGTATATCAAATGGACAGAATCACAAGGTATCTTAAGATAGATGGAACCTTGGTAGGAGGACCTATGCTGAGCCAGCATTGGCACAAGATGCGCTATAGCAATGAAGGCGAGTTCCAGCAATGGGGCCAGAAACTGGCATCGCTCCTTGGCTAATCTACTATCGGTGTGAAGATCAGCTGGGGCTCAAACTGACACCTGATTGCAAGTAATTCCAAATCCATGGCTCTAAGCATGTTTCACTCACTGAGCTAAACTCTATTCCTTCCCAAAACAGGATGGTTTCATCTGTGCTACCAAGGGAGAAGGACCCTTGCACAGGACCTGCCTGCTGGGGGAAGTTTACCCGGCCAGACCAAACTGTGCCTAGGAGCACGAAGCTATAAAGCCGTGAGAACCATTGTACTAGTGTTTGCACCCATGTGCTGGCCTTGTTTAGGTAACCAATATGCATGCAGTATTTTCCTGCTTCACAATCATCAGCTTATCTCCTGATTGTCATCGAGTTAATGTCTCTGGCTGCAGCACCAAAAATTAGAGTAATAAGCATTTCCCTTAGACAATGATGCTGTCCATTGCAGCTTAGTGTCTACCTCAATAAAAATTACATGTAAATTCATCAACAATTTAAGCATAAACATAGCTGTGAATGTTTGACACTCCTGAGTGAAAATAAGCTCTAGAATGAGAAGGAGCTGCCTGTAATTCAGATCTCTATATGAACTGCAGGGTCAGACCATCCTCTTTCCCTTTCCTGCAGCCTTGCACAGCTCCCTGTGCTTTCACAAGTCTTTCCAGTAGGGGAAATACAGGGCGCAACCAGGAAGGCCCCCAGAGCAGAGCTGCATAGCAGCTGTGACAACAATGCGGGTGAAGACCTTCATGCTGGAGAAATGTTCCTCTGGTCACTTCATCTCATTCTTTTCCTGGATCTGGCTCATATCTTCTCCTTCAAGGTTAGTGTAGGGACATCTTAGCAGGACTATCTGTGTAGAAGACCCTAAGCTACAGTAGTAAATGGATGAGGTGAAGAAATAATTGACAAAAAGGAGTAAGAAGAGTTGATACGAACAGAAGATACATGTGAAGGCCAACTAAGAAAAAAAAAATGGCAAGAAAACCACCTTAAAACAGGACAGGTCTCACTTCAGGAAAAAAAATAAGTGATCAAAGAGACATTTAAGAAGAAATGAAAATAAATATGAAAATTATATGAAAATTATAAGACAGTTGAATAATAAAATAATCTTAACATATTAACAGTATTTCACAAGGTATCAGAAAATATATTTTATGGACAGAAGACTGGAATGTTTTCTTTAGAATTAGAATAAAATACACTTTTATTTGGTAACTGAAGTAAAATAACTCAGAAAAATAACTCAGTATTGGCCAAGAAATGGTAGTGTTGAGGACAGTCTCTGTCAACATAAACCCGAAAGCATATCTTCTTAGGTCATCAAACCTTCTTATTCAACATGAAATTAAACATTTCCTTTGGCATTAATTTTATCATCTTCCTTCAACCTTAACTCTGATTCATTTTAAAATGAGTGATTGAAATACTATGTTTAGATATGCCAAAACAAAACCATGCCATGTGTGAAGAAAAATCTCACCTAAAGCTATTTGCTGAAGTCAGTATAAATTCTCACATCCTTTCAGTACCATAATTCTTCATTCTTGACAATTTTAATATTTTTTTTCTTCAGGTTTGTCACCAATATTAAAGCCTAGAGAGGTGTACCTATTTACAGCCACTGTGTGGTCTGTAGCATCTCCAGCCACATTTCCTGAAGGTTCTATTGATGGGAAAGGAAGGGAGCCCAGGCTCCTTGTTGACATGCTTAATACTTGAATTCAGATGTTTTCAATATTTCCCTCTCCCATACTTCCACTCCTGGGATTGTTTTCCCATGGTTTCAAATGTGAGCTGATCATTTTGCAGCTGGCCCCCTTGGCTACATAGAAATTAACCCAGGTTTTGAAAAACGCGGAAGTTTTTCTTGGGGAGGGCAGGGAGGTGGGGGGTGGGTTTAAAAGAGGAAAGAGCTCAAACTATTTGTCAGTTCAAAAGGTCTGAAATTTCAATTCATACAAAAAAAGCTTTTTGAATAAATACTGAGAAATTGGTTCTGTTACATTCTATTTCTCATTACTGTTTCTCACAATCTAAACTATAACTCACAGTCATTTGTATTACTTTAAGTGAGGGTGGTGGTGTCTCTGTACATCACAGAGTAGCCCAGAATTCAGTCCTTTCTGAAGCAATGGAAATTTTCCATTTGGCTTTTTGGTTTTTTTTCCCTTATGCACAAAAGGTTAATAATTTCTTTCTGTACGTAAGGTGAACTCAGAAACACCCACACAGGTGCTTTATATGAATACACATTAAAAAAGATTAAGATTTTAAATATAGCACATGGCTGAACTGCACCTTGAAAACACAGCTGCAACCTTCATTTATCTCTTCTGTGTGTATGTATGTTACCTTTAATTATATGACCATGCTTTTCACAGCGTAACAGCTCATCAGTGCACAGAAAAAAATATATATATAAATAAAAAGAGCAGCTATTCTGTCTTTGGGGCTTTGTTTTGTTGTTTCTTTTGTTTTTTTATTCCTGACTATTCAGTGTCTGGTACCTAACTCTCAGCACACTGTACAAATTCAGCTATAACATCAGAAATAATTTCCTTCCAGTATTTCCATGCCATTAGAGCACGGTTGACAGGTGCTAATGAATGTATTTTCCAATACTCTCATGAGTTGAAAGGATAAAAAATGAGGCTGAGAGAGATTGAGGTCAAAAGTATATATTGAGTTATGTGCAACCTGAGTTTTTTAAGTACCCACCATTAAATAACATTTTGAATGTTCAGAGTGCTACTTCCCTTGTCTACAATTGCAAGGGTAAATGTTCAACCCTTACATAAATTATCCTGTAGGACTTCCATTCAGCACAAAGAAAATTACAATACAACATGAGAATACTTGTGAGGAGTTTGATTTAAATTATTTTCAAGCTTCACAGAAGCATTTGTGTCAGAATTCGACAGAGAACACAGTTCTTCAGGCCAGCAATCAGCTGCCTTCCCACAATACTTCTTGAAATTTTTGCCTTATTCCTCTTTTTAACTTGTCGTCTCTGTAAGAAATGAGAATTTACAAACAGTAACATATTTCACTATGTGAAATGGCACATTCCATAGTTGATCCTTTTGTAATATTGAAAGAGTAGCCTACTTCCGATTAACTTACAATTATGAAAATAATTATTAAAACAATTACAAAGGCAGAAAGGGACCAAACAGGATTTGCACAGGTCACCTTAATTTGGGCTTATAGAAAATACAAGTTTGCAAATAGTTTTGTTTGTTTTTTTCTAAAGAAGACATCTAAAAAACCAAAAGTGTCATCTTTCTGTCTCATATTTATAGCCGCAGAAAGCAGGGCTGGGACACATTGGTACACCTCTTATTTACCTTAACACAGCAGGAGATGTCAGGAGATCACTCTCATTCCCGAGCAGCAGAAGAAGGATGTCAATGATACCTGCTAACAGCTTTAAACAGGGACACTACGAGTCCTTTATTCTATTCCGGTTTATGAGAAGAAGCAAAAGCTAGTAATTACACAGAGGCTGCTACCACTGCTCGCAGTGGGAATGTCTGCTCTGTCCTCCCCTAGCTATTGTCAAGGGCTCTTGCTTGACCCACCCACCTCCTCTAGTCCCGTTCATACCCTCACTTCCACCTTTGGGCTTTTCCTTCCAGTCTCAGTCTCCTCTATCCAGAAAGCACAAGATCCTGTTCTCTGGTGCCTGATTTCTTAGCTCCTGTTAATCTTGACATACCATCCTACTTTCCTGTGACTTGCCCCACCATTTCCACAAGCACATTTGTAACTAAAGGAGGATTGAGGGACCTTAGTATTGCCATTTGTTGATCACATATAACTTATTAATCATTAAAAGACAAAATTATATATTCTTTACCACGGCTGAAGCTAAAATTTCTGGAATTCTCTGGTAAGCATCTCATTATAGTCTATGAACTATCAATAAGAAAATCTATGATGTTTCAAGTCAGTCCAAATAGAACTAAAAATTATAAAGTTAAAAAAAAAAAAAAGAAAAAAAACCCAAGAAACAACACAAATATTTCTTTATAATGCCTTTAAAGGTATAAAATTTCATTTATATATTACTTTATACGATTTGTACTTCTATCTTTTCTCCTCTGGAATGGGACTGCACCTCTTATAAGGCAAGATTTCACCACAATAACCACTCCCACTGGAGTCCTTAGGTTCTATGTGCCAGGACACTTTGCCCATGGGGGTCATAAGCACATCTTTGAAAAACTAATTGAGAGATGCCATGCAAGCCATAATATGAGACAAATGCAATAATATTTCTTACCAGAATTTCACTTCTAAAGTAAGAAAAAACATTGTCCTCTTATTAATATTTTGAAGACTATAAAAATTAGCACAGAAATCTAGTTTCTGCATAGTAAAAGTTCAGGTAAGAAAATTCCTCTTTTAAAATTTTCAAGAAAAAAAATATTTCCTGTGGGATATTCATTTCGCAAAAATCCCGACATTTAAAAGTTTTGATGAACAGATATTCAAACATCAAAACATTTCTTTTAATACAATGTACATTTACAAAGAAACAAATATGTATATAATAAGCAAACAGAATCTATGAATACATCCACAGGTACAGTTCTGCAGTGTTAAGAAGGAGCAGAACTTTCTGCTCTTCCAGTAGTCAATCTGCCCTGCAGTCTCAATGTGAATGATGTAAACAGACCTACAGAAATACATACTCTACAATCACTAGCATCTAGTAAAGCAGGGACAGAGTATTGCTCAAAAGACTATTTATCTAGACCTGCCCAACAGGAACTTGCTTTAACTTTCCCTTATAACACTTGCAATGATTGTCTCTGTGGACTGTTTGCTGCTTCAGTACCTAATGTCCAGCCTAAGTACTCTCTGCTGGAAATTAAGCTTGTTTGTCCTCAGCTATTTCCAGTTAGTCCAGAGGACAATTCATCCCTTGTCCTCCTAGTACAAATTTTCCCTTTGTAAGGTTCCTTCTACACCACCTTTCAGCCTTCAGCCTTCCTTTCAGTCTCCTCTCTAATTCTCCCATCCTCTTGCTGCTCTCATACTTTGCTTGCCCCTTAGTGGGCACAAATCTCTGAAAGAGGCCTTACCAGTCTGTTCTATACCAGCATATTGATCTGCTCATCTCATCACAGAATAAAATTTGCTTTCTCTGCAAAAGATTACTCTGTTGATTTATATTTAGGTTTTGATCTTTTCTACCCCTTAGAATTGTTTTCATTCTGCAGTCCTTTTCCCTGTTTAGTAATTCCCCAATTATTTTACTTGTGCATTAGATTTTTTTTCTTTCCAAAGGCTGGGCACTGCACTGACCCTTAGTGAATTTAAGAAATATTTAATGTTTCAAACTCTGTTCTGCTAAGCAGCACCTCTTACATACTTACATTTCAAGTGGCCCATTTACAGCTCTCTCAGTTACTGTTTTGATGTATCTTTCTAATCTCTGATCACTGAATCACTCCTACTCTTTAAGGAACAATACCAGTGAAGTAAATATTTTGATCCATTTCCCCAGGATTCAAAACAATGACCAGCCAACTTGCTCAGGGTTTCTCTGCTCATTTCTACCTAGTGCCAGGCACAGTTTTGCCTGTACACTACCTGTCTCTGACACTCTCTCACTCAGGCAATCCCACAGACTCTGGTGTGTGAAGAGTCATATAATCTGAGGAAAAACCTTAATCCACTGTCTAAAAGCATGCCAAAATTGGTGAAAAAGCTGCTGACAGACAAAGTGCCTCTAGGCACTACATAGATGTGATTTTCTGACAGCAATACCAAGTTGGTGTGCGGTGTATGGCTCTGAAACAGGGGCTTGAGTGTGGAAATCAGCTGTGCCCACAAGTGTATCAAAGTTGAAGGCCTGGTGGGCAAACATTCTGAGATCATGGACATAGGACATCTCACTTTAAAAAATCTGAAGAATGCAATATGCTTGAAAAGTTGGAAGCATGAAAAGAAAAACAAAAGGCCAGCTTCAGCTGACAATCTCTGATGTATATCTATCTTCTACAGTTTCTACACTTTTAGTGTTTCCATCAAAGTTTTTCTAAGCCTCCAAAACTAAGCTGAAAAGTTATATAATTGCATTTCTCATATGAGTCTTAGAATTAAAATATGGCTTTTTTGAAAAAGCTGAAGTTCAGCCTTTCATATGAGAATGTAACACATCCAAAAGTCCTTTTCTCATGGTATTGCTGTTCCTACTGAACTTTCTTCAGAAGTACTCAGTCAGTGGGCATTTTTATTTCTTTTCTAACTTCAGAATAACTAGCACAATCCTACCATCTGAAAGGAAAAGGTTACATGCACTCAATAGGTTGGAAAAGGGTGTTTCAGGAAGTTTAGTCAGATTCTTACTCTTACCTCCACACTATTTTAAAGGTAATTGCCGGCAAAAACACATGAATCTGTCATAAATCTTCCTTCACCATGCCTTTGCTGGACTTTTATGGGCTCATGACTTCCTTTTAATCTTGGGCAAGCCCTCTTTCCAGATATTTCAGATGCACACATTAAGACTGCAGTTTAGCCAATTACCCAATAATTCATTAAATTCCTAGTAAAATATTTTAATGACCAACACTAAACAAGACATTCTTAAAGAAAAACACTTGAAAGATATAAATGTTCTCCTTCACACCAACCTAAATATTATGTTAAATAGAAATGCAGATTATACAACACAACATTATACTTGAGATAACATTGTTTCAGAAATTCCAATCTATCATTTCAAATGACTATTTTTCTTTAAAATTACATTTAAAACTAAAAATGTAACTTTAAGGGGTATACTACATCTGAAAATAAACTTTTGAAACAAAACAGTGCTACAGCCACATATGGTCTCAACAACGAAATCAGAGGGTTCTAGCCACAAGAATATAAACCCTGGTGACTACTTAAAGTAGTGTTTTAAGTTCAAAGTGCATGCAGACCTCTTGAACCAATTGATATAAAGCACAAAGAGACAAAAATGTTTTCCCAAAGTGTTTACCACCCAGACCACATACAAGCCATTCTATGCTAGCTGCTGGCAGGAATATAGGAAAAAAGTTAGGCAGAGTCTCAAGCCCAAAGACACAATATGGTCAGCAGGGAAGGAGCTAGGCACTTGGGAAAATCTGACACCTGCATGTAAGAATGCATCTGTACTTCCCCAAGGAGCTGCGGTTTATCCACAGCCCCTTGTTCTTACACCATAACAGTAAACCCGAGAATCAGAGCCTCTGTAGTCCTTGGAATAAGAGTGCACAATCTAGGGCCCAGTGAAAAGAAAAAAGTTTCTAAACATACTGACTCATTTTTGCTTAAGCCAGTTTCATCAAACCAAACTAGTACTTGGGACATGCACAATCCCAGTAATACAAGCAGACTAATTTCCTTGCAAGCCTGTAGCATCAGCAGCAGACAAAAGCCAGGCTAAGACTAGTCCACTGCATGTTGTGGTGCAACACTTGGGTGACAGCTGAAAAGACAAAGGCACTAGTCCTAGCTGGTGGATGGACGAAGGGATATGCATCCCAGAAATGCAGATATGACTTGAAAGTCATATGTTCAGAAGCACGAATGTTACAGATGAGACAAAAGCACATGGCTGAGTGTTACCAAACTATGGAAAGTGACAAAGGCATGACAGAATGCAGACAAAAAACCAGTCTGAAAACATGTCATACTGACCAGTCACTGCATACAAGATGGGCTGCATATCACCTGCAGAGCTGGAAAGTGCTGAATTCAATTCTGCATGCCAGTTCATTCTTCGAATATTAATGAACAGTAAACCATGTGATAAATGTATTGGAAGTTGAAACAGAGCAGTGAAAGTGTAAGAAATAAAAAATAAAAGTAATAAGAAACAGAACCTGGAAAGATTGTTCCTTAAAGGATACCATTTAAGACATCACCACCAAACTGATTTTCAAAGTTTTAGCTATCTTAGCTCCTACAGCTCTCCTTCCCTTCAAGGAGAGCTGTAAAAGTTTGGCACCTCTCTAAGTAATCCCTAGACATCACTTCTGAAAATTTAGTGTTAAAGACTGTAAAGGCTGTCATTTTTCTTTATGTCCAAGAAGTAGTAACTGCAAACTACTGTCAGACCAGGCAGTCTTGCTCTGCCTTCATTTCTGGCCATGGACACTGAGGCCCAGAGTAGCAAATTAATGCTGTTCAACACATAGTCACAAGACTTGAGGCAAGGGAGGAGGCCAGATAATGCAGGGTGAAGAAGGAAGGATCCCAGCTGTGTGGTCACACTGGCTTACTAATGCAGCCACAGGAATTGTGACCAGAAATGTGACAAGGGAAAAACTTTTTCAGCGGCATCTTTCAGTTGTTCAGACTAATGGTTACATTGCAACAGTATAAAGCATTAAAATAGATTAAAAAACTGGATTGTGATCTTTTCCGCATTCCTCTGTATCTTCTTTCTGTCTTTTTTCATGTGCTGGTGACTCAATCACCAGTAGTAACCAAATAGTAAACACTAAGTTTTACGTGTCTACATTATCTAAATTCTGTCAAAGTATGTAAATTATTCATTCTGATAATACCCATAAATAACTTTGCATGCGCTGACTATGCACTCAATAGTAAGCAAAGAGAACACAGCTTATGAATGGACATGAAGCCAATTGCATATAATGTGTTTGCAAAACTATTTGTTGACATATTTGGGGGGAACTTATACAGCAATGTGTGAGAAATTAGGTCTGTGAGAAATCTATGCACTTGCCTTTTGTGTTGGTAATAACTTTGTTTCAAGACCTTAAGAAGTTGCCCTTTCTTTTGACAAATCCACCTTATCTATTTGTGCCATTTCTTATTCCTCACAGCAACAGAGAATAAGCTCACATACTTCAAAGGTGCCAAAACATAGGACCTCGTTAGTCTTCTTGCTTTTTATTGTTAGTAGACAGCAATTGCTCCCTGTCCTATAAATTCCAAAGGCAAGAAAAAGTCTATTAAATAAACAAAATCATGCAGAATTAAATGTACAGTAGTATGGACACAGCAGCTGTGCTTCTGTCATTAAAACATGGCATTTAAAAACATATTATTACCTGTTCATATGCAGCATATATAATACCAGTGTACTAGACAAAAAGGAAACCCTCCTGAGTCTTACATTTTTTTCTTTTTCAGATATGCACATTTCTTATAAATGAAGTTAAAAAAAAACCCACCCAGGCTTCAACTTCTGTTTGTTGCCTAATATTCTTTAATGGCTATCTATGGTAGAAAACCATCTATTTACTCATTTCTAGCCAAGCATTCTCTGCTGCATATAGCTGAATGTTGAAAGTGGATATTGCACAAAGCTTAGTACGACAAACCTACCATAGTCCAGGCCAAGCCTCAACAGGAAAGCAGCAGCTCAGCGGAGCTGAGGCTGGTGGCTGACTGCAGCACAACCCTCCTCATCCTGCTCCAGGAAGGCTGGCAGTATCTGATCACAGACACTTAGTCCCCTATGCATTAGCACTGAGCAGGAGCCAGCAGCTATGTCTCACCTTTCTTCAAAACAATTTAAGAGGTTTTGCATTTCCTCACACCAAAACGGTCCCAAAAGTTTCTGACACTCTATTTCAGACATAACTCTTCCAGAACATTATCTGAATGAACAGCAGGTTACAATACAACATCAGGCTCTTGTTTAGGCTTACTGTGGTATAAATATGACCAAATTAATGCTTGATTTTCAAACAAACTGTGTATCAAAAGTATATCAGAAGTATTCTGTAAGATGAATAGGTCGACATTTGAATTATTACTCAAAGGCCTCTGATCTTTGATTTTCTTCTGTTTTGGTTTAAATTTTGTTCTAATTTTAACAAAAATATTTTTAGATATCAATAACAGTTTTAAAATTGTACTTTCTCCATATAGCTCCATCTAGCATCTCAGGTACTTATTTTTTGACTCAAGCATGTAGCACTAGATAGCCAAGCTTGAAACCATAGTCGCTTGATTTCACATATGTATTTATATAGATTTACAGATCACAGAGCTAAATAATTCTAAGCAAAACCAGTCTGCTGTGAAATAAAGAATCCAAAACCAGTTTCAATCAGGTTATCTTGCAATGTATAGAATGCAAAATAGAACGAGATTCTGCTGGAGATGTCATAAGTGTGTCATCACTCTTCAGCCTCACCATTGCTCCACAAATCCCAGTGCAAATTGCCATCTGAGACACAGTCTCAATTCCTGTCTTCGCTTGCTACAAAAATGTGGAATAGGTTTTGCATTTCTACCCAAGAGCTCATCTCTTCTCCAGCTCCACACTCTGGAACACACATCCTGCAGTAATTGAGCAACAGTGCAAGCATATAGACAGCAGCAAGCTCCAAAACAGTAAGTACATGCAACTTTGCATCGTGGTGCATAAGAGAAAGGTTACTGCTGCACATGCTAATAACTCAGCGGATGAGAAAAAGATATAGGAAAGAGAGATAAAGAGCATCCAACCTCTGATATGGTGCAATTTTGTAGACGCAGAAATATCCACCAAACACAACAGACATCAACTCTTAGTTGAACTTACAACTTTGAAAAGGTATGTGCAAGTAGGTTTTGGTTTAGATTTGATTCCTATTCAAAGCACCTTCTAAAAAATGGTTTGGGTTCTGCTTTGTTTAGGCAGACAGGAGATATTTTTCTGAACTTCTCTGATGGAATTCAACTAAAGCCTTGACAAATATCTGTGCAGATGCAAAAAACCAAAGGAGACAGACCTTATTTTTTTTAAATTCACCCTTGATGTCATCAGAAAAGGACCAAGTAGGCAGAAGACACAGACCTGAGGAATTTCTCTAGGAAAAGGAGATGTTCTGGTATCAAATCTGCTCCATTCATTTTAGACTGTTATGTGACTTAAATGTGGCTGCCGTCAGAAGTCATGAAGTGGAGTGTTGGAGACTTGTTCTTACTTATTTCTTACCATATCTCCCCTGTAATAAACAAGACAACTTATTTTGTTCTGGTCCTTTGGGTGTTAGTTCTCGTACAACCTGGAGGGACAGTGCAGAAGCAGGGTCAGCCTCTTGGGCAATGCAGTTTTCAGGTTGCTTGCCATTTCCAGGCAGATCCACATTTGTTGTCCATAAAGTGAATTAGAGAGGCAGCAAGGTATGTATGAGTCACAAAATGGGTCATACATGAAAACAGCTTGAAGCTATTAATAACTAAAGTTCCCATTTAATAAATAATAAAGAAGCTGGTCCTAGCTATACAGTGACATTTCAGATCTTCTTGAATAGGCAGTCTTGGCCTGGGTAATTTTCTTAAGTATTATTGATAGAAAAGGGGTACAGACAGTATTTAATATTTGCTTATGTAGATTTTTATACTGAAACACACGTCTGACTCTGAAGATTAAGATCTTTGGTGCTTTGCTGAAATGAAACCAGCAAAATCCTTCATCTTAAGTAAGGAGTACAATGAACTGAGGGCCATGTCTCAGAGTTAGTGTCAGAAGCAATTTAAAATACGTGAAAAGCTGGCGCATTAACTCCTTGCTTCTGTGCAGTTATCCTGTATCTACCTATGAAACAAATAAATGCAAGGCAGTTGAACATACAATTCCATGAAAGGACTGAAATAAAAATATATTCATGCTGTATTTTTTCTGAAATAAAAATGCTGGGCGTGTGTGTTTAACAAGCCTGTAACCATTTTTTTCCATTTCAGATACTCTGTTTATTAATACCAGTGTCAGTTTCCAAAATCATACTCACTGACTGAGCACCTACTCAATATTTTGGATGTTTTCACCCTTGCTCATATGTAGCCTCATGTCTTCTTTCTTATTCAAGCCTGCTCTGAAAATCAATCTATTTTCCACATGTGATTTTCAGTAGAATTCTTCATTATAACAGCTGGGCGCTTCACAGACACCAATGAATGCTTATTCATAGGGGTCCTGTGTGGTAAAGCAGTAGTATCTTCATTTCACATGTTAGGACACTAAGCAGAAAAAGATGTATGCACATAAATTAATTCTGGCATGTTTCAGCTTTGGCAAGGCTGATGTTATGATCTTATTGATAAAATGTTATATTTTCTCTATGTGCATTAGAAATACAAAGGTCTTAAAGAAGTTAAACGAACACTCAAAACAGGATCTCACTGAGTCCTTCAGAGTGGCAGTTAGTGTTTCAGAAGGGTTGGGAGCACATATCTACACTACCAACCTCTTCCACTGTGGAATGAACCAACAGCTGGGGCTAATCCATTACCTTCTGGGTAAATCTGTAATAGGAATAAAATGTGGGAGTTGCATACATCTATTGGAAGGAAGCTTGTTCTACATAGGCCCAGCTCCATATTCCCTTCTTCTCCCTGTGAGCCTTCTTTTTCCCCTGTGCTCTGCAACACACACTTGCTCTGTTTCAGTCCTGTTCGTAGGCCCTGCCCCAGTCTCCAAGTCTCTGTTCCTGAGTACGTATAAATTCCACTTTTATCTCCAGTTCAAACTTCTGGAGTTTCTCCTTAATCTTTACCTTTTTGGTCCACCCCAAAATCTTCCAGGTTTTATACAATATCTATTTTCTCCTACTAGATCACCCCCTCTTCATCCTTGTTCTGTCTACCAGTTCACACAAGCCTGATGCAGCACCTTCACCAGAGATTCAAAGTATCTGCCTTATCAGACTCACCAGATTTCTTCGCTGGCACCATTCTGTTCTTCAACAAGATCACCTCTGTTTACTCCTAGTTCCATATTCCCATTCTCCCAGCTTAGTTTTTAACAAAGTTTTGTTGGTGTGACTTTCACCAAACTCTTTAGAACTAACACAGATGAAGCAGGATCCTAGAAGCAGAAGAGAGACCATTTTTTCTCATTCCCGGTGTAGTGTGATATGGGTGGTACAGGTAAACTATAACTTGAATGGAAAATGACTGGACTGCTAGTCTCAATGGGTTTTTATTAGCAGTTCAAATTTGCCTGGGTACTAGTAGCGCTCCTGCGCAATCAATACCAAGGTGACTATTTAATTATCAAAGGGGATGAAGAGAGAAATTGCATCCCTCTTAAGTTAATGAACAATGCCAAATTGAGAGGGGGTGGGAATATGCAGAATGGTAGATATGCTGCAAAGCAAAACTGCCAATCAGAGGGACCTCCTCAGGCTGGAGAAGTGACCCAATAGGAATCTCATGAAGTTCAACACTGGAAAATGCAGAACCATGACCTGGGATGGAATAGCTCCCTGCAGAAATATGGAAGGGGCTGGACAGCAGCTCTGCAGAGGATGACCTGTGGGCGCTGGTGGACAGTTGAACAGTCTGAAGAGAAGACTAAGGCAGGATTTTATTTCTGCCTTCAACTACATAATTGGAGAGTTTGAAGATACAGAGGTAGGCACTTCTTGGAGACAGTGAAAGGACGAGACATCTGGCACACTTCGGGCAAAGAATGTTGCAATTATACATTAGGAAAAAGTTTTTAACAGTGAGAGTGGTTCAGCACTGTAGCAGATTGTCCTGTGAGGATGTGAAGTCTCCACTCCTTGGTATCTACAAAACACAACTAGGTAAGAGCCTGGGCACCCTGATCTAACTTTGAAGTTAGGCCTGCTTTGACGGGAATGTTGACCAAAAAATTTTCAGCGGCCCCGTCAAACTTGCATCACTCTGTGATTCTCATCTCTGAGTAACTTGCCTCAGCGCACAGTAATAATTCCAGAGGAAGTCTTGTTGAAAAGCTGTGCAGCTGTGCAGTAAAGTAACCTCACACATTTTGTCAGAGAGGGATGCTTTTACAATCAAGTCAATATATGGTTTAGTAGGAGGTGTCCCTGCCCACAGCAGGGGAGCAGGGGGGTTGGAACTAGATGATCTTAAGGTCCTTTCCAACCCTGACGATTCTATGATTCTATATAATCATTAGGAGAGGATGGAACATGCATGACACATGAAATTTTATATAATTTAGCTATCAAATGCAACAAAATATCCCACCATGAATGCAAGATGCTACAAGAACATGAAGGTTAAATTTCAGGTTTAAATATGATAACATCCCCATCTACAAAGTATCAGAGCTATATCTCTAATAAAAAGGTGTTTGGGCTGTCCTATGGAAAAGGTAGTTGCGAGGGTTTGTTGTTGGGGTTTTTTTTGCATGGGTATAGCAAAATTTTCTTTTCCCTTCCAGACACTTGGGAAGTTGTGGCCTCTTTTGTCAAAATGTTGTCAAAAAAGTTTACCTGAGATAATCACCTAGCATTGAAAATGCGAGCCAAAGCTGGACAATGCAAGTAGCTAAAAAAGAGAGGAAACTAGGCAGATTTAGCAATAAGCAGTGTTGCTAGAACTGTGTGTAAATAAAGCGGAGTTTTGCTGCGAGGTGTTTAAAAATTTCTCTGTAGAATCAGATTTATTTCCACTTTTTGTTTGTGTTTTGTTTTTTTATTTTTATTATTGCTTGTACCAAGAAGAAATAGTAACTTATCGATGTGCAACCTGCTTCAGCAAGTTTGACTCAAGCTGCAATATGCCTGGTAGGCATTCTTAATACATGCCTTTTACAATTGTACTGGTACTGATATTTTTCCATTAAAACTTTCAGCTGTGCTATTTTATATGGATTATTGTCTTACCACCTTTCTCCACGAACCTAATTAGGATGCTTTCAGACATTTAATATTACGCCAAACCACCATTTCCAGGATTGTCATGCTTTTTCTCTTATTATAGAATCATAGAATAGTTAGGGCTGGAAAGGACCTTAAGATCATCTAGTTTCAACCCCCCTGCCATCGGCAGGGACACCTCCCACTAAACCATGTCACTCAAGGCTCTGTACAACCCGGCCTTGAACACTGTCAGCGATGGAGCATTCACAACTTCCCTGGGCAACCCATTCCAGTGCCTCACCACCCTTACAGTAAAGAATTTCTTCCTTATATCCAATAAAAACTTCCCCTGTTTAAGTTTGAACCCATTACCCCTTGTCCTATCACTACAGTCCCTATTAATACTTTTGTAGACGAAAATTAGGATTACATTTCTCATAGTATGGCAACACAAAGCTATAAATACTTTTCAACCTTTAAATCTGAAATAATCCAAACCATGCAAAACTATTTCAAGGTAATAAATGTGCTACCATGGCTCATACGTTGGTAACATACACGTCTTACTTGCTTGTGTTTATCAATATGGCTGAAGGAGGAGTATCATTTTACTGCAGAATGGAAGCAAACAAAGCTCTTCTTTGACATATTAGTTCTCCAAAGATATCTAGATTTGGTGCACACTCTCAGCCATGCTGTGCTTTGCACAACTGCAGCTTCCTGGATACGAGGATTCTGTGATATGTAATTTGAATCAGGGACCTTGCTGTCAAGTCCAAGTTGTAACTAATAGCAAAAGCAGGGAACACTTATTTGAATTAATTTTCTTTAGACACTAGTTGACACATATCATTAAAAAATAACTAGATGTTGCTTCATCAAGATAGCTCAGCAAAATAAATGTTCTAAGAATGTTTACCAGCTTTATAAACTGAAAACACAGATGACAAAGTATTATGTGACATTTTATTTTTGCCAAAGATCCAATTTTATAGTATTTGTCTTAAACAGTGAAATTAAATGATGATTTTTACAGTTAGCACCTTCTAAGCTTCCATCTGTTTACAGATCAACATGAAGAGAAAAAATTAAGCTTCTAAAAACTGGAATATTTCATGGATTTATGAATGAATAGATCTTGTCTTATAAACCTGAACTACATCTAAAGTGGGAAAAAAAAAAAAAGAAAAGAAAAAGAGAATAGAAAGAAAGCAATAGGTATTATATATTCCAGTTTTAACAGGGCTATATGTAAAAACCACAGTGGAGGCTATCTCAAAAGCATATTACAGGTTTCCAGTCTTGTGGTTTAAGACTTGAGTCCCAAATTTTATCCTTCATCTTCTTCTGCAGCTTCTACTTTATGCACAGCATCTTCCTAACACTTTTTATTTGGCATGAGCTGAGACTTTTCCTGTGTTGCAGTAAATTTCCCTACCCCTACCTAGGATGTCCCTTTGTAGCATCCTAGAAAGTTTTCCATAGTCATGTCCTGGCAGAGCAAATCGGCACTGAAGTATGCTGCAGTGACCAAACCAGTGTTTCTGCATGATAGCAAGTAATAAAATACAAGGAAGGGAAGACTAGAAGCAGCACTCAAATTGGACATTTGCACCACAGGTTGATGAGACTCTGAAAAAAAATCTTAGCAGAAATAAAGCTTTTCCTTAGGAAACTGCTTAAAAGCAGCTTCCTTATTTGCATGGGTCCTGAGGAGGTAAGTTTTGACAGCTGGCAGCACTGTGAGAGAGCAGCACATGGAAACAGAATGCAACAAATTCCACCCATGTTGCCTCATTCAAGAGGGACTGCACTCTTGAAGTGTTGTAGACTGAATAGTTGTGGACTGAAATTCGACTCACTGGATGTGAAGTGTTTACATGCGTCACTGGTCACAGTTAGTCACTAATTGCTTGTTTAAGAAGTCCTCTTAGTTAATTCTGACTTTCAACATTTACTGTTGATTTTTACTTTTAAAAATGGCTTCCATGCTGAGGAAAAGGGAGTCATCTTTTCTTATTTACATAGATGTTGGTTATTGTGTCAGTAGTTAACACTGTCACTGCAATAACTGGGAGACCACTGCAATTGTTATGTATATCTATCAAATAGGATTTATATTTAGGCAGTCATATTTAAGCTCTGTGTTTTCTGAGGACTAGAAAAAGGTTAAAATAAAATCCCCAGATCACTCCTGAATCCAATATTGCTATGAATATCTTCTCAAGGAAGAAGATTAGTATACAAATTGATGATCTTCTCACCTCTAACAGGTACTGCTGTAAGCATGTGGTAAGCTAAATTTGGCAAGCAGTACCTCAGACATTCCTAGATGCATACCAGAAAAAGTAATATCTTGAGCCAGATGATGTAGGAGCCCTCCAAGCAACTGTAATATGAGTTTGGCAGAAAAGCAGAAGTGCCTTTCTCTGCCGTGCCCAGTGTTGCATTGGTTAGGGTTCCTAATGAGATGCGGTAAGTTATGACCTTTTGCAATTCACAGAAAAGGCCACCCAAATACACAGAGATAGCGTACAACCTAGGATGTGACTTCTCTCTGTACAGAAAGTTTACAAACAACCCCCATAATGAATGCAATGAAATCAGCAGTTTAAATGAGAATGGTGAAGGACAGCATCTTCACTCTAATCTGAGTTCTGATGCTGGAAGAGATAACAGAAAACTCCCTGCAGACAGACTAGGGTGCTCATGATTAGTTTCAGTGTTTCATTGTCAACAATATCAAATTACCAAAATTACCTAAATCTCCATTTGTTAGAAGAACTGGATGCACTTCAATTGCAAGACTCTTTTCCCCTATGCTTGTTTGGAGCTATGCCTTGACTCTGATCAGCCTTTCTTGTTGGCTTAATAAAACTGCTGGCATTTGATGTTCACTTTTCAGTTGCTGAAGGAACCGATGCCAACAACTAATGCTTTATCAGAGCAGATATGGCCAGCAGTGTTTGTTGTTGCAATAGCCTTAGAGCAAGAGTGATCAAGGCCAATGAAACAGAGTCAATTCCATGTCTTCCTCTAAAGAGACATATTGCAGTGTCTGTTTGAAGGGAGATTACAGATGGTGACTACTTGACTCTTCAGAAACAAGAGATGTAAGGATGGGATTAATTTCACGGAACTCTGGACATCACTGGGCATTCATCTTCATCCAATAGATATCTGTACCAGAATGAGTCGTTTTAGCCATCTTTTGTAGTATAGAAAGAGAAACTTCTACTTTTAGAGTCTAATGCACCTGATCTATTTAATTTGGATACATTAAAAATAGATAATGTGTGTATTTCTTTTTGTGCCTCCACAGACTATAAAGGGAGTTCCTGTGAAGGTTTGATGCCATTGTCCATGCTGCAGGCCAGCTGAGGTGTTCTAGGTGATGACCCTGACTGACACCCATCTCCTACTCCAAAAAGGTATAGCTACACAGTAAGTCCTGTGTCAATATCCGCTTGACCCATCTGACCTTATGGCCTTCAAATGGCACCAGATGCCTAAGGAGTAGAAAACTGAATAAAGACCTAGGTGCCTAGATTAAATTAGATAAACCTCATCCACATGGGCTACCTGAACAAACATGGGGTTTAGCCACAGGCTTCAAATCCGTATGGCAAGGGCTTGGTATATAAAGCATTTCCTTGATCTGTGGTTTATGCAAAAAATCATCTGTTAAAGAAGTGAAGAAAGTTTTCTTCAATAAAAAGAAAACATTGAAAAGGAAGCTCAGAAAGAGCAGGTGAGAACCATCTCCCTGCCTTGGAAGAAAGGAGAATAATGAGAAAGCATAACAGCTCCTTTGCCCCTTTCTAATGGTGCCTGGCCTTATTCAGGGTCACAAGGAGGCACAGAAAAATGTGCTCCTCAACAATATGAGTTGTTGACTTCATGGTGCAAGCACACCTGCAGCAGGATCCATCCACATCAGCACATTCTCTAAGAGCTGCAGAAACAGCAAAACTGTATTGTACAAGTCCCTCATAATTGTAATGTGTGAGTGTCTCAGAACTTTTAACAGGTTTATCTTTTCAACATTTCCATGAGATAGTGTAACTCTGTGTTTCCCTGTCTCTTTCATTACAGTCAGCGATTGCTATAAAATTGTCAGAGACATCAGCACAGCCTCTGAAAACAGGAACACTCCGAGTGTTTAAGAAACTGCCTGAACACTTTAACTGTTCAAAAGAGGACCTCAGAACAGATTGATGCTTTAGAGAAAAAATAAAATTAAAAAAAAGTTTAAAAAACCCCATAAAACAAAGCCAGAAAACCTGCCTGGAACACTATATTACATAATAATTCCTCATCCTATGGAATAACTCATACTACATAAAAAAAGAAAACTTATCTTTCAACTTTGCATTCATTGTAACATTCTTTTAATTTTAACATTCTCAAATATCCCCCTTGTTTAGAAATCAGCATGAACAGCTAGAAAGGTTCATAATGAATCAGGCAAGGTAAAAAATTACATATTGGTTTATGTAACTGGGTTTTGGACTGAGGGATTTATGAATTACAGCAGAAGAAGGAATCAATCTACATTTGCAATATATCTGAACTTTAACAACCATTAAAAATAAAAGCTGTGATCATATTCATTGGAACAGCAGGTTTGAAATTATTAGAGTCAGTTTCAGTATGACAATTGGGACTAAAGCTAAATAAATACTTTACTTATTAATCTAAACCTAGAATCTGAGGTACTGGGAGATTCTTACAAACCAGCCACTGAAACTCAGGGCATAATGAATGATTTTTCATGCAGCATTTCTGCTTATACACTTATTTGCTCTGCCTCTGACACTCACTACAGACTGACAGACAACTCCCTCATCAGGTAACTGGTAGGTGCTAACTCATTTTTACCTGCTTTTTCTGGCCAAATTTGGAAGCAGCAGCAAACACAGGCTACAAAGACCCTGAAGTACAGGCATGATTTTACTTTAGATCTGAGAAGTGCAAACTCAATGCTATGACACAGGAATATCACATACTGGCAGAATGAAAAGGATTAATCTTTGCTGTTGCTTGTAGGAATACACTGAGATAGATTATCCTATTGAAAGGCTTCTTGGTTTTTCTCAAAGAATCACAAGAAAGTAACCAGAAATGACCAGAACTCAAACGTAATAGTTAAAAACAAAAGAAACATTTCCATTAATTTTCTGTCATATCCATGAGTCCAAGATTTCCTGTAATAATAATTCACTATTAGTTAGCATTAAATAAAACAAACAAAAAAATACTATAAAAATAATCAAGAAAAAATACAAGTGAAATTTGAGGAGAATTAAAAACATAACTAGCACTATGTCTTCTCTCTTTCACTGGAAGACACAGACATTGTAAGACAAGAGAAACGTATTTTAGTTTGGCTCTCTATAAAAACAGCCACAAGGTCAGACATAAAAGGGGTCAAATTAAAGACAGCACAATTTGAATTAAATAGGCCCCTTCTTTTTTCTCAAATTCTGATGTCCCATGATTTAGAGACTCCAAAAAGGAGGAGATTGGGAGGGTAAGGGGGAGTTAATTTTTTACAAAATCATTCTTTTCTTTATATATTGTTATGTTCTTCTGCTAGATATAGAAGCCTGTCATAACACTGCAATAAGAGACAAAGCCTTTTGGAAAAGGAAGCACTATTTGAAAGATGTAAAATATAACTTCAGAATTAATACATATGTGCCTAGAGTGAGCATGATTTCCAATACTTATTAACAAAATCAAGTGACGTTAAAAGTTTTATCACATACAGTAAATTTTGAGGTTTGCGACTGAAAATTTTTACCAAGTTTTTATCTAAATATTAACATACTGTAATTTAGGCTCCAACCTACAATGATAATTTAATGTCCCAGCCACTTATATCACTGAGTGCAGCATTTGCATCTCAAATCCAGAGTATAACAGGATGACGCAACACAAATACTTCAGTCTTACAAGCCACAGCACCATTCTGTTACACCGAAAAGTAAATAAGAGTTGCAGAGGAGTTTTTCCGGGTCTTAGGTTACATTACTTATATAGGAGCAGGGAGCCATATAATAAACTGACCATGATCCATTTTATATTTTATTAGGGCTTTTAATTTTGAGAATTTTTGTCTTTACCACTCCTACTGGTAGGTTGTTCCAGTAACTCAACATTTTTGTACTTAGACATCTTCCAATCTCCTGCATCAATGTATTCATTGTCAGACTACACTGCCCCGTGATCTTTTGTCCCATAATCCAACTGATACCAATGAGATAAGCCAAATGAATAAAGCAAATTGGGAATTTATGTATTACAATATTTTTAGAATAACATATTCTTAAACCCCCTTATTAGATATTTAAATATTTTCCAGACACTGAACACATATTCAGATTACTTTCACAGACTATTGGTGACTGAATTTGTGCCAAAATACAAGAATAAAGACCTAATATTTAAAATTGTGAGAGTAATAACTTTATAAATACAACCTTTGAAAACTGCAAATTAGAAAACAAATCAAAGCTTTTATCAATAGAATTACAACACTACTATGCCAGCTAACAAATGATAATCACAGGAATTACTTTGATACACTATTCATACTACCACATCAGATGTGGTTTACAGAACTATGGCTGAAAGGGGCCATTAAATCATTTCTATAACACTCTACGCAGATAAACAACCTGCATATCCAAGATCATAAACTCACTTAATTACTGCTGAATTAAGCCTCATCAGTTGCATATGGTTAAAACACATCTTCAAGGGAGACACCCATCCTTCATTAGAAATGTTAGAGAGTGGGAAATCCAGCACTGGCCTTACATATTTGCCCCAGTATTTGAACTTTAAAAGTATGTTAATTGCATTTTTAAGTGTCTCCCCCAACTGACTGTTTAAAAATAAAATGACATTAATTCCATAGTTCAACTTCTAGTTCCAGGTGATTCTTGCTTTTATTCCTCCTAAAGTAAAATACCCAGACTATAGTGCATTTTCTACCTGTGCATTTCAGCTTCACAAGCTCACTACTCCCCTGTTTACACATCAAAGGTCAGTTGCACACTTTTCACCACAGGTTTACACTGGACATTTGTGTAAAAAAATCCCTTTAATCTAGCACAAAGTCAGTCTCACTCTTAAGTCACTGGTAATCATTCAGGATCTTTATACTCTGACATGTATTCATTCTTCCTAGAGGTTTTGTATTTGGTTGCACTAAAATGCATTTTGTTCGAAGCAATTCAGTTAACCCTGTATTGGACAGTCTGACATAACTGTTACCTAGCATTTCACCAGTGTTTATTCCATCTGCTCCCCAAAACTGATTAATCATTTGCAAAAAGTGCAATCATCATCTGTTTTTTTGGACCAGATTCTGCAACCAGATTCTTAGCCTGATTTAGCCTGTCTTTGACAACATACGCTGCTGCTCACAGTAGCACATTATATTTTGCAAATAAGTCTGGCAGAGTCTGGCCGTCAAGAGGGAAAAAATAACTTGCTTTCATTTTTCAGATTCACTCCATTTCTAGCAAACTCACCCATATCTCTCAAATAAAAAGAGAGACATAGAGTTTAGGGAAAAATAAAATCACATCTAACTGCTCACTTTGATTCACTGAAGCCCAGTGTAATAAATTGATGGAAAACTATGCTATTAAAACTGTATGAACATTAACAATGTGGGTATTGGTGTGTATGACTATGTTTTCTTGGAAGCTACAGTTTTATCAATTTCCACCACTTCCTTCAAAAAATAGTAAAGGTTCCAAGAACTAACAATGAATACAGAGAAAATTATTCCCCCCTCCCAAGATACTTTAATCATTCTATTCTAGACTAATTAAATAAAGAAGTAAATAAAATATAATAAAATAAAAAATATAAAAATATAAAAAAAAAAAACCACAAGCACGCAAAAAAAAAAAAAACCGCAAAAAAAAAAAAAAAAAAAAAAAACCAAAAAACACCACCCTCTACTGAGGGACAAAACCCCCCAAAATCTTGTCTAAATGCAGCATGCCAAGTTTATGGTTAATATATATCACCCTCCAATGAAAAGTGTGGGTTAATATGTACACAGCTCTTAGAATAGATAGCTTATGAAGGTGATTACTGACAAATACTGATATGGAGTCAACTCTAACCATTTGATTAGGACAGATGTTGTGCTTCTGAACTACTTCCTACACAAGCCACTTCTCACACTGTAAAAGAAGCCAGAGGAGAAAAATACTCATACCATCAGCTAAGAGCTGAACAAACACCCACTCACACCCAGAAATATGTGATGGTGGAAGTCTTTCTTACTATGCTTCAGACAGCAATTCTAATATATTGCAACAGGGAGGTCATTTGCTATTCTTGAATCAATTCTGATTTCATGTTTTTCCAGGGAACATTTGCACCCATTATCCAATTTTTTCTCATTTCTGTACAGCTTTCAAAATTTACAGCTTACTGTCACAGTGAGTTGTGAAGTACAGTTTTGCTTTCCTCTACTACATTTTTTATCATCTAGATATCATAGATGATTCAATTAAATCACATGGTACTTTACACAAAAAGAAAATATTAGCGCATGCAGATTTCCACATTCTAATTCTCCCAGTTTATCTGCTTAAAGTATCAAGAAAAATTATCTATCTGTAGCATTTACCTGTAGAAGGCTGGAGCAGCAGCTTCCCTTATCCCAAAGCTGCCCTGTTCATTTTCAAGGTAATAGGGTACCTGTTGGCTGTGATGATGGATGAAGGGTGAGAGCTGGGGCGCCGTTTGTAAGAACACCACTGGGCTTGGTTGAACACTGTTCAGTGAGTGAAATCCTGCCAGACTGCTGGACCCAAAAGATTCAGAAGTAGGGGCATAGCTGAGAGTAGTAGAGCTGTACACAGGAGCCGTAGTACCAAAATCATAAGTGGCACCCTCTGGGTAGTTAAAAACTCCTGTCTTGCTGGTCTCCACGTACATTTCGCCGAGCGATCTTTCCAGGGGAATCTTCAGCTGAGGTCTGCTCAGTGTCTCCAGTTCAGTGCCTTGAATCTGGTGCAGCAGGGTAACTCCAGAGGTTTTGGTGTGAAGGGTCATGGTCAGTGTTAATGGCAGTGAGCAAGGAACATATCTGCTTTTACTCTCAACAGCGAGATCGGCAGCTGGCAGTCCACCTAAAAAAAATACCAGAACCTAGTCTGAGGCACAGCAGAAATCATGATAAAGCAGCATTACACAGGTATTCCTCTAATCTCAGCAAGGAGGAGGATACAAACAGATACAGAGGGAGCACTGAAAATACACATTCTCTCTCTCTTCCTCCCTCCCTCTTTCTAACTTTTAGGAACTCCTCATCTGGGCTAATATGTGTTAGAAGGTGCTGGCCACAAGCCAGGAGCTCTTGCCTTGTACTGACATTGGTTTAAACATCACTTCAGAAACAATTACATTTGGAGTTATACCAAATAATTGTCCTTCTAAATGTTACTTCATTCTTACTAGTCGTTTAATTTTTCACTTCAGACTAACAACGCTTCTCTGCGACTAACGGGAAAGAACACTTAAATCCAACCAGGAAGAGTAGTCCAGTAGTCAGGAGTATTACTGCCTTTTATTTTCTCAGCAGGCTCCAATCTATCTGTACTTATGTCTCCTCCTGTTTGATTCATTTTCATGTTTGCTAGAAATATGTAATGTGTACATTGTAATGACCCTGGGCAGGACTATGCTGTAACTGAGATAAGGCAAAGCAGAATGTGTGTGTGCAAGCACATGTGTCTGTGTGTGTGTAACAAGCTTCAGTCAATAAAACTAACTAAAAAAATTAAAGGATGCATGATATCTATGTAGAAGAAAAGGTTTATAATATACTTTGGCCAGTAATAGCAACTTGACCTTACTAGACTGTAATAACAACATTAAAAAGTGAGAAAAAGCTTTAGATTAGCCTAGAAATTTCTGTCTACTTCATTTAAGGGTGTAAAAGCATGAAAAAAGGCATCATTCAGGCTTTGCTACAGGAAGATCCTAAAAGTCAGGAAAAAATTATTTGATTGTGTGACACACTAATTGAATACAGGAAATTCTTTTCCCTAGTCCTCTGAACAAAAGCTCAGCAAACTCAAAACTTGAAATAAGACTCAAAAATAAATTAATCTAAAATAATCAAATGGAATCATCCTTAAAATAAATTGAAATGCCTCTCAAAGTTATATTTAGAATGAAAAAAAAAAGGAGAGAGAGAACATAATGAAAAGGTGTGGCATGCATGTTTCATCTTGCAATCTTATTCCATATAATTTTAACTTTGCACAAACCAGTTCTCCTGAACCAGCTAAATGAAAACCTCCAGAAACTGTTTCAAGATCTGTAGCTTTATTGCTGTGGTCTGTGGTTCAGTCAGCGAAATAAGTTAGTGCCAACTCTAAACACATTAATATATGGGCTCCAGTTAGTATGCTTCGAATACTAGCAAAGTCTATGCTTAAGCAACTCTACAGTTATTCGGCTCAACCTTTGTAAACCCCAAGAAACCAAAACCCTGAATATGCAGGTTACTAACAGCTTCAAGAAACGTTTACTAGAAATGGTTTTATTCTAGTAACAATAACATTTTTTCAGAACTCCCACTACAGAAGACAAAGTTATTTATACTTGCAGGATTATTCTGAAGCAATATACATTCCTACCTCCGCAGGCACACAGCTCAGACAAAAACACACACATAAATATGTACTTGATAGATTTCCTCACCCTCCCAGCCACCCTCCCTACCCTGTTCAAATTTCAGATTGTAGACTTTGATCAGAAAGATAAGCTTGTTTAAATAACACTGGACTAAGCATGTCCCCCGTTAAAAAAAATAATAATCAGGCTATCATACCCAGCAGTTCAGAAAGTCTTCGAAGAGTTACTCTGAAAATATGCCAGACAGTGTGAGAGAAAAAAAAGAGTGTGCATGTTTGCATAGAGTGGGCGAACGTGCGTCTGCGGAGGCTCACAAAACGGCAAGCAAGCATAGCCCTCAGCAGCCAGTCTGCTGGGCTACACACACTGAAATGAGTGGCAGGTACGAGTTTAAGTCACTCACTCTTATAGATTTCATTCCGTGTTTCAGTAGTACATAGAAAAAGCATCATCTTGTATTAAACTGCATAATCCTCAACAAAATGAATCTCCTTGACATAAGAAGTATCCCCTTCTTCAGTGTGCTACAAGATGGATTTTAATTTTTTATTTAAAGCATTAACCAATACGCATGCTATGTTAGAATTACTATATTGACACGTGACAAAATGCTCCAGAATAATAGCTATGTGGAAGGTGAATGACATAAGTGTGCATAGAAGTAACTTCTGAGTGTGTCCTGTGCAACATCGGTGCTCCTTGACTGCAGTTTTTTAAAACCTCATTCATTATTTTGGGAGGGTAGTGTGTTTTCAGGGAAACAAATATTTACAATTTCCACCATGTGCAAACAGCATTAAAGCACAGTGTAGGGTTAGGTAAAAGCACCATCACTTCTGCTCCGTATGGTTTAACGAGGGACCCTAGGAGCAGCTTTCCACAAGCCAGTGTGGAAAGTTACAGTCCTGCCCCCTAAAGGGGCTCAGCAGTATATAGCTGCACTATCCCTGCAGCATACATTCTAGTACATGCCAGAAGGAAAAATGTGAATGCCACCAAGAATTTAGGGGTTGGCAGTGCATCCCTGTGACAGCATCCTAGAATATTTGGCTTACTTTTTCTGTAGAAGAAGAGCCAGAGAGCAAGAAAGAGCAAGGGTGAGGCAAGGGGTTAGTCAAACCAAATTCCAGGAAGAAGTTGGATTTTATTTGTGTATACTGCAAAAATCAGTTTCTGATTCTGCACACTATATGTGGGTTATTTAGATATAAAAAAAAGCTATGAAATGCAATAAAATATCAAATGGGTGTTTTTCTTGCCCTGCATGGTGATGACTATTCTGCTTGCTCCAAGTTAACATATGCTGGCAATTCACCCTGCCTTAGAGATGGCATTACATGTGTCTGCCTGTGGGCTCACCCCCCAGAAAAATTAGACCTAAGTTTCTAAATCCCGCTCTTTGTGCTTAAATATCAGGATTTACTCCACCACCCCATTTCATCACTCATCTACTAGATGTCAGGTTTTACATGTTATGAGCACAATATGGAAACATGTACAGGCTATAACAATAATATTTTATACTTTTCATCAGTGGACACAAAGTCTATGCAAAAATTTGGCTTCACTAAATCCCACTTCATGCATGCCTTTTAAAATATGCAGATCTCATACAGAAGGGCTTGCCTCATCCACTGTGTATTTTTTTTTAAATCACATGCAGTAATGACAGAGAGCAACCAGAAACATGAATTGGCTGCAGCACCTTTATTTCCAGTGCTAGACAGAAGTGTTCCACAAATACTTGTCCATGGAAAATCTACCTTAGAAGTTTAGGAATCTATAAATAATTATAAAGTTGGCTTCGATCCATCCAGATTTATGCAAACATGATATGTACGCATATGTTAAAGCACAGAAGAAATAGGAATGAAAATGGCCATTCATTAATACTTAAAAAACAGGAAAGGACAGTCCACTGTGCCTGAGGAACACAACAGGCATGTTGGCAAGGAAGGTCAAAGCAGAAATTGCGTCTTCAGACATAGTGATTTTTAGTGAGACTGAATCAAGAGATGAGTTTCTGAAACAGTGATGATTTAGACACTATTCTCACAGAAATGAGAAATGAATTGATTAAATGAACAGAAGTGACTGATTCAATCCTGTGTTCTTCTATATAAAACGGCAACCTTTCTATTTTCCTTTTCTAGATTGGACAGAGTTCCAGTGCTTCACTCAGGTTTTCCAGAGTGATGAATTTACTCTGACTTACGCTAATAAAATACCAAATGCAGTGACTTTAAAACACATTTCTGTGGCTCTGTGGTTAAATTAGCATCATTTACAGCTGAAGAATATTAAGAGACATTTCTAAAGGCAAATTCTGTTCATTTCAAGTCACTGATGAACGGTTTGTTTCTAGTCATTTACATTTCTGTCTTTTTCTTTTTTTCTTGCTTGACAAACAACTGGAGAGATCAGTTCAAGCAAGCAGAGTCATGCATAGTGCGGTTTGATCCACTCGGACCATCAGTCCAGCACCCCTACCAGCTACAAGCAGGAGGATACTGAGACAAATTCAGGCTGCTTACCATAACAGACAACATGAATGTGTTTTCACTTCAAAACTAGAACACAGCTTAACAAAAAAAATAATAAAAATAATTTAAAAAGGCTCCTTCCTCTGCTTGCAGATAATGTGGCACCAGCAAAATGGGCACAGAAACAAAAATATTAACAGGATAGATAACAAAAAGTATAGAAAATATTCCTCTAACTTATCTAAAAAACCCAAAGAAATTTTGGGGGTTGAGAGCGCCATCAGCAATCTTCTATTAACTAAAAGTCCCAAAAGCCAGCCAGAGAATGATATAACAAAACAAGTTCTGTTTATGGGGATTAAAAAAAAAAAAAAAAAAAGACAGAAAGGAAAAAGAAGAGGAGGAAGAAACAGCCTGAGCAGAGCCTTGATTCTGGCCTAGATAAAACAGCAGTTTGAGGGAAAAAGAGATGAAAGCAAAAAACACTCCACAAAGACTATTCAAATTATAAGAATCTTTAAAGGCAGCAAAACTCCTAATCCCATAATGGGCTTTTTTCAGCACTAGTTTTAGTAAGCATTCCAACAAAAAATGGTAAACTCGGAACTTAGAACGTATACTATAAATTTTCTATAAACCTGCTGACAGTGAGAGACCATAAACTTCGTCGCTTTGGTTCCACAGCTATAAAGATAGAAGCTTTTTTTAGCTGCTGCAATTAAAGAAGTATCTATTGCACATAACAGGAGGAACATTATGTTTTTCCAAGATTCCACTGTAACATTACAGACAAATTACATTGTGTTTAGTCCAGTGAGGAAGCTCGTCAAGATAGACAGCTGGAGAATAGCACCATCTACCCCACTGCTTTATAAATCTTCTCTGTAAAAAAATCCCCCTTGATACCACTATGCAAACCAAGGTCTATGCCTAAAAATTCCTTAGGTCTCTGTAAAGATAAGTGCTTTACTCTGTTATTGGGAGGTTTAACATTTTATAAGTTGATACAAAGATGGATACCCTTTTCTTTTCTCCTATGGCAAATAACTTACCAAAACTAGCCACAGCACCAAAAGGCTGGACCCAGGATTTTTAAGTCTAAATTTATATTTTATATTGGTTTTACTGTTAAAAGCAGAAGCTTTCACATGTCAAATGGAAGAGGAGAATTAGAGAATATTTGCTCAAAACAGTTCTTATTCCAAACAAGGATCTGTGGAATACAATTGCTCTACACATGTGTATACAAATCTACAACGTTTAAACATACATTCAGTTTTACTTATATTCTGTGTGAAAAGATCTAAGACGTATCTTGAAATTCTCTACGTAATCAGAAGAAAAATCATGCTAGAATGTCAGCATAGTTTTTTTGGTTAAGTATTCTGATGCTGTAATACATTGTTTAGAGTTATTTATGACATTACAGGATTCTAGCCACTCAGGTGGAAATTTTACATGTCAGTGGTGAGCTCAGAGTAATTTGGAAGTATCTGAGTCAATTGGAAATAAATGTTTTGCCTTTTTTTCTCTGCTTCAAGAAACCCATTTTTGAAATTAGAAACACTTTTGCTGCAGCAAATGAGGGGCTTGGAGCAGGAGCTATGAATCTGGCAAGGAGCTGAAATTGTGCGTCACAGAACTGCCTTTTGCTATTCTTCTGAAATTCCTTCCACATTTGGCTAATTTTTTCAGCCCTTGAAAAGTTGCAGGGTTTTAAGAGTTAAGATTTCTAAAAGCTCTCTCCTATCTAAGGCTGCTCTCTCCTCTCACAAATTCTAGTCCTGACTAGACTGGGCACAAAATTTCCCAATGGAATGCTGCTGTCCAGACAGGTATAGATGCAAAAAGTTTTTCCCTTTCATTATTTTTCTGTGGCAGAATAAGAGTAATGGGCTTAAATGCAGATTATTGTGTCAGTTATAATACTGAATTTCAGTCCCCAGATGTACAGACGGAATTTCCTTCACCGAAATGGAGCACCATCTGCCTTTTCAATTCAGCATTAGAAAACAACATGTAGTAATGTACCTTTTCCTAAAGGTGTAGAAGACATGCTGGAATACAACTAGCTTGTGCATTTCTTCATTTTTTGTACCTAAGAAAGATGAGAAAGGATAAGACTAAATAATTGTGCCCAACTCATACAGAAAAAATTACTTACTACATACATAAAATGGGCCAAAATACCTGAGTACTCTGGACAAACTCAAAAGATATTAGCAAATGCTGATGATTCAAAGTTAGCAGATGTTTTCACAGAGGCAGAAAAAGAGAGAGAAAAAAGACATTTCTCTCATACATAGAATGTTAACCCCTAATAAACAGAGATGTTCACTGGCAGAAAAACATCAACAGCGTGATTTAAAATTAAGAAACATTTTCTGCTTAATCAGAATATCTTAACAGACCATTCCTCATGGATCTAGCATCATCTAAACCCAAGAATGAGCTCTGAAATGCAAAATTGGAGCTTCATATCCCATGTTCATATTCATTCATGTTGTTCATATCAAAGACAAATTGAATTGAGTGACCGATACCAATGAGTTAGCATTCTGAAAACAGCCTGACAAGAGACCTTTGAAAATCTTAAGAAGACAGTTTTATATCTATAGAGATTCACTTAAAGCTGATGCATATTCAAAATTATTAAATATTATGAAGTCTGGGCTCCAAAAAATAGTCAGAAATTAGCCACATGCTTAATCCTATTTATGCGATTTTAACAGAACTTGTCAGTTTTGTTTACAAGATTTGAGATGTGAAAACCTGCCCAGATTCCCCTGTAAAGCCCTCCAACCCTCAAGTTGAAAAAAGGCCTTGTGCTTCAGCATCCTGTTCTTGTTACCAGCTACTGGCAGCAGAAGCCCCTCATTTTCTGGGCATCTTCAGAGAACTGCATTTGCTTTAGTTATTGCACTAATCATCATCAATCTTTTCTGCTATTGCAAGCATGGTTACATGTACCTGTGAATAATCTGCAGCCAGCACATTAAGTCCTCGTCTGTACCTTAACTTCTCTCTATCAGATTAGAGATTATCATAGAGCAACTGACTGTTGCCAGTGCCACACAAGGAAGGTGTGTCAATTTACCTGTAGGTCTATTTCTCACAAACCTCAGTTCCAAAAGGAAAAGTCCACAAGGGGTATCAGTTCTTGAACTAATCAGTGTTGCTATACATTTATTGATATTGTCTCCCTGAAGTCAAGAACTCACTTGTTATTGCCACCACTGGTGCAGCAACAACTACAGCCACATCTGTATGGCTCACTGCTACCACTGGTCATCTGTCTGGCACATGTTCTAGAAGCACGGTCAGATAGCAAATGTTCGTTAAAATTATGTCCAGGGAAAATACTGGTTGCAGTCATCCTGTACAGACCTGAAGTGAAACAGCAAATTCAATATTCTAGATAGAAAAAGTGTGTTAGATGGTATAGGGTCAATAATGTAATTCATCAGGCCTTTGTAACTGGCAGCTGTGTTTTCTGTTCTTGTTTACTTTTTAAAATTCTCAATCACCAGTTAACAATACATTTCTTAATTCTAATAATGATTTAGCACTTCTAGGAAAGAAGTCTCTGTAAAAGGCTCCTTCAGAATATATAATCCCATTTAAGTTGCAGCAATGTACCATATATATATTAAAAGGTGCATTTTGGCGCTAATTAGCTGCTTCTTCCATAACAGTCACAGTGAAGACATGCGGGACCCAGAAGATTTTGAAATGAATCCATATAAAACATTTTCTGATACATTTACATTTTTTATTTGAAAGAAAATTATACTAATTGTATTAATTATACAGTTCTAAATAACGTCTTATATGACAACATGAATCTGTCACTGTCTTCAGTGGAACTGATCATGATGAGCTAAGTCAAAAATGAGTTTAAGTGCTTTGCTGGATGAGGGCCTCGGTCTCTGATCCTCACACACACATCATCTCCAGCCATCAGAGAAGTTCAAAATTAACAGCCACAGGGGCTATATCTCATTCTTTGGGAATAACTTGAAAGCTTTCCAAAATTCTGTTTCTGTGATACAATGTGTACTCCTTACTCCAGAGAAGAAATCCAAATTTAAAACTGACTTAAGAAGCCTTAAAGCATGGCCAATGGAATCTGAACCAAAATGCAATTCAAAACACCCAGTTCTATAGTGATTGTTTGTACTCAGGAGCACCTAAAAGCACCATCAGAAATTAGTTTCTTGTGCTAAGTACAATGTACACTTAGAACAAAGAATGTTTACTTACTAGCCCAGATTTAAATATCCAGGCTTATACTACTGACTGAAAATACCATCATTAAAGGAACGGTTTCTCTATTTCTTCACAAAATCAGAAAAGACCTGATAAGGTATCTCCTGCTTCCATGATTTGGTTGTGTTGTTCAATGGAAATAAAGTCTGCTTTCTAAACTCTAAATATAAAATCTTTTGATCAAGCTATCAGACCATTCAACAACTGCAAACACAAGAAACCTGTACAGAACTAAAGAAGTAGCACTAACAGCAACTGCTCAAAAAAAAAAAATCAGGGAGTTACGAGGTAAGGAACTGCAAAATAACACAAAATAACCCATAATGTATACTGAAGCATCAATATATGTTACAGCTGCCAAAGACTTTGTTTCTTGACAGAATGATCATAAGCAACAACAAAATTATACAATTTCAGTTTTGTCTAACCAGCATCAAATAGAAAATGGAAAAAAAATAGGCTTCTGGTTGGTGAAAGCTTTTAAAAGTCACTTCTATGGTTCTGGAGAAAGACAAAAATGCATTGTCATCTGTCAAGCGGAACAAATAGGACCTTAGTGATTCAGTAACAGTTGTACTCTCTTGGCAGATATTAGCTTGTTTAAGGCAGGGAAGATCAAAGAAAGTAACTGGATGCCAACAAAACAAAAAAAAAATGAAAAAAGGTCAAAGTTATTTATTATTTCAGCATTCCCCTATCTTTATTTGTTCTTCTACCATTTTCATTGTTTTGTGCAACAAGATGGAGGTCTTCCTGAAGCAGAGCAGTCAATAATTTAATGCAATGGTTCTTTTGCAATACAGGCTTTCCTACAAGTTCAGAAACCCATCAGAGCAATAGGTTTCCTATTTCTAAGGGTACGTGAAACACCCAGTTCCACACACTCATTTAGCACCATGCTCTAAAAGCCACAGAAGTTGTTAGCTATTAGTAATAAATTAGAAAACCAGAAAGAATGAACACCAATCGCTGGCGTTAGAGATTTCCAATAAAAGAATATCAATACTGAAATTTGATAAGAATATTGAAACTGTAGGAAAAACATAGTTGATATTAACTAGCTGCCATTTTTCCAAGGAAGTAAGTTTAGAGCTGCAAATCGTTTAAAAACTGCAAACACTGCTACTACAGACTTCTTACACTTGTGGTAAATTAATTTAATTTTTTTAAATTTTTTTTGTTTGCTTTTTTTTGGTTTGATTTGGTTTGGTTTGGGGTTTTTTTGTTGTTTTTTGTTTGCTTGTTTTCCTGGAGAAATATAGAGAAATTTAAATTCTGATTGTGTAACTAAGGGATAGGGTTATTCCTAAAAATTCCTAACTGCTATCTTGCCATAATCAAAGCCTCAGCAATGCATCATTTGTGCTACATAACAGAGAGAATGGGCAGATCTGTACTGTGAAAAGAATGCTGCTAGCATGATGCTGTGCTCTAGATGATTAACCCCTGTTTCACAGTGTAACACTAATATGGTTATGTTGCTTTGTATACCAAGTTACTACCTCTCTACTGTGCAATATATGAACTAATTCAGGCAGTAATACTGCATGATTCTTTCTATCACACTTCTTCAAATAGGATAGGTATACTTAGAAAAGCCTCTTGACAGGAATAAAAATGCACAGTAGTGTAGTCTCTCCACTGTATTGATTCTCTTCCCCTAAGTACAAATAGTCCTGGCATCATCAGATTTATATGGACTTGGGACACATTACAGTCCAGAGCCAATGTGGTGACATTGCAAATGGCACCAGGAAGGCTGGAGCTCCTATAAGGAGATTAGCATGCAAAGACCAGTGTCAGCCACCCTTATCACAGGTGGCTGAGCAATGAAGAGGTGACAATAAAGATGCTGAAAGCACCCTTCTCAGGGAAATACTGCCTTTAGTAAGTTACAGGTAGATGAAACTCTAGACTGCTTCTATTCTAGTGAAAATATGACACATACCACCAGACTCTCTGCAACTGTACTTTTAACTGTTGCAATATTTCCTGGGATAAGTTTGCCATATGATAAACAGCACTACCTCAATCTATTTCTAAGCCTGTTTGAGCCATTAGAAATATTACAGGACTACTCCTATTATTTAGCTTGCATCCATCCACCATTTCATGGATACTATTAGCACAGATGCAAGCTATTCCAGGGCAATTGGTCCCAGTGCCTGGAAATACTCTTGGTCGTATTTGATACATCTGTGATCCAAAAGACTGGTTTGCAATCTGCTTGTTCGGTGTCAAAGTTCAAGAGAAATCTAGATTGGTAAAGCCTGAGCATATCTCACTCCCAGCAGTTTAAGCATGAGGAGCACGCACAGTGAGTAGCTGGGCATTTCTGACCTTGGAATGGTCAGGGGAGAATTCACAAGAAACAGAGGAAAGACATCCCTGTTTCAGCGTTCAGGGAATTCAAATTCCTGAAAACCAGTCTGAGAAATCGAATCTTTTACACTTGTCAGGATTTAAAAAAAATTGTTTTGTGGTTCAGCTCAAGTGAGTTAGCAGCGAACTGTTGACAAAAGTGGTGACATCCCACCTCCCATATTTCCATTACACCTCTTTCCAAGTTTCCAGTCTGGAGACTGACATTAGCAGAAAGCTTTGGTTGTTTTCAGAAAGGTAAGTATCGTATCAGTTCAGCTCTTGAGCCAGCTCAGGAACAGCTGCAGGAGCACATGTCCAGAGTGAAGAGGGTGACCACCTTGTTCAGCAACAGCTAGTCCTTAGATTAATAGTGCAGTCAAGGAGAAGTAACCGAAGCAGAAAGGATACAAATGGCTCAAAGGACATTTGTCCACCACACATTCACGTTGGACCCAATAAAATAAAATCAAATACACCAATGATTACATATACCTATTACATGGTTTATTAACCAAAAGAATTCCAAAGCTGTAGCATGAACTCCAGTCTGCAAAATCTGCACCACCCAGAAAGTGCATACATAACACCCATGACTTCTCACTTCCATACCCTTACCAGCAATCCCTGCAATCTTAGTATTCCAAATAACAGAATGCGTATCATACAGCATTCTACCTGAATAACAGCTTGGACACTGAAATATACTCCAATAAAAATCCCCATATTTCAGTCTTCAGACATTCAAAAAGTCTTTATCTTTTCTTAAGTGGTCTGGGTCCTGAAACATAATATATCAATAAATCATTTTGAAGCAGATGTAAAAATTACTATTTCCATTCAAAGTTTTATCCTTTAATATTCACAGTCCTAGTTTGGATGAAAATCATTTTGTATTCTTTTACAAATGTTTCAGAGAACCAGTTGAGAGACTGATCCCATTGAATGTCTCTGTGTGGTTTTGAAATACATTTGCTGTGATAAAAATTTTAGGCCATGTACCTAGAGATAACTTGAACAGGTGTTTTTCTTGAGCTTATACAATAAATCCATTTAATCAGTTTTAGAAATGAGACATGACTTAAATTTGTTCATATTATGCCTTTTGACTAGGCTTAACAATATTACAGCAGTTTCAAGTCAAGTGTAGTGCTCAGAGACCACAATGGTTGTCAGGTTGTATGTTGGGCAATATACAAAAACTGTTGCTTATCAGTCCATAAAATATATTGAACATTGATGACTTGCAAATATATCTCCAACTTCACTGTGTGCGATACATGCTCCAAAAATTTCCAGCATATAATCTTACCAATGAAAATTCACATTTCATGACTTCAGACACAGCTTAATACCCCAGTTCAACCCACTTCTCCCCAAGTAGTGTTCTTAACTTAGCCATCATTGTTCATGATCAAATAACATAATTTTATACAAAAAAAATAAAGCACTATCATAAATATGCATCTGCTCTGTGACAAAACAAATGCATGCTGAATGCAGGTTGCTACATATTTTACCTGAGGTACCCAATCCACATAAAACTGCTCTTGATAGAACTAAATGGACTTGATCAAAACTTAAAAAGCAACTGGCTAATTTGCATGATGAGCATGACTGTGTCCTAAATTAAATCAGTGAATAAATATTCCTTGTAAAATTAATAGGATTATCCACAAATAAATTTTCAACAATGATACGTTAAAATAATATGGTCCTTCTTATGAAAAGAAAAAAAAAATAAATCCACTGCTCGGTAATGCTACTTTACTAAATTTCTGCTTTGAAATGCTAGTTTTGAGGAAATACAGGGGCAAATATTGTTACAGTAAGCCATAATTAGCAGCTGATTTTGTGACAAGAATCTCTCGCTGATTCCTTACATTCTATTAATATGAGATAAAAACCAAACCAAAACAAACAAAACACCATAAAAGATTCTGCACCACCAGTGCCTGAACTCCAGCAAAGTTGAATGATTTTTATTTTTTCAAGCCCTCAGTTTTTCTTCTTTAAAGGAATAAACTGCCATTTCTTTTATTGTCAGTATTGGTCAGGGATATGCTGTAACACCTCTCTCCAAGAGCATTTTACTTTTGTTCTCATGGACAGAAGTTCACGAAGGAATACAGAATAACCTTACTATTTTAAACACATTCTAGATAAACTTGTTGATTTTACAGAGCAGCAATAAAATGTATCCATTTGCACTTCATGCTCTTTAACAGATACAGCAAGATTAGAATCATAATTAGGAAAAATAAAATGGGCTTTCTATCAAAATCCATCATATGCTAAGAGAAGATTTAGAGACAATAAATATCTATCCTATAGCATTTTATTTTTACCTAAATATGTTAGATAGCACCAACATGGAGTTGAGTACTTTAAAAGATTTATAGCTACAGACGTTATAATAAAAAAACAGAGCCTGAAGCTCTGTTAGTGCTCTACAAAAATGGTGAAAATAGCCAAAGCCTTCTAACATACTATTTTTTCAGCCTTTCTGAAACCCTCAAAACATGCTGACGTTGAAATAGTGTTTGCAAGTCAATACATCTGGCCTACACAGGACAGATATGAGAAATGGGATCCAAGCAGTTGAGCTATTTCATATTTTAGGTAAGTTACTGAATAGCTTCCTGTCACCAGCTGCCTTTCTCCTAAGCCAAAGCAGCTCCATTAACATGTCCTTCCTGATTGAAAAGTACAGCACAATCAACTTGAAGTATTTTCTCAAGTAAAGTTTCATAGGCTCACATTGCTTAAAAACATAACTCAACAGAAGCAATCAGAAGAGAACAGTGTGAGCAATCCTGGTGTGAAACTTTAGATATTATAATCTTGAAGAGAGGGAAGCACATGTAGCATCACAGAAACCAGCTTTCAGAAGAGGTTACTGCCTTCGAGATAGAAACGGAAGGAATATTAATTTTGATCAAAATTGAGGCCTGATTATCTCCTGGAAGCTGAAGGTTTGAAAACACTACCAAAGTTACCACCTCTTCAAATGAATGGAAAGATATGTAGCTGCAGTTATGTGGTTACTAATGCCTGTCACTGCATCATCTTATTTGCTTTCTGGAATATTTGAATTCCACATGAATTCCTTTTTTAATTCTAGCTGTGTACTCAGATCTTGCTTCATTTACAGACTGTCAGTAGGTAATTACAAATATGTGGATAGAAAAATTAATCGATTGAGTAACCCACATTTTAAAGGAAAGCAGAAGTCAGAACTTTTAGATGTGAACAGTTAACAAAACATCACAAAACTTCTGTGATGAACATCTAGAGCACTTTGAACATGTTAAAATGTTATTCAATAATCTTATATTTCCATATCTAAGTGTTTGCAAATTAAAATATTTATTTTCTTCAAAATTTGACAACAGCTTGTAATACCAAAGATTGACTTCTGAATCTACAAATTTTTTGACTCTATTACATCAGTGTCTTGTATTGATGAGAAGTCTGAAGAAATAAGCGAGGAGACCCAGTTGCACAGGTAGCTTCAACAACATTGCTTAGAGTTACAGTTATGCCAGTACGCAAACTTCCTTTACTGAGTTACAAATATCTGGATGCCAGAGAGGGACTCTTCATCAGGGACTGTAGTGATAGGACAAGGGGTAATGGGTTTAAACCTAAACAGGAAAAGTTTAGGTTGGATATAAGGAAAAAGTTCTTTACTGTGAGGGTGGTGAGGCACTGGAACAGATTGCCCAAGGAATTGGTGAATGCTCCATTCCTTGCAATGTACAAGCCAGGTTGGACAGAGCCTTGGGCAATATGGTCTAGTGTGAGGTGTCCCTGCTGATGGCAGGGGGGTTGGAACTAGGTGATCTTAAGGTCCTTTCCGATCAAACCATTCCATGATTCTATGATTCTGTTCTTACAAAAACTTCAAAACTGTTCCTTCCTTGAGTTTAATACCAGGTCAAGTTAGTAACCCTTGCTTTTGGGATTACAGAAGTTCCTTCAGACTCATGAAAAAATACCATTCAGTCAGTATAGTTAACAATCTGTTATACATAACACTTAACAACAGCCTTTTGAGTGCAAGTCTATAGCCTGAATATAATAATTTCACAGGATTTGTGTCACTCTAGGATACCCAAATACTACATAAGGCTGGCATTACAACCAAGTAGAGGAGACCTATGATTTCTGGAGCAGCTATGTGTGAGCAACTGACAGTTACATCTCATGGGCCATTGGGCTTATACTGATATGCATAATCACACACACAAGTATAATATGTATATGAATATATATTAAAGTATGTGTATGTGCATATCCATAGTAGCACTCAGTTCTGATTTGGGGGACAAAGGCTATAAATTCTACTTGTGCCCTTTTCATACTTTTAAAACTTCAAACTTCTGTTTCCTGCTCACAGGATTTTCTGAGCATAATCTAGTTATCTAGCCAACAATCTTCAATGGAACTGTCTTCCAAGTTGTCTTCATTCTTCCTTCAACCTGTACAAGCTGTCTGCATCTGTAACAATCTTTGTCATAGAATCTCACTATTCCTAGCTATGTGAGAAATTCTCTCCTTTTGCTTGTTCTGAACCTCATGTCTTGAAGCTTCACTGCATGATCTAGGGGTCATACTCCTTACAGAAAAACTACTTGACGCCTATCTATTCTCTTCATTAAATCCAAATCATAGAATCATAGAATCAGAGAATAGTTAGGGTTGGAAAGGACCTTAAGATCATCTAGTTCCAACCTCCCTCCCATGGGCAGGGTCACCTCCCACTAAACCATGCTATCCAAGGCTATGTCCAACACTGCCTTGAACGCCGCCAGGGATGAAGCATTCACAACTTCCCGGGGCAACCCATTCCAGTGCCTCAGCACCCTTACAGTAAAGAATTTCTTCCTTATATCCAATCTAAAAATTATGAGCCAGAAAGACCAATCAAATCAACTCTGAAGACTTCTGGAAGAACTTAAAGTCATTAATCATCTCCCTGCTTTATTGAGAAGTCCTGGGTATGATTACTTTTCTGCTTTGGTACAGAACTGAAGCAGTCTTTCCTGAGCAGCTGGGTGCCCAGTTTCATGGCTAAGTCAGGCTGGGATATGCAAAAAGAGACAGAATGGCACTAAAATTCTCTATGGACAATTTGGAAGGAGCACTCTGAGCATGTCTAACACAGCAATACATTAACAGAAAGCTTAACAAAAGTTAGTTACTTGATTTTATTTCAAGAGATGAAAGTATGAGTAAAAGCAAGACTGTAGCCTGGTGGTTAGAAATTTCACTAGAGAAAATGAAAACGTACATTTTAATCCTGCTCCCAGAACTCTTTGTGCTTCATTCAAAGTCTGCTTTCATGTAAAACTCACAAAATAAGGTTTAGATAAATATTGCAATGTGCAACCTCAAAAATGGGAGAATAATAATTTCTCCTGCGGTTTATTTAAGCTCAAACAGCTTTATGCAACGTACACATGCAATGGAGAGCCCATTGCACCAGGAGAGAAAAGTAGGCTCAGAAACCTACTGAGGACAGGGTACGTAGTCATCCCTTGCTATAATTAAGGCAAAGTTTCTTCCTGTGAAACAAACAGAATCTGCAAAAATGCTCATTAGATCACTAGATCAAAGCTTTTAGGTAGAAAATAAGATTTATTCTTCTGATAACCCTATCTGGACTCATCCTTCCTTGAATACATATCTAAGTGTGAGGTCAAAGAAACAAAGTTTCCACATTCTCATTATGGTCCTAGATGAAAGTGGTAACTAACACATGCGACTCTTCCATTCAAAACATAGGAAGGTGATTACAAAGTGTTCTCACATGTTTTGGCCAGAGGGGTTAGGGTGTTACATTTTCATGAATTACAGTTTCCTGACTGAAAAAACAGAAATATTTTTTCCCTAGAATCTTTATCCTCACTAATGACTGACTTCCTGCCAGATTTTCAACTAATGGTTATTTTCATGCCTAAACTACAAGGATAACTTCAATATTTTGGGGTGTGATAAAAAAAAAAAAAAGGAATTCCAAGTGAATCTATCACATCCCTCAGAGCTTAGTTTAGTTTCACATTTGCACATTCTAATTGCTGACTTTGATTGGTTGATACATCATAAAAGCAATACTCCAAAGCTGTAATGCCATGAAAAACAACTGTTATCTTGCTGCTAGTTTGTTTACTTGTCCTCACTAAACTAGGCTGCAATAATTCATAAAAAACATTCATCCATGACCATTTTCCACCTGACACACCCAAAACTTTTCAGTTCCCCATGTCATAATCTCATATACATCCTGTATGTGAGTAATATTCCACCCAATCTCATAGTAGAATTTATACAGTAGCACTAAACAATGTTCTCAGGACTACTTATAAACACTAATCAAGAATATTTTCCCTAATACAATGTAATAAAGGAAGTTACAGAGCTTGTCCAACACATGGCAATTTAGTAATAGAGGAGGCTGAAGCCTAGAAAAGAGATAATGGTTTCTAGTTTCTTGATCTATGTGCATTTCCTCATCAACTATCATCCATGAATAAAGTGTATGACTCAAAGGCCACTGCAACATATGATGTCGCTTTGCAGGATCCAAAATTCTAACAAAATCAGAAAACAGGCAACTTTTGAAACCCAAAACCTATTGAATTTATATTCCTGCCAGCCGACTGTGCAACCTTATCTTTGCTCCTCAAAGGTGGTAAATATCCATGGAAATACTTCTTGTTAAACAGAGATGAAAGCATAAGAGAGGATAACACTGTACTATAACCCATTCATCTGCGCCAGCATTTCACTGAAGGATCTGCAGCTGAACCACATGAAACTGTGCTAAGAGGTGGTAGGATTAGTCAAAATAGTCTAAGAGCCACTCTAAGTGGTTTAATAAATAAATAAAAAATATTTTCCCCTAAGATATATTTTCCAATTGTGCAATTCTGTTCTCGTAGCTACTTAGCAACGGCAGTTATTTTCCATACATAAATCCTCCTGATACATTGAAAAAGCCCCAGGCAAGCTACCATATACAATATTCATTATTCTGAATGCATAAGTGGAAAAAAGAAAACAGAAAAACATTTACTTAGTTCAAAACAACACTTTGTTTTTTGGCAATTGTTACAAAATATCTTTTGTCTGTATTCCAGACACAATTTTAAATTATTAATCATAACGGATGGATTTAATCAGGTCCCATGGACTTGTATACATTCAGGCTCCTAAGATGGTCTCGAACCAGATCCTCTCCTACAGTGGGACCAGGGTCTTCATTCTCACTGTCCCTGCGTCTGCATTCCAAGACTTGGGTGGTATGGTCAGAGCATTTGCCGGTGAAGACTGGGGCAAAGAAGTCATTAAGAACCTCAGCCTTCTCGAAATCCAGGGTAGCCAGTTCTCCTGATAGCTTCTGGAGAGGACCCACATTGTCCCTAGTCTGTCTTTTATTGGCAATGTACCTACAGAATCTCTTCCTGTTATGCAAAACATCCCTAGCCAAGTTTAATTCTAAGTGGGCCTTAGCTTTCCTAACCTGGTCCCTAACTTCCTGGACAACATCCCTGTATTCTTCTCAGGCCGCCTGACCTTGCTTCCACCTTTTATAAGCCTCTTTTTTCCTTCAAATTTTCCTCAGCAGCTCCTTAACCATCCAAGGAGGTCTCCTGGCCCTCCTGCTGAACTTCCTTCTAGTTGGGATGCATCGCTCCTGAGCTTGCAGCATGTGATCCTTGAATACCAACCAACAGTCTTGGGCCCCTGCCCTCTAGGGCTGTATCCCATGGAACCTTACTGAGCAGCTTCCTGAAGAGGCTGAAGTTTGCTGTCTTGAAGTCCAGGGCAGTGAGCTTGCTGCACGCTCTTCTCACTGTCCTGAGGATCTCAAACTCAACCATCTCATGATCGCTGCAATCAAGGCTGCCCTGGAGCGTCACATTCCCAACCAGCCCTTCCCTGTTGGTGAGGACGAGGTCAAGCATGGCACCTCTCCTTGTCAGCTCCTCTATTACTTGCAGAAGGAAGTTCTCTTCCACACATCGAGGAACTTTCTAGATTGCTTGTGCTGGGCCATACCATCCCTCCAACAGATATCAGGGTGGTTGAAGTCCCCCATGAGAACAAGGGCCTGCGATTGAGTGTGCCCTCAGCAAGTTTGCTGATGACACCAAGTTGTGTGGTTCAGTTGATACATTGGAGGGAAGGAATGCCATCCAGAGGGACCTTGACATGCTTGTGAGGTGGGCTGATGCCAACCTGATTAAGTTTAACCATGCTAAGTGCAAGGTCCTACACCAGAGTCAGAGCAATCGCAGGCACAGCTACAGGTTGGGCAGGGAAGAGATTCAGAGCAGCCCTGCACAGAAGGACTTGGGGGTGTGGGTTGATGAAAAAATGAACATGAGCTGGCAGTGTGCGCTTGCAGCCCAGAAAGCCAACCGTATCCTGGGCTGCATCAAAAGGAGTGTGACCAACAGGTCGACGGAGGTGATCCTGCCCCTCTACTCTGCTCTTGTGAGACCTCACTTGGAGTATTGTGTGCAGTTCTGGTGTCCTCAACATAAAAAGGATATGGAACTGTTGGAGCAAGTCCAAAGGAGGGCCATGAGGATGATGAGGGGACTGGAGCACCTCCCATATGAAGATAGGCTGAGAAAGTTGGGGCTGTTCAGGCTGGAGAAGAGAAGGCTGCATGGAGACCTCATAGCAGCCTTCCAATACCTGAAGGGGGCCTATAGGGATGCTGGGGAGGGACTCTTCATTAGGGACTGTGGTGAGAGGACAAGGGGTAATGGGTTTAAACTTAAACAGGGGAAGTTTAGATTGGATATGAGGAAGAAATTCTTTACTGTAAGGGTGGTGAGGCCCTGGAATTGGTTGCCCAGGGAAGTTGTGAATGCTCCATCCCTGGCGGTGTTCAAGGCAGGGTTGGACATAGCCTTGGATGGCATGGTTTAGTGGGAGGTGTCCCTGCCCATGGCAGGGGGGTTGGAACTCGATGATCTTGAGGTCCTTTCCAACCCTAACTATTCTATGATTCTATGATTCTATGATAATTGGCTTTTATCAATATTAATAAATAAATAAACCTGAAAATCTGCAAATCACTGACATCAGCCCATTGCCACAGCATTTAACCACACTGAGAGCCAGCATGCAGTTTAATACCTCTGCAACCATTTCAGATAACATTTTTCTACAATTCTAGTTGGAATAAGCAGTCAGACGTAAAAAAAATACTGGACACTTGCCTTCCCTAGTGTTTCTAAGGATACCAGCAGCATTACTACTTTGGGAACAAATATTGACTGTTTAGAAAACTTAATGCAGACAGAGCCATACCACTTTAACATCAAAATGTACCTGTAGTGAGGTCAAATCCATTTTTATTTCATTATAATATAGTAGCATTGTGGTTACTCAAAGGTGCTAATTAAAATCTGGCTATACTTTTTAAGCTCCATCTGTTCTCTTCCTCTCTTACCCTGTTGGGAGATTGGTTGGAATATTCGTAGCCACAAGAGTAAGTCATGTCCTGTGAAGGTAGGTATCTGATTAATAAAAGAATGGGTGAAGGAAAAAAGAAAGATGCATTGCTACTGTATGATGACTATGAACACAGTTCTGAAGATCTTTAAGCCCGTGTATAAGCTTCTGTGAATATTCTTTAAAGGTGCTATCAAGGTTTGAAATTTCGATAAAACAGAGATCCTGCACTCGCTTAGACTTTGCAGATTTCAAGTAATTTTTGTCTCTGTTTTTCAAATTTTAATATTCTTTTAAAATCATAGACAAATGAAACAGTATTTTCTCTGCTGGTATACTTTGAGCACTCTTCGGAGTCCTTCATGCTGTTTGTTTCAACATCCAAGAATTACATTAGCTGTTTTTGTCACAATATGGCACAGGCAGATCACAGTTGCTTGGTTTTCTCAATACTCTTTCCAGAACTATTGTTTCCTGAGACATACAATAAGATTACGATAAATGTGCAAATACAACACACTTGACTCGTTCTATTATTCACACTGAGCACTCAGGTCTGAGTGGCTGCACTGCCGTACTTTTAACTTCATTCCTGTGATCACTGCCGTAGTGATACAGCCAGCTCAAAGCAAGGACTGTATTTTCTTGCTGAATTCCAGGAAACACAAACACAACTGGCAGCCCCATTTGTTGTAAGGATCTTTTTGGATAGACAATACGTATACATACTCAGTTTAGCTTTCCCCTTCCAGAGCGGTTCTATTTCCCTGAACCCAGAAGACTTACATCTTCTCCACCTGCAACCAGGCATAAATATACATGTCTTATCACTTAGGTATACTAATACAAAACTTTCATTATCCAGGACATCAAATATATTTAGACCGTGCCTCATTGCCACATGGGTGACATGAGTCCCAGCACAATGTGCTATGAATGCAATCAGTAACTCTAAAGAGGGCTAACTTTGAGTTGTGTTTGCTATGGGTCTGCTATGGGAGGGGTTAAGTGATATAGAACCACTTATTAATCACAAGTCTGGCTTGTAAAAGTAACTTCTTACTTAGAGAATAAATTAATTAAAACTTCTAAGAATATTGGTCTGAAGTATCAACAAATTTGAAGGGAAAAAACCCTCAGTGAATACGCTACACAATGTACCCTTTTCCAGTGCTTCAAAAATGAGAAAGCAAATATTAATAAGCATAAAAACATAGACTTCATAGAAGAGGGTAGGTAGCAAAAGCATTTGGATATGTGCCAGGGGACTGAAACAGAAAAAGGAATGAAGAGTAAGAATTTGTACAGATTCAGAGCTGTTGAGTGAGCAATGGAATCAGAGAGCTTTATGTTTTCTGCATTAGGTGACCATTGGCTCAAAACTGACTGAAGCCTAAGCCTTTTTCTCACTCAACACTCAGTGGATTTTAGCAAATACTTCTGCCCAATGACAGTGTTGAATAACATCATGTATAATAGCACTTGGAATCTGTTCTTTACCAGTGAACACCATTTTGAAACTGCCTCTTTAATGGAAATAAATGTCTGGATTGTGGAGCACAGTAGTAATAACAGCTGTTACCAGAAATGTCAACCTTACGGGTTAGAGGGAAACAGGGCAGCTTAAGAGAAAGATAATTGGCACAAGTGCACTAGCCTAACTGGCCTCTGACAAATAAAGTCACTCAGGTACAAATTGTCATGGGAGACACTGGAACTTACCTCCTGTGAAATGAGGTGCTACCTTCATTCTCACAATTCAAAAGTGGGTTGTTAAGGTAGGAGAATAAATAAATAAACAAACATGTTTTACACTCACATATAACACCCTTTCAACAACAACACTGTTATCCTGATACACAAAGATCTAGCATTTCAGAGTGTTTTAAGAATGGCATTACACAATGAGGGTTCTAGCCTGGCAGCGCAACTTGTTTCTCTTGCAACCTGTGTTTTGGGCAGCAGAGAGTACTGGCATCTTTTCCTTCAGTTCAAAATCAGGCAGTTCTATTATCTTCTATTTTCCTTGACTACTAGTCACTAAAGCTTGGCACCTGGCTTTTCATTAACCTATTTGTCTTCCAGGCCACCCATTATTCATGCTCCTAGTAATACATTGGGGAAGAAAGGTACTGTCACTAACTCAGGAAGGCTCTGAGCTGCAAAGTTCCTGGATACTGGAGGAGTATTCTTGGGAAAACAGTCGTTGATTCTGTTCTTATACCCTTAAAAATGCATCCAATTTTACCACTGCTGAAGACAGCACATTGTAATACATCAACATTTGGTCTGACCCAGTGTAGCCATTCTTTTGTTCTTTGAGTTCATTTGCAACAAACTGTTTGCTTAGGCTAATACACTACTTCTGTTTCAAGGATGAAATTAAATGTCTTTGATCTCACAGATTATAGCACAGAAAGGTATAAGCAGACTGCGTCTTACATATTTGAGAAATGTATAGAAATGTTCTATGCCCACTGATTAAAACACATCGTAGTATAGCAAGAATTAGCAAGCCTATATGATGTATTTTTAACTAGTTTATCAAAACCAGAGAAAAGTCAGACTAGAGGGAAGCATTCCAGAAAGTCTCTGTATCGTCCACAGAATTCAGTCTTGCAGATACAGGCTTATAACCACTGTTCTTGGAGTATAGGAAGAATATTCCCTCTAGCTTCTTATTTTATAAATACCAGACAAACTTGCACAAAGTCCTCAGCCGTTTCTTAGAAAGAACCTTCTCTAAAGCAAGTGTAAATAAATTATTCTGGAAATCTTCAAAAGCTGCAAACTACTTCCAAACAATCATTACCAGTAGCTAAAACTTGTGTGCGATTATAAAGGGCAGAAACAATGTCACAAAAGCAAGAGTATTGCTCAATACAGACTTGATTTCTGAGGGCCGATCTAACCCTAGTCTTGATTACAGTAAGTCATTTCCACAGCTACAGGTGACAGGCAGCCCAAAGCGACCCACGGTCAAAATGACATTCTCACATTTAAGAGGACAGAAGACATAGCTGCTTCATGTTTGCAAACGGTGCTGAATGCTATGGGTAAAATTTAACAAGGGCAAGTGCTAACTTAAGAGAAATCAGGAGCATAACAATACATAGGTATATGTGCCTTGGAGCACAGAAAAGCAAAATGGCAACCCATCGTAAGAGTTCCCTTTAAACAGCTAACAGGATAGACACAGATCTAAACTGGGGTCTGCTCATCCATTAACATACCACGCGACAGAAGCACAAATGTCTCATAACTTAAAGGCCTGATCTATCCCAAAAAAGCTCCTACAAAATCCACACCTTGTCTTTTTGGACTTATTTAAAGTTTTTATATTATATTCACTATCTTGATATCTGGACCTCTCTTTAAATGTCAGCTCTAGCCCAAGCCATATTTTTACTTCTCTGTCACTTAGTCTTTGTCCTAAATTTTTCTTCCTGTGTCTGATAACACTGTCTTCCACATTACTTTTTTTCCCAAGCATTCAGCAGTATGTTCCTTACCCAAAATAAAATAAAATAAAATAAAATAAAATAAAATTAAATTAAATTAAATTAAATTAAATTAAATTAAATTAAATAAAAAAAAACACAGGGTAAGGAAGTAAAGGATAAGAGTTAGGAGAAACCTTATACCTTCTTCCTGGAAAATGGGAACTGTATTGTTTAAACAGAAGTAAAGAGGGATTGAATTGAGAAAAATGGCAGACCACAGATATACCTTCTGGGGGATAACTTCTTGGGACACTCAGCAGCACATAGTAAAGTTTCCACTGTCCCACCAGTTTTCACAGGGTGAACCCACGTGAATTCCTTCCCATTATGCAGGGAATCCTACAGATTAGCTAAAACCAGGAAGGAACACGTTATTTGCATGAGTAAAACACATGGGTGGAAATGAAGCTAAAAATACATCCACCTATCAATACATAACATCTAGTTGTATAACTGGCTGGAATTCAGAAAGAAGCTTGTGCAAATAATTTTCACGTGTGACATCTAAGAGCCATGAAAAAAGAAGCCAGTCACTGTGATCAGGAAGTATTGCAGAGTTAAGATGAACAGATTGCAGGCAGCACTGGTAATTTTGGAAAGAGTCTTGACAGAATTACAGTCACTATTTGGTTACTAAAGCTTACCAAAACAAAGAGAGTTGTACTTTTATCTCAGTATTTTAAATGGATCAAGATTATTTAAAGAAGAAAAGTTAAATAGGAATCAAGTTAGTGATGTAATTCTATTTTATCTCCGTAGGCTTTAACCTCATCTGCCTAGTAGCAAGCTTTCCTTTTATATTTCAGACCCTTTGCCAGCTTATTCTCTTTCCTTAGATACCATAATCCTTTGTGAACTGTAGTAAAATCTCAGAAATTCATGTTATGAATTTATGACATCAGAATACAATGTAACATCAGTAACATCAGAATAAAATGTAACATCAGTAACATCAGAATGATGGCACTGACAAGAATTTTCTGAGATTATTCGTGTAGGAAAAGAAGAGATCATTTCAGAGTGAGAAGACCCATGTTGAATAGAATGTTACCACTTTCCTGCAAGATACAAGAAGGTGACTGGAGATTTGCTTTCCCTGCATGTCAGAAAAGTATAGGGGGAAAAGGGGAAAAACAGGTTGGGTTTCTTTTGGGTATTTTTTCATTAAAATGTCCTTCCAAAGCCATGGATCCGTGGAAAATCAGAGTAGTGTGTCTGAGACATCAAGTAGTTAGGAAACACTAATGCACATTTTTATGCATTTCAATATTATTCTCCTTAAAAGTCCAAGAGATTTCCTGTAAACTAATGGGGCTTGATCCTTTCTTTTACCCTTTACCAATTTCCCCATGCAAGATGATGAAACAACAATTCGCCAGATCACAATGCCCAAGATAATAACAGCTTAAAAAAGCAGATGAACCTTCCTTCACATTTTACCCATTTGAAATCACTGAGCTGATTAATTTCATTGTATGTCATATATATAGTGTCACATTATCTGAGCAATCCAGATAATGCATGATCCTAAGAAACAGGAATCGCTGAACTGAAACAGAGAAAAAATATGTGTTTCTACGAAACAAGTTGAGGACCGGGATTACAGTGGTGGTGTTTTCTGAATGCTAGCAGGATTCTACTCAGAATCAGAAAGAGAGGTGGAGTACCAGGATTTATACTTACTTCAGAAATGCTGAGAGACCACACCATACAAGTTAACATCTCTGTTACAAATGAAGACAATAATGTCCAACCTAGTATCAGAAGATGAAAGCAGTCAAACAGGCAAGGGCAGTCAAGCTGTGACTTCAGATAGAGTGCCAAGAGAACAAAAAAGTTGGTACATTTGCTTTCACATAAATGTTGGAAGGCATAAGAAATATGATGACAGAACTTCAATGTCTAGCCCTGAATGAAGGCATAGATATACATCCTGGACATATCAGAAACTTAGTGAATCACCTAGCATACAAAATACAAAGGAAAAGGAAGAGCAATCAAGTCTTATCAGAAGCAAGTAGAGTACCTCTTTATGTTAAAGAGAGCCTAGTCAAAACAAATTGACAAGCTAAGTATCTCAAAAAGTAGCTTGGACTCTGTAGGGGTTGAAATATAAGGCCTAAACAGGAAGGGATGAGTGCAAGTCCACCGTAGAATGATGACATCAATTCTGACATGCTTAGGAACATGAGGAAACGTGTGCAGAATATGTGATAACAATGTCAGATTTTAGCTATCTCTATGTAGGTATATAAAATGCATCAGGATATAATATAATGACCCAATAAAAGACAACATTAATTATTTTTTATTGAGGAAATAGATAGTCCACAATAAAAGATGCAGTTCATTACTTCGTTCGTACATAGTGGAAGGGCCTTTCTATAGCAGCAACCATACATGCTTAGATACAAAATCTCTGCAAAAGTATGAAACTCTAAATGCACAGTTGTCCTCAGCGTCAAAAGGACATAAACATAGAGAGTCATATTAAAAACTCAAAGGCTGATCTGAGAGAATGAAATCCTTAAAAGTGGTTACTTGAGGACATCATCACAGGAGCACAAAGCTGCTTAGGAAAGGCATGAGAAAGGGCAATGGGAAGTCAGCAAGGAAGGTAGATTAGAAGCAAGAAGACAACCTTCCAAAGCTGAAGTTGTGTCTAAAGAAAGAAAACAGAAAGACTGATGAACACCGGGAGACAAAGTGTAAGCATACAATGATGTAGGTTGAAAAAGTGTCTGAGGAAAAACCAGTGAAGCAAAATTAATCCTACATTTTTCTTGAAACACATCAGGAGAAGAAGCCATCCAATGTGCCTGTAGGGCCAACGGAAGATCAGGGCACCAAAAACGCAAAAAAAGTAATCCTTTGCAGAAGTACATAGAAGTAACTGGAGGGTTTTTAAAGGAAACCTGAACTTGCTTTGCAAGGAACTCTTAAAACAATCTGTCTGAAATTAGGCAGGTGTAGAGTAACCTATAGAAAGGTTTGACAAAGTGAATACGAACAAATTGTCAGAATGGGGTTGGATTCATCCAGAATATCTAACAGGATTCAAGAATGAAATAACTAAGTTGTAATAATTAGTGGTACACTCTTAAGTCTGCCTTTGTACGTTATGATTGGAAAATGGAAAATATGATAACATTCTAAAAGCATTGCAGGATAGGTCTGTGAAGTTGCAGGCTGTACTGCCAGTTTAATAGAACGTATGAGAACAAAATTAAGAGAGACACCTACATAAACGTGATTTTATCAGGAAAAGTCAACATGCTTTTGCTAAAGACCCACCTTAATACCTTCGGGGTATTCTGAGATCCAGTTGTCACAATCTGGTTCAGTTTTCCAAAGCCTTTATTGAAGTCTCTTGCCAAAACTATGAGAAACTGCTGTAGACCTCTACAAAACTGTATGACTAGCCACAGATTAGCAAATTAAGTTCAGAGTAAGTAAAGGTGAATGAACATGAGGAAAAATGAGGCAGCTTATATGTACATCTGTCCATCATATTTGAAAAATCATGGCAGTCAGGTGAAGTTCCAGACGATTGGAAAAAGGGAAATAAAACCCCCATTTTCAAGAAGGGGGAAAATGGATGACCCAGGGAACAACAGACCAGTCAGTCTCACCTCTGTGCCTGGCAAAATCTTGGAGCAGATTCTCCTGGAAGGCATGCTAAGGCACATGAAAACCAACAAGGTGCTTGGTGACAGCCAGCATGGCTTCACTAAGGGGAAATCCTGCCTGACCAATCTGGTGGCCTTCTATGATGGAGCTACGGAAATGATGGATAGGGGCAGAGCAGCTGATGTCATCTACCTGCACTTGTGCAAAGCGTTTGACACTGTCCCACATGACATTCTTGTCTCTAAGTTGGAGAGACATCAATTTGATAGGTGGACCACTCGGTGGATAAAGAACTGGCTGAATGGCCGCACGCAAACAGTTGTTGTCAATGGCTCAATGTCCAGCTGGAGACTAGTAATGAGTGGTGTCCCACAGGGATCGGTGTTGGGACCAGTCTTATTCAACATCTTTGTGGGTGACATGGACAGTGGGATTGAGTGCGCCCTCAGCAAGTTCGCCGATGACACCAAGCTGTGTGGTTCGGTTGAATCGCTGAAGAGATGCCATCCAGAGGGACCCTGACACGCTTGTAAAGTGGGCTGATGCCAACCTAATGAAGTTTAACCATGACAAGTGCAAGGTCCTCCACCTGGGTCGGAGCAATCCCAGGCACAGCTACAGGTTGGGCAGAGAAGAGATTCAGGGCAGCCCTTCAGAGAAGGACTTGGGGGTGTTGGTTGATGATCTTAACGTCCTTTCCAACAGTAACTATTCTATAATTCTATGATTCTGTGTACAATGCCACAATGATATACACTCAGCTTATCATCACCATGAGTCATGATGGATGTTCCATGAAAACATTAACCCAGTGCTCAGTTTAGGTCAAAAAAAGGCAAATCAAATGTTGCAAATTCTCAGAGAAGGGTCAGAGAACAGAACAGAGAACTTTGCCATAAATCTATGTATGAATCTGTGGTTTGTCTATACCTGGAATACCAGTGCAGTCTTGGTCCCTTCCTCCAAGATAATCAAGAATGACCAAAGGTCTGGAATACATGCAGAATGCTTCCTTTGTATGAGGGATGAAAGGTAGAGCAACTAGGACTGCTCTCTGAAATAGAGGTAATTTAGAGTTAGAACGATAGGGGTCAATCACATCATAATCAACATGGAAAAAATGGGTGGGCTTTGTCTGTTTACCAATACAAGTACCACAGGGCAACCAATGAAGTCACTAGAAGCCAGGTTTAAAACAGGCAGAGGTAATTCTTTATATGACAGTCAGCTCATTGCTAAAGGATTTTTCCAGATACTGTAAATTCACTTAGATTCAAAAGGACACAGAGCAAACTTAGAAGATCAGTCCCCTGAAGTTCACTAAATACTCAAAGGCTCCACCTAGCTCAAGAAATCCTTAAGCTAAATGAAGGCAGGGAGAGTATTAGACTGAGCAAATGCTTTTACTTTTCACTCTTGCATGGTTCTTATCTTTCTCCCTGCTAGCAATAGAGTTGGGCTAAAGGGAAGTGGAAGTCCATTCTCGTCATCAGGCTTTGAGCTTTTTCTGAGTTATAACCTTCCCACAGTACTTGAAGCAGGGGTTCTAACACATGCGTAGAAAGGTGACACAGCACACCTTTCACCTATTCAGTTTCATCCCATAGGCTTCCAATTACTGCTGTGTGCCCTAATTAGGCTGTGCTGTTGGTTATGCACAAATAGCCAAGGTCTGTCTGGATGCTACACAGTTTCAGTACAAAATGAGAAAGGCAAAAGAGGGTAGAAGAGCCTTTTTCAGCAGCACTTGATTAGAGGGCACCAGAACGGACGGACCTTAGATTCGGCACACTGTCTGGGAACATTAACATGCAAATACTATCATGTACAGAGAACAGTTCCAAATCCATATCTGTCAATGCAAATCCTGTTGAGCACAAGGGTTTAGATAATCAAAAGTCCTTCTAAAAAACCTGATTATTTTCCTTAAGTGCTCTGAATAGCAGTGATATACATGAAATAGTTCTATCCTGATGAATACTGTAATTCTTACCACTTCATCATTTATGCATCTTGCTCTAACAAAACATTATTATTTGATTTAAGAAACATTATATAACTGCACTATAGGAAGTCCAGTGACACTGCCAGAAATTAAGGTTGTGCAACACTTCTTTTTTTGTATTTTCAGCTTCTTTTAACAGTTTGGACTGGAATTTATTGCAGTGATTTGTTGTACTGTACACAGGTTATTTTTCTCCATGGATAATCTGTGACATTCCCAAGGAAAGTGCTAAGAAAAGTACAACATTCTGCCTGAATTAAAAAATTCATTGTCACTTTCTTGTGACACACTTCTATACTTTGAAGCAGAGATCAAAAATGTGACAGAGGCTGACTTACATGTTAGGAGGCTCTTCAGCTTCTCCGTGTAATTCTACTTGAATCTGGCCAAATTAAATAGTTCTTATCAGCTAAAATCTCCCAGTCTAGGAGGAAAATTATTCTTGATTCTCATTCCACATGTTTTAAGAACATCATCTACTTTCATATCAACTTTTGGCTCAGTTATTTTAACACTGCCTTTTACTTAAATAGCACTATCCATTACCTGAAGATTACAGCCCTTGACTTACAGAGTTCTGTCACATCCCTCAGACCAGTTCCAGACCTCTTCCTTTCAAATTACAGTTCATATGTTTTTGCTCATCTTCTAGTCCAAACCAGTTTTCTAGCACACATGTGACCTGAACAAGGCTAACTAGGATTATATAAAATATAATACAGAACCTTTTAAAAGTTCATAGATATTTCCCTATATTAAGGGGTACAAGAATCACTGAGGTGTTAAAGGACCTCCAGAGGTTGCTTAGCCCAACCACCCCACCCAAACAGGGTCAGCCAAAGCATGTTGCTTAGGATCATGTCCAGACACATTTTGAATATCTCCACAATTGGAGACTCCACAACCCCCCTGGCAGCCTGCTTTGGTGTTTGACGACTCTCACAAAACAAATGTTTTTTCTATGTTTATGTAAAATTCCCTGTGTTTCTGTTTGTGTCCATTGCCTCTTATCCTGTCACTGACACCACTGAGTCTGACTCTGTCTTCTTTATTTCCTCCCATCAGGTATTTATACATATCAATAAGATCCCCATGAGACCTCTCCTCCAGACTGAACAGACACAGCTCTTTCTGCCCCTTAGATGCTCCAGTCCCTTAGTCATCCTTTTGGTCCTTTCCTGGACCAACACCTGTATATTCATATCTTATTTTGTACTCTGAAACATCCACTGAAACACCTGAGCATCTCACCTTGATTACAGCTGCATTAATACTGTCAGTTCATAACTATCCAATTAAAAACACATTGATGTGTGCTGACATATCTAAACATACTTCAGTATACTCGAAATGAAGAATACTTGAGTTGCTTTCAGGCAAGGAGATTTCAGTTTATAGGGACAGCTGACAATATTTCTTGCTATGTGTGTGATCTTTCAGTTTATACCATTATAATTCAGTTGTACAATTTGGCAAATCGTATGGTTCAGTTATTATACCTTATACTTGGGGGAATTTAATCTTCTCCAATTTAGTTAATAGTTTTTCCTGTGTTTTTTCCCCAAATGCTTCAATTAGTGTTGATCAAGGTGATTAGGTTTGCTGTATCTGGAAAATCTATTATCAAACAAATAATCAGATTACTGTGGCACAATCAACTTTTGGTAGATAATTGTTTTATTTTAGTTTGTTTTCTCTTTACCATCTAGTATTGAATCCCTCTTTCATTCAAAATGCTGTCTAAAGCTTACAATATAACTGAAGTCAGACTGTACTTAACCACTCGCCATTTTCTTTTTCAAATAACAGATACTGTCTTTGCCAGTAAACGATCAAAATATTTACAACTTCACAGGTGATAAAAATATCAGTTCTGAAATCTTAAGAATAACTTCTCTCAAATTATTTCATCATGCTAATTTAAATACACTCAACTAAGTTTTAATTTCACATTTATCTGGTCACTTCCATATCCATACATTCATTGTTTTGGCTCCCCTGTCTGTCTCATAAATCAATACTAAAAACACAGGAAAAGAAGGGTTTTGTAATTATATCTAGATTATTCATAGCAACATCTTTGCCTTCAGAATCTCAACAAGTGCAGAGGAGGGCCACGAGGACGATCAGGGGACTGGAGCACCTCCCGTATGAAGATAGGCTGAGAAAATTGGGGCTGTTCAGCCTGGAGAAGAGAAGGCTGCATGGAGACCTCATAGCAGCCTTCCAATACCTGAAGGGGGCCTATAGGGATGCTGGGGAGGGACTCTTCATTAGGGACTGTAGTGAGAGGACAAGGGGTAATGGGTTTAAACTTAAACAGGGGAAGTTTAGATTGGATATGAGGAAGAAATTCTTTACTGTGAGGGTGGTGAGGCCCTGGAATGGGTTGCCCAAGGAAGCTGTGAATGCTTCATCCCTGGCGGCGTTCAAGGTGGGGTTGGACACAGCCTTGGATGGCATGGTTTAGTGGGAGGTGTCCCTGCCCATGGCAGGTGGGTTGGAACTCGATGATCTTGAGGTCCTTTCCAACCCTAACTATTCTGATTCTATGATTCTATGTCTGATTTACAGAGAAAGTGAAAACTTAAGACTGTCATTTATGCCTCAGGCTTAGATATTTAAAGAAGTCCTTTATAATGTTAAGTGTTCAGAAAAATAAGGTGTCAAAATCTCTAAATTCTACTAGTCAAATTTTTACCTCATCCATGATCCCCAAAATACAAAAAATACTGCCCTCTTGGCCTCAGTGATTTTGAAATGCTGTCTTATAGTAAGCCACCAAAGAGAAATAAGGAAATTAATTAAGTCTCCGTAATATTTTCATAGCAACTTTTAAAATAAGAACTTTACCAGACAATACACAATGATGATGAAACGTGGAATAGTTGTTCACTACTTACACATCTTGTATTTTATGCCGGAAGAGAAATTTTATGAGAAATACAATGCAATTGTGTAATTAGTAATCTATCATATAATATGCGTGCACACACTACTGCTGAATTAAGAATGAAATAACAGTTCCTTCAAATTTTGCATTCTTCATATTTTTGCTTTTGATGTTCCATATTTATCTGGTGAACACACCACTGAAAATTGAAAACATTATCGGTAAGGCATAAAATATAAGCATCTATGCATACTTTGTTTTTTATTTCCTAAAACAGTTTCACAGCTGGGAGAATACTTTATGTCAATGGAGAAAACACATTGTTTCCCAGGCAACATGCTGGAACATGTGCCAACAGGCATTGTCTGACACACTAAGGAGTGTTGTGATGTCTGCCATTGAATAACAAATCTGATGACAAAGAAAAAAAAAATCTTTCTTTATTCACATACAAAACAGCACTCCAGTAATAAATGGAAAGAGGAAAGAGCAACATTTAGAGAATAGCAACACACTATACTTTCAAAAATATCTTTATATCTTCCTCTTGAGTTTCAGTTGAAAAAGCTACAGCACCAAGAATTTATTTCAAACCGCCTTGTCTAGTTTCCCTCTTCTCTTCCTGGGTCAAGCCAGGAATTAAAAAAGAAATGCCTCCAAAACAAGATACTAAGATGATGCAGTTCATGTCTCCAGGAAAGTATAGTATCGATACTGTGTTCAGACACATACAGTAACTAATAACATAAGACAGCTTTCAGATAAGTTGGTGGTGCCTTAAAGTTGACCTTTAATGAAAAATAATTTTGGATAGAACAACAATAATACATTTTGCCTAATGAAGGGTCTATAAGAAGCAACTTGCATTCCAACTAAAGATGCTTCAGTTGTGTCACCGAATGTAGCTAATAGTGATTGCCTTCTGGGAAAAAGGACATGCAGTCATCACAGGTCAGAGTTTGCATACTAGAACCCCCTTTTATGCCAATATGACCAGCCAAATCAGACACAAACCATTTATACCCACATCAGCAGAGAAAAGTCTCCCTGATCTTAGGTAGTGTCTTAACAGCAAAACCCTTCCAAAACTTTTTCTCCGTTCATTGCTAGAGTTATCAGCATAGGACTCTACTCACAGAAGTATCGCACCTTTGTTTTTCCTTTGAAAAGATTAAAAAAAGGAAAAAAAAGACACTAAAGGTTTCGTCTTACAAGTCCAGCACATACTATTGACATATTTTTAACCTGCAATGTTGTGGCCAGCACTTTCTAATGCACTGAGAGGCCCATTGTCTTCAATGGGACTTCATGTCACCCATCTGTCACAGAGCACAAGGTGGGATTTTGACACTGTGCTGCCTTTTGATAATGCTTATTTTCTAATTAACAAGGTTCTTGGCCTTCAATTCTTGTGGCTTCTTCCTAAACCTAAACCGCTACCAGAAGAACTGTTGGCAGGTTGTAAGGTTTTCTTATTCAAGTTTAAAACAAACGCACATATTTGACACACTTTAACTCAGCATTTTTTAGACCTGTTGCCTGGTCTGGATTACAGTACAGTTCAGCAGACAGTGTGGTCTGCGCTCTGCTCTACGGAAGGGGTGACACAGTAACCTTGTGTTATTGTGGAGTGTCAAATATCTCAAGACAGCTTTACTAACTGTTTATAATGTGAAACCACTCTCTTATTTTTGTGCAATGTCAACATTCATGTACTGTACTCATAGCCTTTTTGGTTGTAGTCCATTTTTAAAAAGGTAAATCAGTTTTAGAATGTGAAAGGATATTCTTATTAGGATATAATTCTTATTTTTATTATTATTTAAACATAAAGTCAACTCCAAACCCCTCCACACCTGCAATGATTTTCAAATGCATATGAAAGATATGCAAGTCTGTTAAGATCCCCTGGAAAAAAAAGATGCAAAACATTGCAAACACCTCTGTATAAATACAAACATAAACTGTATGTACACACAAAGCCAGCAGACATTATACATGCCTGAAGAACATGTTCATGTGCTACCTTGAAGACAGGAATGATATAGGCATTTAATCATGAACTGTTGGCAGTGGGAAATAAATTCTTATTTTTAACACCACCTTTTCAGATCAGATGGTATGCTCTCTTTCCAACATCCAGTAAAATAATGTAGTGCATTAGAACCAGAAATCAGAAATCACGGTAAAGGGCAATTAAAACCTAGAGGCCCAGGATTTAATTTGGGCAGTCTCAAATAACCACTTCTGGGAAAATGTGGGGTTGAAAAAAACTTGGCCCAGGTCTTACTGCCTGCAGACCATCTATCTGATTTACTGATGTCTCCTTTGCACTCAGGCTGTATGAACATTCATGTATGCTATAATATCACTTTCTGAAAAACTCTTACACTTCCTTGCCGTTTAGGCACATCTGAATGATTAGAGCAAGAGAAAAGGAACAACAGGTGCTTGAGTCACAAAACTGCTTTCAAAAATTTGCAATTCAAATAATTTAGTTTTGCCTAATTTTAAATGTAATAAAAAATATTTTTTCACATAGTAAATATTTGATTAAGGTATTATTTTTTTGAAATCTCCCCACTGTGAAAACCATGTAAGCACACAAATAAGTTTATATCTTTTTTATTTACACTTATCTATATATGTGTGGTTTATACAGGAAATAAAATATTGCTCTCCCATTTCATTCCATGCTGCAAGTTCTCTTCCCTTAAAAAAGAGAAGTAATATCACTATAAGGGTCATCATTTCCCAGGGCTGAACTCCCAGGCCTGAGCACCTTTTATCTATTCCCTCACTCAGATAAGATTCATATACATACAAATTGTATTAGAAATCTAAGGACCTGCCTAAAACCAAATCAGAGCATGCACGCACACACACCCATTCTGAAATAATTCCTTTAATAAATAAGACTCAGAATTCAGGACAACAAGAAACTAAAAAGATATAACAGGTTTCATTACCCCTTTATATTTATTACTAAACCTACATAGATTATAATGCATATACCTATAGCACCCCCTGGCCTCCAAAATTAAGGGAGCTGATGCAAAAATTGAGGCTGCAGTTCATACAGAGAATTCCTCAGGAATTAAATGAAACAACAGTGAATTTTCATTGTGTGACCATTTTACTTCTATACAGGAACTCTGCAAAGTGATTTCTCTGGAGACAGCAATCCCTAATATGCCATTATACAAATAATAAGAGGGAAGACTTTCTTTATCCAGTCCAGAGATCCTATCATGCAGAGTTGACTATATTTCCACTTTGTAATTCCAGATATGCATGCAATAACAGCTAAGAAAAAGACAAATTAAGTATCTGTAGATCTCCCTGCTAATATATTAAATGTTCAGGATAATAGAAGGAAATGCGGGACTGAGGACCTAAATGCTTTGTCAAGTAAATTCTGATTCAATCACAGTAAGACTACAAAAAGCATTGCTATTTTTCCATTAGTAAAAGATGTTGCTAAGGGGACCCAGACAAACAAACAAGCAAAAGAAGAGAGGAAGATAAAGAAAAATAAAAATCAAAGCAAGGATGGCTGGAAATACCCCCATTTTTAAGAAGGGGAAAATGGATGAGCCGGGGAATTACAGACCAGTCAGTCTCACCTCTGTGCCTGGCAAAATCTTGGAGCGGATTATCCTGGAAGCCATGCTAAGGCACATGAAAACCAACAAGGTGCTTGGTGACACCCAGCATGGCTTCACTAAGGGGAAATCCTGCCTAACCAATCTGGTGACCTTTTATGAAGGGGCTACGGAACTGATGGACAGGGGCAGAGCAGTTGATGTCATCTACCTGGACTTGTGTAAAGCCTTTGACACTGTCTCCCATGACATCCTTCTCTCTAAGTTGGAGAGACATCAATTTGATAGGTGGACCACTCGGTGGATAAAGAACTGGCTGGATGGCCGCACGCAAAGAGTAGTGCTCAGTGGCTCAGTGTCCAGCTGGAGACCAGTAACGAGTGGTGTCCCCCAGGGGTCGGTGTTGGGACCGGTCTTGTTCAACATCTTTGTGGGTGACATGGACAGTGGGATTGAGTGCGCCCTCAGCAAGTTTGCCGATGACACCAAGCTGTGTGGTTCGGTTGATACATTGGAGGGAAGGAATGCCATCCAGAGGGACCTTGACACGCTTGTGAGATGGGCTGATGCCAACCTGATGAAGTTCAACCATGCTAAGTGCAAAGTCCTCCACCTGGGTCGGAGCAATGCCAGGCACAGCTACAGGTTGGGCGGGGAGGAGATTGAGAGCAGCCCTGCGGAGAAGGACTTGGGGGTGTGGGTTGATGAAAAAATGAACATGAGCCGGCAGTGTGCGCTTGCAGCCCAGAAGGCCAACCGTATCCTGGGCTGCATCAAAAGGAGTGTGACCAGCAGGTCGAGGGAGGTGATCCTGCCCCTTTACTCTGCTCTCGTGAGACCTCACTTGGAGTATTGTGTGCAGTTCTGGTGTCCTCAACATAAAAAGGACATGGAACTGTTAGAACAAGTCCAGAGGAGGGCCACGAAGATGATCAGGGGACTGGAGCACCTCTCGTATGAAGATAGGCTGAGAAAATTGGGGTTGTTCAGCCTGGAGAAGAGAAGGCTGCGTGGAGACCTCATAGCAGCCTTCCAATACCTCAAGGGGGCCTATAGGGATGCTGGGGAGGGACTCTTCATTAGGGACTGTGGTGAGAGGACAAGGGGTAATGGGTTTAAACTTAAACAGGGGAGGTTTAGATTGGATCTGAGGAAGAAGTTCTATACTGTGAGGGTGGTGGGGCCCTGGAATGGGTTGCCCAGGGAAGTTGTGAATGCTTCATCCCTGGCGGCGTTCAAGGTGGGGTTGGACATAGCCTTGGATGGCATGGTTTAGTGGGAGGTGTCCCTGCCCATGGCGGGGGGGTTGGAACTCGATGATCTTGAGGTCCTTTCCAGCCCTTACTATTCTGTGATTCTGTGATTCTGTGAAATAATAAAATAAAAAAATAAATAAAAATAATATTGCAAGGTGTATAGAGGGTGCTTTCATCTGAAGAGGAATTTGATACAGAAGCTGTTTTCCAAGCTACTAAAAATCTTTTAAAAAGTAGATGGACTTTTAAAGATGAACAGAAGACACAATGTTAAAACACTCAAGGATGTGTCAGTGAATAGAACAGCTGTGCCCACTAATACTCATACAAGGTTTCTCATAACTATAGAATTACTAGCATGAAGATTTCAAGAAATCTAGTGATATTAATTAATTAAAGGCATATCACAGCCATCTAGCACTGCACCTGCCTAAGTAAGAAACAGCAAAGGGGAAGGCTCCAGTGTCAGACAAGGAATTATTAGCAGAGCCAGAATTAGAGCGAAGGGACAAAGGGCCAGGAGTAGTAAAGACTACTACCTAGGCAAAACCTGTGCATGTGAAACGCACCCAGGAATATTCACTTCCAAGCCCTGCACGGCAGTCAGACAATTTATCTTCTTCCCATACACTGCTCACTTTCACAAATTATAATAAAGTACAATGACTTGTGTATCTGAATGGATTTTCTAAAAGATAATCTCTGCCTTGAAAGTTACTTAAAGACTTTCATCTTTTTCAATGGTTAATTACTCCCTTCTTAAACACACATTTTTTCCAAGATTTTAACCTTAGTATATTTTCACCTGCTATCTCAAGGAGATTTTTATCATGAAACTATTATTCATATACAGAAGTTAGTAAACCACCACAACATTTATAAGGCTGATTTGGTTGAAACTAAGACAGATAATGCTCTCCTACGTCTTAAGGATCAGTTTACTCCACAGCACCAGACTATAGCTTTGCTAAAGGCAAATCCCCTGAAGCATATGTAGTGCGGAGGTGAGATTCCTCAGTGCCAGATGTCTTGTTTTCTGAGCCTGTTGCTATCCTGCTGCACTACTTCCTAGTGTGGTCACGTCCACAATACATCAGACAGTCTTTATTTTCAGACCAATCACTCTATATGTGTCATAAATAAAGCATGAATTGTTTATTTGAACTAAAGTAATCAAACTGTCCACAGCACCCTAGACCAAGCTCCCCCTTTTTACCAGTATTTTGCTCCCTTTAAACTTTGAGCAATGCTTTGGTATTCCTTCCCAAATTTTATTTTGTTCCCTTGTTGCAGTACTTCCTCTACTCTCCATAGTGAAATGGTGTTTATTCCATTTCTTCATTTTTGTATTCTTGTTATTTACAATTTTCCAGCTGTGGCAGGTTAACATAGAAGTAGGAAATACATGAAGACAGTGTGTGCCTCAGTTGCCAGATTTTATAAATACTTCAGCTATTTACTCCAAACAGAATTCAGGCAGCAACTACCTTCACAAGAAACAACTTATAATGGAATTTTAAAAAATAATTCTGGTAAAACATAAAAACCTCTTATTTCCTCATATAAAATGATAACCTTAAAAAGCTCCCATGTGCATAAATCCAACTATCTTTACTGTTTTCTTAAATCATATGCTTTTTCAGTACAAGCTCAATTCAAATGTCCCAGGGTAACCCTTTAATAACCTAAGAAAAACACACAGAAATCTACATTGAATGCACATTTGAGAAATGTGATAATTTGAGTATAGCAATACTTTTCAGGGCAAAAGCAAAATATCCTTTCTGGTCTGAAAATAAAGATGTTGGAGAGACAGCAGGGCAGGAAGAGACAAGCAACATCTCTCCAAAATGAACGTCTTGATATATAACATTAACTCTGTGCTAGTGGCATATTCATTAGAGAGAGGAATATGTAAATATATGCATGTGCTTATTATACACACACCTGTATATAGGACATTCATTATAGAATGAAGCTTTAGTCTTTCACAATACTTATTCAGACCCAGAGAAAGAAGCAGCAGTTTCCCAAAGACAAAAAAAAAAGCTTCAAAAGTAATTACAAAAACTGCAGCTTTGTGATTCAGTTCTTTCACACAGATTTTGTGGCAGTTTGGCTCTCTCTGAAGTGAGAATAAGCGGCAGAAATCGAAGGCTGTTAAATTAAGCTGAATTTTCCTTTCTACTTCTTTGTACTGTCTGAAAAACTTTTGCAAACAAACCAGTCTCTGAACCATGAAATTTATCCATTCCCTAATTCATTCAAGACTGAAAAAAATAAAGTCCAAAACTTCTTCCACATCTGAACCATTTGAACATTTCACTGTTTTGGCTATTCCTCTCCTCCCTACTCAAGATAACATGCGCAGACCTTCCTGCCACTCACATCAGTTTCAGAGGTGATGAAGCTGGTAGCTGCAGGCTCTAGGGAGACTTCAGCAGACTCCGTCATTGAGAGGAGCGAGGACCATCCATGAAGGAATCAGGGACCAGCAAGCATGATGCAGGGAGCTACCACACAGGGCAGACAGTGAAGTCTTGGTCAGTCATGTCACCAGCTGAGAATGTGCAGGGAGAATGGAGGGACAGTGCAGAGGCTAAAGCCTGGAGGAAAGAAGAAAGACAGGAAAAGATAAAAGAGAGAGTGACAAAGAGAAGGAAATAAGCAAAAGGAAAGAAGCGGTGACAGTCAGTAGAAAGTTCATCAGCAAAGGGACTAAGAGTTTCCTCTTGAAACAAGCATCAAGTGATGACTGCAACCTTACATCAGAGGAAAATGTCATGGAAACATACAGCTAAGTGCATCAGCCTGCGTGTTACAAGTTGCAACGACAAAGCTGAATACACTTTTCCAGCCTAAGCCAAGCCAGAGTGTGTACCACCAGGGGATCATTACAGCAGCATTGGGAGCAGTGCAGCTGGGCCAGTGGTAGATTATTCCTTCACTTTCCCCCGCTTACAGGACAAAGGCTGCTACAAAGACAATATTACTTCAAGTTTTCATTACAAGCATTTGTTTTGTAACATTCTGCTGAAAGGATGGTCTGGCCAGCAGACTGCAAGAAATCCTTCACCAGAATGGAGGAGGCCTATGTGCCTCCTTTAAGCTGTGCATCACATTGTCTTATAAAGTGACCTACAGGTCAAAACCAAAACAAAACATAACAGACGGGGGAGGTTTTCCTACCTCACAGGCTGAAACATCTGGATCAACTAAGACAACAAAGTTGTTGGTTTAAATTCATACCATCAACAGAATGGAAAATCAAATTCCTGTTCTGGTTGTCAGGCAAAAATGAAGAAAATTGCTGAAACCAAGCCACCATGTTCTTTTATAACTATTTTATTTTCATTAAGACTCCCAGAACAGGCTAACATCCTCCAAAGTTATCAAACAACTTAGGCAACCTATTTCGTTATTTCAGTTTAACAGCCATCCTATGAAGAGTGCAGCTCTGTTGCTAGAAAACGAAAAAAGGAAAAAAGGGATTGCAGAGTAAAAGGGAAGGGAGGAAGAAGAGAAGGAGAAACAGAAGGAAAAGAAACACTTATCAAGCAAGAAATAATGTCATTTACCAAACAGGAGTAAGGTTCACAGCTTAAAGTTCGTAAGTCTCAACGATTTTGCAAGAATCTATGAACTCTGGCAATGCACAGCAGTGAATGCATTTTTTTATTAGCTCTTCATTTCACCCGTAGTATTTCCTCATCTCCCCACTGACTGCATTTTTAGGATAGCACCATCAGCAGTTCCATGAAGGGAAAGGGAATAAGTCGCAAAAGCATTATCAATCACTGTATCTGCAGTTTTCTTAATTCCAATAAAATAATTCAGAAACTATAATAGAAATAAGAACAAGAAAGAAAAAACTTGGCTGTTACTGACTGCATTCCTAATATTTCTAGATGTACATATCATTTCAGAAGTACAGATATTTGCTCAAGGTAGTCTGTTTTAATGCTAACCATAGAATCATAGAATCATAGAATAGTTAGGGTTGGAAAGGACCTCAAGATCATCGAGTTCCAACACCCCTGCCATGGGCAGGGACACCTCCCACTAAACCATGCCATCCAAGGCTATGTCCAACCCCACCTTGAACGTCGCCAGGGATGAAGCATTCACAACTTCCTTGGGCAACCCATTCCAGGGCCTCACCACCCTCACAGTAAAGAATTTCTTCCTCATATCCAATCTAAACTTCCCCTGTTTAAGTTTAAACCCATTACCCCTTGTCCTCTCACCACAGTCCCTAATGAAGAGTCCCTCCCCAGCATCCCTATAGGCCCCCTTCAGGTATTGGAAGGCTGCTATGAGGTCTCCACGCAGCCTTCTCTTCTCCAGGCTGAACAGCCCCAACTTTCTCAGCCTATCTTCATATGAGAGGTGCTCCAGTCCCCTGATCATCCTCGTGGCCCTCCTCTGCACTTGTTCTAACAGTTCCATGTCCTTTTTATGTTGAGGACACCAGAACTGCACACAATACTCCAAGTGAGGTCTCACAAGAGCAGAGTAGAGGGGCAGGATCACCTCCGTCGACCTGCTGGCCACACTCCTTTTGATGCAGCCCAGGATACGGTTGGCTTTCTGGGCTGCAAGCGCACACTGCCAGCTCATGTTCATTTTTTCATCAACCCACACCCCCAAGTCCTTCTCCGCAGGGCTGCTCTGAATCTCCTCCCCGCCCAACCTGTAGCTGTGCCTGGCATTGCTCCGACCCAGGTGGAGGACCTTGCACTTAGCATGGTTAAACTTCATCAGGTTGGCATCCGCCACCTCACAAGCGTGTCAAGGTCCCTCTGGATGGCATTCTTTCCCTCCAACGTATCAACCGAACCACACAGCTTGGTGTCATCGGCAAACTTGCTGAGGGCGCACTCAATCCCACTGTCCATGTCACTCACAAAGATGTTGAACAAGACCGGTCCCAACACTGATCCCTGTATTCTTCCCAGGCCGCCTGTCCTTGCTTCCATCTTTTATAAGACTCTTGTTTCCTTCGAATTTTGCTCAGCAGGTCCTTATCCATCCAAGGATGTCTCCTGGCCCTCCTGCTAAACTTCCTTCTAGTTGGGATGTCTATATAACCTTATTCCTTATTTGTTGATATTACTATATTAGTCCCTAATTCTTAATTAAGACCATGATTTCCCAAATTAGAACAGGCTTACTCAATGCTGCTGTGTTTTGTTTTGTTTTGTTTTGTTTTTATTTTTTTTATTTTTATTTTTTAATTTTTTTTGTTACTGTTATTAATAATATGAATCTTTCATTTTAAGTATTGTCTGATTCCAATATTAGGATTCCTCTTTGTTCCCAAAATACTTTATAAAACTGCCTTCCTTGCCTGAGTTTCTGTCTTATTTTTGTCTCCCTTTGTTATTAATATTCTAGAATTCCTGAAATGCTGTCTTTTATCTTTTTCACTTTGTGAATAAATTCTCTGCACATATTTAAGTTTGCACTATGTTTGAGAAGCTAAAGTTTAAGACTATTATTACATTTATAATTTTTCACTTGTTCATCTTCTAAACCAAAGGTGAACCATAATTTATTTTCCTAGTAGCATTTTGATGAATTATAGCTTTTCCCAATAGCCAGTTAAGTTTGCTTGAAAAGTTTTCAAATACCATTCATATTTTCTAGGCAAATGTTTGCTCTCAAATGACTTTAATCCTTGTTGCTTTTAAGTCTGTGAAACTGCACCTTTAAAATTAGAAGGGACATCTACCTATCTACGTATTAATTAAGTCTGTGATTGGAACTTGGTGCTATTTACACCTTGTTACAATCAAATTGCTACCAGTTGCATCTATGTATTTATAAACTAATTTTGTTAAATTATTATCTCTTGTCAAGTGATGTATAATTTCCCTGTGTTGGATGCAGCAATTCTTGATTTGAGAAATTACCGTGTGTGATATTTTAGGCTATCCAATGTTTCTTTAAACTTGAAAGCTCGTAAGAACGCCCCTATGACAAGGATGGCTCACATTATGTGTTTAGTTTGACTCTAGTCTTTTTCTGATCTTTTTTCTTCTTTCTTCGAATATCATTGCTCTTTGATTTGCTACTTTTCTTTCCTTGGTCATTAATTCCTCTGTCTTATAAAATATATCATTAACTTTATTTGTAATGTGCTTCATATATTTAATAACATGCTTGAAGTTAAGAACATAAGAGCTTTTCTGGATCTAGGCCCTAGTCTCTGTTGCTTTCTTTTTTTATGACCACTTTTATCTTGCTTTTCGATTTCTTACCACTCATTCTTCTTTTTATATTATTTCCTTACCTTGTCAAGGCATCTCACATCTCTCATACAATTTCCTTTCTTGGCTTCTCTTCTCCTCCGCCCTCCTTTTTCAGTCTTTAACATTTCTCCCCACAGTTCATGGCTCTGAAGAATGACTTACATTATCAAAATTACTATTCTTAGCACCGTATTTATTTACACTGTCTCATTAGTAAAATTCGAAGGAAACAAGAGGCTTATAAAAGGTGGAAGCAAGGTCAGGCGACCTGGGAAGAATACAGGGATGTTGTCTGGGAAGCTAGGGACCAGGTTAGGAAAGCTAAGGCCCACTTAGAATTAAAATTGGCTAGGGATGTTAAGGATAACAGGAAGGGATTTTATAGGTACATTGCCAATAAAAGACAGGTTAGGGACACCGTGGGCCCTCTCCAGAAGCTATCCGGAGAACTGGCTACCCTGGATTTGGAGAAGGCTGAGGTTCTTAATGACTTCTTTGCCTCAGTCTTCACCGGCAAATGCTCTGACCACACCACCCAAGTCTTGGAAGGCAGACGCAGGGACAGTGAGAATGAAGACCCTGGTCCCACTGTAGGAGAGGATCTTGTTCAAGACCACCTTAGGAACCTGAATGTATACAAGTCCATGGGACCGGATGAAATCCATCCGCGGGTCCTGAAGGAGCTGGCAAATGAAGTTGCTAAGCCACTGTCCATCATATTTGAAAAATCATGGCAGTCAGGTGACATTCCCGATGACTGGAAAAAGGGAAATATAACCCCCATTTTCAAGAAGGGGAAAATGGATGAGCCGGGGAACTACAGACCAGTCAGTCTCACCTCTGTGCCTGGCAAAATCCTGGAGCAGATTCTCCTGGAAGGCATGCTAAGGCACATGAAAACCAACAAGGTGCTTGGTGACAGCCAGCATGGCTTCACTAAGGGGAAATCCTGCCTGACCGATCTGGTGACCTGCTATGAAGGGGCTACGGAATTGATGGACAGGGGCAGAGCAGTTGATGTCATCTACCTGGACTTGTGTAAAGCCTTTGACACTGTCTCACATGACACCCTTGTCTCTAAGTTGGAGAGACATCAATTTGGATAGGTGGACCACTCGGTGGATAAAGAACTGGCTGGATGGCCGCACGCGAAGAGTAGTGCTCAATGGCTCAATGTGCAGCTGGAGACCAGTAACGAGTGGTGTCCCCCAGGGATCGGTGTTGGGACTGGTCTTGTTCAACATCTTTGTGAGTGACATGGACAGTGGGATTGAGTGCGCCCTCAGCAAGTTTGCCGATGACACCAAGCTGTGTGGTTCAGTTGATACGTTGGAGGGAAGGAATGCCATCCAGAGGGACCTTGACACGCTTGTGAGGTGGGCTGATGCCAACCTGATGAAGTTTAACCATGCTAAGTGCAAGGTCCTCCACCTGGGTCGGAGCAATGCCAGGCACAGCTACAGGTTGGGTGGGGAGGAGATTCAGAGCAGCCCTGCGGAGAAGGACTTGGGGGTGTGGGTTGATGAAAAAATGAACATGAGCTGGCAGTGTGCGCTTGCAGCCCAGAAAGCCAACCGTATCCTGGGCTGCATCAAAAGGAGTGTGACCAGCAGGTCGACGGAGGTGATCCTGCCCCTTTACTCTGCTCTCGTGAGACCTCACTTGGAGTATTGTGTGCAGTTCTGGTGTCCTCAACATAAAAAGGACATGGAACTGTTGGAACAAGTGCAGAGGAGGGCCACGAAAATGATCAGGGGACTGGAGCACCTCCCGTATGAAGATAGGCTGAGAAAGTTGGGGCTGTTCAGCCTGGAGAAGAGAAGGCTGCGTGGAGACCTCATAGCAGCCTTCCAATACCTGAAGGGGGCCTATAAGGATGCTGGGGAGGGACTCTTCATTAGGGACTGTGGTGAGAGGACAAGGGGTAATGGGTTTAAACTTAAACAGGGGAAGTTTAGATTGGATATGAGGAAGAAATTCTTTACTGTGAGGGTGGTGAGGCCCTGGAATGGGTTGCCCAAGGAAGTTGTGAATGCTTCATCCCTGGCGGCGTTCAAGGTGGGGTTGGACATAGCCTTGGATGGCATGGTTTAGTGGGAGGTGTCCCTGCCCATGGCAGGGGTGTTGGAACTCGATGATCTTGAGGTCCTTTCCAACCCTAACTATTCTATGATTCTATGATTCTATAAATAAGTATATAGTGATTTCTCTCAAATTAACTAACAATTCAAGATATTTGGCCAATGAGAACAATAGCATCGTGTAATCTATTTTGTCTTTTGTAAGACATTTGATAGAGTAGTCTGACAATTTGATTAAAGTATGAAACAAATCAAATTGTCATTTATTAAAATTAAAGAAACTGTTTATTTGACTTCAAGACAAAAACTGCAGTGATGAATGGGAAAACATCAACAACTGAGCATGTCCTACTGCAATTCACAGGTTGTGTTTGGCAGCTGTACGACTCTGTATTTTCCTCAGGGTCATGTATGCAACAATAATAGTATTTCTAACCGGATGTGCAGAAAAATACAGTATCTTTAAAAATAATTGTAAGTTCCATGCTACTTTTATGTAAGAGGTACAGCATGCAATGTGTATAACCTTCCTTCAGGGAAACAATGCACTTTCAAGTATCATGGAAATGCTTCCATTATAGCTAAACATAAAAGCATGTATACGGGGGAGGGAGGAGTGGGTCAACGGTCAGACACGGGAAGCAAGCCATTTCCTAGAAATAGCACTCTGTCCTGAGGAGAAGGAACTGACAAACATTTGGAGTACTAGCAGAGATCTGAAGAGGAGCTGCCAAAATTACCCTGTGCCCATAGGATTAGAATAATCCTCATGTAATATATAGCTCAGTAGGGAGAAATTAGATAGCGACAGTCACATTCTCTATTTGCCACTGACATAACATCTGCTGGGCTAATACATATAAAGGCCAGAAATAAACAGCACTTTTTAACAGTACAGATAATTACCCATTGGAAAACTACTCTATGCTTGTCCAGGCTGATTTAAAGTAATCCTATAATGAAGCAAAGAGTTGCCTTCCTAAACTATCTATAATTTAAAAAAGAAAATAACTCGTAAAGCTCCAATAGGTTGGTGCTACACAGCAAGTCAGCCAGGATGGTCAGAGCAGATCTTTTCAGCCACACAAGCTCTGAAATAGGGCTGTAAGTCCACTGTGCTCACACTGAGGGAAACACTACAGCAGAAAGGTGTGTTCCCCAAGGCCTCCTCGCAAATCCTCACAGCATCCAGATACCAGGAACAATCAGAACCAAGAGATCAATGTGATGGACTGAAAGACACAGTGATGTGAAAAACCTAAGTAGCAGCACTGCCCCTCAGAGCTGCCTACATCTGCTGAGGTTTTTCCAGCTCCTTCAGATGGCTGCAAGTGCAAGAAGGTGAATTTATTTTGACTACACTTTCCTCAAATATGCAGAATCCTGATACCAGCATATCAAATTCATTAACTTGGGCACCACATAAATCAGAAAGATATTGTCAGATTGGAGAGTTTTCAGAAAAGAAGGCATCTGCACTAGTACCTTATCAGCAATTAATAATGTTTCTAGGATATGTTTAGCTGTTATATTTTAGAACATAACATGTTAAAAAGAAGAGATCACAGGAGATGCATGATACAGCACAATTTATGAAGACACATTAAAATGAATAGCAAGAAACAAGATGTAGCTATTGAAAAACATCCTTAGTTCCGATGCATGACTGCGAAGGGAGGAGAGGGAAAACTCACTGATGGTACTCTTAAAAAAGCTAGAAGATTCAAACAAATCTACAATAAGGGGAACAAGAAAGAAAACACCCAGTATGCGTTTACCATGCCTGACTGCTGCAACTATGCTGTAGCTGGTGACTGGCTGTTTACTCTATAAACCTCAGAGACAAGACAAACTATGTTGGTAGAAAATGGTCCCGTAAAATCAAGTAAATATCAAGGTTGTGAATGACACAAAACAAAACCTTTAGATATTCTTAATGAACGCTTCCGGAAGCAGATAAACACATAACCCACAAGACAAGTAAATATTAATTTGACAAGGCCACATATGTAGGAATTTTGCTATTAAAAAGCTATTGTAATAAGCCCTTAAATTAAACATCTGTGTATGAGGAAGCAAAGCCAACAAACCCCCTTGAAATACTGCTTGATTGGAAAACAGGAATTGCATAGAAATAAAGAAGCTGCTATAAAGGCACTAACAAGTGGACAGAATATACTGATGTAGGGCAAACATATGGAAAACCAGCACATCTATCTACCCATGTAAGAGGTTATTTGAAGCAGCTCTTCAAAAACAAGTTGGTGTCTTAATGAGGACAATGAAACAGAAAATGAAACTCTGGCAGACTGAATGTAAAAATGCAATAGGTCACGCCAAAAAAGGTTTGAGGTATAACTTTCAAGTTTTCGTATCCATGCTCATAACAACGACCTTAAGAGAAATTTTAATAACAGAACCTTTCTTGGGGGAGGGGAAGCGGAGGGGGGGGGGGGGTGTCATTGAAGGGTTTGTCTGAAAGTTAAAGTGCCAGTAAAAGAAGCTACAGAAAAATCCACAAAGAGAAAAATATGAAGAAACCAGGATCCACTGGTGAATTTTAAAGGAATTCAGAGGTGAATTCTTTGAATTCCTCAGTATAAAAGGACAGAAAAAATACAAAATGCAATACCAAATCTGAAAAGGACTTGGGAAAGGAGAAAGAGAGAGGTAAACCTAATGCAGTTGAGAGCAAGTGGCCAGATATACCTACCAGGTAAATTATCCGAAACTTCTGCAAGGAACACAATTAGCACATCCATAAATACAATATTTGTAGAAGTGTCATCATGGGAACTTCCTTGTAAGGATTTTTATTCTGGACTCAATAGAAATGTGAAATTATACCAAATTAAGGAATTCTGCAAGCTCTGTCTCCAAGAATTTTCAGAGAAACAGAGATGCTGCAGACAGGCCTTGTGGGGATGAAAAATTGCCTAAAAGTTTGGGCACAAAAAAAAAAAAAAAAAAAAACACACCTATTTTTTTCAATGGAAGAAGGTCACAAAGGAAGTTTTCCATTAGTGCCTCTGTTATCTAATATTTTAATAAGAGACCTGGAAAAGAGGGTGAACAGTGATATAACTAAGTCTGCTGATGTTACTACATCAGGGTAGTAAGGCTCAAGGGGTGAGGGCCAATTGTGACAATTTGGAAGAGGATTTCACAAAATAAACTAAGTGATGTAACAGCAGCTGGAGTAAAGCTTTGATAAAGATCTGAAGGTTGAAGAATATATTAAACAAAAGGATCTTGTTCAAGACCATCTTAGAAACCTGAACGTGCACAAGTCCATGGGACCTGATGAAATCCATCCATGGGTCCTGAAGGAGCTGGCAAATGAAGTTGCTAAGCCACTGTCCGTCATATTTGAAAAATCATGGCAGTCAGGTGAAGTTCCCAATGACTGGAAAAAGGGAAATATAACCCCTATTTTCAAGAAGGGGAAAATGGATGAGCCGGGGAATTACAGACCAGTCAGTCTCACCTCTGTGCCTGGCAAAATCTGTGCCTTGTTCAACATCTTTGTCGGTGACATGCACAGTGGGATTGAGTGCGCCCTCAGCAAGTTTGCCGATGACACCAAGCTGTGTGGCTCAGTTGATATGTTGGAGGGAAGGAATGGGTTGCCCACGGAAGTTCTGAATGCTCCATCCCTGGCGGTGTTCAAGGCAGGGTTGGACAGAGCCTTGGATAGCATGGTTTAGTGTGAGGCGTCCCTGCCCATGGCAGGGGGGTTGGAACTCGATGATCTTGAGGTCCTTTCCAACCCTAACTATTCTATGATTGCTAAAAATTTGGCTCCTTTAGACTGAATAAAAAACAAAGATGAGACTAAATTTGACTACTCTCTATAAATACAACACAAGGCATAAACATCAAGACATAAAAGGTATTTAGGCCAAAGAAAGGAAGTTGGCACTGCAAACAAATTTAGTATGGAAATTACAAGCTTCTCAGCTGCCAGAAGGGTGAAGCTCTAGATCAGCCTGTCCAAAAGAGGTAAAACAGCCTAACTGGGCTTTAAGATATATGTGGATAAGCACTGTGAACAAATTACACAATCTGGTTTCTATGACAGCTCAGTACTGGGTTAGCTATCCAACTTAGGCTGGATTCAATAAATGAAACTAAGGCAAAAACTTACCAGCACGTAGAAGATGCACTATGACTTTTGTCTATGCAGAAGTAAGTCTTAGTGCATTACCTATGCAGAAATACATTTCTGCTTATTGCCATTCTATGTTTCTGCCCCTCTTTAGATGAAGAGAGAAGAGTTGCTTGGCATGTAGGAAGCCTTGGAAGTAAAAAACAGTAATTCAGTCATGTGCACGAGGCTTCTGTCACTAGAGACATAATTAGATTTAAAGTATTTTTGAGAGAGAAATAATTTATCCAAAATATCTGTTTTTTCCATTGGTTAAGTTTCTATGACAGCAGAGGTAGCTTTAAGTTTGAAGGTCCAGTCTTTTGCAAGCAGTTATTTGATTTTCAGTAGCAGATCCAGTGCTGAGTGATAGGTTAGTTAGCAAATATAGGGAAGGCAATTAGTTAATAAAAATAAGCTTTGTTTATGTTACTGGTTTTGTTCACAGCAATAATGATGTTTTGAAGCGATTTCCCCAAACCTTGCATTGGCTTCATCTGCAGAGCAGCTGGGGTGTACGAAAAGAAACAGATTCTTTTCAGGGAAAACTAAAAATCTCTGCCTCAGAAGTGTGCCAAATGCACCGCAGCCCCTTGTGGGGACATTAGGTTCTGAACACAAGACTGGTTCTTTGGGCACGCTCAAGCCATGTGTCTGGCATTATATGCCACCAGGGACATCAGAACCTCACTGCGCTACCACAGCACTGCCAGACGTTCACAGGGATGGACACCAATGGCTGGAAACCCAACAGGCAGGCCATGCCAGGGGAGCACAGCACACAGGCATGCTCCTGCCCCAACCCTGACACCTTAGGGGGAGAACCTAAACCAGCCCAGCATTCAGTAGAACTAGAAAGACCCTAGGGTTTTTACAATGGCAAATTCAGGTTGGGTTGAAGGGTCTTATAACACCAGGCAGCTGCTATGGGCTCACTTTGTATATATTTCCCTTGCACAAAAATTTTACCTTGAAATGAGATGTCCAATGATTCGTCTAGTTTTCAATCACTTAAGTTACCAAAAATCAAATTTGCTAAATGGTTTGTCTTTCTTGCTTCAGTTTAATCTCTGAGAGAAGAAAGATCAGCTGCTTGTGCTTACTTCTTCTGAAAAAAAAAGAAAATAATCATAACTGACTCACCGTCTAATTCATAAAGTTTCCTAAGTCTCTCTTGACTCTGCTTTCTCTAGCTTTTCCTGCTTTATTCTGAAAGGCATTTCTACAAGTACATGCTTCATGTTGCTAGGTTTCAAGAGAAAAGAAATAAAGGAAGAAAACAAATCAACGTTTTTTAAAAAGAACTCTCAGAAGTTCAAAAGGAAGTATGAAACAATCTTTTGTTACCTATGTGCCAACATCCCTTTTTCCCAAAATTTACATTTTCATTGTTTATGATGGACACTTAACATACAAAACTGTGCCAGTGCGCAACAGTCGATGTTTTGTTAAGAGGAAGACTACCCAAGAACACACAGTGCTAAGGAAATGATTATGAACTTATACGATTCTTACGTCATAAAATTACAAAATTTCATTTAAGCGGTGCCTTTGATGTCCTCCTGCTTTAAAGAGTGTGCACATGTAAGGATGTGCAAGCTCTTGTGTGTTTAGTACCCCAACATATACAGAAACATCATTGAAATGCAGCAATGTTTCATGCAAAACAGCTGCTCAACAGGATACAGCAACATATATGACAGATAGAGCAAGAAGCAAATCCACAAGAAATGTGCCCAATTTTAATTACAGGAAAAGTTTGGGCTGACAAAACAGAACAATCATATTGGCTGGGACAGAAATATTATCGCTCCTTACTCTTTGATATGTGCCATCAGCTCTATAATGACCACATGAAATCAACGGTTAAAGGTTGTTTTCACATCCAGAAGCAGCCAGGCAAAATATCAATGCCTGTACAGAAAGTGCCTTTCAGACAAAGCCAGAAGACGTCAATACAAGCAGAAATTGAATGATTTCTTGGGACTGTGGGGGCACAGCTTGGCATCAGTTGTGAATATACTTGCATACTGGGCAGCAGCACAGTCTCAGATTAATGGTATTTTGGAATGAATAAGCAGGTTGTTGATTTATAACAATATAGGAAGATAAGCCCACAAACAACATTCAGGTCCATTACCTCAAAATTGGTGATGCCAATAAAATGAGACCCTGCTATGAAATGCTTTCTAATGTATCACTGCAAAAAACAAAATCTCAGTGATCTTATTTGAAAAGACACAGCCAGTTTATCTCCACTTGAAGAACATAGAAGGCAAAACTATAAGCAGTTACACTGAAGTTACCCACAGACTTTCAGAGAACAAAAAAAAAAAAAAATCGAAAGAATATTTTAATTCTCTGTTGGTCTGGATTTCAAACCAAGTGCTTTGAAAAAAAAATGCCAGTATTCAAACCTGACCAATTCTGGTTTCACAGTGTTTACGATTAGCTGCCACACATGATATAATGACTGAATAGACAGTTACAGTCCACAGGCTATCTTGGCAGATCTAACCTGCAACTGCTGTGATATTGAAAGCCATAAAAATTGCAAATTAAAGTTATTTAGAACTGAACAGATCCAAAACCAGTAGCTCTATACAGAAATGCAATTGGACTTCTAAAAAAACAACATATTTGAAACATATCTGCATAATTGCAAGTTTATTTCTTTGTAGACTACTCTCCTTTAACTCTTACAGGTTTTAAGACATACACAAGACCAATGGTATTTTTATAATCTGTAGGACTTTACACTAAAACAATTGGTTTCACTTGCACAACAATAAAAGTACAGAAAAGTCTGACAAAAGCACATTTTCAAACCCAAAGATTGCTTTCACTTTTAAAAACGCAACAAAACTTTATCATTTAGACTCAAGAACATACTAAAATGCTGAACTGACAAAACTCAGTCCTTTTAATCTACCTCATCTCATATTCATCTACAAGAAAGCATTGCACAAATTTTTTCCACATACATCTGCACTACATGATTGCAGAACATGTATTTCTTCCCCAAAAAGAAAAAAAAAATAAAATGAAAAAAAAAAAATTTGATAAGAAAATATATGTTCATATTTTTAAACTGTGTCTTCTTCAGAAAAAATACCGTGTTTAAGTTCCAATTACACTATTTAGCCAGAAATGGAAATAGCCTCTGAGTCACTGAGTGTAATCTTTTGAAACGAGCTTTCTCCTCCAGCAGGCAACCGTCTGTGCCCCTTACAAACAGGGACATATCTTAGCCTACCATTTCCCTGGATGGCTGAACCCATCTGTATTTCCAGCACTGATCTGAATTTATTCACAGTTCTACCTGTCTGGTTTGGTGTCAGCAATAGCTTTCGGCACAAGTACTAATGTCTCATCAAGAGAAACAATATTTAAGCAAAATCATCACCTAGAGCATTATGCCAGAGAGATTTCAGATCATCTTTCCTAAACACAAGCTGAGTTACTACCTTTTGCAATTTTTAGTTAAAATTTATATCATGTGTTAGCGTGAAAGGCATTCAATTAACTCTCGACATTTTAATGTTTGGCAAGTGCAATGTGTGTATATATTTTTATATATATAAAATAACAATTTTTTGTTTTCACTTTTGACTGGTTTTGTACTTTCATTTACTACCAAGTGATTTCATGTTTTCTTGCACCGCTCACCAGGCCTCTGGAGTACAACTCAATGTACAGTGTTTGGGACCGTGCTTCCTTTTTAATGTAGCCTCCAAGGACTTCCATGAGCTTGCTTCTTCCTCTCTTCCTTCCTTCCACACAATCTGGCATGGCCTTTGCAAGCTTCTGTACCACGCCCTCAACTTCGGAAGATTCTACAATAAGATTCAAGTAGAGTAGCAAGATGTGTTGGACGCCAGTCCACAATGGCTTTGTCGCTTCTACTTACACGTTTCCCACGGCCCTCTCATTAATTTTACTCTCAATTTTTTCATTCTCTTTCAATCAGTGTGTCCCCCACTACTGTGCTCGCTGTGGTGCCTGAGGAGGCAGTGCAAAATAAAGATGGGATTAGAAACTGCTGCCAGAGGTAACTTTGAATAGATGCGAGGAAGAGGTGAAAAAGAAACCCTGCTCAGTGTCCGCAGTGACATTTCAGGTGGCATGCATCAGGCAGTGCCAGCAAGACATGCACAGCCATCACTCCAAATGAATGATTAATGACTGAACCGAAACAGCGAAATGACAAGGTCTAAAATATGAGATTCACTGTCTAAGATTAAAATCCACATGTGACGTCTGATCTCCCCCCAGAGTAACAGCGCCGTCTACTTCCCTGAATTGTCAGGGGGGAAATTCTCAGAGATGCACAGGATCACTGTGGCTGAGAAGGACCTCAAGGTCCCTGTCATCTAGCAGAGACAACTGTTCAGGCAGAGTCACCCACAGCAGGTGGCTCAGGACTGTCCTGTTGGGTTCTGGATGTCTCTGAGAACAGGGGCTCCACAACCTCTCTAGGCAACCTGTGCCACTGTTCAACTGTGCTCACAGTGAGGAAAGCTTCCTTCCTTACCCCTACCCTCTTTTTCTTCTATTTTTATATTCTCTTATGTTCCATTTCAGAAACAAAGACAACAGCTGAGTGCAGACGAAGTTAAATAAATAAACCAGTAGGAGAACAAAAAGAGAAAATAAGTAGTAACACAGATCCTTTCATTTAACTCACTGTATGTTACCAATTGGAATTCCTCTGGTTACCACAGAGACTGGCACATTTCTTAAGCTGGGGACTCATGCTCACGAGCTGTAGCATTAAGTTGTGCAAAGTGCCTGTGAATCTGACTCTGAGAGGTCTCAAAATTCCCATTACGTGCATGTTGGTATTGTGCAAACTCATGAAGCAAAGGCAAATAGGCAAGCTGCGTTAGTATTTCCTGTATCATCTAATGAACAAACATAGTTTTTTTAAATTACTACAAAAAATATCTCCTGCACATGCTTCACTTTATCAACAAACCCAACAATGCAAACTGGTTTTAAAGTCTGTAAGATTGGCTCCTAATATTCACCTAGTTTGCATGATAAGGATGGCTTTTTCTAATTGTTTTCAGCTTGTGAGTCACATATTTACACATAGAGGCTGTTGTGCTTCTGACACTGCACCAACTCGACACAGAATTTGGGACATAATCTTTTTTCAGTGTCTATGATGATGAGAGGAACTGCGCTGAAGAACTGACACACTGCTCTTTGCATCACACTGCAGTCATTAAGTGAAATTTCTCTGTTCAAAATCTATGGGGGGGAGAGACAGGAGAGGAGGAGGAGAACAAAGATTTCAAACAGTCCTTCATCTAATGCCTGGTCATTAGGGTATAAATCAGCAACACAGAGAAAATAAAGAACTGCTCAGTAATGGCCTCTTGCACCTCCAAATGATGCCATACAGGGTCCAGGCTACAAGCCATGAAGGGAAATAAGGAGAATCTGTTCTCATATTTTTTTATGATATCAAGGCATATCACTTAGAGATCCAAATTTAAAATAAGCATGAAACTTAAAAGTAAACTCCAAAGAAAGCACATGCAATCTGAAAGAAAGAGAAATAAAACCAAACCAAATCAAACCAAAACCAAATGAAAACAATTAAATAGAAATGAAACATACCTATACCTTACCATGAGGGGAAAGGATTTTTGTAAAATCATATTTTTTCCAAGGAAAAAATGAAATATAGTAAATTAGACAAAGCCACTACTCGGTAGTAATTACCAGGTAAATTTTACCTACAGAGTTTAAAGCCTGTCTTAAGAAAAAAGAAGACTCTCACTTTGTACCAGGAAGAGCCTCTACAATAAAACAACAAATATCACCAAACACTATTTCAATGTCATATAGTAAAAGCATTGCTCAGCATCAGCTAAGATCAAAATACTGCATTTCATTTCATTCACACAGAAAAATGATATACTGCCTCGGGTATATGACTACCCTTTAATTGAATTAAATCCTTTCACCACTATGTCTCAGTCAATTGGCCAAGGCATCAGCATGGGATTTCAGTCATTTTGTTTACTATTGTCCTTCTTCCTATATGATCAATTTTGCCTGAGGGGCGGGGGGGGAGGGGAAGGGAATGGGGGGAGTGTCACATCATTCTTCCTCAAATACAGCGTATGATTTTTGACACTGTTTATAGCACATGTTAAACAAAGTACTACTACAGCTGAAATATTCCTTATTAAACTTAAAACATACTTAGGCAACACTTGGAATGATTTTGGTTTGTTTTCTGTTTCTTTTTTAGGCTTCTCAACTACCCTGCGGGACACAGGAAAAAAGGAACATAGTAAGAAAAGTAATGTTAGAAAGAGTAAAAAAAATAAATCAAACCAAAAAACCCTAACTTCTAAGCATTACCATAGGTATTACTATGTGCACTCCGCAAAGGCTTGGGGTAAAAGCGGCATTTCAAACTGAGTGCGAGGGACAGAAACTGCAAAAAATGAGAGCTTTTTCTGACTTACTTAGATCCCAGCAGGCTGTTGCCATTCCCTCTGTGGGGCTCTCACTGGCCAGGAGAATCACATGACTCAGGGAACCAAAATAGAAAAGTCTCGGGAGCGAGGAAGCTGAACCAAAAGCGCGTTTGCAAGAAAAGACATATTGCAGGCACAATAACACACCCTTAGCAGCAAAAAGTGATAAACTTAGACAATAACCTAGACTGTACTGAAAAACAAGCAATGACTTGAACCTTGCATCCCAGCGTCAGCCACCTTTTCAACACATAGGAAATGTTCTCTGCTATAAATCTCAGTCTATGTCTGTATGTAACTAAACCTCGTAACTGATAGAACAAATCTCAACAAATCACCAGAAATACAATCTATTAAATTTAAAAATAAATCTAGTACAGTTTAGAAATAAACTCCACCACTGGAACCATTTTCATGTTCAGGCTAAGATTTTTAGTAGTTTGTTTCTAAAGATGAACCAATTTTTTTAAAAGCATATGCTCTTAAGATAATTGGGAGAGCTGTAAACACATTTCCAAGATTGCTTTCAGTTTTTTCACAGGTAAAATTATGGTTGCAGATCTGTACACTAGTAAAACATGCACTGTAAATCTGCAATTATAAATAAAGAGAAGGCTCAAAGATTCTGATGCAAAAGCTGAACAGATGAATTAGTGACAAAATGCAAGCTTGATACAACAATCAAATACAGTCTGATTTTGATGTTGCTGTTTAAATATCACTGTTAGAAAGGCAGACCTTCCAGTTTTGTAAAACTTGTAGAAAATAAGTTCCAGCAAAATATTTTTGTTAGGATTACAGGATACATGTCACCTTTTGTAAAAATTAGATTTTCGCCTTTTACTAGTTTATTTGAAACAGATTATTACAGTTTTATGTTCTATAAAATGTCACGCCTTTCCTTGTTTAGAAACAAATATCAGGACAGTTATTGTAGACAACTGTACCAAATGATGTAAATGGCAGTATGAAAAAGACCATGATCAAGGAAAAGAGATATGTGCTGTATATGTTAACAGGACAAGGGCAGGAAATAATTTCTTGTTCAAAACCTTCAAGGCGGTCATCCTCCCTCATCTTGCAGTTATAAGGAAAAATATTGAAATACCCACCCTTTCAGTGCAAATGGCTCACAAGGGCTTTTGGATAAACATAGGAGTAGAGAATGCAATGCAAATTCCTGCACAGCAGATTCACAGTGTGAAAGCAAAATGAAAATAACGTGAACAGAAGTCACGAAACCAAATTATTCTCCTTTCATTAAAAAGAAACCTACAAAGGTGGTTTGCAATAGTAAAATCTCAAATTTTCCTCCCTCCCCAAAAAAATGCACATACATATCAGAAGATATATATAATTAGAAAATGTATTTCATCTTCCCCCCCAAAAGATGGACATATATAGCAAAAGATATACGTAATTAGAAAAGATATTTAATCCAATAAAGACAAATACTTTGCTATTACACAACCAAAGTCTCTTTTAATCTACAGGATAGCCTAGTACTTACACTGGATTTTACACAAAGTGAGGTACTAGTCCACATAAACATGGTAGCATAGGAAGGCTCTTCTTATTTTCCCTGTTCTTATTAACAGTTTTGAAGGAAACATGGAGCTTCACCTTGGAGCAGCAACTTGCACCGAGGGAGCCTCAAGTCCTTGACAAGGCCTGCCCAGGAGCCTGCAGCTCAGCGGAGGCGAGCAACTGACTCAGAGGGAGCGGCGCCAGGAGGAGCGGCAGCAGACCTGACTGGTTAAAAACCTGCCCCAGGGAGCGCGAGCAACCCAGAGCGCAGTGAACAGGGCGGGCAAACAGGGCGGGTTCGAGGCAGTTTGAGCTGCAGCTCGAGCGGGCAGGCGAGTGGGGTGGTGAGCGGGATGGTGAACACTCACCGTACGAGCAAGGCTCGGTCTGGGAGCTCCGCTCTGGCTGCACCGGTGGTGGCCAGTGTAGGCACCCAAACAGAGCCGATGGGAAGGGAGGCTGTAGTGCAGAGCTCGGGGTATCCTAAGGGAAGGGTGAGCAATGGGCAGGGCTGCACTCTGTGCTCCCTGGTGGAGGTCCTCCTGCAGCAGGTGGCTGAACTGCAGGAAGCTGTTACCAGGCTGAAAGGTGTCAGGGAAGCTGAGGGGGAGCAGCACTGCTTGCTCCGGGACCAGACTGTTCCGGGGCCTCGACTGTCTACTGTTGCCCGTGCAGGAAAGGAGGCTGCTAACCCAGGAAAGGAGGCTGCTAACCCAGGAAGCTGGGAAAAGGTAACAGAAAAAAACAACAAAAAAAGGAGGAAGAGGGCAATTAAAAGCCAGGGGCTTCCTCCTACATCTGTTGTCCCCACCCAGAACCGCTTTGCTGTCCTGCAGGGGGCTCCCACCAGGAACAACCGGCTGATGCACTGGTAAAGAAGATCACTACTGGTGCTGCCAGGAAAAAGCTGCGGGCCATAGTAGTAGGGGACTCTAATCTGAAAGGCACAGAGGCACCCATCTGCCGGCCTGACCCAGGCTCAAGGGAGGTGTGCTGCCTACCAGGGGCTCGGATCAGGGATGTGGCTGAGAAGCTGCCTGCTCTAGTCAGTCCCACTGGCTATCACCCACTTCTAGTGATCCATGTGGGTGCTACTGACATAGATAGCAGTAGCCCGGAGACCATAAAGAAGGACTACAGAGCTCTGGGAGAGGTGGTTAGGGGCTCTGGAGCTCAGATTGTCTTTTCGTCAATTCTCCAGGATACAGGGCAGGACCTTGAAAAGGCTAGGAGGATTGGGCAGGTTAATAAATGGTTAGAAGGGTGGTGCTATAGTCAGGGGCTTGGGTACCTTGAACATGGGACTCAATATAGTAGGCCAGGTCTACTGGGGGCTGGTGGAACTGGTCTGACAAAGAAGGGGAAGAGCAGATTTGGTAGGAGGCTTGCCAGACTGGTCAAGGATGCTTTAAACTAGATGTGTTGGGGGAGGGGGGCATCATTCCATCCCAACACACCCGGTCGGTTGACAGCACCTACAGTAAACGTTCGGAGCAATGTAGAGATATTCCAGCTGCTCCAGCCAATGAGCAGGCTTCAATTTGGTCTCGGCTCAAATGCCTCTACACAAATGCCCGTAGCCTGGGGAACAAACAAGAGGAATTAGAGATGTGTGCACATCTACGGGGGTATGATATCATAGGCATCACAGAAACATGGTGGGATGGCTCCTATGACTGGTGTGTTGGAATGGAAGGTGACCGGCCCTTTCGGAAAGACAGGCCCGGCAGACGGGGAGGGGGAGTTGCTATTTATGTTAGGGATAGGCTAGAGAGTATGGAACTCTGTCTGGGGACAGGTGAGCAGTCGACAAAGAGTTTGTGGGTCAGAGTTAAAGGGAGAACAACGATGGGTGACATTATTATGGGGATCTGTTACAGACTGCCTGACCAAGGGGACTTGCTGGACGAAGCGAGCCATAGGCAGATAGGAGAGGCCTCACGCTTGCAGGCCGTTGTTCTCATGGGAGACTTCAACCACCCTGATATCTGTTGGAGGGATGGTACGGCCCGGCACAAGCAATCCAGAAGGTTCCTTGATTGTGTGGAAGACAACTTCCTTCTGCAAGTAATTGAGGAGCTGACAAGGAGAGGTGCCATGCTTGACCTCATCCTCACCAACAGGGAAGGGCTGGTTGGGAATGTGATGCTCCAGGGCAGCCCTGATTGCAGCGATCATGAGATGGTCGAGTTTGAGATCCTCAGGACAGTGAGAAGGGCGTGCAGCAAGCTCACTGCCCTGGACTTCAAGAGAGCAGATTTTGGCCTCTTCAGGAAGCTGCTCAGTAAGGTTCCATGGGATACAGCCCTAGAGGGCAGGGGGGCCCAAGACTGTTGGTTGATATTCAAGGCTCACCTGCTGCAAGCTCAGGAGCGATGCATCCCAACTAGAAGGAAGTTCAGCAGGAGGGCCAGGAGACCTCCTTGGATGGATAAGGAGCTGCTGAGGAAAATTTGAAGGAAAAAAGAGGCTTATAAAAGGTGGAAGCAAGGTCAGGCGGCCTGGGGAGAATACAGGGATGTTGTCCGGGAAGCTAGGGACCAGGTTAGGAAAGCTAAGGCCCACTTAGAATTAAAATTGGCTAGGGATGTTAAGGATAACAGGAAGGGATTTTATAGGTACACTGCCAATAAAAGACAGGTTAGGGACACCGTGGGCCCTCTCCAGAAGCTGTCAGGAGATCTGGCTACCCTGGATTTGGAGAAGGCTGAGGTTCTTAATGACTTCTTTGCCTCAGTCTTTACCGGCAAATGCTCTGACCACACCACCCAAGTCTTGGAAGGCAGACGCAGGGACAGTGAGAATGAAGACCCTGGTCCCACTGTAGGAGAGGATCTTGTTCAAGACCACCTTAGGAACCTGAATGTATACAAGTCCATGGGACCGGATAAAAGCCATCCGCGAGTCCTGAAGGAGCTGGCAAATGAAGTTGCTAAGCCACTGTCCTTCATATTTGAAAAATCATGGCAGTCAGGTGAAGTTCCCGATGACTGGAAAAAGGGAAATATAACCCCTATTATTAAGAGGGGGAAAATGGATGAGCCGGGGAATTACAGACCAGTCAGTCTCACCTCTGTGCCTGGCAAAATCTTGGAGCAGATTCTCCTGGAAGGCATGCTAAGGCACATGAAAACCAACAAGGTGGTTGGTGACAGCCAGCATGGCTTCACTAAGGGGAAATCCTGCCTGACCAATCTGGTGATCTGCTATGAAGGGGCTACGGAACTGTTGGACAGGGGCAGAGCAGTTGATGTCATTTACCTGGAATTGTGTAAAGCCGTTGACACTGTCTCCCATGACATCCTTCTCTCAAAGTTGGAGAGACATCAATTTGATAGGTGGACCACTCGGTGGATAAAGAACTGGCTGGATGGCCGCACACAAAGAGTAGTGCTCAGTGGCTCAATGTGCAGCTGGAGACCAGTAACGAGTGGTGTCCCCCAGGGATCGGTGTTGGGGCCGGTCTTGTTCAACATCTTTGTGAGTGACATGAACAGTGGGATTGAGTGCGCCCTCAGCAAGTTTGCCCATGACACCAAGCTGTGTGGTTCGGTTGACACATTGCAGGGAAGGAATGCCATCCAGAGGGACCTTGACACGCTTGTGAGGTGGGCTGATGCCAACCTGATGAAGTTTAACCATGCCAAGTGCAAGGTCCTCCACCTGGGTCGGAGCAATGCCAGGCACAGCTACAGGTTGGGCAGGGAGGAGATTCAGAGCAGCCCTGCAGAGAAGGACTTGGGGGTGTGGGTTGATGAAAAAATGAACATGAGCCAGCAGTGTGCGCTAGCAGCCCAGAAAGCCAACTGTATCCTGGGTTGCATCAAAAGGAGCATGACCAGCACGTCAAGGGAGGTGATCCTGCCCCTCTACTCTGCTCTTGTGAGACCTCACTTGGAGTATTGTGTGCAGTTCTGGTGTCCTCAACATAAAAAGGACATGGAACTGTTAGAACAAGTGCAGAGGAGGGCCACGAGGATGATCAGGGGACTGGAGCACCTCTCATATGAAGATAGGCTGAGAAAGTTGGGGCTGTTCAGCCTGGAGAAGAGAAGGCTGTGTGGAGACCTCATAGCAGCCTTCCAATACCTGAAGGGGGCCTATAGGGATGCTGGGGGAGGACTCTTCATTAGGGACTGTGGTGAGAGGACAAGGGGTAATGGGTTTAAACTTAAACAGGGGAAGTTTAGATTGGATATGAGGAAGAAATTCTTTACTGTGAGGGTGGTGAGGCCCTGGAATGGGTTGCCCAGGGAAGTTGTGAATGCTTCATCCCTGGTGGCGTTCAAGGTGGGGTTGGACATAGCCTTGGATGGCATGGTTTAGTGGGAGGTGTCCCTGCTCATGGCAGGGGTGTTGGAACTCGATGATCCTGAGGTCCTTTCCAACCCTAACTATTCTATGATTCTATGATTCTATGATTGTTGACTGCAAGTAGTAGTAGAAAATACACCAGAGATGTTGCCATTGATTATTTAAATATAAAGGAAATCTTTCCAAAACTACTAAATCTGAAATATTTGGAGCTTTCTTTTTTCCCAGGAAAAAAAAAAAATACTTTTGAGATCCATAGTTTGTATGACTGTGTATATACTTCGAAGTATTCTGCCAGGTACAAGATTTTTATCACTGTGTTCTTAGGAAAAGCTTTGCATTACTTATATTATGCCATTTTTCAGATAATGTGATAGAACTGAAACCAATGGAAGCTTACTATTGATCATTAGGGGAGACATACTCAGCCACTGATATAAGTACACAAAACAGTGGATTCTGCCCTAAAATTACTGGAGAAAATTGGCTTCAGCTATATTGTTTATTGATATAAGAAGCCAGAAGGAAAAACTATCTCTTGGATCAATTTTAAATATAACAATGGCATGCTTCATCATATTCTAGGGAAGGCCAAGTGCTAACACCTTTCTCACAGTATTCTCACTGCGCTTCCCAAACAAATTGCGAATCATCTCAGCAACCTGTCTGTGGCCAAACATATACCTTATTTTGTATGTTCAGTATCATATTGTACCACATTCTGGTTTTCAGTTTGAAATTATGAAACCTACAAAACACACAAGGTAGGGGCTATGCTAGAATATGCCACCACACATAACTCAGTGGGGTGTAAATGTAATCATATGACAAACAAACTTACAGGCAAAGATGGCAAATCAAGTGGCTAAAGGAATGCCACAACAGGGAAAGTAACATACCCTTGTAGGGGAAAAGCATGGTGAAGAGGAAGTACACCATCTACCAGACAGAGTAAAGAGTCTAAGGTAAAAACAGAAAGTGTGAGCACCCGTGATGTCTGTCTTGCAGTAAAGGTCTCAGAACTGAACACATGATTCGAGATGGATGTCGCCAGTGAGGAGTACAGGGGGACGATCACTTCTCTGGTCCTCCTGGCCATGTTGTTTCTGAAACAAGCCAGGAGGTACTTGGACTCCTTGGCCACCTGGGCACAAGCTGGATCATGCTCAGTTAGTTGTCGATCAACACCTCCAGTGTTGCCAGTTTTCCAGTCACTCTTCCCCAAGCCTGTATCATTGCATGGGGTTGTAGTGACCCAAGTGCAGGACACAGCAATTGGAAGTGGGTTGCTTAAAAAAGAATTCATCAAATGGGCAATTTGATAAATACTGCATTTCAATACTCAACCTATTTACTCAAATACTCTCCAATATACATCTATTATTTTATAAAATTTTTACTGAGAGTATAATAGTGACAAACATTCATATGTTTTCTTACCCTGTACATATTTTCCAACAAATCAATTCATAGATAAAGAACACTATTAAAAGTAGTGTACAGAACAGTTTTACCTGTTTAAATAGGTAGGAACATGTGTCCCTATTTTACCTTCTTGGTAGCAGTTTAATTCCTGAGCCAGAAGAAACCAATTCTTTTTCTTTCATGCTGTGGGCTCACTATGTCCCGTGAGCATGACTACATTGAACCAATTTTCTGAAAGAGCCTCTTCGTAAATTAGTAGAATACTTAAGAAGCCAAATAGCAGGTCCAGCAGGTTATTCCACAGCTGTTGTTAATAAACACAGTATTTGGACCCCTTTCTATTCACAAAACTAATACACATTAAAAAGGATTTTCTTCACCACCTCCAAAAAATCTAAATTTTACTGCTATCAAGTTCCCATATGTCCTAAAGGGAAAGTAAGTGGGAAATTTCAGTACTAGTACACAAAAATTAGATTAATAACATGTTCAGCCTTCCTTATGCACTTAGTTTATAGCTGTTCATTAAAAAGAAAAAAATCTACTGTACATTTTAGTCTTAACTAACATACAAATGGAAGTAAATATCATACATTTTTAATCTCTCCTGTGTATAACTGTAATACACAGCCATTTAAACAAACTGTAGTAATCCTGGTTCTAAAATTGGCCTCTAAGAGTCTGAAGTTAATCCTCTGTAACAGACGGCCCCCCTAATTATTTAAATTCACCACACACATCTGTGTGAATTTACTAGTATTTGGCAATATATCTGATTAAAACACCAACATACACGTGACTCACAAGCTCCTGGAAAACACCATCCTCATGTAACACATTTAAACCCATTTAGTGACCTTCTGTGATTAAAGACACCAAAGAGCAATACAAAACTAAAAGATTATATCTCTTCCCTCTAGAAAAAAAATTATCCAACCTGTTCTAATGGAATAATAAAACCCATCTCTCCTATTCTAGGGACGACTGTTTCTGCTAAAGCCTCTTTTCTCCTTGATAAAAATTCATTCTGAATTTCCATCCCTACCAGATAAAACAATCCCTAATAAAAACCCAAATGCTAATTGAGTAATTCTGTGCTGTGAGAATGGAAATAAGAACATTTTTAACCTGTTTACATACATAATAATGTTTCACATAGCAAACAATAGCTTTGCCACCGCTTTTCATTTACTGTTCTCAATTTATAAGCCATTTTTATCCATTCCTTATTTCTGCTAAAAGAAATAGTAAAAAGCTGTGAAGCAACAGATTATGTAGTATTGTCCGCTGTCTGCTGTGTCACCACTACATTCTATTTCATCAGATTGTTGAAAAAACTAGAGCTCTACAATTCATATTATTTTTGAAGATTGGTAGCAGATTATTTTTCAATTCAAATAAATTTAAAGTAATGGTATGCATATGCCATATGTATTTTAAATGTAACTGAGACTTTAACTTTGGTTTATTTCGGCACAATGCAGCTCCATGAGATTATTTTGTTGTAGTAAATCCTGTAAATTCAGTCTTTTTAATAAGGAAGCTCCTCACCCACTTATTTTCTATCACCTAATATTGCTAGCCCATTTAGACTCTGTACAACTGGAATTCAGCCTTTAACACAACACTGAAAACCTTCATTCAGGGAAATATTCTCAAAAGAGTATGCACTAAGCAACTACATACCTCAGAGCCTAGCTGGGGCCAAGAGCATTGAAACTTTCACAGAGAACTTCAGGCCATAACAGATCTATTCATATAAAACATCCTTGCAGTTAAATTAAGTTCTTGCTTGATCGCCAGCAATCAAATATATTATTTGGGTCTCACATTTCCCATATGCCATTCAATAACAATCCCATTGTCATCATTATCACCATCTGTTCAAGAAAGGTCAGGATTTATATGAACAAATTAATTCCTTGAAACATAATATTAGAAATGGTTTAAATCAAAAGGTTAAACAAATTAATTTCCTTGTTATGGCTGTTGAGCATTAAGAGAGGCAAGGTCCATTCAAGTCAGTGGGCAGATTCTCCTTCAATGGGCTTTATAACAGCCTCAAGAGTACCCAGAAGCTCTTTACATTTTTCTGTCCCCTAAAGTTAAGATGGTGAGTGCCTAACAGCAAATCAGAAAAACAGGTGTGTGAAGGGGGTGAATCAGCATGATTTAGATTGCATGGGTTTCACTTCTGAAGTGCCCAGCTACAGGGTATCTCTTTTTCTTTAGTGCCAAGACTTTAGTTCAAACCAGAATCAACTTCATTGTCTTCCATAGAAACTTGATTAGGTACAAACCGAAAACATTTCTTAGCATTAAACTGATGTTCCAGGAAATACAGTCCTGTTTGATTTAGCAAATCTGGAAATTGCTTTACCACCAATGGAAAAATCCCAGAGGTCTACCTAGTTAGACACTAGACACTTGTGATGTTTTAATATTTCAAAATCTGAGTACACAATCAGGCACAGATTGAACAGATCTTGTTTTCATACAGTTATAAACATGCAGTCTTTGGAAGGGATATAGGAAGGAAAGTCTACAAAGCTGATCAAAATGCTACACTGGAAATGCACCTTACAGAGCAGAGTTATGGTTTCATTTATATTCACAAAATATGTGATTTAACTGGGAATTCCTCCATTTCTAAAAGATATTTTAAAAAAATAAAAATGAAAAGAGGTAATGTGTTAATAGAAACCCATGTACCATTGCAGAAAAAAAGACCAGTTTAAAATTTCAGACAAAGATGATCCACCTTCTTGAAATTCTTTGTGTGCATCTATCTTTCTAATATTAGGAGCTATCTGTAGTCATGAACTTCAAACCTGCATTGTTGACCTCCTGCCAAAGCCAGCTGTTGTTATGAGGGACAGACTAGTAACAAGTTAAGGCCTCTTCAGCTGTTTCAATACCTCCATGTTACTACAGGCCATCTCTAATCAAAAGATGGCTTTATAGACATGCACTGGTAGATACAATAAAAGAATTATCAGACATTAAAGAACGCAAATATTACAGGTGTATGTGTATAGCTGGGGAATGTGTGTAAGCAAAAAATTCTTCTTACATTTGTAAGTAGAGAAACAAATTAATAAGTTCACAGGGATGTATTAAAAAGCCACTGCTTTCTTGTAGTCTTTATGTTTCCTATATTATTACCTATTCAATGAATACTTCTTCAATACACAAGCCAAAAACATTGCTCAAATCTTGCGCCCTAAGTGGTCATTGCTGATGGAAAAGAATTCCTTGTTCTTCATTCTTGCTTCTGTGTGTGAAATAAAGGTGAATTGGAGAGGGAAAAAGAGCGTATTATGGTTATTAAATACTAAAAGGTTAATCCAAACTATATGGACATAATAGCCATCCTGCTCTGAGTTTGTTACACCTCTCTGTCCAAGCAGCAATCCCACCAGACTTCTGAGTGATAAAGTGATACAACGAAGCACAACTCGGGCAAATTTACTCAAACAGCAACACTGATAATACTTATTTTTACACAGGAATCTATCAGAGGTAGTGAATCCTTTGATGTATGCCACTTCAACCCTAACATTGCCCCTTTCATTTAAATCATTTATCTCAAATCCAGTTACCTGCTTTTCACACCTAACCCTGTAACAAAATTGCCAGCAAGCCTCTCAGAGAGGAAGGCAAGCGAGCTCTGTGAGAGGGAGGATAAGTGTGCGGACAAAAGTGCAGGGAGAGGGAGGGGAAAGGAAAGAATAAGGTGATGAGAGAGAGACCGACTTACGGCCCTAAATAACCAGCTTTGCTGCTCCTTGGCTGCCAAAACAGTCCAGGGAGCCTGATCAGCATCAGCTGCAAGATCTTCCTCCATCAGCAGCTTCTGCCCACTTGGATATTCCCTCTCTTGTGGGTGGGGACTGCGGCAGCAGCAGGAGCTGCCCTGGTATTGCAGGGCTCTGGCACTGGCAAAACAAATAGTGTGATTCACTTCTGCCTTGCAAGTGTGCGCTGCAGTCTGTATCTAAATTTTGCCTGAAAGGTAGGAAGGAAAGGCCTGAAAATTAAACTCATGGGGAAACATAAAAAAAGAAAAAGGAATTGTTAGGCCGGCCCTAATGTGGTTTTGTTTTCAGTGTGACCTTACAGGTTAAAGTCAGGTACAGAGTTCAGGCAGGCTGCAGTTACTGCTGCATAAACTCGGAGAACCTGATATTTATCTAGGCAAGCCATTACTCTACAGATCAGCAGATAAGCTGCCCAGCCTCATGACCTAACTCGTACAGGATTCAGAAATACTGCTTTTGAAATCTTAATTAGTAGTAGCAATAGGCTCTTTCTCCAATGTTACCATAGTTTATATGTCATGCAGGCCAATGAACTTAACAAAGAGCAAGATGCACGCACAGTTAGATGATTTAACTTGGTCCTTATGCCATGTTTCCTTCCCTTCAAGCATATTTCTCAGCTTCAAACAAGCTGCTCATTTTTCCTTGTTCTCAATCTTTGGGTATTTTTCACCCAGAACTGTTATTCCATCTGACTGCCAATCCTAAATAACCAAAAGTCATGTCCTATTTCAAAAAAAGCTGCAGCCTAGGTTTCGGGATGTTGGGGTTTTTTTAACTTAACTTTTTTTTACATTTTGGGCAAAAATTTCTAACTTAACTCTGCATTTGCAAAGAACAGCTCATCTTAAGCAAATGAGGAATATAATTAATCACATGACTTTTTTTAATTAACAAAGTTCCCATATTGTGTAACTTGCAATAAAAGCCTGACGGAGCTCACCACACAGCATGTCTGCTGCTTGCCAGAAGTCCCATCTTTCTTCCAGTCCCTCCACATCCCATCTCAAGCTTGTACCCAAACCATACTCCTCAAGCCCCTTGGCTGCTTGCTTTCACCTTCTTCACCTTGCCAATACTGCCTCTTTGTTTCACTCCAGCACATATCCTCGCTCAATTTTTCTCCAGAATCAGCAGTCTGGAGAACTGGCCAGTCTTCACGCATTGCACATCTTTCCTGACCTGAGCTGCCACATTCTCCTTCCAGGAGGGGTCAAAGCACACCAATGAGCCTTTGCCTCTGCCTCCAGCTCTCATACGCCTGCCTGCTTACACCTGACCAGCATTTCCAAATCCTCTCAGTGGTCTGCCACCCCTTCCCCCCAGCCTCGCTGAGGGCAGAGGGCATCCTTGGCTCATCCAGGATCATAATGGAGCAGATAATCTTAAGTGCCATCCATCATGCAGCGTGTACAGGACAACCAGGTGATGAGGGCCAGTCAGCATGGGCTTGTGAAAGGCAAGTCCTGCTTGATGAACCTGATCTCCTCCTTTGACAAGGTGACCCACATAGTGGATGAGAGAAAGGCTGTGGGTGTTGCCTGCCTAGACTTTAGTAAATCCTCTGACACTGTCCCACATACTGTCCTCCCATAGAAACTGTCTGCTCATGGCTTGGATGGGTGTACTGTTTACTGGGTAAAAATCTGACCAGATGGACAACCTCAAAGAGTGGTAGTGAATGGAATTAGATCCAGTTGGCAGCAGTTTTACTTAATATCTATCCACAATATGGATGAGGGAATTAAGTGCACCCTTAGTAAGTGTGCAGATAACATCAAGATGGTTGGGCGTGTTGATCTGCTTAAGGGTGGAAAGGCTCAGCAGAGGGATCTGGACAACCTGGATCCATGGGCCAAGGCCAATTGTATGAGATTCAGCAAGGCTCACTGCCGGGTCATGCACTTGGGCCACAACAACATTCAATACTTTGGGCTTTGGGAGAAGTGGCTGGAAAGCTGCCAAGTGGAAAAAGACCTGAGGGTGTCAATCAACAGCTGGCTGAACATCAGCCAGTTTGTGCCCAGGTGGCCAAGAAAGCCAAGAGCATCCTGGCTTGTATCAGAAATAATGTAGTCATCAGGGTTAGGGAATTAATTGTCCTGCCATACCTCAAATACTGTGTTCAGTTCTGGGCAGAAAGATGGACGTGCTGGAGCGTGTCCAAAGAAGAGCAATGAAGCTGGTGAAGGGTCTTGAGCACAAGCCTCATGAGGAGCAGCTGTGGGAACTGTGGTTGTTTAGTCTGGAGAAAAAGGGGCACAGGGAAGACCTCACTGCTCCTTGCAACTACCTGAAAGGAGATTGTAGTGAGGTGGGTGTTGGTCTCTTCTCACAAGTAACAAGCAATAAGACAAGAGGAAATGGCCTCAAGCTGCATCAGGGGAGGTTTAGATTGGATATTAGGAAAAATGTCTTCACTGAAAGGGTTGTCAAGCACTGGAACAAGCTGCCCAGGGAAGTGGTTGAGTCACCATCCCTGCAGGTATTTAAAAGACTTGTAGACTTGGCGTTTAGGGACATGGTTTAGTGATGGACTCCGCAATGCTGGGTTGACAGACTCTATGTTCTTAAAGGTCTCTTCCAACCTAAATGATTCTATAATCCTGCCCCCTTGGCAAGGCAGACAGCCCAGACCCCTTGCACATGTGATGCCCGCCAGAACCTTTATCTTCTAATTCCTGGAACATACAGACAGGGAGTCAGTGTTTGCTTGCTGTCACATTTGGGTTAATGTCCCAGAAGAGAGAGTATTTCAAAGCAGATCCCAAAGCACTTTAGCAAAGGAGTTTTTTAGATTTCTCTTGGAAAAAGGAACTCCTCCTGCATGGGAAAGATGCCCTCAGTGGGGCAAAAGCACAAAACATCTTCAGCTTGAAAATCTAGTAAGTGTATAGCAGTGTCCAGTGTAAGAGCCTGGATAAGATTAGAGATTAATTTAAATATACTTAATTATATTTATTAATTGTAATTCAATTAGAATCATAGAATCATAGAATAGTTAGGGTTGGAAAGGACCTCAAGATCATCGAGTTCCAACCCCTCTGCCATGGGCAGGGACACCTCCCACTAAACCATGCCATCCAAGGCTATGTCCAACCCCACCTTGAACGCCGCCAGTGATGAAGCATTCACAACTTCCCTGGGCAACCCATTCCAGTGCCTCACCACCCTTACAGTAAAGAATTTCTTCCTCATATCCAATCTAAACTTCCCCTGTTTAAGTTTAAACCCATTACCCCTTGTCCTCTCACCACAGTCCCTAATGAAGAGTCCCTCCCCAGCATCCCTATAGGCCCCCTTCAGGTATTGGAAGGCTGCTATGAGGTCTCCACGCAGCCTTCTCTTCTCCAGGCTGAACAGCCCCAATTTTCTCAGCCTATCTTCATACGGGAGGTGCTAAAAATTAAAAAAAAAAAAAAGGCATTCAGTCATAAGCCCGCAGATGGTAGCCTCGCGCCAGTGGCTCCTCAGCCAAGCGCACGCACCAGGCTTCTGAACCTGCAGTTCCTCTCGTACTGAACAGGATTACTATTGCAACAACACATCATCAGTAGGGTAAAACTAACCTGTCTCATGACGGTCTAATCCCAGCTCACGTTCCCTATTAGTGGGTGAGCAATCCAACGCTTGGTGAATTCTGCTTCACAATGATAGTAGAAGCCGACATCGAAGGATCAAAAAGCGACGTCGCTATGAACGCCTGGCCACCACAAGCCAGTTATCCCTGTGGTAACTTTTCTGACACCTCCTGCTTAAAACCCAAACTAATTATAGTTAAAGGATTTAATTTTCGTTAATGATCCAGACTTAGACCACACAGCAGCAGGGATGTCCAAGCCAGAGCTGCCACCCAGGCCTGAACAGTATGAATGAGAATTTTCTCCACTGTGACAAAAAAAAAAAAAAACAAACAGTAAGGGTGATTCAGGGACCAGGAAGAGGAAAAGGAAGAATGAAAAGGATGAAAAGAATTCTGTTTACTTTAAACTAACGGTTGACTATCAGTGAGAAATGTGCCAGGATTTTAGATGAAGTAGAAAGGAGGAAGAGCTGAAAGAGGGAAAGAGAAAAAATAAACCCTCAGTGCTTGTTCTTTGCTCCTCTCCTTCCTTCCACTCCTCCCAGGAGCATTAGAAAACAGTAACAAAGAGGAAAGAATTAATTGCATGGAGAGGAAAGAGCAGAGAAGCGCTAAAAAAGTTGAAGACTTCAGGGGAAAACCTTTGGGTTATTGCCAGATTTTTTGTTCGCCTTCCAAATGTATCTGGAGATGACAGAAAGTGATAACCAGGAAGAAAAGAGCAGTTTAGGAGAAAAAGCAGAATTATGTGCTTGCATAACTCGTTACAACAAAGAATTTTCAAATCCATTAGTCACTAAGGATAGCATTAAACAACAACTATCAGAGATAAACGTTTGATAGATTGTACCGTAGGGCACTGTTTGAGCCAGACAAGCAATCTTTGGCTTGCTAATGTAGCAGCAAAGCAGTTCCAAAAGACACTTGGCACTTCTTGGCACTCTTAGCAAATTTCCACAGTGATCTGTGCACACAACAGTGACCTGATCACACCTATTCATCAGAGATGGGAAAGTAAAACTCCCAGAGGACAACATCTGAGGAGGATTTAAAGATTGGTCATTATACAGAGATTTGGATCACATCACAGATGTTATTACTTCAGGCTTATTGAAAGCCAATGCAAAGTATCTAGGAATGTAGGTCAGCTGTGGTTGAAGAGAGGGCTTTATCCCATAATGACTCTGAAAAGGTTCAAGCCACTCTGTAACTTCTGTCACCAGCCATGCTTAAGCACCTGGTATTAAAGCATCCACTATCATAGCCAAGCTTGTTCTTCAACTCACCCTGTCTCAACAACATGAATACACTACATGTGTTTCTGGGTTTTAGCTACAACCTCAGGGATAATGACCCTCTACCCAGCACCCCGCAAAGCATCTGAGACTGCAGTAATCGGCTATGTCAATCCTAAAACTCACATTGGATCTCATCTTCCCCAGGAGCTCAGGACCACATTTTTCCTAAGGCTGTAGTCTCTTTGGTTCTCTTGCTGCACAATCAGAAAGAAAGGCCTGCTGGAAAGTAGGAGGTAAGTGGAAATATTATAACATCTGTACTTGAGTGAGACAATGAACTCCACAGCAAATTCTGAGAATTCTCTTGTAGAGAAGAGCTGCCAATCTTTAAAAAAGAATTAATATCTAGGGAGATAGTGGAAGAAAGGATGAAAAGAAGTAAAGTACTCCTTTCCAAAAAAAGAAAAAAGGCAAGACACTGTTTCTTCCTGTAAATTTACTTTTAGTGCTAAACAATAAATGGAACAAGTACTAAAAAAAATATATTTACTGGCTAGGAACAGGTTTGCATGAATCAAACAGTATAAATCATAAAAGAAAGAGCTCACCAGAAATCCGTGACTGTTTCCAAAAAATCAATTATAAAATTAGTGAAAGAAGTGAATTACTATGTGACAGTAAGAACGTCATCTGATAAAATTTATAAAAATCATAACCGAAAGATTAATTCCAGGCAACCTGGATAGCAACATTGCCAAATGTGACTATAGGAGTTATCTATAGTTACGTTTAACGTTTGGAAAGAGCAAAGAATGCAATCCGTAATAGTATAAGTTTCAAGGCATGTCTTACTTGACATCCACAAGACAGAGAAGACAGCATTCCTGGACAATTATTGCATTAATGCTCTTTCAACCTTATCAAAGAAACATTTTTCTTTAAACCCTGTGTGAATGGACATAATTCAATTGCACGCTGCAGTTTTCCTGCTACATAGCGGTGTTCCTCCTTGAACCCATGAGCCATGCAGTAACCTCTTGACCTTGTTCAGAGATCTGATCTTTTGGACCAGCTGAGGAATGTCCACTGAAAGTCTATGTGACACCTATAAGAAGTCAGCTAACCCAAGAATTGCTAAATCATGAGGCAGATAGTAAAGAGATTATTTTGTTGCATGGTCTAAGCTGCCTTCCATTCAGCTCAAGTGTTTCTCCTCTGATGAACTGTGAGCTTGCAGGGAGAAGGATTTGGTATTTTGAAACATGCAGCAACAAACTGAAGAAATGCTGCATTATATTGCAGACATCTGCCCTGAGACAGTATTCCATTAAGGACTTTAGGACATTGAGACATTGTATCCATTGGGGGGAACACTTTTCACTGGCATGGGATTACCTTCAAGGAAAGATATAAAAAAAATCACATAAGCTATTTTGGCTAAGTGATGCCTAAGACCACATCAGTGGTCATCAGAAATTTTTAAAGAAACCAAAAAAGAAGAAAACGTATTTAACAGCAAGCTAAAAAGCATATATATAAAGGGTGGGGTGAAATTAAGAGGAAAAGGTAGGAATAATCCTATGAATTAATGAAATATTCCTGATTCTGAAGAAGTCTTCCAAAGCAGTCATCAGCCATTGTCCTGGGATTTCCAGCTCTTGAGCAGGTCAGACATTTAAAAATAATCAAACCAACGGAAAATATGCCTGCAGCTACTTTTAAAATCACCTGAAATAACTTTAAATCTCTTAACTTTTTGTTTTGTTTAAAACAGTATTGTGTTACTCCTTAACAAAACAGTGGCCCAGGTACAACATTTTATAATGGATTTAAATAGTTTGAGTTCAGTTATGGGCAGGATTGGTATATAACGTGCACTGAAACTCTGCAGAAGAGCTTTGTTATTTCTAGGACCTAGAGTTCTAAATTTGAAAGGTCCCACAACCTCTGTATAACCATGAACAGCCTTCCACTTATCTGATTGCTGAGGAATAGCCATCCTGAGCTCTGCCTGCTGTCCCAAATTTAAAAATAACACCCTTTTCCAGAAGTTCTGTCCAAATACTCTGCTTTGTGCTGTATGGCAGGCCTAATCTTTCAGTCCTTTATGCCAGACTGCTTCTTTGAATGATTTACTCCCTGAGTTTTCACCAACACAGAAATTACTTCCTCTGGATTTTTTTATAGAATCTTTGAATGTGACTCCTCCATACCCATGAACAAGCTTAACCAGTGCAGACAAATGCTTTAAAGAGCTACGTGTTTTCCAAGGTCTGAAACACAGATGTCTCTTTTTGGTAATGCTCTGTGCTATTGACCTTACTGTAAATATGATGTCTCCCACCGGCGCACTCTCCAGACGTGCTTTGCTAGGTAAGGGTTGGATTTCTTTTTGTCAGGTTTTGGTTTTTTTTCAGAAGCTAGTTTCAGTTTCCATCCTTCATTTAAAGAATTGATCTTAATATTGTTTCACTTTTCAACATGTGATTTATACACAAAGATACAACCAATTGTCAGATTATAAAGGGTCTTAATTAGTGACAAAGGAAACATTGATTTTATTTTTCTTTTCAGTTTTCAATCTTTCTAAGTTTTCTAATTTAAGCAGAATCTCCTTTCCCTTGCCTTTTCTTCTTTCCCTTCTCTTCCTGTGTCATTGTATCTACATTTTAAAGAGAAAATCTGGGAAAACAGATTAGGACCTACACATATGATATGTATATCAGTTAGATCCAACTCTGAAATACTGTCCTTTGTTTGAATAAAGCTTGCACAGAATAAACTGGTATGTTTGGGATTTTATCCTCTTCAGTTTCTCTTAATTTTTAGTGTATACTTCTTGATACCTCTCTAACTCTGTTTCTGAAGGAGGGACCATCTTCTTTCCTCTTCCACTGAATCATAATGTCATTTAATATACTTGATTTCATTCTGTGCCACTCAGTTTGCCCAAACACTTCACCCTGGAATATCTCCTGAAAAAAGATCAAAAGAGAGCTTGATGAAATAACTTATGCAGAGGTGTCACAGGAAGGGAGATAGTATTTCTCCCCTTCTGGGCAGGGGTGGGGGGAGACACACGTAACCTGCTTTCTGAGAACAAACAATGCTGTTAGGAAATTGTATTGGTTTCTGGTAGCATGACAGCATTGGAATTTGTCTGCTGGTTCAGATGGAGGGTCCATTTCTTCTAGTGTCTCATCTCTAGCACTGATCAGAAGCAGATGCTCAGGGGACAAGTACATAGGATATTTCTGAGCACATTACTACCCTCTGGCTATTGTCATCTTGGGGTATTTCCTGAAATGGATCTGGTTTATCTATTTGTTGACATTGGTTTGCTCACTTACTCACCATGTGCATAATCTTTTCCACATACTTAGAATGGTTTGAGTTGGAAGGAACCTGAAAGATCCTCTACTACCACTTTACAGCTTGCCCTTGAATATTTGTTAACTATCGTACATGTGAATTACCCATAAGATGCTCTGACATGAGCTTCTAAAATCTATTGACTGCTGCATTTGAAAAATAATAATAATTAAAAAATCTTCTGTTTGCTTTGAACCTGTCTTCTGTTGGCTTTGGTGTAGTGAAAGAAACGATAAACAGCCAATGACACTCACAGCTTCGCAGATTTCTGTCAACTGCCTCCTAATTAATCTGTTTTCAGGGTGGTGAGTCTTAACATACACAGCACATGAACAAAAACTGAGAAATTTGTCACATTTAAGAGGCACTGCTAACAAAGATCCTCCCTCCAGGTGCATAATTCTGTTTTTTAAACAAAAGGTGATTCTTTCAACACTCAGACCTGCTTGCTTTACAGTTCATTTTGTTTAGACTGTAGCCAAGAGGCAGATATTAATTTACATGTTCTATATTAATTTTGTAAGGGAAATTAGACTATGAAATACTAAAGAATATAATAAAATCAAATGCATAAACACAAAACGAGAATATATGAGTAGGCAGTCAGAGCATCCCACCTATCCATAGAAGCCATTAATTTGCTAATTCATTACTGATGGATCCTCAGATGAAGAATTAATTTCAATTTCAAGAAAAATGTAAACAAATCAGAATCCAGGGACTGTAACAGTCTTAGAGGATTTAAACAGAGAAGATGGTGAAAAGATAAAAGAGACTGTACTAACTGGGTTTCTTTTCTCTAAAGCAGAGGCTGGGAACAGTTATGACAGTGATCTTCTGATAAGTAATAGAGCATTATAAAAGGACAGTAATCAATAGTTTACAGTGTCCACCATGAGGAAGAAAATTTGCAGAATAACTTAGACTGGGTATCACAAAGAGCTGCCTAGCAGTCAGGGAAGGGAAATGCCAAAATAATCTAAAGAGATCTGTAATCTCCTGCTCTGAGTGTTTTTAATATCTTCCAGGGTGGCATACTTGATACTTTTGCATTCTATGGAGATAAGTAAGTGATAGTCTAAAATCCCTGTCAGCTCTGCACTTCCGTGGTTTCTTATTGATGTAACATGTGGAGTTAATGGGACACAGCTGCCTAAAAGCATTTTATGAGCTTTGGTAGCTAGCCAAAGAGCCAATATATGGACCTTCAAATAGCAGGAATAGGACACAAGAGCTATTGTTTGCAGTCATATGGTTTTATTTGTATGTTACTTGGTTTGAAAAAATAAATCTTGCCTATTCACTTTTTGCCAATCCTGCCTAAGACGTACAAAGTGGGGAAATAACATAATTGAACCTCTTATTCTGAATTCAAAATTTCCATATTGCTAAGTGCGTAAGGGGGCTCTCAGCACAGTGTAAACAGAATTTGCTCTTAGGAATAGGGATAATCACAACGTTGTTCCAATTAAAACATATTTCTCGGTTGTTGTTTCTCTTTGCTTACCATTACAATTAGCATGACCTAATGGGAACTCAAGCTTCAGCATATTCCCCAGAATTATAAACATTCCGGTTCTTCATGAATTATAAAAGTCACACACCTTCCATTTGCTTGTGGCAGACTTTGCTGTGATATCACAAGCAGAAGTACATGAGAGCTGGCTGCTGCATCTAATGAAAACAAGGCTCAACATTAAGGCCTTCTCATGACAGCTCTGCAGTGATAAGTGTGAACAATACTGTCCCACTAGATACTAAGAGATGACTACTGAAAGGTATCACGCTGGTAAACTTTAATTTGTCAATCTAACTTCATTCTTGATATGCATGTCTCATTTTTAGCTTTCTACATAATTAGTGAAAAAAGGCAGGTCCTAAACTATGAACTAAACCCTCTCCATTGGGCAGACAACCAGATGTGATGCCTAACAGGCAAAGCATGAATCTTCTCCTTTTGGTGCAAGCTGCCAGCATCAGGTAAAGAATATTGTAGTACATGAGGGTTTTGTTCCACCAGGGAGCTCATTTTCTCTCATTAAGCAGGCAAAATCTTCTGACAGAAACAGATGCAAACTACGCAGTAAGAAACATCAAGAATAAATATCTAGGTAAATGCTTGTAAAAAATTAGATACACAAAACATTTCATTCTTCCAAGCAGATTCAAGAAGTAAAATAAAACTGTATACACACCTGCCAATATTGTGAGGGAGAAAAAAACCCACCATGTTTAAATATACATTAATTAACTATTGATCTTGTGATTAAAAAGTACTCAGACATCGTGGTAGTAATTCAAATTCACATGGTAGCTATACACAGCTTTTACACACCTTTAAGTGGTGTGTAAAGTGGCAGTTTCAGTGACTGCCAGTTTTACCCCTGTGTACTGTTCCACTGTCGTACAATCTGCATGCATACTGTAATATTGCTGGACTGCCCTGCGGGGAAAACCAACTAATTTTCTCCAAGGCAAGAATTAAAAGAACATTATCAGAGTTGCAAAGTCAGGCATTCAAAGTAAGGGAACATCAAAGCTAAAACCTGTTGTCTTTGTTTTCATTTTTACATTTGCATTGTCAATTTGTTGTATACATCTTAACATCAATTTCATTTTCCTCTTAGTTCCAACCGAATAACTCAGTCTTTCATAATTTGTTCTAAAATCTGACCTACTGTTAAGGTCAGTACAATAGGGTTTTTGACATCTTCTCCCCTCCACATATTTTAAATGTAGGTGTCCTCTTCAGTAACTCTCTAGTGAAAGTACCAGCCGGTGTGACATATTTACTGAAATCCTTTGTTGTTGGCCTTACGATAACATTAAAACAACTGTGACATGAAATTTCAGACTGTTCAATCCCCCTGTTTTGTGCATGCATTAGGCAAAGAGAAATGTTTTCAGGGTATAAACAAGCAAGGCCAAAATTAAGGCTGCGTGGGATACTTTGTCTCTGGAATCTACTCATTCTGAGTTCCTGACACTGCAGAATTGCTAATGCGTTTAAAATAGGTGCGTGCACAGGTTTGAAAAATAAACTAATACCCTTCCTTTAGCAGAACTTAAATTACATGCTGCTGTCTGATACCCTCAATTCAAGTGAGGAACTAAGAACTATGGATCCACCACGAAACTACATGCTGTCCCTTTTCTTACAGACTTTCTTGAGCTGCTGCTTCCTCTCATATAACTCTTCCCGTTTTGTCTTTCTTAGCCAGTTTTGGTCTTTACTGCTTGGCCTTCTGATGCGAGTTCATCTTCTGATAGACACTAGAGTAAAATGGCTTTTTCACCTTTCCAGTCCCTCCCTCAGGAAACACCTGCTTAGCCTATGTGACCTGCAAGTCCCAGTTCTCTTCAAGCCTTATAAAATAGCCTCTTGCCTTGGTCCCAGCCCAAGGTCAGGCTCCCCCCTTATTCTTTTCAGGTTTATAGTCTTATAGTTTTATAAAGCATAAATAAAGAGGCAGAGCCGCTGGTCTTCATAGTGATGTCTAGAGCCAGCATAGCAGCAACACTCCAGGAACTTCAGTTACAGGCAAGATATGCTCAACCCTGCACTTTCCCAGCTTGGGCATGCAAAGATAAACTTCAGGGAATAAGGCTGAAAACATCTAGCCAGTGTGAGCATTTTTGAATTACATGTTCTTTAAGCAGTTTACATCTTTGCCAGATTTGGGCTGATTTCACAGAGATAAAAGCTGCCCTTTAGCCAATGGCCACTTCTCTTCCAAGTGTGAAGTCTCCACTCAGAAAGCGCAGATGCACTCAGGCAAGAATGATTCCTTTAATGAGGGCCAAGAAGGAACTGAAAAAACTTTGGGCAGCCCACACAGTATACATGAAAAGTCCATTAGGGTCCACATTTGCTGTATTAATACAAAGCCTACACTGACTCTCCTCCCACTAATGAGATCATGAAATGATGACCTGCAGATCAAAGATCCCACAGCTATATTTAGAGTTCCACAAACAAGAGATTATCTTTGTTGTGCAAAGCAATTTCTCTAGTCTTGTTTAAACAAAATAAGATAGGGACTGATTTCAATTCTTTCCTACACAAAGTATTTCAGCCAGAATTTTTTCCAACAGACCTGCATCAGTTATGCACCCCAGCGTAAGAGGAAGTCAGATTTCAACTCAGTTATAGTTTGACTACATGGTAAGCATCTGAAAACAGTCTGTAATGGGAAGTGTCAGACAACTTTAACAATAGGTGGAGCTGATATAACCACTTTATCATGGGGAAACACACTACATATGCAAGGAGATCAGCTCTAAAACAACCTCCTTCCCGTTATTGCCCTGCAGATCCAGTAGCTCCCACACTTCAAGCCACTTGAATTTTGGCAGCCCAGTGGCTAACAGCCAGAGGCACAATTTCAAGCTGATGATAAAACGTGAACCTCTCAAAACAGCTCATAACGGCTTTTCCAGCTTGTAATTTTCAATGGGCGAAATTAACAGCAGTTGTACACTTGCTGCTACATTGAATGTTGTAAGTTATCAGTAATTTCTGGAAATTTCTCCAAACCTGAACTAGTAGCTGGTAGGTATTTTCTGATATACTCAATAAACAGACTTCGAATTGAGAAAATAGTAATTATGTATTACTAAGGGTGAGGTTATCTCATAGGTACTTCCATAACCTAGTGCACAATGTAAAAGGCTATTTTGATGCCAATGGGTATTTCTGCAACATGGAACTCCACAGGCAGCTGTACACAATGGATTTTACTTGGAGTACAGTAGACAAGCTGTCATTGCTGCTTTGGTAAAAGGGCACCTTACATCTTACTGATTATTGCTCCAGAAGCCAATTCTCCCAAAAGCAGGCTGAGACAGAGTCCTGCTGTCGTAGTTAGAACATGAATGCCCAATGGGTACAGCACAGACAAAACATACATTGACTTACTGTATATATAAATATAGACATGCAATTAAGTCACAACAGATGAATCAAAACAGAAACAAACAAAAAAATTACCTACTTGGACAGATTCATACCTGCAGTCTTCTTATTTTAAAGCAAAAAGCCAGGAGAGGGAATATTCAAATTTCTTTCCCATTTGGGTGGTTTCTTTGCACATGTTCCTGAATTTTCAGCTATGATGAGATCCGCTCATTGGCAGTCACCAAGAAGCTGATATGACCATGAAATGAGGAAACACAGTGAATGAAAAATGAGGTACTAGCACCACCATTTGCTGAGGGCTGGAAAAACTAGCAGAAACTTTAAGAGACCACGTAGACCTATTTCTATAGTGATAGCTGCTTTTAACTTGCTGCTATTGGAGATGCTTGATAAAAACAAGCATTAATTACTTGCCAGGAAAATCTTAATGACATCCAGATGATGATTTTTATTCCCAGCCCTATAAATCTTCATGAGTAGAAACAGTTTCATACAAGGGTGGGGTATTTTAGTTATCTGAGCTAAACAAAAATATTACTGACATCTAAGCAGTAAATCAGTGAACATACAACGGCTGGCAAAGGTGGTCTGAAACAGTTCAAGACAATCACTGTGCCCCTGGAAAACACATATCTTTTAGGAGCCTCTTGCCATCCCAACACTAAGAAATTTAGGGTTTCTGCAAATTAACCCTGGAAGGGATGAGCTCTCCCTCTGCCAGTGGGGCCTTACCCAATGTCACATGCTGTTTCCATTTTTGCCTTCCATATCCTGAAGCAATTTAAGTTTGCTTCTAAGAAAGAGGTGGCCTGTGAAACAGAAGAGCAGCACAAATCTTATTTAAGCAATTTAAAGGAGCACAGTCTGATTTTAAAAGATACTTCAGAAACAGATTTCAAAACCTTTATTGCGAAGTGCAAATGAGATCAGAATTGATGTAGACTTTTAAAATCTAATTTGCTTCTACCTTCTCTGCTGCCTGCTAGTGTCATTTTGCTTCTCTTGAGCAACAGATGTAACTGTTGTAGATGACAGCTATCGAATCAGTTCATAAAAATGGATGCATTAAACCTTTCACTGTTTCAAGGAAAAACAACCGTGCAGAGGTAATGTTTTAATGTGGCACAGAAATAGCTCTACAGTTTTTTTTTGTATTTATTTTTGGGTTTTTTTCAGAATTAATAGAAACATTTCTATTGCACTAATATGTTGATAAACTTTTCTGTTATCAAGACATTACTGTTGGTTCAATGACCTAGTGAATGTCCCTTTTACAAAGTTTTTAAGGTTACATTGATCGATGCAAGGTAAGTTCAGAAGGGGATGAGGAAATAAAACAAGGATATCTTCCTCCACTTTTTAACTGTTTCCTGGAAAGTATTTAGACTAGGCTCACCACCCGAGATTAGAGTTGCAAATCTGTAGTTTAATTTCTTCTTCTGCCAAAGTATTTCCCCAAAAAGCACACTTTTATCATCCGAACGCTTCATAAAGCAGATACGTGAAGCTACCAAGCAGGCTAAGGCCCACACACCAGTGCGGATTCTGGTTCCCCAGCATCTCAGCATCCCCAAGAAATCTCCCATCGTTATGGCCTCAACTTACTTGGGTTAAGAAAGCATCATCTACATTTCTTTTCAAGATTTATTTCTCAATTTCAGAATTGAGAAATAAAATAAGTGCACATTTGGTGATGCTGAATAAAGATGAGGAAAGAGTTTTTTAAAGAGAATTATTGATTATGGCCTCCTATTTAGCTGGTATCACCCAGAAAAACCCTATGGAAAAATCCCAAAGTGGAAACAGCTTTGACATGCACAAGCTGAGGCCTTTACATTAGATGCACAAAAGGACACAAACAAATATTTGTATTGTTTATAAAGAGACACAATGGAAAAAAAAAAGCAGGCAAGCGCTGGCCTTTTTTTTTTTAAACTGATCTTTTGGATCAGAGGGTTTCAAATATTTTGTGCCTTTTACCTAGCTTGTGCAGTTCCACGGCATCAAAATGGATTTAAAGATATTGCCTTCTCCAGAAGTTTTCTCCATCTCAGATTTCTCTCTATTGTGCAATCATTTCTAAAGCCACCTTAAAAACCATCCATTTCTTGGAGAAGTACTGTCAGCACTTGTCAGAGTCCACATTGTCATGAAGTGTTTCAATATACAAGACACATTTTCCAGTCTTTGCATAATTCCATTTCTCCTGGTCCTGTTGCCTGAGCAGTTATTCTTTTAGATCCTTTTGACTCAGAAATTGTATTCACACAGTTCAGACCAACTCAAATCAAAAAATCGCTGCATGTTTTCAATTATACATTGACATGCATCCTCACCGTGAGTGGCCTTCATTTCTCTTCTAGTGCAGGAAAATCCTTAAACCATAATTCCCAAATGTCTCCAAAATTTTCATTCGCTGCCCCAAGTCACAGCTGATAACCACATTGGCCAAACTCTTTGAAAGATTTGGTAGTCTTTCCCAATCTGACTTGGTTTTTGCATCATTGCTAAGTATTTTCAGACCCAACTTACTTCAAATGTGACTACACCATGCATGCAGCATATAATCAGTCTCCCTGCTCCATTCTTTCACATATGCACATATATATTCTCCATATAGGCAAGACACATACAGACATGGTATAGTGGTATATATTTTCTGTTTCTTCTTTCTAGCCTCTTGTTTCTGTACTTCTCCCTTCTCTTCAACCACTGCACACTGACTTTAGAGTAACATATCTAACTATCCTGAGGTATAAGTCAGCTTTGGAAAGCACATTTTAAGACTACTCAGTGCATATGCACAAAAGACACAGGGGCCACAGAACAGAAAACCAGGAGTTATGTCTGGGATTTGTAAATGACCAGACACCACACCATAAGGAGGCAGTAAGATTTTCTGATGCCAGGCCAGAATTGTTTGTGTCTTTCCCCTTTCCAGGTTGAACAATGTTTGCAACAGTCATCATCACTCATACGCATGCATTCAGAAGGAAACCAGGCTGAAAAAAATGAGATGTATCATTAGGAGATTCTGCACTGCTGCCATTATTTCTTTCTTGTTTCAGGGTTTTGGGGGTAGGCCACGTGTTCCACATCCCTGAGCCTCTGCGGTTGGCGAGGGAGGCAAAATTGCAATCGGAAGGATGTGTTAGTCCAAGAAAACAACTTCTCGGTGGATCTGGGGAACAAAGCCCTTCCTTTACAGCTGCGTGAGGCAAGTCCTAATGGAACAACTATCAGGGTGCAAACATTCAGCTATTCTCCCCACATCCCTTTGATGGTGCTAAGGACAAAGATGGGAAAGAAAGGATCAAAGATGGCACAAAACCCCAATGGTCTAGCAGACGATGGAAAGCCGGGGTAGAGCAAGCTACCAAACATCCTCTGTAAGCCCCAGTGACACTGAAACTGATTGATGATAGCTAAAATTGCAGTCTTCAGGCCCCAAAAAACTGCCAGCTTGACTCCCATCAAAGCACTTTAGAGAACTTACGTAAAAATCTGGCTTCACACACACTATTCCCTTAGAGCCGCACGTGTGTATACAAGTACTACTAGTATGTGTGTGTGTACTCCTGTATGCATTCATAGCACCGTGTCACTATATAAACTGAAGAAAACTACCACCATGCTTGTTTGGCAGCCTACAGGTATTAACATCTTCTTTACAGTAATGCTGAAGTGAAGATTCTGCTCACAAACAAGCACATAAACCAGAAACCTTTCTGTTTTTCTTCAGCTTTATAATGGAACAGAAGAAGAAAATAAAACAAACTAACCAGGATTTGACAAATGACATTAAACTTGTATTTTCAAACTGCTGAAGCTGGCATCATTTGAGCAATGGAAGAATTATCAGGCATTTTCAGTAATCACTTATTTACAAGAATCATGCAAGCAGATATATTCAGCATTATTACTGAGGATTTTTATGCAGTGTTTTCACACTGGATTTATGTAATTTATTCTGTGAAGCTACACATTAAGATCCCATCTCTGTAAAAAAAATATTACATCCTATCTTAAACACAGGGTAAATCTTCAGTCCTTTTGAGATCTTTGTAAAATCATGACAGTGGTTTTCACCTTTATTTGAAGGGGAGAGCATGGATATAAAAAACATTGTCCTTACAAAAAAGTGACTCATAAAGGATGCCAAAACTGTGGAAAGGAAGGACAAACGACATGGCTAAAGACACCCACTGCTTAGCTGTGGGAGCAGCTTCACTCTCTCAAGCAAAGAATGTACATTCCTGGTACTTTTTACAAGAAACATGGGTGTTAAAAGAATAAACACATAATTTACCTATTGGCAGGACATCTAGTTTGTGAGATAGCTTTGTCTGGGAGCTCTGGGCTCCCAAAACTTCTACAAAACCAAGAGCTACATACATCTTGAAATACTATTTGCTCCCTGGCATGAGGAACGCTGCAACAGACAAAATACTCCCTCAGGGCAGACATGGCATGGGGAGATTTAGATAAGTGTGGTGATGCAACCATTCACTGGAGTTAAACGTGTGTCCAGCTGATGGTATCACAGGCAATTGCATTTAGAGGGTGACTTTTTAAAATTCTTTTCTTAAAAGGAAACTCCTAACCAAGAGCATGAGGGAATTTCTTTGTACTGATAAGTTATTCCTGTGCAAAATTCCTGGAGTAGGAAAGTTATTCTACAACTGTCCGCCATCTGTGGTGCCCAGCTTGGCCCTTTCCTTCAGTAAGCACCAGCCACGAGCAGCTATCAATCACCTCTGCTGCTGCAGGTCCCACAGTTATGTTTGCTGGTCCAGCTCTCTACAGAGTTAAACCAGTTCAAAATCTTTTCAGATTTAGGTAAACATAAAGCAGTTAAAATTTTATTCCACAATCTGAAATGTAAATCTCTACATAAAATAATTGCCTATTTTAGGAATAGTCTCCATATTCCCCTTTCCCACCCCTGTCAGTTTTATTCAGCCAGTTTAAATGTTAGGAAGAGTTGTTTGACTAAATTAAAAGGAAACAACATTTTAAACATATCATTTTATTTAAACCAAGCTTGTGCTGTCAAGATACCTAAAGGACTGCCTATGAACAAGAAGTATCACTAGGAAGGTTGATATTAATATTTTCACACAAGATTTCATTAAAGGTCTTGTAATTTATGCACAGCAGATGCATCTATGCAGATAGTGTGCATTTTCCTTTCAAAACAGCAAATGAAGTTATGACTGCCTAGGTCACTTAGTTTGTGTATTAACAACAGTACACAAACTTTCAGTAGTCTTTCAGTAGTTGACCTTTATCAGATTGGCTGACTGACAGCAATTTGGTCGGTCATTCTGTTAAAGGCAAATGTGTATTTCTTGGCCCCAGAAAAAGAATAATGTTAATTGGTTAACAGCATATCAGACCCTATTTCAGTTCAATACCTTTTTGTTGTTACTGTTGTTAAAATCAAGTTTCTTGATCTCAGCATTTAGTTAAATTTCTAGTGATAAAGTAGATTTTAATCAGAAGATTTATACCAAAGCTATAAATAGAGCCCAGTCCTATAGGCATCTGTTTTTCTATTTCCAAAAGGGACTAAAGAATGCAGGCTACACAAAGAAAATCTCTACTCCACTAATAACTGCATTATTCTTACTAATTTCTTATTAATGCCCACATTTTTTAGCACACAGAATGAGGCTTCACAAATGAATTATTTTTGATGCCTACATAGTTTAACGTTTTCATCAGGTTAAACTCACCTGGCCTTAACAGGGTAACTTCTGGTTCCCTTGGGATTTAATCCCTTCACATCTTCAGGATGTTGCTCTTTCCAGAGATGCATGCACTAAGTGTCCAGACACTGCTGGCTAATGATGCTGGGCTCAGTTTTTTGCACCCGATATGCAATCTAACCTAATGACAGTGGGAAAAGCAGCTAGTTGATATACCATGTAGTGTATGTTGATCCTGTAGTTCTTTGATAGTGACCAACTGATTGAATTAGTTCAGCAACCTTTTGAAGCACCAAGCATCCTTGGGAGTACTGACATGAGACTGTTAGGCAACAGCCTCCAACCCCCTCTGAATGGTAGAGAGCACTGTCATTTTGTCTCCTGATTCTTCTGGCTATTCTTTATGTAGTCAGTATTTTCTTGACTCTTGCTCTGAACTTGCGTTGTGTCACTGACAGCTGCTTCCTGCTTCCCAAATAATAGCATCATGTTGACTTTGTACCTGTTAGTTGGTTTATTTGGGTTGAAAAATCCCACAAATGCGTGCATCACCCCTGAAGCCATTTCAGGTAAAAGAGCTCTCAGGCTTTTTCCTACACAGGCAACTCCTAGATTCCATTATGCGCTGCATTTATCTTCCTACATTATTTCTTACATTAGTAATATGTTTCCCTGTTCCGCAACAGCTCTTTACACCAGCCTAGTCAGTAAAACATGACATCTGCAGTAAGCACTGATTTTAGTTTCCTGCTAGTATTTAGTACTGCCTAAAACGTACAAGTACACATACAATGTAATCTGTTAAAGAAGCCACACTTGAAAATCTAAGGGATTTTATATTCCACTTATTTTGGACTACCTAGACTGTTAGCAAAGGAAAGAACATTTAGAAGGAGTTAAATAAGAAATTCCACAACAGCCAAATGATTCAACTTATTGCTAGAATAAATTTGCTAGAATATAATTTCCTTCATTTATTTTGCCGGCTTGTTTTGTGGCTTTTTAAAAAGCTGAAATGTTACTCTGATACGGGTTTGACCTTAAAAATAACTATAAATAAAACAGTAAACTATAACTTCTAACTGCAAAAATGAGGATAAAAACATGGCAAAACCACTGCTGTGGCTATTTATATTGTTGAAAATATTACCAACCTTAGACAGATCTCTAATACATAATTATGTGCATCTGGATGGAAAAAAGAAACCTGAAATCTATCTACTCCAGTCCCTTTCTTGTGACAGGAATGATCAGATCCTCTCCAGGCATGTACACATCTGTCCCACTGAAGGTCCTGTCACATCTTGATCACAGCTGCTACGATGACTTCATGTGACAGATTTTCCCAGCCTAATGACCATCTCAGTAAATAAGTCCCTCCTCTTCTGCCTGTTTGTCACTGGCCTAACAATATGTTCTTTGCCAATCTTTCTGCAAGCTGTTACCATTCCTCTACCACTAGCCTTTTAAAGAGAAACAAGAATTGACCATTCCTAAATGAATTGGCTTTAACATTTTAAGGCACCACAGATAACTGAAAAGTGTAATTTGTTTCAAGCAGGCAATTTATCTGGATTTCAGGAGTAATGTAACACCATATAATTGATTTTACATGTGAAGTGACTATAAAAAAGTTCAATATGGCAAACATCCCTTTACCCTATTCAATAAGCACACACCACAGTCTTATGACTGGGAATCGTAACTTATAGAAGAGAATGATCATCACATGACTGGATATATACAAGGAATATACACTATATCCATGCAGAGTCTTCAGTAATTCAGGTGGGTTTTCTACGCCAGCATCAAATTATCACTCTGCAGTCTGACTTGATTCCATCACCACACACTTCTATTGCACCAACACCCTGATTCCTCAGGCCAGCCATCCTCCCCACCACACCGCACTTATTAAAGGAACCAATATTCACTTACGTCCTGCTTGCTGATGCTTCAGGGATTTTGCAACTCTTTTTTTTCTTTCTGTAGTCATGTTTTGTGGTGAGTGACATAACCCTTTCTTTAAATCGAAGTTGTTGGGCCATTTACATTTTTTTTTTCTTTTCAGTGTTCATATACTAAAATTATGTTGGCTTTCATGTGCAACTGTGAAAGCCGACATGTCCAGCTGGAAAATTATGGTAAGCTTCTGAGGGAGACAAAGCCAAATATACACTGAAGTAATCAGGCGATCTCAGATTTTGATATTTTGACTACTCTTAATTATAGATTCAAAGACCCTCAATAATACAGGTTATAAGCAGGTGGCTCCAGCTATGACCATTCCATACAGGGAAGTTTTCTCTGCCAGGGTGCCATGCAGCAGCACTGGCTGTCGGTGTGGCCACTGCCTGGCATAGAAGCAAGGCTCACTCGAGTTGCCCTTCTTATGTCCCAGAGCATCTTCCCCTTCCCACCAAAGATCAGGTCCCGTTGTCTTTCATCTCTCCTAATGCATTTGGCTTTTACTTCTTCACTCTCCTCTTCTGATTCTCTTATACACAGCTGCTTGGCCCATTATCATCTCATCATTAACTGCTGTCTGAATTAACCCCTTCTTTGCCAGAAAGGGCCTGTAAACTCTTCTTTGAAATGTTAGTTGCTTCTGCTTCTTTTAAAGGCACTTTCATATATAAATATGAAGCTTTCAAAAATTTAGTAATTTAAAAATTAAATCACAAATTTAAAAAGTTTTTTTCATTATATTCATCTGCAAATCCCTTATACAAGCTTGTACCAATTTCAGATGTATTGCAGACTCTTTACACTTCTCAGTACTTCCTGAGTCACACGGTATCTAACTCGCCAATACATATTTGCTTTTTTAGAAATTATATTTCTCTATCATTTGGTCTCTGATTTCTTGCTTGTGGCAAAAAATCTCTTTTCAGGAAACTGTGAATCCTGTTTTAGTTTTCTTCTCTTAGAAGCCTACATACTTTTTTCTTCTTTTTTTTTAATCAACTGAATTTTATCATATCCTATTACTTCTAATTCTTCTGGGCCTACTGAGGTCAATAAACACACCCTATTTAGGATTATTTACAAATATTTGTGGTAATGATATTCAGATATTTTACAAGGGATAATTAAAACGATATTAATTTGCTAAATGCAATCCCTGTGTAATTCCAATCCCTTACTACGTGGACTACGAAATAGACCAGAGTTTAGGTGTTGGCATTCAGACTGCCACTGAGCTGGACTGCTTTTCAAATGTTTCATGAAGAATGGCATCTCGTTTCAGTGGAGCAAACTTGTAGCTCCTTTAGAAATTGCTAAATTGGAGGCTTTATTGTACTGCAGGAAGATCTGTGCTCTGTGATAATTTCATGTCAGGAAATGCAACTGCAAAAGGAGCCTAGGAGAAGCAGTAAAGTATCAAGTCCAGATGCAGTGCAGATGTGTGGCTCAGCAGCACAGAATCAGAGGATGCAGGGATCCATCTGCCTTGAGTTTTACTGCATTTTTCAGCAAGTTACTTCACTTTCTTCTGGTTTCTCTGTCTGTAAAAGCAGAAACAATGGGCCAGCAGTCCTTTGTTAAGCACTTTGAGATCCTGCCACAGAAACTACTATGTCAGAGCATAGTCTTATTATTAATAATTAATAAATATCAAGTAAATATTAATGATTTATTTTATTGGCATTTAATAATAATCTCAGTCTAATTATATTTGCAGCTATTGGAAAGTTATTAAAACTTTGGCAAAGAAATGTGTTTATTGGAAATAAGTCAGCATTATTGTTTTATTATTATTATTATTACTATTATTTGGTGGACAACATGGGATGTATTTTCTGTTCATCACATCATAGTATTTTTGTATTCTAATACTTTTCTTTACAATGTTAATTTAATTTTTATATGGGCAATGGTGCTAAACATGAGCTTTAAGGTCTATAGGATAGGCACTGGTTAACAGAGTGCATTACCATGGTGTTCATTAGTTAGAGAGTTGCTCTCACAGTAGGTACTCAAAAAGTAATCAAGACGGTTAAGAGAAACGTATTGGCTAGTGTCACATCTCAGTCCCTTGTAAACCTTTATTCTTCTCTAGGAATACTATTCCAGCTTCCCAAAGGGCAAGACAGAATAGCAGAAGTTTGAGCAGTTGCACTGCTGCTGCAATTTTTCACTCACAAATGTCATGAACAGGTTATCATGTATTTCACTCCCATGGTCACGTATGAAGGTTATTGTGAGAAAGCTTTTTCTGTTTAACATCGAGTACCAAGGTCACTAACCCATGCCCAGCTGAGGAATGGCAAAGTGATAAAGCAAAGAAAGTGTTAATTTCTGAGTGCAACTGTAAAGGCAAGCATTGTCTCATTTGTGGAATATTTATTGAAAGTGTATTGTGCTGAAAAATTTATTCTTCAAAGTAGCTCAACTTGCCACTGAAAGTGGTTGTCTATAAGAGACCTTTTAGAACAGCTTAAGCAAAGATTCCTTTAACATTAAAAGGCTGTAATTTGGGGAATGTGAAAATTACAGACTTATCTTAAAATAAATGTCAATACAGTTTATTGTAAACTAAAAGCAAAGCTAGAAGCAAATAACATAAAATATTTCCATTTTTTCTAATGAAAAAACCCAGTAGATTATAGGGAGTCTTTTATGTAACCAAATATAAAATTATAATACATGGGTGTTTAATTTATGAACATTTTAACAAACTTTTTCAAGGTGGGTTGGCAACTTTGATTACTTTCCTTTCAAATGGAGAATAAAAACTTTGGTGCTTAACCTTTCCAGAGCTGGAGCCTCGGGCCGTGGGGCAGAAAGGAATGTTCTCCTATTATTAAAAAAATATATTTTTCTCTAGGGAAAAAAAAAGTTTATAAATGTATTTTGGGGGTTTAACTATGATAGTGATAAAGGCCAAAGTACATAAAACCCCATGTTCTTACACATTCTAAAATGTAAAATACCTCTGATATTCACAGAGTTTTGCAAAATCTGATTTATTAAATGTGAAGTTATAAAACATGTTTGTAACTAAACAGCTGTCAAACTTGCAGGATGGCAAAAGGAACATATATAGTTAATAGAGCACTGGGAGTTGTAAAATGGAACAATAAAATACTTGACATTCATGAAATTTCCCTTTTCAAAACAGTAGTGCAAACAGCAATTGTATACTTGGCAAACTGCACCATGGATGCTTTTCAGGATGTGTGGTAATCACCAGCAATTTTTAATTTTTCTTTTCATTAATTTATTAAATTGACTATTTTTTTTCTTGAGTAAAGTCCTGGTGATGGTATAACCATAATTTTCCTTTACTGAACACACATGGAAAAGACTTAAAATCGTGCTTCATTTAGAAACTGTAAGCCAAATTTCTCTATCATATGGAGGAGATACAGGGTTCACAGCTGCTATCCAAAGCTGTGGTACCTCTGATCTTCTGGGTTTAATAATGTACTGAGCAGAGACCCTTTGGTGAACTGTTTCATCCAGCTGAAACAGGGAAAACTCATTGAGACACTGGCCACAAGTCAAAAGTGTCATCCTTTTGCTCTTGCTTTTCCCCACATTCTCCGGCCACTGGAACAGGGAAGGGTTAGGAACTCTACCAGGGGACTTTTCCTCATTATAACTCCTTTTCATGGAAAAGGCCATCTTCTGAATATTTTGCATCTTTCCAAATAGACTCATTAATATTTCAGCTGTGTCCTTGGGAGACTCATGTCCTGCAAGGGCCAAGCAGTGGAGACAGACAGGGACCAGAAGCCTTGCTGGGTAGAGTCAAACATCGCCCTGCCAGCAGGAGGTGAAACTGCTGCGCATTAATGGGGGAAAGGATCTGACAGTGGCAGTGAAAAATAGGAGAGGTTTCCCACTGATTTCTCTCTTTCTCAAAAAGAAGCAGCAGTTGCCATTGCAGTAAGCAAGAAACTGAAAAGTGCTAAGTGGGAGAAACAGAATTATTTCTGTCTTGTAATTTCTACATTTCAAAACCTAATTTTTCACCTTTGCATTTAGACCATTTGCAAACCAACATTTTGTTCATACTTTTTACTCTTTTCCTCCCTCATTTTTCATTCATTTAATTCAATATTCACATTTCATTCAGTATTGCTAAATTCTGCCAGTGTCAGGAAGCAGATTATTTTAGTTCTGGTCATATCTGTTTTTCAAACTCACTTCCCTGAGTTTCAGAGAACATTCACCATCACAAATCCAGCTGATCTTTAGCAGCCATTCTGGGCTCCCTGCACCTCCAAAACCCAGATGTTAAAGCCCTTCCAATATGCAGAATGTATGTACGTAAACACAGTGGAAGAGCTTTACAAAGACTTCACGTCCAGTATCCTGCTGGTGCGAAAAGCTGGAAGTAGTGCTGTTTGAACAGATTTGACTCAAGACAGTCCTTTTGAGAGGTGGATAAGGAAGCAGAAAGCACTTGCCAAACAGCACTCCAGCAGCATACCTCTATAATAAAGGCACATGTAGCAACCACAGTGATGCACATGAAACAAGAGAGTCCCTGAAAAACAAAATACTGTTTTGTATAGATAATTCCATCCTATGTCACCTTACTTCCTCCCACTCTTCCTCCTTCATTCATAGAGGTGAGTGCTGATTTTCTCACACTCTTTCCTACATCCCTACCCAGCTACTCACACCTCTCCCTTTTTTTTAACACCACAGTTCACCTTTCCTCTGTCTCTCCCATGAAACTCCCTTTCTCTTCCCTTCCCCGTGAAACCTGCCATAACAAGCTCCTTCCTGAGTCTGTCTTCTCCCTGTGGCTTTAAGCTGGGCCACTCCTTCTACTCCTGCTTGTTTCTAGTGAAAAAGCACTGAGCGGAGACCTTTGCTCCATCCCACAGCAGCCAGGAACACTCATTATAGAGAAGGTAATTTTTTATTCCAACATGAATTACTCCAAATTGCCAGATTTTTATTTATGGGTATAGGCAAATTATGTTTTTTCCATTAGTCTTGTTTTTGGGAAGGACTGAACCATTTTGGCTTGGATTTTCAAATGAATAAGTTCTGTCAGCTGGCATGGAAGACTTCACTCCTCCTATAAATAAAAGCAAAGCATCACATTGCATTACAGGCAATGAATGATACTACTGCTAGACACATATATAAACTGAACTTCCAAACCAGTCAACAATTTCTTAGGAAAACCACAGAGGGAACATTTTTTCAGAAATACAACCTTTTCTTTGACTTTCAGGCCAGGAAGCCGCTATAAAGAACGGTATTAGAAGTATTTTAAAGCACACTGCTTAAGAATAAATTAAAAAGCTGCTATAAAAAAAATGTTATCCTAACTGGGCAGATTTTAGATCTCTGTCATTTGTTGGCACAGCAACTGCTGCCATTTGTGGAGCTTCATGAGGCTGAAAGGAAGCTTACCTACTGTGATTCAAAAGCCAGCTGGGCAGCAGTCCCCAGGCACTTCATCAGCCCTTCCTCATGCTCCAGCTTCCTTTTTCCCCCTCGAAGTCATGGGCAGATTTCCAAGGGCAACTACCTCCTCTTGTTTCTATCCTGAAGCTCATCCACAAGTCACGAGAAGTTTATAAAGCCTTGCCGTTAAGATTTATCACTACGGAATGATTCTGCACAGCACTGAACCCATTACAGTATTTTTTGTTTAGGTCATTAGTCTAAATCCATCTCTGTTTACTGATTGCTTTTTCAAATATTTATTCTTTTTTGATCCCTGTGCTCTCCATGGCCCGCTGTCTTGAACTGTTGAGATGAATAGTTGCTAATAGTTGCAGTCTAAAACATTCTGCAGTCTTACAGAAGGGGAACTGTATCTTGGTGTCTGCTGAACTCCACACAATGCTATAAGAGTCTGATGCCACCCTGGCTAGAGGTGAGGAGCATAGCACAGGAAGAGCTGCAAGTGCTGAGGGACAGAAAGTGACAGGAGAGCAAGAGCATGGATAGGTTTCTCCAGCAGCCCTATACAACCTACAATGGGGCTTCCTGCAAGGGACAAACTTGAAACCTCACTGGATAAAGAACAGGGCTGGCTGCAGAGCTTTCACTGCAGATAAATGATCTGTGAAAGATCAAGGTCAGAAAGATACTGTTAATGACAGCAAATTTAACAAAGCATGTGGAGGGTAATAAAAACCAACAAATTATTTTGAAGAAAAGACTGAGAGTTGTGTGCCAGTACTGTATTTCTGCTTGTCATTTGGGATGCCTGTTAAGTAAATTGTCTCTGACCAACCCCTAAGGGCAAGAAGGCAGTGAAAGTGGCTGCTCATATCAATTGATGCTGCTACTTTATAATTTATACTGCATAGTTTTACACTGTTACTGCAGTAGGAAGGATATACAGAAGAAATGCTTTGAAGCACTTGTCTTCTTCCCTCTCCACTGTCCCAGCTTGGCCCAAGGGGTGTCTGGCCATCAATCAAAGCGCAGGTTACAAGACTAGAGACACTCCCCGGGACCATAGGTGGCTATTTTATCTGCCCGGATTTACAGCCCTATTTGCAAGGTTCTCCTTAATGCCCCATGACAGCTATGTGGTTGTGTTCTTCCTCACAGTATGAAAACATGACCAGAAGGGGAAAGGGCTGCGTCACCTCTGCTGGTGTGTTGCTGCCTTCCTAGCAATACTGGGGAAGGTGTTCCAGCATCCTGCAGCTACCACCCTGTATTTATTTTGTAGTCCCAGCTCCCAGTGCACACCCTGAAAAGCAGCACAGGATCCCGGCCAGCCAGGGTCATGGCTGAGGAAGGACATGGCAGCTGATGGGGAGACAGGCAGCATGCAGCTGCACAAACACACCCAGTGCCAGGCAGTCCTTGGTGGTCAGCTCTGATGCCTGCAGGGCTGCTCCCATGGCATGGGCAGAGGTTGGCTGTACTGCCTGGCAGGAGTGATTGCCCCCAGCAGGCAACATCCTGATTTTGGAAGGGGAAACTAAGCTTAACCATTTTAGAATGGATTCAGGCCTCTTAATCTGAGCCCAAAGAGCGTTTTTCACTACTAAAATGTGGTAGTAGGAATATTTTGTAGATTAAGGCTCTTTTCAAGATTGAATAGCATTCAGTGGCCTATTTTAAAATAATATTAACAGCAAATTGAATATTTGGTTTATAACCAAGCATACATCTTCCCCACCCAACACACTGTCATGCCATTTCCAAAAAAAAAGGAGTCCAAATCACCATTTTATAAAAACACCTGTGTACACATACATATCCAGGGGCCTGATCCTGTTCAGCTCCCCTTGGACTTGGTTAGACTTCCTGCTCTCCAGTCCCATCCCCAGCATTACCAAAAGCCATCTGACAGGTGGTTTCTCCACTTGGGAACTCCTGGAAATTAACATTTGCTCACACTGCAGTCTTATTTTTCTTGTTTCTCCTACTTAATGAAAGTATAAGTAATCACAGGGACAAAAAAATAAGAAAACATAACTGGTTTACTCATTTCCTTCTGAAAAGATGCGTTCTTCTTTGGCTCAGGGCTCACTAGCTGACATTAAAACCGTCAGAAAAGCAATCTATTTCATTCAAGCCAATTGTTGTTTTGTAGTTCTTTCATTTCTGACTCAGTTATTCCTGACTAATTATGAGTACAGTCTAATAAACTAATCTTTTTCTACCAGAAAAATAAGAAAACACTGTCATAGAGGATTCTTACTTGTTTTGACAGAAGAACAAGCCAAACTGAAATCTTCCATTTGAAAAGGATCATGTTTGAACATTCTTTCCAACTTCTACTCTGGCAAGCTATCATGTATTTTTTTTTAATTTTCCATACAGTTAACTACTTGTTTTCTGTGCTTCACTAACATCAAAAATACATTTTCTCCAATTTTCTCTCTCTTCATAGAGAATTTCATTTCATTTTATTTCATCTCTCCCCTTTTTTCTCTTTGATGGTCAAGAGAAATGGTCAGCACCTGTAGTCTTAAAAAGTACACCTATTTCGTATGAAAAACTTTGAGAGAATACATGATGCAGTGTGGTCTCTTTCTCTAGAAATGTGCCTGATTCCTCACCTGCTTTTTTTTGTCTTAAGTTAAAATCAATTATGACTTGGGTCATCCATATTTCCCCTCCCCTGCACCATCATAATGCACAAAATAATCCATTAACTGTACAGTCCTAGGAAAATGTGAATGATTCACACATCATCCACAGAAAAAACATGTGGCAAAGAAAGAAAACTGCTTAATACAGTAATAATAAACTCTAGAGCAACATAAAATTAAGAATAATCTATGTGATCTGCCTTTATGCTAATTCCAATTCAGCAAAACATTTAGATGCTTTTGCACTTAATTTCTTTGAGGAATCATGGTTCTGCTGTGTTTCACAGATTATTATCAGCAATACACTGTACAGGCAAAAATTCAGTTGCGTATATTTTAGTGTAACGGCATAACACTCATTTTTCTGTTTGCATTGTTATTTTATTATTGCAGTGTTTAAGGCATGTAAATTAATTCATTTCAATACCTACGATCACAACATTTAAATTTGTTGAGTTTTGCTTTTTTTTAACACTGAAATTAATGAAATATCTAAAATAATGAAGTTTTCTTCATTAAAGTAGGTTCAGTTTTTATTTACAGAATAATCTAGCCCTCCATCTGTACCATTCTGTGATTTCACACACATCACCTTTTTAATATAAATATATTTTACCACAGTAAAAGAGTAATTATGAACAGATAGCAAACGCTTCATTCCATACCTTTTATTAAAACAAATAAACCTAGTAAAAACAAACTGCTGAAGGTGGGATGTCTGCCAACACAGCCTTAATACACACTTTCAGGTTTCTATCATACCTGTCTTGTGTTGAATGCAACTCGGTTTAAGAAAGAAGAAAGTATTTGAAACAAACTTTGAAAACATCCATAATCCTGTTCTATTTTGGGTTTGTTTGGGTTGGGTTTTTTCCATAAGGAAAAAGCTATGTTCAATGCTGCATGAAACAAACCTTAAAAAAAGATTGCAAGTCAGTGGGTCAAAAATCACCTGAGATTTGTTCATGTCAAATTACTTCTTTACATTTTTGTTTATTTATTTGATTTGGCTAAACGGACAAAGATATCAGTACTCTTCCAAAAGTAAAGCAGATACAGCGAATATTAATAGTGAGCTAGGAGGTCATATTCCTTGAAGAACATTATTAGAAAGCCCTTATTCTACTCCCTGTTGTCTCTGTTGGCTTAACATGCAAAACAGTAATTAGGCTTTGCTAGCTACCAACTTCATGTGAAAACCTGCTTCCTCTGAAATAATTTGGAGAACTTTGTTGATGGCTTCTGCTGTGGAACTGGAACTTCACTGTTGGTGCAATGGCTGGTCATGGGCAGCAAAATACAGGACTGACGAGCACAGAAGGAGATTTTAAGTGTCCTGGCAGACATTAAGAAATCACCTCACAACCATAAAATACAGCCGAATATGCAAACTTACTTTATGACTGCCACTCTCAGAGACTATTTCTTAAAAATATGAATGTACTGCCTGCGTTGAGTGGACCTAATTTTGTAATGCAATATATTTAATTTGCAAAATGAGGTAAAATATGCTTTATTATAATATTTATTAATCTAGACCAAGAAAATAGGTTTTCTTATTTAGTAATAACTCAAGCAGGAAAGAAGTGCCCACAGAGCCAGCAAAACACAAACTGAAACTACTTGTGTTCTCATAAAGAATTAGAAAATTATTACATCCTTTTCTACCCTCTAAATTCCCAACCAACATATCATGCCTAAAAATACCTACATTTCAATCTTGACTTCGAAATTGTGGTGCTTTCTGAAGTCTATATAATTTAATATTAGCCTTTCCCTTTAATTCCATTTATTAAATTTTATCCCAAAAGAACAACATTACATCATAAAACAAGTAAGGAAATTGATTTTAATCCAAGTGTCCACAGGAGCATAAGGACATATGATTTACTATATCTCCTCTATAACTTATTTTGCAAAAGCTTAGGTGTTTTTTGACTTTTTACTACCAAGTCACTGGGAAATGACTCTTCAGAAGCAAGTGAAATAAAAGCAACCTATAACGCTTTGAATCCCTAGCCAAATACCCAAATTACCACACTTACTTGAAAAAGTCTCATTTTGCTTAAAATAGTGTGCTCAGTTTTTGTGAGTTTGCTATCATTCGCTGAGATAATGTAGAAAGTCCACAAATGGTCAGACATAAATAGGTACATCTTTACACATCCGTACAAAATATAAAATGGGAAGAGACAACTAAAAACACAGAATCATATTTGTGTGTGCTGTTAAAACAGATTTAATGTTCAAGTTTCTTTTTAAAAAAATCATTAATTTAATAACACTCGGAAAGGGTGATAGACAAGAAGCTTTTATGATTAAGATTAGTTCTGGACACCTCATCATTGTTTTTCTGAAAATGAAGACTTTAGTAATTCTACTACCTTCTGTAGGAGGTAAGGATCCTAAAATAACTTTTCATTAACTTGGAAGAGCTGTCACTTATTTGGAGTATGGATTAATGGCCAAGGAACACAGCAGCCAGAAGAAAACTTTTCAAGGCATCATGGCCAGGGACAACAAGCAATTTTACCAAACGTATTTACACCAGGTGCATTACTGGGACCTGTGCAAGACCCTTTGCTGAAGTAGCATAATTTTTTGTTTTGGTACGAGAGCAGGCTAAGGGAACAACAGAAGAAAAAGTTAAAAACAAAATACCCTTGCTCCAAAATGGTGACAGTCCTCTGTCTAACTTCCAGCTAACTGTCTTGAAGCTTAAGTTCCTTGTGAGTAAAAATGCAGAGACATCCCATTTTGCAAAAGGAACAACAGCAAGACAACCACCACTTCATTTCATTCCTGTCACCCAAAGATAAAGCACAACGAATGTCACTGAAGCTGCCATTCATTAGCAAGCACTTCCTAAAACTGACCTCGAGTGTCCTATGCCTTCAACACCTCTGCAATGAAACTGGAGGGCTATACTTGTTCACATATTACCTATCATTCTTATAACTTCAGTATTATGCTGCCCAGGGATTTTCTGTTTGCTATCTCTTGGCTGCTGGGTTTACTCTATCCATTCAACCAAGTCTCCCTATTGAAAGACTAAAAATCAGCCCAAATTAGTGTCTGTAGCATAGGGAACAGAAATAAATATCTGCTTTCCACACGTCTAGCAGGTAGGGAGGCATAGAAGAAAATTTTACTTTGTTCTGTCTCTTTACAAAATGTGTGCATCAGTGAAGATACTGTATGTTTCTGTGGAAGTTTTCCTCCGGTGCCCTTGCCATTTCTTTGTGGCAGACGCAGGAGAAGTAGTGGTGCTGATGAGAGTGAATCAACCCTTCTAGACGTGTAATGATTTCATAGTCAGGAAGAGCCAGGCTGGCAATGTTGAGGCCCAGCATCTGCGAGACCACCTCTCGGAAATCTGCCAGCTGCAAAATCAAACAGAAAGGAATTACTAATACATTAAATACCAAGCAAAGTGGATGCCTAGAAGAACATACGCATGTATGCATAAATACAAACACAAGCATTTGTATTAGCAGGAATAGCAGGAATTGCAGGAATTTCTGCTATTGCTCAATATAGAGAACTGAAGAGGGTGGAAACTGCCTTTTGGGATGTATGTCGAGTAACAAAACAAGTAAACAGCTGAGGTGCTAAGGAACTATACAGACAACTGAAAACTCCAGTGGGCACATCCCACAGCACAGGCTGAAGTGGTGATCCTGACCTCAAGCTCCTGACCACAGCCTGCCACCATTCCCCTCCACTCTGCACTTTCTTGTGAAAACCACAGCAGGAAGGAGGACGTTAGAAGAAAGGTGGAGGTTTGGCACATCCTTTGGTCTGACTCTGACTTGTAATCAGGATGCAGCCAAAATTCAAGATGCAGCCTGGGAAATGCTCATTTTTCTTCTGCGCATAGCTGCTGAAAATATGTCATAGGAAGGGTATTTGGCAAAGTAATTAAAGAAACCAGCTTTTTCCCCAGTTCCAAATGGGCAGATATCCACAAGTAATTGTCATCAGATTCATTCAGCAGCTAGATTAAAAGCTTAAGGTCAGATGATCATGAATGCTGATTTACAATTTTCAACTCACAATATGGATCATAATAAATCAAACTTCAATGTCTCTTCAATGGACAATGCCTTAATGCCCCATATCATCAATACACAAAAGAGGAAAATGTTCCTATTTGAGGAAACATGCTTGTCTTGCTCTCTATTTGAATGTCAAGATCCCCATTCCCAAGCATGAGAGAGACTCGAAATGTCACAGAAACATGAAAACCACCAAGAAACCAGGATAGAGCTCAGGTGTGGCAGCACCCTCACTCCACCAATCATGCTGACAGTTAATGGTAAGGAGAAGATACATACATTCCTGAAAGAGAGATAAAATTACTCCTGAAATATATGCCCAACCTCAAGAATACCATGCAGAACTCTAAAGCAGTTCTAACATCTGTGAGGCAACCCCTGAAAACAAGGTCTGTTTCAAGACTTTGACAAAGACTTTTTCAATCCCAGTACAAACCCTGAGGAGCTATCATCAGTTCAGAAAAACGTATGGAAACCAAGACAGGACAGAAGGATTTGAGAATTCAGACCCAGCTATCTCACTTACCAAAGCAGTGCAATGTCTTGGATGAACTGTTGGAACAATGTAACACCAGAAACCTCCAAGTTCCCATATACTCTCTTCAAAACACAGTCAGGAGAACAGGGATGTGGGACTCTGGCAGTGTGCTAGGTCAGTACAATTTCGAAGAAGCTAAAGATTTTTTTAAACACCTGGATCATAGGCAGAAGGAGCAGGCAGCAAAGCTGGAATTTGCTTCCATAGGGACTTACTGTTAAAAGATCAAGGCAGCCCTCTGCAAAGAACCAGTCTTTGGATGAATTAGAACCCCACAAGACATTTATACAGCAAATCTAACTGATCTCTGGGAACATATTAGGGCCTGTGCTTTGCACCAAATTTCTTGCTCTAGTGTCTTTGCTATTGCAAGCTGTTCAACTTCATTACAGCAACTGTGAGCAAACCAAACTGCGCTACAACCATGTATCAAATGTAGTCAAATTAAACTTGATGCACTGACACAGTTTATTGATCTGACAGGATTTTGCCAGAGGGAATAGACACAAATTAAAGCCTACACACATAGAATCATAGAATAGTTAGGGTTGGAAAGGACCTTAAGATCATCTAGTTCCAACCCCCCTGCCATGGGCAGGGACACCTCCCACTAATCCATGCCATCCAAGGCTCTGTCCAACCCCGCTTTGAACACTGCCAGTGATGGAGCATTCACAACTTCCCTGGGAAACCCATTCCAGGGCCTCACCACCCTTACAGTAAAGAATTTCTTCCTTATATCCATTCTAAACTTCCCCTGTTAAAGTTTGAACCCGTTACCCCTTGCCCTATCACCACAGTCCCTAATGAAGAGTCCTTCCCCAGCATCTCCATAGCCCCCCTTCAGATATTGGAAGGCTGCTATGAGGTCTCCACACAGCCTTCTCTTCTCCAGGCTGAATGGCCCCAACTTTCTCAGCCTGTCTTCATATAGGAGGTACTTCAGTCCCCTGATCCCCTCCTCCAACAGTTCCATGTCCTTTTTATGTTGAGGACACCAGAACTGCACATAATACTCCAAGTGAGGTCTCACAAGAGCAGAGTAGAGGGGCAGGATCGCCTCCTTCGACCTGCTGGTCACGCTCCTTTTGATGCAATCGTCTCATACTTTATTTCTGATGTGAAAAGCAGGTCATAGCTATGCTGAATGAACAATATATATGTTAAGAATTCAATAACTTTCATCAGCAAATAACCTAAACTGGAAAACACAAAGAGCCTTTAAATAAATCCTTTAAACCACTCATTAATTTCAATTTTAAATTGTGGGGGTTTTTCCCATTTTAGTGGAATAAAACTTAGACAAAAAACTTTTCTAACTGTTATGTTGTGGTATATAAAGTCCAGTACAGGCAAAGCTGTATTTCAGTGAAAACGTAGATAAAGGATTGACAACAAAGAGAAATTCTTCCACATAAACTGAAAAGAGAATCATCACTCCTGGATGCAAAAAATGCCCCACTAGCAGGAATCAAACTGAACTTTAAAACTCCAAACAAAACCAAAAGACAATTCACACTGCAAGATACCTTTGCATGTCTCACATGGAGCAAGATGCTCCATTCATAAGTAGACTCCTAAGTGTGGATATAGTACTGTAAGCACACAGAGTCGTAGGATCATAGAATAGTTAGGGTTGGAAAGGGCCTTAAGATCATCTAGTTCCAACCCCTCTGCCATGGGCAGGAACAACTCACACTAAACCATGTCACCCAAGGCTCTGTCCAACCTGACCTTGAACACTGCCAGAGATGGAGCATTCACAACTTTCTTGGGCAACCCATTCCAGTGCCTCACTACAGCTTTTTTAAATCTTGCACTAAAACATATAAGACATAGGAAAAAAATAAATGAAAAATGTATTTCAGCTTTAAAAACAATGCAACATAGGTATTAAGAACACAACAGTTCTGCTGAAATTCTAGAAGCTAATACAAATACCACCTAACTCTCTATATTTTCTTCAATAACAGTTAATACTTCCCAAGATAGGCACAACTTGAAGCAAATGAGAAAAATAATAGAAGATAAACATCACTAAAGACTCAAAATCAGAGGTTTGCTGTGGCAGTAAGCACTCAATTTTCTTTGCACCTTCCATCCAATGAGCAAAATTATCTGAAGTAAAATTGGAAATTAATGTAATTTAAAGCATTAACCCAAAATATTAGGAGGGGGAGCAGAAGCCAAAACCACACACTACATTTTGCTTTCATGCTGCACCTACAGAAAAATAAAAGGGGTCTCATTCCAATAAGAAGAAATAAAAAATAAGGGAGGGTGGGGGTTAGGAATGGAAAAAATCCTTATAACAAAACCATTAAAACTCAACCAAAACATTAACATTCATATTCCAAGTACTACTGAAAATAAGGACTTGAGTTAATTTCATACAAACAAAATAGATTCAGATTTTAATCAGTAGTTGACTGCAGTGGCCATATACTGCTGTTACCAGTCTCTGTGAACATCCTTTTGTCATAAGTCAGTATATATACTCGTTATCTAGGCTTATTAAAATGAATGCTGGTTATGCTGATATTTATTTATATCCAGAAATATGCAACAAGGACATATGAAGTCAGGAAAGTTTGCTGTTCAACCCACAGACAGAGGAAATCCAGTATGAATATCTGTAAACTTACAGTTACTCTTGTAAAATTTCAATATATCCAACTATTTCCCCACCATATATCCCTTCTAGCAATCTCTACTTTTTTGACTCTTCACATATAGCTTCACTTCTGTATGTTTTTTATGCTGCAGTATGATTTAATAATGCTTTGAACACAGGGGGGTTTATTGGGTTTATATGTCTACTCAAGAATATGCACACTTTGCTGTTATTCACTACAGCCACCAGAGCTGACCAGTAGTCCTAAAGAAGGCTGTCATTCTGGCTCATAAGTATGAGCTAAAATTTCCTTCATGAAAGTTTTCAGCACAGCTGGATAGCTGCTCCCCCTATACCACCACATTCTTATATGCTATGACAACCAGCACTTGTCAAATACTCATACACCTACCTGTCTCTCCCTTTTTGCTAATTCTGCAAGGGTTGTTTTAAGCACCTTCATCTCACTGGTAACTGCTTCTAACATATTTTTGGTTTTTTCTTTATCTTCAGTAGCTCTGTGCTCCTTTAAAAGAAGTTCTGATTTGAGGGAGGTGAGTTGTTTCTCAGCCTTTTCTTTCATTCTTTGCAATTTGCCTTGAGATTTATTGAGTTCTTCTATTGTTCTGTTCTGCTCCAAAGTTTTAATCTGCAGTAACATAAAGTATTGTTAAATTTGTCAAACTTTTCCACCTAACACAAGCATATAATAAAAACATCAGGAATAGTTATGAATAAGAATTTAATGTAGTTTCTCATGAGTTCTTGTTGAAATCACATGCATGCGTGCACTGAAAAGCTGTTAAAGGAGGCAGGTCAATTTTAACTCAATTAACAAAAAGATTTTCAATTCAAAGACATTTAATTCTCTGAAGATTTTGTGAAAAGCGGTAACTAGACAGACAATAACCCACAGTAAGAGTTCACACTCTGCTAGTATAAAAAAGAGTTGCCAAATGTTTTGCTGGTAAAAACTGTTGGAACGTGCACCTAATTATCTATTCATTCCATCAGCCACAAGACACAAATTCACATAAAATCAATATTCCTTTCTTCCAGCAGTAACAAGCTACCAATGACTGCAAACGACTTGTACTCACCTGAATACAGGAACAACGAAAATTTAGCACCTTGCTTTATGTAAGAAAATCTCTTCCCCCTTCTCTCCATACCTATCAGAATAGATCTTCTGTGAGCAATGTATGGGAAAATGTAGGATTATAGTCATATCAACAGGAAAGGAAGGGATGCATGTAATGTATTTTTCTTATGTAATCAAAAAAATTGACATTGTGCTTTATAGATTCTACTTAGTATACCAAGACAAATTGCAAAAAAAACCAAAAAATAATAGAAATATTAATATTTAATATTATATTTGCTTTATTCACCTACATGGATTAGAGCAGTCTTCCATGAACATATTTACTTTAAATGAGCTACAGCTGTATCCAACTGGAATAGAAAAATTAATAGAAGCACAAAAGTAATCTTTTAACTCACCTTAAGTTCATTGGTTTCAGACAGCTTGGCTTTGAGATCAGTGTTCATTTCCCTTGCCAGATCAAGCTGCTTCTGTAACTTCTCTATCATCTTATGTAACTTTCTGACAGTGAGATTGGCCTCATCCCTCTCTACAGCTATGGCGGTCCTTACTTTCTTCTCCTCTTCCAACTGGGTTATTTTCTGCCGCAGAATGTTCACGTGCAGCTCTTTGCTTTCAAGTTTTTCTTTCTGAGTCTTCAACTAATTTTCCAAACACAAGGATATTTGAAAAGATGTGAAAGACAATTGTACTACACAGATCGCTTTGTAAATGCAATCCCCATCTTGTATATTTAACTTGAACTCCTATTCCTCTCTTAAAAATTCTGTAAAGCAGCATAAACACATGCACAAAACTTGATTCCTTTTATATTACCAATTCATTGTGCTTCTCCATCCCTGAATATGTGCACTACCTTTTAGAATGAATTTATCTATGGACTGCACCCTATTAGAACATTGTGCATCATTTTTAACATCTGAGATGGCCAGAAGTATAAGATGCTAGTCAATTGCAAGAGGTAAGAGAAACTGATTAAGGAAATAGCGGTTTCAGTGGTGGTAGTTTAAGATATTTCCATCTTTAATCACTTAATTAATGCTAGTGAGCAAGAAGGAGAATCAACATACAGAAATAGAAAAGCTCTAATCCACTGCTCTCATCCACTGCTGGATCAAGCACAAGGTCCAGCAGCTTAATTTTGTAATTATGGTGCTCAGGGAGCTACCCATTTTCAAAGAAGCCTGAGCTGAGCTGAGCTGTCAGGCTTTTCTCTAGAACTTCTGAGGAGTATTAACATACATATTATACCCCCTTCTAAAGAGGCAGCTGCATCCAGAGAAAACACAGTGTCGTTTTAAACTTTAAACAGACCTAATTCTAAGCTCCAAACCATTCTGATAAGCCTAAAACCTGAAGATTTCACCCTTTCATAACAGGATGAGAGGGGCATCTGTGCCCCTAAGTGGCACAGTCTTGTTGAAAATGTTGAAATTCCTGGTGAAGCACAACCTACTAGTTTCTAGAGAAGTTTCTGTAAGATACCCCCCTTCCTAGATAATCCTTTTAGATTTAAATATCAATAGTAGCTGTTTAAAGAAATATATTATAAATGCGGATTAAAAAGTAGACATATATATACATATAAACATGCATAAATTCATACATTTATTTAAGAAGTTGTGAAAAACAGTATTATGTATTAAACTGACTTGTGGGTTTAGTTGGTTTAATATACTGTCTGCACAGTTTGAAAATGTTTTTGGTTTTTTTAATGTAATGGACACCTTTGAAATTCCTTGTACAAACATGAAGCTCCAACCTGCTGCCTCTAGCAAGCCACCACAAAAATATAACCATAACAATGCTTATCTTTGAAACAAACAGTAATATCATGTCTTTTTTGCTTACCTTCCTTCTTAGGCTATATGCTATAGTCTTGTTTTCAATCACTGCATCACCTTCCAGTTTCACTAACTGTTCTACCCTGGCTAGAATTGCATCCACATTCATATCAAATCCAACTTCTGCTGCTAGGCTATCCAGCTTCATCTTCTCATTAAGTTGCTCCAGAAATTTCAGGTACTAAGATGTGGAAAAGTGGGTAAAAGAATAACTTCATTATAAGTCCTGACGTACAATTTAAAAGCAATTCCCCTTACACTAGCAACCAACTACACATATCCAAGTCTACTATCCACAAGAAATAGGGTACTGAAATGGTATGTTTATAGTACACCCTCCCAACACAATCTCAAATTCTCCATTTTTCCTTTTTTAGCCAACAATTATTTTGTTAATGAATCCCCAGACCTACTGGATCTATCTTGTAAGCAAGACCAGATTTATTTTATTTTTTTTTTGCTCCTCTGCAGTAAGAAGAGCACTAGGTATGTGCATCTGCTTTTGACTCCAGCTCCTGTCTGAGGCTCTGCTGCTGTACACAGCCATGCATTGGCAGGGAGAAATTTTTAAGGACAGGTACATCCCAACCAATTGCAAGTGCTGCAACTGCTCACTGCTGCGAGCATCGAAACAGATAAAGCTGGTACCAGGGAACCATGGATGAGATACAATGTAGTCTGAAGAGACATGGTCAGTCTTTTGCCCTTCTTTGGAACACCAAGTTTTAAAGATAACAGTTAATGGTTTACAAATTGCTTTAGAGGTTATTTTAATTGCATCTCTATTTGGTTATTGATGTGAACACATACAGATATAAAATATTATTTAATCTGTTTTTTCCTTATTTTGTCCTGCCCTACTAGCTCTTTAAAAATTGTATTAGTTCCCTGGTCTCAATTAGCCTCTTTTGCAAAACCCAAAGCGTCTTTCTTACTAAGAATTATGTTTGCCTTTGTTTTCCCCTACTTCTGTTGCAGCCCATAATCAAAACAACACAACAAACCATTTCCATAGTTGTTCCTAGAGCCTCAGACAATAAAACATAGCAAGAATGTCTATCTGTTTCATTATGCTTCTGGTTCAAAAAGATAAAAACAGCAGCAGAAGAAGAAAGCACTGAGGTTGATCACTAACAGAAAAAAAAAAAATCAAGACAAAAATTTCTCTATTGCAGCAAAATCTAGCGAGAAAATAAGAAGCCAGAACCACACTTTCTTTACAGAGGACGCAGAGGGGAAGGAACTGCTCCATTTTCTTCTTTGCTTCCGATGTGGTTGATATTTCATTCATAAAAGTAATAGTATCATAGACAAATGCAAAACAGCCAGCACCAAATTGTTGATTCTTTGCAAATTCAATTCTCTAAGCATTGATCTTGGCCTGGTAACATGCTACAACTTTGCCTTTCTTTGCTATACAGGATTTCTGGTTTAGTTTTCCAGGTACTGTGTCATTTTCACAGTCTTAGTATGTGGATGTGTTACAGGCTAACAGTGTATTCATTCTTACAATTAGTAAAAGAATCCTGGTAGTCTTGATGGACTAAGGATATAAAAGACTCAAGGACTGAAAGATCTTGAAAGACTGCAGGCCAGATGATATGTTAGAGAAAAGCTGAGAGATCAGAAAAAGCTCTGAGATCAGAGCATCTTCGAAGGACCTCTGATATCTTTACAGAAACTTCTTTTAATCCGGTTGTTTTTTTTTTTCACATTAAATGAACTTTGAACTCAAAAGCTTAGCTACTTTTCTAACTAAAACTGTTGATTAAAAAAAAGATATTATACTCCCTACATGATGCCTGACTTTGCTAATTCATATTACTTGCAGTACTTTGAGTAATATTCTGTCAGATCAATGCAATGCAATCAGCTGTATCTCTGTCTTTAGTGACTTTTGTGCCAAAGAAAATAACGCATGCAACTACTTTTTGCTTCTCAAGCTTCAAGCCATCCTGCATCAGATCTACAGAGATTAACTCCTCTTCCAAGTGTTTCAGTTGATCCTGGAAAGTCTCAGAACATTTTTCAGCTTTCTGGCTCTGCTCCATAGCTTCTTGGTACAATCTGGTCTGATTTTCCAAAGCTTCAGTCAATTTAGCTACTTGGGTTTCAAGCTGAGATACCATCTAGGGAGCAAGCAAACCAACAAAATATATGCAGCTAGGTGAGTATGGAAAGGTTAGAAAGATATGAAAGATGCATCTTCAAATTATTAAAAAGAGGGTAAAATACCTATTTTTAAAACACAAGCATTTAAATTACAAGCATTTAAATCTGCTGTAACAAGGAGAAAATGGCAGAAGTGATAACATGTGAGACACCCAAAAGTGAACCTCAAAAAACATACTTAAGTCAACTGACTAAAAGGGTCTAATATCCATAAAAAGATAATACAAGCTAATTTATACACAAACTTTCCAGAGATGTTAGCAAAACGGATACACCTGGCACTCAACTAACACTCTTCAAAATAAGCCAACGAAATCACTATCTAGGATCTGAGTGGAAAAAACAGTTAAGTGATTTAGAAAATATATGCAGTATGTAGGTAGACTCTAGATATGGATAACTAAGTCTCAGAGGAGTCACTAACTGTTAAAGGGTGTTTAGCTAAAAGGTTTTGCCAGAAAAAAAAAGATACATTAATATTAATTTCTGTAATCTAGCCAGAGCCCAAGGCTACAGGATAAAACTCCACAACACAAAACTAGATTCACAACTAGTGTCTGAAAACACTTCTAGCTCTACACTGTTAACTTTGCAACACCTACACATAATGCCATGGTTTTTAAATTGTAAACTATTTCTAAATTAAATGCTTGAAAGCATATGATTAGTGCCAAATTCTGAAAGACAATTCTATCAAAAAAGTTGCTTGTTTCCTTCCCTCTTTCCCCTTTCTCATCTTCTTACTGTCACGTAATTATTTGGTTATGAAATTAATTATGTTGCATTTGTAACTCAGTGTTCAGACACTCATCTCCACACAGTATCTTCAATTTACACATCTGTTTGCCTTCTGTTAATAAAATAAACAATAAGCACATGAAACTCCCATTAATTTTAATGACACAAAAAAAGTTTCCCACTTAGACTGCAATTAAATATGAACAATAGTTTGCATCCAGCCTGCCTCAAAAAACACTGGGAAATTACTGCTGCTCACCCAGTGGTAGAAAACACTGAATAATAATAATACTGCAAGAACACACATATTTTATGCTTTTCTGCATCCCACATCTCTCAGCAGGGGAAAAAAAAACAAAACAAAAAAAAACCTTTAGTATCTTAGCCCACAAGTCTTGTGCTGCTGCCAGAGAACCTTGAGTTCCTTTACCAGGCTGCAAAGCAGGCTTTAAAGATCCATAAACAAAAGAAGGTGAGGCGTCATACCACAGGAGGTGAGACCACAAAACCACCAGACTGTCAGTTTATCTTCCAGAGCATCCTGGAGTAACCTACATCCTTGGCTAAGGGACAATCAACAGCTTATGGATTTCCTAAAACAGAGTTGCACCCTTATTATCCATCCATACCTGTATCCAAACACTTACAAAGGCTGCATTTTTGGTCCTGCAGTACTCACCCTCATAATTTTCTGTGCCTATGACTTGTGCAGTTTGATCAGCCAGCCTGCAGACAAGCATTGCCTGCTTTTTGTTTCAATATGGCTAGCAGATGAATTAACATCTTTTATTTCTTCTGTTATAAGAAGTTGCAAATGCTCTTTTCCAAAGGCAGGCCCACCCTTTGACACCAGCCTGCTACAACTAAATAACCCTCACTAAAATCTTGCTGAACTTTTTCTCTCATAATAAGCTTTTAGGAGTATAGCTTAGTCAATTTTGCATTTAAGAGTCTGTATATCAATCTGCAATGACAAAACCTGATAAAATTAAGGCAATATACAATCAGCTACAGGTAGCTAAGACAAACACTTTAAGCCACATGAATTTTAGTTGTACCACAGATCTGCAACAAAACTTGTCAAACAGAAAGGACCTGAACCTGAAGACCTCATAACCAGGACCGTGCTTTGTATGAACTGAGAATATTTGCTTGCCTTGGACTCCAGGTGCCTGTGAACACCCCCCCCCCAGTATGTTACAAATGATAAATGACCAGCACACCCAAGAAATTCTTTACTGTAAGGGTGGTGAGGCCCTGGAATGGGTTGCCCAAGGAAGTTGTGAATGCTTCATCCCTGGCGGCGTTCAAGGTGGGGTTGGACATAGCCTTGGATGGCATGGTTTAGTGGGAGGTGTCCCTGCCGATGGCAGGGGGGTTGGAACTTGATGATCTTGAGGTCCTTTCCAACCCTAACTATTCTATGATTCTATGATTCTATAAGAGCTGTCCAAATATATTCAGATGATACATGTCTTACAATAACTGCTGAAAAGACCATTAGGACACTGATTCAAAGCACTTACTCAACCCTGCAGTAGAATACCTATCACTGGACATTGTCAGAGTATATGTGATTTATTTTTTTAATGTTAATGCTAAGGGCTAGTGTACAGACTACAACTAACTCAAATGCCCTTCAGATACCAAAATCATTATTATTAGGGGACATAATCTTCAAGAGCATTTCAGATTTCACAGAAATTCTGACTATAGCAGCTTCATAGAAAATATGACTACAGCAGTTGCAGTGAATTATTTTCTGACAGGCCTTCTGAAATATGAATTTTTCACAGCTCATTCTGATAGGCGCATGTGCAGAGGTGAACCAGACATATCTGCACAGGCTTGGATGTAAAGATGAACATTTTGTCAGTTCATCTAGTATATACAGTATATATATTATAATATATATATATATAACATATAATTCCCAGAGGAGATGCAGTGGTGATTTAAAAATAACAAACCAAAACCTGCTTAGAGAAGACATCAGAACACTCAGAGAGGATCCTCTTTCTCCCATTCTCTTGCATTGTCTTTTCCGGGTCCCACATATCTAGATTGCAAAAGCAAGCTGCCTGCAGAATGTCCTGACAGGAATGATACAACCTTTACTCAGGGAAAAAGAAGACCTAATTGTAAGCCTTTTCCTGTTACACATTAGCACATTCATTAGCACATGTTCAATTTCCAACAGTGAGGCAGCCAGCTGCTGGATTCATAACCCTAGCTGTCCTGGCATTGCTGCTGGATTTTAGCTACAAAGGGACTGTTTTGAAACAAGCTGGCTTGGGCACCAGCAACACTACAGACTAATTGATCCTGCCAAGATGTTTCATGACTCACTTGCGTATGTCTTCTACATAAGATTGCTCAGTTTACTGAAAGGTGTGTCTAAGAAAGAAATCCTATCTGAAGATAATTAATCTTGTTCTTGATTGACTGACAGTAAAGCATACATATCCTAATGCTGATGTTGCATCCAAATCCTGGAAAAAAAAAATAAATCACCCAGAGATGCAATAGGAATCTGATTGACAAATATAAACCAACATGTATATTCTCTACAAATAGAACCTTAGAAAAGGTTGATGTGGGGTTTTTTTTTAGTTCTGATTAGCAGAAAGAAAAGCAGCTCAATGTAAAACAGCGTTTTGATGACAAAGTCTATGCTCTACTAGAAATGGATTCACAGATGCATAAAACTGGCATTTTAGCTTAGTTATTTCAAAGCTGCTAATCTTAATGCAGAAACTCTTCTGAGAATGATGCCAACACTGCTTTAGTAACAAAGTTCCCTTTGGAGCCGTGTAAATAATTTTTTTCCAAATGAGACAGAGCAGTAAAACATTAAAGCTTCACCACTTAACATACTTAGCAAATACACTGATCAACAAAGTTTCACCATTCAGCTTCAGTGAACAAAATCACCGAACAATATTAAGTTTAAAGCTAACACATATCATTCAGGAAACTGAGCCACAATTTTTTTTAATTTTTTTTTTTTTTTTTTTTTTTAAGGAAGAATTAGCATTTGGGGCTAGCATTGCTAGAAGCATAGAGTACTGTGTGCAGTTCTGGTGTCCTCAACATAAAAAAGACATGGAACTGTTGGAACAAGTCCAGAGGAGGGCCACAAGGATCATCAGGGGACTGGAGCACCTCCTGTATGAAGACAGGCTGAGAAAGATGGGGCTGTTCAGCCTGGAGAAGAGAAGGCTGCATGGAGACCTCATAGCAGCCTTCCGGTATGTGAAGGGGGTCTATAGGGATGCTGGGGATGGACTCTTCGTTAGGGACTGTGGTGAGAGGACAAGGGGTAAGGGGTTCAAACTTAAATGGGGGAAGTTTAGATTGGATATGAGGAAGAAATTCTTTATTGTAAGGGTGGTGGGGCCCTGGAATGGGTTGCCCAAGGAAGTTGTGAATGCTTCATCCCCGGCGGTGCTCAAGGTGGGGCTGGACAGAGCCTTGGGTGGCATGGTTTAGCATGAGGTGTCCCTGCCGATGGCAGGGGGGTTGGAACTCGATGATCTTGAGGTCCTTTCCAACCCTAACTATTCTATGATTCTATAGCAGGTGATTGCTGTATTTGCTAGCAGAGGCAGAATGCTAAGGTAGACCTACCTAACATAGCTCCTCTACTCTATAAAAATAAACCAACAAAAGGTGGCAACTGTTAGACCAGCATCTTTGTTCCAAAGCACAGATTTAGCAGCAGCAGATTGGAGTTGATAATTGCTCTGTCTTAGTAATAAAGGCTTTCTTTTAGCACATATATTTAATTTTGATAGCAATAATACCGAAAACTAAATCTATCTTCATCCTCAGACACACACACCCCCAAAAAAAAGTTATTTTCCATTGCAAAAGTTAACAGATCTTTCAGTGGAAGGGGAAGGAGGTTATGGCAAATAAATGAATTTTAATGCTGCTACGAAGGAATACCTGGTTTTCTGAACACCAGTTTCTTTACCTCTAAAATAAGAATAATCACAGCTGTTTAGAAAAAGATACTTTGATTATTGTATATTTTACAGTAGCTTTCTCACAGAACACAACTTTTCAAATCAATGCTATTACTTGGAGAACCAGACCTGTTCCTCTCAAGCAGCTGAAAAAGTCCATAACTGCAACAAAATAAAGACCAAGTTGAAATCCTCCCAGTACTACCAGTCTGCAGGACGGGCAACCCAGAATATAAAGCTAATATTAAGGAATAAAATCAGGAACAATAAGAACTGAAATAAGTAGCACACACTATCCATGTACTGCAGTATGTACGCAAAAAGACTAACAGCTGCTCAACGTGGTACGTAAACAGACTTAGCTGCAACTGAATCTTACAAAAGCAGCAGGTCACCTGAAAGTATTTCCAGAAGCAAAACTTTTTTAGTCAATAGCTAGTTAAATTTCCCCTTCCCAGCAGTCCTCAGCAGTCTTCAACATAATCAACTTCTCAACAGAGTGTACTATATGCCAAAACACCAAATAGTGCAAACACACATGCACATAAAATTCTTATCAGATTTCAATTTAAATTATTTTGCTTTTGGAAACAACAGTCCCTGACACATAGCAAAACCATATGTAAAGAGCTTCTGTATTAAAAAATTCCTGACACACTTCTACTTCAGTATATCTCTTTCAAATATCAAGACTTTTCACAAAGCTTGCTTTCATTGAAATTTGGCATACTGACTCTCAAACTAAGGTATAGGGGAGCTGGTTTGTATTTTCAATAAAATATCTAATCAAATTGCACAGGGATATTTTCAAGAGTTATTTCCAGTCTTGGACAGAAAACAAAAATATCTGCAAACACAAAAAACTATCACATCAGCAGGAGATGCTAGAATCTTAAATCTGTTAAGGACACAGAAGTTGTTTTTCAGCGACTCAGTGAAAACAACTTTTGATCTTGTGGGTGACTTTCAATTATAAAATAGGTTTTACTGACAAAATTAATATATACCCATTTGAGAAAGTGCAGTGCAGTGTTAGAATTCTGACACTGGTCAGACTGCATTTTGGCTTGCCTTCCTCCTGAGCTGTCCCTTCTCTCCCTGTACAAGCAAACACATCTTTGCAAGCACTATAAGCCCAAATGCCTCGAGCCAAAGCATTAGAACACCCAGTTGCCTTCCTTTTGCCTTTCTCCTGTACGGTGAACAGTTACGGTTTCAACAGTATTTAACTATAAGTGTGAAAGTAGTTTTTTCTTTTTAGGTGCAGGTTTTATGGATTGAAGGGAAAGAAGTTGCCTGGGGAAACTCATCAATTATGTCCATTTTGAGAAACAAGTCGGTCCTTGAAGTCACTCTTGTGTCTTTTCTTGTTAGCAGCATCTATTATTCATTTAATTTCATTTCTGACCCCTTTCTACTTAATAAAACATATATGGTTTTCACCTATCAAATTAATAGACAACAAAAATTAAAGACTTCTGTAATTTCAAAACCTGTAGTGAAGGAACCAACATTTTAACAGATTAATAAAATTAAATAGGATCCAAAGAGAATAAATACACACATTGAGTGAGTACAGCAGTTGCCAACTTACTATTTCTTTGCTCTCCTCTTTGCAATTCATTTCTTGGATTCTCTCCAAAATGGACTTCTCTGAAGGTTTAACTGTTGCAGATCCACCACTAAGTAGGGCAGCAATTTGCTCTTTAAAAGACATTAAAGAGCTCTGAGCAGTCCTGGCCTCTTCTTTGCTGTTCTTCAAGCTTCCATCCAACTCACTGGAAGATTTCTTCAGATTGTGCAATTCCAACTTTGAGACATCTAAAGCTTTCTGGTTAGCAGTCAGTTTATCTTGGAGGTTTCTCATCTCCATCTCCAAACTCTGTCTCCTTCCTATAGCACTGTCAAGATCCTAAAATACATGAAAGGTTAAACCAGTGTTTTAAAATTTGTTATAACCCCCTGCACACACAAAGCAGGGAATAACTCAGAAGCAGGTACTGTAGATAGAGAAATTAGGACCCATACTGGTCATATGGGTTAGCATCAGGGCTTCATGGGAGAACTCCCACTGAAACTGATAAAAGCACAAAGCTTGCTGTAATCACACTATAGAATAACTCTGACCCTGTGACACTATAGACTAACTACAGACCCTTGCTGTGGCCTGCAAGAATTAATACAAAAGTAAAATTTTCAGGTAAACACAAATGAAGTTTTTAGTGTAAAACTACTGCTATCTTATTTTTTCATTCAGATAATATGACTTAGAAAAGAAATGATGAACAAGACAATGCAAATAAAGACAAAGTACTACAACTCATAGGGGATAGGATAGGATGGGATGGGATGGGATGGGATGGGATTGGATGGGATGGGATGGGATGGGATGGGATGGGATGGGATGGGATAGGATAGGATAGGATAGGATAGGATAGGATAGGATAGGATAGGATAGGTTTGGATTTTTCAGTTGGAATGGGCCTATAATGATCACCTAGTCCAACTGCCTGACCAGTTCAGGGCTGACCAAAACAACACACATGAACTCACTGAATACAGTGTTAAGAGCAGAATTAGAGGTGATCTCAGAGATCAGTTTACCTGAACGTGACAAAAACTCCTGAGATTATTTATGCACAGAAATGGAGAGTGAGAGGCCAAACAAAAAACAATCATGATGTTAAAGACAGCATATAAGAGAGTGCAAATGCTCAAATACTAATTTCACCTCAAAGAAGAAATCCTTAAATAGTGAAACACTTGGAAAAATTTTCAAAAAGGGAATTATTTAGAGCTATGCCATCTTCTGAAGAAAGCAAAATCCCTATTACCATAAGGTTGAATTTGCCTGAGTTGAATAGAAGAAAGTCAGTAAAGAGCTACGTGTCCTCCTACAGAGCCTATAACATCCCCCATCTGCTGGTCAGCTGGGCTGTCAGTGTGCAGAAGCACAACTGAGAAAGGACTACTGGGATGGTGTCTCTACCTAGTATCCTTGTAAGTTGGTGGGCTTTTTAAGTCAGTCTCTTGCATTTCAGAATTAACACACTTAAAGACAATATTCTCCTCAGCAGGGAAACACCTGACACCCATGATTCTTCTTTCTTAAGCCCAGAGGTTTTAAAACCTTCTGATGAATCAAGACTCAGTTTGGAAAGAAAAAAAAATAGCCAGCACATATATATCTACATCAGTTGTATATGAAATAATGACCAAACAGGGCAGAGCAGACAGACAGAACTGTGTATCCTAGCACATGACAAAAAAGCAAATGATGGTAGAAAAAATAAAGAAAAATAACTCATGTAAACATCAAAAAAAAAATCTCTCTCCTTCAGTCAACTTGTGAACTTCTTTCCTTTCCCCACAAAACCAACATTAAGAGTGCTTACATGTCATATGCAAGAATAAAATTTGCAGTGAAAGCAACTAATACTACAGCAAAGATTGTCTTCATTCCTCAGGCTGTTACCTGATTGTTAGGAACAAATGGGAAAGAATATTACCTTGCAAAAGACACAAAATTATGCCAGAGGAACTCATATTTATAAAGAGAGATTGAATTTCTCTGAAAGTTTCAGTTGTTTAGCAGTGGCTCAGTAAGTGGATTGATAAGAAATAAGATTGAGTACACTGGAGTTAAGGAATTGTTCCTGGTGCAACTGTGAATATGGCTACCAATCGGGGATCTCTCAGGGTCTATATGTCCTTGCTGTGTAGCATAGCGGGTCATTTGTATTGATGGCATACATGGCAATCAAGTAGTAAATCTTGGAGTATTTATGTAGATCAACAGTGAGGGTGGACAAAAAAGGAGTTTGGGTGGAACCCTTGGAAATGAAATACAAATATACGATACTAAAAATACTAGATTTTTTAAATAGCTTCAAAAAGGCAAACATGGAAACACATAAATGAAAACAAACCAAAACAAACCCTGCCATTTAGGAAATTATTTGTCACTAACCGTTTCTAAAGTAATTGTAGAACTCTCTTGGAAACAAATTTTGGCATGATTCCTTGCCATTTTCTCCTTTTTAATTCTAAACAGGTCCTATTAATAGCAATTTCCCACCTGTGCTCAGAATTACATTATGGTAATTACAGCAAAGAATGAAGAGTCATTTATTCCAATTACAGTTTTCAGCAGTGTGTATTTTTCCTTTCAGAAAGGCAGTGCAAAAGTAGTTGCAAGTACCAGGGAATTTACCTAATTATACAATCTTGTTTCAAATTATGAACATCTGCAAACAAACAGTTGAATCAAAAGATCGCGGTATCAAATAAGGAACTGCAAGCTTGTTGGTGCCCAAACGTTACAAGAAAAGAAAAAAAAAAAAAAACAAACAAACAAAAAAAACCCAAACAAACAAACAAACAAAAAAAGCAATTTACAGAACTAAAAGCTGAAAACTCAAAACATTAGAACTCTGAACAATCCTTAAAATCTCTCTTGAATAGAGAGCATTTATTCTGGCTAGCTTCAAAGAGCTAGACCCACATCATTGAATGGTTCCCAGAAATTTAGAGACTGTGACATGTAAAGATGGTACCCCAACAAGAAGCAAACCCCCAAGAGCCTAAGTGATCAGTGCAGACAAACAAACTTCCACCATGGAAGACTGAGAGGGTGAAACCATGACAGTGCATGGTTTCTCCTTGATTCCTCAACATTTATGGCAAAAGTCCCGTGGCTCTAAATTATATGAAGGTTTTGGTATGCATATTGTAGGGCCAAAAAAGCTACCCAATGCTGACACACACAGATCTTGGAAACAGGAACAATTATGGAAATGGTTGCTCAAAGAAAACAGAATTAGACATTTGGTGGATTTACCCAGGGAAGGCTGTATCAATGACTGTTTGTTAGTTACCAGAGATGCAGCAAATCTGCTATGGACGTACTCACCTGAGGATGTAGAAAGTAGCACCAGAGGTTCTTCAACTATATGATACTGATGCAAAAAGGATCATACAATATAGTGCCGTACTTAAAGTTACCCACAGCGGCTGAAACACACTCTGGAACCTACGATCACTTGCTGGCACCCTACCTGCTCTAGACTAGAGAAGATGTAAAAGTAACCCGAAGATTACACAGGATGTTGGCAAGGCCTCCTTCATGAGAAATTATGTGTTCAATATTAGGTCAGCTGAGTTAACAGAAAATATGCCCCTTTACTCTGCTCTCGTGAGACCTCACCTGGAGTACTGTGTGCAGTTCTGGTGTCCTCAACATAAAAAGGACATGGAACTGTTGGAACAAGTCCAGAGGAGGGCCACAAGGATCATCAGGGGACTGGAGCACCTCCCATATGAAGATAGGCTGAGAAAACTGGGGCTGTTCAGCCTGGAGAAGAGAAGGCTGCATGGAGACCTCATAGCAGCCTTCCAATACCTGAAGGGGGCCTATAGGGATGCTGGGGATGGACTCTTCATTAGGGACTGTGGTGAGAGGACAAGGGGTAATGGGTTTAAACTTAAACAGGGGAGGTTTAGATTGGATATGAGGAAGAAATTCTTTACTGTGAGGGTGGTGGGGCCCTGGAATGGGTTGCCCAGGGAGGTTGTGGATGCTTCATCCCCGGCGGCGTTCAAGGTGGGGTTGGACATAGCCTTGGATGACATGGTTTAGTGGGAGGTGGCCCTGCCCACGGCAGGGGGGTTGGAACTCGATGATCTTGAGGTCCTTTCCAACCGTAACTATTCTATGATTCTATGATTCTATGTTTAAGCTGTAACAGGTGAGGAAAATCACTTCTGCCTTTTAAGCAGAGAGGAGTCTTTTATAAGGGATGGCTAAGAGAGCTGCACTTAACACTGCAAAACAAAATGAGAGAGATGATCACATTAAAGAGGCAAGCAAATGAAAGAGAGGAAAAAAGAAGGGATAAGGTCTTTTATATAATAATACATAGAATCATAGAATGGTTTGGGTTGGAAGGGACATTAGAGATCATCTAGTTTCAACCCCCCTGCCATGGGCAGGGACAACTTCCAATAGACCAGGCTGCCCAAAGCCCCATTCAGCCTGGCCTTGAACACTGCCAGGGATGAAGTATCCACAACTTCCCTTGGACAAACTGTTCCAGTGTCTCAGCATTCTCATAGGGAAGAATTTTTTCCTACTACCTAATCTAAATCTACTTTCTTTCAGGTTAAAGCCATTCCCCCTTATCCCATCCCTACATTCCCCTGTAAAAAGCCCCTCTCCAGATTTCTAGTAGGCCCCCTCTAGGTACTAGGAAGCTGCTCTAAGGTCTCCCTGGAGCCTTCTCCAGGCTGAACAGCCCCAGCTGTCTCAGCCTGTCTCCATAGCAGAGGTGCTCCAGCCCTCTGAGCATCTGTGGCCCTCCTCTGCACTCTCTCCAGCAGGTCCAGGTCCCACTTCTGTTGGGGGCCCCAGAGCTGGAGGTACTCCAGGTGGGGTCTCATGAGTGCACAGTAGAAGAGGAAAATCATCTCCCTTGACTTGCTGGACATGCTTCTTTCAATGCAGCCCAGGATACAGTTGGCTTTCTGGGCTGCAAGTGCATATGCTGGGTCATGTTGAGCTTCTCCTCAACCAGAAATAGTGTGTCTATTCAGCACTAGAGAAGTGATTGTCCTCCTGTGCTCAGTACTGGTGAGGCCACACCTCAAATACTACGCTGTTTTGGGCCCCTCACTACAAGACACTGAGGCGCTGGAACACATCCAAAGAAGAGTAATAAAGTGGTCTTGAAGTGAAGGGTCTTGAGCACAAGCCTAATGAGGAGTAGGTGGGGGAACTGGGTTGTCTAGCCTCAAGAAAAGGAGGCTCAGGGGAGATCTTGTCACTCTCTACCGCTACCTGAAAGGAGGTTATAGTGAAGTGGGGGTCAGTCTGTTCTCCCAAGTAACAAGCAAAAAGAAGAGGAAATGGCCTCAAGTTGCACCTCAAGAGGTTTAGACTGGCTATTAGGAAAAATTTCTTCACCAAAAAAGATTTATGAAGCACTGGAACAGGCTGCCCAGGGAAGTGGTTGAATCACCATCTCTGGAGGTATTTTAAAAAAAAGATGTGTAAATGTGGTACTTAGGGACATGGTTTAGTGGTGGACTTGGCAGTGGTCAGTTAAAGGTTGGAATCAATGATATTAAAGGTCTTTTCCAACATAATGACTCTATGATTCTATTAATACTGGCACCTCCATCAGCATCAGGGCCTCAATATACTAAACCAAGCACACATACGTATACAAAAACCCCACATTACATTTACGATAATAATAAGGTATAAAAGAGAATGCAGGTATCTTCCAGATGAATTCTTACACCAGCCACACCTCCAGTTAGCTTGCGTTCTATCACAAGGACTGCAAATCAGCTTGCTCTTATCTCTTGTCTTCTCTGATGATTCAACCTGGAAATACGTGTGATGCCTGCTGAGGCCTGTCCCTAATATATTTTCTTGCTGACATCTTAGAACTGAAAAAAAAGAAAAGTTCTGAGAAACTCATTACCTACTGGGAAAAACCTCAAATCATTTGATTGTGTCTCCTACAATCAAAGTATTTGGGTATATTCAAAATGTAAGCATGATTCTCAAGTTTAATCAATTTCCTTAAATAATTTTATATTTTAATTAACTGTTTTCATACAATCAATTGATTTTAATTAATTTATACTTACTTGATGCTACTTAAATACATTTTATTCATAACATAATTTAATACAAGTCAGTATTGAATACTGAAGTGTATTTTCCTGTTGAATTTTGCATCAGTAGTACATGCAGATATATTTGTATTAATTAAAATTAATTTGTATATTTGTATTAATTAAATTTTCTTAACTGCATTTCAAACATGTTCTTCAAAGACATTGCATGGTGCATACCTTGCAAAACAGATTTTTAAATTAACACAAAAAACAAACAAACAAACAAACAAAACAAACAAAACAAACACTTAAGGAGGGAATCGCAAATATTTCCAGGCTGAATCATCAGCAAAGACGTGAAACAGAACAAGCCAGTTTACTAGTTTTGTGGTTCATCAATGGCAATGCTGTACAAAAGACAAATTCATCTGGTAGAAAAATATATGCATCTTCTTCTATACTTCAACAAATACCATATAGGAATTGGCTAAATATTAGAAAGAAATTTGGTTAGAGCAAATAAATACAATGTTTTTTAACGACCTGCTTTCTGAAAGATGGCAGGGAATGTTGTGGTGGCTGAGGCTTGCCGAAGAAGACTGACAGAACAGTGTGGTGGCCTCTACACACTTAAAGAATGTTATAATTCCGTAATTACGATTATCATAGTAATCACTGTCTGGACATACAGAAAGAAAGAACAGGTATTCTGATTCTCTGTCTAGAAATCAAAGCAGCATTCAAAAGTTATTTTACATCAAATGCAATTTTGATACCCAGCACTGCCAGAATAAAGGTATGCAAAATATTTGCAGAACTCCAGGAGCAAGTTCTTGCAATATTTGGTCAGAAAGCTGAGAAGTTAGAATTCTGAAAGAAAGTATATTACAATGAAACAGCTTGGTGTCTTGCTTTTGATACTTATATTAGTTTTGACACTGCACTGGTTTCTGTTCTTTGCTGTTTGCTACTGTTTGCAGTGAGGCTGAGAGGGGAACAGGTAAAACTATCATTCACTTGTCAATGTTCTTCAAATGAAAACCAGATAACTGCAACAAATACTCGAGGATCAAATACACTAAATGACACTGTGAATTACCCTCACTTACTAACCTTAAAACATAACCAATTGGCTTTAATTTTCTTCATCAAGAATTTCAGAATCTACAATCTGTTTAAGAGACCATTAGACAGCTGCCTCCACTTTAGACAAAGAAAGGCATGTGTTCAAGAAAGAGTTCACAGAAATCCCAAGTAGCAGCAGTAAAGAGCTACCTGGCCAGAAAAAATGATTCAGAGAGGTAGCAGGGAACAGTGTAGTGGCTGAGGCTTGCTGGAGAAGACTGACAGAACAGTGTGATGGCCTCTATACTTAGGAAAAATTTTGAGAGAAAACTAGGGAAACAGGCTGCCATCTCAATCTGTGATACAGAAGATGGACAACATGTTTGACCCTAGAAGCTTCAGGCAAATGCAGGCAAGAGTAGCTTGTACTTGGTCTGTGCTGGGTAAACTCTGCTAGAGGCAATTCCATTAATTAAAGCTCAGAAAACATTCCAGAAACACACCTCTGTGGCTGTTTCTTCTAATACAGGAATAGTATGGATCTCTGCCTTTTACCTTCACAGGTGAGCATGTCACAACAGTTCATGTGCTTTAACTGTTCAGCAAAGTATACGACAAAGTCAAACTGACTTTATACCACTGATGCCATTCCTGTAACCTAGTAATAAACCCGTCAGGGTAACAGGGGATGCCATATACCCTCTTTTACACATGTGTATTTAATTTTTTTTGTTTTTTTACTTACTTTTACAATACTGAATTTCTTAACATGCTTCTGTGAATACAAAATCTTCATAACAGATTTACTCAGTATCTTTAAATTCAAGTAGCTGAAACAGCAACAGAGAAATCTACAGCTTCTAGATAGGCACTGATGGCACACACTTCATGTGAAAGGCAGTGCTAATAATTTAGTAAGACATTTCTGTAAAATGGGTTAAATAAATTATGTATTTGGCATATGCACAACAATGATAGGAAAATATTCTTCATAAAACTAGCTCAGCTTTGGAAATGTTTTGGCAGTCAGAGCAAACTTGCAAAACAAGTTGAAGCCCTCGTCTTGGTTTAAAACATCTCCTGATTCCGGCTTACTTATTGAGCACAATACTCTCTGTTCTTACTCACACACCTGTGTCTGATGTGAAGCATGAGAAGAAAATGTTCTCAAAAATGACTTATTTAATTTCTTGGTGCAGGTTCTCACTTAGTCCCCTTTGAATCTCGGAAATTTTTACACAGCTTGGTAAGAAGTACTTTCAGCAGTAAGTAAAATTTATGACCCTTGTGGTGCTTAACGTTTATCTTCTCCACAACAAATTCTTTCTTCTCCAGAGCACACTCTCAGCTATTCCTCATCTCCTAAGTATTTTGCCTACAACCAAATCAGAACACTGCATCCCACGTGTATGGTGGTGGTGGTCTGTTCAGGAAAAAAGGAATGCCAGGGGGGTGGGGAAAATGTCGCATTACATTTGAAAACTTACTTGCACAAGGTTGCCTTTATGTTAAAAAATTCTACAAACTCAGTCACACACAGCTACATATTTGGCAGTCTTATTTTCTTAAAGTTCTGGCCATCAGATTTAACCACCCGGGCTCTAGTATCTGTGGGAAATTTTCATTATGTTTTTATTAAACTGCTCACTTCCCACAGTTATCACTCAAAGTACAAAGTTATAAGGAAAACTGCAACAGAACTTTGTTCATCCATCCTTTGCAATATGCAAAAACCTTTAATGACAAGCATTGCTGGAGCAATTAAATCCTTAAATCATATCCTTTACCTTTCCAAATCATACCTAGGTGAATTTGGTGAACACCTGACTTACAATTTAACTTAGAATTCTAATTTCAGCATCATTCCTGCTGCACAGATTTCTTCTGTGGATTCCCCACAGAAAAACAGTGCTTACCTGCAAGAGCTGCCTGCAAAATTTTGGGTACAAGCCAACTGAGTATTTACTATTCTGAAATACAACTTCATAATAACGAAAAGATAATCCATGGTGTCTGGAAGTCAAGACACTTTACTTCCAGTTCCTTAACAGAAAGAATAAAATTGTGTCCTATCAATTCCTTTCAATTTGTCATTAGAACTTTTTAGAGAAACTGAATAAAAGAATCCTCAGAAAACTTGAAATATCACATAAATACATTTAAAAGAGCATATTTTCATTGTTCCATGCTCATGACTCAGATATACTCATTATCTCTATAAACATGTGCTTATGTACATGTTTGTGCAAGCACAGGAAAGGTTACAGTAATATGAAGGAAGCAAAAATAGAAATTTGCAGGCACCGTCAGACAACATCAAATCTACAACAGATCTATTCTACACAGTGTTCTTGCTTAACCTCCATATATTTTGAAGTTTTAAAAAGGTGAGAATAACCGTTGAAAAAAGTCCTTTTTAGGAAAGACCCTAATCACCAGAAGTCTCTTAGAAGCTTTTTTTCTCATACAACTCTTACTGAAAATTAATTTGAAATTTTGAGAAAACATTTGAAAACCAAACATACACATCATGTAATTATGTACCTTACTAAGTTTTTCCATGTCTTGATAGCATCCTGCTGCCTTTTTCTGTTCCTTAGTCACTTCTGAAACAAGCCTCATGATAGTTTCTCTACTAGCTTTGGACTCCATCTCATGGATATTGAAAGCTTCTTGAAGAGCAGCAACCTGGCCTTTTAGGGCCAGATTTTCTTTACATATTTCAGAGACCTAGAGAAATAATTCAAACATTAGTTAAGTTTTCTAAAGCACCTTAAACTACATATATCCATCCCAGTACACGTGCTCCTAATCATCCCAATAAAGGCATGGTGTTACTGGTGACCCCCAGGTCAGATTTATAATTGTGCTCTATTATTCCTTTCCAAAAAAAGTAGAAAGACATTTAAAAACAGAAATATATTTCCACCAGAAACCCACAACTTAGTGTAATGTAGTTCAGATTTACACCCACACATCTGCATGATCTATTAAACAGGTGGAAAGCTACTGTCATTACGTATCTGCACTTGACATGAAGCAGATCAGAAAATGAAAACAGATCATGTAGCTAACTTCATGTGAAAAGCAGGCCATTTCAGTTTGGATTGTTAAGATTTATGCCTCTCATTTGGAATGAGGAACTGAAAGCTGCATTTTTTGCTTAGAACTTTTTAGGCATGGGGAGATTTGAGTTAGTAACAGCTATCTCATAAGCATATTCAAGGACAGGGCTAAATACACAGTGGGTTGCTGATCTAAGCAGCCGACCCCTTGGAAAAAGGAATCACTTCCAGGAGGATTCTAGGGCTGTTTTGATACATTACACTATTTCTAAGTGGAATAAATGAATGTGGGCATTATGAGAGTGCATAAGGTAAAAAACGTACCCTGACTCCTACAGGCAAGATGTTTGTTAAGACTAAGACAGATCAATTTAGTCTTAACCAAAACCATGATGTGGAAAAAATAGAAGTGCCATGACCCCAAACAAAAGAGTGGCTAAGGTTTCCTAATGCACAGAGCTTTCAGCACAAATTAGATTTCCCAACTAGATTTATTACTGTATTGTTAAAACAAGACATCAACATATACTTTTCTCTTTTAAACTCCAGTTATTTCCTTAACCTAAAGCATGTAAGAGTTACAGCTTACAAACATTTTGGCTTCTAATGACAACTAGCCAAGTTTTATCAGAGCATCTAATACAATTTCAATGTGCCTGTAATATTATAAGGGCAAGTACTCAAAGAAATAGCTATGATATGTACTTAGAAAATCTTGGTATATTAAGGAATTCCTTATAGCCAGAACTCTTATAATAATACGAATATAATGAAACAGAACTTCCCAAAATACCTAGTATGCTCTCAAATGCAGAAAAATAGGGACAGCGAAGACTAGCAGAACATGAGGGGAAAAAAAGCACAAAATTAGGATAAATTGCCCTTCAGCAGCATTGATAAATGTTAAAAGAGCATACAAATAATTTTCCATTCGTTTCTGGAAACTTAGTTTTTGGAACTTTAGAAGTATTCTGAAGATAAGTAATAAGGTCTTATGATTAAGTCTCAAAACCACCACACAGAAATTCACAGCTTTTTGTCACAGGGCATAGTTAAGATTGTTTAGGTTATGCCATTTCAGATGTTTCTATTTATAGTATGTTGGCTTGAGACAAGTGTTAAGATCTAGTGGTGCAGTTCGTACATCACCTAGTGACTCCCAGTGTTAATGTTTTCAGGAAAGCTTTCAAACAAGTATCTAACCAGGGCTGTACTTGGGAACTACAGGCTGATAAAATACTTACACAAATAAGAGCAGACTGAGTTCATTGAGGTCTATTAGTGTTCAGCACTTTTGAAAATCAGCCCAGTGTGAAAAAAAGATCTGTCTTAAATGATAGCATTATTTGCAGATCATTATTTAATACAAAGATCCCTGTCTTCATCACTTTATTTCTTTGACAACCAAATATTCTTCTATTAAATTGCTATACTGAAACCCTTGCCTACACATAATCACCTTTGACATTAGATGTTCCTGTGGTTTCTCTTTTTCTTTGATGTCTGCGTCCAATAATCCAGAAAGCTCTGTAAGAAGGTCTTCATACTTTCTGCTGATTTTAGAAGCTTGAGTCATGCTTTCTTCACACTCTTTCAAATATTTACTTAACAGAAAATAAAATACAGACATAGTATGAATGTTCTCTGAAACAAAATTCCAGGTAAAAGACATTACCCCAAGTTTATTGCTAGCTTCTGCATACCACAAAATGAATTCTAAAAGTTGAACAGAATTCTCTATATCTGTTATTTGAAGATATATAACTTTATTTGTTACCTTATGTGCAAACATTTCTTCATTTTGGATTTTGATTAACATTTTAAAGAATCTTCTGTGATCCCAACCTAATTCTCAGCACAGGATTTCAATAAAACCAAGAACCAGGAGACATCAATAAAAAGTGCCTTCAATATACCAGAAATGGGGGTTACAAGCGAAAGCTTAGGAAAAAGTAAGGGAGAAAAGAGTGATCAAATTATAATAAAAACATGCTAATACCACTTCTCATCCCCTCTCTAAAGAAGCTGATAGTGCTGATCAACAAACTCTGGGAAGAAGAAGCCCCTCTAACTACACTAATGGAATTGTAGGACATCCAGAGTACCTGCTAAGGGAAGTTTACCAGCAGAAGCAAACAGATGGGGGAGATTATTTCACTGTACATACAAACTTTCGCAGCATAACACTGCCCATGAAAGGGATGGATCAAAACAGAAAATATCAAGGAACTATTACAAAAGCATGAAGAAAAAGTAGCTGTCATCGATTTTACCACTCTTTAAAAGTTGCCTATCACGGGGATACACATCCCACATGAAATATGTTATCATCCTTAACCGCAGATATCAGGTTATAGAGGCTCTCTAAGAATGAACAACTAAATAACAGAGCAGTCAGTTTAACTCATTGGCAAAATGTGGTTACATCCCACCTGTTATCAAAGACAAGCCCAGCAAACAAGCATTGCCACAGTCTGCATGAGTAGCAAACGTATAAATTAAAATTTTGCTCATGATGCTGCAACACTAAGCATCATTTCAAGCTGCACCAGGAGAGGTTTAGACTGGATATTAGGAAAAATTTCTTCACTGAAAGGGTAATCAGGCATTGGAACAGGCTGCCCAGGGAAGTGGTGAGATCACTATCCCTGGAAGTGTTCAAAAACCATGTAGATGAGGTCCTCAGTGACATGGTTTAGTGGTGGACTTGGCAATCCTGGGGTAAAGGTTGGATTGATGATCTTAAAGGTCTTTTCCAATGTAGTTGACTGTATGAGTCTCTGATTCTGAAAAACTACAAAGAAACAGATTGATGAAACAGGCCAAACAAAGCTCAAAGTGACTATTAGGATAATCCAGATATCAACTCCAATACCTCTCAGATAACACTCATGAGAGAGGTAATCAGTGGTAGAGTGCAAGAGACAAAACTACTGAGCTTCTAGTTAAGAAACAAGGTACTTTCTAAAGCAAGTTCTTCACAAAGATTTGACCACTAGAATAAAAAGAGATGTGAGATATCACCAAACACATGAAGCAAATATTTCATTGAAACTCATCTGCTTATCAAGAAAAGCACTATTCTCAGTTTTCAAGGTGGGTATGCTTGTCATTTCTGTACTAATTCTTTCCCATTTCTGACTTTTTCCTCTTGAAGTTGGCAATCAAACAAGCAACAGAGCATCACTCCACAATCAAAAAGCAGCATGAAACTCCTATAGATAATGCACATTGAGTGTATACATAGTACTTTAAATAGTTATAAAACAGCGAGCAAAAGAGACGGTCCATGAAAAAATTTAAGATATTGCCTTAGGAGGGAGATCAGCACAATTGTTGCCAATGCTGCCAAGTGGAGGAAGGTGGAATAATAACAGGAAGGAATGGAAAACATCAATTTCTGCTCTTGACAGGACAAAGATAGTTCCATGTGCTACTGCACAGCACACATGGTGAGCCAAAAGAGCTCTGCCTTCTGTGGCAGGCACTGGCCCTCAGAAAACAAGAGCCCTACAGCTTCCTCACCACTGAGTACCTTCCTCTCCTGTGTAGTCCCAGCCAAACTACGCTGTGACATGACACTTAACTGCTGTCCTGAGGAGGGATATGTCAGAAGTGAAAAGCTATAAGGTTCCAAGCACACCCAACATGCATGCCTGTATGTTAGAATATTGTACAAGATTGACCACCAACCCTGCAAGCTGTTATGTGGCTCTGAAAAACTGAGGCATACCACACACAGAACCATGCCTGCTTCTAAAAATAAACAATCTGAAGTACAAAGGACACACTTGACAACTCTACAAATAACCTAATTATCTCCAGTAGGGCCATAAAGATGTGAGCACCTAGAAAATAGGGAATCAGGTACAAAAAAGTAGAAAGGCAGGTCTTTCACAGTTTTGCTAGCTCTTCAGAACTAATGAGCACAGACAAAGGGAGGAAAGGGAGAAAAAAAGAAAAAGCTTTTCACAGTTCAGGTTCTAAAAATACCTTGGCAATAGACCTGTTGAGTAGAAAAGCACCATTTTCAACAGGAGAGGTGTACCTCCTGGAAACCAATCACAGAATTCGTTAAACATTTTTTTTTGCTATGCTTCCAGGTATAGGATGAAAATGCGCATTTCATGCCTACTGGCTTGCTCTTCCCTTTTACTAATGGTTTTCAGTTAAAGCCTTTCTTGAATACCTAATCAGAACTAGGCATGTGCCACATACTACTAAGTTTGCCAGACCAAGTGACTAAAGCTCATTAAGTCATACATTGACTAGCATTAAGTGGCACATGTAACCATTAGCTGATGATGAGAAAATCCTTTGAAAGCATACACTGTGGATTTACAGCCAGTGCAACATGTTTGTCCCTTCCAACAGAGTGGATTCACCATCACTTTCCCTTTTGCCAGCACTCTTTGCCAGGTGCACAGTGAATTGGACCTGGGATTTGTAGAGCTGGAAATTAAGTTATTTATTTCACTCCAAGAAGTAGCACTTTAAAGAATCTTAACCATATGTCAGAGACTGTGATACTCTCTATGTTGCTAGGATGCATAATACACTTCTTGCCTTAACTATCTCCTCACTTCTATTTGGGTCATACCTAAAATCTTTGGTGATCAACATCAGCACTTTCCATACTTTTGTCAAATCAGCTGGTAATAGATAAGTGCACTGCAATGGATTTCTCTAGATTTTAAAATAACTTAATTATCCACTTCTAATGTACAAAGTCTGGAAGAGCTGTGTGGAGTACTGAGTTGGGAAATGCAGACATCTGGTAAACACTCACCTTGCTGTTAAATAGACAGTATTGAGAAAGAAATTGATATTAGCCTTGTAATGGTGGAAAAAATCCATTATAGAAGTGTACAAGGTATCAATATAATATGACTGATACTGATTTTGGAATTTTAGAGCTCAGAATATTTTTACACCAGTCAGTTTTCTTTGCAACTAACATTACTATCAGTATCCATCCCACAGACCTAAAATATTAGTGTTTATGCAGAACTGACATATCAGTGCTCTGACACACTATGCTAACAACAGCATAGTTAAGGATAGTACCTTTTAATAAAAGTTTTATGCAATCAGTATACGTTTTAAAAAATAAAAAATGCACACAATGTCCAGAAGTAGAAGTCAGAGAAAGCTAACATTACTGAAAGCTGCACAGACATTAAACAAACATTAACATGCTCCCTTCAGGATGCTAACAACTAGGAATTACACCATATTTTCTTTATTACTCTGATTCTAATGGACAGGTTTACATTAAGGAATGTAACTCAACATTGTTCTGGTTCCAGCTGTGACAGAGAAGAGGGGAAAATAGTCCAGAGCAATGCAGCAGCACAGTCACTCACACTGCACAGCCTATGCAGCGTGTCAAGTGACAAGTAAACATCTGCAAAAGATGCCATATGATAAAGCTGGACCAGGGCACTAGACAATATTTCCAGGTACTGCTCATCATGAGTGTGCTATGAAAGGCACAAGGTTTGCCTCAATGCAAAATCCCATTTATGGGCTAACAACTCAAACCAAAATTCAAGTTCCAATACCTTCCACACTTTCAGGTACAATGATTATGCAAGACATTGTAACTGAATTCAGATCTGCAGTAAAGCCTGTCCACCAACATATTTTTCTGTCCTGACAACAGCACCATTCTGTCATCCCAAATAAAAATTGTTTCTTATCTCACATGAATCTTACTTAAGTTTGGCATTTTGGTCACGAAGCATTTCCTTCAGCTCCAAGTTTTCCTTTAATGCCACCTGAGCTTTCAGCTCAGCCTGGTTTTTAGAACTGGCAAGCACATACACTTCTTCTTCCATCTCCTGAATTCGGGCTTGCAAAGACAGGAGGCGAGACATCTGCCTAGCATTGTTTTCCTTGTAGCTTTCAGCTTCAGACTTCAGCTCTTGAAAAGAGGCTTTTTTAGAGACCATTCTGGACCTGAGTTTAAGAAGCTACAGATAGAAAAGAAGAAATTCATTAAAAAAAGAAGGAAAGAAGAATTTTGCCCAGGTTGAAATATGTGACTGAACTACAAGTTTAATAATATGACAAGAAGCACATTTTGGAACAAGAGACTCAGAGTCTTCTCTCATTACAGGATTGAGCAGAGGTACACAACTTTATTTTCATATACCTAGGAAAAAAGCAATAGGAGAGGTTTGTATAAGCAAGTGCTGTTCTTGTGTAATACAAATTTTCAAGGTAATCTCTTGCAGATAAATTTATTTACAAATTCAATATTTGAAACAGTCCACCTTAACTCACCTCCCTAATGCATCTACATTAAATACTGACACCACTGTTCCCTCTTTTCTGCCTTCCTCCTCCCAGTTCTTGTGCACAATTCCACAGATAATCTATACGTGGAGGGAGCTGTAACAGCACAGTATTCTGTTGTATGAGGGTGGAGCCTATTGATGACTTGCAGCATATTCAAACAAATTTTTGGAGAGCTGTGCTGTAGAGACATGGTAGGCTTATTTTTGGCACATAGTTATTTTTTGATCTAATATCCAATCAAATGCAGCTGGATTCACACAGAAACAGCAAGAGAGCCTTTTAAGGAAGGGTAGGAGGAAGGACATCACCACAAAATGTCAAGGACCTCTTGCAGAGATGATGCTAGAACTTTCCAACAGTTTGTGGAGTTTCTTCACTTTCCTCTCTTTTAGCTAAAAATACCATTTTTTCTGCCTTATTTCTGCTATAAGCTTTTCTAAAAGACTGAGCTTGAGGCAGGCACACCAGGGACACAAAATTTCAGTGAGTTTTATTTTGCTTAAAGGAACAAGTCATTTAAAATGGATTTATTTTTTTCTTTTGTCACAAGAAGTGTTAATGCATGTTTCAGCTTTTCCTGAATGCTTTGGATTGCAGATAAAAGCAGCAAGATGCAATACGAAGCATTAATCACTAGGTAAAATTTATAGACAAATAATTAAGCCACATTAACTGTTCTTTATGACGTGTGCTAGGGCTTTTAACTCATGGCAAATATTTTAAGGCAATAAATATTTAAGATATTAAGCTGCAATTCAGGATGTCAGGAAATTCATGGCTCTGCCAGAGGCTTCCAGTGTGGCCAAACCAAAGATACTTAGAGAAATTCCAGGAAACCAGTGAGCCAAGTACCTTGGAAAAGAGAACTGCTCCTCCTGCTCCCAGCCCACATGCCTGTCCTCTCCCTCACATCAGCTCTGGTATTTGTCTGACTCCTTTACAAACAACTTAACTAACACAGCTGGCAGAAAAGGATTCATTTTCTACAGAGGAAGAAGAAGGGGAGCTGGCCAAGCCACAGGGAAAAGGCTAGCACCAAGGAGTCAGGCAGGAGGACTACTCTTGCAGCAGCAACATAGTCTCTGAAAAGCTTCACCTGCAAGCATTGGTTTAAGAGACACTTTGGAGCTGACATAAAGGAGCACTGACTTCAAGAAAAGCAGCTCTGCCTTTTCCCAGGCTGATGGGCTTTGTTTCTATACTTCACCCTCTTTGTGCTAGCAGAGGTATTTATATGACTATAAGGTAAAATAAGATTGGGAAACTGGTCTGGGTAAAAAACTCATAAAGAAGCCTATTTTTCAGTTGCATCAGTTCCTCAACAAAACAGTGCACTGTAAAACTACACATATATATGCGCCAGCACTAGGGATGGGGCAGTGTAGGGAAGGAAATGGGCAGCTAAAGGAACAAAAGGATTGCTTTGCTTGGCAGCTGGACCAAGCTATGATAGCTGAAAGCGTCCATAACCTTAAAATTTCTCTGTGGTTCAACTCCCCATCTGCAAAATGTGATATTTTTTCCTCTGTCCATTGTCCTTGTGGTCAGTTCCAACTGCAGAAAAAGCAAGAATAATCCCATATCATGAGTTTTACAGAGCACTCAGCAGAACAAGGCTCTGACCTCAGCTGGGTCATGAAGGTCTTTATTAACAAGAGCATGAAGCTGCCTTCTTAACTATCCTTTTGCTTTTGCAAGCACAGTGCTGGGAGAATCTATAAATCAATCAGTCATGCTGGCAAAAAAGTCGTTCAGCATTTCCAGTAATACATTCTTTCTATGAGAACACAAGATTCTGTATGGTTTTCTAAAATTGAAATTTAAAGTACTGGTCCTGTATAACCATTAAATGCAGGGCAACTCTGCAGTAATTTCAGGATCAACTGGTCAAATTCAAGCTCAGCCAATGGACACTTATCCTTATAGTCCTGGCTGAACACTGCAGTAACAATTCATTCTCCTACAATATTACATGTTCTTGCGCCTTCCTATATTCAGCTACCCAAAATTAAAGAAAATTTATTTCATTGATAGAGCCTTTTTTAATTTTAAATATGAACTCATAATCAGTTCTTTAAAACAGAAGCCAGGAGAGTGAAAATCACACTGAAATTCTAAAAAGAATGTTATGAGAAACAAGACATTCTGTATCCAAACAAAGGTTTCTATTCTTTGCAGAAAGTGACCATAAAGAATCCTTAGGTTTGGAGAAGAATTTGAAGTATTTTTAAATGTACCTCTGACTGGGCACAACCATACTTCACTGAAAGTGCTGCAAGTTCACTTTGAGCGTTTTCAGCTGCAGCTCGATAGCGATTCATCTGCTCTCCAGTGGCAGGAATATCCAATAGAACATGATCATGAGATTCCTGGGAAGGCAGTATAAAAACAAAACCATTAGATATTGTATTTTTTTTTTTTTTGAACATTTTTCCTTCGGTGCTTTTTCACTTGATTAAGACACTCATGGGCACTTGTTCCAAACCTCTTACTCCCAGAGTAACTTTCTCTCAGATCCTTACTGAAAAATAGGATAAACAGTCACTTTTATACCAGTCACTGCTTTCATTTGCAAGTTCAGCCACCAACACCAGTGCTAAAGTATAGCAGCAACACCAGTACTAAAGCATATCAGCACGTAAGGTACACCCTTCTCAACAATCTCTTGGACTCCCGCTATTTTCAGCTCAGGTTATTTCCAGTAATCTCTTCTACAAACTTATCCTGTCACTCCTTCAACTGACGTAAATTTTAAGCAAAGGAGAGTGCACAGGTGTTCTTTATGCAAACAACCGATTTGGCTTTCAGACTTCATAGAATGGTTTGTGTTGAAGGGGCCTTAAAGATCATCTAGTTCCAACCCCCCTGCCATGGGCAGAGACATCTTCCACTACACCAAAGCCTCACCGAACCTGACCTTGAACCTGGCCTTCAGTTACATTTTCATGCCTCCTCATTTTCATTTTGGAAGAAATGGCTATCAATCTTCTCTGTGCCACTTCTGCTTTTTCAGATTTCTATCATATCTCACCTCCGCAGTCTCTACCAGATTAAAGAGTCCATGCCTACTCTGACACTCCTACCTGCTCGAAAAGCAGCTTTCTGGTTTGCCCATTTGCACTTTTACTTATAACCTGCCAAGGCTAAAGGTCCTTTTAAAATCCTTCACTTGGACATAACTTCAGCTTTGTGAATGATGCTTCCTCATCCCCAGCCATCACCATACTGACTCTTTTCACCCTTTCTCAATCCCTTCTGAACGATGGCAAGCACTGGCTCTATGCTTCTAGCACAGCCTCCTTCGCACTACTTGTACAACTCTTTAGCTGCACCTTTTAGATTCTTTGTAGTAAGCTTTCTCTTTTTTTTTTTGCGTGGTTCTGCTCTTCTATAGTAGAGTAGGAATGCATTGAATTTCTTGGTCTTTGTTGCTTAAATCTTTCAGTATGGAAATTCAGATCTCAGGTCTTCATAGGAGTTTTATTAAAACAACTTTTTTCCCCCCAACCAACAGTGGCTACAGAATGATGAAATTTAACATATTCAGAACAGAATTGTGTTTAGGTGATGCTGGATGCACACACTGTAGTGGACAGAACATGAGATTTATCATCATCAGCTCCCACACAGGACTGAAACAAAACCGCAATCATTTAGGTGTGTATTACAAAACGTAAATCTCCCCCAGCTAATGACTACTGTTGAAACAGACAGAGACAAGATATCTTCACTTCATACTATTCTACATCAGCGTTGGTTTCCAGGCTGAGATGAATTACAAGTTCAGCTCCTACCCATTCTAAAATAAAAAAAAAAAAAAAAAAAAAAAAAACCAACACCAAAATAAACAAGAAAACAAAAAGACCTCTCTAAATAAATGAACAGTCAGTAAAATAAGCCTCTACCAAGAAACACACACAAAAATCCCTGGGGAACATGGCAAAACTACTGGTTTGGACTGCAGATTGTAGCAGAAAACAGATTACCTTGGATTAGTTTCTATAATACTGTCAACACTTTTCTTTAATCTTTCTTCAAGTACACACTGGATTAGACCCATCAAGTATAATCACATTCATCTCCCTCAAAGACACTCAGTTTTGCTCCTTCACAAAGGAGTTGCCACTCATCGAGCCAGACTGATACATGTAGTACAGCTCACAGCCATGCAACATAGCACACAATCTCACAGATAAAAGAGCTGCTAATTTTTTCAACACTTTATCACCATTCTGAGGGAGTGAGGGAAGGCATGTGCCATATCTTTGCTACTTTGTCTTCCTTTTTGCTTTACCCCACTTGTTTCACACTGTACAACCACATGAAATTCTTTGACAGGTTTTTTGTTTTGTTTGGTGTTTTTTTTTTCATTCTGGAATACACCAGGGCTCCAAAGCCATGGATAGAGCTTGCAAAGTTAACACTGTGTATATTATTTAAGTATGTTGTTATATTTATATTACTGTATTGATGTATGCTTTCTTCCCTAAACAAACACAACCACTTATGACTTTACAGAAAGAAGGAATACATCTCAAAAATTATGAAATAAAAATACTTAGATTATAACTGAAGAAAAAAGCTGGAACTTCCAAAACCTACATTTGTTATACAAATTTAGATTTTAAAATGATGAGCACTTTAAAGATGCAGAAACATACCTAGAAGCATTTAAAAGAGGCTTAAATGAAGACAGGTTCAAAAGTCAGTGGGAATTATCATTTCACTCATCTACTGTCTTAGTGAGATTTACAGAAGCAGATACAAGGGAAGTTTGTATGATTATCATACTTTTGTCAGGGAATGTGCATGATTTAATATTTAAGTAAATAGTTTTCTATGTCTTGCCACAGCCATTTACAAGTCTGATCATTAATCATACTTATAGCAATGCAATTAATTTGGCATTACTCTGCTATGGGGGTAAAATTTGTAATGCAGATGTGACACTTTTGTATCTCCAGCAAAATTCAGATTTGCAATGTTTCATGAGTACTATGTAGTTCATAAGAGGCAGTACCCAGGAGAAGCCTTAATATATTATCACTCAAACAGCTCTAAATAATTAAGGTTTTTGAGTGTTTCTCCCATTGACGTTGTTAACTTTACGATCCCTTTCCACTTGCAAGAAAATGAAGTTTTCATTTCACTTCAAATGCATTTAGCTAAAATCTAAAGAAGCTAGATCTATATTTTAGCTATAAAGAAGCTAAATCTATATTTTTCAATACTTAAGAGTAATATCTATTTGGACCTTTGGCTTTATTAGCAAAAGGGGTTCTTTAGAAGATTAACAACATAAGGTCTATGTCGTTATTGTGGGGGCATTTGTTCTGAGCTTTTACCAAGTAACTACTTTCATCTCCCTGTAATCTGACCTATAGTTGGCAAACTTCACCCAATTCAGAAACAAGAGAACTTCAACATTCAGTAGTTTCATACCTCACCATGTACTTGGAAATTGACCAACTCCTAAGTCACTCCCATTCTGCTTTTGAGAGCTTTATTTTTCTTTCCTGCCTACATTTCTTATTTCAACCCTGACAAATGCTGCTACCACTGCCTCCCTTTCCCAAAATATGCATTAAAAAAAATTCTCTAATGAAACAGAAAGATGTCAATAAGCATTTAAGCACTGAGCACTACCCTGAGTAACTTGCCAATGTATTGCCTCTTGTCCATAGCAGAGGGACACTGCTTCTTTCCATTTCCAATGTGTCTAAGCACATTAGGGTTGGTTACCGAAAATAATGACTCACGAACCTTTGTAGACTCCATTCTTCCCTTGCTTCTACAAAACAAATGGGGGAAGAGGGAAAGAGAGGTATAAAATTAAACAGCATGATGCAGTATGATGACACATGACAGCAATTTTTCACAGAACTGCTTTACTAAACTATGTCATAGGTTACCATCAGCAAAGAAAGGAATAAAAGCAGAATACTATGCCTTTCAGGAAAACAGGAATGAAGAGGAATTTGTGTATGGGCTGAACTGCTGAAAAAGGGAGTTTAAACATAATGTTTTGCTTGTAACTATTCTAACTAGGGCTAGAAATTTGACATTAAAAGTCTGTTGCCATCCACAACCTAACTAGCTTAATCTGTTTAAACAATTAAGACATGTTCTTACATGGCCATTTGAAAACTACCTTGTGCAAATAGATTTTAAAAGGAAATTCTATTCAGCATGCAGAGGATATTAAATTTTTATTTTATTTTGCAAAATAATCTATCCTAGTATAACAAAATACAACTTTTAGAATGCATTTCTTTTCCTAAAATCAACAGGTTAAAAACAAATATTATAAAAATAACTATAAGTTACATGAAAATCAGGCACTGAACAGTTTTTAGAGATACTTTCTGAGTCAAACAGAGGGAAGGCAGGTAGCACTTGGTTATTGCAGATTTTTCTTGGTAGCAGCAGCTAGCCAGCCAGTGTGCACATCACTTTCAGAATAGCCACAGCAGCTACACACACCGATGAGTGTGAGAAGGGTGAGCCACTGTTACACAGTAAGTCAGGTTTTGTTAAGTATGTGAAAGCAGACTTAAAAGTGAACCAGAGTCACTTTGAAGGGAAAAACCTGTTCACATATTAGCCATTCTGCATGTGTATTTTTGGTAAAGTTGTCTTCTTTCTACATAATACTTTGCCCAATTTGCCTGTCAGAGATCTCAAAATGTATTGGCAATGCTTTATTAACATAAATCAAAATTTGCAAGCAGCATTTCAAAACCATTTCAGTTGTCAGTTCCTCTTTCACATTTTAAAAAGCCAGAAATACCCAATTGCTTTTGATAACTTCTCACTCACTGAATTCCTCTTTCCCAATACCCAATTACTTTTGATCACTTCTTGGCAAGTGAATTCCTCTTTCCCCTCTCTGATTTCTGCTGGTTACTATGCCCAACTCATTGCTTGCAGCTAGTGCGTGTAACTCTAAAGTTATTCTTCTGTTGTTGTTATATGACTGTGGAGGTTTTTATGCATTAGTATTTCTGGAACAGTGCACCAAGTGCTCCAGACAGCTCAAATAAATCACCAAAGGGCTTTTCTAAATTCCTTTCAGAAGGGCACTGCTTAGCTTTCCCCTCCCTCCTTTTGCAGTAATCATTGAAAGGTATCACTGGAAGATAAAAATCACTCTCTGGTATTGTTGTCTACCGAAGAAGCCAATTTCAAGCTTGATTAATAGGCCCAAATGAAAGTTTCACGACAATCAAAATGTTAGTCTTACCCTCTACTACTACAAGCTGCAGTTGAAGCATTTTCATCTTTCATTTTCCTCTCTGTTATAATGAGGTGACTTTGCATCTAAATACAACGAATGCATTTAATATAATGAAAGACAGCAGTCATCTCAAGGCAATTATGGAGACACATCACCTACTGTAAATATTACTTAGCATGCCTTTTATTTTACTTCATCCTTTGGCTGTATGGCTAAATTATGGAACTTGGATCTCCCCTGACACTTTGTCTCACAGCTTTTCCAAAATGAATAACAAGCAAGTGCTGCTGTGTTTAATCTCAAAATAATAACAAGGCTAATGCAAAATTTAGGGGGGAAGTGTAGCAAAATTAAGTGCTTATGCAGCGATTTTTGCAAACTACTCGTTGTTCTACTGGTTTTATCAGTGCTGAATAGAGTTAAATAACTTTTGTAAGAGAATAGATTAAATGAGAGGCTTAAAAAACAACCAACAAAGCAATGCCAACACTCTTGCAATTTGCCTATAATGCCTACTATACTACAGTCAGTGAAAGGCAAATATTTTAGATATATTTAAGTCTGTTGGTGTACAGATAATTCAAACTGACCAGTACTGTAGTTTGATTTACCATTTGTAACCCATATTTTATAAATACATAGTTTCTAATGAGATTCTGAGTCCAAAAGTAACATTTACATACTGTTTGACTTCAGGTCACCAGGAGGAGGAACAGGTTGCTGTCAACTCTGTAACTAAGCACTGCTAACCAACTTTTCAATGGGTAAAAGAAGTTGTATTTAATATAATGGTATTGATTTTGCCATGACAAACTACCAAAATTCTGCGGTAACTACAAATTAGCATAATGACAAAATTGATGTTCAGCTGTTAAGGAGATACCGAGCTGTTCGCACATTAATAAATTATTTATCCTTGGGAATACAAAACTGCTACAAGTTTTCTACCATATCTATAGTGCAAAATAGTTTGATCCTTCTGAGCAATATCCTCAAGCACCTCCTTTAAATTCCTATCAAAGCCAGCAAACCAGTTTCAAAGGAAGAAGTGCAAAGACGAAATTCTTAGATAACTATAAATTCCTACTCCATGAAAGATAACTCCCTTCTGCAGCACTTCAGTAAAAACTTTTGTCCTTGAATTTGTACAGATAAGCTATAATGATCAGCTAAAGCTCACTGAGCTGCAACTGAAGCACATGCCCACTGTCAGGTAGAGCTCTGCAGCTGCAGGAGGTGTGGGGTGTTTTAAAAAGGTGAAATTAAATTTAAAATGGAAAAGATAACTTGCAAGGGGGGGTTACAGCCAGCCTCAATGGCAGTCAGCCTCCACAGAAACACCCTACAGACAGCTACTGAAGGCCAAGAGGAGGGACGGGGGTATTTTTGCAAAATCAGGGCTTTATTCCCTAGTAGGAGAACGGAAAGAAAGAAAGAAAGAAAACAAACAAAAACCACAAAAACAAAAACAAAAAACAAACAAACAAAAAAAAAAACTCTAGACACTTTATGTCTACTGCGCCGCCCCCCTATAAGTGCCCCGGTCCTCCCTGGGCCGGGCAGTGGGGGACGCAAGCCCCGCGGCCACCCCCTTCTCTTTGTCCGGGCTGTTCGTCCCCGGGGACGCGGTGCCGGGGCTGTAGCCTCCCGCCCCCCAAAACCTCCGCTGTCTCCACGGCCGCGGTACCTCTGCCGCCGCCGCTGTCCCCTTCAGCCGAAGAGGCCTGGCTGGGGCCGCCGCTGCCGGCCTGCCCTGGCGCCGCTCATGGCAGCGGCCACGGCGCCGCCGTTCCTCTGGCAACGAGGAGCGGGCAGCGCGGCATGCGGCCTTCTCAACCCGGGGTTTGTCAGTGAGGAGCCGCGTTTGGGATGGAGGAACAGTGCTTAGAGCCCGAAGGTGAGCCTGTCTTTACAAGAATCAAAACAGAGGCAAGCAGAGCACATGAAGTTTGGACAGCAGCATGCTCTGACCCCTACAGGGCTTTCTTCTCTCCCCACAGAACTTGTGAAACCAGCGCCTCCCACAGCCCGGAAAAGCAGCTTGCCTTGATTGCTGCTAAAACACCTCCAGCTGAACCAGGACTGCTTCCTCCTCTGTGCTGAGAGGGGATGCGAGAAACTAGCAGTAAAAGAAAATTAAACCTTCATGTGTGCCGGTGCTGCACATCATTTGTTTTGAAAACCCCATGAGCTGTTTAATCAGGCCATGCCCAAGGCCTCTGGGGATGGTACAATCTTGCACCATTTCTGTACTCACTCACAAGTCAAGAAGTATCCTGTGTTTCCCAGGAACACTGACTTATTCATGTTTTCCAGTGAAGAAAATGGAAAAGCTAGGGATACTACTAACTGTCTGGGGGGACTTTGTCCTCCTGTCTGTGTACATGATGCCATTTCACTGCTGCTGCCACAGACAGAGAAGATCTCTGCCCACGCAGAGGGGCTCCAGTGTGGATCATCACTTATTTCAACATGCTGCATCTCTTAAAGCACAGAGCTAGAGAATGCCATACCTCAGCTGGAATCTGCCACGAAACTCATACAGGAAAGGTGACAATATCTTGACATACAGAAGCAGTACTAGGAACAGATCAGGGGAAATGGATACCAGCATGGGGCTGAGGCTGTGCGTTGCAGATGGCAGCAGTGGTGGGAGCCAGGGGCCTCCAACTCACGAAGTGACTGGAGAAAGACACAACTGTCATAGGAGTGTGCGGTTCTGCAGTTCAAATCTAGTAAGTACTCTTGGCAGGTTAAATTTGTACCGGTGGTCTTACACAAAATTAGTTCAGATCTGGCATAAGTTTTAATTTCCTTAGCAAACTGGGACAAAAATATCCTCCTGCATTTGCCCAGCATCTGACTACAGCCTAATCTGTCCTGCTACCAGAACAGTGTGCAGATGCAAGGTTAAATGCTTGTGAAACTTTATCCTAACTTTCTTCAGCAAATGCTTGAGCACACCTCCCCATCACTAGTCCTGCAGTGCCGCAGCTGGTTCAAGAGCTATACTTCAGCCACTTCTACAACCGTGGTGATGGGGAAAGAATGTTTATACATCTGTTTCTTACAGTAGATCTATAAAGATATTTGGCCTTAGAAAAATAAAAAAACCCAAAAGAATTCACTGAATCTGATGAACTGTACTGAGAATAACAACAAGAGAGGCAAGAAAAAAAGAGATGAAGAAAAGCAGTATAACATATAGCACTGATATATGTCATATACCACTGATAGATGTTATATAACACTGAAAAAGAGCGGAGCCGTTTGAGGGGGTGCAATACCCACTCTTCAAACCATTTGCCTAGGAAAAACAGTATCTTATTGCAGGATGCTCACACTTTAAATTGCTTTAAGCTTGTTCCACAAATGCTACAGGTAAAGTTCTCAAAAGGACTCCATTGTTCTTTTTATATAACAGGGACAGGAAACAAGAATTTAGGAAGGGTTACTTCGGGATTTTCAGTTAAAAATAATTTCAAGGAGTCATTTTTTTGAATAAGATTTTCATGCTGTGTTACAGAAAATACACGAACAGCTCAGCCTTTCTGAGCAAAGAATGATGTGGAATGTCTTGAATGTATGTACCAAATTAAGTCACTCTAATTTTTAGAAAAATTACTACAGCCTTTCCCTTCTGTGACAGAGCTCAGTGTTGAGGAAAGATGCTAAAACTGACCCAGGATATAAAAACCCAATTGCAAAACACTCAAACGTCTAACAACTGAGATAGCTCTGGAGGTTCCTAAATATCTGCTCCAAACTGAATTTTCTGTAACTATATGAGAACAGAGATATCAGGATAATTTCAAAGCTAAAAGTCACATAATTACACAGATAGCTCACCCCTCGTCTGATAGAAGAGACATCCTTTGCATCGTGCGGGACATGGAAGGGTAGAGAGCAATTGTTCCAACTACCCCAAACAATTCCATGTTTCTGGACACGTGAACCAGAGATTCCTTAGCAAGTGACACAAATTAGCTTAGATTGCCTTTGAAACTGCTTGGTATGCCACAGGCTGAAATGACATTTCTGTACTAATACCTGTATTTTGCTAGCAAATCAGTCTGCAAAATTTTGAGAATTTACTAAAAAGAAAACTGAATCAAGTAACAACAGATATATATATATATAAGGGCAAGAAATAAAAAAAGAGGCAGCTTACTGGGGCCTGTAGAACACTGAAGAGTGACACATACAGAGGTATGAGCATAGTAACAGATCTGATCAGGAAAGCGGTCCTTAAAATACTCTTTCTTCAAGAAAGCATTGACAAAGTCCTTAGAGCTAAACCATTCTTAAGAATGGAACGATTAACTCCTTAGTGAAAGGTGAGATTTTATTTTTATTATTTGAATTGCTTTGAAACATTTTCAATAATTAAAAAACCACAACCAAAACACTAAGGAAAAATGCATCTTTTGGTTTTGTATTTTTAAACTGATTTCAAAAAGAACCAAGTGCAGTCACAGTCTTTAAGCATGCAGGCACATACTTCTTTAAGAATTTTTTTTCTTAAAATTCTTAAGAATTTTAAGAAAAAAACAGAGATTAAGTCAGAATGATGCTTAATTTCCTGCAAATATTGTGAAACACAGAGAGCCAAGCACAGAAGGAACACTGTAGTGCCCTAACTGTATAGAAAGCCTGCAATACACTTCTGTCTATTATTACAATCTGTCCTGAAGTTTGTCTGTTGGTTTCGGACTTTGTTTTGGTTTTTCAAATGCTCCATGAGGAAATGAGGCAAACTACCAGGTCTTCAGGTACCCACGGGACAGAACCTAAGGTCAGGGGGAAAGTTTTAGTTCCTTAATACTACTGTTCACAGATCTCATAATTTAAATACATCATAACAAGTGATTAAGACTGAATCAAAATATTTAATATTAGCTTTGAAAACAAAGTTTCTTTCTTTACTAATATTATTAAAAAAAAAAAAGCTTTGCTATTAACCTCAAGCCATTGACATCAACACCATATTGAGAAGGAGGTATTTGTGTCTTATCATGCACATGAATTCCAAATGCATATACACATTTCAGATACTCATTACCTAAAACCAGCTATAGCTGAGGTAGAACAGCACACTAGCAACATTAAATAAATATTAAATGTATTTATCCAAAAGGGATTCAGGGGGAATTTAGTCTACAGGACTTCATTGTCTACAAATTTAGCTAAGGTAACTAAACCAGTCATATTCCTAAAAATACTTGGCATGACAGTCATGGGCACAACTTGCCAAGGTTCTCATCTGCTTGCTTTCCAAAAGATATCAACTCCAAAAGCACAGTGTGTCCAACACCAAGCTGCACTCCTCCTCTACCCCGTCAAACCACAAGTATCACATCCTGCAGTAATGTTTTCTTGACAGGTGCCTTATCCTCAGCTTACCTCAGCTTTGACCTACTTCAAAAAATAATGAATAAAAAAGGATGGAACTTAATCCCATTTCTTTTTAGCCAGCTGATGCAGAGGTCTAGCTCATGACCAGTGGCGGATGATTTGATGTAGAGATCCTGAACATATGTTTGAAAAAACAACTTCAGCTAACAAAGGGAGATACTGCCTTCCTGGAAGTAATTCCCTGACGTGTTTACAGATTTCTAGGTGGAAAAGGTATTAATGCAATTATCAGGCTCATATGGGAAAGTGGAGAGACAATATCGCTAAGTAATATCATTAAGATGTATGTATGAGTTGTGTGTAAGTTTCTCCCCCTCTACTCAGCTGTAGTGGTTAAAGCTTCTATAAACCCATGCAGTTGCTCTCTCACTCACTCCCCACTCTTCCTTCCCTCCGCTCCTGGAGGGATGGGAAGGAGAATCGAAAGAATGCAGCTCCCACAGGTTGAGATAAGAACAATTTAGTAACTAAGGTATAACACAAACCACTACTGCTACCACCAATAATAATAATGACAAGAGAAGTACAAGGAAAAAGAATACAATTGCTCACCACCCGGTATCAAGCCCGACCACCCAGTGCACCCCCACCAGTAACAATAATGACAAGGCAAATACAAGGAAAGGGTACAATAGCTCACCACCAACCTCAACCCGATCAAGCAGTGCACCCCTACTGTGCACCCCCACCACCCTTCCGGGTCTCTGCTCTCCCTTTTTACATCCTGGGCATGACGTGCTGTGGTATGGAATAATCTCTTTGGTTAGTCTGGGTCAGGTGTCCTGTCTCTCCTTCCTCCTGGCTTCCCCTCCTCCCTGGCAGAGCATGAGACTCACAAAGTCCTTGGCCAGCCTAAACATCACCAAGCTGTAACTGAAAACACTGGTGTTATCAGCGCTGTTCCCAGGCCCAAAATCAAAAACACAGTGCTGCACCAGCTACCGAGAAGGAGAAAAATGACTGCTACTGCTGAACCCAGGACATCAGCTTTCATGAGACCCCAACTGCAGTACTGCATTCAGCTCTGAACTGTAACCCTAACCCAAGAGAGATGTGGACCTGTTGGAGTGAGTGCAGAGGAGGGCCATGAGGATGATCAGAGGGCTGGAGCACGTCTCCTGTGGAAACAGTTGAGAGAGCTGGGCTTGTTCAGCCTGGAGAACAGAAGGCTCCAGGGAGACCTTAGTGCAACTTTTCAGTACTTGAAGGGGGCCTGCAAGAAATCTGGAGAGGGACTTTTTACAAGGGCATGTAGAGACAGGACAAGGGAGATGGCTGTAAACTGAAAGAAGGTAGATTTAGATTAAAGAAAAGAATCTTTACTATAAGGATGGTGAGGCAGTGGCGCAGGCTGCCTAGGGAAGCTATGGTTTTCTCATTCCCTGAAAGTGCTAAAGGTGAAGTTGGACGGGGCTTTGGGCAACCTAGTCTAGTTGAAGGTGTCCCTGCCCATGGCAGTGGGGTTGAAACTAAATGATCTTTAAAGTTCCCTGCCAATGCAAACCATTCAGTGATTCTATGAAACTGTGTCTGATACCAGTTACTATAGTAAATCTGACGGTGGACAAGCTTGAGAAAGATAAGGTGGTCCGATTAAGTCTAGCTGTTCCTTTGCCTGAACAAAATGGGAGTCCTTGTTTTTCCCCAAAACATTTCCCCCAAAAATTTAGTTTAACACTGTTGTTATCCTGTGTGAATTTGCACAGCTTGGCCAAACTGATGGAGACACCTTCTGAAGGAAATAAGCCAGCTGGTTTCACAACCCTGGACTCCCCCACTGGAGCAAAGCCTGCTGGTGAAAATGCATTATGCTCATGAAGGAACTAAAAAGGCTTGGGAAAGAAGCGAGATTTTAACACAGAAAGTGTTTAAGCATGACCTCCCCTCCCCCAGTATTTAGGTTTGTGCAAGTGTTCCCAGAACCATCAGGTAAAAAGAAATCACTTCTGGGGAGGTTTTCCTGAAGATCTCCTATGTGGCAGTAAAACAGTTTAGCCTGCCCATAAGCAAATAGTAAGTATCTTTGGATGACAAGACAGTAACTAAACATTTTTTATGCTAGCATTACTAGATGCCTTCTTATCTTGCAAGGGCAGAATAACCATGGACCAAAAACTAAAAGTTAACTCTGAAACACAAGGCAAACAGTAATGATGAAGACACAAAGCTTTGTGGTATGACAAACACTGTGCTTATTTACAATTATTTACACTTCCCAAAGAATATACTCCGAAGTTCTGGAAATGACAGTTGAACTTTTCTACTTGTAAATTCAAGCATTATGTCTAAAATACATGCTATGTTTTAGTGAGGCAGAAACAGGAGGAGTACTAAGATAATGTCCATGTAAGCAAATATGGTTAAAAACTGGTTAAAATTAAAAATGGCTCAAATTAAAATATGGTTAAATTTGGTTAAAAATACTTTTTGCGCAGACTAACCTACCTCTCGCTACATATGGAGGCATCGGAGAGAGGAATCAGAACAACACTTTGCACAGCTGCTTTCTAGCTCAGAACATCAGCATAAAGTGTACAATGTTAAATGAAAGCAAAGACAAAGAATTCATTAAATGATACTCGCAGCTGTTGAAAAAAAAAAAAAAAAAAGAAGAAGTACAGTAAAACCCCTAAAAAGTCAGCACAATTTATATGGAATTATTTCCCTTGAAAATCTGGGAGTTTCTTTTTTGAAAGTTGCTGCTGACATACTAGGTCATTTTCAGTTTGGGGAACTTAAACCAGATATAAAATCTTTGAAAGTCTAAATTCAATGGGATGGTTTGGTAATACCAAGTGAATACTGCTGCATCTCCTAGGTGATTTAGCATTTTGTAGGATTCTACTTATCGTAACTTCGTAATATTTGTTTTCACTGATCTGCATTGTGAGTTCTCAGAATTAACAGCTTGAAAGCAACCTGGGCACAGATTAATAGCCAGTGAAAAATGAAACCAAGTTTCTTTGCATGTGTAAGGATTGTACAAGAGGCAAATCTATTGTTCATGGGTGGCCTCAACACTGAAACAATGCTTTCTCTTCTTGTCCATTACACGCTTCTAAACCTCTCCAGCAATTTAAGACAGCACCTTTACAATCTGTCCACAGGCAAAGCAGACTTGTTCCCCTAATCGTTTTGTCTCTCTGACCAAGGCAGGAAGCTTTCAATTGCACATATTCCACAACTTCCATCCTCTGTTCTTGACCCAAAGTTGTTGCTTCAAAGTGCATTTGAAACAAGTTCACAGCATTTTCACAGATGGAAAACTGAGGCTCCGGTGCCCCAATTCATCATGTCATTTATGTACTGATCGAAGCTCCAAAGCTTTTGAGTCCCCCTGAGCTCTCTCCAGTCAGAGAGACCTTCAGCAGCCTGCCTTTCAGCTCTCTTGGCTGGATTTCTAATTATTGCTGTTTAATCAAGTACCTAAGGATAAGCATGATTTCATTCTTTAGGAGTACTAAGTCAGAGATACAAAGGAGATGAGAACCTGGGTCTCAAAAGTAGAACCCCACCTACAATATAACACTGCCTCCTGAAATTCCTGGCATCTTAGATTTTGAATACTTGATCTTGCAACTTTACTTTCAGATGTAAGAGCACAAAGTTATCAGAAGCTGGAGGATACCGACTCACACTGTATAGATCTTCACTGTATGAACACAAGCAGCAGCAGCCAATTCTCTCCACTTCAGATGTGCTTTGCCACAGATTTTACTGACCAGAAGGGGAATCCAACTTCATTTTCAACGCCAAATAGGTACAAAATGTTGCCTCACCCTCCCACACACACTTCTTCAGGCCTGCCAACGCTTACCCTTGTTTTTCAGTAACTATTAAGTGCAAAAATCTCTAAATCCACTTTTTAATACACAGTCACCCCAACTCCCTTGCCATAGCACCACTTTCAGAACATACCCAATTAAGGCCACTTCCATGCCCTCCTCCTCACTGTGTAAGACACATGTAAAATGGAAGTTTCTCTACTCTTTACTCTTGTTCTCTAGGTCACAGCCACCTTGGCCACCAGGGGCAAGTTACCTCATTTCATCAGCTCTAGACAAGAGCATAACCCAGTCAGACTCCATGGGTAATTCTGCCACCATTTTGTAACAAACCTGTGGTTATCACGGGCATTTCCTCAGTCCCCTATTTCAAACCACAGAAGTACTTTAAGACTTAACAGAACCTCTTTTTTTCACTAAGCTACCTCTGTCTTTAAAAAAAAAAATCTGAGTAATTTGAGACCAGGCTAGAAGAGAAGAAATGGACACCTAACAACTCCAACTAGCAACAAACATCTCAACAATCCTGTATGGCGTATGCTTTTCTAGCATATACTTCTCAGTGCAAATGGAACTGTAGTACTCCCATGAAAATTATGGCATCCTTCTTAAAAACAAAACATTTGACAAAGAATTATCACAACAGAAGAACACTGCAGACAGGCCACCTTTAATTCAAATCTTTATTAAACCTAAAATTAATGTAACTGGTTGGGTATGTTGGTTGGTTTGGGAGGTGAGGGATTGTGTGCTTGTCCTGCTGGAAATTCTTAGATGAACAGTATCTTCCATATGCTTAAAACGAGATGGTCCTTTCTCCCACTCATCTGCCTACCAGATGAGACAACTCCCCTCCTGGCAACATCCACCTTTATTTTAAAATTAAAATTCAAGCTTCAAATTCTAAATTAATATTTACAAGGCATCACCCAAGAACTCTTCCCTTCATGTACAGCAAATTGGACTGAAAACATCAAAAGTTGTTTGTCCATGGACACAAGAAGGAAGTAAAAGTTATGTAATAAAAACTTGACAGAAGTCAACTCAGTTCTCAATTTTAAAACATGATCCTGTAATGGCTTGCAAAGAGTCTAGCTGGAATTAATTTGTGCATTCTCCAGAATATTAATTTTCATGCAATGCATGGCATGTGGACCACAAATTATCCTGAAATAAGTACAAACATGCTAATGTGGGATTGCAGAAACGGTTTCTGAAGCAGATTTTTCACTTAGCCATAAACTCTCACACTCACCGATGAAGAAAAAAGTATTATGGGCAACTAAATGTTCATCTTAAACATCTGATGACACAGGATGCTAGGAAAGCAAAATACATTGAAATACAGATTGATTTATGTCTAAAAGACAGGTTGTAAATTTCTGCACCACATTAAAGTCTTGTGGAACAAAACCAACAAATCACTTGGGAGGAAAAAAGGCTAACAAAAAAGAATCTTTGCTGAACCCAAGCATGGAACAAAGCAGTTAAAACTCAGACTGAATCTCTTTTTCAGAATGTTAGGAACCATTTAACTAGAGAGCAGCATCAATCTGAACTATCCCATATTTTCCACTTACCATCCAGTCAGGTTCAGAAGCCTGAATTTCTTCCCCTTGGCCAGGTTTTAGGCCAACCTGAGTATCAGATTTCAGTGTTCTCAAACTACAGAGAGGCGCAGGATGAAACTTGTTCAAGGCTTGATGGAACGGAACAGTATACTCCCATTTTCTATCTCCTGTTAATTTTCTATAGTTTAGATCACCTTTGAAAAAAATCAAGTTTGACTTCTGTAGATCAGCATACAAATCAGGAGCGACTCCAGCCATACTCGAAAAGTCATGGGGCAAAGTCCAAAACATGTGATCATGGTAAACCCAAACTCCCTTTTTCAAATTGCCCTCCCAGTTTATCCCACATCTAGACATCCACATATGATTAGCTGACTGCAGTTGTTTAACAGTCCAGTTAAAATCATGTTTTGTGGTATCTGAAACATACCATGGAATACTTTTTCCATGAAAATGGACTTCATCAGCTAGCTTTGACGACAATAGGAAGTCAGCCAACACAAAATCACTCACGAGTTCAAATCCAGCATTATCCAGGACTATGTCAACTCTAACATTACTTTTTTCTGTATTTCTTTTTTTGGCTTTTAAAAATAGTGACCAAATTTTTTCCATATCATTCACCACAATGTAAGGTAACAGGTTTTCCAGGGATTGTAAAGGACTAGATTTCTGAGAGCTGTCTTCACCGGCTGAAAAAGAAAGGTCGCACTTATTGCCCCACAATGACACCTGCAAGGAGGAAAAACAAAAAACATTTGCTAAGTCTCACTATAGTTACATTCTAAACTACACGTACACTAAAGATTTTGTTTGTTTGTTTTCATTTTAGGGTCATGAAGGCTCTAACTCTGCATTTTCCTCCAAGCTTTAATACAATCCAACTTCTGGTACTGAAATCATACTATAGACAAGATTATGTGGAAGAAACCAAACAACGTACTGTATTTATGCAGGCATCAGAAACATATATCAGCAATGACAAATATGGAAAACTTAGATCATCAATAGGGAAATCATAAAGCTTAAAACACAAATATTCTCCATAGTGTAATTTCAGAAAATATCAGTGAGAATACCGAAAAAGGAGTAATAAAAGCAGGGTCATTTCTTTACTGCATGCCGACAAGTATTTTAAGTACACACTAATGAGATCTTAATAAAGATTCACCAAATACTTGTTGTGCACTGTTGTCAGCTAACGGACTTATTTGTAATCCTACACTATTTCATATTCGACCCAAAGGTATTATTTTCCAAGAATAATGCAGTTACAAAGCTTTTATCCCACTTCTGGTCCTGACTGACTTCTTTGTTTTCCAAAGAACTTTAAAAATTTTTAGTGTCAATAAAATGAACTCGTTTAAAATTTTACAGTTAAATAACAAATAAGTGACCTGGAACTTGATTTAAAGCATGTTAGAGAGAGTGTTAAGGACAATAAGCTGGGTTTTCAAACATACAATGAAGAACAGCAGTATAATGAAAATGTCACATTTAATAAAAGTAACGAAATTTTCAAAATTTCCAGAGTAGCAGCAATACAGTATGGCTGCCAGGATTTCACCACATTTTACATGCAAAAGAGTCGTATTTTAATAGCCCTATGACGTTCAGATTCTTTACAGCCTCGAGTTTTTGTTTGATACACAGAAGAGATACTTTAAATTCTTAGGTTAAACACTACTACTTTACCTGCAATAGCTTAAAAAGTTCCTGCTGAAGTTGCTTTTCATCTAGATCCTTGATGTTTTTAAGAAGTTCCTGAAAGTAAGTGCATAAGGCAATAACAGCCTCTTGGGATTCGAAGAAATTTTGAGCCTTTCCTTCCTTAAAAACGTCAAAGTTCTCAATAGGTGGGCTAAAAAAAGAACAAATATATTAACATACTTGCCACATTTTCCAATAGCACACGAAACACACTTGAAAATGCAAGCCCAAAGCTCAGCTTTTTCAGGCCGTACTATGAGCTCTAGCTAAATTTTCCACATCTGATTTGTCATACTAGATTTTCACACATCTCAATTACAGCCTGATATCATGTCTCACTGAAACAGATAGTATATGAGACATCTTTATATTTCTAGCAATACATTCTGAAAGTGAACAAGTGTTCAGTCACAACAATTCTGGGAACTGCACATATACAGGGACAATTTTGAACTATAGTGTTCAGACACAGTGAATTGCTGGCCAATTTTAGGGTGTGCTGAAATATACTCCCCATACCAAGGTCTCTTACAGTGATATAAGTTACTCTTATAGCAGTTTTTAACTAGGACTAGAAAATTAACATTACGAAGATCACAAAACAATTCAATTCTTGTAATATATAAGAAATACACTCATTAATTGTGAGACATATCTGCACGTACACCTTTTGACACTTGACTGAACTTCCTTCCAAGCATATGCTTAAGAGAAGCTAAGTAATGGAGATGAAGCAACTTAGAGCTTACTAATGAAAAGTATCTGCCGAGTTCTTCAACTGCAATCCAGAAGATCCATCTCATATTTGAAGCTTTTGGTACAAGAGTTCAAATTACGCAACACACCAGTGGAAACAGGATCCCATAACTGTGTTTGCAACTCTGTAATACTAAGGGCAAATACAGTACACATGGAGCTTTCAATTATTTTTTTTCTTGACAGCCATGGGAACTTAAAACTGCTCATTCCTCCCCCACTACATTGTACTGGCACCTCTCCACAGTACCAGCACAGCAAGTTTCTCCTGCCAAGTTATTTTTAACCAGGATCAGCTCCCAGAGTTCGATGCAACACATGGTCTGCAAATACTGCTGTAATTAAGATGGTGTAGGATGAACAACAGGGGCTGCTTAAGGTGGGGCTACTGCTATAAAAGACAGGTCTCAAACACTAATTTCAGATTTTGAGCAGCAAAACAAATAAGAATGCCCAGCAGATGAGTGGCTCTCACATTCTGTGTTTCAGGCTAACATATCTCTTAAGAAACAATTCTAGAGTAACAAACCTTTTAGAAATGCTAAATAACTTTCATATGTCAATGCACATTGATCTGCAAGAAGGTCCAGCTATATAGTTAAGCTTAAGAGTTTTCAGGTAGACCAAGTCACAGGTGCCGGAGCATAAAAAAAAAAAAAAAACAACTAATAAGCTTCAAATTCTGCTGCATGGAAGAAAAAGTATTCATTTTATATCTGAGGTGCAAGATAAGGGACAAGGAATGCTGTAAAAGCTGAAGATTTTCTTTTTTCTTATTCCCAGATGTCTTCCTTTCTCCTCAAATAAAAATGGGAAAGAACAATTTTTTTTGTAGAGTAATATACCAAGCTAGTAAATACTTACTTCTGTGCTAATGCTGCCTGAATCCTTCGATACATGTAACACTCTACAAATAACCAAGGGGACTGAAACCAACTCAGTTCTCCACTCTCATTTGCTAAATTTCGTTGGTAGTCTAGGTACTGGTTCCACAGAGCAGCATCAGGCAGCTCATCTTCTAAAGGGGTCACTGGTTTGTCTGTTTGCAGTTCATTCCGCAGCTTGGAGAGGAAAGATATAGCTCTCTTCTCTGCTTCCACACCCTTCTGAAATAAGTGGAGAACAAAAATTCCTATTCTGAATATTTATTCCTGTAGAGACACAGATCATTTTTTCCTGAAAGACATAAGCAATAAGTTTTAATTGCCAAATACAAACACATTTTGGTGAATGAAGCTCATTTTACACCCAATATCCAAAAATGAGTCGCATATGGGACTTCTTTTTAGAGTTAGCTTTTGGCTTATTAGAGGGGAAGAAAGAATTGAAACATTGCCATGTTCAGAAGATGCTATTGTCCATTAACACTGCATCAACACAATAACCTAAGAAAGTGAAGCAGCGCAGAACAGATACATCGGAAAAAGGTTAGACAGAAAGATGAGTTACAAAATTAAAGAGACAATAATAAAAAAAGCAAACACAAAAAGACTAAGACAGGTAAGTAATGACTGTAGCAAGAAACCAGTAAAAAATAGGCAGAGAAGGGATCTCAAGAGTTAGTAGAGAAAAAAAAAATCTCAGGCAAAGAGACCTTATTCTTACCTCACCATGTTCTTCAAAAAATTCATTTTTATGTCGATGCAGAGTATCAATAACTTTAGTGAGGATCTGGGGCAGTCTGTCTTTAACTGTAAAATATGCAAAGGATCTAAAGAGATGATAAAAATGTTATTATAGAGAAGAAATGATGAAATATCTTCTATTTTTAAAAAATAAATGCAAGGTCTTTCTGCTGCGTTCAGCTGGGATAAGAGTTAATTTTCCCCACAGTAACTGATACAGGGCTAAGTTTTGGATTTGTGCGGAAAACAGTACTGATAATACAGGGAAGATTTAAGTTATTTCTGAGCAGAGCTTGCACAGTCAAGGGATTTTCTGCCTCTCACCACCCTGCCAGTGAGCAGGCTGGGGGTACACATGAAGACAGCACAGTTGGCCCCAGCTGACTCCAGGGATATCCCACACCACACCGCATTGTGCTCAGCAATAAGCTAGGGGAGAGGCTGGCCAGGGGACCCGCTGCACGGGGACTGGCTGGGCACCGGTCACCTGGTGATGAGCAACTGCTGATTTATTTGCATCATTTGTTTCTCTTAGGCTTTATTTCTGTGATTTTCCTTTTCATTAAAATTTATTACTATATTATTTCAATTATGAAACAAACTGTCATTATCCCAACCCACGAGCTTTCTCACTTCTACCCTTCCAATTCTCTTCCCCCTATTCCCGCCGCAGGGGGGAAGGAGTGAGCAGCTGTGCTCAGCTGTCGGCTGTTAAACCGCCACAGTCTTAAAGTAAACGTATGTGCCTTTCAAGCAGCGGACGCGCATAAAAAACAACCAAACTGGTCAGGTTCTTAGGTCTAATTTTAAAGAGATAAACGCAAGTGTTTTCAGCTAAGGAAATGCTAAATGACAGGCTGTGTAAAAGACTAAAAATTACAGTTAATTTTAGGATAAAATATATTCTCTAATTGCTCAGTTACCCAGACATGAAGTCAAGGAAATTTAAAATTAAAAGCATAGATGTTTGTTCAAAGTTTAAGTGTATCAGCAACTAAACCCACATTACTTGCTCTCCACTGCATACGTGACTTAGCATTCCCCAAACATTGCTCACACGTGAGGATCACAGAGAGCAAAGCGTGACTAGCCCAACCGACAGCGGCAACCCCACCAGAAGAGTAATTTTTTACTTGAAGATTTCTGCTCCCATACCCGTAGCCCGGCCGCACGGGCTCGGGCCGGACAGCTACCTGCAGCTGAACAGCGTACCCAAAGGAACGTGACATAAGCGCAGATACCACCGGCACCCTCCCGGCCGCTAACACGGGGAAGCCGCGGCGCTGAGAGGGGCCGGGACCGAGGCCAAGCCGGCCGAGAAGGCGCCTGCCCCTGCACCACGGCGCCACCTATCGCCCGCACAAGCAGGCAGAGAATCAGCACCCACCGCTAGGCCAGAGGCCCCAGCCGACGGGCCCGAGACGCTGCGCCCGGAGGGAGCAGCCGCCCCCCCGCCAAGGGAGCATCAGCCGGTCCCGCCGGTCCCTCAGCCCCCTCCTGCCCCACCACCCCGCAGGCCACAACGGACCCCTTAAACCTGGCCGAGAGGGAGACCGGTAACACCGTTACCGCCGCCATCTTGCTCCGCCCCTGCTTACTGCCGGGCCGCCCCCCGGAAGTGGGGCGAGGCAGCCGGACGTTATTGGTGAGCCAGCCGCGCCTGCCGCGCGGCACGGCGACGGACGGGCGGGCGGGGCCTGGCGGCCCGCGCGCCCTTGGCGGAGCTCGGCGGGCGGTGGGCGGGGCCGCGGGCTCGCGCGGCGGAGAGCGGCTCGCCCCCTCCCCCAGGTCAGTGCTGGCGCGCGGCGGGAACCGCCTCGCCCCTCCCGCGGCGGCGGCGGCGGGCGGGAGCGCGCCGCGGGGAGGGAGACAGGGGGAGGGGGAAGGGCGGGACGGCGGCGGCGCGGCTGCCTTTGGCGGATGTCCGCCGCCGGTCCCAGCCGCCATGGGGCCCTGCGCAGGGGGAGGGGCGCTCTGTGGCCCCTAATGAGATACTACCCCCCCTGCCCCGGCTGGCGACTTCGGCACGGCCGCCCGGGGCTCGGCCTGCCGCAGCGCCTGCGGGAGGGTGTGGGCCACTCGGCCCGGCCTCCGCCGGCCTCTCCGCAGCCCCGATCGTGCCGCGAGTGGGGGGCTCTGCTTCCCCTCGCGGGCACGGTCGTGGGCCGAGGGAGGGGAGGCAGGCCCAGGGGCGAGAAAGAGCCCTGCCCGTGGTAGGAGTGGTAGTGGGGGGAGATTTCCTGCCCCGTCCCTTCCTCCGCCCCGGGCTGCTCCTGCCAGCGTAGGCAGGCTGCTGGGCCGCTCATTGTCCCCTCCACCCCCCAGCCCATAATTTGGTACTGCGGGGCAGCATCGCTGAGCGCCTCTCAGCGGTGGCGCAGGCGCGGCGGCAGCCGTATGTTGCGGAACAGAGGGCCCCCCTCTTGGGGACGCTCGGCCTGGCTGCGGTACATCCCCGAGACCGCTAGGGGTGCCCGTCAGCCGCCCGGGGGCCTGGCTGCCGCCTTGGGCGGGGGCGGTGCGGGCCTCGCTCTTCCTGCGGAGGCGGGGCGTCTCCTCTTCCTCCTGATTGGCTTCCTGGCGGCCTGCTGCCCGCCCCGGCAGGCAGCCAATGGGAGCTCGCCGCTCCCCTCCCCCCGCGCATACCGGAGGGGGTGTTGACGACGGTGGGGGCAGGGAGGTTGTTGCGGCCGTTGTTCACCGGGGATCATGGGGGCTGGGAAGGAGCAGGGCGCGCCGGCAGCGAGGCGCGGGATGAGGCCCGGGCGTACCGCCGCTGCGGGGGAGCTGGGCCAGGAAGGGCCGGTCTGCGTCTTTCAGTCAGCAGAGCAGGCCCAGCTTCTCCATATGTCTTGCGGGCTTCCGGCTGGCAAGGCAACGGGCATGAATAAAGTGTGTTCTGTGTTGGAGAGACGTTGGAAAAGAAAGTGCGGGTTTGTTCCTGCTGCTTGGAAACAGCTGTCTTGCTCTGGTAGCTGTTTATCCCGCATATTTCCTGGATTGCTTTATCCTGCACTTCCCTGCTAGGTTACTTCAGCTGCTGCAAATCTGGTAGTCAGGCTCCCCAGTGGAATTTTACATATGATCAATGCTTTCCTGTAACTTATAAGCTTGTGCGGTTGAAAAGTCACCCTTGAGATCACTGTGATTCAGCCCGAGGTGGTGTTGGCTAGGAAGGCACAGGCTCACCTGGTATTTGTGAGTCTCCATTAGGTACTCCTGAGACGTCTCCCCTTTTCCTTGGCTCTCCACCACCCTGGGTTGCAGCTGCTTAATGTTTCAGCTCTTCTGGTTATTTGGAGGCAACAGGCCTATAGAAACAACGGAGTGCCTTCTGCTGGGCAGAGTCGTCTGGGTCCCCTTTTCAGTACAGGACAAGTTTAAAGTGAAAATCATTATTAGTTTACTCAAGTATGCAGATAATAGGTTCAGAAATCGGATAAAAAGCTGTTACTTATTCTGTGGCAACCTAAAAATGTTTTCTGTGGTCCCCCACCGCTTTGTTTGGTTTTTTTTTCATGTAAGAGTTGTGTCTGTTTCACCTTAACTTGCGGACTCTCATGAAGTTATGCCAGGGTGGGGTTTGGTTTTGTTTTTTTTCACGTTGTGTGTGTATTTTGCTAGTATCTAGGTATCCTTGTCAGGATGGAGGGTGTGTTGCGGTCAGCACACAGCGATTTGCTCTTAAAAGAAAATGCTTGATTGAACTATTATGGTAAATATATTGGAGGCATTAAAGATCCTTCTTTACACAGTTTTTGAAAAATATTCTGAAATTGGCATTTTCTTTAAACTATAGTACTGAATTTCTTATATAAATTGCTAAAGATGGATTTTGTTTCGCAAGGGAAATGTTCATGGTTAGTAAAAGCAGATGGGGCAGGGACTTGATGCTGCAATTTTTTCAGCAAGTGAGACACACCCACTGGGGTGAATGCTGAAGTTTATTTGTTCAGCTCTTGTACAGTGTAACTATAATAAGCTTCCTCTTAGTCTGGAATAACAGAGTAAGGACTCTGTCTTGTTTCCATCAGCATGGGTAGAGCTGCAAGCAGGCCTTGCAGGCCCTGTGGCACCAGTGAATACGAGCAGGATCGAACTGTAACCTCTCACTGTAGTGGAGAGAGACAAACGGAGCTGGATCCATGCTTGGCTGTTTGTGATACAGCAGATTGAGCTGGTGCAGATCAGTGTATGTGTGTTCACGAGTGACATTCCCATGCAACTGCATAGTAATCTAATTGGTTTTATTATGTGTAAAATCATGATTGACAAAGTCTGTTGTCCTCTTTAAGGTGTGTGCTTGCTCATGAATAATTTCATCAGTGGGGTTACTGAGAGTACAGACTGCTACATAGAATGAGCAACAGAAGGAAAAGATGCCTGCTTATGTAGACATAGCAACCCATTCTACTTTTTCCACCATGTGTTGGGAGCACACAGATCAGTAATGTATTTTGGTCTTAATTACAATATTTCCATAGCATTAAAAAAAAGGATGCTTAATCACAGCAGTGTTTATGTGCTTCTGAGTACTAACACATACAGTATGGGTGGAGGGGTGTTACCTTTTAGATAAAGGGAAAATAGTATTATTTCTTTACAAAGCACTGATGGATGATTTTGTTTCTTTGTTTTAAATACAGTTCTGAGGGAAGCAATGAGACTGAAAATTCCAAATCTTCCAACCAGATCTTTCCACACTTTAACAACAATACACCAATGCCAAAGCTTTAATAAAACTGGACGTCTGCTATTAAAGCTGAATAATGAAGTTGACAGAACATCTGACAGAAGAGCAAAGTCTTGGGATTTGTATGCTTTGAAAACTGCATTCCCTTGTTTGACAAGTCGATATGTGCAAGTCAAGAATTGGCAGCTGCTCCAGGGAAATGTATCGGCTTTGGGAAAAAATGCTTGCTTTCGGAATGGGGAGGAGTTTTTTCCATCCTGGAAACATTTTGGTGTGGCAGTGATGGAAAACCACAAGCTCAATACAGAGCATATTACAAAGCTAAGGAACATATCATCAAGATTTTACACAGTTGTATCAGCTGGCAAAATTATTCCAAAACACAGTAGCCAGCCAGTTAAGAGGCCACCAAAGGCACCAAGGACTAAGCAGCCATCCAGAGCTAACCAGCCACTGTCAGACATGCAGGTAAGAGATAAAGTTTACAGTCTGTATAATATGAAGGGAACTTCATCAGTTTAATTTAGATTCAGATTTAGGTTTAGATTAACATGTTAATGAAATGAACATGTTTGTCTGGGAGGAGGATTTCATTATTTACCCTATCTTCAAACAGAAACAAGCTTGGTACAAGCTAATGTGTCTGGTATTTTGAAGATAAAATGGAGATTGTTAGCAATGTGTAAACAAAAGTGGAGGGAAGATAAGTGGTTATTAATGTGGAAATATGAAATCCATTAAAAATAATTTTAACCAGTGCTCTCACATTACATTCAATATTGAGAAACAAAGTCTAACTTTCAGAATAATTTAACTTCCCCTAGGTATCCTTGCTTGTCCAATTCTACCCAGTTTTAAGGCCTCACTCAAACAGAATACAAGATGAAAGTGAATAGTATAAGGTTTATATTCAGATTAAGTTTCAGATAGGAAATGGAATGGCAAATGTAGCCAGTGTTACTCGAGAAAGATTATTCCAGGTGGAGAAATAGCCCCTTGATCTTCAGGCTCCAAGGTCTGTAGAGTAACTGCAGCAGCAAATTGTTTTGGATAAAATGAGATGTGGTTAAGTGGAGCAGTGCATACTTGTGGCTGTTTTTCCTTAAGATATATATAGAATATAGAGGCTTTAGAGGCCTCTATATTAGCCAAGGCAGGCCTTAAGCATACTTGAATATAAAATGTCCAAGGAAAATCCTGGTATCAGAAGTGTTACTATTCTCCTCAAGCTACAACAACAACTGAGTTCCAGGATATTGTTAATAAAATTTTGTTACAGATGAAACTGAAACAAGTCTTGTGCTCTCAGAAGTAGCTTCAGCAATGCAAATGTGTCCATTTCGTGATCCACTGAATGTGAGCACGGGAAGTTTTAATGCTTGCCTTCTTGTCATGTAAGCTTCTGTTTAATATTTTGTATGGTGAGTGGAAGTATGCTTTAATGTAAGATGAAGACTCCATTCAAGACAAGTTAGCTCCTGTTTGTGTTTTCCCATTGCTTTGAAAAAAGAAAGTGAAGAGTATTAGTCCTGAAATACCATGTAATGTTTCAATCATGCTATGATGCTACATTCAGACATTGCTGCTTTCTGTTGTTGGGTGAAGTGACCTTTTTTTCTTTTAGATTCGTGAGGCTTTTAAATGGCAGCACAGAATGCAGAGTTTCTTTGTTTGACGTTTTCTTCCTTATGTATGCAAGTAATATACACTGCTATCTTGACTTTCTTCCAAAGTGAAGAAATGGAGAAAAATACTGCCTGACATACTGAAATAATAATATATATACTAGGAAAGCTTCCACATGGCAAAATGTTATGCCAGAAATGACATAAACTCAGACCTAGCAAAAACATTTGCTGTTTTTGAATAAACCCTCTGTGGTTTTGTCAGATATACAGCCCCATCTACAAGGGTCCAGGCTGTCACCTCGACTGCAGGCTGACAGTACTTTGGAATAAGCATGGGTTTTTACCTGTTTGTGTATAGAAAAATAACTGAAAGATGTGGCTGGTTTCTGCAAGATGACTTATAGAAGTAGTGCATATGGAGAATCCTTAAGGGGATTTTCAATGCACTGTCAGTTTTTCTCTAAATCCTGGTGTCACAAAACATCCTGATGTCTTCCTACACCTGTGTGGAGGCAACCAAGGGCCCTTGGATAACACAGACCCTGTTACCAAGGCTGTTACATCAGGGCAAGCTAGTGCCTCTTCTCTTTCCTGCTCTGCCTCTTGAGACACTAGCTCTGGGCCCACTCCTAAAGTTCTCAGTTAGTTGAACCCCGAGGATCTCTCATGATTTTTGTCTGTGAGGGCATTGCAGGTGACGCGTTTCTTTTGCAGAACACTGTGAATGAGCTCCTTCCCACCCCTCCCCAGCACTGGTCTTCATGAGGTGTTTACAGGCAGAGTGCTGAGCAACAGCAGTGACAAATGGTTGTAAGACCAGTTTTTCAGGATGGATGGAGGAGTTACTTGAAAGCAGTTAAGTGATTTAGTCAGTCCATCAGTGAGTGGTACCACTACTCAGTTTAGTTAATCTCTTAAAGTCTGATGGTGTGAAAAGCCTTTGAGCTAATTTTTAATGCTATAGTCACATAGGATAGAAAAAGCTTGAAATTCAACTAAAGATGTAGTTTTTACTATACTTAGTATAAGGATGGATTTCTGTGGTGATAGGAAGATTTCATTTCATCTTACAGGTTTTCTTAAAAATTTCTGTGTGCTTCAAGTGGAAGGGAGGGGCTAGGGAGAATTATTACAGTTGTTGGTGATACAGAAAATGAGTTGTTGAGGTGCTTAAGGATGGCTGCTCCTAGGGGTAGCTGTTGTGGTGCTCTGAATAGAATCTCAGTGAAGCCCCAGCTGTTGGCAGAATGGAGGAGGGTGGTGAGTCGCTGGAGTTTCTTTCTAGCGCCAGTACAGATCTTGTGCTCTGGGCTTGTTTTGGTTGTTTGATTTGTTTTTTTTTAAGTTTGCAGGTGAGAGTGACATAGCAGAAGGCATGGCATTGATTGGCCAGTTAGCATGTCTGGTTTAGGAGTAGCCGAATCACTCATCGTAGACTTCTTGCCTGTATCTTCACCAGCTGTCATGGGAACTTTGATGTTTACAGTGCCTGTGGATGCATATATTTTAGGCATCTTAATCTCAGATTACACTCAATCCAAATATTCTCCATCAAACAAGATTTTAGTAAAAACTTACATGAAACAATACGTTGTTAAAAGAACCAAACTGGTGCATATCCAAAATGCTATTTCAGGTACGTAGTCTTAGTAGGAAACTTCTAGTTCTAACTAAATGTAAAGTCTTTACATTGAAACTACATTGCAGCAGTAAGGCAGAAAGCCTGTCCTGTAGTACATCTGCCCTGAAATGAACAGTAGCACAAGTAGTAAACTGTGGGAAGCATGGAGCAGGATAGAGGTTTTCAGATGATATCTTAGCTAGAAGAGTTTGCTCCCTTAACTCCGAGTTTCATGGCGGGGTATGTGTACTTCTAATAACCAGAGCTTTCTGGAAGAATTTGAAATATATCATTTGCCTTGCCAGTTTAGGGATTGAGAATGGATTTATACAGATGAAACTGTGATAATGCAACTTTAAAAGGTACAGCAGCAAAGGAACTGAAAACAGAGTTCTGTTAACTCAGCCTCATAGCACAGTCACAGAAATAGGCCTGCAAAATTGCTCACTGAATATTGTAATTACTTTTAAAGTTTATTTTCTATTAGTGATCAGTGAATTAGGATGATGTGTAAGGAAAACTTTGGAAGTGATAACAGAATGTTAACATTGAAGAAGTTAAACGTGTGGTCATGACTGATGACTGGTAACGGGTCCTCCAAGGAGGGCCTTGCTGTTCGATAATGTATGATTGCTGTGAGAATGTAGTTCAGATTTGAAGTTGAAGTGTATTGTGGTTATAAATGCTTGCAGATGGGTACAGTTCTTTTGTTCATTTGTTGTTAGTTACATCCCCATTTGTATTAGTTGCAAAAAGCTGGGAAGTGACAGATCCACAATAAGACACACTGCTTTCTGGATATCTTATACTGCATTGTACTAAAAACATTATCATGGGACCTACATGCTATCAGAACAAAGGAATCCCCTTACAATGAGTAGTAGAATTTGTCAATCGGTTTATTGTGACCTGTTTGATTAATCAAGAAAATCCTTACACAGCTGACTTTTTTATTCTTCACCATGTGTGAGTCAGTCTCATTGCAAGTCATTTTTCCAGTCATTGTTTTGAATATGGCAATTTAGTTGTTTCAGATTGTGGATATTGAGACAAACCCTGGCTGTTGTGTCTGGTTTGACTGTGGTGTCAGTTGAAATCATGTTGGTAGCGCAAGATTCAGCTCCGGGTGACACTGCTGGTTCTGCAGCACCTACAACTGGCCCAGAAAATCTGTTACTTTCTGTGCTGCAGTGTTGCAGTGGCTCATTATCTCGACAGTGAGCTTTGTGCCTGGAATCATAGAATCATAGACTAGTTAGGGTTGGAAAGGACCTTCAGATCATCTAGTTCCAACCCCCCTGCCAAGGTCAGGGACACCTCCCACTAAACCATGACACCCAAGGCTCTGTCCAACCTGGCCTTGAACACTGCCAGGGATGGAGCATTCACAACTTCCCTGGGCAACCCATTCAAGTGCCTTACCACCCTTACAGTAAAGAACATGACGTTTGCTTGATAAGCAGGCTGGGATAGTTAACTCCATTTATCTTTAAAGTATAGATGCTAAAGCTGGTATTGGGGGTGTCTTGCTTCTGATTTCAGCTTGCAGATGAGTATGCCATAAACTGTAGGACTGGAAAACAGTAGCAAGTGTATCTCTATTGTTGAAGCATTTGATTGGCACATAGGGAGGAAGGGTTCACTTTGTGGCTCTATCACAAAGTTCTTTGGTGCTACTTTCTCATGTCACCTGGTTTGATCTCGATCCATGATTTACTTTTCCACTTAAGAGGGAGTGAATAATCTCGTTAGTACTTGTACACCAGATGGACATCATGGCAATGATGAAAAGAAAGAGTGAATGAATGAAAAATGTCACTCTCATGATAAATTTGAGGCAAACAGTTGTCTTTATGAACACCTTGCTTCAGCCTTGCCCTAACTCAAATCTCTGTTCCTTTGGCACAGAATCTGATGCAGTGCACAGCCTTTGCAACAGCAGATGAATATCATCTTGGTAATCTGTGTCATGACCTGACTTCACATGGATATGTTGAAATAACAAGTTTGCCTAGAGGTAGATTTTTGAAACATATTAAAGCAATGTTTTACCTTGGGAAATGAAATACAGGTGAGGTATATAATTTTTATAACTTGAAGTGAACTTATTCTGGTAGTACCTTGGAATGTATCATCCTGCCTATAAAATACTGCTTTGCTTAAATATTCCATTTGCCTAAAAAAAAAGGCCTGCGACTAAACTTTTCAGAATACAATATAACAAGCACTTGCTGTTACCCTATGATAAATTTACACTAAAAGTACTGAAAAATCAGATGCATGCAGGAAAAATAAATCTGGAAATTTTCTGATACAAAGAATTTCTATATAAATTCAGTAACTGAAAAAATTCTGAAAGTTTTCTTTATTTTAGTTAATCTTTCAGTAATGTGATACCATAGTGCCTCAGCTGTCAAAATGGTTTTGTGATTTGAAGTGTTGCATCTTCTTTCCATACCCACAGTTCTATTAATGTAAAAATCACTGAGGGTTGGAGAAGAAGGCATGCAAGAGAGAATCTTGCTGACTTAAGTGAAATGAAAAAGATATGTACATGAATGCGTAATTCTAGTAAAGAGAATGCAGTTGATACCCATTTTAGTTATTATTATTATTTGGCCAAATATATCCTAGCAATTGTTGAATGCTGCTTCACTTAGCTAGGTTTCAGGAAAACAATTGGCTCTGGTTTCCATAAAGAGTTATCTCTGAAAACTTGGGAAAGTATGGCTTAGAAATAGCTGAAGTATACTACAAGAGAAAAACAAATGGACCTTTTTATAGCTGAAGGAGCCTTATGCCTTAGCGCAGCTGTGGTTTTCATACAATGGCAATAGAGTGCCTTTTTTTTTTTCCTTAGAGTGAACAAAGTGTGTGAAGCTAAGGGAATGACAGTGTTTATGGGCATTTCGGTAGAGGTTATCAAATATCTGGCTGCCTCTCAAACACTTAATAATCCAAGTGCAGTAATTCTCCAGTGGGTCTTGCTCAAACACAAGATTTACTCATGATAGTCTTGCTCAGAAAGACAAGGTGCTTTAGATTCTGGGCTTTGTCTTTCTCTGTAGTTTCATTGTATTAAAACCAGCACTAGTTTCACAGCTTTAAGATAGAAACTTTGTATGATCCCAGCAAGACTAGGAATTAACCATCAGACTGTTGCTGGTATTTTACCCTGAGAGTGGGGGGTTTGCCAGTTCTTTGATTTCTTTATGATGTGTTTCTGACTCCTTACAATAGTACTTTATCTAAAGTTTGGAGGAAGTAATGATGACTGGATGGTGAATTGTGCCAGCAGATTGGTTGTGTTGTGGTGGTTGGCTTGTGCATGTAGCAGTGGTTGGTTACCAACTCAAACACTGAATCTTGGAAAATCAAAAAACGCTAGCACATAGAAATCTAAATCAGCAATTATTGTGTGGATTTCTTGCTTTGCACTGTTCTTCCTAAGCATTAGTATTGTTTTTAAGCTCTTTAAATACATTTTAGAGGCAAGTCCTCTACCTCCACTTGGCAATGCATCAAATTTTCTTCAATTATGTATGTTTTGTCTGGGGTGGATAAAGAAAGATAAAGGTGCTATCTGAAAAGTCAAATAAGAAAATGCAGAGAAATGTTTCTTCCATGGTGCACGCAGACTTCACAGCCAAAACTTGCTCTAGTGATTCATCAAATCACGTGTTTCTGAACTAGAATAGCAAGTGAAAGGAAAGTTACAGAGTTCATACAGACCAGTTGTGTGATCTCAATTCAGGTATTAGCAAAAGTGTATCCGATGTGTAGTCATCTATCTCTCCTGCCTTAGTTTACCTGGCCTCTGTGGCAGTCAGAATGTGGCATTTGTATACAGGTTGAACTTAATGCCTTGTTGCTTGTCTTGTGATCTTTCTGCAGAGGAGTTAAATTTAACTAAGGCTTAGATGTTAGGCCCTGCAAATTTCTCTTTGCAGAGTCTCACTTTATAACAGAGGTAGGGGGTTTTACTGGTCTTGCTCCCAGTAGTTCTGCAACAAGATCAGTCATGCTGAAAAGTAACCTTTTTTGTCAAAACAACATCAGGATTTCTAAAATGTTATCTATATAAGCAAGTGGAGCAGATACATAGAGGAAAGAAAAAGAAGACCCTGTTTTGAGAACCAAGCATCCACATTTTGTAAGTTTTGGGGCATTCTACTTACACTAGCTCAAGTCTAGTCCTTTGTAACAAATGCCCGTTGGCAGTTGTAGTACCACTTTTTTTGGAGCTCCTTTTTCAGTTTAATGCGACAAAAAAAATCCATTTTTGTACTCAGTCACTGTTCTGCAATGCACATCATAAGTGTGGTAAATGAGGGTGGCTGGAAGGTTTGTTTCAGAAGCATGCTTCTGATCTGAAGGAAGATGCAGGTGTACCCTCTCCTGGCCTCGGGGTATGTTCTTTCAAGTTTCTGACTGTCAAAGCAAAGTCAGCACAGTTTGAGTGCAGATTATTCCCTTATGTATAGAAAAAAGAAAGATCTTCCGGGTAAGCAGATTTGAATGGTAATTTCTCTGCAGCTGTGGGCAACTTCAGTAGTTGCATGTCCACTTCTGTATTCTGTTACTGGTCATTTGCTATGCCCTGCATCAGTTTTCCCTTAAGTCTTGTTAATGAAATGCAACAGTTCTGAAGAACTAAAGATTCCAGTAAAGTTCAGCATAGCGGCTGAGTCTTTCTGGAGCATGGCACTTCAGAGCAGCAGTGTAGTTTGATACTATAGTTTGCTGGCAAGCACTTCTATCAGAAAAATAAAATATGGGACCAACTGACTGACTGATGTGTTGGCATGTAACTGTTAAACTGGAATTACATGCTTATAGCTATCATGTTTAGAAGTTTGACCAATTCTTCATCTCTTTTTCCATTTATTTCAAACTAGATGCTGCAAATGTTTTGGTGATGGGTACTGAGAAATCTGCAAAAGAAGATGATCCTGGCATGATTTTTTTCTTCAGGTAAGCTATAAATCACACCCAAAACTTTATTAATAGCAGTGATGTGAAAGAAGTAGTGTAGCTTGCTAGATCATTGCATAATAGTACCTTATGAAACTCAAGGAATAACTGTCCAATCAGAATGATTAAAAAAAAAAAAAATCAGAATTATCTCCTGGTTGAAAGATGACTTACCTCCTCATGGGGTTTGTTAAAGTATGGTTCAAAAGCAACTACTAGGTAGTTTTTGTGACAGTAGTATTAAGTTTCTTGATTCACAGTGTCAAAAACTGCCACTGTGCAACTTGAGTGTTGCCCTGAAACACATTTAAAACAGCATAATTACAGCTCAGTTTTTCCTTGAATTCACAGGGAAGGGGCTGTTGTGTTTTGGAATGTGGAAGAGAAAAGTGTAAGTAAAGCAAAACTGTTTGTTAAAACATCATAAGCAGATGTTTTGTCAGTCCCACCAAGCTCAGCAAGGTTGGGCTTTGTTTGAGGGCTTAGATCTCTCCATGAAGGAGAGATTCTCCTCCTGTTGAGTGCAGGTGCTTGCCTGCTGCTGCCCTTCCCTTGCCTGCTGCTGATACATCACCTTTGAAACTTGACTTTTTGCACAAAATGAGTAAATACATGTGTAACATAGAAAGTGGGTAACATTTTCTACTTGATGCAAAAAATCTGAAACTTTCATCTGGTGAGACTGACAAAAAGAGAATTCTTGCAGCTCTACACCTCAAAGAAGTTGATGAGAAAAGTCAACCTGTGAATAGTTGTTTGAGACGCACTAATGTAACAGAAAATGTCTTAGAAGAAAAAGATCATTATATTTTGTTCCATTTAATTCAAATGTATTCAAAACTTATGTTCGGATAACTTTGAAATAGTCAGAATTTGTAAGCAACTTCTTAATATTGTTTCTACCAGTTAGCAATTTTCCTGAAGGAGGATTTGTATTGGTTGATGTAGTTGTTAAAATACGTTGATACTGAAATGACATACGCTTTACTATAATCTGTCACTCTTTGCTGAGCAAGGGGGGTATGGCACAGGCATATCTATTTTTATGAGTATATTTATAGTCAGTTGCTTTTTTTTAATACATTGATTTTTATTACTGTGGTTAAATAAAACTGGATTCTAGATACAGAGTATGTGAAATTAAATGGTGTATTAAATAGATGATACTGAGTTGTACAGAAGTTCACAGGAGGATTTTCATTAAGGTAAATGAAAACACAGAGCAGTTGTTTCCAGATGTGAACAATTTCTGGATTCAAGTTCGCTTTTTCTGTTTCAGACTTGAAATGTTCCTGGTTGCCTCTCTGGTTTGGGGGGTTTCAGTGTATCAGCTGGCCTACCAAAACCACTAGTTCTCCCTTCAAACCTTACCTGTAGCACACTTAGGATGCTACGGCTGTAACTGTGCTACTGATTCACAGGTATTACTGAAGACTAGCTGACTAACTCCTGTTGTTTTTATGACTTGGGCACCTCTACCTGCAGAGTACTCTAAAATGTGTTTGCTGTACATGCTTAAGTACCTTTGAAAATTTGATACCATGTTTTTCTTGTCAGTGCTAGTAACTTTAGTTGGTCCTTTGCTAGCTTTATTTAGGAAAGAACTGCCTCTCTCTGCTTATGAAATCCTAGTCAAAACCTGAACTTCCAAACAGCTTGCTCACGTAGAGAAGGTATTTTAATCTATGTGTTTTAATGAATTGAAACAAACAAAAAAACCCACCAGCACCAAACCAAACTGGTCTGGTCTGTAGAAAAGAAACCGAAAGTAATTTGGTAAAACAGGGCGTAAAGAATCACTGTGAATGGACAAAACTGCTTTTTAAAAAATACTTCAGAATTGCTGTTAAGAGAAGAAAAATTTTGAAACTAACAGACACTGAACAGAAGGAGTGGTAAATACAGACTGATCGTGAATAGAAATTTAAAATATAAACCACTGTTTTCACATACCTGAGTAGGGAGGCTGTGCAGCAGCTTCCCCCCCAAAAATAGCAAGGGCAAAAGCAAGACTAGCTTTGAGCTGCAGTTTCATCTGGTGTTTTTTAACAGGAAATTGTGCGATGTGATTGCCTGTAATAGCAAGAGTTTGCATTTAGTGAGTCCAGAACTTCTCATTGAATGTGCTGTGTCATAGGTAATCCCTTCTATAAAATAAAGCTGGGCCTCACATCACTTGGTGGAAGCTTTTGTATTACTCCATCTAGCTAAAAGAAAGCTGCCAGTGAAATACAATTTCTCATTATCCAGAGCAATGGAAGAACTTCGGAAGTGTGCATGTTACAAGACATATGAATTTCAGAGAGTCAGTTATGGTTTGAAAAGCTTTGTTGAATCTGATTGTGTACTGGCCCTGGGAAGCCTGAGCTGGTTGTAGTTCTGAAGTCTATTAGTAGCATAATTATTACTGTATTAGTAATGACTTCACAAAGCTGTATCCAAATACATGCTCGTGGAGCCTGGTGTGCTGCATTACGGATTGGCTGTTAACTCTGGCATTATTTCAGTGGGGTTTGCATTGTTGAACTGTCCCTGGACACAGCATAGCTGGTTGGCCAAGCTGACCGGCCAAGCAGCACACACTTCTTGCTTTAAAAATGACAATAATTTTTCATACCCTTTTTACCATAAGATTTGGAATAAATGGCAGTACTTGTCATGCTAATGCTAAATTCAGGATTATGGAACAAACAGTTGCAGCTGTAGGGTTGGAGTTCTTTAGTGAAAAATGTTATGTCTTACATAGGTTAAGAAAAAAAGAAAATTCCTCTTACAGCTGCTCCAACAGATTTTTTTAGAGTACTTAGCCTGAAGAGTAGGCTTCATGAGCAGTTTACTAGCATACAGTTCTGCACTAGCAGATTAACTATTATCTATTATTTTGAAGAGAGTGGTTTAAGTGTGATTTAGTAGAAGATCCACCTCTTTAAATTACTTAGACATCAGAAGTTTGTGGTGGTATTGTTTGGGGTTTGTGTTGTTTTTCTGTTGTCTGTTGTGTAGCTAAATGCTTTTTAAGGTGATTGCTTTTTTAGTTCAGCATTTGTTCCAATTGCAGAATGATTTTTATGAGGGGGAGCCTTGTAGCTCATGAAAGGAACATGGATGAGGGATCCTAAGTCAGATATTGGAGAAGAAAGCTTCATGGGAGAAAAGGGCTCTTTCTTTCTGCATCAGGTTTTAGTGTGCTTGAGAATAAAATGACAGTGAGATTATTTACGCAAGTAAAGCTGTGTATTTAACTGTTTGCAGGGTAAAATGTGGGCAGATGAAACAATTCTTACAGATTTCTGTAGGGGTAAAGGATGTCTGTAATATTTCTGTTGTTTCAGCAACCTCTGGTAGTTGAAACAAAACTGTTGACTTTAGCAGCAAACTAGTAATTTTGACAGAAACAGCCACCTGAAATACCCTAAAGATTCATTCCCATGCTGAGACACATGCCAGAATCTTGTACAGCTCATTGTTACAATACACACATTGTCCTTACTGCTGGTGTGGTTAATCCTTACCCCGTTTTATATATGTGGACATTAAGTGCCGTTTTAATCTTCACAGATTCCTTGCAGTTGTTCATAGCCACAAATTCTTCTATGTGGCTACTGATAGCTTTAGAGGGGAATGGTGTTAATAATCACTTTGTTACTTAGCAAACCTATTCATTATTATTTAAATAACTTCAGCATGAAAGTTGTATTCATGAACCAATTATATGCAAGATCTTTGTAGAGTGATAGTATCCTACATGGTGACTGTTCCTCTGTGTGTACAATTGTCTTTTCCTTAGATGAGGAGTGTCATGCAAGTGCTAGAACAGCATGAAATTCAGCCATATGAAGTTGCACTGGTCCACTGGGAGAATGAAGAGCTCAACTATAGAATAGGAGAGTGAGTATCTTCAGGCACTTTATATAGAAGCTGATAGACACCGGAAACAAAACCAAATGGAAGCAGCTGGTAAAAATATACTTGTCCTTACTCTTTTTTCTAATTAGTGAAATAAGGAAAGGAGAAAACAGTAAATCTAAATTGACATTTTTTCTGTCCTGCTAAAATCACAGTAGTGAGCGTGTTCTTCAACAATCCCAAACAGAAACTGTGTACTTCACATTAAAAAACAGATACACATTATTGAGATAAGTCTGATTTTAAGGAGGGTTCCCTACACAAGTTTCCTTAGTGCCCTGTAGGTTCCTATACAAAAATGTAATTATGCACATATGTCACTTTCTAAGAAAGCTGAAACTTGAATACTGTGGAACGATAACCTGGCAAGTTGTCTTGCCTTGTTAAATAGTGTTTTTTCATCTTGGGGAGCAAATGATCTCTACAGAAATATTTCTCAATGTAAATTATTATACAAATCATCTGTAACTTTCCAACAGCACCAAAAAACAACTCCTAGACAGGACACTGTAACACTAGGAGCCGAGCTAATGAGGTTGAGCTTATTTAAGGTAACCTGGTCAGAGGACAAGTTTTTGTTTGGTTTGCTTTTTCTTTTTCCTGGCCATTCAAAAACTGCAGGTACTACCCAGCTGTGTAATTTGTGATTCCTGACATATTCCCTTGCGGTTTTGCAAGTTTCATAGTGAGATTGACATGATATATGGAATGACTCCTACACTCTTTTCGTTGCTCCTGACCCCACTGTACAATAAAGGCTTCAGGGAAAGTAACAACATGGGAGGGAGGTTGGTAAAAGTGACAGAAGAAAAGGAAAACAAGCACGGAGATAATATAGGAGATGGAGAGCAGGAGAGAGGCCAGCATCCTGCTTACTCTGAATGATCGGTGTGTACGTAGTAATATTGTAATAATAGCTTGCTGCAGTTTCATTTAAACCTAGAAAATTTGGTCATAATATTAGTCTTTGAGGAACTAATTTTCAGTGACTTGTTTCTGTTGTCAGGTTGAACATGAGTAAAATGCAAGGATGGGGATGATACACATATAGAAATGGCATGCTTTATATAAATAAACAACCAAGCTTTCTTGCATTGATTGTTCTTGAAATGCTCCTTTGCTAGTGGCTTAGTCAGTAAAGGTGCTTCAATCCTGTTTTAACAGAGGCCAGTCAAAGCTTCATAAAGGAGAAATCTTGTTAAATTCTGAGCTGGATATTGATGAAGTTGTTCTGCAGAAATTCACTTTTTCAAATGCCCTTTGTCTTTCTGGTAAGTTAATGCTGTTTGTTGTATCAGCCTATGCTATGGATTTTGTGAAATGTTGTCAAAAGTGGGACTCGTACAGTGGCTGGTGGCTGGTTTAGGCAAACTGTAAAGGTTGATTGTGCTTCAGTGGGAGGTTTCATTTTCAAAGCCTTTTTTTCAAAGCTTTACCTTATTTTCTGTAAATTGGAATGCATTCATTCAGTGTTAGTTTCTTCAAGTTGAACAAAGCACATTAAGAAACATATGTTGCAAAAGAGACGCATTCTACTGAGCAACCTGTTCCCCACCCTTGACAGCTATTCCAGGATAGCAATAAGTGCAGAGTCCAGTATTAGAAAGCTGTCAGTAAACTTAGGTAATTCATCCTGACATCATTTCCTCTAGCGGAAAAAGACAGACGCCAGATAAAGAAGTCATGTAGAGCAGTGATTCCCAGCTGGGAGGTGTACCAGTATCAGGGCTACAGACCAGAGTCACAGATCTTTTCCAGGCATACTGGCCATGGCAGGAGGCAGCAGGAGGCACTGGGAAGGAGTCAGGCTCAGCAGTGGGCCTGCTGCTTGAGGAAGTACACCTCTGTGCTTCTTCAGACCTCAGATGAGGTAGGATGTCAGAGTAGAAGCTGACAGCAGGAAACCTGTCCTCAAAAAGACCTTTAAAGTAAGCCTGGTCTGTCTACCCCTACTTTTAGGGTCTGTTACAGGATTCCTGTAGTATTTGGGGAAGTGCACCTTTAAACAGAAGAGATATCAAGAAAGAGAATGTGTGTTTTTGAAGAGATATCCATTTGATCAAGGAGTACATCATAACTGCATACTTCTTGACTGTCAAAGGAAGAGCTATTGAGAAAAAAAGCCTTTTGTTCGCTATAGTTTTCCTGTTCGTAAAGCACTGCATGGAACAGTAGTGCCACATATAATGGAGCAAGCAGTTTATTCCCAGGAGGTATTTGGTACTGATTTATGTTAGAGACATGCACATCATAAAGGAAAACGGTTCAATAATGTTCAATAAAATGAAGGATGCAAGTAGAGTCCAGGTCAGATTTGTGACACAGCAGGAATCAACCTCTGTCAAATAACCAGTGATAGCTGAAATGCCTGTTGGCTTTTTTCAGGGACTAAATTAGATGTCATTTAAGTCACTGTCTTGGATTAGGCCTCTCTATTCAGAAGGTGAGTGTGAAAAATGTTTGGCATTGGATTTACTGTCAGTGTTCTGACTAGATGACACCATTGATTACTACCATGAAAGAGTTCATTTTGACAATTAAGTCTTCCCTGACTAATTTCTGCTGAGTGAGTGGGGTTAATTTTTTATCTGTTTCCACTTCATTCTTGTTGGGAAATCTGCAGACTAAAGAAAAAAGGCCTGAGTTATATCATGTTCCTGTAGAAACATCTTTCCGGGCTCGAGGTGGGGCTTGAGGCAGAATTTATGTTACCATTGCCTGTGCTGAACAGCTTCCACAGAAGAGAAGTTGCATCTTCACTGAACAGTATATTCACCTAAAACCAAAATGAGAGATTGCTTAAGTTGGAATTTAGCTTCAACAAGTGCAGGTGGTGTGTCTGTACAAGCTAAATGTAGTTTGAGCATGCTGCATAAAGTACTGGACACATGGAGCATGATAGTTCTGAAGGACACTAGAAAAGCAGAGATTTTGCATTTCTGCAAATTGGAAACTTGCAGACTATGGAGTGGCACCACATCAAGTCAGCCGGGCTCCGGCGTGACTCATTATCTCAAATCTCCTTTGAATGTAGTTTGCAAAGGCTTCCTACGTACAGTGGAGCACTTAAACACACAACTTTTGAGCTGGAAGCTCCCCAGGATCTGAACTGATGGTTTGGAGAAGAGAATTGCCCTCAGGGTGGTTCCGTGTGCAGAGCTATGTCACTGCAAAGCCCAGACTTGTCCAAAGGCTTATGAACATTGATCATATAATACTAACGGTAACTTGTTGCAAATGCATTGATACATACAAACAGTGCCTGGAAGCAGCACACTGGCAGATTTAAGGTTATGATTATTTGAAGGCATATATACTGTTCACAGTGTTCTTATTTGTCACCTCTGTGTTGCAGTAAAGCTGGCTATTTGGGAATCATTATTGGATAACTTTGTGGAATCCATCCAGTCAATTCCTGAGGTGAGGTCTTGTTTGTACCCCTCCCCTCCTTTTCTCCTATGCTTTTTAAAAGATCAGTCCAGATGCAGCTGAGGATATGGAAAAAGCAGCTGAATGCTGAACATGTTTGATGGTAAAGCCATCAATGTTGAGAAGCTCGGAACACCTCCAAAGTGGTGGGACAAGAAACCGTCAGTCTTTGAAGGGCTGGGAGTGGGGTTCTGCACTGGAATAATGTTTTCCATATTGTGCCACTGTTGAATGCGTGTATGTAACAGGACAAGTGGCATTTAAAAACCTGGCCAAACACCATGTGCGACAGCTTGGGTTAAAAGTAACATGCTTAACTGGAATATAATAGCAAGTTTGAGTGCATTACTTAAATCACAGCTATTCATGAGAACAGCTGAAGTGCAAAGCATGTAGAAATGAGATTTGTAGGGTTCAACAGAGAAAACAGCATCCTTTTTATTATTTGAAGGAAATAAATTGTAATACATTGTTTGTTGTAAGGAAAAAGTCTGTTAAAAAGGCTGAAGGTGAAAGAATGCTGTCATTACTTTAATAGTAGTAGGAAGAAAAAACAAATGATCTCTTGCTGAGGAAATAGAAAATGCTTCAGGATTTTGTAGATACTGATGACACACTGATTTATTGGAAAACCTAGATGAACAGTTGCATGGTGATGTGCTTACACAGCTAGGTAAGCAAAGCACAAAGCAAAGTTAGATGTTAATAAGCACAATATACATTCAGATTCTAATTCATATACATACTTCAGGCTGTAAAACACCAGACCAAGTAACTACTAGTACATGCTACTTGATCAAGCAGTGAAGAACTTGTTACTTTGCAGATACTGAAGTCACGACGGAAGGTAAAACTGTCTCATGCAGATGTTATGCAGAAAATTGGAGAACTTTTTGCTTTAAGGTAACTTTTTTTGTTACCCTCAAGACATTGTCTTAGACAGAACATAATTTAACTTGTGCGTGATACAAAGATCAGAATAGACACTAAACACAGGGTGTGGGAGTGGATTCCTTCAACCCTATTTTGGCTGGAGACGTGTGTGCTGTTCGTGTTAGAGGACCCACTACACTATAGCATCTCAGCTGTAGATGGGCAGTACTAAGTGTATTGTAAATGGCCAAATTCCACACCCTTTTCCCTCCCTGGGTCCAGCAGCATCTGTCTCATCACCAGTAACTTTAGTGGATACTAGAGTATGCAAAGGATACCAGGAGGTAGAACTGTTAACTACAGCAGTAGTTAACTACTACAAGAGTTAGTAAAACTCTTTTGTTGAGTTCTGTTCTTCCTTTGACTTAATCAGAAACCACTGCTACATTGCAAGAATTTAAAGGTTGAGATTTCCCCCCCCCGCCAAGTGACATTTGGCCGTTGAGAATGCAGAGCATTGCATGCTGTTTTACAAAAAAACTCAAACTTGGTGAAGAAATATTACCTATTAAAAAAGCAATTCCTATTTTAAACATTGGGGTTTATATCCTTACTTGAAGGATCAATGAAGTAATAAGCAATGATGTTCTAAGTGTCCAAAGATTTATGTGAGCAGTAGGTTGAGGGTGGGAGACTTTAGCTCTTGGCCTTTATAATGTTGAGACAGTAGCCTGGTTCTGAAGGGTGAGCCATGCCCACGTGTCCAGCATGCAGTACCAGTCACACTTAAGGAGTTCTGAGGTACAAACAAGCTGTTAAGGAGCTCACCAGTAACTCATTCATATACCTCCCTCAGCTTCAACACAGTCATGGACTTCTCCGCAGATATCAAAAGTTAAGGAAGGTAACCAGCTGAGGATGCAGTGTTGCCATAAGGCAGAAGTCATTTGTGCTCAGAACTGTTACCTAGTACAGTGTTCTCAGAAGTTGCAGGAGATGTAACTAATTTTAAACAATGACTGCAATTGTATTTTTTTATTATGAAAGGAGATTCTTTTCACAATTTACTTAAAATTACAGGAAATTTTTCCTGTTTCTTTTAACTGCTATGTAAATATTTGCTCCTGTACTTACCAAAGGGAAGTTTGAACTACTGTAGTACCCATTTTTTTTTAGGCACCGTATAAATCTGAGTTCAGACCTACTAATAACACCCGACTTCTACTGGGACAGAGAAAAACTTGAAGAGCTTTATGACAAGACGTGCCAGTTCCTCAACATTAATCGCAGAGTTAAGGTAGGTGTCTTACTGGTATAAGAATTTTCAATGCTCGGGTCAGCTGTCTTTGGCTCAGCAGGGCTACATACTGCTCCTGAATGTCTGTTTTAATTGTAGAAACTGGATAAAGAAAAATAGCATCCTGTGTACTGTCCCCTTTTCCATGAGTTCATAACCCACTCATACCTTTTACCCACTTTAGGTTAACAGTACTGCCTCATGTGAATTGGTTGCCTGTTTCCGGAGCCACTAAATTAGGCTTTAAATAGTTCTGAGATTTAATTCCTCTTCTGAAATGTGTGCAAGAAAACAAGTTAAAAATACTTGAGATGCAAGGTGTTCTTACTGACATGATCATCCAGGTCAGTTTGACAGGTGACAAGATGCTTACTGCTGGACCAGAATAAGCAATGCAAAAATCTACCACTTCTGGTTCAGTAGTTTTAAATATTTAGTTACTTTTGAGGCATTCCAGTATCTGCATCTTCTTTTGCTTATGCCTGTTCTCTGAGCAGGTATCATCTAGAAGCAGTTTAATTCCTGCAGATGCATACCTAAATTTCTGTTATTTTTGTGAACCTATAGAAACAGATTTGTTCATATCGAAACCTCTGTTGCTTGTGCACGTTACCCTCAAGACTTTCTATTATTTTACAGAAGAGTGTCAACATCCTTTTAGTTCTGTTAAGTAAGCCCTTCTGTGGACTGTTGCTCTATTTAGTGATCTTATTCCAGTTACAGGATCCAGGTTTGCCATGTATTTGCAATCTCTTGCTGCAGGTAATGAATGAGAAGCTTCAGCACTGCATGGAGCTGACAGACCTGATGCGAAATCACCTGAATGAAAAGCACGCTCTGCGCCTCGAGTGGATGATAGTGATACTCATCACCATAGAGGTCAGTGGGGCTCTTTCCACAATCATACTGAGTACATAATAACAAGTGCAATTTGTGTACTTCAAGAATCAAGATTATTTTATTGATGTAATGCACTATACTGTACAACAGGATTGGTCTTCAGCTCTTTGCAAGGCACTTTTGAATTGCAGCTATAGTTGTTTTTCAGATTATCTTGTTTCCTGTGTAAGCTGTTTTAAGAATTTTTAAATAAACTCATATTCATGTGTTTGCTATTCCACAGGTTCTGTTTGAACTCGCAAGGGTAGTTTTCTGATGACAGAAGAAACACAGGAAGAAGAAAACTGACAAATTCGTATGGCCCAGAAAATTGCTGTCTATGGTATGCTTCTGGAAAACAGTGGAATCATGGCTCTTGATAGATATGTACATCTTCTACTCAAATAAAAATAAACATAATAATAATAAATCAGTTTGTGAATGTTATTCCCAGCTGCTGTACTAGCACTATTAGAGAAGTCTTAATCTGTGACTAGGACCAGATGCATGCATGGCTGGTGCAGGGAAAGATTTAGCTTTGTCTTCTTAATAAGCAAGGAGAGAAGGATGGATCACTTCTGTGCTGACTGTACTGATCTGGTGAAGGACTCTACTGCCTTGTCCCCGGAGTGTTAAAAAGATGCTCAGTACGTGGCTACTTTGTGCATTTCTGACTAAGTTTTCCCCAGCTCCTCCTTCAGTAGCCATGACTGCCCCAAGCTTGTTCTCCTTAAGTTATGTGGCATGATTTTAATATACCTGGCAGTTGTATATAATGTTATGTTCTACCCGTCACAACAAGGCATTTACATACTTGTATACCTTCTAAATAAATGTAGTCCCATACTCGGTTGAACTTTCATCTCACATCCCAGGAAGCTGTAGCAAAATGATAAATTAAAATTCACAAAATCTCTCTATTATTAGTCTGTCTACCTGATCACATTTCCTGCTTCTTACCCGTGCAAGCTGCAAGGAATGACAAAGCATATAGTGGAATTAAGTGTACCCTCAGCAAGTCTGTGGGTAACACCCAGCTGTGTGGTCTGGTTGACATGTTTGGAGAGGATGGCATCCACAGGGCCCTGGACAGGGTTGGGAAATGGGCCAGTGCAAACCTCATGAAGTTCAACCAATCCAAGTGCAAGGTCCTACACCTGGGTCAGGGCAAGCCCAGGCACAGCTACAGTGGGCAGAGAATGGAGTGAGAACAGCCCTGAGAAGGACCTGGGGGTGTTGGTTGACCCAGCAGTGTGCGCTTGCAGCCCAGAAAGCCAACCGTATCCTGGGCTGCATCAAAAGGAGCGTGACCAGCAGGTTGAGGGAGATGATCCTGCCCCTCTACTCCTGAGACCCCTCCCACAGTACTGCATTCATCTCTGGAGCCCACAACACAAAAGAGACATGGACTTGCTTGAGAGTCCAGAGACGGGCCACGAAGATGCTCAGAGGGCTAGAGCATCTCTCCTGTGAAGATAGGCTGAGAGCGTTGAGCTTGTTCAGCCTGCAGAAGAGAAAGCTCAGGGGAGACCTTAGAGCAGCTTTCCAGTACCTAAAGGGGCCTGCAACAAATCTGGAGAGGGGCTTTTTAAGATGGTGTGTAGTGATTGAATAAAAGGGAAAGTCTTTAAGCTGAAAGAGGGCAGATTTAGATTAGATATTAGGAAAAAGTTCTTCCCTATGAAAGTGGTGAGACACTGGCACAGGTTGCCCAGAGAAGCTGCGGCTGCCTCATCTCCAGCAATGTTCAAGGCCAGGTTGGATGGGGCTTTGAGCAACCTGCTCTGTGGGAGGTGCCCCTGCCCATGGCAGGGGGTTGGAACTGGATGAGCTTTAAGGTCTCTTCCAACCCAAACTGTTCTATGAAAATGTCATTTAATTATCCTGTAAGGTAGATCTTGTTCGGGTTGGACTTTTTAATCTCTTCCTAGTTTACAGGTCTGCAGATTGACATCTCCAGGATGTTACCACGCATAAGAGGATGAGGGGACTTTTTTCCCCAGCAACTTCTCTTTCTAAACACATTTTCAGGAATCGCTACACAATTGCTATTTTATCAGCCCTTTCAAAATCTGGTTAGTGCACAGTGTATTGCTTCAGCAGCATAACCTGGGAAGTTTGTTAAAAGCTCCTGAAGCCATGATTGCTAAATTCAGCCTAGAAGTGCAACCACATTTGCCATAGCTTACTGTGCTATCTTCACCTGAAAACATCATTTCTGAATGTGATACTAGACTGTTGAATACATCAAACACATGCATGATGGGGAAGAGAATAAAGTCAGGTAGAGCTAGGAAAAACATCTGACTATAAACCCCCATCCTTTTGCTGTATGTTACATTACCAATGCCATGGGAACCTCTTCAGAAGCATCAGCTCCTCTCAGAAGTAGGCTTTCTCCTCAGAACCAGAACAGGTCACACCCAGAGGTGTTGGTTCCGGAACAGGTCACCCACCACTTCCCCGCGCTGCTGAGAAGGCCAGAACCATCAGCCCCACTCACAGAAGTGAACTGGTCAGCAGAACAGCCTGGTGACGGTCTTGGAGTACGGTGTAGAACAGCTCCTCAGCGATGGGCTGACTGACCCAGGGCTATTGCAGAAACAGTACATCACATCCTTTATGCAGCAGAAAACCTTACCAAGCACCACTTGATTTCAGTAACAATTAGGTTACATTTTAATTGTAACTTTCCTAGCAAACATTTTTCACTTCTTCAGACAAATAGGGGGCTTTTCCCCCCATTTGAGTAATGCTTAAAAGCATCAACTTCCCATCCATTTCACATTTAATGTTTCAGTATTTCAGCTAAATTGCTAAAATGTAAATTTACAGGCCAACTGCATCCATCAGCAAAAGTGGTTTTAACAAAGTCATGTGAGGACTCCTGGATGCTCTTCAAAAGCATGAAGTGTGTGTGTGATTACCTCAAATGTTCTGTCTCGGGATTCTATGTTACCAGCCAAACACCTCAAAAGGAAAGAAACATGGTTACTTTTGAAACCTTAGGTCTGTTTACATTGGCACATAAACTGTAGCCATAAAACCATGCTCTCTTCCTCCCATCAAGCCCCCAGGGTCATTTACAGTGTCCAGTGGCTATTGGAGTTCTGCAGCTTCAGTTAAGCCTTAACTGTGCATTTGAACTCTGTATCCATCTTTTTCACAATGTATCCATGGGCCCCTGCATCAAAGTATGAGGGGTTTGTTTCAGCAATAACTGTACAGTCTCTTACGAAGTGAGAGTCTTACAAAGTGAGTGTTCCCACTGGAGATCCGATGGGGACGCTGTGGCAAGTGTATTGTGGCCTGACCAGGAGGAGGTTTTATGGCAAAGGCAAGATGAGACTCCAGTTCCAGAGCAACACAGAACTGCCTTAGCTGCTGAACACACCCATCTTTCATTTGCCGGGTCCACCATGTGCCTTTGCAGTGTAACTGAAAAGAACCATCTCTCTCACTACAGTTTGCACAGTCCAAGTCTTTAAAATGTGTCTGTTTCAAGCAGTAAGGGTCACCTGGGGAAAGAAACAGAAAATGCCACAGCAATAAATACAGAATATAGAAGGAAAAACAGAGAGGAATCCTGGTATATCCAGAACTCCAAAATTGTAACCTTTTTAACATGAGGACTGAGTGGTAAAATTCTGTTCACATAGGACTTCGTCAGACTATGCTTTATGAGGATCCCAACTGTGCAGACTGCTTCTACCTGTGTTTTTTCCATTAGATGAGGTAAAGGACAGCTTAGAAATGGTTTCTGGCAGATCTGCTAGGAAGTGCTCGTGAGACTGGCTACCTCTACAACAGCAGAATGCTCAGAGCTGGGACTACTGACTTCCAGTCCCACTTTGTGCGGTAACAGCTCTCCTGGCTGCAGAGCCTGTCCCTGCTCAGCACATCAGCTCTGCTGGCTGGATGAGCAACAGCATATACATGACACCTCCCTAGAGCTCTCTGCAAACATAACGCGTGTTCAATTCAGCCAGCACATGCCAACTGCAAGCACCGGCCAGAAACAAACCACAGGAACACTAAAACATGTAAGGAAGGGTCTGTCCTTCCCCATCCTACCTCAGCCCTAGGAACTGAACAAGCTTCAGCTCAGTTTCGAAAGGAGGGGAAAAGCCAGACTGTATGCCCATCTACATGAGTTTATTTACTGATACAGGAGTGCACCAGACATATAGACGAGACGCAGATGGATGTCCTTGGTCCTCGTAACAGTTGCAGTGAACCTGTCCCAATTTATGGGCCATTCATGTGCAGACCAGTTTAGAAACTGCATTGAGTTTGTCAGCTTAACTTCTCTCAGTCACTCTCCCTGGACCATCAAGATTCTGTTCAAGTCTACAGGGTAGAAACTACTGATCTGTGATGTACTCCCTTCACTGAATGGCATTTAACATCTGCCAAGAGCCTCACTATCATCGAATCATATAATGATTCGTGTTTGAAAGGACCTTAAGATCATCTAGTTCCAACCCCCCTGCCTTGTGTACAGGCTGGTTTATGGTACTAGTGTGGCAACCACCAAAAAGAAATGCAGAATCTGAGGTAGCCACATACAGTAGGTGATACGCAGGGGAGTTAAAAACAAAACCACTGCCCAAAGCATTTGTTGTCTGAGGGGAAGAAAGCCTGTCTGTCTTAGCTATCCAGGAGGGGGAAAGCGTCAGGAAATGTCTACAGCTGCAGCTGATAAAAGGATTTCTAAGGGACTGTAATTCTTTACAGTCAGCAGGAAAGCAAAGATCTGCCAGCCTTAGAGAATGATTTTGCCATAGCTAAACAGTGTATAAGGTAGCCTGTTTCTCCTGATCCCCCGTGTGCCTCCCAGTGACATACTTCTGGATGCCACCTGTGTTCTCTGCACCGCACAAACCCCAGGTGGCTGGACCTCAGAAAACCAAGCAATTCCAACAGTCTGGGGTGCTCCTCCGTGCACACAGCAGGAGTTGGGCAGACCCAGTCACACTGGGGAACAGGAAAAGTCTCCTGTCCTCGCACACACAGCATGACAGCCACCCCGTTTCTGGTTCTTTAAACAACCTTTATTGAACAAACTCAAAACATGGACGAGCATGTTTTCTCCTTCGCTCTATTTTAGCTGATGAAAGCACTGCAGCTGTGGCTGGTATCACTGTTTCTCAGTTAGTGCTCATTCACTTGCCTGTTTGTGTCAGCCTTCAAACTTCAGCCATTCAAGACACACATTTGCCAAACTGGTGAAATATGACTATTAAATGATGGTAACCACCAATTCTATTGCTCCCAAATACTTAACACTTTCCTAACTAAGTCTGAGTCAATGCTGACAAACTCTCTTTAGTTCTGTTTATTAAGTATCTCATGAGCTCAAAGTCACCATTTAGATATCACTCAGCAATGTGAACATAGTATCAACTAATATTTCACTTCCACCTTCCTCCTGTACAGAATACCTCACCTGCACAGGCTTTAAAAACGCACTCATAACAGTTGCAGTTTGAATCCCTTTCTCTAAGGAAAACAAAACACACAAGAACATACACTGCTGTAATTTTATAGTCATGCTCCACTAAAAATGCTATTCCAGGCAAGAATGCAGTTTGAATTTTTCCATTTAAAAGTGGGCAGGGCCCATGGCTAATGTGGGACTTAGGCAAAGCGAGAAAGCAGAGGGCTAATCTACACTGCAGAAGCTGTGTCACTTTGGCCACACTAACAATTCCTGACAGAGATGAGGCTCCTAACCAGAAAAGCTCTGTGCATGCTATTAAACCATTTCCTCGGATTACATACCTTGCACTAACACAAGGACGAATTATTATTGTTAGTGTTATTTGTTCCCCTAAGTGTAAATTGCAGCTAATCTCCAGCTGTTGATAAAGCTTTGTTCGCTAGCAATTCCCAGTTACCATACTGATACCAGAAACATTGTTTAGTCTACAGAATGGCAAAGACCTTTTTCTTCATTTTTTCATCTCATACAGCCTACATAACCATGGTTCGCACACCATGGCTCTCCTGCACCTCCAGGACAACCAGGCCTACTCGCAACAAGAATGTGAGAGCTCAGTTCCCTCGGGGGCTGACCATTCACTATCACAAGTATACCCCAGCAGCCTCCCCATGGCAGGGAGGCCAAGGTGAGAAAAGCAGAGCCCTTCCACAACAGCTGCTGTACCCTCACATCCACAGTTTTCCTGGGGTCACTTAAGTGCTGCCAGTGCGGTGTGAAACACAAGCAAGATTCAGACTGTGTGTGTGAGAAACCCTAACAGGGAGGGAGGACAAAGCCCTGGATGGAAAGGCTGGAGACTAACGGAGGTACAACAGTAACTGCTCTAGCAAGGAGCTACTGCAGCTGTTGCACTTCACCAACATAAATCAGAAGTGGAAGTGTCAGAAATGGCAGCTGAGCTAATAAAGCACATTTACAGCATTGACACAAACCCATGTTCTATGACAGTTGCACCGAGGTGGAAGCGGTTCCCACTCACTGCCTGGCACATTCAACTCCCAGATCCCCACAGCTCCGGCAGAGGCAGCAATGGTCCCATGGGAGCGGGTCAGCGGTGCTGCAAAGAACTCTTCAGAACAGGGACTCTGCTCTCTTTTCTTTGAAAATGTGAGGAATTTGAACACTCACTGAAATCTCAGCATATTCAGCCTAATTATCATCACTAGAGCTGTCAAGGTTTTGACTACAATGATACAAGTATCTGCTGTACCAGTCCAGATTTCAACTGAACTCTACCATTGAAAGACATGCTTACAGGATTTGAGCGTGGCTCAAGTCCCTTCTACTGCTCAAGTGAATTTTTACTCAGATTAGCAGACACTTTCATCATCCTATTAACACTTAAATCATCAGCAGTGTGCTCATTTACAATGCAAAACATGATCTTACCAGACAAAACTCTGCCTTTAATCTGGGTACGCGCAGACCAAAGCAGAACCGAAAACTAAAGGACTGATCCTATCATCAACAACACAACTGGGAATACTCTCAGGTACATAGCGCTATCTGAATCAGCCTGAACAGTCCTTTCAAGAAGCCATAAAAGTAGGAAGGAAATCCTACACTAGTACTTGGGGGAAAAAATGAGCACATAAAAACTAAAAGCACAATAATACCACTTACTAAGGATAAACTTTGAATGCAATTTCAGTTGCAGGGATTGTAGCTGTTAAAAATACACCTCAAAAGACAAAATGGAAGTAAAATTCTAGATTCATGTCTTGAGCTGAGTGTCCAAAAGGAGCTTATCAACACTGATGACATCTCTCAGCTGTAGGCCAGTACTAAGGGTGTGAAGTTCAGCAGCAACAAACTCAACAGAGAAATCTTCCTACAGTTTCCAGTGGGCCTTGTTTCAGAGAGGATACTTCTAAATTAAGAAATGCATTACTGCTGGATTAAAGTATTGTGGTCCAAATGAAGTTGCTTTAAAGCTGAATTATGAGCTATTAATTAAAAAAACATAACTAAGTTGACTTTCCTCCAGTTTCAGAGGCAGCACAGAGGAGAATCCCGCACAAATGCCAACACAGAAGTACTTGAGTGCAGCACAGAAGAGAAAAAACAGACCACAAAGCCTGGCAGGTACCTGCCAGAAACACACTGGTTTTCCTAAGTATCCCACTCAATTTAATTAAATATTATATCGCTTTCACCATCTTCCACAAGAATGAGACAAATCATCTGCTACTGACTTGAGTTCAAGTGTCCATCTACTCTCATCACTTTGCATTTAATCTGCAGGGCTGAAACACAAGGGATATGTACAGGGAAAAAGTCTGCCAAGTAGGCTGGTTAAATACACTTCATCAATTTTGGCCATGTGCTCACATAGCAGGAGAACTGCTAAGAACGCAGCCTTTGTACTTCAGCACATCCATCACAGGTATTTGAGGTGGGTTCTACAGTTGCAGGTCTGTCCAGCTGCTTCATTCAAAGTACTGCAACAGCTACGAACAATCAGCTTTCAGCTCCACCAGACTTAAAGTAACTCATTGTGTCTTGGGGTTGGTGGTTTCTTTAGGACCCAAGTAGTTAGTTTTCAAGTGCAGCTTAACTTGGATAAATAAATTAACATTCATAGGATATATAATCCAAACAGACTCAAGCTGTGTCTATCCAAACTTCCATTAACGTCAGTGCGAGATGGCAGAGTCAGACTCACATAAACTGGTCTAGTCCTTGATCAATTTAAATCCTGTACAAATAATACTTAGCCTGGGATGGCTGCAACCCTCTGTTGATCCATGAACCAGACAAGAAACCAGACTCATCCTCCTCCCGTCAGCATGCTTGCTGTCAAGGCACTAAATTACAGGAGTTTGAGCCATTTTTCCACAGAACATCTTACTTAATGACTGTGAAAACATCATCCCAGCTACAGCTAGCAACCGCAAATCTTGCTTAGATAAGGACCTTTGCAAAGGTAATAACCATCTGAGCCTAATTCAAGTCATTGGCACTGTAGCATATGCTGTTCCTAAGGAAGCACACAAAGCATACTTAAGGACAGCAGGAACAGGCCCTCAGGGCAGCGGTACAAAAGATCCCTCTTTATTCCCAGCCAAGTATCTCCCTAGCACAGTTTCTCTCTGAAAAGTTTGGTCCACTCCACCACTCCAGTTACTGGATGTCACCTTACAAAGAGGCACAGATCCAGGCCATACTCAGACTGATTCTGTGACTTAGAGGAATCACCCCAAGCCCAACACAGAGCTCACAGTTCCACTTCTGGGACTTCCCTGCCGGCCCCTCACAGAAGACGGCCTCCCTGCTCCACACCAACAACTGACTTTTGCAAGACTGACAATTTGTCATGTATCACGGTGCCCACTGGCGAACAAGCACCCATGAATTCCACAGCATGCCTTGACTTTGGATCCTTGAGGCCTAGCTACAGCCGCATTCCGGAACTGTGCCCAAACCCAACACTGCAGGTGTGATTTTTACAGAAGGCTTCTACACCCCTGCCTGAAAGAGTCGAGCTAAAAACACTCGTTTCAAATCTCTAGTCCACCTGAGTAGATAAAAGCAATCCCAACCTTCCAACTTTTGCACTCAAAGTCACTCTTTCAACAACTGAACTTGTAACCAACCTCTTATCTGACAGCTCAACCACAACACCTGGGGCAGCTTTATCGGCCCCAGGCCCTGAAGTCCATACCTCCCCTTGGCCCAAGCACCCACCAAGGACCTGTACTTGAAGTGACACCAGGGAGAAGCTGCGGATAAAACCGCAGCAGAGTTCATGCCCGAGAGCCCCCGGACATCGCACCCCCAGCTCCACTCCCTCAGCCGGTTCGTCCCCGGTAGCTCCGGGGAGGGGGGAGACACACCTGAGCCCATCACTCTTCACCGGGACAGCGAGGGGAGAACCGGGGGACACACATTCCCGCGGCCCCGCTCGGCAGGAACCACCCGGTGCCCACCGGCGTCGCGGTCGGGCGCCCCCAGGCACGCTGGCAGCAAGCAGCCTCTACCGCCGCGGCGAGGCCGGCAGGGCGCCGGGAAGGCATCGGCGGCGGCGGCAGCAGCGAGCGCAGCACAGCGCCGCCCCGGCCCCGCACGCTGCCGCGGTGCCGAGCCAGGCCCGCCGGTAAGGCGGCCCGGCCCGTTATTCCGTAGCCCGGGCAGCAGAGGGGCGCTGGCAGCGGCAGGGCCGCCTCCGCTGCACTGGAGCAGTGCAAAGCAGGGGGAGCCGCACCGGCCCCCACCGCCGGGAGTTTTAAAGGGGCAGCGCCCCGAAGCGGCGGCAGGCTCGGGGGTGCCCGGCAGGGAGGCGGCGACGGGGCCGGTCCCGCCGGTGCGGCCCGCGCGGCGGTTGGGGGAGGGAGGGGCGGGCTGGGGCTGGGTGTCTCCTGCTGCTGCTGCTGCTGCTGCTGCTGCCGCCGCCACAGCGCTCGCCGCCTCCCCTCCCCCCCGGCGGGGGCTCCTCGCTGCAGCCTCTGTGCTCCGCTCTCGGTCATGTGACCCTAACGTAACCGGACAGGAAAAGCCGCCGCCGCCGCCGCCGCGCTGACTCCGTTGTTGCTGCTGCTGCTGGGCGCGGAGACGGCGGCGGCCCGCGCGACACTAGGCGCCTCAGCGGCCCGCGCCCCTCAGGTGAGCACCGGCCGCGCCGCGCCTCGCGGGGGGATCCCGGCGCCGCCCGCACGTGCGCCCGGCCCCGCCGCACCGGCCGCGGCCCGCGCTGAGGCGGCGGCGGGCGCAGCGGGGCCTGCCCGGCCCTACCTCCTCATTGTGTGCGAGGGGCGGCGGGTGCGGGATCCGGCCGCTCCGCGGCGGGCCGAGGGGGGAGCGGAGGCGGCAGAGGGCCGCGCCTGGCGCCACCGGGGCTGCCTGGCCTCCTGACAAACCCCCGCCGGGCCGGACCGAGCGGCTCCATCCGGGACACAGCCCGGGGGGGTGGGTATGGGCCCGCGCTGAGGGAAGAGGAGGGCCAGGGATTTGGGGGGGGAGGGGGAAGGGAAAGACAGAAGGGATGGGGTAGGAAAGGAGGGGGTGTCGCCCGGCCCGGCCGGTTGGGGCCCGCGCGGCCTCCCGCCCGCAGCGGGGCGGCCCCCCCGTCCGGCGGCATCCGGCGCAGGGGCGGGCGGGGCGGCGCGGAGGGGGCGGCCCCGCCTGTCTGTCCCCGGCAGGCTGGGCGGCCCTCCCGGCGGCGGCGGCAGCAGCGGCGGTTCCCGTCTCGCGCGCCCTGGCGGCTTCGCTCGCGCTGCGTCTCGCGCTGTCTCCGTCCGTCCGTGCGCGCGTGGCGTGCGCGGGGGGTGGAGGGGGGAGAGGGAAAAGGCGGGCAGAGAGTGAGGAAAGGAGGGGCGGGGCACAGCCAGTGAGAGCGGCCCGCGGACACCCGGCCTTCCGCCCCGGCGGCCAATGGGAGGGCGCCGTCACCTCTGCCACTGAGGCCGAGCGTGACTCCGGGGACGAGAGGGGCGGGGGAGCGGGCGGGCTTGTGGCACGAGCGTGGCCACGCCCGTGGCCACGCCCCCGCCGCGCGCTACGGCGCCGGCAGGCGGCGGGAGCTCCCGAGCGTTGCGCTCGCGTCCCGTTTCCCGCTGCCGGCGCGCGCGCGGGCCCGTCGTGGCGGGCGCGGCCGGTTTCGGGCCCCAGCACTGGTCTCCGCCTGGGGCTCGTAGCGCAGCTCGCCGGGTACGGAGCGGCTGCCGTTGTCCCGGAGGAGCACGCATTGCTAGGCGGTGGGGCGCGTTCCTGAGCGGCCGGGGCTGGTGCCCTCCGCCGCTGAAGCGGAAGGGACGCCGGGCGCTCGGTGGGAGGTTTGGTGTCCGTAAGGCATGCGAGTGGGTATCGGGAAGCGGCGGGCCGGGTAGTACCGGGCCAGCAGGTGTTTGCTGCTCTCCGGTCCCGGTGCTCCCCTCTTTCTCCGGCGGCCGCCGCTCTGTTCTCCCGGGCCTGCCTCGCCCCCTCTGCAGGGCGGCACCGGCGCTTTCTCGGTCTCGTCCTTGAACCATGCCCACCGCTTTTTCTCCCCGTGTCTCCGAAATAAACGGACGCGTTCAGACAGAGCTCGGCTTCGCGTGGTTTTTCACCAGCCGTCGAGCGAGCTGGGTGATGTGAAAAGTTGTGACAAGGCTGAGCCGGCCCGCCTGTCAGCCGTGTGGCCAAAGGGCTGTCCCCAAGCTGTTTCGGGGCACAAGAAGTATGTCAGGCAGCTGTTGAACCTATCAACACTAAAGCAGGCCGGGCTGGTGTTGATCACTGTGGTTTTCTTTTTAGTTAAGGGTAAAACTGAACACCCACATACCTATAATCACAGAATGGTTTGGGTTGGAAGGGACCTTAAAGATCATCTAGTTCCAACTCCATCTTGTTCCAATGGGCAGGACACCTTCCACTAGAGCAGGTTGCTCCAAGCCCCTGTGTCCAACCTGGCCTTGAACACTTACAGGTATGGGGCAGCCACAGCTTCTCTGGACAACCTGTGCCAGTAGCTCACCACCCTCATAGGGAAGAACTTTTTCCTAAAGTCTAATCTAAATCTCCCCTCTGAGAGCTTAAAGCCATTACCTTTTGTCTTGCCCCTCCAAGCCCTTGTATAAAGGCCCTCTCCAGATTTATGTAGGCCCCCTTCAGGTATTAGAAGACTGCTATATAATGTAAAGAGTGCTTTCCTTACTCTTTTCCTCTGCTGTGTAATTCTTCTAGTGCTTTCAGTTCAAAGCATTTAAATATCTTTTGATATACACAAGAACTTAGTGTTGTGCCTGCGTATGAACTGTGTCATTTCATGCAAAGAGATTAATTCAGGTCTCTGACAAAAGACAACAGTTCCGAGTCCCACAGTGACTGCTGTCACTGTGCAAAACAAACTCAAGGTGATAGTAACTGGAAAAAACACCTCTGTGGCTTGGAGTTCCCTCCCATTGATGGTTTGCTCTGCCTGACAAATTTTGCTGTCCAAGTGCAAACTGGATTTAGCACCGATGAATTAAAACATGTGGCAAGCAGAATAATATAAACTAAAGCTAAAAAAAAAAAAAAAAAGAGAGAGAGAAAAAGGTGTGTTTTCCTTAGCATGGCAAAGTCTACCTGCCTGGAGCATTTTGCAGGATTAAATAACGATTAATAAGGTTTTAGCTACTGCTGATAACGAGTGTTACCCCTTTTGGAAAGGAGAGGATTATTGTCTGTACAAACATGCAGTAACTTAGGGAGGAGAGGATGGACTTGAAGAAAGTTGAAACTTGATTTTTTTTTTCCTTTTAGTGTAAGAAAGTAATCAATTGTATCTTAAATTGTATTTCTTTGCCCTTTCACCCCTGACTTAAGCGAGTTCTGATCTCTTGTGAATACAAAGGAATGCACTTGGTCAGCCTGGTTGCTGGTCTAAATAAGAATGCATTCTTCACTGTCCAGTAAGTAGAAATACTTGTTTTTTCAATGACTAAATGTATTGGCACACATGGAATACACTTTTATTCCCTTTCCCAAAATAGCCACACTCTGGGTTTCACTGAATTTATACTGTATGTATGTTCTATTGTATAAGTATTTACTGTGTTTCTTACTGAAATGAGTTCTTTGTACCTTACCTAAAATTTCAATAACTTCCCAGTACATTTGGGGGGGGGGGGGAAGCAACAAACAAGACTATTCCATTCTTGGCAGTGTTCCAGGCCAGGGTGGACAGGGCCTTGGGTGATAGGGTGTAGTGGAAGGTGTCCCTGCCCATGGCAGGGGCTTGGAACTAGATGATCTTAAGGTCCTTTCCAACCCAAACCATTCTGTGATAAATTTACTTCTTTTGAGCCACTTCCCCTAGTTTTACCTTCTCTTTCTTTTCTGTTCATAGAGCATCTGTACTGCTGTGGGCTGTGCAGATGCTCTATGAACAGGAAAGAAGGAGAAGATAAAAAATATACAGAGACACTGAAAATTCAGGTTAAAAGTATCTAACTTGTCTTTTAATGGGTTCTGCGCTTGTCTCTTCCATGCAGTTAGGTGAACATAGCTGATATCAGAAGGGAGATTTATTTTTCCTGTTTGAACAGTCAAGTAGTAATCAAAATACTTTGTCCTTCCCATTACAAGTAGTTGGTTTTACTACTTAACAACATTTATTCCTCTCTTTCAGCTATTTGTATTTCTTTATCCAAGCCCCCATGTACCTTTTCAGCACTCTTTAGTCCTGCCTCTTCTTTGCTCTTTAAGCCTCGGCAAACCCATTGCACCTTTGTGAATCACATCAGTCAGTGTGAAACCTGCCTGCATGTACGATATCATTTATACAGTAGCTTGGGATTAAGAGGTGTTACTAGAGCATGACATATGGATATTAGAGGAAAATACCTGTTAAGAGACAGCTACTGTTGCATCTGTGCAACTACTTTTTTTTACATGGAAGTCATTTGCTTTTCAGAGTGCAAAAAAATGGATTTGGCCAACCACGGACTTATTCTGCTGCAGCAGCTAAACGCTCAGAGAGAGTTTGGTTTCCTGTGTGACTGCACAGTGGCCATTGGTGATGTCTACTTCAAGGCACACAAATCGGTCCTTGCCTCTTTCTCCAACTACTTCAAGATGTTGTTTGTTCATCAAACCAGGTAACTGTAAAAAGGTTCACTGTTCAAGGAGTGTTAAGTTAGCTAAGCTAACGAGGTCTAACAGCATTTTGAAACCTGAAAATGTTCTTTTTGCTTCTTGCAATGACATGAGGAATATGGAATACACTTATCTGCAAAATAGAATCTGACTTTAAAATGTGTTAAACTGTGATACACTAACACTACTGTTACAATTTAGCACAAGTTCTTTATCCTTACAAAAAAGCATAGAATTCCTAGAATTGAATACTTAAAGGATCTTGTCTTTGCTCTTATGCTTTCATTCCCCCACTCTCTATCCTGTAGTCTGTCTTGGCACTATTCTTGGCATTTCTGTAATGAAAGCATAAGACTGTTTTAAAGATTATTTGGTCTTTTTCCCAAATATTTGAGCTATCTCAAAAGGTTTGTTAAGTGAGTAAAACTTAACTCTTTGGCTTGGTAACCTCCTGTGGTTAAGAGATTTGGACCAGAGCGTGGGATCATGACCATTCCTGAATTTCTGTCCTTTCCTTAATGTTTGTTTAATATAAGACCTGCAAATAACTCTGAAAACCAGCAAGAATACCAGCTCCTCTCCTGTTAGCCAAGTGACATAACCAAGGTGTTCCTGATTTTCTTTCTTCTATGGACCTTGCCTCTCTTTCTGCACAGAGATACAGCTTCAGCTGGAGCAGTGATGGGTGTTTCAAAAGGCTGATGCACAGGGAACGCTCTCAGCTGGAGGATGGTGGTGCTTTCAGTCCTGTTAGGCTGCCATGGCAGCCAAAGCATCTCCCTTTGCTGAGCACTGTAACCAAGAGACTGTAACCTGACCAGGTGTACTGCTGGTGCTGCCATTTCTTCTTCCCTGATCAAGGGAAGAAGCTACTGTTCTGCTTTGCAAGGAGCTGGGCCTGCACAGGTTGGATGCCCTCAGGCTGTAACTATTGCACCAGATCCTCAGGGGATTCACATCCTGTCCTGTGCAGTTTCTGGATCGTAATGCAGTTGAGACAAGGTGATACACGCATTTGCAGAACTCTAACTGTAAACACTTAGTAAGACATAGAAGCCAAACAGGCAAGTTTTAGGTGTTTCTAGGGCTAAGTACTGAGAAAAGCTTAGTAGATTGTGAATTTAGAGTCCAGTGCTAGCAGATTTTAATTTAGCTACTGATGTGTTTGAATCCAATCAAAATAAGGGGCAAAATATCATCACAATTTCCAAAATATATTAATGTGTGACAACAAATCTGTAATATAACAGCAATTTAGAAAGGAGCAAACTGCAATGGGGCAGCTTTATCTTTCAAGCCAATTGCTCTTCTGAGAAAAAAAAAAAGTCATCTTCAAGTGGCCAGTAAGATGAGCTTTTTTACACTAAAGCATTTCTCTATATTTATTGCAGATTCTGCCTTTTGAATCTAAGTAGATGTCTCCAATTTTTACCAATGCTGGAATAACCTAAATCTGGTTAAAAAGAAAAGTTTTCCTTATCTCTTATTGATCATTCTGTTTCTCCTTTCAGTGAATGTGTCCGCTTGAAAGCGACTGACATACAGCCAGATATCTTCAGTTATCTTTTGCATTTGATGTACACGGGGAAGATGGCACCGCAACTTATTGACCCAGTTCGACTGGAACAGGGAATAAAGTTTCTGCATGCATATCCACTAATTCAAGAGGCCAGCCTTGCAAGTCAGGGAACTTTTTCTCACCCAGATCAAGTTTTTCCATTAGCATCTTCACTATATGGCATTCAGATCGCAGATCACCAGATAAGACATCCCACTAAGGTTTCATCAGCGACTGACAAACTTGGGCGAGAAACAAGGCCACAGACGTCGCGAATGAACCAGGAGCAGGTTTCCGAAGGCTCGCAGCTCTCGCAATTAGCTACAAATCTGCCACAAGTGAGCCGGACGAATATGTCTGCTTCCGATCCGTTGCCATCTTCTTTATCTCCAGAATTGGTATCTGCTGCTGGTAATAATTCACCTTCAGGAGAAGAGGCCAACATGGAAGCATCTTCTTCAGATGAGCAGCCTGCCTCACTCACAATAGCACATGTCAAGCCAAGCATTATGAAAAGGAACGGAAGTTTCCCAAAATACTATGCCTGCCACCTCTGTGGTCGCCGGTTTAATCTGCGAAGTAGCTTGCGTGAGCACCTGCAGATTCACACAGGAGTTCCCTTCACGTCTAACCAGCAGGGAGAAAGTAATATGTCTTTGTCTCTCTGTAATAACACAGGTGATAAAGATGCTGTGGAAGTGCCTGAAGCAGGGATGATCAGTGACAGCGAGCTGCAGCAGATCTCAGACTCCCCAATAATTGATGGGCAGCAGCAGTCAGAGACACCGCCCCCCTCTGACATTGCAGACATAGACAACTTGGAGCAGGCAGATCAAGAGAGGGAAGTAAAAAGACGGAAATACGAATGTTCCATCTGCGGTCGCAAATTTATTCAGAAAAGCCACTGGAGGGAGCACATGTACATACACACTGGCAAGCCCTTCAAATGCAGCACTTGTGACAAAAGCTTTTGTAGGGCTAACCAGGCTGCCAGACACGTGTGCCTAAACCAGAGCATGGACACATACACCATGGTGGACAAACAGACTCTGGAACTCTGTACTTTTGAGGAAGGCAGTCAAATGGACAACATGCTAGTACAGACCAACAAGCCCTACAAATGTAACTTGTGTGACAAAACGTTTTCCACTCCCAATGAAGTAGTCAAACATTCGTGCCAAAATCAAAACTCTGTCTTTACACTAGAAGAAGATCGCTCCATTCTGCTAGGTGGTGGGGACACAGAAGCCGCAGAGACTGATAATGCAGTGTTAGCCTCCATCAAAAAGGAGCAGGAAGCAGTGTTGTTAGACTGAATGTGAAACCTATATCAATTTTTTAAAGTTTCTTTACTTATTTTTTATTAAATCAATCTTTTTCTCCCCTCACCTCTTACCTCACATACCCCTGCCATCTTTTCCACCAGCCTCCTTCCCACCCTTTGTCTTCAGCAACGAGAACTGTACTGGCACGTTAGGAAATTGGACTTTGCCTCTCCCACCAAAACAAACAAAAAGCTATTGCGTCAAACCACAACATAATTGATTTTAATACAAAGGAACATGTGAAAAAATAATCCAGCTAACTGTATTGATAGTATTAGTTAATCCAAATTTAATAGATTTTAAACAAAATTTAGATTGCCTAAAAGTGTATTTAGATACAATGATGAGCATAATGAGAAATGAGTATCAGTTTGGTAAGCAAAGAAAAAAATATATATATTTATATTAGTTTCCCTGGTAAAAGGCATTTTGAAGATCTGGCAGATTAAAACACCATGCTTTTTAGAAGACCATGTGCAAGTTGGTTACGGTTATAAGTTAAAACCCTCAGAACTTTTCTCAGTGAATGTGAAAATCTCTGTTCATTGAGTTAAAAAGAGCTGAGGGTGTTGGGTTTCTATTAGTCATATGTTTTCCTTCAAGTATGCTTTGGATATCTGTTTCAGATAGCATCGAGTCAAGCAAAGTAGTTACTTGGTCAAATTTTGACTTAAGTAGCTGTAGTAATAATGTGATGGCAATCTTTATATATATATATATATAAAAAAAATACTGTATAGGTATAAAGATTTATATATATACATATATATAGAAAGTGTTTGTGCATATATTGGGTACAGGCAAATAAATGCACATGTCCTTTTTAAGTAACTGGCCATCTACTCTCAGATTCAGCCCAGAAAGTCTTAGTTGTTAGTCAAAACTAGTCATGGCATTGTTATTTTTAATCAAATGTAAATCATCCCAAGCTGTGTGCATTTTTATTGGCCTGTTGAGGAGAAGCTAATAGGTATGTGAGGTCACCCAAGCTACAAAGGAAACTAGAGAATTCCATACTGGTGAGCGTAGTGCCATTGTTAGTGCAGCACACATATGGATTGTTAGCTGTAGGTTTCAGTCATTCTGGATGGAAGGAGAGAGACAAGCTTTTTACCCAGGCAAGTAATGTCCACAATTTCATTTGGTTTAATGGCATGAGTTAGAAGTGGTGCAGAGACATTGTAGTAATAGGGGATCATGGTTGTTTTAAAGTGAATCCGTAGGGCTGGCAAATTTTGCTCTGTGAGCGTCCCATTATTTTCAAAGCCAAGACAAAGTCTGCAAAACCTGAAAGGGTGAATTCTGTAGTTTTAGTTACTGCTGATGGTAGCACTGCATCTTTGTGTTCAAAATCAAGTTGTTGATTCTTGTTATTTTATATAGATGCCCAGACTTCTTGCTGGTAGTCTAAAACCCTAAACTGACAACAGCAATGAAGCCCATGGAGCAATTACTGGGCCAACAGAAGGCATAAGCAGACAGAATAAGTGCCCCATCGTAAATGGAGACAGTGTGTGCTTTTGGGGAGGGGCGGGAGAGGGCAAGTCACAAACTACAGCTCTTCTCTGCATATACATTTAAACTGAGTATCATCTTTTTGTGTATAGTTAAGTTCTCAGATTTGTAAGTTTTTATACATCATTTCATTGAATAAAAACTGAATTAAATGGGATATGATTTACTCAGTTGAAGGTGAAAGGTTGTTGGCTTTCAGTCCTCCTGAAAGAGCTCCTACTGAACTGGTTTAAAAGCTAAGCAATATATTCTGTTTATCGGACTGAAACCTCCATCATACATATGAACAAATAGCTTACGAAAGGTTAAAGCAGTGAATTTAGGAAAAAAAAAAATCACTGCATACTCATTTTTTTTCCCAGTTTACTATGTGACAATTATTGTAAGTGGTGTTGAGTTTATTATCTGTTGTATTACAGTAATAATTTAAAATCAATTTATTTTACTTTCAAGTATAAAAGTGTTTTGAGGTAAAAAGAAATCACATCTTACACAATTACGTTAGTGTTGCCCATTTTAAAACTGGTTTAGGATCTTCATCTGCCAGTATAATTTCTTTACAAGTTTTTTATTTCATCTCACTTAGCCTGAAATTCTTTCAGAGTAGGAAAACAAAAGAATACATCTTTCCTGATTCAGAGTAAGGTTGGCTTTTGAGGTAGCTGTGGTTTAGGGGGTAGTCACAAGTTCATTTCCAAAATGACTACAGCTGCCAAAGGTGCTGCTGCCTCATCTGTCAGCTACTGCTTAGTCAGATGCTCATGTTTTTTGCAGAGTACAACAGCTCAACGCCCCAGGTAGCTGGCTGTATCAGAAGGGTACACATGGATGGCCACACCATTTCTTGTGACACATTCAGCAGCACCAGGTTCTTACCTTATTCCTACTCTCACCTCTCCTTCTCCACTGTTTGGAGAACATGGTAAATGGGCTCAAGTGTTGAAGAACAGCCACTGTTTAAAAGTGCTATTTTGCTGTAAAATCTGTTCCCTGTTTCAGCTCTGCAGAGGGTTTTAGGCAACTCATGGATTGTGCAAGGGCATAAACAAGCAGGGAGGAGGCTTACTGAAGCCAGTGCTGCTGCTGGCAACATCCAGGCTGAAGAGGGTGAGAAGCAGTGACTCCCACATGGACAGACCCTCATCTGCTGGGCAGCATGGCCTCCAGCTGCTGAAAGAATGGGCAGTGTAGGGCAGGGAACAAGCAGACAGGGAAAAAGTTGATTATGGCAGCACTGCTATACCCAGAAGCATGAAACTGCAGGCCCAGAAAAGATACTTTCAACTGTTCATATTTATTCCTAAGAAATAACACGGTTAGGTAAAGAGAAAAAAAAAGTCATAATAAAGAGATTATTTTTATATGTGTCCAGCTATGATAATGGTTTATTTTAAATACCTTTTATTGTTTGATGCTCCATAGTGATGTTTAAGTCATTGCCTCTCCCTGCTTGAGCAGTTTTATTCCTCTACAATGAATAAGGAACAGTATGCTATGGTTATTAACAGTTGCATCAAGAATTTGGGTAATTACAATTAGAGTTTTGTTTAAGATTCTTCATTAAATCCTGCCTGAATTATTATTACAGTTAAAGATAACTTTAGGTTTTAACTTTAAACTTCTGACACAGAAATTTGTGACCCAGTTGCTCATTACTCAGTCAGTAGCTCACCTGCTGAAGTGGTGAATTTTCTACCAAAGAAGACAGCTTTGCAGGAACTGCCGACTAACCAGTGAAAATCAGCCATCGTTCAAGGCTGATACACTATCAGTGGTGACAAATCCTGGCTGTTTAAAAAGCCCGGCTGTTGTCCTACCTGAGCTTGTATGTTTCCATTTCTACAGTTAAATCTTATTCTTTGATATGCATTTTAAATCCGCATTCTTGCACAGATTAAAAAAAAAACAAAAAAAAAAAAAACCCCAAACAACTCATTTTGAGGCATACAGAAGACATCTTTGGCAATATTGATAATGGGAAGAGACCCAGGACAAGTCCTGATTTGCATACAAGAACTGCAAAAGAACCTTCAGAGAAACCTCACCCCCGTTCACCCAGTTTATTGAAGTTGTTTCCCTGCCCTACTTACTATTTTCCAGTAAAGCTGCGGTACCATCTGCATTTACAAAACCGCTACCGCAGGTATGCCCTAAAGGGTTACCGCTCTCCTCTCACACACGAGGCCCGTGTAACAAATATGTTCCCTACAACAGCCCTCAGAAGCACCAACCGACGCAATGACTCAGCCCTCCAGGTTCACCACAAGTGAAGGGGCACTGCCGGCAGGGCAGGGAGAACTGCTACCGAGGAGCTCCGGGCGAGGCGTCCCGAACGGCGGCAGGACCGCGGAGCGGGAAAGCGGCTGCCAACACTTACGGCTCGCCGGCGCTTGGTCCCTGACGGGGCGGAAGGGGCGCAGACCGCCGCTGTAACTGCAGAGACTGGGTCGGGCGGGTCTGCGGGAAGCAGTAACGGCCGGCAGTGCGCATGCGCGGGGCGGGGGTTGGCCGGTGGCCGTTTCCGTGCTCTCCCGCGGCTCGTCTTGGCCGGGTCACAGCTGGTGTGTGTGGAGGGAGATGGCGTCCCGTGACTGGGTGCCTGAGGGACGGAGGGACATGGTGTCCAGCTGCTGAGTGCCTGAGGAGCTGAGTGGGCTCGTCCCACCCGCTGCCGGAGTGGGTAGCAAGAATTCGATCCTCGCAGTTGGTTTAGTCCTGAAAACTCACAGACTGGGGCAGTGTGTTGCCTTTCCCACAGGCCAGGGTGATATTGAGGCTTAGGGAGTCTCCCTGAGTAAAATTGTATGAGCAAAGGCTCGTCATGTCACCAGTGTCTGGCTGAAATCTGTAAAAAGTTCGTGTCTGTGTGCAGAGCTGCACTATGGGAGCTGACCTGCGATGGAAGCAGCTCATGCTAAGCAGGCAGGCAGAACGACAGCTAGGCAGTTACTCAGGAAGCAGCCACCTACACTGTAAAATTGTGACCATGCCTCTAAGGACACCGCCCTTCCTGTTCTGGGGTGGAGTCTGGGGCTGTTTTGGGTTGCTGTGTTTAGTTTTAGCGTTCTGTTAACTGTTTCCTCTTAAGAGTGTGGGAATATTCAAGGCACAGAAGTAGCACTGAGGTGTTTTATATTTCATAGCATAGTTTGGGTTGGAAGGGACCTCCAAAGCTCATCTGGTCCAACCCCCATGCAATGAGCAGGGACATCTTCGACTAGATCAGGTTGCTCAGAACCACATCCTGCCTGTCTGTGCATGTCTCCAGGGATGGTGCGTATACCACCTGTCTGGGCAGCCTGTTACAGCATTTTACCATAAGTCACCTTGTGTTGCAACACCATATTAAACATTTTCCTGCCTCTGATACTCCTGCAAGTGAGTGAGATGACAGCTTCCCCTACGCCTGGCCATGCCCTGCTGATGGTCCCCTCCAGAGTGCATACAGGAGCTGAGGTTTTGCATAGTGAGAGGAAGCAACTGCAGCTGCTGCTGCCAAGAGGATTTATTTGCTTTGGCACGTAGGTGCTGGTAGCAGTACTTGCTTGCAGTGGCACTCCTCAGTCGTGGCTGTTATGTGGGAAATGAGCACATTTTTTTCCTATTGCTCTCAAGGAATTATATTAAACATGGTTATAAGAAACAAGAAATAGGGATATGATACCACTGGCACTTAGCACTGATGTCTCTGCCACTGAGCATAAGGGGGAGAGGTTATTTGCAAGAGAGTAGCACTCCGGGCTTTACACGGTCTTCTGGGTACCATTGAATAGCTCTGACTTTAGTAAAGCTGGTAGGTTTGAAGACACTCCAGCTTGCAAGCACTGTAGAAGAGGGCAGTTCCTCAGTTTGTCTTTGAGACCTACTAGCTAAGTGGCAAAATCATTCTTCAGTGTCTGCTCTCCAAGGGAGTTTCTTGGTATCATCCTGCAGTAACAAATCGTAGAATCATAGAATAGTTAGGGTTGGAAAGAACCTTAAGATCATCAAGTTCCAACCCCCCTGCCATGGGCAGGGACACCTCCCACTAAACCATGCCACCCAAGGCTCTGTCCAACCCCGCTATGAACACTGCCAGCGATGGAGCATTCACAACTTCCTTGGGCAACCCACTCCAGTGCCTCACCACCCTTACAGTAAAGAATTTCTTCCTCATATCCAATGTAAACTTCCCCTGTTTAAGTTTGAACCCATTACCCCTTGTCCTATCACTACAGTCCCTAATGAAGAGTCCCTCCCCAGCATCCCTATAGGCCCCCTTCAGGTACTGGAAGGCTGCTATGAGGTCTCCATGCAGCCTTCTCTTCTCCAGGCTGAACAGCCCCAACTTTCTCAGCCTGTCTTCATACGAGAGGTGCTCCAGTCCCCTGATCATCCTTGTGGCCCTCCTCTGCACTTGCTCCAACAGTTCCATGTCTTTTTTATGTTGAGGACACCAGAACTGCACACAATACTCCAAGTGAGGTCTCACAAGAGCAGAGTAGAGGGGCAGGAGCACCTCCCTCGACCTGCTGGTCACACTCCTTTTGATGCAGCCCAGGATACGGTTGGCTTTCTGGGCTGCAAGCGCACGCTGCCGGCTCATGTTCATTTTCTCATCAACCAACATCCCCAAGTCCTTCTCCGCAGGGCTGCTCTGAATCTCTTCTCTGCCCAACCTGTAGCTGTGCCTGGCATTGCTCCGACCCAGGTGTAGGACCTTGCACTTGGCATGGTTAAACTTCATCAGGTTGGCATCAGCCCACCTCACAAGCGTGTCAAGGTCCCTCTGGATGGCATTCCTTCCCTCCAACGTATCAACCAAACCACACAGCTTGGTGTCATCAGCAAACTTGCTGAGGGCGCACTCAATCCCACTGCCTATGTCGCAGAGAAAAATGTTGAACAAGACCGGTCCCAACACCGATCCCTGAGGGACACCACTCTTTACTGACCTCCAGCTGGACATTGAGCCATTGAGCACAACTCTTTGCATTCAGCCATTCAGCCAGTTCTTTATCCACCGAGTGGTCCATCTATCAAATTGATGTCTCCCAACTTAGAGACAAGGTTGTTGTATTAAGATTGCACTGGTGAGTTGCTCCAGCTACTCAGAACCCCAGGAGAAACTCCAGGCTATAACTAGAGCAATTCAAGCACTTTCTGAAGAGACAGTTCAGTGTAGGAACAACACAGCTTCTGCAGGTGAGAGGGACATCTGTGGCAAAGGCTTATGCTGTAGCCAGCCATACTGGCCCTGTCAAGAAGGCCAAAAGCCCAGCGCTCCCCGAGACTGCTGTTTTGATGTAGACTATGCCACAATCCAGAGCAAGTCATCTACACATGACTGAGGGGCCGCACTCTACCCACCCAAAGGGTTTTCCAACTTGCACTAGGGCTGGGGATTTTGGGCAAAGCTCCACTCACAACCAGGCTGTAGGTGTAGGATGAGGATTAGGACTGGGAGGGAAGCAGAATGGGAGCCTCTCACTGGGGTAGGGCTCCAAAGGATCTGCAGCAGGAAGGGGAAGGCTGCAAAAAGTCTGTGTAACAACTGGCGGAGAGTGTGAGCAGAGGACACTGTTCAGTTGGAATGACACCAAACAAGTGTTTCAAGCATGGAAGCACTAAGGAGAATGTGGTTTTCTCCCCTTCTTTCTTGGTCTTGCCTTTCCTAATCTCAGCTTCAGTTTTCCCTTTCACCTGAGAGCATGTGCAGGAGATGCTCCTGTTTCTGTCCCTATCTCCTCATAGGAAGGGAGAGAAGGAGGCAGGGTACCCCGTGCCACCCCAGGTGAGGGGAGTGGGTTGAGATATCTGCTGGTACCTTGGATCAGTTGTGCATACCTTTGCATGGAGCACACATGTAGCCACACTGAGCATTAAAGGCATTGCTTTTTAATAACCATGACAAAAAGGTGAAGTCTTTCAGAAGACTCCAAAAAAGCAAGACTCATTGATAAAGCTCCTGGCTCTGCCACAGCCTTGCCTGTTCTTCTCCAAGACTGGCATCTCTCCAAATCACATGTGAATGCTTCACACATCTGACAGAAGACAATTAGAAATACTTTATTAATGACAACTTACTCACTTGAGACCACCTTATTTTGCCAAGCAGTTTTCAGAGATAGAGATAAAGAAGGTCTCAGTTAAGCAGGGACAGTAAAATAGTCTAGGGAGAGACTTTACCTGCTGTCTTTTCAGAATCAGGTTTCACTGAAGTACAAAATGCTTTGGGAGCAAGACACTCCATGCTTACCATGAAAAAAAACACTCCTGCTCTTACGGATTTTCAGAGCTTTACTAGAGGGGAAAGTGTATTTGACCTCATGATGACCCACTTCCCAGTCTCACACTCTTCCTGGAAAGGCATAATCTCTGGTTCCCTATTCAAAACCAGTTGTGTTTTTTTAATAATTTTGTAATAGTAGTCTTATTGTTATATATGACTGCACTCTCACACCAACTTCTGCTGTGATTTGGAGCCCAAAGTGATGCAATGTTGTATGGATCCAGGCAGCCCCTATTGCTCTAGTCCTCATTAACATCCCTTCTCTCCACCTGGATATGTGGTGAGATGGGACACATAGGGTAGATGAGTCCCAGTGACTGATAAACATTTATGGTTTTCTTTAACAGCTCTGGGGGCCTCGTTATTTTGTAGGGTTCATTCCCAGATGGCATTTTTCTGTAGTAAGTTATGGAGTGGCCAGGCTGTTATACTAAATCCTGGAATATGTGCTCTCCAAGATCCTAACATCTCCAGCACAGCACATAATTTTATTCTTACTCTGAGGCAGAAGTAACCATTGGATTTCTTGGAGCACTCCATCGAGGGCTGGTTTTCTCCCACCTATCCATCTGACTCCATAGAAGATGAATTCGTGACAAGACCAGTGTTTCTCTTGTTCTGGTTCCTCTACCTCAGCTGACGTAAACGGTGTAGCGAGTGCCCATGGCCTGTTCACGTTTCAGCGAAGTCGCCGCCTCTTAAGACATCACCGATGTGCTGCCCCACAGTGACCTCTTGTGGAAATAGTAACGTTTCCAGCTTTTCAGCCAACGGAGCGTGTGCTACACGTGCGCTGGGACTATGGTTTAAGACTTGAGATGGGAGAGAAAAAGTATGCTGGAGTCCCTGTCAGATGCAAACCTCATCCTATCTGCCTCCGGTGCTGTGATCATAAAAGCTAAAGGCACTACTGTGAGAACCTAAGAGTAATGTCAGGTAAAGTGCTGGTCCATTAGACGGAAATTATATAGCTGTGGCCAGTGGGTGGGTAGTGACTTGCCCATTAACACCTAGAGTTGTGACTATTTTTTTGCTAAGTGGAGGCTGTCCTTGGCAAATGCCCTTATCTACCAACTACATTTGGGTTTCTGTGTCAATGTTGTAAAGCAGTAGTCATTAACTGCCACCATCACTTTGGTACTTCAGTGCCCAGGAAGGCAAGCAGCAGCTGCTTGGACTGGCACAGGGTCAAGCTCCTACCTTGGTTTCCTGCATATTCATGATGTAGGGTCAGTGCTGATAGATGTGGGTCTCCCAGACCTCACATGGTCTGTGACTCTGCCTTAGTCACTACTTCATTAAGTCATACTGTGTCACTGTCACTCCCTGGTAGGGATCCCAGAGGACTATAATGAAGAGCTGATAAGGCAAACTCAGCCTGTTGCTGTAAATCAGGCTCTTTTGTAAATCAAATGTATTGTCAGCACATTTAACTGACTTGGAGATTGCTCTGTATCTAAATGTATTTTCCATATTGACTTATGCTCAATATTAATGCATGTGCTCCTCTATTTCCCATTTTGCTTTCTCCTTTTTGCATAGAGTCAGGGTAGCTCTTTTCCATTACAATCACTTTAGCTGAGGTTCTCCTCTGTTTTTTATCATTTGTGGTATATACCGGTATATCTGCGAACATACACTGGAGTACCTCTTAGAAGATGTTACCACCTAACCCTGGCTAAGGCTAAGGATTCCAGTGCTTGCTTTGCTTCCTTTCCATCATGCTGAAGGTGTCCCCTATACCACCCCAGGAAGCAGAAGAGCATCAGTACAGCCCAGCTCCTGGTGGATACGCTTCTGAAAGCTTTTTGGGATAAGCTGGTGTGTTCCTCCCTTCCAGCTCAGAAGGCTGGTCTATAACTTCCATATGCCTTGTTGCAAGTAGTTCTGGAGACTTTCATGCCTACCAGAAACTACCAGATACTTCTGCATAGGTGTAGAGGCAGCAGGCCTTCCCTCTTTCTGGTCTCTGTACCCAGTGTACATGCTCTTCCTTCTGCATCTGAAAGGCACTGCTCCCAGCTCACATCAGGCCCTTGCAGAAGCTCTGCCTCAGGGCAGTGCCTGGACAGGAGTTGAGCAAGCCACCTCTGTGAGTCTGGGCCCCATTTCTGCTGCTGTCTTACTGTTTCCCGACTTGATTCAGCCTGGCACTGGTTACAAGTGGCAATCTAGAACTCAACCTGCATTTCCCAGCAGAAGCCCACTGAGGCAGCTCATTATATCTGAGCACATGTATATCTTGTGCTCAGACATCACCGATGCAAGATAGTGCTGGGTCATGCTTTTTCCTCTTTAACGGCTGTTCAGGCTGGATGGAAGCTTACCTATATGGGAATACAACAGCTGGAAGTTGCTAACTTTGCCATACCAATAATCTCTCCAGCTTTTGGGGTGCTATGAAACAGGGAGTCTGGTCCTACATGCATTTGGGGTGCAATCCACTTCGACCGGTGAGAAATCAACGAGCTGTGGCTCCTTTTGTCTGGAAGGCGAGCGGTGAGTGTGCAGCAGGCAGCGCTAGATGGTGCAGTCACACCAGCACAATCACCCGGGAATCCTGGCTGGCTATCCAACCGCCCTTCGAAGGGGCCAGCGCTTGCGCACCCCAACGAGCATTTATTTCTGTGACAGCATTGCTATACGGAAAGGCTGCACTGGGAAGCCAAAGAGAGCAGAAAGCACTTTGGCAGCAGGCCTGCCCCACAGAGCGGAGCCCTTTCCACGGTGGGCTGCAGAGATCCAAAAGCACGAAGTCCTGAGGCTTGCAGCGGCAGGTGCACAAGCGGGGACCTTTTCACATCTTCCGTGATGAGAAAAAGTTTCTTATACCATCACACCTGCCATGCAGGGCTGACCAGGACCAGGCACCACTCAATGATTCAGAAGGCAGAAGATGACACCTTCGCTGCCACTGACCTGCCCTTGTTCAGCAACGTGGTGAGGACACTATGGAAAGACCTGTGGGAGGGCCTTGGATGATTGTCTGTCTTTCCCACTGTAAACACCTCGAGGTAATGATAGACATATAGATATGCAGATGCATACATACATTTGTACATATGAATATATGTGGGAATAGATGTTCTGAAAGGTGGAAGACAGAGCAAGATAGTTTCCTGAACTCCAGGATGCATCACTGTTCTTGAATTCTTTTGCCTCTGTGGTGAAACGGAAACTTTTTTCTGGATCTGAGCATCCAGTTCCTGCAGGAAGAGGTGCTGGAGTCAGGAGGTGTTGAAACAGGAAAGACCAGCATTTTCAGTGAGCAGCCCCTAAAATACATAGACATGACAGGTCCCACAGCCCTGAGTAAGGCAAACAGGACGGGAAGGGAAAATGAGCCTCAAGAGGGTGTTCTGTGTCCCCCACACTCTGTTGGCAGTGACTCAGAGAGAGCCATGATCTGACAAGCTGGGGGCAGGGAAACTTCAGCAGGGTGGAAACACCCTCATTTCCCTGCATGCTGTGTTCCAGCTACTGCCCATGGCAGGGGGGTTGGAACTAGATGATCTTAAGGTCCTTTCCAACCCTAACTATTCTATGATTCTATGATTCTACAGCAGAGAAGTGAAAGGCCAAGGGGAAGTAACTCTAAGCTTCAGTGTGGCTGCGGCAGTTCCCTGTCCCCAGGTCGAGAGAGGAGACACAGCCTGAGCATGTCCTGCCAGTGGGGGTGTACATGGATGCACTCATACACGCAGAGTACACAAATGCTCCTCCAGCCTGCAGCACCACATTACAAGAGGGGTAAGAAACATTAATTCTCCAAGCATCAGCTCTATACTCCATTTAATTTTCTCTGCTTAAAAAACAGAGTATCTTCTCCCTTTATAGACACTCTGTTCCAATAGTTTAGTTATATTTCAGCTCACAACAGAATCAGAAAGAAGTGTAGATTTTTCCATGGAACATTAAGACAGGCTAACTTCAGCACTTTTTTAACAGTCTATTTTAAGCTCTTCTGAGCTAAAGAATCGTTAATATTTCAGTCTAGCTCATTTAAAATTCAAACATAACCTTCTAAATTTTGACCTGTGTCTGGTATCTAGAGTAGGAGCCAGTTAGATGGTTTTGGTGTGTTCCTTTCTATTACTTAGTTAAATAGGTAATTAGGGGGAAAACTGAGCACTCAACTTTACACTTCACACATCATAATTAGTAGTACTAATTATGTACTAACAGATATTTTTGTATTTCTTGCTCTCAGCAAATTTTAAAAATTATTCTCCCTTTCCCTCAGCAGAAAGGGAAAGCACTAGCCTCATAGAATCTTTGTTTCATTGCTAAGTGTTACTTTAAAAATATTAACTTTAAATTGAAGATAGAATCATAGAATCATAGAATCATAGAATAGTTAGGGTTGGAAAGGACCTCAAGATCATCGAGTTCCAACCCCCCTGCCATGGCCAGGGACACCTCCCACTAAACCATGCCATCCAAAGCTATGTCCAACCCCACCTTGAACGCCACCAGGGATGAAGCATTCACAACTTCCCCGGGCAACCCATTCCAGGGCCTCACCACCCTTACAGTAAAGAATTTCTTCCTCATATCCAATCTAAACTTCCTCTGTTTAAGTTTAAACCCATTACCCCTTGTCCTCTCACCACAGTCCCTAATGAAGAGTCCCTCCCCAGCATCCCTATAGGCCCCCTTCAGGTATTGGAAGGCTGCTATGAGGTCTCCACGCAGCCTTCTCTTCTCCAGGCTGAACAGCCCCAATTTTCTCAGCCTATCTTCATATGGGAGGTGCTCCAGTCCCCTGATCATCCTCGTAGCCCTCCTCTGCACATGTTCTAAAAGTTCTATGTCCTTTTTATGTTGAGGACACCAGAACTGCACACAATACTCCAAGTGAGGTCTCACGAGAGCAGAGTAGAGGGGCAGGAGCACCTCCCTCCACCTGCTGCTCACACTCCTTTTGATGCAGCCCAGGATACAGTTGGCTTTCTGGGCTGCAAGCGCACACTGCCTGCTCATGTTCATTTTTTCATCAACCCACACCCCCAAGTCCTTCTCCGCAGGGCTGCTCTGAATCTCCTCCCCACCCAACCTGTAGCTGTGCCTGGCATTGCTCCGACCCAGGTGTAGGACCTTGCACTTGGCATGGTTAAACTTCATCAGGTTGGCATCAGCCCACCTCACAAGCGTGTCAAGGTCCCTCTGGATGGCATTCCTTCCCTCCAACGTATCAACCGAACCACACAGCTTGGTGTCATCGGCAAACTTGCTGAGGGCGCACTCAATCCCACTGTCCATGTCACCCACAAAGATGTTGAACAAGACCGGTCCCAACACCGATCCCTGGGGGACACCACTCGTTGCTGGTCTCCAGCTGCACATTGAGCCACTGAGCACTACTCTTTGTGTGCAGCCATCCAGCCAGTTCTTTATCCACCGAGTGGTCCATCTATCAAATTGATGTCTCTCCAACTTTGAGAGAAGGATGTCATGTGAGACAGTGTCAACGGCTTTACACAAGTCCAGGTAGATGACGTCTACTGCTCTGCCCCTGTCCATCAGTTCTGTAGCCCCTTCATAGAAGGCCACCAGATTGGTCAGGCAGGATTTCCCCTTAGTGAAGCCATGCTGGCTGTCACCAAGCACCTTGTTTGTTTTCATGTGCCTCAGCATGCCTTCCAGGAGAATCCGCTCCAAGATTTTGCCAGGCACAGAGGTGAGACTGACTGGTCTGTAATTCCCCGGCTCATCCATTTTCCCCTTCTTAAAAATGGGGGTTATATTTCCCTTTTTCCAGTCATCGGGAACGTCACCTGACTGCCATGAGTTTTCAAATATGATGGACAGTGGCTTAGCAACTTCATTTGCCAGCTCCTTCAGGACCCACAGATGGATTTCATCCGGTCCCATGGACTTGTATACATTCAGATTCCTAAAGTGGTCTCAAACCAGATCCTCTCCTACAGTGGGCCCAGGGTCTTCATTCTCACCGTCCCCACGTCTGCCTTCCAAGACTTGGGTGGTGTGGTCAGAGCATTTGCCCGTAAAGACTGAGGCAAAGAAGTCATTAAGAACCTCACCCTTCTCCAAATCCAGGGTAGCCAGTTCTCCTGATAGCTTCTGGAAAGGGCCCACAGTGTCCCTAACCTGTCTTTTATTGGCAATGTACCTATAAAATCCCTTCCTGTTATCCTTAACATCCCTAGCCAAGTTTAATTCTAAGTGGGCCTTAGCTTTCCTAACCTGGTCCCTAGCTTCCCGGACAACATCCCTGTAGTCTTCCCAGGCCGCCTGACCTTGCTTCCACCTTTTATAAGCCTCTTGTTTCCTTTGAATTTTGCTCAGCAGCTCCTTATCCATCCAGGGAGGTCTCCTGGCCCTCCTGCTAAACTTCCTTCTAGTTGGGATGCATCGCTCCTGAGCTTGCAGCAGGTGATCCTTGAATATCAACCAACAGTCTTGGGCCCCCCTGCCCTCTAGGGCTGTATCCCATGGAACCTTACTGAGCAGGTTCCTGAAGAGGCCAAAGTCTGCTCTCTTGAAGTCCAGGGCAGTGAGCTTGCTGCACGCTCTTCTCACTGTCCTGAGGATCTCAAACTCGACCATCTCATGATCGCTGCAATCAGGGCTGCCCTGGAGCGTCACATTCCCAACCAGCCCTTCCCTGTTGGTGAGGACGAGGTCAAGCATGGCACCTCTCCTTGTCGGCTCCTCTATTACTTGCAGAAGGAAGTTGTCTTCCACACAATTGAGGAACCTTCTGGATTGCTTGTGCCGGGCCGTACCATCCCTCCAACAGATATCAGGGTGGTTGACGTCTCCCATGAGAACAACGGCCTGCGAGCGTGAGGCTGCTCCTATCTGCCTATGGAGCGCTTCGTCCAGCAAGTCCCCTTGGTCAGGCGGTCTGTAACAGATCCCCACAATAATGTCACCCATCGCTGTTCTCCCTTTAACCCTGACCCACAAACTCTCTGTCGACTGCTCACCTGTCCCCAGACAGAGTTCCATACTCTCTAGCCTATCCCTAACATAAATAGCAGCTCCCCCTCCCCGTCTGCTGGGCCTGTCTTTCCTAAAGAGCTGGTAACCTTCCATTCCAACACACCAGTCATAGGAGCTATCCCCCCATGTTTCTGTGATGCCTATGATATCATACCCCCGTAGACGTGCACACATCTCTAATTCCTCTTGTTTGTTCCCCATGCTACGGGCATTTGTGTAGAGGCATTTGGGCCGAGACCCAATTGAAGCCGGCTCATTGGCTGGAGCAGCTGGAATATCCCTACATTGCTCCGAACGTTTACTGTAGGTGCTGGCAACCGACTGGGCGTGTTGGGATGGAATGATGCCCCCCTCCCCCAACACATCTAGTTTAAAGCATCCTTGACCAGCCTGGCAAGCCTCCTACCAAATCCGCTCTTCCCTTTCCTTGTCAGGCCAGCTCCACCAGCCCCCAGTAGACCTGGCCTACTATATTGAGTCCCATGGTCAAGGTGCCTAAACCCCTGACTATAGCACCACCCTTCTAACCATTTATTAACCTGCTCAATCCTCCTAGCCTTTTCAAGGTCCTGCCCTGTATTCTGGAGAATTGATGAAAAGACAATCTGAGCTCCAGAGCCCCTAACCACCTCTCCCAGGGCTCTGTACTCCTTCTTTATGGTCTCCGGGCTACTGCTATCTATATCAGTAGCACCCACATGTATTACCAGGAGTGGGTAATAGTCAGTGGGACCGACTAGAGCAGGCAGCTTCTCGGCCACATCCCTGATCCGAGCCCCTGGTAGGCAACACACCTCCCTTGAGCCTGGGTCAGGCCGGCAGATGGGTGCCTCTGTGCCTTTCAGATTAGAGTCCCCTACTACTGTGACCTGCTGCTTTTTCCTGGCAGCACCAGTAGTGTCCTTCTTTACCAGTGCATCAGCTGGTTGTTCCTGGCGGGAGCGCTGTTCCTCATCAGCCCCCTGCAGGACAGCAAAGCGGTTCTGGGTGGGGACAACAGATGTAGGAGGAAGCCCCTTGCTTTTAATTACCCTCTTCCTCCTTTCTTTTGTTGTTTTTTTCCGTTACCTTTTCCCAGCTTCCTGGGTTAGCAGCCTCCTTTCCTGCATGGGCAACAGTAGACAGTCGAGGCCCCGGAACAGGCTGGTCCCGGAGCAAGCAGTGCTGCTCCCCCTCAGCTTCCCTGACACCTTTCAGCCTGGTAACAGCTTCCTGCAGTTCAGCCACCTGCTGCAGGAGGACCTCCACCAGGGAGCGCAGAGTGCAGCCCTGCCCATTGCTCACCCTTCCCTCAGGACAGCAGTGCAGGCGCTCTCTACGCCCCGAGCTCTGCACTGCAGCCTCCCTTCTCATCGGCTCCGTTTGGGTGCCTACACTGGCCACCACCGGCACAGCCAGAGCAGAGCTCCCAGACCGAGCCTTGCCCGTACGGCGAGTGTTCACCATCCCGCTCACCACCCCGCCCGCCTGCCCGCCTGCCCGCCTGCCCGCCTGCCCGGGCAAACTGCCTCGAGCCCGCCCTGTTCGCCGCGCTCCGGGTCGCTCGCGCTCCCTGGGGCAGGTTTTTAACCAGTCAGCTCTGCCGCCGCTCCTCCTGGCGCCGCCCCCTCTGAGTCAGCCGCTCGCCTCTGCGGAGCTGCAGGCTCCTGGGCAGGCCTTGTCGAGGACTTGAGGCTCCCTCGGTGCAAGTTGCTATTCTTACTTCAAGTTTTGATATGTATGTATGAGCATATTCTTTGAAAAGGACTCCACCATAGAGATGCCACTGTGGCCAGAAAGCCTTACTTCTGCAGGTAAGTATTTATTGATGGACTTAATTTATTATCAAGATAGTTTTCTCCATATTACGTATAGAAGGAACTCCACTTTGCGGCTTGTTTGTTTTTGTTGTGATTTCCTCATTTTGTTTTGTGTAGGATTTTGGGGGAGGTGGGTGCAGGTTTTTCAATTATGAGGGTTTGCACATAGCAGTGAGTGGTTCAGAACATTTCTGCCTGGAAGAGCAGCCCATGGTCACAGCAGGGCCAGGTTCTGGAAAAGCATATGGGGTTAAAATGCTGTTGGCTTGAAGACAAAGAGTATAAAATCCCAGTACATAGAATGGAAGCTCCATAGCCAGTACAGTGTATTTCCTGGCTACAGGAAAAAGATGGAAAATAAAGTATCAAGATCCCACCTTTCCTATTCCATTTCTCACCCGTCTGTGCAGAATGGGATCTGCAGCCCCCAGGAAGCTCTCACTTGCGCCTGCCATCCTGCATCTCCCAGCTGCTCTGGATAACCTGTTTTACTTTCTTGTGTTGCTGCAAACAAGTCACAAATTAATGTTTGATAAAAGCACTCTCTTTTTTTATAACTCATTTCAACCTTTTTCTGGTTTTGCAACAGGTTGTGGAGCCTCTCAGATTTTCTTCTAGAGCCAAGTTGGTCATAACAAACAGTTTTGTTCCCAGTAACAGAAATCTTACATCACTGCATGAATGTTTGTCTCTGCTCCTACAGTCCTCCTCCAGCTGTGCTCTTCCACTTTCCTGCATGTTGTCAGTGCCACTTACTGCCAGTTCCCTGCTAGTTGTACCTTGCCACTCAGTGGGAGCAATAAATCAATACCTTGCATAATTTACAACTCAAAATTCAAGCAGGATTACATTATTTTTCAGTGATGTGCTAAGGTTCATGGTTTCTATATTATGATACGGCAGCGTAACAGGTTGGGTTGCCTTAGCACATCACCACTGTGCTCCTGTACATTAAGCCACAACCAAAAATAGGAGGTTTTGAGGTCTTAAGCAAAATCATCTCTGCTCCTTAGATTGTAAAGTTAGGTGCTCCCCAGTGACCCAAGCTCTTAATAAGAAAGCAAAGCCAAGGTGTGATGTCTCTTTTATTGAAAAAATAAATAAGTAATAAATAACAGGATGTCCAGAGTCTCGAAACACATCAAGAAGTGATTACAGAAAGAAGTATTACATCTGTTCTTTCCGTGAATAACTATTGGTTATGAGTGAAAGAAAACAAAATAGCAATTTCAACATAGTCAATATGCTGCCATAGTGAACATGAGCCTACTTCTACCAATTGTTATCAATGCTAGCTAAAAGGATTTGTCTGTTTGGTGGGGTTTCTTTTTTAATTGAATATACTTTTGTATGAAGAACTGCATGCAATATGCCCAGCCTTTGCCACACAATTCTTACTGAGGCAGGTTCCTTCTCTGCATCTGTGAGGCATTAACTGGCTCTCTGGGAGGAGAGAGGATGTATAAGCCTGAACCCAATTGCAGGATCAAGACAGATTATGCAAAAATCCAATAAAAGCATTTTCCCAGCAGGAATACTTATACCAAAGAGAATAATGCTATCTTGAAGATTTTTCAGCAAATATTCTAGTTTAGAAGAGTTTGTGTCAGCACTAAAATAATGGGCAGGTGTTGTGGTTTAAGCCCAGCTGGTAACTCAGAACCATGCAGCCACTCGCTCACTTCCCCCTCTTCCTCCCCCGCCTCCTGGAGGGATGGGGAGGAGAATCGAAAGAATGTAACTCCCATGGGTTGAGATAAGAACAGTCCAGTAACTAAGGTATAACACAAACCACTGCTGCTACCACCAATAATAATAATTATAAGGGAAATAATAAGGGAAGAGAATACAACTGCTCACCACCCGCCGACTGATACCCAGCCCGACCGAGCAGTGATCTAACCCTTCCAGGTAACTGCCCCCAGTTTATATAGTGGGCATGATGTGCTGTGGTATGGAATACCTCTTTGGCTAGTTTGGGTCAGGTGTCCTGTCTCTGCTTCCTCCTGGCTTCCCCTCCTCCCTGGCAGAGCATGAGACTCAGAAAGTCCTTCGTCAGAGTAAACATTAGTGAGCAGCAACTGAAAACATCGGTGTTATCAGCGCTGTTCCCAGCCTGAAAGTCAAAAACACAGCACTGCACCAGCTACTAAGAAGGAGAAAAATGACTGCTACTGCTGAACCAGGGACAGCAGGTCATGTTTGTAGTTCTTAATTGCTCACATGAAATGATAGTGAAAACACCATCTGGGAGTAAAACAAACAAACAAAAAACAAACCCAAAACAAATGTGTTTGGGATAAGAAAAGTTTTCTCTAAACACCCACATTGCTGCTAGGGACTGTGGGAAGACTGCCTTTCCAGTCAGCATCTCAGTTTGGCTGACATTTCCCCCTCAGAGCTGTATATAACCTTCCATCCGCTTCACTTTAGTGAGACAGCCTTGAAACCTTCACTTTTTTCAGCCACCTCTTAAACTACAAAAAGCAAGTGGATTTGAAATCCTGTGGTCAGTCTCCTCCCCTGTTTGCCTTCCTGCCTTGATGTCTTGCCAGAGGATCTTGGCATGCACAAGAGGTGATCCTAGTGCTGGTGGTTGGGGCCAGATGCATGAGTGTGCAAACTCATATTTGTACCTAATGCTGTATGGGGCAGAGGTAGCTTGGAACCCTCGGGTTCATTGGATCTTGGTACCCTGGAGCCCTGGGCATACGCTATCCAGGTAGCTGCTCTCAGATATTGGCTGAGCATCACCTCTCTCTGTCCTGGAGTTTGTGAGCCTCAGGGAAAAGTGTTAGTACAGGTGGTTGTGTGTCAGGTTTTCTGCTTCATACAGTTGTTTCTATGAGAAATGACAGGCACCACTGATGATGTCTTGCTGACCCTGGGACTGTGTGCTGATAATCTCCTAGAAATGAGTTTAAAAGTTCACAAGCAACCTGCTTACTGAGCAGGGAGACAGGTAGCTCAAGCAGGAGACAGAAGGCCATAGCGCTGCAAAACAAAGGGGCCACAGAAAATGGTGACAGGGGGGCAGTTGCACTGGGGAGGAGGCAGGGATTGCTGTCAGGCTGCTTCCTGAAGGCTTCTTGGGATGCCTGCCTTCCAGGACAGCAGCTGGCTTGTAAATGCCTTGCAATTTTTTTACAATTCTATCTTGTCTAGCTGCTTAGACAAAAAGGCATGTTGCTGTTTTTTCTTTCTAGTCTGGTGCCTTTGTTGGAGGGACAGAGACACATCTGTAGTCTAGGTCATGCCGACACAGTCAAGCTGCCACAGGACTTCTCACAGAGACTGTGCCCAGGAAGCAGCTCCATGGCATATTGGACTTCTTCTTTAATTTAATTTTATTACCAGTCCTTGCACTAGGGGCTGAGATGTGTGAGCTTTTCCAGCTCTGGGAATGGATGCCATTTTCAAGGAGGAATAGGAGACATTTTTTAAAACTGCTCTTACTATTTTAAAGGGTCAATATTATTTTTCCAAGAGGATGTTGGAGCAGAATGGACACAGGACTTTACTACACCCTTATCCCTTATTGTTCATTCTTACTTTTGTAAAGAGTAAATTAATGTCCAACTAGAAATGACATGAGCCCTAATTAGGTATTAGTATTGTGGTGGCTAGGCTTCAATCTTAGCAGCATCTTAAAATGTTCAGTCATCCTCTTTCACCACATTTCATTCATCTTCCCAAATTCAGACCTCCAAACTCTGTGCTGTAAATCCCACTGGCCATTTGACCCACACTGCTACTCATTCCAAACCACATCCTTCCTTGCAGGGCCATCAGCCTCCTCAGGCTTGCTTCCCTCCCATATTGCAGTGTGAATGACAAATGTCCAGCACCCAGATATGACCATCTCAGGAATCCTCTGTGCTTTTGGCAAACCGCCTGCCCATCCCTAGGCATTTGCTGTATCCAAGCTGTGCAGGTTCCTCAACAAGCGCAGCTGCCACCCATATGCTCTGGATCTGAATGGGAGAGCAAGACTCACTTCTATAGCTTGAATTAATAGGCAGGATACTTGAGCTATTGCCAATAAAACAGCCTTACAGAAGAGAAAACGGCACACAAACCTTCCTGGGATGCAAGAGTCTTGGCCTCCAATTCCTATTTTGATGCCTGTTTAAGGACTTCATGTTAACCAGCAACAGGATAGTATAAACACATAAGCCTTGCAGAAGACTGGCAGAAGTTGTGTGCTTTGAGCACAAAGGCTGATAGGAGATGCTGGTTGGATCTGTACCTGCAGATGCCAGAGTTGTACAGTGAGACAAGTTGCTTGCAGCATGAGTCGCTTGACGCAGTGTAAAAGCGAGGGACAAGGCATCCTGCAGTATTTCAACATCCTTGAGTTTGCTGTGACCAGTGCAGGTGTTTGCAGATACATGTAGCTTTATAAAATGAGTTCAGGTGCAAATCTGTGAAAGTCTATTGAGGTACAAATGCTGATAAACATCCTTAGCCACAGAGTATAGATGGCTGGAAAAATTTCAGTCCAAGGTCTGTAAACATAAATCACAAGCACCTCTGGGTTTTTGGTGCCATGAGTAGTATATGCTGGCTAAGCCGCAGTGGGAGAACCTAGAAGATACTAGTTATGGGCCTAAGATCCTTAATCTACTAAGATGAATTTTTTGTGACATGTATGTTCTTGCTTTGCTGGTTCTTTTTATACTTCAGTTGTACCAGCAAGGCATATGATTTACTAATTTTTCATTCTGTCTCACTGAATACTGTTATCTATCTTGAATTTAAAGGATTTTTCTTAAGAGACTTCTGAAGTACCTTACTCTTATTACTTCTTATGAAGTATGCATATTTCATAGAAATCTACAAGCAGTTTAATTCACATCAAAAGCTGAACACTAGTCAACAATGAATGAAGTGTCAGGAGAAAATCTAACTCTCCGAAGATGAAGCAACCATCAGAAAATAATTTACAGTAAGCAAGCCGAAAAAACACATCTACACATTAGAACAAATTTGTAGTTGCATTTTATTTAATCAATGAAAATCTACCTTAAAAACACAAAATCAAATTTGGTAACCCAATACATTGGATTAGAGAAAGCTTCAAGCTTTTAAGCACAAGCCAGAAGTCACAGTCTCAAATGAGAGTTTCAGAGGCCAAAGCAATATGCTGGAACAAGGTAGTATCTTTATGTGGAGGCATGCTCCCTGCACCACTAGTGTAGTTTCAGGTGCAGTGTTTATTTAGCTGTCAGTTTTTGTATTTGTTTTATAGTTAAGTTTGTTGCATTGCTTACCTAGGCCCTAGATTAATAGAGAAGAGGCAAGTTAAAGCACTCACCTATCCAATTACTACCAACAGACAGTTTACATTGTGGTAATGCTAGCTTTATTTAAATGAGGTTCAGACAGGAATTAACTTTACATATTATTAACAGCTTTGGAGCTACAAACATAAGAATTGGGATTACACAGGTCATGCTACTGTTATTTTGTTTTACCTGCTGCAGTTATTGCAATATGGCTTAACGTACATAGGTATACAGTTTGTACAAATTCAGCCAAGTTTGCACTTGTGAGGTGTTATTAAGAGCATGATTAACTTGCAAGCCAACTTGAACCTGCGGAAACCAACTGAGGTTGTTGGAATTGCCCAAAGCTAAAGGGGAAAGCTGCCACTAATGATGGACAGAGATAGACTGGATTGTTTGAAACCACATTGTTTGGCTTTAAATATTTATATAATTTGCTCTGAGGTAAGGAAAAAATCTTTTGATGCTTCCACACAGGGCAGCACCAGATGGTGCAATCACACCAGTGCAATCAGTCACATTGCTTGCTGTATGTGCAGCCTGAGGAGAGGCAAGCACCTGCCATAAGAGCATTTGTAAACTAAAAGTTGATTTTAAAATAAATTACTATACAGGTAGGATAGTGAGCTATTGTTCAAATTGATGGGCATCAGTTTCACAAAGTGCGATTTGTAACCTTCACTTTAGAAATCAGAGCTGAAAGTACTGACTTGTACCCCATGTTTGATTTTAACGTAAACAAAAAGAGGACCAGCTCCTGTTGGGGACAGACATCCCACAAGTCTCAGTCATGGGGCTTCTTTCCATCTTTAAATTTTCCTCTTCATTCTGGTCTCCAGCTGTTGTCAGTCCAATCCAACTGACATGAAGGTTTTTAAGATCTGAGCACACCTACGGTCTCATGAGCTTTTTTGCAATCCAAGGCAGAATTCATCACCAAGCTCTTACCCTCCTTCCTACTCTCCCCTCAGTGAAGACAAGGAAGTGACAGGAGCATGAAGGATCTCAGGTAATGCTGTGGTGGGAAAGAGGTTCAGGCAGGACTTGGGCAAGAAAGAAGGAAGGATGTTAGATGGTTTAAGTGTAGTGAAAAGCTTGGGGTTCAATGGGGCACTGACCAGAAATAAGCAGACCCTGGAATGAGAGGGCTGCAATTTGAGGGTTGCAATACATGAGCAAATTGACAGGGAAATGGTCAGTCAGGAGGGTTCTCAGAAACAAGAGAGGACTGCAGGAAGTGATTGGTGGATCTGACACAGGTCAGGGCTCTCTTTTTGTCTTTAGAAATATCATAGTTCTACATTAAAATCAGAACTGGGTTTAGGATATACATATAAATATTCAAAGCAAGACAGCCAAGTTTTTGAGAGATTTTACAAGGGGAAGAACCTGGAAAAATAAATAGGAAACTATGTGTTATCAATTTCATTCCAATGGTATCAATTTCCTCTCCAGGCTACTCTACAAAATTCATTTATAAGGGCACACCTAAATAATACAGAAGTAGCATAGCTCTACATTAAAATCAGAACTGGGTTTAAGACATACATATAAATACTCAACACATTACAGTCCAGTCCTGAGACCTGAAGTCTGGAACAACAGAAGAAGGGTATTCTCAATTTCCTTTCAAGCTACACTGTAGAAGGAATTTCTGACTGAATCAAGCCTGCACAAATACAGATGAAGGATGGATAAAGACACCTGAATGGGACTGAAAGGCAGCAATCTTGAGCATCTTGCTCAAGAATTTGTGCGTGATCCAGTTCCTGCTGTTCGATAGACACGTCTGCTACTTGGCCAGAAGTCTCATGTGTTCTCATCAGTCAGCCCTCCTCTTTCCCATCACACACAAGTCAAGCAGCATCTACGGCCACTCATTGGTCAAATCAAGGCAGCTATGGAACATGTGGGGGGCAAGGGAGACTGCAGAAAAAAAGAAGGGGGATTCAGGGATGAGTGAAGGGATTCAAGGAGATGGGACAGACAGGACACACATTAAGTGAGGGGACAGTAACAGCTGTGGCACAAATTTTAGTGGTCTGTCCATTCGCTCAGTTGTGTATCTCTGGTCTAAATGGTGTATTTTGGGTAGAGGCAAATGACCTTTGAATGGAACACATATGTGGATATAGCCAACACAGAAGTCATAGTTATTTTAATAGAAATGACAAAGTTATTTTAATAGAAATGACAATTCGAAAGAGCGGATGTTAACATCCAAGAATAAGGGTAGTGAATAAAGCTCCTGGTTTTGTCACAGGATTGTCAGCTGTTCTCATCTCTCCAAATGCCACGTGGATGTCTAGCACATCTGAAAGAAAGAGGACAATAAATAAAGCTTTACTAATGACAACTTACTCTCCCAAGGAAATCTTATTTTTCCAAGCAGTTCTCAAAGATAGAGATAAAGGTCTCATGACTTAGCGAAGCAAGTGCAGTAAATAACCTCAGAAGAGAATGCACCTTTCATTTCTGATTCAGATTTTACTGAAATTCAAAGAGCTTTGGTACATGAGGCACTCCAGGTTTACCATGGAAGGCAATATACTCACATCCTTTGGATCTTAAAAAGAGCATTGATAAGAGAGGAAGCATGTTTGTGGTTTAAATCCCACACATTAAACATGTGCCATATATGAGTATGTATCTAGGAAAACCGAAACCACATTTTCAATCTCCCAGAAATATCACCCCAAACTACAGGCCAAGTCAAAGGCCATTAAGATGTGGGTAGCTGTACAGAAAAGAAACAAAGTGTTGACTAGCCAGAGAGAGGCAGTAAAATGAGAAGGGAAGGAATGTGGCCTGTTGGTTACACTGAGGAGCAGCTGCCTTCTACCACAATGAAAAAGACACACAAGCAGTTTATTAGATACCCCCAAAACAATCTTGGAAAAAGAAAGAAACTGCTGTCTAAAAAATACTACTTACATTCAGTGCATCAGCAACCACTGAGTTCTGACTTTGTGGACTATCACAGGATGTTCCTTCCTGGCAACTACCATCTTCCCATGTCTGTCTTTTTCCATCTTCCACTGGTGAGTGATGATGGTCTTCCTCACTTTCTCTGCATCTTTGCTGACTTGTATGTTGGTCTGGGATGTCCATAACCTGTCCAGCCTCTTTTTCCCTTAATTTTGGTAAGTGTATGTCTAGGAGGTCTTTGGTTGAATCTTCTGAAGTATTTAGTTCTAGTGTTGATTTCTGAAGTCTCACACTTTCCCTTGAAACATCTTCAGGCCTAGTCACAAATGTTAAAGAATTCTGACTTTGTCCATCTTTCAGCATCTCAGAAGTTAACAGCATGTCTTTTGTTTTTTCTACAGTTGCATGAACTTCTGCAGACTCTGTCAAGGTAGCGGTTTTCACTATTCCTGACTGCTGGAGCTCTTGTTCTTTACTGCATATCTCTTCCTCTTTCACTGGAAGTTGACGATCCACCTGCATACTTTCCTGAAGTTCAGATATATTTGTATCTAATGGGCTTTTCCCTGTGGACTTAATGTACTGCTCTGACTCAAAGGCAGCTGACTCTTCTGCTTCTGCAAGTTTGTGAACAGCCGTCTGGATGGCGTTCAATACAATTTTTGTACTCTGGGACTCTATAGTCACAGACTGGACAACATCCTGCTCAAATTCCGTGTGGGTGAGAGACAGACTGTCACTTAGAATACCATTTCGTTCAGGTTGCCTTGTACTCTGGGGCCTCTCTTGCTCCTCTGATATTCCATTCATGGAAGCAGGACTTACTTGAGGCTCAGGTGCTTCTGCATTACCAAGATCTACAGTCCCCCAGCCTGAATACTCAACAGTGCTAATTCGGACCTCCTCAGAAGCCATTTGCTCTGATGTGGTTGCCAAGGGCTGTACAGTTTTGTCTGGCACATCTGTGGGTGTTAGGTTTTCTGCCATGATGTGCTCTTCAGCTGCAGCAGCTCCTACAGGCACAGGCGCTTTCAGAGCCTCCATGCTTTCAGCTTGTAGGAAGGCTGAGTCAGAGCCTCTGTCTTGCGCAGTTAAAACCTCTTGCAGGACAGCAGCTGAACTTGCATCAGCTCTCACAGCTTCCACTTCTCCAGATTCAAATAATTCTTTGGCTCTTTCCACCAACTGCTCATGTTCATCATCATCAAAATCCTGAGAGTTTGAAAGTTCTTGTTCTTTTTTCAAAGTCTCTTCTCCAGCAAAACTGCTTGGTGTTTCACATGTCTCAGGACTTATGTCAGTGAGGACCGTACTTCCGTTTTCAGTGATACCTGGGCATGTTGATGCTAAAGCAGATGCACTGTCTGCTTCAATCTGTGTGGGAGCCTCAGTGACAGTAGTATCGCTCTCTGAGTGTGTTTCAAGCATAGCATCTTCCGTTTTGCCACCCTTGGTTTCATCACTCAGGGAGGGGGTTTCACTCATTTTTTCTCTGCATTGCAGCTCTAAGATGGGCACAGAATCTTTTGCTGTAATGTGTCTGAGAGCCCCATCTGTCACACTTGGCTCAGCATCTGCAGCTGCTTCCGAGCCAGCTGTTTCTGAAGCAGGGGCAGAGGTTTTTACCTCATTCTGCAGTGGAACTTCAGTAACAGTGACTTCTGCGCTTTTTACACCAAGGAGTGCAGTACCATCTTTCTCTTCGTGTCTCTGAGCAAGCACCCTGATAAGCACTCCTTCAGTACAAGCTTGGTCTCCTGAGCCTAAGTCAGGAACTTTATCTTGTCTTTCAGGCTTAACAGGGACCACAGTGACAATTACTCCGGTGCACTCTGGTCCCACAGTAAGGGTTTTGTCCTGTCCTTCAAGATGCTTAAGCTCTTCAGCTTTAAACTTCAAGGAAGCAATTTCCTCATCTGTCTTGTCATGTACCTGTGGAGAATTGCAACAGACTTGTGAAAAGGGGTACCAGGAATGTTCTGGGTGAAAAAGCGCAAGCAATGGCCAAAAGGAGGAGGGCTATGGGAAGAGCATGAGGTGATGACACTGAGATTAGTGGGTCACCAAGATCCCAGTTTCTCAGGACACACAGCTCATTAAACAAAGGGCAGCCTAAAGCAAGGGACAGCTGAGAGTACTTGAAACCAAGACTAAGCCAGGAAGATGGTGGGGAGGTGAGGAAGAAGGTAGGAACACATCAGCCACAATAACTCCTGTGCATTTAAAGCTGGAGATAGTGCTGTCATTTAATTCCCTCCCTTTGCAGAAGTACCTCGGCTACAGTTGTACCTCTGCCTACAACTGAAAATACCATCCACTATGTATGGTACCATACGGATCACAGACGTATCTCAAGCGTTCATGCATCTTCAGTCATGCTGTGCTGCGCAGGAACCTTTATGGCAGTTTTTCTGGCACCTTCAGGTCCACGCACACAATCTCCCACTATTTCTGTAGGAATCACACCCACCTCACTTTGCACAAGACTCAGTGGACATCTGTGTGTGTGTCTCACTGGAAATGATCTTCAGTTGCCTAGGCTGCACAAGGAAGGTCTGTGACAGCAACCCTGCCACAACCTGGTTCTAAATTAGGCATAGTACCTAACACTTGCTGATTGTTTTCTTTTACAAACCAACCTTTGTGTTACATATAATACTTACTGCAGTCTGTACTTTGGGAATATATTCATCTCTTGTCTCATCTACTGTCAACTCTGTCATGGGCAGTTTCTCTTGTTCTGAAGGCTCCTGCTTTACAGTTGGCTCTTCCTGGGGAGCGACTGCTTTGATGCTGTGAAACTCTCCGTCCTCTGATGAAGGTTCCTCTACTGTCCTCTCTACTTCAGATATTTCTTCATGGTCTTCTACAACTGCTTCTTCACATGCCTGCCACTGGCTTTCATCTCTCACTACATTTACATTTTCATATCCTTCTGTGCCTTCCTTCATTGCACCAGATATTTCATTTCTCTCTGAACCTTCATGTAGAACACTCTCTTCAACTCCATTTTGGCTCTGAATGCTGCCTGCACTTCCCTGAGGCTGGAGGCCATCCTCCTCATGTTCTCCTTTTTCCAAGGACTGTTCAAGCAAAAGAGTTTCCTGCTCTACAACATTCCCATCTTTAGCATCACCTTTCACTTCTGGCTCGATTCCTTGTGCCGTTGCTGTCACAGGTCTTTCACTAACCAGCTGTGCTACATCTGCTGACTTTACTCTTTCAGCAACTTCGTGAAGAACTTTTTGCGTCTGTTTGTCCAGTTCTTTCAAATGCTGTTCAGTGGCCTCTACTTCTTGTACAGGTGTAACTTCCTCTGTAGTATCTGGGGTTTCTAACAACTGGGAAACAGCAGAAACCATCTCAGTTGTCTCCTCAGCAAGGGACATCTCCATTGTTTCTTCAGTGCATAAAGCTTCTGCTGTCTCCTCCAGAGCTGTCACTGCTTCTGAGGTTAGCTCTATCTCACTTGCTGTGGTGTCATCACTTGCATACTTTCTTACCTCTGGCACAGTCTTAGCAGCTATAACTGCTTCTTCTACAATAACATCTGATTCAAGTATTTTCTCAGTTTCTTTCTCTTCCTCTTCTTCTGCCTGCTCAATGCATCCTGTCAGAGCAGCAGATATCCAAGATGGCGACCTTTCTTCAGTACTGGTAACCGCCCTTTCCCCTTCCACAACAGTAACAGTAACTGCATGTACCAGCCCTTCATGTGCTTGCTCAGTTTGTAGGGTCTCTTCTAATTTTTCTGCTCTCTCTTCCTTTGATGCTTTTCTCGTTGTTTCAGCATCTTTTACTTTTTGGGCTTCCATTTTCTCCTGCTCTGCTGCTTCATATTCAGATAAAGGAACAACAGCTGGAATATCTGAATCTTCTTCAGTCGTTTCTGCCATGTCTTCTTTTGCTTGTTTAAGATGAGCTGGTTCTGGCTTTCCATCTGACTTTTTCTTCCTACGCCCAGGCATCAGTTTTCTAAATGGTACCCACGATTCATCTTTTCCAGGCTCACCATCCGATGTTGAATGCTCCAGGCTAGATCCCACAACAGAGTCTTCAGTTTTCTCTTCCATTTTGGTTTTGGATCTCCTTCTTGGAGTAACTAACCTTTTAAATGACTCCCATGTTGAAATGCCTTCACCTTCAGATGGGCTTCCAGCTTGATCTGGAGAAGAATTCCCTTGTCCTTGATCACTCTCATGAGAACTACTAAGAACTGCATCTCTTGCTGTTTCTTTGCTCTGTCCAGACTCTTCTACTTTTTGGCTTTCTTGACCAAGCTTATGTTCAGTTTCTTCATCAGATGATGATGATTTCCTTCCTCTTTTCTTTGAAGAGCGTACACATATAAAAGGCTCCCAGGGCATAGAGGTGTCAACCTTTCTTTTGGGCTCTTCTGTGGTTTTCTCTGGCTTCTGGTCCACCCCATTTTCTTTTATTTCTCCTTGACTTTCATCAACAGTGTTTTCAGTTGCAGATGCTGCAATACTCTTTGTCTTATCGGTTTCTTCTTCTTTATCACTTTCAGAAGGTCTTCTGACATGTTTCTTGGGAGTCACCATCTTTTTGAATGATTCCCAGGGTGTAACACTTTCTCTTTTTCGCTCCACATCTGAAATTGCAGCATCCTCATTTTCAGTGACCTGCATTTCATCTACAGGTTTTTCCAAAGAAGGACTTTCATTCATCTCCTCAGGAGAAGAGGCAGAACTCTCCCCCTTTTGTTCCTCTGGGCTATCTGAGGAATCTGACAAGTGCTGAATTGGTTCACCCTGTTCCCCTAAATTAGATTCTTTTCTTTTGCCTTTATGCTTCTTTCCAGACAGTTTTTTTAATCCGGTACCCATAAAGAGCTTCTTTAAAGGGCTGCCTTCTAGTTTATTTTTGTTTTGAGAAGACAGCAGATCAGCTTCATTTGTGGTACCTTCTGGAGGCTTCTTTTCAGCTGCCTCTTCAGGAGTTATTTCATCTGGTTTGATAGTGTCAGTCATAACTACGCCAGTTTGTCCCTGTAGGCCTTCAGCAGTGGGTTTGATTGACTGTTGATCATCCTCTGTGCCAACCGAACGTTCAGAAACAGAAAAGGACTTTGATCCAGGAGCATCTGGAGTCCTTTTTGTCTCATGTTCTTTGCTTTCTTTCTTCTCTGTGGCTCTGTCTTGAGCATCTCCTTTTGTGATGACTTCTGCTGTGGGTGACACTTTCAGTTCTGCTTCCTCTGTTTTTTCATCATGAGTTTCTTTCCCCAGCAAGGCAGGTACATTTCCTTCTCTTCCTTCAGTTTTTCTAAGCTGTTCACTAGAAATTTCAGTTGCCAAAGATCCTTCTTCAAGTTTCTCTTCAGACGATATTTCAGTTCTGTCATCTATTGCACACTTCTCCACTGACTCCAGTTTTTCTCCCACAGGTAGGACTTGCGAGGATATTTTCAATTCTCCGTTCACACTGTCAGCAACAGCAGGTACCACTGATGCTGTTTCTTGTGGTTTCTCTGTCACCTCACTCTCTTTCTCTCCTTCTTCAGTTTTTTCTTCTTTTTTACCAAGATCGTCTGAGATTTCCACCAGTTTCCTTTCCTGATCTTCTTCAGCTTTTTTCTCCTCCACACTTTCTTTAACAGATGCTGCTGCTACATCCTCGCTTTGACCCTGCTCATCAAGCTTACTTGGCTCTTCTTTCTCACTTGCTTCGACTCCTGTGGCTGTCACAGTCTTTTGTAATGCCTGCTTCTCACTTTCAGTTTGCTCTTTCTCATGTGCTTCAATGGTCACTGCTGTCACATTCTTCTCTTCGTCTTGCTTCTTCAGCTCAGAGTTCTCCTCCTTTTCAGTGGTTTCAGTTGTTAATGTTGCCCCCTCTTTTTCTTCCTCCTCTGCTTTTGTAGGAGACTGTAGTTCATCTTTAGGTTTCCTGAAACTCTTCTTTTTTCTAAATCCAGTCCATCCCTGAGTAAAAAGTTTTCTTAGTGGTGATGCAGTACTGGGGGCTAAGGCAGCTGACTGAGAACAAATCTCATTTGCTTCTGGTGTTTTAGGAGATTCATCTTCTGTTCTGTAACTTTTCAGTGTGTCTTTGGTGGTGTCTTCTGCAGAGAGCACACCCTCAGGCATCACTGTTTCTTCTGAGCTGACTTCTTTTTGATCATCAGCTCCTTCAGGGGCTTGTGTTTCCTTTTTCACAGTAAGCAGTTGAACTGGTTCCGATTTTCCCGTCTTTTCCTTCTTCACTGTGAATCTGAACCCAACAAATTTAAAAACCTTTTTAAAACCCAGATCATAAGACGGTGGCTCAGATGCGCGGTCTTCTGCATCTTCTTCCAAAGACGGCAACTGTTTAACTGCATGAGCATCCTCTTTCTCAGCATCTACACCATCCCTGGTGCTCAAGTCAGATGGACTTGTCTCCATAGTTTCGGTGTCTTCCTTCAAAGTTACACTCGAATCTTCTTTTTGTCCAACTGTTTAAGAAAGAACAAAGAAAACCCCAGTCAGTTTCCTTCTCATTTAATGTCATATCATACTTTTATAGAATTTTACTGTTCATTTTTATCCAACTTTCCTAAACATACTGTTCTATTCTCTGTGTGCCTCTTCTATATGCTAATTTTCTTAAGGACTAGTTTTTATTGTAAGGTAACAGTAATTCCATTTCTTCCTCCTATCACTGGATGGGTCTTTTCAAACTTCATTTGTAAATGCACCTTTCAAACTTATATTCTGTCATTCTCTTGCCTTCTTTTGCAGTTTGGTGGGTTTGTTTTGGTTGGTTTTTGTTGTTTTTCTATTCTATTATTTCTCCTTACCATGCAGAGAGACACCTCTGAGGGAAAAGGGGAAACAAAAAAACAAACAAACACCCCTTGCTGAACTAAAATTATGACAAGAAAAATAAAAACTATTTTTGTCATTCTTCATATGTTTGTCATATTGTAGCAAGGACATTCAGAGTCCTTACCAGGGAGTTTCCAAACATACACAAGAACTTAAAAAACTAGTGCAATATTCTGTTCCATAAGGGAAGAATGCAGGGAGAGAGTCATACAAATGTAGCTTCTGAAAGCAGAAGAAGTTGCCTCAGTCTTCGCCGGCAAATGCTCTGACCACATCCCCCATGTCTTGGAAGGCAGACGCAGGGACTGTGGGAATGAAGACCCTGGGCCCACTGTAGGAGAGGATCTGGTTTGAGACCATCTTAGGAACCTGAACATACACAAGTCCATGGGACCTGATGAAATCCATCCGCGGGTAACCCCCGTTTTCAAGGTGGGGAAAATGTATGAGCCGGGGAATTACAGACCAGTCAGTCTCACCTCTGTGCCTGGCAAAATCTTGGAGCGGTTTCTCCTGGAAGGCATGCTGAGGCACATGAAAAACAAAAAGGTGGCAGGTGACATCCAGCATGGCTTCACTAAGGGGAAATCCTGCCTGACCAATCTGGTGGCCTTCTATGATGGGGCTACGGAACTGATGGACAGGGGCAGAGCAGTTGATGTCATCTACCTGGACTTGTGCAAAACATTTGACACTGTCCCACATGACATCCTTGTCTCCAAATTGGAGAGACATCAATTTGATAGGTGGACCACTCGGTGAATAAAGAACTGGCTGGATGGCCGCATGCAAAGAGTAGTGCTCAATGGCTCAGTGTCCAGCTGGAGACCAGTAACGAGTGGTGTCCCCCAGGGATCGGTGTTGGGACCGGTCTTGTTCAACATCTTTGTGGGTGACATGGACAGTGGGATTGAGTGCGCCCTCAGCAAGTTTGCCGATGACACCAAGCTGTGTGGTTCTGTTGATACACTGGAGGGAAGGAATGCCATCCAGAGGGACCTTGACACGCTTGTGAGGTGGGCTGATGCCAACCTGATGAAGTTTAACAAGTGCAAGGTCCTACATCTGGGTTGGAGCAATGCCAGGCACAGCTACAGGTTGGGCAGAGAAGAGATTCAGAGCAGCCCTGCGGAGAAGGACTTGGGGGTGTTGGTCGATGAGAAACTTAACATGAGCCGGCAGTGTGCGCTTACAGCCCAGAAAGCCAACCAGGCTGCATCAAAAGGAGCATGACCAGCAGGTCGAGGGAGGTGATCCTGCCCCTCTACTCTGCTCTTGTGAGACCTCACTTGGAGTATTGTGTGCAGTTCTGGTGTCCTCAACATCAAAAGGACATGGAACTGTTAGAACAAGTCCAGAGGAGAGCCACGAGGATGATCAGGGGACTGGAGCACCTCCCATATGAAGATAGGCTGAGAAAATTGGGGCTGTTCAGCCTGGAGAAGAGAAGGCTGCGTGGAGACCTCATAGCAGCCTTCCAATACCTGAAGGGGGCCTATAGAGATGCTGGGGAGGGACTCTTCATTATGGACTGTAGTGAGAGGACAAGGGGTAATGGGTTCAAACTTTAACAGAGGAAGTTTAGATTGGATATGAGGAAGAAATTCTTTACTGTGAGGGTGGTGAGGCCCTGGAATGAGTTGCCCAGGGAGGTTGTGAATGCTTCATCGCTGGCAGTGTTCAAGGCTGGGTTGGACAGAGCCTTGGGTGGCATGGTTTAGTGTGAGGTGCCCCTGCCCATGGCAGGGAGCTTGGAACTTGATGATCATAGAGTCATAGAATAGTTAGGGTTGGAAAGGACCTCAAGATCATCGAGTTCCAACCCCCCTGCCATGGCCAGGGACACCTCCCACTAAACCATGTCATCCAAGGCTCTGTCCAACCCGGCCTTGAACACCGCCAGCAGTGGAGCATTCACTACTTCCCCGGGCAACCCATTCCACTGCCTCACCACCCTTTACAGTAAAGAATTTCTTCCTCATATCCAATCTAAACTTCCCCTGTTTAAGTTTAAACCCATTACCCCTTGTCCTCTCACCACAGTCCCTAATGAAGAGTCCCTCCCCAGCATCCCTATAGGCCCCCTTCAGGTATTGGAAGGCTGCTATGAGGTCTCCATGCAGCCTTCTCTTCTCCAGACTGAACAGCCCAAATTTTCTCAGCCTATCTTCATAATCTTAAGGTCCTTCCCAACCCTAACTATTCTATGATTCTATTTTACAGATCTGTCCCAAAAGAATAGTAAGATGTGAAAAAGCCTATGGGGAATCTGTTTTTCTGAGAACCTGAAACCCCAAAACCAATTATATTACAATGTACCCGTTTTAAAGATCATGAATCTTGGAATCCTCCCATACATCACATCACCTTTACAGCCAGAAAGAGATTCTCCAAAGTAGTGATTTGATCCACTTTAAGCTGGATCCAACTCTGCAGTTGGTCCTGCTTTGCTCAGGGGCTGGACCACCTGGTCTCCAGAGGTCCTATCCAGCCTAGAGGCTTCCTCCATTCTGCTTGCCTATGTATGTTCCCTTTGTGAAGAACTGCATCTTCATAAGTTCTGCATTGTCTATGCGCAAGTAAGGCTGACACATAACTAAATAGTAAGCAAAACTAAATCTACAACTCTACTGGCTCTGTAAAGGGCAAATAATGTTTACAGTCACTATCAGCAGCATACTGGTTGTTGCTTCACAGTCGACATAAGGAAAGCTTTTTGTTTTCCCCTTTATCTAACAGTTTAAAATTGTTTACTTCAATGATTAACTCCTAATTCACTTCAAAGTCTGACCTCCAATAACACCCTAACTCCCTGCACATCTTAAAATAGATGTTCAAACCTAGTCACCTGCAAGAGAGCAGAGTAAGGAGAAATGGGTATTTTTCTTAAGAAGACAGGATTATTACTCTATTGATAATATACCTCTTGCAAACACCAGAACACTCCACAAGGAAAAATAACTCTGAGAACACTTCAGGCAGTGGCAGGGTGGGGAAGGGAAATAAGACTGTAAGCACAGCTAGAAGCAGCAGTAACACATTGCACTCACTTTTCATTTTAAGATAGTTACCAAAGAAAAACCCATGTGTTTATTTTATTAATTTTTTGAACTCTGATTAATTAAACATTATGTAAGTTGTACGCTGAGACTACACAAGGATAAAGCCCAGGAACAGCTTTTGTACTACTGTTCATTTACTCTGAGGTCCAGAAAGAAAATCCTTGTCATTTCCAAACAACTATGTAATTTAACAGAATACTTATCAAGGCTTTGTCCTGTCCTGCTCAGCAGATGTGCAGGGACGTGACCTTACAATACTCTGTGTGGTTCGTAGGAGAAACTACAGGCTCTCTGGAGGCTGAAACCCTGTGGCTCAAACAATAGAAGATGGAGGAACATCTTCCTCATTTTTGGTGGTGATCCTCACATAATGCACAGAGGAGGAAAGAGAGAGGAAAACCAGGAAAGCGTGCGAGAACTCATGCATCTTACAATTTCAATTCCTTTCATTAAAAATACAAAACCAATTATAACGGCAATTCCAGGGACCACCCTGCGTGTCCCAGTGCCACAGCACAGATGACAGCCATGAACTGGGGATCCATCCCTTAAACCAATTACGAGGTTGTAAGGATTGAAACAGCAGCTGTTTGATCAGCTTCCCAAGTAAAGGTAAATTCTTCCCGGTCATTTTCTTGGATAGGTACCGTAAAAACCATAGCTTTTACATCTACGATAGCTCATATTGAATGACACTGCTCCTGTATTGTAAATATCAATTCTGCTATATTGATTACAGCAGCAGTGAAGGGGCTGGTGTTTGCATTCAGGCAACGGCAGTCAACTGTCAGTTGCCATTTTTCATTCGGTTTATGAACTGGCATAGCAGAGAATTGTGAGGAGGTTTGGATGACAATCCCCATATCTTTTAACTCCTGAATTACTGGGGTGATCCCCTCTCTTGCACCCAGTGGTAAGGGGCATGGTTTTACATTTACAGTCTTGGATGGGGAAATTTTGGGAGTGAATTGTAAAAGACATATGGAGGTCACGGGAAGTCCAAATGACCATTTGTTCCCCTTTGAATGATCCAAGATTTTCCTTTAAACAGATCTACCCCCAAGATATTGGAAGCGAATGTGCCCAGTACCACGACAATCTCTGTCAGAGTGGAGTCAACAGGTAATCAACATTCTACCCAAGCTGTGGGCTGGGGTTTAGAGTCTCCAGACACATCAGAAACTTGTACTTGTTTTTCATCAGGCACAACCCCACTCTGCTTTGCTATCTCAGAATTTAGAGCTGACATTTGGGCTCCTGCATCTGCTAGAAAGGTAAATGGTGTTTAAAAGAGCCAAAGGGAAATGTAATTAATGAATCTGCATTTTTGTTCTCATTGAGCCTTCTTATATACCTAAATTTATGGTTGGAAAGCAAATCAGTCCTAGCTTTTTCAGCTGTTTCCAGGGCTAATAGGAGATTACTTCCTGATCGAGGAGCTCAGCCTCCATAGTGAGGCTAGAAAACCCAGCTTTGCTATCTTGGTCTCCTCCTCATTAGTGGGCTATTTCTAATCTTAATTCTCTCTCCCTCTGGAAAACGTCCTGCAAGCTATTTCGCAGGTTTCCTGTAATCCTTTTCTCATCAGCCAATGCTTCTTCAGTCTGTCACCATATCCAGCATTCAGTTTCTAATTCACTTTGTAAGCTCTTAATCCTAGTAGAGATTCATCAGTTTCTTTTTCAGTTTGCATATTAACATCTTTCTGGGTGGCCATCAAGACTGCCCCTAACACATCACTTTTCCCTTTCCAGGTTTTGTTTCATTTTCCTTTGCCGAGTCCTTTATCCTTCCTGCCACAGTTGCTAGGAACTGTCAATATTCCTCAGCCTAACTTACCCCATTCAGGGTCACGCAAACCTTACAAACTCTTTAACAAATCCAACAATGGGCAGCAAAATCAGGCATTTCCCAGGTTGCAGCTGTGGCTGCCCCATCCCTGGCAGTGGTCAAAGCCAGGTTGGATGGGTCTTTGAGCAACCTGGTGTAGTGGAAGGTGTCCCTGCCCATGGCAGAGGGGCTGGAACTAGAGGATGTTTAAGGTTCCTTCTAACCCTAACCAACCTATGATATCACATCTCTTACAATTATTTAGTAACAGGTACTTAGTATATTCTTCAGTTTGTCTATACCAAAAGTAATTTTCCTTGTTGAACCACATATGACATTAAACACTGATCATTTAGCAAATAAAAATTTGTTCATGAGCCAGGCCTCTTATCTCTGGTGGAAACAAGGTCTATAGTCTCCCTTCTGTTCTTCCACAGTCCTGCATTAATGCCAATGTGTTTGCCTTTAGCCACATGGAAATCTCTAGCTCCATCTGACATGAGTTAGAGAAAGGTAGAATGAAAAAATAGGGCTGAGAACCAGTGGGAAATGCTGGGTCTAAGTGGGAAAGCCCAGAAGCAGGGAAGCAGTAGGAGTGAAGGAGAGGTCAAAAGGCACTCATGACTCAGTTCAGGCAATTGGTAGGCAGCTAGAGACGCAGCTTTCTAGGAGGGTCCCCTTCCTCTTGCAAACATGCCCCAGGAATGCATGCCTACCATTTTGAAAATCTTGATGTTCAAAACAATCATAAAACATCTGCATCGCTTTTTTTATTTACTCCTAGAACAAAAAAATACTGTTTAAAGGAAGTTTCAAGGTTTTACAGGTAAACAAGATTATTATAAAAGTGGAATAAAACAGAATGTAAATGAACAAGGTATTCCATTTCCAAAGTGTGTAAAGGCACCCCTTCGTATTCATGATAAGCATTCAAAGGATTTTTGCTTCTTCTATTTATGTGTTCATAACTCCTTAAGATAAAGACTATGTCTCTGTAAAATGCTTTGCAGGTGAAAAGAGCTGAATAGCTATTAGAAAATCTGCAGGTATGGGTATGTATTAAGAGAGCAAATGCAATCATAACAATAGAGAACACAGTACGGTGGCACAGTGATAAGCCTTCAAAACTGTAAAATCAGGCTGATAGTAATTAGGTCTTCCTTGTGAGTCCAGCAAACATGCTACCTGGCAATACTTCATTGAATAAACTTCAAAAGGAAAACCTAACAGAAATGTTGACTGACTGAACATGTACTTCCAATACCAGCCTGAAGAGCTACAACTATGCAACGCACATCACACATCCATTGTTCCCACAATAGCACACAGTGCATATACTTGTAGACTTAGTCCAAGCACCGCTCCTTCAGTTCCAAACAAAAAGCATTTAACCTGTCCAGAAGGCATTTCATCCCCAAGGTAACACAAGAGCTTGGATGTCAGCTGTTAAATGACCTTCTCCTGTGGCTCCCAGTCTCTTCTTTGTCTACTTCTTTCACATTTAAATCCCTGGAAGAGTCTTTTAAACTGAATTTCTGGTGCCCCTCTTCAGCATTTGAAGAGAGATATGCCATTCAGGAAATTTGCCTGCATGCTGCCAGCTGCCAGGAGGCTCCCACTGGTGTGTGACCAGCAGCGCTTTCACAAGATACACCCCAAAGAGCATTTTCATATTCAGTGGAGCACAATAGAAAACCGAAGACCCATGAAGTCAACTGTACACACTGAAATTTATATTTAACAGTCAGATTCTTTAGTGACATTTTTATTAATGGCTTTCTTAGTGCCCAGACATTGTTAGTGCACTTCTGAATGCAAAGTAAACCATGAATAACTCCACTTGGAAAGGTTTAGAAGTTATTTACACAAGGTATTGTTGCTCAGAGTACTGCAGAGTGTCAGTACCACAGGTATTTTGGCGAGACAACTAGCACTTTCTGAATTAATTCACTGCATTTGAAAGCAGCTTTAAGACAAAAAAAAAATAAACAAAAATAAATCTAGTAAAACACAAACCAATTTCTTTAGGTGTGTCCTGAGCACAGCTGCAATTCACCAGCTATGTGCTAGTCAAGGAAAACAATACAATAAAAACATATCCAGAAGCAGTGATAAAAATTAAAGGTGATATAATAAAACTGATCCACTTTGCCATTTAAATCCACTGTGGTAAGAGCTAACATTGAAGTTCTGTTTTTACTGCTTATGTACCAGTTCAGCTCTCAAACGTTTTCAATTGCATCAAGGTGCTCCTTGTGTTTTAATACCTGCAAGTGGTGTGTTTTATTCTGAAAGAAATATGTGCGATTGACAGCCTTTCGGAATCAGAAGTGCTTAATCACACAACTTCATAGGTAGCTTAGTCCATGGTAGGACTTTATTTCTGTTTTATTGGAAGTATACTGATCAGATATTAGAAAAATTAGTATTTTCAAAATGACTGAATTCCTGTCTCATCCCATTAAAAATGGAATTAATAAATAACACTGAGCTTTCAGGAGGCTGATAGATACTGTTGGCAGAGCAATTTAACTGCTCCCTCATCTCATCTGTCTCTAGAAGTGAAAATGTCTTTTTCTCCTGGTAGTCACCACAGCTTAAAAAACAAAAAAGCACTCTGACTGCAAGAGTTAAATCCACAGCACTTCATGTGCTCGCAGTCAACCATGTCAACATCTGGAGCTGGTTGACTTTTCCCCCTAAGGATTTGCAGCACGTCGCTGGATTTTTTCCACAAATTCCCTACATTCTCAATCTCTCAGATGGATGCCACACACACCCAGCACCCGCCTTCCAAACTCCTCTGGCCACTGAAAGGCTCCAGAGGACTTTGTACGGTTTTCATTTATTCAGTGTTTTAAGTATTTAGAGCCAAATCGTGCTTTCAGTCACATACACAATATTATCAGTAGGTTTGCATGAGTGTAAATGAATGCCAGGGCTGAAGGGGTGTTTTACAACTATTTCTCATCCGTATCTATATTTGCTATGAATATGACTTGTACAAAAACGCCCACTGCCCTACAACTCACATGGCACTGAAACAGAAGGCAATTAAAACAGATAATTTGAACCAAGTGTCCATGATATACCAAGTTTTTGTTAAATGCAGTTTGCCCTTAACTTCAGAATTCTTCTAATTGTTATTAGAAACATTTAAAGACAAAGTCAAGAAAAGGTAAAAACTGGTAAGGATGAAGAAGCACTAATTAAAACAAAACCAAAACCCCACAGATTGAAATGACATTAGCTATGAAAAACCTGCCCTGAACAGACTTATTTAGTATACAGTAGATATTTGGAATTATTAGAGGAATTGAATACTTTTAGCAATTAAAAAAAAAAAATTAAAAAAATAAAAAAAAAGGGCAAGCTGTGCTTTTAGGTTTTCATTGCAGAGTACAAAAACTGGACATTGTGCCACAAGTCCCGATTCTTTTAGCAAGTTTCAGTAGATTGGGTTTAATAAATCAAACACACCACCCACTTTGCAGTAACAAATTAACACAGAGGTATGTCCAGGTGTTACACTTCCAACTTTACTTAACAACAAGGCTTAATTTCTGCCATGGCTGTTTCTTGACAATAAATTTCACCAGTTCTTCCTTCCTTTCCCTACTATTCGCAATATTTGTTTCCAACGTAAGAAACTCCTTTCATGGAAAGCACAATGTACTTCCTTCCCTGTTCTATTCGCTCAATTATTTCTAAAGACTGACTTGTCATGTAATTATGGGGGGGAATTCTTTCAGAATAATTAAATAATGAGGGAGAATTCACAGAGTTTTTTGCGTACTGTATTTCACAGTGCATACGCACAATTCATGAGCTTTCTAACCATGTTGTTCTTTCAAAGCTTTAGAAAAAAATACCACTACGTTCAGTCTTCAGTTCTCTGGTACCTGGGTGGCAACTGCAGAGTTAAGTTTTAAAACCTCACATACTTTTGTATGTCCATTTTTAAAAATGGAAAAAAGGAAAAAGTTGTAAAATAGCCGTGATTTTCCACGGCTTTGAACTTCAGAAAGCAAAAGCAACGTCCCCAGAAAAAGACATCGTACATGAAATAACTTACAAGGAAGTACAATCATTTCCGCTGTGATACTGTAAATTCCTCAGAAACTCTGTTTTGTTAAGAAGATTTTGCTTTAGCTTTGCTTGTCTGCTCCAACCTAGACACCAACTGCTCAAATTCCAGCAAGGGAACTGATATATTTCATTCATTCGAGACTTTGAAATACTTCTTCTTTCATTTTAATGTTTCAAGAAATATTGAAGTGAATTAAAAATTAAAAATAAAACCAAAACATTAAATTTATTTTCAAATGGTTTTGTTTGTTTTTAAACTGGAATGATCATTAGCTATGGCTTGGTTATGCAGTTACTGCAGTTATGTATTCTTCATTAAATGAACTCGTACTAATAAACTGCTCTCAACTAGTCCAGCTGTTCTGCTTGGGAACCAAACCAGCATGCTACAAATATTCATGAAATTTCATAGTTACCCGTGCTGCCCATGTCTCACATTCAGTAACTTGGGTCCACTTTAAAATGTACTCACCAAGCATAAGATCGATGCAACACTAGCACTAGGGGATTTGAGCAGGGGAAAAGGAAAAAAAAGAAAGAAATCTGCTCTGCTAGGAATGAGGAATACAGGGATAAGCAATACAGATCAGTAAATGCTGGAACATTTTTAAGGACCCCTAATGGTTAATAAAAATGTACAATGAAAAACAGACTGAAAATTTTCTTTATCAAAATGACTGCATAAAGAGTAACATAAATATCACAGACCAGCTCACCACAAAGGAGATACAGCTGCATCTGCATGAATTAGACATATGATAGCTTAAGACACTCCCGCATACCAGCAATGAGAGGCACTCCGTCCCTTCAAAGAAGCAATAAATTGTACTACGAGCTAGATGCAGTTTTTGCTAAACATACTATAGAAGCAGCTGTGCTGTAGTGAAAATCCCAAGTTCCCACAAGAATTATTAAATAAGGAAAACCTCAAACGATCAAACTGTGCAACCCTATAAAGAGATCACTTTTGAAAAACAGTTTAACCTTTAATTACTAACAATAAAAGGAAATAAAAAAAAAATAGAGAACCCTTGAGGAAAAAGACTCAGCATGTGATAAGCTCATTAAACATCGAGTTTAATGAAAACCCTATTGTAAACAGCAGTAGGATATCTCCTCCCGTACTAACTGATTCAAATCACGTACAGCCCTCTCCAGGGTCAGCCCAAACAGGGCCAGACTTCTACAGGCTTTATTGTCAAAATGTATTGTCAAGCTAAAGTATTTTGCATGAAAAAAAAACACACTGTCCGCTGAATTCATTCGCTAGCTCCAGCTAATACAATATTAGCAAGTAAATACTTATTAATACAGTGAAATAAAAAAGATTTCCTAGATTGCTTAAGACATGTATCACCAATCTGAGAAAAATTCAAATGCATTGGGGGAAAAAAGAGTGAGGTCTGCTTATTTAAATTTTGTAATGCCACTTTTCTTTCCCAGAGAAAGACACAAGTTTGCGCAAAACCAGAAAAAAAGAAAAAAAAAGAAATGAAAATCCCTTTTAATTCTTTGCTCCTCCAAACACTACGATGTTTTCAGAAAGCCCACTCAGTTTATGGTGCTAGCTCTCGCACTTCAGTGGATCACATGCTACTTCGTCTAATAAGGTGTCCAGAGTTCAGTGAATATACCAGTGAGTTTTTCCCACCCCAGGCTGAGACCCTGCCACCACACATGCATGTACACACACACGGACACCTCCACCCCGCGATGGTGTGGTCTCCTTCGGGTTTTCATCCATTCAAATTAAAATAACTGTGGAGTAACAGCTTCATTTCAACACAGATATTTTTACAGGATATAAATGATACTAACTTCTACATTTCATTCATTTTTGCCAAGTTTGGCTCTCAAGATATTGCACTGCCTTATTACTTGACTAACATGACCTCATCAATGCGGCCATTTTTCTTTCCGTTTCTTAATTCTATGTCATATTCTGGGACTGCAGAAAAAAAACCCTATTTAGCATCAGACATCCTGACTGGGGAGACATGAGATTTTTATATTTCAGCAGCCTTTCAGCCTGAGAACGGTTCTCATTGGGATAAAAGTATTTCTCACACAGAGAAAATAGACCCAAACGAGCGCGCTTGCACCCCAGCAGTGCCGCACCGCCTTACCCGTCATCGCCACGGTCCCAGCACTGCCGGAGCTGCTCCGACCATGAGACGCTCCGTCCTGTCGGCCGGATGTGCCCCCAGCGCAGGGCGGAATGCGAAGCGGAGCGGGGACTGGACCGACACACACAGCCAAGCACGCCGGGCCGAAATCGCCCGCACCGCCCATCGCCTCGCCCCAGGGGGCAGTGCTTGGTCCGGTCACGCCCCTCGCCCCGCAGAGGGGGCGCTGCTGGCGTGCAATACCATTACATAGAGCCATAGAATTGTTCAGGTTGGAAAAGACCTTTAAAATCATCAAGTCCAGCCTTCAACTGAGCACTGCCAAGTCCACCGCTAAACCGTGTCCCTAAGTGCCACATCTACACATCTTTCAAGTATCTCCAGGGATGGTGACTCAACCACTTCCCTGGGCAGCCTGTTCCAACGCTTGACAACCCTTTCAGTGAAGACATTTTCCTAATATCCAATCTAAACCTCCCCTGGCACAACTTGAGGCTGTTACCTCTTGTCCTATCACCTGTTACCTGGGAGAAGAGGCCAACATCCACCTCACTACAACCTCCTTTCAGGCAGTTGCAGAGAGCCATAAGGTCCCCAAGCCTCTTTTTCTCCAGACTAAACAACCCCAGTTCCCTCAGCCCTTCCTCATCAGACCCTTCACCAGCTGTGTTGCCCTTTTCTGGACCTGCTCCAGCACCTCAAGGTCTGTCTTGTAGTGAGAGGCTCAGAGCTGAACACAGTATTCAACGTGCAGCCTCACCAGTGCCAAGTACAAGGGATGATGACTGCTCTGTCCCTGCTGGCCACACTATTTCTGACACAGGTCAGGATGCTCTTGGCCTTCTTGGCTGCCTGGAGACAAGCTGGCCCATGTTCAGCTCCATCAATAAGCACCTCCAGGTCCTTTGCCACTGGGCAGCTTTTCCACCCATATCATTACACCCCGAAGTCCCCGACTTGAAACTTTCAAGTACCTCTTGGTTGGGTGGTTTTGCACCAAAGAGAGGGGATGCCAGCTCCACAGTAAGAAATTGCCACTTTCTAAGTAGCGGACTGCTTCGGTTCCCACTTCTGCAACACCTCCTTGATGTCCTTGATGCCACAAAGTATCCAGACCAAACCTAATGAGACCACAGCTGGAAGCCCTAAGCAGTTTACCCCTCATAAACAAAAGACATATGAAACACAAATGCGTCTGCGTCTCCACACCGATAGGACTTAGGGTGGTGCAGTTTTTCGTGCTGCTGGGTTTTCGTTCTTGTTTTTTAGGGCTGCTGGTTTGTTTGTTTGGGGGGTTTTCATTTGGGTGTTTTTTTATTTTTTTGAGTTGGAATTCTCTACAGCCATAATTACATTCGTAATTACATTATAAATTGTCTCAAATCCTGCTGTCCAGGGTTGCAGAAAGGTATCACTCTGGATACTCATATAGTAATGTAACTAGCAGCTCTTAGTGCCAGTAAAATGGAGGCAATATGATTAAATAAAACACGAAGGATCAGTATCGCATGTAGGTGACTTCCTATTATATTTCCGTGGGATACGTTGGCTATCTCCGCAGTTCTGATGAAACACCGCTGCCTGGAACAGCCATTCGCAGCCTTTGGCTGTGGCTCCACTTACCAGCACCAACTTCCCAGTTGATTTACCTGTCTTCCCAGTTAATTTAATCTGTTAGTGGCAGCTTTGATGAGTCTGCATCATCTCTCAAATGGTTTTGTGAATGTGAGATTCAAACAATGACAAGAACAAACCAGCCAACAGAAAACCCCATCAATCATAAACATTCCTTGACTGCAGGCAATTACCTCAGTGCTCACTGCCACGATGCTTTATTTCTGATTTTATAGACGTTGAAAACAAGATGAAGTTAAAGAATGAGTGGGGAAACGTGAAGAAATCTAGAGCTAAAATAATATATTACTCTATGTGCAGAGATTTCTTTGCATAGAGTATGTAAGAGATACCTTTTCCCTACCTTTACTCATCTGCACCAGACTCTAAGGTCCAGAGGGGTGGATATAAAGTTAGGAATTTCTTAATACAGTCTTTACTTGAAGAACCATCTTTCCAATGCTTTACCAGACAGATTTTATTTGTGTCTATGGATGATGTCATTTTCAGCTTTGTTACCAGAAAATAAATGCTGCATCGTCCCCATTAATGGGCTTTTTTACTTTGTGAGCAAACCCATAGAAGCATTTTTCCTTTCACAGAAATTATGCTACCACGTAGGCTTGGTTCCACTGAGAGAAGTGAAGTAAATCCCAATTAAAATAGCAGTATCACATGATCACATGAAAAAATGTTATCAAAGTGAAGAATTTTCAGGCAATCTACTCATAAACAAACTCCTAATGCTACCTACTTGATGACCTTACAGGTCTTTTCCAACACATCATGCCTTTAGTCTCAGGTAACTGCATGTCTGCATTACGGAGAACTTCTCACCTCTTTTTCATTACAGGTCCTAGCAACACAATTTCTGTACAAGTAAAGCTACAACCAAGAATTATTCAACAAGAGCTATAATCTTCAACTTGACACTCATGCCCTTTTAAAGGTGTTGACTGTTACATGATCCAGAAGTTGAACATCAACATGAAATCTTCTGACACTACTTCAAATCATCACGTATTTTCCTTTCCTTCCTGACTGTTAATGAGTATCCTCTCTCCATCCCTATCCACTTAAGAGTGAAATTTTCAAGAGAATCAGTGTTTATCACAAGTAAGAAACAAAACATGTTGCCCCCCATTTTTACAGCACCCAAAACCTCTACCGATATGGTTAAAAGAAGAAAGCACAAACTCTCAGCATAAAACATGGCAACCTTCTATTGGGATAATAGCACTATGGCAGTTATTCTCCAGATGCGGTAAAGAATTGCCTTGATTGGAATCCAAACCCCAAAGTACACCAAGGGCTACACAAATGCCTTGAGCTGCTCTACAGGCTGACACTGAAGAATGTGCTCCCTCTTACTCCTTCCCCATCCCACCCTCTCACACAGGCTGACACTGAAGAATGTGCTCCCTCTTACTCCTTCCCCATCCCACCCTCTCACACCACTATTAGTTGCCTGCTCTGACTGAAAACTATCCCACCCTCTTGCCATCCTTGCCAAAAAGGTCAGTATGCAGCAGAATCAAGGAAGCAGATCTCTTGCCATGCTGCTGTGAATGGGAGCAGAGGCAAAGGGGCAGCCACAAGATGCTGATGAGGGCAGGACGGGTGGGCAGCACTGGAGAAAGAGTAGCACATCTCTGATTGTGCTGCAAGGTGAGAAAGAGATGCCTAGTACAGAGCAGACAGGGGTGCCTCAAGTGAGAAAGGCTTTGTGGTCGAAATGTGTATCTGATTAAAAGGAGTAGGAAAAGGAATTTTAAGCAAGGTAGAGCCAATGGATCAGCAGCCTGTCACCTCCTGAGTTCAAAACAGTTTATCATCATCGGTATCACTAAGGAATGAACATAAATAGATTTCTACCCTATGAAGGAAGAGACAGGGCTGTGCAGTTAAAACTCTTAATGTAAGAAGTGGAAACTTTCGGGTGAATGGTTGAGCGATGGGAAGCAGGTAAGCAGAGGACCTGCAGGGTGCACTGAGAGCAGAGAACCACCCCTGCAGGGGAATGAGTACCATCCCATGCCACTGAGACTGACAGGGCAATCCACAACCCAGTTGATATTCAAAGTCTGCTTCAGGGAAAACATGTCTCAGCAAAACAATACCCTGGAAGAAGCACTTGAGCAACCAAGAGATCACTTGAGTAATACCTGATCACTAGGAGTTGGCTAGTTGAGCCCCATTTCAACTTCTCATTCCATTTAGCATCCACGCCTCTACAGTCAGGGCATTAAACATGGGTTTTGACTTACCATTTCTTCCGGCAGCCTCTGCTTGCTCTCTGGATGGTCCTTCGAGGGGTGAAGCCACCTCTGTCTGCTGCCCATCCAGCTCCTGAGGTGCTGTAATAGCCCCTGGCTGCTGTGGCTCCTGGGGTGGGGCATCATGCTCCAAACTGTCTTCATTAACATCAGGTACTGCTGAACTTACATCTAAAACCTGCACATCCAAGGTTGAAGGGTGGCAGGGAAGGAGAAAGAAAGAAGGGGAAGGAAAAGAGAGAGGAAAAATAAAACAAGAAGTAAAAAGAACATCAGTATCAGGAAAGGTTTTCCTCCACACAGCATATTGTTCTTTCATTCTTATTTTGCATATATACATGCAAGCATTTTGGGAAAGATATACTTCTGTGCAGCATTCCTCCTTCTTAAAATCATTAACCTTAATAAATCAAAGTACTTCTGTGAGGAAAAGAAAAAATAAAAGACAGTCTGGGACTATTTACTTTACTGCTCTCCCACGTGAAATATCTGGAAGAACCAAGTCTTAGAGACAACAGCCTATAACCTTGCATAGGAATTGGTTTCTGCCATGAAGGAAAACTTCAGGATAACATGAGTCTAGCTGATGGAAAGATATTTTCCATTCTTCAATATGTCTGGCATAATTGCTCGGATATATGCATGAATCCTGTCTGTGTTACAGCCACTGCTATTGCTCCTCTGCTCATGTGCTTACCTGGTCATCACAAACAATGCAATTACAAAGAAATTGAGCTATTCAGGAAAGAAAGCACAAAATATAAGTATACATAAATCCCATGAAGACAGTTCATGAAACTGGGATTAAAGCTACATTTTGGGGGGCTCAGTTATTAGGCAGAGAATATTATCATGGGGGGGAAAGCTTTGCAATTCTCTGTGACTCTGCACTGTAATGCTGGAAATGTTTTCTCTGGATTTGCTAATGTATGTGAAGACAAAAAAAAAAATCTCTTTTTCGGCTTCCACATTCGATAGATTTTAATTATTTTCAGAATTTGTATTGGCTTGCCATACAACAAGGAAGCTCCTTTCAGAAGCACATTTTTCTTTAAAAGGTATGAAATGTGTTGTGGTCATTACAAAATGCTTCCTTACCCTTTAATTATTTAATTAACTAGCTTTCCAACCAAGTGTATTGCCTTCCAACATAATCCATTTCAATCCAACAGAAGCCATTTCAACTAATTAACCATGACTTACATCTCTGTTCCTGAAGCATAGGTTTCAAGTTCCTCTGGTAGAACAGCAAACCTTAATTACATATCATTGTCTTATTATTCAGCGGTACTCCCAAAATACTGCCACTGAAGCCCTGTTAATTACGTGAAGGAACCACAGATGATCCCATCTTTCACTGTCATGTAACATTCAAATGTTTGCAGCACCAAACTGGGATCAGAAAGATGCCACATTCCTGACAATTCTCTTCCAAAACCCACTCAAACAAGCATCTGAATGGGGAGATCCATGTATTTATTTTCATTAGGAACTAGCCTGCTGCAACAGCATTTCAAATCAGCATGCAAACAACATTCCTCTTATCATCCCCTTTCCATGTGCTGGGCAGGATCCGAGAGAAGTGCCGTACCCCTGCTTCTACAGGCAACGAAGTGTGCGTTAGGGTTCCCAGGTCTCAGTTCAGAAGCCCTTAATTAAACCAAACTGTTTCCACTTGGCATTGCTGCACTCCTCAAAGCTGCCTTTCACAGCCACATAATCCACCTCACGAAAAAGGACCCCATTCTGCTCTACTGCCAATACCACAGATGGAATAATTTGGCTGCAGAGTTTTCACATGCTGAGACCAGATATTAAATAGAAGAAATACGGAATGGCTCAACACTCAGATTACATTCCCGAGTCTCACATCATCCTTCTCGTAAATCTAAAACACAGGAACTCAGGAGGAATAAAAATGCCACACCACCGAACAAAGGCATGTAAACTCTGGGGAGCTCTTCAGCAGTTGCATACAGCATTAACTGAGTGGTAGCAACTGATTGAAGACTTGCAACAAATAGACACAGAAAGTAACAATCTAATTCTTAAAGGGCTTTGAGATTCTGCAATACACATTTATTAAAAGACGTTTCTTTAAATAATACTAAATTTTACTCATTCATTCTTGTAAGACAACTGCTAGTCCTGCAAACACAGGAACAGCCTTAACTTTATTGGCTCTAAGGGCACTTGGCTATCTGGAGATAATCCACGGATGGCTATTTCAAGATGACACCCTCAGAATTAGCACCAACAATCCTTTGAAGTCACAAGAAAGGCAACAGCACTGAATACCTTAGCACTCCTCACTTCATTCAAAGATTTCCTTGCCTTTCTTTCCAAACCTCCCCCAGTCAGCAAACCATTTTAAAGCCCAATGTATGCATATACATGTATAGACACATAAAGTCTACCATCTGCAGACTCTGCAAGGAACTAGGGTGCAAAGGGACGGGGGACTCGAATGAAGTACAACTTGTCTCATTTTTAAATTGAGCTCTGAGTGCTGTGACAAAATATTAACTGTGGCAAAACTAAATATTCCTCCAGCTCTGAGTTTATTTCACAGTCATGATGCATTCAGGAAAACGGTGACTGTACATCACCCCAAAGATTCATGATGAAAATTCAGAAGACATTGGATCTGGCAGATAACCCTTTGGATCTCTAAAATGCTGTGACAGTTTCCAGTATGAAGAGCAAAATTAAATGTAAAATCATTATTAAATATAAGACTATAAGCACTTTTTACTAGCAGCTAGCATAATTATAATCCCTGTCCACCCGGTACCTAAATTCAGTTTTGAAAGCAGGATCAGTGACAACTGTTTAAAAACGTAAATACATCAAACCCCTCATATTCTCAAATTTGACCTGAGCTGCAGCATAACCTTACTCTTCCAGGGAGGAGAAACCTTTTTGCCCCAGTCTCTTGGGAAAAAGTTTGATGTGATTCTTGGCAAATTTAGATTTTCAAATCAAGTGTCCTGCTTTAAATAACTGAATAATCAAAACTAATAAAACAATAGTATTTTTTTTGCAAATTAAAATGCATGCAAAGGAGAAGAAAATACGCATCTTTGGGGCAAGGAGGTTGCAATGTGAAGGGAAACGCAACAGCATCATTAGTTTAAAACCAAAAACATTTCCTGTGCTGAGGAAAGTTGCTCAGGCTCTTTATGAGGGCCACTTCAGTCTGTCTCACCGCATTAGTCCTCAAAAGAAACTAATTTCCATTTTCACTCACATTAACTGCTTCATTTCTCTGAAGGGATCTAAACCCCAGTTGAGTCCAATTATGTCTAATTTAGTGAGCTGTGTTCTTAATTCCACTGAGAATAGTTGTAAGGCTTAGACAAATACAAACTCAAAGTTCAGAGAACTGGGTGAAACCCTTAAAGACAAAATTAATAGTATTAGGAAACTCTTTATTCAGCTCTGTGTAGTCACCTGCAGGTAATGAGACATTGCTACCAATTATAAATATTGGCAGGTTTATCAGCGTTTATCAGGTTTCTGCAGCTCACATTCATCACTCTCCTCTGATCATTAATTAATTTATGGATGTGTTGTCACATAAATGCAGGAGCAACTGAAGAGAACTTGCTACCTAGTTCACTGATCCTTCTGTTTCTTCCTTCCCAAAACAAAGGGCCATCCGTGAAGCAACTCTTCAGCTTCTGTCATGGACTACTATACATCATGCATGCATTTTTTAAGAATTCCCCTCATATCCACCACAAAGGTGGAAGCCAAGGGGAGATGCACAGCCAATGAGGCTAGAAAGCATAGGGCTTGCTGCTCACATCACTCTAACCATCAGCAGCTTCTGCTCCATTTTGCATATCGCACTGGGTCCAGCTGTTGGACCGCATGAAATGCATACAAAATGCAAAATGTATGAAGAAAACACGAAGAATTAGATGAGATATGGATGAACAGCAGGTCCCTGAGCTCTCACTGTACATCAGTGCATGCCTAAGTCATGCACTGTTTTGAAGGGGCCAGCAGCACCCAGCTTCTTCCCCTACCAGCTATCACCACCATTCCCAACATTCCTTGCACCAGATCCAAATCATTCCAGGGATTCCTCACACCAGGCCCAAATGCTCCCGAGTTAATTTTGCCTCATTCTGTTAATCCTGCTACACTGATTCTACATTAGATTACTAAAATAGCCAGATCTGGCTGTCTGAACAACTGAGCAAACTAACACAATGGTCTCTAATATTTCCCTTGAGTTTGATTTTGAAACTCAGGGAACGCTCGTAGCGCTGCTGGTCTGCTCAGGGGGTCTGCTCTTATCACACGCTGCTTCATTAAAAAGACCTTCACACACCGACATCCCTGAGAAAAAAAACCTGAATCTAGGTCATTCCAGCTCTTTGTTCACGGCAGTTTGTCTTGTCCTGCACTAGCTAAGGCATTAGACGTTCACGGGACAATGCAAATTCCAGGTGGAGAAAACATAAGGCCCCTTACTTTCTAAGGCACATAACAGCATACTTAATTTCAGTACCTTCTTTCTGGGTAACATTTCCTGCAGACAAAGCCAAGAGCCTTCTCGTTACTTTTCATTCCCTCAGATCTATCCTCTTCTGCCCTAACTCTCAGCCTGACTTTGTTGTGACACCTCCCCATGGATGACTACCCTCAAAATCCATGCGGCTAAACCAAAACCAACAGGTTTTGTTCCCAAATCATCTTTTTGATCTCTTTCTGTCTCCCAATCTGTCATTCTGGTCCGCACTTTAAGCCTGAGCCAACCTGAGCTCCTCCCCAGGTCTCTCACCTTTCAGCTCTTCCTGCATAGCAGTCCTCACACACCACCTTGCCTACACATTCACAGGGGTGCAACTCATCAGGAGACACTAAGGATGGGTCAGAACAAGGACTCAGCTCAAAGCGAGTTACTCTCCTTTTAGTAACTGCAACCAGGGCTTGCATTTCCAACCAGAAGGCCTTTCAAAGATCAGACACTCCTCTTTGCATCTCTTTAGCCTCCACCACATCAAACACAAGCTAATTGCCTCGGCTTTCAAAGTGCACATACACTCCCTCTTCCCTCTTATCTCCTACATGATTAGGGGGTTATTTCACGCTTTTGGTGGACCCACCACACCAATTTCCATTGTGCATTTTTCCAATTAAACATTTTTATGCTTTCTCCCAGCCACGCACAGGCATGGGCAAGCCTCCAAACCTTACCAACAAACGACATCAGCCTCTTCCTTCCCGTTCGAAAGAAAAGTACTTAAAGGCAATCGGACCCCCTTGCACCAGAAGAACCCTGCACCCTCCTCATGCAGATCAAGTGTCTCAAAGTGGGCCTCTTACAAACGCAGTCTGAGGACTTTCCCCTGATACTTGATTAAGCTTGCTTTTACCATTGCTAATGCAGTATTTTCAGGCTGACGCAGCTCCCTCACCAGAACACAGTTGTTTAAACAGCAGATGTAAGTTTGTCCCAGCTGTTCTTTGTCAGGCGCTCAGACAATAAGACACCCTGACATCTCAGCTGGTAACCTCTTTAAAAGGGACAGTTCCAAATATTTACCAGTCTAGCAGACACTTGCTCTCATTACAACACTGGTAGCGTAATCAAGTTCCTACTCAGAAACGGGAGCCATCCCGAAAACATCATTTGAACAACTCACTGCTCTAGTGGGGGCCATCGCATGTGAGCAAGCCAGGAATTCACCACGTGACCTTTTAAAGTCATCAATTCCCATAAAATAGTATCTCTGCCAAAGCTAGGTTTTGCTGCAAGAACAGCCATTAGCACACTGGTATTTTTCCAGATCCGTTCTTTAGGATTTCCCCTACGCTGGTTCAGGGAGCTGTTCCAAGATCCCCTCAGCAGGGCCGCAAGGAAAAACCAGTATTAAAACTGGTGCCTTGAGCTCCTAAACAAAATAAAAGCAGGGGGAGGGGAGATCATAATTGCTTTAGCCGATGTAGGTTGAATGACGCAGCTCTCCCCATGTCACCCACGTGGCTCATAGCTGCTTTCCACCCCGTGGGACCTTGGAGGGCACCGCTGCGGCAAGCAGTGCACTGACGTCTCTTTCCAGCTCTCCCTGATGCTCAGCATCCAAATGGGAAATCGGGCAAGAGGCGTGTCACTGCTATGAACAGAGAGGGAGCTCACAAGATGGAAGGTGCCCAAACCAATCCAGTCATGTGCTGCCAACAACAGAAGTGTCACTTTGCCCAGGCGCAGTCAAAAAGGCCTGACTGCTCCCCTGCAGTTGCTGCTTCTTCTGTCCAAGTCCCAGAAGCCAATGCATCCTGCTGAATCAGAAAAGAACGACCTTGCCAACGAGGCTGAACAGCTTCCTAGCTCCTTGAACAAGCTTGTCCAGTGCTGGAAGGAACAAAGGGGATGCTGCGGGTGCCGCGCAGAGGAGGCAAGAGCACAGGACCCATTCTGCTAGACACCTCAAAGCTTTTGAAACCTTCTCAGGGCAAGCTTCAGGTCTCTGTGCTGCTCAGGGCAGTGTGTCAGGGGAGACTTCACAAGCAGACAGGGTCTACCAGTTCACTGCCACCAACAGAGGTTTTCCATTTCCGCTCCTGCCCCATAGCAGCTACTTGCCTTGTCCGGGCTCTGGGTCTCACCTGAGCATCACAGGAGTCAAATGAATTCACTAACACATTAGGGAATAAAAAAGAAAATAAAACCTTAAAACTCCACTGTTTCCTGAAGGCACAGTGAGTTTAATCTGCTTATGGAAAGGCAAGGCGATGAACAGACACGGTGTGAGGTGGGCCTGCATCGTCTGGGGCCAGACACAGAAGAGCGATAGGGGAGGAAGAAAAGGAGAAGGAAAAGAGTACTGCTGCTCAAACAGCAAGGAGGTAACTCCATCAGATAGATCAGCTTCTGTGGGCCACACCCTGTCCCATGATTTCAATAGGACTCTGGGTGTTGATTCACAAATCCGATGCATTCAGTTCAGGCATGTGAATGGATTAGTACCTCCAGGATCTGTCACGCTCTCCTGCAGAGGGGCTTCCTGCAGAGGGTGGCTATGTGAGAGAAGGTGCAGCTCTTCCACTGCCAGAGTTTAAGCCTTGTCTGCTACAGTAAAAAATCCCACCAGCTCCATGTCCCATAACACACTGGGCTAGAAACTCTGAAGCTGCTCTATGTGCAAGTCACCAGCAACTTGCGAAAGGATGGGGTGAACCGCTGAGGTCCCCATCTGCTGAGCACACATGTAACCTGCAGTGCTTGTGAGACAACACCGAAAGACTCCTAAATATCTTTCACGCTGTAGACTAAGTGCTTTACGAGGTCTCTCACATCTCCTGAGCTGTGGGAGTGAGATACACCAAAATACACACTTCCCCTTCCAGTAACTAGGACACTCCAAAAGCTGGTATCTAGCCAAAGAGTCACATGTGAATAACAAAACAGATCAATGATTATAATGTTATCCCTTTCTAGAAGAAAAGGCAAAGAGGCTTTTCATCACGTGCAAAATACAACTATGTCATGAAATAAACTTAGTTAAATATTTGGAGGAACTTCAAGTGACAAAAAAGCACAACTGCTGTGAGATGTTATAACTTGTATTACACTAGTTGCCTAGACAATTCATTTGTGGTTGACCTGCCAAAGCTCAACCAAGTTGGATCCCATTAAAGTCAGTTTTCCAAGTTTTTCTTCTAAAAGAGGGGGGTGTGATAAGTGTTTTAGTTTGGAAAGTGCAAGAAAGAAAACCATCTTTCAAAACGTCCCCATTGTGTCGTCTGCCAACAAATTAGCTCTTTGAGAGATTTCTCCAGGGGCAGCGCAGGATCTGGTAATTTTCAAATTCAAAGGGCTGGAAGGAATAATGATAAAAAGTTGTGTCACAAATCTGCATGAAATTACCCTACTGTAGTAAGCACAGACTAACTGAGATACAAAAAAAGGTATGATCGAACTTCATTAAAACTTATTTTGCTTTTCGTTTAATGCAATGGAGGGCAAAAATTGCTGTTTCAGAAGAACAGTAGTACTACAACTTCTTACAGCAGTGAAATGATACAAGAACTTCCCCACCTTTAAGTAGTTCTACTTAAATAACGAGGTAAAAATCTATTAGAAAGCATTTTTCCTAAAGTGTCAAAGACATAAACCACTGTATTAATAACAATAATCTGTATGTGACGAGGGCATCAATGGCATTATCTTTTACTGGGGGGCCCCTGTTCCTATAACTGGATAAATATGGCTACTAATGTTATGTCCCATGTTCAAAGTCACATTATCTTCATTTTTAAACAAACGCAGTAGCCAAATGCTGGCCCTCAGTAATTCACTCACAGCTAAAATTCAGCACCTGAATTACAGAATCGTTCAATGCAACTGCTAAATATTTTGTTCACCAACACCAGCCCCTAACACTTAGAAAGGAAAACAGAATAAACCTCGATTAATTTAAAGTTCGTTCTCAATGTGGCTTTCAAACCTGTCAAAACAAGCACACGGAGGTCTGAGCGACAGCCAGGAACTATGGGAAATTCAACTTGAAAGTTAAATCTGAACCACAAGGTCAAAGAAACAAAGTCATCACCCGTTCCCAAGCTCCAACGCACCCACGCGCCAGCTACAGAAACTTTGGAGTAACCCAGCTCGGAGGGCCCGAACTCCGAGGCGCCTGAAGAAGGGGACGCCGGTGGAACGTGGTGTTATTTCCCTCCCCACCATCCAACGTCTAACCCCGAAGCAACGCTATGTGAAGGCGCAGATGCACATAACCTCCCTTTCAGTCCCAGAATCCCCTAAACGCGCCTATTCCAGAGGGATAAATGGGTTCATTCATAATCTATTTTTAAACACCAGACATGTTTTAAAAGAATTATTTCAATTCTTCAACGTCCTCAATAAAAATAACACATACCTAGAGCTCCTTCGCTCCCCACCGGCCGAGAGTTGGCGAGTCACTCCCCCTTTCCCCCCTATGCGGTACAACACCAGGGACCGCGAAAGCCGTGCATGGCCACGCCGCGGCCACCGCCGCCCCTTCCCCGCCCGCCCACAGCGGGGTCTGCGCCTACGGTGACCAAAGGAATAGGGGGAAAGAGGCGGGGGTTCGGGAGGGGGGAGAAACAGCAATGCTGGCGCCCCGCTGTAGACACGGCAAAGCGGCGGGCTGGCCGCGCCCCGCCGCGCCTCCCACCTGCATCCCCTGGAGGGAAGAGAGGGGAGGGAGGCTGCGGAGAGCGGCGGGAGCGCTGGGTACCGCGGCGGCGGCTGCAGGACCGCAGTCCGGAGCTTTGTTGGCGCAGACCCCCCCGAGGGTGGGTGCGGCCGTTCTTCCACCACCACCACCCCCCCTCCAGGCCTCACACAAATGCGGCGGCGCCCCGCGGCCGCGCTCGCCCCCCGCCCTGCCGCTGCCACCGCCGCCGGCGGCGGGAGTTTTATGACTGCGGCGCTGGCCGTGGCGCAGCCCCAGCCCCGCGCCCGGCCCGAAGAGTGCCCGGCGGCAGCGGCAGGTGCCCGCCGCGGCGGCGGGGGAAAGTTTCCCCGGGCCAGCGGAGCGGCGGCAGCCGCCGCCCGCGTTTTCCCCCCGCTCCCCGCCGCCCCTGCTTTACCTTGGCGGGCTCCGCTGGAGCCTGGGGCGCCGCCGCTTCTTCTGCCGGCAGCGGCTCCGGAGGGGTGCGGGGGGGCTCGGCGGCGGCCCCAGCCCCGTCCTGCGGCGCAGGCGGCTCGGAGGAGCTGCCGGCGCCCATGGCGCTGTCCCGCAGCCGTGCGGGGCAGCGGCTGGCGGAGGGCGGTGGCAGAGCCACCGGGAATGAAGGAGCCCCGTTCTCCGCAAACTCCTTTAGGGAGCGAGAGGAGGCTAGAGAAAAAGGAGAAAAAAAAGCGAGGGAGGGCCAGCGAGGAAGATGACCTCCTCCCCGGGTCTCCCCGCCCGTCTGCCTCTTGCTCCGTCACATGAGCAGAACCCCAGGCACGCCTTGCAGCATCGTAATCGGGCTGACAAGGAGCGGCCGAGGGGGGCAGCGCTCTGCCCTCCGCCACCGCCCCGCCGCCCGGTGCCACACCCCTCTCGGGACCGCCTGGAGGTGCCGCCGGGGTGGGGGCACCGCACGGTAGCGGCCCCGTCCCTCGGCGGCGGCACTGCCGCGCTGACTCAGCGTTTCAGCCCCCTCCCCGCCCTCTCCGGGACCGGGACCGGGAGCAGGAGCGGGACGAGCCGGCGCCCGTCAGCACCCTCCGGGGGCTCCGGCCCAAGGGCTACGCCCCCCGCCCGACCGCGCTGCCCGGCACCCCGCGAGGCTGCTGCCGGCTCCTGACCACGGGGTTCGGCTCCGGAGCGACCAGCCTCCCGCGCCATGGGCTTGAAGACCTCGGCCGTGCTGGGCCTGGCTGCGAGAGGGACGTCCGCATTCAGCTGATGTCCAAGAGCAGGGTCCTATGTCTTGGACAACTTTGGCGGAAAATAAAGCAAAATCTTTTTCCTTTTTTTGTCCTGCAGGACAGGTTCCCATCTATTAATTCACGCCAGATTACATGGCATAACAAGCAAGGCAAAGAACATGGTGGTTTCTCTCCTAGCCCAGAATACACAAAGATTCTTTACCCCTATCACAGAGGACCAATGCATACACAGCCATGCTTTTACCCGGTACTTTCCAAAAGTGTCAGAGGGGAAATAGCGCATATATTAAAATAAACCTGCCACAATATTCTGAAAGAGTAACAAACCAGTCCATTCACTGTTCTCTACCATAAACATAACATCTTTTTTTCTAAACACATGAATCTATCCATCCTCCATGGAATTCATGGTTAAAATCAGGTATGAGCCAAAAAGTTCATATTACCTACAATAGAGCCATGTGCAATTTCCTTTAGAACATTTAAACCAGTCCTCGCTCACCAAAACCAGTTTCTGAAAAACCCATTCTACAAATTGCCTGATTTCTTCACAAAGATCAGGTTTTCCACTAAAAAAATCGAGACATATCACACCAAGGACTGAAAAAGCCCCTACACCGACCCCCCTGAGCTAATACGAGAATCTACCAGAGTTGTTGGTATTCAGCACCACGAAACTTATGTCATGGATCACACAGGTGGAGTCAGCATCTCCCCCTTTGTGCTTAGTCTCACTCATTTTCAGATCAACCTTTTTTCTTCTATATATGTGTGTCACAGTGGGAGCACATTGTCCTAAAGCCATTTACCTCCCCAACCATTTTCTTAGTATTTCATTGTTGTTCCTCATCTCCAGGAAGTTAGTATTGGGGCGTCTCTTTTATGGGAGAGCAACAAAAGGCAGTGAAAATCAGTTGTGCTGTCACCTCATTCAGGGAGGTAGAAACCAAACCCAGCAAAAGTGGTGGTTAAACTTAGGCCAAAGCTGCTGGGGACCTTCACACCGAAGGGCAGAGTCCTCACTGCAAGAGCAGTATCTAATACATTCTGGCCTCCAGGCAGCCTTTGAGGCAGCAGAGACAGAGCATTTGAGGTTTAAGCTTCCAATAGTGTCTACCCAAGACTGTGTATAAGAACATCCTCACAGCCACCTCATGCTGCTGGATCAACCACAACAGGGGAGTGAGGAGCCCTTTCACAGCCTATTCTGACTCATCCTTCAATGCCCGTACGCCCATGTCTCTAGTGGAGGAAGAGCTGGTGCCACCTCAATTCCACCAACAAATCTACCTTTCTCCCTGCCTTCAGCTGCTCCCTTCCAGGCACTGGTGAGCACTGAGGCCAGCCCGGCTCCTGCAGGGCTATCTTGGGTTCCCCTTCAGCCACGGACCTTGGGCACCGCACAGGGGTCTCCTAGGTTTTGGAGAGGGGAGGACCAGCCATGGGGCCCAGCAGCACATGGAGCAGCTGGGAACAGCACATGCAGGGGATGGAGAGATGAGAGATATGCCAAGGAGTTTCTCAAGAAGTGGAATATGACATAATTCAAGGTCTGTGCCATGGAATTTCTCTTTTCACTGCTCATTGACCACAAAATGCTTTGTTTGAGAGGAGCGAGAACACAGCCTCCCGCCTAAACTTGCTCCTCAGCCCTTTTGCTGGTGGCTGGCACCACATGGCTCTGTGCCCAGAAGTCTCAGAGCACAGCTGCTGCAAAACCCACAGCTGAGTGAGACCCTTCTCAATGCCCATCCACTGGTCATTTTCTGAATGCAGATACCTTTCTTTCTGCTGGAGCCCTTTGGCTACATATATATGGTGAAATGAAATGTGATGGGGTCTACTTTCTGATTTTGAGGTGGAGCAGCGCAGCATGGCTTGTATGTGCACACCTAACTTCTCCCCACTCTGAGCCATCTCTGCAGACTTGTGGCATGGGCAGCCATGGGCCAGTGTTCCAGCCCTCTCTAATCTCTCATGTGAGCATAGCTTCCTTCTCCTTTCCTTTTCCGTTTACCTATTTATTTGCTTTTATTGCCTTTCTTGGAGTCAATATAGCATTTTCCTGGAGATATCCGACTTCTCCACCCTTGCCCAGAGCCTGGTCAATTCCTTTTTAGCCCTTCACAGTGCTCTGCGTGTTGGCTGTACAGAAGGAATCACAATGAATGACAGGCCCTACTCTGGCAAATGTCGGCCCTTGTTTCTTTGCCTTCTGCCTGTGTGCTACTGCAGTTATTGTCCAGACCTTTGCCCTGAACACTGCAACTGCCTTTTGCTATATCAAAGTGTTTTTCAGGCATGAGGTCTGTTTCTCTTGACAGCTTTTCCAGTGAAGTGGAGTCACGTATGCTTCAGATGGTCCTCTTCCAAAGTCACCAAGTGTTGGTGCTGAGGCAAGAATATTCAAGCTATCAACACAAGCATGCATGCACACTTTTTAGGTTGAAACCAAAGAAGCCAAAAACATAATATAGAAGCACTAATGGCATGCTATCTAGACCACTGAAACATATTTGAGGAAACTCCTACTAAGAGGTCCAAGCACAGACCGTCCAAAGGCCAGGACAGTCTTTTAACATTGCACCTAGCGTATGACTGCTGAAATCTGGATAACTTCCATAATAAGATTAAAAACCACAAAGCCAGTGGACAGAGCTTAATATTCTTACTTTAAAAAATTGCTACTTTTCCAAAAGCATTTATAATTGATGTAAGCGGTGCTGATGCATTTGTAAAGAAGAGATGCCTTCTTTACAAAGAACCATGTCTCAGCCTGTGTTGGTGAACTATTTTCCTGCTGTCTTCTGTTCCATTCATGACTTTCCCCATCCACTCCTTGCAGCCTTGTCTCTGTGGGTCCCTGCAAGTGATGACGGGTGAGCATTGCTGCTGCCCGAGGAGCAGCAGAGTGCCCAGGAAGCCAGCAGCAAGGCGGGGATGGGAGGGTTTGTCCCCAGCATCTGGAGGGGCACTGCCTCCCCAGCTTGCGTGCCAGGGGCTCCCAGTATCTGATCCAGGTCGGCTGTTCACGGGTTCGTGCGTGATGGGAGCACTGGCAGCTGCCTGGAGCCCTGTTTACACAAACACTCCTGCTGCCTTTATCAGCGGTGGAGCCGCACTGGGATATTTTTGGCATGAAAGCTAAGTGGAAACATATCATATAAGTGTTCTTGAAATGGGAAGCTCTTGAGAACATACCTTAGATCTGGATAGAGAATATAGTGCTCTGACTTCACCTCAGCTGTATTTACCAACTATCTTCAGCTTTTTCTCCCCCTCTTTTGTCCAGTTGTGATAGGAAATCCCAGGGCACTGTAAGAAATAAATGCATATGCCTAAGGAGCCAATGTGTATCAGCCTAACAAAATACTGACGAGTGTATAAAGAAGAAAATGACCAAAATAACCATGTAAAAATAGTTTGCTTGCAAGAGGACTGATAAGGCCATAGGAAGAAACAACAAGAAGGGAATACATTTTGCAAATTTAGCTGGGAGAAGACCTTTTCTTTACTTCCCAGGAGCTAATACACCCCCAAAAAATCAGATCCATGGAACAAACAGAACCTCTGAATCTAATATCCCAGAGGTGACCTGGATCAGAAAACACCTATTCATAGATAAAGACACACGTCCGTGCAATTTAAAATAGTGTTAGTATCAGAAATTGAATTTCAGTCTTGAATTTGACAATTATTTCAGTAAAGTTTATACCTTTGAATAGCAAGTGTGTTGTACAGTGTGTAGCTGCACTGTGTTACTGCAGGACCCAGAGACTAGTGTTGGATGTCCAGAAGCCATTTCAGGAGAGACAGACACAGCCTTGCTATAGTTTCTCTCCTCACAAGCTCCTCACTGTCCTTGGTTCAGCAGTAGCAGTCATTTTTCTCCTTCTTAGTAGCTGGTGCAGTGCTGTGGTTTTGACTTTCAGGCTGGGAACAGCGCTGATAACACTGATGTTTTCAGTTGCTGCTCACTAATGTTTAGTCTGACCAAGGACTTTGTGAGTCTCATGCTCTGCCAGGGAGGAGGGGAAGCCGGGAGGAAGCAGAGACAGGACACCTGACACAAACTAGCCAAGAGGTATTCCATACCACAGCACATCATGCCCAGTATATAAACTGGGGGCAGTTACCCGGAAGGGTTAGACCACTGCTGGAGCTGGGTTGGGTATTGGTCGGCGGGTGGTGAGCAGTTGTATTCTCTTCCCTTATTACTTCCCTTATCGTTATTATTGATGGTGGCAGCAGCAGTGGTTTATGTTATACCTGAGTTACTAAACTGTTCTTATCTCAACCTGTGGGAATTGCATTCTTTCGATTCTCCTCCCCATCACTCCAGGAGCAGGGAGGAGGAAGGCGGGGGGGGGGAGGGGGCGTGAGAGAGAGACTATATGGTTTTTTGAGGTACGGCTGGGCTTAAACCACGACACCCACTTACCCTGCTCTTTGCAGGAGGTGTTAGACAAATACTTTGAGGTTCAGTAGTCCTACTGTCATCGCCTGCCCACGGGGAGTTCTTCACAGGAGCGTACAAGTACGTTATATGAGGTTTCAAAGAAGGAAGAGACTCAAAGGACTCAGTTTCATCATTCCCCTATAATGCTGAGTAGACTGCTTTCCTGATAAGGAGGGGAAAGCTACAGCCAGGCTGAAGTATAGTTTCACATTATTAGTTTGATAGTCACACAGTATAGTAGCAGAGTAAATAAAGTCCTATGCAGGTGCAAGGACAGCAGGTCACCAGTGTGGACACCAGCTTAGAGGCAAGCTTAGTGACAGTGGCAAAGATGGAAGAATGCGACCTCTGCTGCAGTGTGTTATCTGCTATACAGATAAATGCATCTCCCCAAAAAGCCTTTCAGGCAGTGCTCTGAGGAAATTCCTCATCAAGGGAGGAATGCCCAGAGGAGAGAGATAAAGAGGCACAGAAGGTCCCTGCAAGGCCATTATGCCATTGTCCCAGCAGCGGGTGAGTGAGGCTCTTTTGTCTTCAGAAGGAAATCCCCTAGCTTGGGACCAAGCATACTGACTGTTTAGAAATGCCTTGGCACTCCTGCTGTCATCGGGAGTGGGGGGTTTGGAGGCAGTAGGTGCTAAAGCACCGGTCTGAAAATTAAATTTGCACCTAGAGTGGACTCAGAATAATTTGGGTTGGAGGGGACCTCCGCAGGTCACCTAGTGAAGTTCTGTCTCAAACCAGGGCGAGCTTCAACCTTAGATGCAGCTGGTCAGGGCTTTGGTCAAGTAAGTTCTTATTCCTCCTTGACAATTGCCAGAGCCTGCTCTATACACGCCTGTCAGTAGGTGAGGAAAACACCTTCCTTCCCAAGTCTGGGAGTCACCCAAGGATGCCCACGTTTGCCAGTCACCCCAGCAGTGTCTGCCAAGCCAGTGTATCCCTATCTCCCCTCCCAAAGGCTCGGTGCCACCTATGCACCATACCCCCCCTGTGAAGGGAGACCACTGCTGCTGCCCCAGCAGGCAGCTGGCTCTGCCCACCACCTGGACAGCCTCATCGCTTCTCAAGAGCCTGGTACAACAAACAGTAAGCAGATTGTGAAACTGCTCTGTGCAACTCTCCTACCCCTCAGGAATACTTGCCCCTCTCTTTCCCTCCCCCAGGCAGTTTCTCATCATGTTTCATGGCTCTTGACCCAGCCAGGAGACATTTCCAGTGTAGAAGCTGCGAAGGCCATCTAATCCTTCCTCCCGCAATGCACTCCCCAGGCAGGGTCTATCAACATGGGAAACCTGCACTCCCCAGGCAGGGTCTATGAACCTAGGAAACCTCTATAGCTGCAGGTAGGAAATGACAAAATGTTTTCTGGGAGGGAAACACAGACACCCCCAGGATCATGTCTTAGTACTGTCACACACTTCTTCTGGCCTGAGCAAGCACCAGCAGGCTCTGCTGGTGCCCACCCAGAATGATGCTGCAAGGATACTTTCCCTAGTCGGTTACCTTTACCTACCTCCTTGAAGCATTCCTCTGGCTCTCCATCAAGGAAGATTCACTTGTCTTTGGCTTCCTCATCTGACCCCACCTTATTTATAGTCCGTCTTTCAGTATTGACAATGATCACAGCTACCCACCTCCTTCATTTTCCTTCGAGATTTTCAAACAGGAGCCTCTGTGCTGTGCCTTATGCCACTCCTGATGCCTGGAGGCAATGTCCTTCAAAGCCGTCATTAAATCATGCCTTTGACATGTCATCTACAGAAAATGGAGTAGCAGTTAGGTAGTGATGTGGCTGACCTGTGATTACTGATTACTCAGCAACATTATTTCCTTATTTCCCTGTATCCTTCCATCAGCCCACCACGTCTATTGCAGACACATCAGGTTTTGCCTATGAGAGTCACCCGTTTGCCCTGACCCCCAATCTGCATGGTTACAGGCTGGGCGGGAGGGGGTCTGGGCACAGAGGAGTCCTGTGTCCCCATCAGTGGCTGAGTTCTGCTGGTGAGCCCCTGTGCCTAGGGCTGCAAAGCTGCCAGTGGTCCCCAGGTGGGCAATGCCTCCTCCCTTACCTGACTGGTGCATGTGGCCCCTGAACTGGGGGAAGCTGCTAGATCTGCTGTTTCTGCTGCTTTGTGGTGAAATTGTGAATTCTCCAATGCAAGGAAAATGCTTTTTCTGTGCCCAGTCTAACGCCAAATACAGGGGGAGTCTGTCCATGACTTGATGTGCCTGTATCTACAGTAATACAAACAGTAAATAGGCCATTCTTAATTCATCATTTTTGCTGTGAGCAATCAATAGAAATTTTAGGCTGGTCATACTTTGACTGACGAAGTACAAAGCAGCATCCAAAGTTTTAAGCAGAAGCTTTTAACCTTCTGTCAGCATGATCAGAAATACGATCACTTCCAGAAAAATTAGCAGCAGAAAGATAGCCATAAAGATAACCACCATCTTTCAGACTTCTTAATAATTCCCAAACTGGGACTTGAACTCAAAGCATTTTAGCCTTTTTGTTGTCAAGGCACATAAGGAAGTTTACTGATGTAGGAAGGAAGCAAGAAGCATAGTGAGCATAGATCATGCCTATAATCCAGGTTTTGTCTTACTCATTGTAAAAGAGGGCACTAACACACCTGACAAGGAGGAAACCTTCAGCAATAGTGAAGGCTACAACCTCTGTGTGGGTCTGTCTGTTAGTCTTGGGAAACAATAAATAGCCTCTGGCGTGGAGACAGAAGTCTTTCTATAGATCATCATGTACAGATGTAAGATTTAGATCAACTGTTGCAGTTTTAACACATGAAAAGGTAAAATGATGGATCTCCACCCTTAAGAATATATAACAATAGTAGCACATAGTCAGTAGGTCCAGCTCTCTGCGCCTCCATTGTAACAGCAGGGACAATTCCACAGCTGGTGTCATTTCTATGGCCGGCCAGGCTGTCCCTGCACTTGAAGTGATCTTTGATAAGATTTCAAGTGAAAGAAGAAGAGAAAGACCAAAAGAAAGAAGGGAAGGAAGCCTCCCCCACTTCAAATTCTTCAGGCTGACCTGTCAGCTTCTGTGTTACTACATTTGGACTTGAATTTCTCACCAAGGTCAGAGTAGATTAGAAGCCGCTTTCATATCTGACAGAAATACTACTCCCCGGTGAACAGGGGGGGTGTAGCTCCAGCATCGTTAAGCAGAAAGCAAAGTTCGGTCTTCTCCAACCAGCAGCATGGAGTGCACAGGGGCCTCCCAGTATTAACTCTGATCGGCACCAGCAGGTCATCTTCTCTCCATAATCCCACATACTCCTCCTCTCTGCTTGGATCTGAGACTCAAAAAGCATGACTGTAAATACCAGAAAAACGTGGTGAGATTTGAAAGATCAGATGATGATCCCATGATCCCCAGCATTCCTTTCTTTTTGTGCTGTTTGTGGGCAATATATAATATTTGGTCCTAAATCACCCTTAAAACACAACAGCAGAATTATGTGCAGCCAGGCGAGAGCTTAATTTCAGGAGTGGCCTCAGGACTCACATTTCCTCTTGCCTGAAGCTCAATTCACATTTGTAGGGAACTTGCTCAGTGGGAGACATGTTTTTCTTTAATGTTCAACAGCTGCATGGAAGCTGGGACGCAGGAAAGACAGAGGGGCAGGCAAAGGGTAAAAACAATAATACTGTATCCCCCCCTTGTCTTTTAAAGCTCCAGTTCCCTCAAAGAAAAAGTAAGAGAAGAAAGTCTGAAAATCCTGATGTGATGAGACCAAGACACATAGGATGCACGGCACGCCAGGGGCCATAAGGGAGCCTGAACAAAGCACAACGTCTACAGTCCAGCCGTGTTTACAAAAATGTCTAGCTCCACCAGAATTAGTAATTGGATGCTGGAATGCAGAACGGCTAGAGGGGTTTTTTTCCAGTATAGAGCTAAATAACACAGTGCTGTGGAAATGCAATGTGAAAGCAAAAGGAAGAGAATTTTATTAGAAGTCTTTTATTTAGAGCAGACTGGCAAAGCAGGAAGGTTTGCTGAGGAGGATGTTTGGGGAAGACGTAGAGTACCAGAAAAGGAAGGAGACTGTACTAGTCAACAGGTGACTGCAAAGAGCTGAAGGTCAATGTTAACCAGAGTTTTCCATTTGGACACTTGAATTCCCATATGTCCTGTATCTATGGGAAATTAAGAAGGGGAAGCTAAAGGGAAAGCAAGGAGGAAAGAGGGGCAAAGAAGTCAGCAGTGGCAGAAATTAGCAGAGACATAGGGACGATGGTTAAGGACTCCAAAGACAGAGGAAGCAAAGGGCAGGTATGAGGAAATAGAAATCAGTGGGAGCTCAGAAGTAGCAATAAGAATTAAGGAATGAGGGGAAGGGAGTAAATCTTTTTCAGGAATATAGTGTTTGGTTTTAAAACTGAATGCAACACAGTCACAGGAGGATTGACATATGCTGATGCTGTCATATCAATGAGCACTTTCCAGCTGAAATCAGGAGCTGTTGCCTCATCTGTGGCAACCCACAGCCCTTCATCAGGTTGGTGGGCTGACTCCTTGCTCAGTGTGTGCTTATGTGTACTCATGCTCGGAGTATGGAGGTAGCGCTGACAGAAGATAGTCACTCTTTGTCTGGCCTGACTCTGCTACAGACTGGACAAGGTGAAGGTACTTGGTCTTCCAAAAATGCAACCAACAACTTCAAGATGTCCATGCAGGGACCAGCAATTTGAATTGCAGCATGCGGGGGTTTTCCTAGAAGTCAAAGTTTCTCAAAACATAGGCTCAGGAGCAAGTACGTCTGTCAGGCTGGAGAGAAGGCAATTGGCCACGTTTCTCTGGCCCCAAGGGGAAGCAGGTACTGGCAAAAGCCTAGACTGGAGGCTGAGGTGGGCTTTGGTGTTCGAATGGTTCATAGATAAGTTCCATTTAATGCTGCAAAGGACTTAAGGACCAGAGATATCTCAGAGCAGTACTTCTACAGAGAAGTGCTGCGTGCTCCAGGCACTGCAGCAGCCCTCTAAGGAAAGCAAGGCTTTGTACCAGCATGGGTGCTACCCTGTAGCTTATTTCTCATTGAATTAGAAGTTGTAAATCACCGCTGCATTTGTCAGTACAGGTTTGAGACTCATCCTGTGACAGTGGCATGAAAAGGTCTTTCCAGCACAATACGAACCATCTGGCAAAGCTTTAAACGAGTTGTTTGGCATAATTCCCCTGATTTTAAGACCTGTACTCATATTTAAGTGGTGTAATGCAGTTCAGTTAATCCCTTTGGCCACTGTACCTGACAACCTGCAGACCGCTTCAGTGGGGTACAAGCAGTTAACATGGCCACTAAGCAATAACAAAACTCAAGTGGAATTTTACTTTCAAAGGTACTGACCTAAACCTGCTACCAGAAAAGCCAATTTCAGGACAGGAGCTTTCCCAGAGGACTCTCAGCTTCTGCTGAAGGTGTGGTCTGTGCGCAGCAGGCATTTCTCAGCACCAGCTCTTCGCCATGTAGCATGCAAGCCCACTGGTGGAGCAGAGGGTCTCCGATGCCTGTTCCCTGGTTGGGCATAGCTGCCTGTGCCAGCGCCAGTGGAGAAGGGACCTTTCTGGGTCCAATTTGCCCTTCTAGCCAGAGCCTGAAAACTTAGTGCCTCATTTACTCATCAGCGGTCTCTTCTCAGTGTCCAACACATACTGAAATAGTTGTTGAGAAGAGCTGCTTTTTAAAAGCGTGTTACTCTTCTCAAGTCTGAAGTGCGAGGCACACTTGAAAGTCAGAGGCGATAAGTTATGCTTTGCGTGGGTTTTTGCTTTTTGCACATCTTTCAAATGACAAGCTGGGACCCCTCACTGGTTTGCATGGACTGAGCCCTGCAAATATTGGTGAGCCTCTGTGCAGCCTCGTGCCACCCAGAGAGCTACAGACAGGGATCAACTGGTGTGATGAAAATTATAGGTTAAGCCAGCTTCTCTGCCAGCTTGTGACTCAGAGGTCAGAAGTGATGAGAGCAGAGGTACTGTCCTGACAGACGAGACTAAAGTCCATTTAGCTCAGCGGTGTGACATTGATACTGCTCAGTAGAGGATTATTAGAGGAGAAAAGATCTCTTGATGAATGCTTATGAAATCACTTTTTATTTCATAGCTTCTGTTTTTGCTAAGCGCTGTTATGTAGTGGCTGACAGATTTCTGGAGAAATAAAGTGTTGCTTTTATTTTTTGTCTCCCTTACTGCATGTTTTAAATCTGATTTCCAGAAACAATAAATACACTTGGAAACTACCCCAGGCTGCGTTTTTGTGGTGTCAGGAAATAAACCTGGCAATGGAAAAAGTGGTAACATCTTCCTAGGGTTTTAACCACCCTCCATCTAATGCTATGGTTTTGTCATTTTAATATCTATTTCAGTGAGCACTAAATCTGATTTAACTACTTTGCACATTACTTTAATTTCAAATCCATTGGCCACTTCTCCAAAGCATATAATAATGTGACTGCCTTCCATACCCCAAAAGGAATGTGAGATGGGAGTGTAAGATAGATGATAAGGTTTTTTTTTTTCTGTCTAGACATCCACACTGCAGTATCAAAGAGATAGATTAGTCAGATTACTCCTCTGTCCCAAGGGGGTTTTCACACGATTATCTGATCCCTTCAAACAAATGGAGTGTGTGCATCAGTCCAAGAGGCAACGTAAGGCTGCCGAGAGCCATCTTTCTGCAGATTCCCCTAAAGGTACGGGCAAGAGGTCTCTTTCCTTTTTAGGGTCAGAAATGCTGCAGGAGTTAATTGCCTTTACAGAGTTGCTGTGGGGTTCCCATCCATCAGCTCTAAGAATATATTTTCCAGGAAAGGATGATGGTGCAGAGGCAGAAATTCCCTGCAAGTGGGGTGGTGCTGGCAAAAGGATTCCTCTCCCTTGTGTTCCCATTCTCCAGCATAGAACTAAATACAGCATCAGTGGCACTTTCAATATTAAAGTATTCTCACTGCATGACCTTTAAAGGTCCCTTCCAACCCAGATGATTCTATGATTCTTTTCTCATAGGAATGTGTTTATTGTCTTGCGTTGTCCTTGTAAGGCTTGGGAGGTTCATTTTTTAGCTTTGGGAACATTCACGGGGAGAAGCAGTGCCCCTGGCTTTTACAGGAACAGATTATTTGTGATACAAGAGAAGTTATCTATCTGGTAACTTTGTAGATGTAGGATAATACTGCATGAAAGAGTAAATGCAAACTATGGACTAAGAGATGTATATGATGGTTAACCTATATGTATAGTGTTACTTAATGAGGATCTGATCTATGGCCCAGTTGGACCATGGCCCTGCTTAAACCACAGAATCATAGGAGTGGAAAAAATCGTATAAAATCATCAATTTTGCCTTTTTGGCCCAAGGGAGGATCAGCTGTAATTGAGCTATTCTTGACTGCTGGTCATCTGTCCTGTTCTCAAAGACCTCCAGTGACGAAAACACTTCAGCTTCCTAAAATAATCCCTCGCAGCCCCTGATGCCTGTGCGCACCCAGACCTCTCCTGTGTGAGGTCAGGAGTCTGCCCTAGAGCCTGCTTTAGAGAGCTTTAGAGAAAGGCTGAGGAAAGGTTTAGTGTGCTTGGGCTCTGCTTGGAAGATACACTTCTCTGCAGCACCGCTTCCATGCACATTGACTCTCCCCCTTCCCCTGGTCTCTTCTGCTTGCCTCTCCCCCTCACCATATGGTTTGCTGTTCCCCCTCAGATGGTGGGTCTGTGATGTGAAGTGGATCTCTGAGACCATTTGCATTAGGAAAAAACACGCAAGAGAATATTTAGCTCAAAACGGCCAGGGGAATGGCAAGACCCCAGTGCTGATGGGGTTGGTGGACTGGAGCACAGTAGAAATGGTGTCCAGATGAAGGAAGGTTGGGGTGATTTCACTGGGTTTGCTGCCAATAAAATGGCTGTGGAAGGGGACTCTGGCTCACATTTTTCACTAGTTAGCTAACAGCAATTCATCTTAATTGGGTTTTTCCAGAGATACTGTTACACTTAATCCCAGTCTTTCCCAAATCACCCAACTCTTACACTACATGGACTCTTCTTAAGCACATACACAAAGACCTGCCTGAGCCTCAGCCTCAATAAAACCATTTCAGACACTTTTTACAAGAGATCCTGGTCCATGTCTTGAAGCAGCCCATTGTTAATTTTACTTTAAATTCACTTTGATCACAACCACTCAAAATCACTGAGGTATTTATGAGTACCTGAATTTGCTGTTTTCCCTTTCTATCGAACTTTGCACAACCTTAGAAAAAGCTGAACTGGCTCGGTTTTAGGAAAGAGAGAAAGAGTACCGCCTTCCAGCCCTGCCTGTGGTGCTTCTTGGTGATGTTTTGTTCTGCAGCAGCATTTCTCAGCAGAGATGCGATCCTCAGCATCACTGTTTACTGTGGAAGAGTTGACAGACCCATAAATACAGAGACTAACGAGCGCAGCCTCTGCTCAAAGTGTTTCCTTGAGAATCACACACAACTTTCTTATCCAAACTGAGAGAACATCATGTTGCTAACACAGTACACAAGGTCACCTCAAATTGGGAAGTGAAAATTTTTCTCTCATTGGGAAGTGAAAATTTTTCTCTCTTTGCTGGTTTTACTTTCAATGCCATCATGTTCCAGGTCCGAACATTGTTTTACAATGTCGCCCTTGCCGTTTTCAGGGTATGCTGTAACAGAAACATTTGCCTATCCTTGACCAGAAACAAATGGATTAAGGAGGAGATTTTTGAAAGAATAAAGCTTTTTTAAATTCTTTTTTTTTTTTTTGGCACAAGATTTTCTGCTTAAAAGCAGATATTCCAAGAACCTATCAGGCACCCTCTGCTCCTCTGACTAACAACTGCATAGAGAGAGAAGTTGCTCAGCTGAGACAAGCTAATGAATGGGTTAATGTCTGTTTTTAAATCCCATCATGGGATGAATCCCATTGTTAGATTCAGTGATCTTCAGGTCTTTTCCAACCTAAATGATTCCATGGTTCTTCAGCCACTGGGTTATATGAGATGGAAAAGAGGGTTGATTCAGCAAATGTTTACTCAGTTTGCACCAGTTTTCCAGCACATCTAGACTCCATAGAAGAATCCACGGCTCTGCACTTGAGCACATGAAGCAGATGAATAATTTAGTCATTGGTTATTGAAACCTCACGCAATATCTGAGTTAAACGGAGAAAGAACGAACAGCTCAAAGTACCCTGTTTTTCACGGGGCATCCTTGGTTACAGCGTAATGTCCCATGGTATCTACCCAGAGAGGAAATACTTTGGAGCATTCCATTAGATGAAAAAATGCAGCCGAGAAGAACTCCTGCAAATGATAACGCTCTGCTACAAATATGTAATGTGAGTAAAAGGCATTGTTCAGTGAGATCTCTGCAAAAGCAATCTTAATCCTCTTAAATGGTTGGGCTTCTGATATTTATTCTCCCTGGTCACTATAAACATCATCGATATCTTTTCTTTAGTATTTCCGGTGATATAGGATGGGATCTCTGGAGACAGTAGAGACATGAGATAACGTGGGGTTACCGAAGATGCAGTTAGTTTTCAATGCAAGATTTGGTTAGTGTCTGGGAGAGCTCTGATTTTATAATGCCACCCATTTTTCAGAGAAAACAACCTTTCATAAGCTCTTATCCAATTGCTACAGAAGCAAAGTGAAAAATGAATGCACAGCATAAATATTGCTCTGCAAATTTTTTCTTGAGTGACCATTAGTTTCTGGTGGCTTTCTTGCTAATCTGTCTTGTGTAATCAAACATGGTAAGGAAGTGCCACGTAAAATTTAGAATCGGTATGAGCTTTTGGAAAAAAGTGTGGAGGTGAATTTCCTTCCTTTTCTTTTTTGGGTTTTTTGTGGGGTTTGATGTTTGTGGGTTCTTTTTTTCTTTCGATTTTATCCAGTTCTGTTTGTTTAGGTTTTAACAAACTTTACTGTGCTTGCAAATGCTCACACTGAAATACTGTATTGCGGCATGGGAGCCAGAACTGGCGGTGACTGCAAAAAGTTCAGATAACCAAAATAACCTGATGTCTGTTTACATGATCCATGCAAAACACAAAAAGTAAGCACAAAGTATTATGAAATAACAATTAAGCTGTCAGATTCATTCACTTTAAATGGTCCAGTAATATAAAGCGTTTTTAAAAGGGGGGTTTTTAATCTGGCACCTTCTGTACTCAAGAATGTTCTTCTGCAATCCAGAAATGCAGAAAAGCATTACGCATGTCAATAGCTTAACCAAAGCAGGGGAGATGCTTGAAGACACTGAAATATGAATTACATGAGGCAAATCAGGCATTTCAGGCAAAGTGTCACCATCTTGTGAAGCTGGAAATGTTAGACTTTACATTGTGGTCTGAGTTACCTTTCCTTTTGTACAAACTTCGATTAATCACATATAGTTCACTGAAAAAATAAGTATAATTATAGAATCATAGAATCATAGAATAGTTAGGATTGGAAAGGACCTCAAGATCATCTAGTTCCAAGCACCCTGCCATGGGCAGGGGCACCTCCTACCAAATCATGTCACCCAAGCCTCTGTCCAGCCTGGTCTTAAACACCACCAGGGATGGAGCATTCACAACTTCCCTGAGCAGCCCATTCCACCTCCTCACCACCCTTACAGTAAAGAACCTCCTCCTCATATCCAATCTAAACTTCCCCTGTTTAAGTTTGAACCCGTTACCCCTTGTCCTCTCACTACAGTCCCTAATGAAGAGTCCCTTCCCAGCATCCCTATAGGCCCCCTTGCGATACTGGAAGGCTGCTATGAGGTCTCCATGCAGCCTTCTCTTCTCCAGGCTGAACAGCCCCAACTTTCTCAGCCTGTCTTCACACAGGAGGTGCTCCAGTCCCCTGATCATCCTCGTGGCCCTCCTCTGGACTTGTTCCAACAGTTCCATGTCCTTTTTATGTAGAGAACATCAGAACTGCACACAATACTCCAAGTGAGGTCTCACGAGAGCAGAGTAGAGGGGCCGGATCACCTCCCCCGACCTGCTGGTCACACTCCTTTTGATGCAGCCCAGGATACGGTTGGCTTTCTGGGCTGCAAGTGCAGACATAATTAATTCTCTTCAGAAAAGATGATCAGAGTTTGTCTGGAACAGTATTAGAGACTGGGAGACAAAAAAAAAGAAGGAAAAGACGAAAGGAAAATGTCTGCACCTTGCAGGGGAATAGAAATGTGGTGCAGTGAGAGAAAGGGTAAAATATCTCGTCTGTATATTAGGGTATCTATAATTCAGACCACCAGCACTTAATGACACCTTTACACAGCAGGATTTCACCACTTTGAAAATATGTTCCGAAAGAAGGAATTTCAGGATGGCCTTTCCAAATTAAATGCTAGAAGAATTTTTTCCTCTGAGAAAATCCTGTGGGTTTTCTGCCTTCTTCAGGATGTTCGGACCTTTCTGAGAAGCTTGCCTGATTCTGGAGGAGGGTGGGAAGAAGCCATCAGGTGGCAAAGCTGATGGGATAACAACTCATAGAGGGGCAACTACAGGGGGAGAAGGAGACAGGAATCTTTGTATAGCTAGTTTCAGGCAACACTTTGAGATGTATGAGGAGAATCATCATATCTTTCTGTAGATACCTTTCAGCCCTGTCTTTCTACATCATAAATATCTGTCTACAAAGTTTAATGTAGTTAGCTTGTCCAGATGGATATTAACTCTTATACTACTATTCCACATACTGTGTTATACTTGTGTGCTGTGTAGTAGCTGCTATGTCTTAAGAATTTAACCAAACTGCGGGTTGTAGGGAGAAAGTACATTTTCATTAGACTAACAAATATTATTGGAGGAAAAAATAAGCAAGTTTTTAATCGTACAAGCTTCTCTTCAGAACTACATGATTTTTGAAAGGAAAATACCATTTGCAATGAAATGTTTCTCTTCAGCTCTATTGATTGTTGTTCTTTGTAATATAGCCTATCACGTGACCCATGCTAACTAGCTAAAAGGTTTACTTCTGTCTCTTACATGTGTATGATTATAATATTCTCATGCCCACCTGACATCTTGCACTGATTTAACTGTCAGTTTGACCTGAAACACTAATTAAGCTAGTGCAAAAACGTTGTGGCTGCTCATCTGAACCAGGCTTATTTGATTTGGCCAGACTCAGGTAGGCATTGGTTTAAGCTGAACTGAAATTAGGCATTCTCATCTGGTTTAATGCAGGCTTCATAATTATATAACTGCTTCGGTTAGTTGGAATTTTTCTAGAATACCTGTTTTAATACGAGCTTCTTTTTGCAGACATTAGCACGCCCATCATGGTATGTTTGCAATGGCAGCTGCGCTGATCAAACACTCCTCTACACCTGCAAACTCTGTCCCTGGCAGAGGTTTTGACCTACTCCCACAGTGCCAGTACAGTGGCCAGATCTGGATTTACCGCAGCAAGAAGGGAAGGCTAAGGGAGTTGCCGCTGCCTCCAGCTCTCTTACCACATGTTTTGTCTCTGTAAACTGATAAAGGAGCAGTCTCAACCCAGCATTCACGTTCAGTTGTGTCTGGCCCTGCAAGCGCTACATCTGCTCTCCAGACTTTGAGGGTGATGGCTGCAGCAGCCAGGGATGTGAGGAGCTGTGAACCCACATCAACGTTCCTGTGTCAACAGAAGCATCTCAGACAGACAAGCCCCACTGCCAGGTCGATGTATTTACTGGGGTGATTTCTTCACCTTGGGGAGGGGTGATTGTTTTATCCATAATGTACTGCATGACTTTTAACAAAAGCATTCAAACCCAAATCAGCTCTGGGAGTGAAGCTGCCACGGATTTAAAATATTCCTGTGCTGGCAAAGCTCCCCTGTGGGAAACACGTCAGTATATAGACACATCCTAAGCATGTGCTCACACAAGTTAGCATTGATCTACTTAAATTGATTTAGCATATGATTTTAGCTCACTCATAACTGTGTCAGCCCTGAGGCACAGGACCCAGAATCACTTCCCTCTTAAGAGCATTATTGGCTGCATGAACTCTTAAGGAGGAGGAGTCATCTCTCAAGGTTGGATGCAGTCCAATCCTAAAGTGAGAGATTTTCACATTCATTAGCCTAGGCTGCTATGTGGTGCTGCTTCTGTTATTTGCATGTTGCTTTTGATGCCATCACAGTACCCAGGACAAAAGATGCCCAAGCTCAGAGGAGCAGTGTCTCACTCAGAAGAGGCAACTGCTTTGCTAGAAGCTGCCTACTGCATTAAATAAATGAAGTCTCACTGTTTATCAAGCAAACAAGCAAGGTTAAATCTCTACCACAGACAAAACATGAAATTCCTGTGTGACATCCCTTTCTGCCACCACTTCTCACTGCAACCAGTGGAGAAGGATGGTCCATTTGTCACAGTGCCTGGGAGGAGGGGGAAGGAAGGCAGACCCCTGTTCTCCCACGGGAGATTCCCTGTGGGCTGCCCCCCTCTTGGCAACATCCCAGAGACCCACATGACACCGAAGCACTGTGGCTCAAAGCATCTGCCTTTGGTCTCTCCATATTAAACCCAGAGCAGCAGTGTGGCTGCACCAGCCAATGCTCCCCACTGGAAATAAGAAAAAGAAGAAGGAGGTTTATAAAATGCTTCTTCAGCTGTATTTTTTTTTTCATCCATAAAGTGGATGAAAATTCATTCTTTTTTTTTTTTTCATAGGCAGAAAAGTTATTGCATCCTGAGGAAGCAGTGCTGATAAACCTCTTTCGCATCTTGTTCACGTCTTCAAAAGGTTTGATAAATATTAGCTCCACTGAAACATTTCTACCTGCTACACTATGGGAGCCAATGTGATGTCCAAATCCAAATACCTCCATTTTTTCTGATTTTACATTCATCATGGGGACTAAATTAGCATATATAAATCAGTGGCAAACACTCCTGACCTCCTGCCAGCCACACTGCAGCTGCGGCTGCGGCTGCGGCTGTGGCTCTGTTGGGCGCCAGCAGCCCTGATCACTCATCCCCCCTGACATTTCCAATTTCTCCCTCTTGACTAAACCGTACATGAAATGGTGGCACTTAATGGTTTTCTGCACAACCTGCTTGGCGTTGACATGAAACTGCTTTTTAATACATGTAGTGCAGATGTCTAACATTTCTACATAAAAGCATTGCACTTTCATAGCGCTTCAAAGTGTCACACTTTTTTATATAAATACAAATCCACACAGCTATAGTTCAGAAGGAAAGCAATTTAAATTTAAGCCATAGTCACTGTTGTCAGAGGCAGATTTTGGTCTGCAAGGGTAGTGGGCGTGCACCTACATACTGGTGGCATGTCAGTGGCTGCAGCAGCTTTTGGGTGCACCCATTCCTGGGCAGATCCAGGGTGTGACCCTGTGCTAGCAGTGATGGCACCCAGAATTTCAAGGAATATGTCTGTGTGTTAGAGAGAGCAATCTGAGGTGAGGAGTCACCTTTCTGCTTCTGAATCACACCTAAACCCTTTGGAGAGAGTAATCATTAGATGATTTGCAAAGATAGGGGGCAATTAGCATGATGGTGAAACACAAAACTGGAAAGATAAGAGGTAAAGATAGTGCTTACTCATCATTCAGGCCATCTGGATTTGGTTTATGGTACAAGTTCCTCAGCATCTGTACTGGAGAGCAAAGGATTTCCTTGTTTTCCTCGGCTTTCATTCCCTCAGCCTGCATCACAGCCACCCACCACTGCGGACGCAGCATGCTGTGTAAACACTTTCTTTAAACTCTGTGTCAAGGGGAGCTGCAAGCAATCAACCACTTCCAAGAGCTGGTGGATGAGGAGCCATCTGAAGGCTGAACATCATTCTGCCTTTCTTCTGCTGTTGCAGTGCCTTTTCTGCCTTTATTCACATGCACATGCACAAACATAGAGGGGGCATCACCCAGCCGGTGTCCTCTCTGGCACCCTTCTGCCTGCTTCTGTCAAGACTTCATCAGGTGGCTAATCCAGTTTTAGGACACCTAGTGCTGGGCCAAAATCCAGGCAGTTCCTTGGTGCAGAGCACTGAAGCATTGTCCATCAGTGCTGCCAGCTCAGCTTTCTCAAAGGGTTGGCGGTCAGGCTTTGTGCCGGATGGCACATCACCTCCAGAAGCTGACTGAGGGCCAAACCCAGCCTAAACATTGTCTGCTCTGACTAATGTGACAGAAACATGATATGAATAAAATGTGCAGTTCCAGGTGACTCGATGGTGCAGGGAGGTAATGACTGAACAACTGTGGATCCATGGTCTACACAGCTTCATGAACACAGGACAAGGCTGTCTCCAGTCAGGGAGCGCATCAAAACCCTGGGGCAGGGGAGAGGCGACAATTTCTTCCTTCAATCAGCTCTTGCCAAAGGAGGTATTGCCAAAGGAGCTATTGCCAGCCTCTCTGGCAACGTTTACCCTGGGTCTGCAATATGCAGATACAATATAAAGAGGTGATAGCCGTTATATGGAGTCCTCCACCTCTTGTGAATACTCGGAAGCAGTGAGTGACATACCCACTCCCTCTTACGGCCTGGGGTACTATCAGTGCATAGCACTCTTATCACCCAGAATCACAGCTTGTGTTGTTTACAACAATTTGAGGCTTGAAATTGTCCTCTTAAATGAAGTACAAATCCAAGCTGTGAAAATGCTAAATAGAGTCCTATCTTGTAGTTGGCTGCATTCCTATGGAAATATGGATCATTATCCAAACCAAAAGCTTTTTCAGTACTGAGAAAAACATGTTTATTTTGACTTTTTGTGTTTAAAAGCAAGCACAAATTAATGTTAAAGGGTATACAAAAAGAATGTGAATGAACATATCTATTTCTGGACAGAGATGAACGGAGGGAAGGCATCACAAAAGTGACTACCATTCCTGCAGTCCTAAGGCCACTGTTACTCTGACCTACAAACCTACAATACCCCTCTTCATCTTCATGCCTCTAGCTGCAGCCTTACCCATGTAAGAGGGTCGAACTCAAGGACTCTGAGCCAATTGGGGCTCTCTAGGAGCTGTAGGCACCAAGTGTGCGGGGGTGGCTTGTCCCTGTGGAATAGCACAAGGTGAACAGAATATGGCTCATGACCAGCAGCCAAAGTGACAATCACATCTACACTCATTTAAAAATAGCCAAGTCTGAGGTCGCTCTGCAGAAAACGGTGTTAGAAATGCCAGAAAGAATAATAAAGACTGGTAAGATTGGTTATAAAAAGAGCAACGGGAGGAAAGAAAGCAGTGGAAATGTGGAGATTTATGAGGACTTCTTTCTTATGAGGCATTATGGAGAGCAGGGAGAAGAAATGGAAATGTATATAGAGAGTCCAGGGGACATGTTCTAATCTCATCTCTGAAGATGCAAGCAATTACTCTAGTGTATTGGCAAAGGCATATGCAAGCAGGTATATACATGTGCATATATATACAGTGGTATGAATTATGCATGTACATTTTCCTGTAAATGCAGTGCCTGGGGCTTTTACTGATATAAATAAAGATTCCTGCACTTTGAAAATGTGGTCCTTTGTGTCTACTTACACCTATGCCTGTATTTTATTAGGCTATTGTGTGTGTTTTACAGAGGTTATATTGCGGAGATCTATACCACTAACAGCAGTAGGTGGGGATGCCGTCAGTCTGCATGGACAGCATAGCTACCTTAGATAACAGAACACTAAAGCAACCATCTTTTTCATGTCCAGAGACAATGTAGTACAGGCTCACTCACAACTCCACACAAGGCAACAAGCAAGCAAACACTGCTGGCTTGGAAAGGAAGAAAAGAGCTGACGTGGTTGCAGCTTTGCTCTCACTGAAGTGAGGGAGATGGCTACCTACATTTGCTGTGTCAAGGTAAGAGATTCGGTTATAAAGCTAAAGAGGAGGTGATGATTGATTCTCAGCTGGTGATGGAGTCACTGCAGTGCTGTAAGCAAAGCACTTACCCTTTTGCTCCTGCTTGCTGCCACAGCAAAAAGGGAGTATGTTTTTTTTTGTCTTAGGTATGCTGTTAAACTGAACATTGCTTGTGAGGTGCTCTGAGAGGATAAGGTTTAAACTGTTTCAGAAATGCCAGTGTTGTTAAAGGATTGCCCAAGCCCGGTGTCCTGCCTGCTGGGAGGATTTAAAATCTTCCTGTGAAGGCTTCAGTGGAAATTAAGTGCTGTTCCAGCATTTGGGGCTCATCCCCTCTGCCTAAAGGGTGATCCTGCAGATGTGTTGAGCATTAAAGCACACTGGGATTGGAGCCTACAGCCCAAATGTAGCAGGAGATAGAGCTGCTGCCCACTGACAGATCCCCTGCCTGGCACAAAGTAATACCGAAACACTCAGTTTTGGAGCAGTTGGCCTGGAGAGAAATGGAGGGGGAAACTCTACTTGTTTCTGTCTGTTTTGAGGCAGGATGTGAGAGTGCTGCCCATGCTTTATTCTCCTCCTTCCCTGACCATGCATCTTTGCATAAAGTCCCAGCAATTAATACTGATTGACTGTCTTCAGAAAAAAATGGTCCTTCCCTCCTTTGTTTCTTGCAAGATAAGAAGTGATCCTGCCAGCCCCCCTGTGGGAATTGTTAGATACTTTGCAGCCCATAAAGTCAAATGAGAGCTTGGACAGTGTACAGCTGAGGTGCCTTAGTCATGAGCAAGGTTTGTTTTTCCAGCTGATACAGCTGAGGAAGAGTCCAAATTACCAACCTGAGGATCCTTTTATTTCCAGATGTGGCAGCTGAAGAGGTAAAATGATACCTGTCCTGCAAGCCTGGCTTTTCTTACGGCTTTAGTCTTCCTCTTTAAAAGCAGTAGCATCCCTAGGATTAGTTAGCAATATGTAATTTAAATGGAAAAAGAAATAAAAGGAGGGTCACAAAGTAAGATTCTACTGCACAAATCTCTTTCAGTGACACAGTAGTTGTGAAAATGAAGCTAGTCACCCAGGCAGCAGCAGTTAAATGGTAAGGGATGGAGCTGGGTGAAAATGGATCTATTCCAGACCTTTGGCCAGGAGATGTTCAGTCCAGGGGTGACTTCATCTAAGCTTCAGTGAGCAGATTTGTCTCACTATCCCACAGAATGCTAATCGTGGAGGAAAAAAAACAATACTTTTTCTTTCTTTTGGCTGACTTAGTAGCAGTGGCTTACAGAAGACAAGTGCACCAGGCAGACTGCAGCTAGAGATGAAGCAAGAGAAAGGGGGAAATACTATGTGATAAAGAGCAGGGAGGAGGAGGCAGAACCACCCACTCCAGCAGGAGTGAGCGGTCAGCTCCACTCAGCCACCCTGCCCCTGAACTGCCCTTTGACAAAATGCCTCCCCTGAAAACATGAAAACATGTCTATTCATCCCTTCCCCTACCCCCTTTATTTGGCTTGCATGGAAGGGATAAAGCGGGCTGTGCTTCCAGATGTGGAGCCAGTGGGCAGCCCCGGCAGCATGGCAGCTGTGCTGCCTGGCCCCTGCCTGCTCTGCCCGTTCCTCCACTCAGGGTCCTGGGGACTACACATGTTCCTGCAGCTGGGAGACAACATGATTTAGGTTAAATTTAACACACCATAAGCACTGCTTCTGTTCAGAGGGCTGTGAGGAAGTAGAGCTGGAATGGGTAATCTGTCACATCTCTTCGGCATGCCACTGCTCTTGCATGCACACAGCTATCAGCACTAGCAAGGTTTATAATCTGGAGCAATTTGATTTTTGAACCCAAGGTGTTCCTTATGGCCTGTAATAATTTTTCATATGGGCATGTACTTCATTTTATCTTTAAACACCGGGTTTATTTGATTGACCAAAATGGGTCTTCAAGTTAAACTGCATTATTTTATGTATTTGCTGAGGATTTTTATTACTACGCATACCATGTGTAGCTACAATGGTCCCTTTGTGAATCTCATGGATGTTAAACCAGAGGCATTCTTTCCCAGTCTAAATGATACTGTAGCATCTTGTCATGTTTGGAGGCCAGGCAGTGTGGCAATATGACGAAAACTCCTGTTAAATGAATTGCTTGTATTCTTGTAGTTGAGCTGCTTGGCACATCTTACTGAGGAAGTGAATTATCTCAGCCCTGCAAAACTCAAGTCCACAACATTCACCCAAGTATCAAATTAGTATCAGTGCTAAAGGAGAACAAGCATTTGTGATACTATCTAGAGAGTCAGCTGAGATCTTCCTTTTGTTAGCCTTCTTCCTTCCCCTACAGCAATGTGCTCTCTGTTATCTGAGTAGGGCAGAATGAATGGGCAAAAAATCCTCAATAAATCTTACCAAAACTTGCAAAAAAGGCTCAAAACAATAGCATTGAACTGTCTTCATTTATTTGTGAGTCTTTGCACTTCGGAAATCTGGCCCAGATTTAAGAGAGCTCAATGTGAGAGGTTGCCTGTATGACACTTCTGACATAAAGAAAAACTAGTATGTGCTTAGAGCCCTCTACTTTCAGAAGAGGTCTGCATGGCTGTCTAAAATTCCATGTACTCAGACAACTTTCTAGGCCTTTAGAAACTTCCTAGCACTGGAATATGGGTGATCACTCCATCAGAGGAAATGAAGCTGAAAGGTAAGCTTGCCTCCTCTGGGTGACCTTTAAATTTGCTTATTCATGACACTGTAGCACCTTTTTCTTACTTTTGTTTTGGGAAGCCACAGACAGATCTAAACGTTGGATCTTGTACTGCAGATATGGCTCACATAGCGTTAGTGCAGCCCATTGGGTGAATAATTATGTGACCATAGTTTTGTATTACGTTAAACTAAAGCCATAATTGCTTCTAATTCAATATGACAAAGGAAAAGAAACATCATACTGAGCAAATTAGGCTTCATAAGACGCATTACTTACGAAATTCACAGTTAGGAAAGGACTTGGAGGGACTATAAATAGAGGAAATTTGTAAGTTCAGAATGGACTTTTTACTAAGAGAGAACAGAAGCATTGCAGCTAGCAGCTATTGACATGAGAAGGGAAAAAACCCTTCTGTGGCCTTCAGGGCTGACGAGTGGAACAGGTGGATCACATTCATCAAGTGCCCCAAGAGGTGGGCTTTTTCAAGATTTTCTGTACTTCTGATCAGTGAACAGCAATGTGTTGGGAGTCACCGGGATATTCTCTTTGATTCAAGTCCTAACAACTTCCGTGGGTGAAATCTCGCCTGCCCTGAAAGCAGCAGGAGGTTTGCTATTGATTTGGCTGGGATAAGATGTCACCAAGTATGGCAGAAGGAGGGAGGATCTGTTCGATTTTTCTCTCTATAAACTTTGATCATATAAAGAAGGCAGAAGAGGTCTGCACTGAGACCCTTCCTCAGCCTGCAAGGCTCAGCACAAACTGCTTTGCCTGTGTTCACGTTGTTTGTGTTGAGGGCTCACTGGGTATCTGGAGGTAGTAACACAGCAGAATTTAAAGTCACCTGAGTCATTATTCTCAGCTGTGTCCCTCAAAAGAGCCACCCTCATCCCCATGTTATGCTGCCCACAGCTGTGGATGGGAACCTTCACCTTGCCCTTTCTGAGAAGACCCATGTTTTGCTACACCCGAGAGATTTCAGTCCTTCCTGATTCTGATGGAAAAATTACAATCAAAGTGCTCAAGCCTAACAGAAAAATTAGCTTAATTGTGAATTTTAGTTTCTTCTCTATTTTGTTGAATTATTTGTCCATTAATGTCATGAAGTGAAATGTTTTTAAGTACTCCAAAAGTGATAAGAAATACAACCATTTCTTATCACTTTCCTGTGGAAATCATAAGAAACTGAGAAAATAATTCCTTCCCCTGTTCTGAAATGGACATTTGAAGATGTATTTAATTCCATTTTTCATCTTGAAAAACAAGTTTCTGAAAGGTTTTGTCTTCTCTGCCGCGTGCTTTTGCTTGAGCCACCCTTTTTCTCTAAATAAAACCCCCTCAAACACTTGATACTGCCTGTGTAAGCACAAATGCTTCTTATGTACCTCCAGTAATGAAGACCTCATACCTAGCAGTGGTGACTGATGCATCTGTTGGGAAGGAATCGTTCCCACTTTTCAGCAACAGCATCTTTTATCTTATCCTAGAGCATTGGTTCAATAGGATAAAACCAACAGAAGTCTTTTATCAAGTCCACACATTTTATCGAGGCACTGATCAAGAACTCAAAAGGGATTTGGGTCAAAATCTAAGCAGAGGGATGAAAGACCAAGGTTTGTTGCCATGTCAATCCCCGCCAACAATATCTACTTTCAAACAAAAGCTCTCATTCCTGGTAACCTTGCCTTTGATTTTATCTTTACACACCTTCTCTGAAGTCCCACCTTCCTTTCTTCCCCTGGTCCCAGCAGGGCTAGGTGGGTGTCAGGGGAAGGTTTCATAGTGGATCAATAGACTGAATCAGGCTAGGAGTGAGTCTGAGGCAGTAGTAAACGAGTTTAGGTAACATCTAGGGTGTATTCAAGTCAGCTTTCTTACAGACACTAAGCAAACAGGGAAATGAGCCACATATTTTACCCTTTAGTATTTTTATTTCTCTCTGAAAATGTCAGCCACAACTCCAATTTACCTTTACCTTTCAGGTTTTTATGATATTGAAATAGAGCCATGTTTTCATCGAAGAGAGTATGGGTACCAGAAATAATGCTTAACTGCTTATCTTTTGAACTGAAAAATCAGATGTGGAAAATTCTGTAATGCCAAATGTCTCTACTTCAACTGACAACAGCACACATGCCACCGAATGTATACACACCGAATCTTTTCCTGTTGTCCTCTATCTGCACAGTGTTGGGTACAAAATAAAACCCCACACCTCCTGAAAGACTTTGCAGTTTGTGCCATTATTTTAGTTCTTCTCTCATCTCTTAAACTGCTGTCCAATAACCATGCACCAAACCACAGGAAGGTGATTTACAAACTTCTCTTACTTCCAGCTATTTCAACAGGCAACTTAAATAATCTGTATCTCTGCCTGATATTGCTTTGTACACACTCATACACAGGGACACAAACCTGCCTCTACTTCACCTCTCACTGCAGAACAAAGCATGATTTCTCCATCATTGTTCCCAGCTCCTCCTGTGCTGCTCTGTGGTCCTCAGGGACAGACAGGCACAGCCTTCCATATAACTTGGGGAGGGTTGCAGGGGCAGCTGAGCCCATGGCAGAACAGAGACCCTCTTTTCCCTCTCCCTACCTCCATTAGGGAGGCTTTATAACTATAGTCAAAGAAAAAATCCCTGCCCTACTGTCATTGCTGTTCTTCTGCAGACAAGGGTTAAACTGTGTGTTTGCTGTTGCAGTGGGACCAAGAGCCAAACAGCAAGACCTGCTGGCCACAGCACTGCTGGCAAATGAGGTGTTTGTCAAGCCCCAGCCTTGGTGTTATTAATCAGCTTTCTAGTCTAAAACTGGGCATCCAGACTGAGCCTTACATAGGGCTGAAGGTCATGGATAGTGCGAGGGAGCAGCTCTCAGGGCCAAGAAAAAAATACAACACATGAGCCATGGTAGGGGGGTGGAACTAGGTGATCTTAAGGTCCTTTCCAACCCTAACTATTCTGTGATTCTATGATTCTGTGATAGTAAAAATGGTGGGCCTTTTCACCACCTAGAAATGATGTGTTTTGTCTCCCCCAGAAAATCTCCTGGGACTAATTGTTTGCTTTTCTGTCTCCTCAGTCCCTCAGGCCTGTGAACAGTAATTATTTGGCAAGTTGGTGTTCACAGTTGCTAAATGGTTCTGCAATAAACATCAGGATCATAATTATGATGAAAATATTTTCTCCCTGTACGTCCTCATTTTAACAGCTAGTAAACTAATGGCAATGCTCTAGCTCAATGTAGAGCTACAGAGTGTACCCGAAGCAACAACACAAACAGTATTTTTCAAGCTGAAAGTTATGTGATGGATCTATGTTTTCCTACTCTGTGTGTGGCTTGACTATGGCAGTCGCTTTTTGTAGTAGTAGCAGTAGTAACGCTGATCTCAGAGGGTTTAAAGAAAAGACAAGCATGGCCTTAACAGCTGCATACATTTGCACACCTATGGGCGCAGAGGCACTCGGGCCTCTCTTTAAAAGAGCACTTCAGAGACTTTTACCAGAGGCAGCCAAGGAGTTTCCACTTCAGCTCTTGAAATGCCAGGCAGCATTTACCTGGACCACTAAGAAGCTATTGCATTATGCCCTGATAGTATCCATGTATTGATCACGGCAGAAGATTTCTAATTACGCACATTTCCATGGTTAAAAAGTTCAGACTGAAATGCTGTCTATAAATTATTCTTATACATCTGAAGCACTTTCAGGAGCACGGGGAATGCAGAGGGCATAGCTGGGGGGGGTGGGGGTGTGTGCAAAGCAGCAGAGACCAGTGTGCAAAAATACCAGTGTTGCTTTCCCACACACCACAGAACGGATAAGCATGGATGGATCCTCTCCCACATGCAAAGAAAAGTGATTTAATTATTAATCCAATGTCCTTGGCAAGATCAAGAGTGATTTATTTGGTATTTTGCTCCTGTAACACATTCAGTGCATGGTTATCCCTTTGATTTTGCCCGTTCTTCGCTGTAGCTTCTGAAGCGCTGCAAGCATCTTTTCCTGGCCACGGAGAAGAGAAGTGAGTGACCGAGTGTGAGAGCTTGGGTCTGTCAGTCAGGTCCCATGAGTAAAGCATGTCCCAGCGGCCATGTGCTTCTGAGGTGGGGGAAGAAGCCACAGGGGCACAGGGAGCTTCCCTCAGCAGGGCATGCTGGAGAAGCGAGCCCTGGAGGAAAGCACAGGGGCCATGGATCTGGGAAGGTGAGGGTGTCATATCTCTGCAGCTGGCTTTGGCAGGCTCCTGCTGGGTGCAGGGAAAACATAGGCATTTGAAAGATGACGCCAAGATTCATTTTTTTTATTGGCCCATGAAGCTGTAGTGTGTTTTTGTCTCTCCAAGGTCTTGAGATAGAGGTCCTCAACTTCGCCTGCCAGTATGGGCAAAGAATAGTTGGAAGCTGAGACTACTTCTCTATGTAGTTCAAACTTCGAAGGAGAACTTTACCTGTTATTGCACCCATATTATCAGAAATGGAGTCGTTGGGATTTAAGGATCAGAGCAGCACTGGTGTCCTGAGCTTAAGTTTCTCCTTGGAACTGAATTTTTGCAGTCTCTCAGTCTGTACAGGTTGAAAACCGATCAGTGAAGTCAGTTTGCTCTGCTGTGAGCATTTTCTGTCAGTGAGATGCCATAAGAACCAGCTGGTTTATCTCCTGTTTCATTGGTTCTGGACCATTTTCAGGGCTGAGTAAAGGCCCTTACACATGAGACTGTAGCAATTTGGGATTTTACGAACATGATCTTGTCTCACAAAAAATTTACGAGCTTTAGTCAGTGAGATTCCTGGTTCTAAAATATAACAACAGAATTACAAGTAGAAATGCGCAATAATTAAAATATTCTATGTAATCATAGAATCATAGAATAGTTAGGGTTGGAAAGGACCTTAAGATCATCGAGTTGCAACCCCCTGCCATGGGCAGGGACACCTCACACTAAACCATGCCACCCAAGGCTCTGCCCAACCCAGCCTTGAACACTGACAGTGATGGAGCATTCACAACTTCCCTGGGCAACCCATTCCAGGGCCTCACCACCCTCACAGTAAAGAATTTCTTCCTCATATCCAATGTAAACTTCCCCTGTTTAAGTTTGAACCCATTACCCCTTGTCCTCTCGTTACAGTCCCTAATGAAGACTCCCTCCCCAGCACCCCTGTAGGCCCCATAGACTTGTGAGAAATGGAACTGGGGAGAGCTTGCTTCGTATAAATTTCTCTATCACCATGGAAAAGATCTTGTCTTCTCTCTCCATTTAATTCCTTCCTCGCCAACTGGCTCCCTGCTTTCATTAAATCTGTAGTAATTTGCTTGTCTGTTAATTTGTTGCTTAGGGATAGGTTCAATATTAGGTTCAATAGGGGATGGACAAACATGCGAAAATATTAATGTCGCATAAAATCAATTGTCTTGAGACAGAACAAGAACAAAGCTGGTGAGCTCCCTTCCATTCACTACTCAGTAATTCTGTGGATAATTTAATATATACAAACGTATACAAGGTGCCATGAAGGGGTTTAAATTTTACTTAACATTGTTTTGGAGGTGATCTGCGCTATCACATATTGGTTTGAGTAAGACGGCCATTTCCAGGCCATATTTATGTATATGAAAGGGATATGTGTGTGGGGGTGCTTATGCAGATGCACACGTATGCACACACTCACCTGGCAGTGATTACCAGTGGCAAAAACAATCACATGCTGCAGCTGGCAAGTCAAAGGTCAAGTAGAGAGTTTTCTGTAGACCTGGGGAAATCCTGCTTCGAATAACCAATGGCCTTTGTCAGCCATTAGTCTAGTCGGTAGTAATTATCCGAAGGAGATTAAATTATGAGACTCTCAAGGCAACGTATTTTGCATATTGAATGAGATCAGGGCTTAAACACAGCACTTTCTGAGTGCCAAGGGAGTTTGCAGGGGGATAACGACTTCAGAGGACTAGTACACAACCGTGAGTTAATTACAGTTTTCTTGCCACTCTTTGCTCCCCTCCCTGAGCTTATGAGCCCTGAGCAATGTTTATTACAGGCTGGTGGCCGTGCACTTCTGGCTTATCAAATGGGCTGCAAGTGGTACCAAACTAACAGCACTCACTATGTTTGCAAACCAGGAAGGTGGTGCATAGGTCCTACTATGGGAGTACCTGTATGCCAGGTCATAGTATTTTGAGGTTGGATGCTAGATTCTTCAGGCTTGACACCCATTCTTATAACACCATCCAGGCTCCCGAAGTACCATCCACCTTCCCAGGAGCCTGTGAGCCATTCCCCAGTGGCACAGAGGGCAGCCCTGTCTGGGCTGGGCTGAGAGGCAGTTGGCCTTGGGATAAGTCCAGGTGCATGTGGTGCAGCAGCTTGTGGCAACACAGTGCCAGTGAGTGCCAGGAGGGCTGACCCAGCAGGCAGAGCTGGCTGGAAGGCAGGATTCAGTCACCCTGGCTATCCCAACCATCCTTTCCGATGGCGTACTTCCTGCAGCTGCTGTCCCAGGCAGGGCTGCAGGATGCTTTGGTAACTGCAGGGCTGCAGGAGGCTCCAGCACCAGCATGAGGTCCTGGCACAGTTCAGGACCTGAAGCAACAGCCAGCTGAGGAGTTGCAGGAGGGACTACCATGGGACCAAGAGCCACTCAGAGAAAGTAGTATTTCAGATAAGAGACTTGTTGCAAGTACGACTTGAAACCTGGACTGTGTGGAAACTTGTAGGAAAGGAGAGCAAGCAAGTTAACAAGGCAAATCCAAGGCATATGGCAAAAACGGAACAAGAAAGCTCTGCAAAAGGAGAATTCAGGGTATGTTAGAAAAAGGAATAATGCAAAAATCTGACAGTAAAAAGCATGTTATCAGGCAAGAGCAATGCTAAGGTAGTGTAAAAAGATGGCACCACCACCTTCATTACCCTCATGGGGAGCAGGCAAGCTTAGGGCACCCAGCAGCCAGCCACCCATCCCATTGCATAGGGTGGGCTGTGCCTCCAGCTTTGTGCTCGGCTGCCCCCCTGGGGAGGAAGGGGCTGCAGAAGGAGCCGGATCCCTGGGTGGCTGCAGGCTCAAGCTGAAAAACCATTTGAAGTGTCAGAGGGAGAAGAGCTGCTGCTAGGCACCTTAGAAAGGGGGTTTGCTGCTGCTCCTGCTGCTGTGACACATCAGAGGTGCCCCTGAGGCTCTGATTGCCGATTGGCACTGAAGCATCGGCATTCGGTTATATATCAGTTGCACATGATTTACTGCAGGTCTCAGAAAGAGCAAATGAACCTTTCATCAGCCCTGTGCGAAGCAAACCTGGAGGAGCTGTGGGCAGGAGTGAGGACCTGTGTGGGGCAGGCAATACCTGCCCCTTGTCAGACCACTGTGGTTCTAGAGAAACCTAAAACACCTGAGGGCTAGGGGTGAGAGCTGGTTTCTTCATGTGTTTAGGCCTTCCTCTGTTTCTCCCCTCTGGTGGTTTGAAATGAAATATTAGGCAAGTGCTCTTAAAGTGTGCAGGGTGGTGCTTGGACTGTGACAACCCATGTAAAGGAGTGAGCAGGTTAGTGGTCTTAATGTTTTCTCTTTGAGAGGTAGTAGGGAAATAGCTGTAATGACTTTGTGGTCCAGGGCACAGGAGCAGCTGGACCATTTGCCCATGTTGATTCTGTCCATCAGATCTTTGCAGCAAGCTTCTGTTTTTCAGCACTATGAAGGAGAAAGCCCTCCCATTTAGAGCTGTTAAGTGACCTCACAATGTGTGACTTGGCTTTGTCACATTTGTTCCTAAATCTGTAACTCAAAGCCCTTTCCATCCTGAGTGGTTCTGTATAAACAGTGTGGTTAGCGGCAGCATCCGCACCAGATATGAATGGATGGTATAGGTGAATATTCACAAAAATTCCATAATACTTTAATTGGATCAAACATAGACTTCGAGCTGCTGAATCTGACTCTATACGGGATGCCTCACTTGTATTGAAAACATTTTGTTAAAAATGCTTTTAATTACTCTGGAGCTATCTGAATGATAGCATGATAGAGAATAGATCTGCAACACTGCATAGGCATCCAAAAGAAGAGACGGAGGCTGTAGCCAATAACTGGCAGTTTTGTGTTACATGTTCTGTTTGTTTTGATAAAAACTGTGTTTTGACACAAACACCTTGGAAAAATGCCTCCTTTATATAGATTTTTGAAACATTTTTGTCTCTTTTGTGACTGTAAAGGAGTGTTCTGCTTATTCGCAATTGTATAACAATTGTTGAATCCATGTTCTGCTGAAGAGGGAAAGCAACTAATTTTGTAGTGGTGAAATAGCTGATGTTAGCTTAGTAATGTCTTAATATTGGTGCTTCATTCACACACTAAGTATATTGCAGGGGTGTGTGCAGGGGGATATGTCTATATTGGTATACAAAGCCAGCCAGTCCTTGGTGACTTGTTCACTTGTTAGTGAACAAACTGCCATGCTCAGGGATTACCCCTGCCCACCTTCTCCACCTGCCAGCTTAACAACTACAGGTTTCTGGTACAGCTTCACAGTTTCTACTTAGACCTGAGTAAAAGCCCAAGTGTAAATCTGACAATAGCTGGTATGGGGCTTAACAAAACAGAACTGCTGAGCCAGATCATATTGGTGCTTGTATGTTATGAATTCTGGTCGTCACCTATTTGACTGCTGGGCACTGACATTCAGACCAAGCACATAGAATTTTAAATAGGTTTGACTTTTTTTTTAATTTTCTTCATTTGAGCCCAGCATTTAAATTTATAAATCTTGGGAGAGGGTTTTGAATTTGCCATGTACCTCTCCACATAGTAGGCATCTGACACCTTCACCTGGCGGTGGGCTGGCAGGAGCAGGATTTGCCATGTTTGTGGGGTGGGATGCTGTGAGGAGGGTGCCCTGGCCAGTCCTGGGGGTTGCAGTGAGGAAACTCCAGTCGAAGCGGTTTCAGTGCCGATTGCATCTGAACGGTCCCCAGACACTGGTTTCAAGATCCAGACGAGCCTTTCTTTAATCTTGCTGCAGCAAAGGGCTGTAAACATTTCTGTAGCTGTTCAGGCTCAAGTCAAGCTGGTTAAGGCAATGTGAAATTCAAGGTCAAAAGGTGAAATGCTGCTAAATTTAAGATTCAAGTTTGTGTACAGGAGTAAATGGTTACTTGGATCATTTCCATTTCAGACGCACTAAGTAAGGTATGGCTCTTCCAGAGTCTGTCTCCCCCCTCAGCTGGGTACTGTAGTAATTTCACAGGAGTTATGGACTGAAAAGGTCCTCCCCAAACGCGTTTTCCACAGTATGCAAACTTAACTGCTCTTGTGCATCCAGGCTTGTATGTATTAAAGTTTGGATATGCCTCTGTAGGTTCACTTCTTCATCCCTTATACAGGAATGTTTAATCAGTGTATTCTCCTGTCAGTTTGTTCCTACCAGTTGTCTTTACACAGTGGAAAAACTCAAGCATTAGAGATGCTTCCGGTAGGAATCCATTCACGGGTACAGAAACGCATTTGATGGGATCCTCTCACTAGTGATGTTTGAAGGTTTTGGTCTTTTTCTTCTTTTGTGTGTGTGTGCTTAAAGGGACAGAAGAAGAGTGCCATCAGAAAAGTTGTACTTCAGGGAACCTTTTCCCACACAGGTACCGTACCCTTTCTTTTCCCCCAGTGCAGTGTTGGGCTAACAATACCTGAAGGGTTTGAAAACCAGACCATCTGTCTTTTAAATGGCTCATGATGCTCTCAGTTTGATAATTGCGGGTTGTCTATACAGCTCCCAGACATGTTTAAATCATATGGTCAGAGCCAGTATAACTCTTCGATTTCTGCTTCCAAGGTGTCCTGTGGTTTATTTGTTGCTGAGTAAACACAGTCATGGGATTGAGATGCGGTGGTGCGAGTTTGTGATAATCAGAGGACTGTCGTATATATTGTTATAGCAATTGTAGTAAATTCTATTGACTCACTTTATAAGATCCACCTTAAAACTGTGAATTGCTGCTAAATGACACTTGTAACCCTTCAGATGTGTACCTTTGGCCAAGCCTGAGACTAAGACCAGTCCCAGCCGCACTTAGGCTCCATCAGCGGCTTATAAAGCAAGGGGGTTTATTCTGAGCCTTGTGACTCAATGGAAGGGTCTCCATGACCCTTTGTGCCTTCAGTCTCTGTATCAATCATCTTAAGCTTGATTTTTCACCTCTATTTTCCTTTGCACATTTCATCCAGGTAATAAGAAATAGAGTGCACCTTGTCTCATCAGATTCTTTTAAGTTGTGCCTTTATAAATCATATTAAAACTGCTCTTGCTAATACCTTTAATGGTCATTCTTGGAGTGACCCTAAACCACTCATTTCATAACAGATGTCCTAATTTAGCAGAAGGTGAGGTTATCTGTGCGGTGGCCCACTGCAGAGGAGGTGTGTACAAGGAGAATTCAATAAATGCAGGAGTCCAAGACTGGTGGTTCCTCCCTGGCCCCATGGTAATTGTTGTCACCCTGTTGATTCCCGGCAGCTTCTATAGGTGATGCCAGGCACAAGCTCAGTGTAAGATGCTCCTCCCATCTCTGGGGATATGGTAGCCAACCCCATGAGGAAGAATTGATGGGGAGCAGCATGCTGGCAATGAATGAAAGCATTGGTTGAGTCTCCTCCAGTAGTGTTAGCTTTCCAAGGATATCCTTCTCCCAGAAGATATTTTAGAGTCCTTTTTATTTTTCTCGGGGGGTGTGTGGGTTTTTGTGGGTTTTGTTTTGTTTTGTTTTTCAGTTGATGACATCTTTCACTTGCTGTTCATCTCTGTTTTTATTATTTCTTACCACCATTTGATTACATAGTGCTGATTTAGTGTCTCTCTTTAAAACCGAATTAATATCGAAAGAAAGCTTTGATGCTTCTGTAAGAGTACCATTTCCTTCTTCAGTAGGACTTTGCAGATAAACATAATTTTCAGGGGTTTTATATAGTCTTCTTCAAAGCTGTTGTTAGTAAGTTATAGACCACTCAATTTACAGGAACTTTTCAGCTGAGATTTAGTGAAATAACTTCAGACTTATCTTGGTTTACGTCTGTTGCTTTCATGAAACTCTGTCCCAAAAGAGCCACTTTGTCTCCTGTGCTTTGTTCCTTCATCTGCCATGTCAGTTACTTTTCTTCTTTTATTTGTTCTTACTAATAAGAATCAATGAACTTGCATACTTGGTTATTACTGACAAACTGGGAACTAAAGTCTGTCTGACTTCTTGTAGTTCCAGAGGCAGAATTAGATCTGGGTTTCATCCTGGATGAACAAGGTTTCACTAGGCTCCAATATCTGATGCTGAATGACAGTGGTTGAACTTACTATACATAGAAAAAACATTTAAAAATCAACAGCTGTATGGAACTGATGCAAAAGGCTTGGTTCATTTAACTGCTACCTTAGGCTAATATCATAGAGAGCAGACTGGAGTTATGAGATGTTGGTTTTGTTGCTTTCCTCAGACACCTTCCTCAGGGGCTACTCACTTACATCAAACACCTGAAAAAGCCCAGGTTGGCAAATGCAGCTTTTTCTGACTGCAACAGGGACACCAAAGTCATGCATGGTCCAGATGAGTTGGAGCATGGTGGGAACATGTAACATGCAAGCCATGGAACCAGCAAATACAGGGACACTGTCTCCTTGCAGAGACTTTGGCTTCCACAGAAAACAGTAGGAGCTGATCTGCTGCCAAAATCAGACAGGAAGCTTTCTTCTCTCCATCAGATTTCCCCTTGAGCCTTTTGCCAAAAGTTGAAACTGAAAGAAAACATGCTAAAATTCATACAGTGTCATAGTTATACGTCATGTATATAATACACGTTTAGTGCAAATAGAGCAGTCAATATTTTTTTCTGGAGGATAAATACAAGCAGTGCATGTGATGAGAGCATGCAAGTGCTGTGTTATATGGGCAACTAACAGGCTGTGTCCTGAAAACCTGAAATTAGGAATCAAACTTTGACCAGATGTTGATGGCAATTGAGTTCCAATAACACAATGGGAATTGCCCAGTGGCAAACAGCTTTTAAAATGTCATAACTTCAACCCTGATCTAGTGTATGGCATAAAAGTGAGCATAACTTGCATTTGATAACGTCCTTTTTTACTAGCACTCTGCAAAGAAAAGTTCTTACGGCCCCTATAGTGTGTGTGTGTATTTCAGCTTGGTGCTTCACCTTGGAAGGGACCTGGAGACCACCTAATACGGGATTAATCTAAGAAGGCTCTTCAGGGTCTTGTGCAGTTGAACCTATGCTGGCGTGTAGCAGTCTAGCTCTTCCCAGTCATTACCCAAAGGTTTAAGTGAAAAAGTTTATTTGGGAAGCAAATACTGAAGAGTTTTACATAAAAAACCTGCACGCACAAATACGTACTCCCCATGCCTATGTATATGGAATACATTGTACTCAAGTGCATGGAGCAGGGAAGTGTTATGACCAGACTTGCGGAAATATTTGAATTTAGGTTACTTTACACAAACACTCTGACCTTAAACCCACAGTGTATGGTAACATGTATAACACAGCAGACCTGTTCTTGGGATAAATGCTTGAAGGGGTTCAGTATTTCCATTTCAAAATGAATAGTCTATGAAAAGTTGCATGTTAAAGGGCGAAACTGGCTACCCTCCTTGCCACCCCGGATAATTCAGTGGAGTGGAGCGTGCATGTCTCCCATGCTCGCTCTGGCTGTTGGGTGGCATCAGCAGGGCAGACCCAGGTACCACCGAATCACAAACTTAGTGCTTGAGACCTGTGACATATGGGTAAATTCCTTGCTGAAACACTTTAGGGAAGCTGAAAAGCTGCTTGGAAATCTAGCCGTAAGAAGCATGTTAAAAACCCAGCACTAATCCAAATCGTATGGTTAAGACTTCATTTAGCTATTTAGAAAAGTGGAGCGATGTCCAATATGGGCTCCCCCTCCCACTTTCCCATTTTATTTATTCCTGCCCCTGGGATGCTTTCTGTGGTGTTATGGTTCAGTTAATTTAACATCCATAGTTCCTGAAGCTTTTGCATTGCTTGTATTTAGATCCCACCCTGAGAGGCTCACAGATCTGTATTCTTGTACCTGATACTGCCTCATACAAATCCAACTGCCAGTTGAGAGGTGGAAAGTGTCCAACTGACCATTGCATCTGATCCAGCCTTTTACACCAAGGAGCAAAGGCAGCAGCAAGATATTTTGGGACCAGGACAGGATGTTAGTCTGTTGTGTCCTTCCCCAAACACAAACCAACTTCAAAAGGACTGTACTGATGAAGAGGATACTGTGGACAACCCTCTGGTGCATGGACCTTTGTGGCAACAGCCATGGACCAAACACATTCCTGGCTTCCTGGGACCTGGGAAAGAGCCCCAGGCCATGCTTGCATCTGGTACTCAACCAGGATGTGGCTGAGCTCCCCTCCTTCCTTGGTGTAGTTATGTTTAGCTGGAGACAGGGGCATGACAAGACTAAGTGGCTTATGAGGAATTAGAAGAAAGTCACTATTTAAATAGACAAGATGGTAGATAGAGAACAGTATTAAATACTGGATGTGCTTTATTAATGAATTCAGACTTGAGGCAGGCACCACTTCTGCAAATGGAACAACAGTACACATGTACTCTTCATTATCCTGTTCATGGCAACTGAAGATCTGGGAGTTTGGATTTTAAAATGCAAATGAAGAAACCCGTTGTCTGAAGTATTTCAATGTCATTACAGAAGTAGTTCAGCAGCAGCAATAACAAAGTATTCAGCCACTACAAAAAGCAGATCTTCTGATACTAAACAACCGTACTGTGCTTAACGTGCTTTAGCAAATGCAGGGATAAGCACAGCAAGCTGCCTTATAAAGCTGTCACAAAATTGCTCAGAGTAGATGCAAAGGCAGGAGCTCCTCACTGCAATTGCATCCATGTAACAACAAATGACACAAATAGCACTAACACCTTAAAAAGTTTTAATTTCAAACCCTTCTTGATGGAGGCCTCAGAACCAGGGCAGCCCCACGTAACTGAGGCAGTTTCTGCAGCTCAGCTGATGGCCAAGAGCTCAATCCCTTTGGATCATGAGACACAATCTGCACACCAGTGTGTATTATTTTTAACAACTATTCTATTAAAATGTAAAATTAAGAACCGAAAAATGTAGGAGCTCAAGAGACTTTGCAGATATTAACTAGATGGGGTAGTGGAAAAGCTAGAGCAAAAGGAGAGAGGGTGATTCCAGCTTTCCTTGAATTACTGAAGCGATCAAAACACTGTAACAAATCCTGTGCAAATGACAGCAGAAAAATTACAGGATGTTTGTCAACTCTCAACTAATGGAGCTGGAGTGGTCCATCACAGGGAGAGGCTGATGGGCCAGACAGATAAACAGCCCCACTGTGTGTGTGGCCTGAAGGGACGATATGAAGAATATACTATAGAGGGTGTGTGGGTGTCAAGCAGCAGTTTGAAATTACTTATAAAACTTGTTGCTCAGACATCTGTACACATATGGAAGCTCCAAAGGTGGACAGCTACTGCCATGCTCTGTATCCCACACTGCATGGAAATGGGTTCAACACACCTACAGGGGAACCAGAAGGACTACTTAGTAAGGCACGGTTATGGTTTTCTGAATCTCTCTAGATAAATAGGAGGGAAAACCTTACTTATTTTTCTTTTAAGGAAAAATAAGTACTAGGAAAAGTGTGGCTGGAAACCACACTTATTTTCTTCCAAATGTCTTTGGCTGTTCCTAGGCTAGATAGCTCAGTGTGTGCAAGACTAAATTACAACACTGCCATGTGTATGATATCATGGTGTTTTTTGGGGGTATAATATAATAGAAAGTATCAGAAATCTCTCTTCCCTGTAGCTGTGAGAGCCACACTTGAGTCTTACTTTCCACTGATCTTGTTTGTCCTGCCCCAGTGTAATTAAGGCATCCACAGACTAGGTCATTATAAGCTCTATCGTCTAATCAGGCTAAAATATCAAATAGCTATTTTTTTATGTTTAAATTTATCATCACAGCAATCCCCACGGTGCTGGGGGACCACACTATGAATAGAACAGTTCTGAAATGCAGTCAACAGCCATTTCCGTGCTACTGCAGGGAAGGCACAGATGATGAAGTATCCCCAGTTTGCTCTTCTGTCCATAATTGTAGTTTTGAGTTTATAAATAACAAAGCATAGTTTTAAAAACCAAAACAAACCCCTCAATTACAACACAGCTCCTGACATAATTAAGTCTCCAAATGTGGCTGTGTAGAAGGGAACCAAAACAGCACTGCAGAAGCTCATAACATACAAATGGACGTAAATAGAGCAAAGCGACAGGATGGAAAACATCACCAGGAAAATAAACTCTCTCATCATTATTTCACTGCTTTTTACCTAAACCAACAATGTCCTATTGTCTCAATTCACCCTATTGTTCTGTTGCATTTTTTGTTATTGAAGGAACCGACAGTCAGTCAGCAAGCGTTTCCTGAGGAGTAGCAGCTTGAAAAGCTAAATGCAGTACCCTGTGCCTAACGCTTGCTTTACTGTAGTTCTAGTTCAAACCAGACAAGGTAAGTTGCTGAGATAAATCTTAAACTGTGTGCTTTAATTTAACTTGTTTGAATACCCCCTTCAAATAGAAACACTTCACTTTTACAAGTGTGGTGGTTAAAACCAGCAAAATGAAGCAGAACAAAGCTCTGCCCTGTTGCATCCTTGCTTGATGGACATTCTTCTGTTGTTACTGGGTGTTGTGTACTGCCAGGGACATGAGAAGAAAAACTCTAGGTCAGGAGCGAGCACAGCAGGAGGCTTCATTAGCCATGAACAGGAGCAAAACAGGGCTTCAGAAGGAGCAGTGCCCTCTCTGAACAACAAGCTTCACCACGACAAGCACATAATCAGCTGGACAGCCTGTAACGTACTCTTTGAATAAAGACAGACCTATGGACGTGAGACAGCTATGGCTTAAGTGTTTCAAAAGACCTTTGCCCAGCAAGGAAACAAATTATCTATTCAAAACCTTTTACAAAATACATGCTCTGTTCTTTCTCTGCTTAATGTCTTCCTTGCTTGATGGTTGGCTGTTGCCCAAATGCATCCAGAGCAACACTTGACGATAACTCAAAAATGTGCAGTTAATCTGTGTGTAGTTTCAGCTCCTGAATGCCAGGAGCAAAAGTGTATTTTTCAGAGAGAAATAGGCTTGATCACACGGTATAATCATGTTTACACAAGTTCATAGATGGCCAAGATAAGGGAAATAACTTCCGTAAATTCCTCTGAGAAAAGATGAAAACTCTAAGGTGAAAAGTTCTCTTTTTCAGTGTCATTCTATCTACAAACAAGCATAAGCCCCAGCAGAGAGCTTCCTGTACTACAGCAAGGAAAACTAGCTTTCCTCTTTTTTATTTCCTTTTTAACCTTACAGCTATATTTCATCATAAAAACTAGTTTGAAGAAAGAGTAAACTTTTGCTCTTTGGTCTGGCTTGACGTTCCTCCAGAGACACATAACAGGAATATTTCAGATTCATTTTCGTCTCCTACTTGCAGGAAGCAGGAAAGTTGCAGTTCTTAATTTCCAGGCCTCTGAAATGAGAAAGATAAAGAATTTATACATTGAAACAAGACATCTTTGCTTTCTTTAAAGAGCAAAAATACCCAACTAAATAAAATAGAACTATCACAACTTAAAAGCAGTGTTTGGTGATATTGCTTATTTTCGTCTTAACCATAATAAAAACATTCAGTTATGCCACATGCACCTCTCATTTATCATCTGCATAACCCTACTAGGTCAGAAACAAAAAGGGGTACTCATATTCCAGTATGATATAGACTTCAGACTGTACCTTACTGTAGTAAACATTCCTGATGACACCCAATACTGTTGAATGAGACTTAAATAAGTCAGTTTATTGTTTAATAGGAACTATTTTGTGGATGCAAAGGTGTCGTGGTTCAAGCTTCATAAACCCATACAGCCGCTCTCTCACTCACTTCCCACTGTCTCTTCCCTCCGCTCCTGGAGGGATGGGAAGGAGAATCGAAAGAATGCAACTCCCACAGGTTGAGATAAGAACAGTTCAGTAACTAAGGTATAACACAAATCACTACTGCTACCACCAATAATAATAATGACAAGGCAAATACAAGGGAAGGATACAATTGCTCACCACCCAGTATCAAGCAGTGCACCCCCACCGGTGCACCCCCACCACCCTTCCGGGTCTCTGTCCTCCGTTTCTACACCCTGGACATGACGTGCTGTGGTATGGAATAACTTCTTTGGTTAGTCTGGGTCAGGTGTCCTGTCGCTCCTTCCTCCTGGCTTCCCCTCCTCCCTGGCAGAGCATGAGACTCACAAAGTCCTTGGCCAGCCTAAACATTACCAAGCAGTAACTGAAAACACTGGTGTTATCAGCACCGCTCCCAGGCCCAAAATCAAAAACACAGTGCTGCACCAGCTACCAAGAAGGAGAAAAAATGACTGCTGCTGCTGAACCCATGACAAAAGGAAAGGTCTTCAAACACCTTCTATCTATATCTGAATGATACAGATAGAAGTTAAAAACATTTAGGGCATCAGTTTTGGCATCTTCCCCTCAGGAGCTTCTTTATGGCACTGAAGATGCTCGCAGTCAGAGCTCTGGGGTTCCTCCCACATTCAGAAGAGCTCAGAGGGTGGTAAAATACCCGTGTTGTGTATTACAACCACTCTGGTGCTCTGCTAGTTCTGAAGAAGTGCAAGAATCTATCAGCAGCTGTGGGCAGCTATGGCCTTACTAAGTCGCAACTGAGCGAGGAAATCTACCACCCCCCACCATCAACCCAGATACCAAAAGCCAAACTGGCACAGGAAGAGCAGGCAGAGTATGCACCTACTGATGATGATTAAATTAGAGGGATCCTTAAAGCTCACAAGGGTCCTTTACAAACTACATTTTGCAGAGTGGGTCAGGTTCATAAACTCACCTCACTGGGCAAATGCTACCTTTTAAAACAAACAAACAAATAAATACTTCTTCCTACTGGCAGACTTGTCTCCATGTACAGCTTTTTTGGATGGGTGATATATATATTTATATATAAAATATATACAGACATCTGCTAAGGAAATCATAGAATCACAGAATAGTTAGGGTTGGAAAGGACCTTAAGATCATCTAGTTCCAACCCCCCTGCCATGGGCAGGGACACCTCACACTAAACCATGTCACCCAAGGCTCTGTCCAACCCAGCCTTGAACACAGCAGCGATGGAGCATTCACAACTTCCCTGGGCAACCCATTCCAGGGCCTCACCACCCTTACAGTAAAGAATTTCTTCCTCATATCCAATCTAAACCTCCCCTGTTTAAGTTTGAACCCATTACCCCTTCTCCTATCACTACAGTCCCTAATGAAGAGTCCCTCCCCAGCATCCCTATAGGCTCCCTTCAGATGCTGGAAGGCTGCTATGAGGTCTCCATGCAGCCTTCTGTTCTCCAGGCTGACGGTTTGAACTTTGTTAGTATATGAGCTGGACAGTACAATTTAAATAGGATAGTGGCCATTGACGAAGAATTATCCAGATTCCTTCAAGCTCATTTCCAGGTACTAATGTTTCATTTTTAATGGAGCATGTTGCTCCTCCAGAGAGACTGTAATGTTGTGTATTCCATGTATTAGCTATTTGTCAATAGAAAAAGACCCAAGCTGACTTTCCTGACAGTCATTTTTGCTTTTATGACTTTTTGAAGATGATCAGTATTTTCCAAATTTTGAGATAACTAGCATCTGCTTCATTAACACAGTGACGTGGTAGAGAAAAATCAGAGAGGCTAATGGCATCCAGTGTTTCAGCTCAGTAAGAGCCTCACAGAGTTACCCCCTAGCAGCAAGAACTTTTGCCTGTATCTCTCTCACAAGCCTCATGAAGAGGACTGTATTGCAGAGGAGAATACAAACTGCACACTAAACCATTCTCAGCTTTGCATGCATGTTTATAATGAAACATCGGCAGCTCTTCCACAAATCTCTATTTTCCAATTACCATATCTGAAAGATTTGAATCAATCCTAATGAGTTGCCACAATATCATATTATTAAAAATTCTACATTGTACACTAAAGCCCTAAGAAAAAAATTAACATAAAGCAGAAAGAAATGTAATGCCTTGATCTGCCATCATACAAAAATAACTCACAAATACATCAAACCATAGTATCAGCGACAGTGCGGGTTCACTTCAGCGAATGGGTAAAAGCAAGGAATAATATTAAACTTCCCTTCAGAAAGCTGGGAGTAAAGATTATATGGGAATAGTGTTTCTCTTTATCCAAAATAAGAAATGTACAAATCTCGCACATAAACTGGATGAATTTTAGGGCTGAGGAACACTGACTACCTTGTGTGGTGCTCACTGGGAATTACAATACTCTCAAGGCATATATTTATATTGTTAAAGGTAGGAACACAGGTGAATATGTGCCTACATTGATGAAAAATATATGTGATCGAGCTGTTTTCTTCTTTAACAGGCTTCATTTCAAGTAAGGCAAATCACTCATCTGTCTGATGGCAGCAATACCTCCATAATGAAATTAAAATACTTTATTAACACTTGGATATATATTTCCTAACCATTATGTTTTTCTGACTTAGTTAGCATTTCATTTTACACCTGAGAAAACACCATCACTGACTAAAAGCCAAGTTCAACATTTTTATTTCATGCACAGCTTCAAACGAAAGGCCTTCACAGTTGCAATGGAGGATTTTATCTGCTTAACTACTGATGTTCTTCAATGCCAATCTATGGTTTGGACAGATTTGTGTAAGACTAGGCAGTAAACACCTGATTAAGGAAGCTATGTGCATCTGCATTTAGATTTTACATGAGGATTCTACAGTCATTTCAAATGATTCAGAAGCAATTACATGACTGACACATGATGAATCAATATGTATGCAATGAAGCCATCAGACATAGAATGCATATCAGTAACACGACTGGGATATATGCCAAGAAGTGGCATGCTTAACACCACCTAGCAACAGAATAGTCGGTTGATGGTTTGCATATAAGGTAGCAATTACCTGTGCATGCGGGCCAACTTTCAGGCTAACTGCTTTTTCCTTGTCTTGACTGGTACATACAAGATGGCAAAATCTGCTCTCACCAGATGTTATGTGAATGCTGTGACATTCAAGTATGGGCAGGTGAGCAGTTAATTTGGTCTGAACAGTAACCTCATTGGGTTGTGCAAACCTCCCTCCTCCTCCAAACAATCCATCAAAACACAGAAACAGAAAATGAAAGTTCTCTCAAACCAGAGTAGCAAGGATTGCTAGAGCAGGGCTAAAGCACCTGGCTCCATCATAGTCCTATTAGCTCATGGTCTTGTTGTTCTGGTAAAAGTAACCGTTTTACTCTCCAGACTGATTTAGCAAGGGATGGGAGAGACTTAAGTGAGAAGAATAAAGAGACTCATCGCAAACTGGCTTGTTTCAGTTAGGATTACATTGTCTCTTACTTCACTTCTTATGTAACAAGGTTAAAATGGAGTAGCACGGAATATTTTCAGAACAACTTGGATTTTAAAATGAGGAATCATAGAATAGTTTACATTGGAAGGGATCTTTAAAGCTCACCTGGTCCAATCCCCCCTGCAATGAGCAAGGCCATCCTCAACTACACCAGGTTGCTCAGAACCACATCCAGCCTGGCCATGAATGTCTCCAGGGACGGGGCATCTACCACCTCTCTGGGCAACTGTTCCTGTGTTTCACTACCCACATTGAAAAAAGTCTCTTCCTGACATCCAGCCACAATCTCCCCTCATGTGCTACACAAAATTAAAGCAAGACATCAAGAAGATTAAGTGCTCAGAGAAGGGAAGGAGGTAGCAGGCAGCTGCAACCTTCAAGGATAAGGGAGAGAACTCAACATGAAAAACAGACAGGCTAAGAGGGCAGATTTGTGTTTCTGAAATGCTCATTTCCATTTGAGAGAGACGATGGCAATCAAAAAAGAAAAGAAAAAACAAAGCAAAGATCATGGCAAAGCTGAGAAACATCTGCCTTGACGTCTAAGTAATGACAGAAACACATTACCACTCGAGTAACATCAAAGATGAACTAGCTTATTTCTTTTGAGGTGAGTAACAAGACATGATTTCTTCAGGCTGATTTTTTCAATGGCCAAGAGCAGTACCATTGCAGGCCCAGCTCTTCTTCATGCCAGACTGAGAGAGCTGGGAAATCCAAAAGGCACCATCAATATGCAGCATCAGGGCACAGCAGCAAAATGCCAGCCACCATTCAGCAAATGGCAAACCCATATAATAAAGCACAAATTATGAAATATTCCCCTGAATCTCCCCAAACTGTGTGGAGTCCTCAGGGAAATCAGGGCCTAGATAAACATCTGGCAACCTTTTTTGTATGCATACTGGAGACAAACATCCTCCTCCAAGCTGAAACAGGAAAATAAAGGCCATTGACTGACCTGAATTTGGATTTCACTCTCAAAACAATCCTTTCACTTGTTCTGTGATGGGATCAAGGTCAATGTCATAGAAGCATGGCCTTGTGGGCAGTCCTGGCATGGTGCTCATCTGTGGAAACAATAAAATGAAGTTATACTCCTGCACCTGTAAGCAGATAATCACTCCACCCATGTAAGCCTTAGATTATGAGAAAGGCTGTATTGCTCATCATGGATTCAACTGCAGCTGTGATCTTCACCACTTTTTTTGTTTCTCTTAAAAATGTCAAGCTTGCTACTTTTTAGACTCATTTTTAAGTGTACATTTCTAAAACAAAAGCCACAAAATGCAGGCTAGCACAGTGACCTAAGAATAAATGCCTTAAGACAATGAAGACACTTTGGGACTTGTTCCTCTGAATATTTATCCAGAACATTCATCCATTTATATCTACTGGAAAAAATCACAGAGGAAACGGCAAGGACATAACTGTCCAAATTTACCTGGTGACATGAATGTATTGAAGTCAGACCTCTCCCACAGAAAACCAGAATACAGCAGCAGAATTAATCATGACACTTTCATGGCTGATTATTTAATATAAGGAACAAATTGAAATAGTTCAATTTAACAGACATGGATAACAGTTGAATCCTAATTTAGTAGTTAGAATTAACAGGTTGAGTTATGGAGCTAAAGCAACCCAATTCTCTCAAACTATGCATAATTAAGATCCTGATCTAGCATAAGACACTGGCATCTGCATACTGTAAAACATGTAAATAGTTTCATGTACTTAAACTACAGAGTTAACTATGGTCCTGCTCAAGCTACTTCTACTATTATTTGCATTTTAGCAGCAATTAAAGACGTGGGTCACATGGAAATCTTGAGGAGCTGGTCTGCAATAGCTTAAGCCTCTTCAAATCAGAGTTACTGCAGCTTCTCACCTCCCCCCTGGCCCAGGACTCCCTCCTTCTCCCTTGCAAAGGAGACGTCTGGAGAGCAGGTTTAGCAGTATAATGTTATTTTTCCATCTGCTTCACCTTCTGCTGTTTCAGCACCTTGAGCCAGGAGGGGCTTCCCCAGCACTGGCATAGGGTAAAGGCTGCAACTGTGGGGCAGTTTTAAGGCAGGACCAGCTTGGACCAATCTGAATCACTCTATTCACAACGGAAGTCTTCCTAAAATGACAGAGGGAAGCCCTGAATATCTCACCAAGTTTCCACGAATTCACAGCACTCATTTGGGCTTAAAGACTACATAAACCCTTTTGATATCCCAACTTCAAGAGGTGGAGGATGGCCCTGCTATATTAGGCACTATATTAATACCTAAAGAGATGGAAGACCTCACAATCTCTGGAAACAAACCTGGAGTTCAGCTTAGCTCAGCTGTTTGTTGGCTAAGAGCCTTTATGCATTAGAATTTATATAATAGATGCTAGATTTTGAGGAACAAAATTTTAGCTGGGGCAAGTCAGCAAAACTCATTAAAGTTGGTGGTTAATCTGACCCCAGGAGGTAACCTTCAAACATGGCTGTGTAGAAAAAACCATACTGGTTTGAGTACCAGAAACACCACAAACACAATAATCTAAGGAAAGGGTCAGATTGGGGTATGTTTTCAAGATGTGAGCTGAAACCTGGTGCTGAAAGGAGACAGTTTCACCCTGTGAACCCCTGGGGTGATCCTCCCTTGGAGTTGGCTATAGCAGTCATCTTACTGTAGCCAACCTCATTCAACACACTGAACTGATGCAAATACACATTTCTGTGACCAGGGCTGGTTGGCTGATGAATTAAATCTGCATGACCAGATCATCACCTGGCCACTTGCTGCAGGGCAGAGGCCAGAGCACACCGTGGCCAGCCATCACCTCCCAACAGAGAGCACAGGGCTGGGCAGCATCCTCCCTCTCTCCTCCCTAGTTCCTCAAGGGGAACTAGGGTACAACTCAGCTATGGTGTTTTCTTTGGCCAAAGGCAAGTTCTACATTGCTAATTGGCCTCAAAAGAGGAAAAATAAACGACCACCAACCTAGCTCCTACAGAGAGCCAGGCTCACAGGCCCCCTTTGGGCTGGAGCAGGCTGTATTTCTTTACGTCAGCCTGCTCTGCTGCATACACAGTGATGAAGTTAGCATCTCCCATATGCTTTAGCTTCACTCCAAATGCTCATGTAATGTTTTTCCATTGTGGGAATACAAACAAACTCTAAGATCTCTGCACCACAGTTTCATTTACTCCAGAGAGCTCTGCTGCCATTTCAGAGGTTAATCCCACACTGGGAAGGGGGAAAAGGAGCTCAGGGAGTACCAGTGCAGCCATCATCTCACTTGAGACCTAGCTCTGAAAAAAAACAATGCAACTAGTTTTTCTAGCGGACTTCTCAGTACATTTGCTCTGTTTTTACATATAGTCCTTCCTGACCTTTTGTTACTGCACACAATAGGATTAAAAGACAGGACTGTCAGTTTGCATTGACCAAGCCCTGTCACTGATTGCATGACATCATTTTATTGGCTGACATTGCCTTGGCATCTTAGCTAAGTACTAAAACACCTTCTCAGTATTCTTTATCTGTTGGCCGCACTAGTTGGAGCACTACGTCATTAGGGTAACTGAATTATTTTCTGTCTCGGATTCATCCCAGTTTCTGAGTTAGCACTTGACAAGAAACTGCCTTAATGAATTACATCTCACTGGGAGAGGATGAGCAAATTGCCAAAGACAACTTTCTGGTTACTCTGTGCATGGCAGTTCTACAGCCAAAAGCAAACTCCCAAATTCCAGGTCTCCTCCCCCCCCCTTTTTTTCTAATATATCTACAAGCTTGGCCACTCTTCATTTTCCCTCTATAATAAAAACTAGAATCAGTTTAGGGAAGAGGGTTGGGTTTTGTTGTTTGTTGTTTGTGTTTTTTTTTTAAGAAAGCTTAAAAAAAGTCCTACAGATGTGTTTTGGATTTGGCTTTCTGTATTTTTCATAGGCCCAGTTCTGCACCAGTGTAACTCCACTGTATGAAATTGATGAAATCTATTACATCTATAAAATGTGAATATCAAACCAGTTTATTGCCAGTTCAGGGAATGCACCTATTCCCACATTGAAAACCTAAGTCAACAGAAGGGAACAAGTTCATCTGAATAAAAATTACTGCTGCATAAAATGAAGTACAAGGCAGAAAAACCCACAGAGGAAACACTTGGGGACAAATACCAGTGTGAATTACAGAGTGAAAATCAAACGCATCCTGTCCTTTTCCCCATGGCCCAGACTTCCAAACAGGCAAAGCCACGTAGATTTACGAACATTTCTCTCTGCTCTCATTATTTGGACACAGAGGTAACATGCAGAAGAATCTATCCCTTTTTCATTCCTTCAAGGTCAGTAGGAGGAGACGGTTGGCTGATGGAGGAGATTACTACTGATTATTCCCTCTCCAGCCCTCCATTTCTTTCCTGCAGTGAAAAAGGCAGGAGAGAAAAGAGGGTTCAGTCACCTGAGAGGTTGAGGCTTCAGCTGACTGGCTTTTCACTTGGCTGCGGGCTCAGAATGATCCTCTTCCCTCTCACTGTTTTCCATTATGCTGAATGAAGGCATTAACAAAGGAGTTCACAGGCTGGCCCTGACTCCAGCAGACATGACCCAGAAGCATCCCTCTCCCTGCCCTAAGTAACTGGAGCTAGATTTCTGTGCACAGAGCAGGGGAGATACTAACCTGCCCCCTCCTGCAGCACATACCATACCTGCACAGTGGCTGGAAGACTGCTTCCACCTCTCCAAGGGTTTCTGAGATTACTACTTACTAAAATTACTTGATTTCTAAAACCTGAATAAAGCAGAATGAACAGCGAAAGAGAAAATATGTGGAAACATAAATCAATAGAATCATAGAATAGTTAGGGTTGGAAAGGACCTCAAGATCATCTAGTTCCAACCCCCCTGCCATGGGCAGGGACACCTCACACTAAACCATGTCATCCAAGGCTCTGTCCAACCCCACCTTGAACGCCACCAGGGATGGAGCATTCACAACTTCCCTGGGCAACCCATTCCAGGGCCTCACCACCCTCACAGTAAAGAATTTCTTCCTCACATCCAATCTAAACTTCCTCTGTTAAAGTTTGAACCCATTACCCCTTGTCCTATCACTACAGTCCCTAACGAAGAGTCCCTCCCCAGCATCCCTATAGGCCCCCTTCAGGTATTGGAAAGCTGCTATGAGGTCTCCATGCAGCCTTCTCTTCTCCAGGCTGAACAGCCCCAACTTTCTCATCCTCTCTTCGCACAGGAGGTGCTCCAGTCCCCTGATCACCCTCATGGCCCTCCTCTGCACTTGTTCTAATAGTTCCATGTCCTTTTTATGTTGAGGACACCAGAACTGCACACAATACTCCAAGTGAGGTCTCACGAGAGCAGAGCAGAGGCGCAGAATCACCTCCCTCGACCTGCTGGTCACGCTCCTTTTGATGCAGCCCAGGATACGGTTGGCTTTCTGGGCTGCAAGCACACACTGCCAGCTCATATTCATTTTCTCATTGACCAACACCCCCAAGTCCTTCTCCGCAGGGCTGCTCTGAATCTCTTCTCTGCCCAACCTAGATGATGTGAAAAAATGCCTATTTATGACTATGGCACTCTATATGTTTAGGAGGCAAAAGCAGCAAGTCTTACAGTTACCCTGAGGATCATTTATGCTCTTGGAAATGCACAACTGGTGGAAAATCAAACACAAGTTTAGTTATGAAATCTTGAAGGCTATGTTATTTATACAAGCCATTTTTGATCCTTCAGAAGTTTACGTACCTGACTAAACAAACCCTCCTCTTTCCCCAAAACATAAGCAGCTTCCTTATAAAAGGAGGATGCCTGTTATCTTTAAGGAAGCTATATGAATGTGCTGTTCCATACCCTCTCCAAGAACACATCCACTGTCACTGGAAGAGTGACTAAGTTGTTCTTCACTGGAGTTTCATTTAAAGCACAGTTATGTAGTTGACTTGTCATTTCAGTTAGCTGTAAGTTCTACGTAACAGTTGCACAGTCAAGCATTAAGACTCTGCTAGCCATATTTCCTATGGTCCCAAGAGGACCTATGCTGCTAAGCTTCCTTTGTTATCATACAAATACCTATCAGTGGTTGACATATCCTGCCTTTTACTTCAAGTGCATATCCATACATACTTCTCCCCCACTCCCCACTTAACTTATCTGTATGAAAAATTCTAATAGGACCTGAGATCATTTTAACTGGGTTAGCACAATGCCACGATTCGCAAAACAGATGGTCCTGAGGACCACATCCAAGTCATGTTTAGTGTCTTTTTCACCCATAAGACAAGATGTGTCTGTTTTACAGACATAGCATGGTTTCTGACTAGAGAAAGGAAACCAGAGGAATCTGTACTTACACAAAGTAAGAAAGACAGAAGATTAGAAGAAAACAAAAATATCAGCAAACCCCTTATTGAGGAAACCTTTGTATTCTGGGGTTTATGGAGTTAAATGTTGTGTTTGACAAGACGTGCAAGTAATTCACATGATCTAATTCCATTCTTTTGTTAATTAAACAAGTTAAGGCAACCCACAATCATTTCAAACTTTAAATACTGCAGAAAACAGATGTTGTTTCTCAAGAGAATCCAGCATACACATGACTGCGGATAGCTCCTCAATAAAATCTGATGGGGTGAATTGCACATCCCACATTCCCTCAGCAAGAAACAATACAAGAGGAAACTCAAGAGATTTATAAATAGCATTATAAACCTGCATGCATTATGTTCAAGGCGCCAGAATTTGTTGGGATCCTGAGGCGCGGCTCGAAGGAGCTATGCTTCAGGGTTTCAATAACATTTCCTAGTCTGACTTAGAGCTCCAAAAGACAGATCCACTCTCAGAAATTTGCTCCCCTGCAGTGTATCTGTCATGTGAAGCTGAAAGGAAGAGCTTTCTGCCCTTCTAAAGAAATCCCTCCAGGTCTCCAACCTCGCTGCCTTCAGGCACTCAGCCTTTATCAGTACCTTTATCAAAATCTGTGTCAGATTACAGCCACTGACACTGGTGCTGGCCGTGTACTGGAAACTGGCACCAGGGAAACTGCAATCCATGAATTCGGAGAATGAGATTAACAGACACACCAGTGCACTGCATGACTGGAGGAATGGGTGCAGACCTTTTTACTGGATGCCTTAAAGCCCCTGCACTCTTCATTTTAGACCTATACTAGACAATTTTTCATCAGACTACCCAGGCAATGATGGTAGCAGGTAGGACTATGGCACTCTGAAGCATGAGACTGTGCAAACACTTCTAGTGAGTTGTCACTTAGTTCATCTTCAACTGGGCTGTCCTACGCTGCACAGAGGCACTCAGGGTGCACTTAAGAGGGAAGCTAGTGCATGCATATCCTTAAGAGGGAAGCTAGGCAGCATATCCTAAGTATCTCCAGGATCAGGTTGCACTTTATTCCACAGAACTGGAAAATTCCCCCACTCTGTAGAGCTCTATCACTTCAGGGGTAGATCATGTTTTGAATGACAGAAGGAAAAAAGAAATACATGACAATGACAGAAAAGAATAATTAAGAGAACAGTCCTGTTTGTCTTAATTAAAAGAAATTCAACTGAATGAACTGGCCGAAACAAAAGATGCACAATATAGCCTACAACCCTACACTCCGGTATTAGAGAGGGGAACAACACCATACCAAAGACTGAACTGACACTCAAGTGACCTTTCACCGCCTCTTAAAATCAAACAAACCTCAAACTCTGACATTAGGAAAAGCAGATGCACAAAGGAGGCAAGTTGGGGCTTCCTGGAAAAAGTATCAACCTTTAAAAACTAATAAATTCAGCCTTGGAAATGGCAATAATTTCTAAAAACTCGGCTTTAATAGATACATAATACTTAAGAAAATATAATCTCATTACTTTTCATTGCCTGAAAATAACAAGGATTTCTAAAAGCAGCTAAGCAACCATCTTTAGTCAGTGTTTAAATAATGGTTTACTTACAAGTTTCAATGAAAATTTGCCAAACTTGATGATAGCCAGAGGAGACAGAGAGAGTGGAGCTCATATTTCCTTCTCAGGAAATCTTTAACAGAAAAGGATCTCATTGCAATGCATAAGAACAATCGCAGTAAAAAACTCAACATATTATCAGGCTTCAAAATGATCAAAATAATGTATGAAAAGATGCTGATGCTACCCCAAGGTATGCTATAGCATTCCTTGCTCTAAATGGCTCTGTTTCATGGGCATGTTGACTGATATCAGGTGCAGAAGTCCATCTGGCATCAATCATACTATTATAATTGTCTCTAACTTTAACGTTTCCACATTCTTGGCAACTGTTTGATTTTGTGGCAGGATTTACAGCAACAAAATGCACGGACATTGCTCTTCTGCTATCAGCATCTGGATGAAGTTATAAAAGTACTGAGTATTGATTATACAATCCTAACTGACTTTGCTGCCAGGTGCTCAAGTGGGGCAGAAGTAGCTTGTGCCCTGTTACACTCTCTGTGGGATTACTAGGACAATTTATTCATGTTGAGCGGAAATAGTCTGAGTCCAAAAGTGATCTCCTGGGCATCCTAAGGAAAAACCCCAAACCCACACAGCTGTTCACATCTGTACAGTACAGGTTTAGGAGAGGCCTGTGGGTGCATATCCCAAAGGAAAAAGGGATGAGAAGAATCAGTGCTTGGTTGGCCAAGTTCTTAGTGAATGAGTCAGTGAAATACTACTGGAACTCAAATGTTGCTGGCAGTGATGTGCTGAAGTACTGAAGACCCAGAACTGGCATTTTGCTAGTTACTACATAAAATATCTAGGCAAACTGTAAAAGAATGAGCAATTTTCTGGATGAAGTAAACACATCTAGGATGCACATATATGACTGCAGTTTCTCTCAGCAGAGTTGTCTCAACTCATTTTCATCTTAGAATTTACAAAACCATACTTGAAACAGAAGAAAATGTTCCCCATAATAACAGCACAATGGGATCAATATTTCAAATTTACTTAAAAAATACATCTCTCTCTCTGAGGTAGCATGATAGATGGTGTCCAGTGGACTATTTTTTCATACCGTCCACAATACAGCATGTTTTACAGGGTATTCAGAGCAGTTTTCTGCCTTAGATAGGTTAACTGATACACAAAATACTACAAAAACAAGAGATACAAAATCCAAAGAAACCCCCCAAAATGAAACACCCCTCCCAAACAATTAACCACAGAGGAAATAAAGGGAGAGAGAAAAAACAGGACTACAAATTCCAGGTGACCTGTTCCAAAACACTTCCCTCCATCCCAGCCCACTCAAATCCATTTCCAGGAGTAATTGCTCCCTTGGCCAAGACCTACATCCTGATTTCCCTTTCCCCCTTGGGCTTTCAACAGAATTACTGGCAGAGGATTCTTGCTTGCTGCTTCTTGTACAAAATCACCTCCTCAGCCAGAAGAAATCCCTCCCTCTACCTCACTCCTGATGTCAGAGGCTCCCAGGGCTGTTCCCATTCTTGGTGAATGTCCAATATATCAGACAGTGCTGGAAACACACTTCTGAGGGAATAAATCCAGAGGATAAAGACATTCCTCTTATGCTGATTCAGCAACCAGAATATCTGAAGTATCTGATGTTCCTGGGTACAAAATCCAACTGCTTCGTCCACTGCCTGGGTCTCCTGGTTAGGAAGAGGTGTCCAAGTCGTGCGAGCAGGTCAGGTTCTGCTGAAAGCGGAGCAGGTGTTGTGGTATTAGAGAAGGAGAGTCTCAGGTGCACCCGTCCCAACTGCCTTGCATTTGTTCAGGGACTGAGCACACATCATTTCTTCTGCAACCTGTTTATTTTGTACCAATTGTTTCCCTAGAAGGGTCATTCCTCAAACGCTGGGAGCACGTCCCCCTTTCTACTCTTGATCTTCACTATGCTGTTTTGGTTTAAAAGTTTCATATCTTTCATATGAGACTTGCCTTGCTGGTTTGACAGCCTGACGTGTCAAGACAGGAAAGCACAGAGCCTCAACTGCAGCCCAGAAATTGGAGGTGGTGGCAGCAGAAGACTATATAAAACAAATATGTGTGGTCGACAAGCAACAAACTTTACCCTTCCCAGTAAACTATGGTAGGAAGAGCATCGGGAGCATCATCCAGTCATTTCAATGACAAATTACAACATGGAGAAATCCAAAAAGATTGCATAACTGTGGTGAGTAAAACCACATTTAACTGGCGCCACACTAGCCTTCTTGATTACAATTAACTAGATCCATTGATACCTGAGGTAAGTAAAGTTCCCTAAGAAGCATCATATCAGGCAAAGATGATTTATGTGTGTGTATCTGTGGGAAGAATGGCTTCTAAAAAACATAGAGGGATTATGGCAAAGGATGCCTTAAAATTAGTTCTTTTTAACTGTTAAATCTCCAAACTAGCTTGGTCTTATCACTGTATTTAAACTATTTAATATTTAAGTGCCAGTGGTGACCTTTATAACAGCAAAGTATACAAGAACTTTGGAAAACGCCTGAAGCAACGGGAGCTGAGAAAGGTGGAAAAGGAGGCGTCTACACTTTGCTAATCCCACCTGAGTTGACACAATCTAGTTTTCTGCACTGGGAAACAATAATGCCTAGGATATACACTTTTCAGGTGCAGTCCAACTTTCTGGTCTGTAGTTATCACGGGAGATGTCAGAAAGAAGAGCCTTGGGGGTTGTCTCCAAAGAATGATCGAAACACGGTGGGCATCACTATGTTCAGTCACTATCACTGTACCATCATAACGCATCAACCTGTGATCATCTCTAATCTCATTAGTTCAAGCTTCTATATCTACTTTCTCCAGTCATTTGTTTCTTGAATAAATAGTTTAAATGATTTGCTCTCTGTAGTCCTTAACACACACTATTTTGTGACAGACTGAAGCAAACAGGAAATAGACAACTACAAAGAAGCACCTTACATTCTAATTCTGGATGAGGCTGCTTTCTAACCATATGCAGTTTCGTACCACCTTTCTTCAGGCAAATTACTATTTTGACATGCTAAGTCAATGCTATCTTAGCTGCACTGAAGAATTAAAAAACTTTTCCTTTCTATTTGTTCCTAACCCAGAAGACTCAGAATAGATCCAGTGTGGCTGGATATGAGGATGTCAAATTGTTAAACTGCCTGTGTAAATCAGATACTCTCAGTCAAAAGTCCATCACATACCTCTGCCTCTAGCAGTGCATATTATTCGATACAGCGTGTCCTCTAAAATCATATCAGAACATACTGCGGTTCCCTTTGACAAGGAAGCAAATAAAAAATGAAAGATATTTCTTAGATCTGCAATTTTCATCCTATTGTATACCAAACCACGATTTCAAGAGGTCTCAAAAGGCTGCTGGGGCTTACATTTCTCTTGGAAAATGAAGAAGCATAGAAATGCTTTCAAAAGGCTGAGAGCCACTGACTACTGCTGAGCTAGCGCCTTCAGAAGAGGCACTCTTTTTTTTGCAAGTTGCCTGAACTGCACTAGGAACTATTAGAAGAAAGGAAAAAAATCTACGCGTGAGGGTGTGACTTAATTCTGCTATGGCAATATTGATTTTCAAAGTTTCTCTACTTAGGGGCATATTAACACCCTAAATTCTGGTCACTGAGAGAGAACCATGAGTTAACAAACTGTCAGATAGACTTAATCGTCAAACGAAACCAGGCAAAATGTTGTTAACTGACAGACAGCACAACCTTTACCCTACAAACATGTGTTCTTACATAACAAAGATTTGTATTTTTATATTTATAAATAAAATTTTTTCAAAGTACTCACAAATAGGAATTAAATATACAAAGTACATCTGGGAAATAAATGAAACAAGATCTTCATTTTTAAAGGTGAATGAGAAGAAGGCAGAATAGGCTTAATGATTTGCCAAAAGAAGCTGATGTGCTGCCAGGAGAATGGAACTTGGAATTGGTAACTCTGATTTTCATCTGAATCTCACATAACCAAAACTCAAGAATAACTATGCTAAATGGTTATATTGCATGAAATATCCTTTTATATTACATACTGAAGCCTCCGTATCAGTGTTTTTAAATTAAATGCAACTTTCTCCATTTCTCATGCTTTGCTCAGTAAGAACTTGCAGTAAGTCACTTTTCTAACCACAGTTTCTGCAATACAACAAAGGATAACAATATATTAATATAAGCAATAAAAATGATGTTAAACTCTTCAACTAAAATAAACCGTATTTGGAAACACACTTTTTTTTCAGTCTGAAAACCAAACCAACCCCAAGCAGATGTTTTGTGGGCGGCATTCAGTATTTTTCCCAGATGAAGCATATGAAAGGATAAAAAGAAAAATAAATATGGAAGGTAATAATAAATTTCTGCATCCCAACACAAAACAAGTTACTACAACTCTGTTTTGACAAACGTCCAGTACACAAATGATCTAAGGGAACTTCTCCTCAAGCATTAAAAATGTGTAAAACCTCCACGTCATAGGAAGTTTATTTGTGCAGAGAGTAAATCATAAAAAGACTAAAGTAAAATGATAATACAGAAATTAAAAACCATTTAGAATATAAACTATCTAAAGTCAAAGTGAACAAAATCAAAGTCAAAAGCTTTATTTACCCTTATGGTATAGTCCCCCGCCAGCTCCTCCTAATCAAAACAAGGCCAGTCTGTAATGAACTTTCATTTTTGGCAAACAAACCATTTACAACTCCACTGCTCAGCCAAAGGCATAAAAGATACAACCCACAACGCGTTCACTAGCATTCAGCCTGCCTCTTTCCCTCCCAGTGACCCCACAAGTGAAGGCCCCCTGTGATGGCACATTGGCCTTGCCTGAAGAACTCCAACACCCCAGCAGTGTGCTGCTACTCACGGGCCTGGGCATCTTCCTTGAAGAGAGGCTGCTGGTAAGCATGACTGCTCTCCCCTAGATGCAGCCAGGGATTGTGCTGCTGTCTCATCATCAGCATCCCTGACAGCAGTTGGAATTCCTTTAGTCAATTCCCATTTGAATATTACTTGCTTATTTATGAGAAAACTCCGCTTTATCTTTGCTTCCACATTACATTTCTCCTTTGTCACTGCTTAAATGCTGACTGTGAAGCTCTTTTAAAATTGATTTTTGGTGAAAGTTATTAAAAAATCCAGTTTTTAATTTTTCCCAGAGAAAATTAAAGAGACCAAGAGCTTCGCAAACTCAGATGGAGCTTATTTGTGCTGTCACAAACATGCCTTGATACCACTCTGCACAGATTACCTGCAGAGCACTTGGTTTCCTTGTCTACTCACTGCATCACATCTTTACTACAAATGCCAAATACCATGGCATTGAGTTCTTTACTACAGTCTGGATCAGAGTTTTACAGTCAGCATGCCTCATTCAGGGTCTCAGGCAAAAAAGCAAACCTGACATATGCAGTGCCAGCATATGGGGCACACAACAAAAGGCTTTCCACCCTGTGCACCACTGCATGTTCTATCTCCCTTGTGCTCCAGGTGCTTTGCTGCAACTGTGTGTGAGCCTGTAGGGCACTGCCGAGCAAGTGCCTGGACGCAACAGAGGAATACAGGAATGGGAAAAGGTCATCAAAAGCAGATGAAGATGGGAAGTATCTGTATCTACTTTGCTCCATTTATTTGTGAAACATTATATTTCACCTTTATTTCAAGCAGTCTAGTAACAAAAGCTCCTACTGCCTTGCTTTCTACATGTACAGAGCAGCAGGGCATTGTGTACGCATGGAAAACTGGCGCAGTGTGATCAATTAATACAGAGTTACACGCTTTAAATCAGCTAGAAGGCAGACAGGGAGCGTGCTTTATCATGTCAGAGCAAATATGCGTGTCCCAGGGTTTCGTCTGTGACAGCGGCTGGCGTCAGATGCTCTACAGAGAAAAGCTAGAACTACGGCGGCTGACAAAGGAATCTGTGTCCAACACCGGGAGCTATAGCTGAAGACTGACCAAATCCTTGTACGCTATGCTTAGCACTTTTTCCAAATTACTTATATTAATTACAACACCGTGTACTGTTGATGGCTATAACTCTTTAGAAGTCTTGTGAAGTTCTTGGCCCCAGTGGCTTTCCTGTGTTAATGACTTCCACATTCTAACCACACGTGAGAAAGCATTTCCTCCTTTTATAGAGGCATTAATATAGATGCCTGGCAACGTCTCTTCACAGAGCAAAGATATACTTCAAAGAAAAATTGCTAAGATGATTCAGAGATAACAGCAGAGCTCAGATAACAGCAATTAGCTTTAAGTATACATTTTAAGTCGGCAAGCTTATACAAAATAGTACACATCATACTGCGTGCCAGCTGATGTGTAAAACGAAATTCACTATTGTGGTTCATAAGCAAATGCCTACATATTAATGTGTGGCTGGACTACCGTCTTCTCCTTCTTGAGAGTACTGTCCAGTTGCTTGCCTGCTAATTAAAATTTTAGCTGAAAAATATATTTTACATAAATGTTCCTTTTTGTGGAACCCAGGTTTTAATGCAGAGGTAACCTGGGTTATGTAGGCTCAACCAATGCAATAACCTTACCAACTGAAAAAAAATCTCTTCCTTGTGAATAGCATGGTTTTGTTCCTTCAGTTACAACTTTTTAGTTTCAAGAAGCCAGCTGAACTGGCTGCAATGGCACAAGAATAAGGAGCTTTTTTTTTTTGTGGATCTGCTGGGATTACTGGGGAGGGCAATGAGAAGCCTGGCAGACCCAGGAAAAACCAGCACAGGTCAGGAAGTCATTTCTGGGAGCAGATGTTTGTTCTAATTGCATTTACAGATGGATGCCATACAAGGGGAAGCTGGCATTTAACAGGTACTGTACTCAGATCCATTTCACTGTCATTAAGGTTACTATTGAAGAAGAAAAAAGACTCTGAGAGAGAAGGGAAAATGATGACAAACCCAGGGCATAACTCCAAATAACCTTGGAGATGCTCTATGACATCCTTATTACTCATTTCCTCCCATTAGATTGTGACCCTTGCCTACCGCAGTCGGATATTTACTTAAGGCTTACGGTCTCTTTGGTAGTGAAGACCCCTTAAAAAAGCACAGGAAGCAAAAGGCAGGCCTTCACACTACTCTCCCCTCAGAGAAGGCCGTGGCAGTCAGGGTGCAGGAGCCCAGGCTCCTCCCCAAGTCAGCGCAGATTTACAGCTCCCAGAGCACAGGCATCTGTACCCAAATTGCTGCAAAGAGGGGCATGACTGTAACCCTGCCTGTCTGGCCATGGTCCAGTGCACCAAGGCCTGCATGAGATTTAGGACTCTGATTAACCAGCAAGAACAGCTGGGCTTGCAGCAAGAGACAAGACAGACAGTCCTAACATCCCTCTCCCTCAGCTATTACTGCCCAAATATCTCAGTCATTACTCAACCAGTTTCTGGACAACACTTTTTTTTTCTGGAGTGATATAAGGCGAACCAAAAATAACGTGCATTTCTACAAAACACTTAAATATAGTAAATTATAACTGCCGTGGAGCTGAGTCACAAGCAGAACACACATCCCTATACTTGAGGTGCCACCATCCCTCAGAAAGACAGGGACTGATCCAACATCAGAAATACGATTTTCATTTGCAGGCACATGTCTTTCAGAACCCTAAATCTCATGCTATATTGCCTTTGTGACTGATATTAAACATGTGCCTGGAAAAAAATCAAAGGGCAGTCAGTTACCTTGAACCTAGGAAAATTTAAGTATATTTCTTATTCAAGTGTCAAAAAATATTAATGTAACTTTGTACTTTATAAAGTGGAAAGACTCCAAATCCAGGCAGTGTTCCATGTATCCACATGATAAGTAGAAGAATGGTTAGCTATAATATAGACTTATTAAAAAAAACAACTCCCCTGCAGATTTCTTTCCATTTGGGAGAATACTGCAATTCTCCATGAAGAATGCGAGCAGCAAACTGTCATGCAGAATTTTCCTCCCTCTACAGTATGTGTCTGAGTTAGTCTCGGAGAAGACACCAGAACATCAAAACAGAAGCCTTTATTTGCCCCATAAAATGAAGATGGCTTTAACCCTTTAAAGCTGAACTTTTATGACTACATCCCTGGAAAGCAGTACCCCAGGAAACCACTAGGCATTACACTGCAATTATCTGGGATCCATGTTGTATACTACCTTCTTAAAAACACTTTAAATTTTTAAATTGTATTAGAAATCATGCCGAAAGGCCTACAAGAACCCACAGGTTTGGATTAGCATAGCTTTCGTACCTGGGAAAGAGAATTCAGAACACATCTTTGATGAAATGGACCATTTGGCCTAAACAACCCAAAGAAAGAAAAGGTTGCTATCCATTAAAAAATGCCATTTTTAAGTGTATCGAATGTTTTCCAGTTGCGAGGTATCCATAGGCTTGGTTAACATTTCAGAGCAGATTCAGTTTACCCAGAAAAAAAAAATCACTTTTTTTCCTAGAATAAGAATGCTCACAGCCAGATGTGCCAGAACAGCCCTTCTGCTTAAATTTCAGTGGTACCTCGTTCCAGCATGACACGTGTGCATGTGTGTGGTGGGCATTTGTGAATATATTCACCCATTCTCCCATCCAGGTTTCTCTTTTTGGCTAGGGAGAGAAGCAAGTCCCCCAGCTGTGCCTATTTTATAAAGCACTTGTAAAGCACTAGGAAAAGGCATTTAGAAGATTTGAAATGATCGCTGACATTTCCTTTAGCAAAGGTGAAAGAATTCATTCTTACCATAGACTTCTGCAGCAGCACATTTATCAGGAATATAAAGAACTGTGGCCGCTGACTGTCACAGCTTGCTCAGCTACTAGGGATTCATGTGTAGATGGCCTTCTACATTCAAATTAGGACACCTTGCTGGTGAAATACACTGAAATAATATCATTAAAGCACACCTTTTAGTGAATGTGGCCTGCCTTCAAGAGCTCCCATCCCTTGGCTTATTAGCTCGTTCATTCAAACTGGCAACTGGGGAACAGAAACAAAGCTCGAGCTCAGAGGAAACACAATTGTGGGACTTGATTCTTATGCAACATGGACATTTTGCATAACTGACCAACCTAAGCTATTAAGAAGCCTTATTGCTTGTGCAGACTTGTAGTCCCCACTTTTTTATGCCTTACCATGTGAAAAAGACAAATAGGCATCTCAAAATGAGCTTCCTAGGGCTTTTAATTCCAGCTTGTCATTCTACTCCTGAGTGACTTCACCTGGCAAAATACTGAGCTACTTGCACAGTGCTTGTGCTTCTATTCAACTTGTTGTGGAAGGCAAACCTTCACCACCTTCTTAAGGATGCTGCTTGTAGGCTGAAACACCACTGTGGCTCTTTCTCTTACAACAATGGCCAAAGCACAGGCATTAAGATAATTGTGATTTCCTTTTTGATTGTCTTAGGGAAGACTAGCCACTGCCCTTTGGGGGCACTCATGTGATTTGATGTCTTTGGGACTCTTTTATTCTTTTTTTTCATACTGGCTTTGACCACTTCAATAAGCTTCAGTATTGCTTTCAGTATCTTTCTCCCGCTTACATACATAATCCTTTACAGATTACATGTCCTGTTCACCAGCAGGGGAATATTTGAAGTAATACATCTATTTGTATAGCTGTGCCAGACATTCTTCCTTTGCTCTTCCTGTGCTGTGTTTGTAATTATATCTGTCTTTCAAAAATTCATTTAAGGAACAGTTAATGAAAATTAACTAAATCAGTCCTCTGACAACACACAGCAGCACCACATAGATGACATACTCCAAGTTCATGATTTAGCAATGAGAAAGAAGCAGAAAAACATCACTAAGCCTCTTCAACTTATTGCTTGTCAGAAAGGATGGGATGTGATACACAATGTGAAACAGCTGCTGCTTTCTAAATGAGGCGAGAGGGAAGCTAAAAAAAGAGAAAGCAGAAAGGTAAAATAGATGCAAGTGTTGAATCCTGGATGTCTTCTCCCTTATTCCTAATGAAATTAATATCTTGGCATTTTTTTCAGGAACAAGGGTGTAAAATACGTCATAATTATATAAATGATGGTAGAAAATACTGCGTTATTTGGATGAAGACAGCCAAGAGAAGATTCATATAAACAAATGAGTCTGCAACATTTTAGCAGAGAAATAATTCTCCTTCTGTCCAAAATGTTTTGTTTTCCAGCAAAAATGCAAAAATCCTCAAACACATTATACTGTATATTGATGCAACTTTTGTATTTGAATCTATTCCTGCCCACCCAATATATTGCAGTGGGGGAAATGAGAAAAAAGGAGAAGGAATGATGAAAAATATCCTAATGCTTAGGAAGACAGCCACTATTAAGTATGACTTATTTACCAATAAAAATGAATGTGCAGACATGCACAGGCATTTTATCCCCATGAACTCTTACTCGCTGCTTCTTACTGTTGTCAAAGCATACATATTCTTGACAATGTAATCAAGCTGTAAATGTTTCTGAAATCTGATTTAAATGTCTTAATTTATCCTGAAAATACAAATTCAGAACTGGAATCATCCTGACTTGTAATCTGCCACTAAGGGTGTGTAGGTGCGCAGGTAGGCAAGTATGCCCATACGTCTGGGTAGTTATTCCCACTATTTTGAGTGTCTAAGAAGGAAATGTTTCCTTGTCAAAAATAAACTATTTAAAAAGAATTGTATAGCAGTTTTTATTTAAAATTTCCTCCAAAGTTTTCCCTGGGTGTGCACAGAAGCTCTCAGTTCATGACTGGAATTCATATGAGACTTTTACTTTTTTCTTTCTTTATGGTATCAGCAAAATGATGAGTGACAGGCCGAGCTGACAAGGTCAACGATGTTGAAATGCTCCCACCATTTCTTCATTTCTGGCTTGCTGTACCTGTGGTTCACGGTACATTGGTCACAGTGTGTGCTGTGAATCCACGTACGCCCCACCTATAGGTTCCAGCACTACAAATTGTATTTGGGAGTGCAGCCCAACATATTAAAACTTTTCCTCTAATATGCAATGCAGCACTTTGTCTTGCTAGAACAGAAACGTTGGGCAAGCTTGCTCAGGTACTCTGCAGAAAGCTAGCTCTGAGAACAGAGCATGCGGGCTGAGTTTGCCCTAGCTTGCCTTCTTGAGACTTAGAGCACAGCTATTTCAGCGGCCACATTTCCCTCCAGAGCATCCAACTGCAGTAATTTAACCTGCCTGTAAAGCAAGGCTATGTCAAGCACATCCTTTCAGGGAAGTTGGGCCCCCCTCTAGCACTCATCCTCTCAAGAGAAGAAAATGACTTTATTTTACAGAATCAAAAGTAGAAAAATAAAATCACAATGGTTCCACACTGCTGTTTGTACAATCTACACAAACAAGAGGAAATTAATAGGGAACATAAACGTGCCAAACCAGTTACAGTTGATCACATTTTTCACACAGGCACCATTCAGAATTACCTGCCACATGAACCATCAGCCAAGACAGGCATGTTTCTTCTTCACTAGAGAATGGACTGTGCCCAGCACAGCACCCATTCACACCAAGGGACATAAAGGTCTGGAAGCAACACTGCGCTTTGAGCTAATGCTCTTCAGCATCAGAGCAAGAGCAGGCACAAATATTGGGGGTGGGGAGTGAAAACCTCATAAATGAAGATTTCAAGAAAATTAGACTCAAATGATGCATTTAAACACAGTCCATTACAATTATGCTGTAAGCAACCAATTAACCTTCTCTCAAGTATCAGAGGATCTAAGGACTCATTAAATCAAATAATAATATGATACTTTATGCTAGTTCATCAGGCGCAATTAGTAGCACACTGTTCTACCACAGTAACTCTTCTTTTCCCACTTCACTATGAAGCAATATTGAGTACCAACATTTTTGCTGTTTGGGTTAAAAACAGGAGTCAATGAACTTGTAACTTCACCTTACTAAATTCGACTAAAAATTACTGAAATTAACAACCACAAAAAGACCTCAAACAAAACTGCTATAACCAAAGCAATTGTTACTATACCTGACACTTCTTTTCCAGCTGCTTTTTCCCTGAACCACATTGGGTGTAAGCAGACAAATTCATCTGACCTCCAACAACACAGCTGCAGCTTGGTTCGCTGTGGGTAACCAGCAATAAATTTATATGATCAAGCCCACTGAGGCACTACTGAGATCACTGGATTATGATGTAGGAAAACAACTAACACAAATTTTATAGCTTTCAATAATCCTGTGTATTTCACAGCCCAATCATACAAAATTAATAACTGATGATAAGACTGTTTATTAAGGAAGATTCTTGCCAAAGGGAAGGAAGATCTACCAACTCATGAAACAATCATGGGGGAAAAACCCTCCACTTAACGCTTATTATGTCTGAGACAGGAAATAAATGAATTTAATAGCACGATGGGAAACCAGAAATATCCATTTAGCAGGCAGAGAGCATGAGCTGCCTTTTCAGCACCACAGCTAATATTCCCAAAAACCAGAGGGAAAACTTCTCCCTGCCTGCATGTGGGTCTAGGACTGCTGTCCTCCCTGCTCGTTAATTATGTCCTGTGTTGACATAGCACAGCTCAACATAACGTAAAGACAACAAAGCCCATTAGCAACACAGTATCTTTGGAGGCAAAAGCGAGCTATACATTCAGATGGACATGCCACTGAACCAAAATTCATTCAGGCATAGCACCCTGCTAATTGCCAACACTGGGACTGTAAGTAGTCCTTCCCGTGCCCACTGCGCCATAATATATACCATCACAGATCTACACACTGCGTGACACAGTGTGCAATGGCCTCCTCCCACTCACACTTTACAGCACAGGGAAGTGCTACCTTCAATGCTCCTCAAAAGCACCAAAAAGTTAATTGTTGAAGAGTTAAGTAAGCATGAACATAGTTGGAGAAGTTTGTGCTTTAGCAGGAAGATTTTGGCTATCTCCTTTCAAAACATTAATGTCTCTCACACTGAGGTATCATGATGCTAATTCGACATAATTTTTCTTTGATCCAGCATTTATAAATCAAGTTAGATCACAGTGGCGGCTATAACTCTCTTTTCCATTATCATATGCTTGCAGTCCTGCTTCATGGGCCTGGAAGACAAGTAAGAAACAAAACAGAAAACACTGTTTCATTGCCAGACTGGGAGGTCATTAGTGAACAAATTCCAGAAACCACCAACTTAAAAACAGATTTTCAAAAGCCTTAAAAGCTTTGGGTCAGTGACTAGGCTACAGATCCTAATCCAAAATTTCAGTTGGCTTCTGAAGCAACAAAAATGTGTCCCTCTCCACACAGACTTCCAGGACCATACTCCTTCCCTCATTCCCCCCATAAAGGCACATATGCCTGCCCACTTTCATGTCAAATACCTTGGCCTTCTTCCCAGAGCAGTGTGTGATATCCTCCTTCCTCTCTTTAAAGACAAGACACAGAATCCAGCTGCAACTACACTGAGATTTGGCTACAAATACCATGTGCAGCCTATCAGTTCCTGGAAATTCCATTTTGACATTCAAAGCAGTATGCTGTTATTGCTGAATACACAAAAGATTACATGATAGCAAAACCAACTCACTTCCTTACAAAATATAGCAATTTTCAAATCAATGCTGCAAAGTACATTGTAAAGGAGAATGATCCGAGGACTCATAAGGAAAGAAAATGGACTGGAATTGTGATGAGAGCACCATTTCCTTTGTCAAACCGCCCATGGTTTTCAGAACTAAGAAAGAAGAAGATCTGTTTTGGGAAGAAAAAGAAAAGTTCAATAATGAGAAGATTTTCAAGGCTTTGCAACATTCAGATACCCAATTCCCCTTAAAAATAGTATGACTTTTTTAGTCCATAATTCCTATATATCTTTGTAAAACTTCAATTTATGCAGCTCATTTACTAGAATCAGTTCAGCTATGTTACGTCAGCAGTTCCTGTGTTAACTTCATCAGACACTGAAGTTCCATGGAAAATATTTTAGCTGTTAAGAAGCCAGAGGAAATTGTCCTAAACTCTCAATGTCAGTGATATCCTCAAACAAGATGCCAAAAGATTTGCTTCTTGATTGCACTAGCAATTCCTTCAATGGCAGCTCTGTTCCCTTCACTCTCATTTCAGCTCATCCCAAGAGAAAAATTTGTACTTTTCCTGAATCAATTGTCCCATGGCACTCACTGTCGGCTCAGCAGCAGCAGCATGTGCACAGCTGTGAAACATCTGGCATACAGGTGTACAAAACAGCATTTGCTTGCTGCTTGGCTAGTCACCACACATCTTCTGGAAGGATAACAAACAGTTATCATGTAGAAGGACAGATAGTACTGTTATGCTTGCCCTTGTAAGTTACATTTATCTTCAAAGTTGTAATCTCCAGGGTAAGGTAGAAGAGCAAATGTTATGTTCATTTATTAAGAAAGAAAACGTTTATGGAAGATAAGCATGGTCCTTCACTCTGGTACCAACAACCAAGCTCAGTTCCTGGTTTATTTCTGAGGAGTAGGAGGGTGGGGTTGCAAGGCACACTTTAAATAAATCCTTTTACATAATCTGAAATGGAAAGGAAGAAAATACTTTCATTCACCAGCTTGAACTCACAAGTTAATGCCAGCAACGTTACAAACATTAATCATAACTATAGCACCAAATTTAGACTAAACACAAAAATCTACAAAAGAAGTAAGGCTTGTATAAAAGAAAAGTTGACATATAAAAGGCAGCTTACATAAAGCACAGAGAAAACATGTTGTCTTCAGCACAAGACATTAGTTATTCAGAAAAAAAAGTAAGACACTAAACTGATGTCATATTTGCCAAAGGCTTTGATTAGACAAGATTGTTAATACCAAAGCTGTACTTAAAATAGTAGAAGATAGACCTACATGGCAAAAATGAGGATGTAACTCACACCCAACCCCTACCACAATCATGGAAGGCATATGTGTGAGCTTTAACACAACAGCTGCAACAGCAGCCATGAAGATTTCATCATGGACTAATAAGCCACATACACATTCAGAATCCCTCAACAGCTTGCACTGCAACTGCTAGCTGGATCTTCACCACTACCATCACCTGGGTATTCGTTTGTTTACTCACAGTACAGACATCTTAGATTTCTGCATGTGTATCAGCAATGGACATAGGGTGGCTTGTGTTGTAGGTGTGAATACAAGCAGCATTTGCTGTATGCCTGTTTGTCTCCAGTAACTCATAAAAGAAACTTGATGAGACTGATAGCATTGACTCTTGCTACCTGAACTAAGCTCTCCAGCAGCAGTTTAAGGATCAAATTTTCTGATTTACAGCCTATTAAATATATGACTTGGTCCACATGACAAGCCAATATGACAATCAGCTTGCAAACTCAATGTGCTTAGTGTTGCAAAACTCTGGATTTATTTTTTTTCCCTGCTCTTTTCCTCTTCGTTCTGCTAAGGAAGAGCACACTCTACAGCAATACAACACCAAATTCAAAATGTGGGCTATGTCCAGCAAAAACAACTGTGCAATCCAATCAAATTGCCCAAGCCATGCTGAAATCAGAAAACACTGACTGGCCTTTTGCATTCACTGATGACAAAATGCCCTACGTTAACTTTGGTCAGAAGGTTTCCTTCCTGAAAGAAAAGACTTGGCACTTTGCAGCTCTCAAAAGCCTCCTGTTACTGAAAAGAAACTGAACAAGAATGAATGCTAAATGAATAGTCATGAAGACAGTGAACATAAGACAGTGATTTTGAAAGGAAGGGCAAATCTTTACCATAAAGCAAACCTTTACAGATATTTCCAGCATGACGATGGATTGGCAGCATGAGGTGATAGGTGCTTTGGCAGAGAGAATACTGACAATATAAAATGGAATACGGGTAGGTTATTAAACCAGAAAGCTTTTCTGGCACCAGTGGTTTGCTGAAATTTTAATCAAGTTTCCAAACAGAATTCCTATTTGGAATTAAAAAGGAATGTGTCATCTATTGTCAGAAGCTTTGAGGCTCACTTAATCATGAAAACAAATGGGTGCTAATATTTCCTTTAACCAATGTTATGCAAACACACATATATTTCAGTTTACCTGTGTTTCTCCAGATTTCATGCTTCTTTATCTTTGTTGCTAAGGCAGCTGGAGTCAGTTAGCAAATGTCTATCACTTTGATACTTCGATAGCAAGTCAACTATACCCAAAACTCTTCATGCAGGCTCTCTTCTCCATTGAGCCATCAGTACAGGACCAAGCCTTCTAAGCATGTTAGTGGCAGCTTTTTGATTCAAAAGTAAATGCAAGGAAGATTTACCAGGAGAAGTGAATCTACTTTATGTCCCCCAAACACTCTATAGCTAGGGTGGGAAAGGTGCCACTCCAAACACTCTCAAAACAGATGACAAATAACAAAAACTCTTCTTTATGCTCAAGAGGTAAGAACAATATTCTGAGATATTACATCCATTGCTGAATCAGCACCTACCTCTACCTTCTCCTCATCCACAAAGAACAATCTACAAAAGATGAAGACCTGAAAAAGAGCTAGTTTTTACTAAGCAGAAAGGAGTCAGGTGATGCTCCATTCAAAACAGTGAGAATCATTATGCCCTAACGCACCATCTACGATGTAGCGGTGTTTCATAAACTGTTTCAAACCCAGGCTTTGCAGCTGCATGGCCTGGAGTTTACACCATGGGATGAGTACTCAGAACAAAAACCTCAGATGCTCTTAAAAATTTCTGATGGGACACAAAACGGTTTTACTTTCAGTTTTGTTAAAAGATTAGCAGACCCCCCAAGGGGTTGCAGAAAACCAGCTAAACTTCAAATTACAAACAATTTAAGGTGTGGGTTTTGTTTATTATTATGGGGTTGCTTGATTCTAGTTATCAGAAATTCCTATTATTTTATTAAAAAAAACAAACCAACAACTTATACCATTCCTAGTGTTCCAAAATTCAAGACCATGTGAACGGCAGGGAGTGGGGAGTGTTAACCCTGGTGTATCAACATAAACGGGTTGGAAACCAGTACTAAGAATAGATATTCAGTGCAAAAACCACACCTCTGCATTCCTTGCTTTGCTCTCTTTCCTACCCTGTACTCAACTCTCCACTCTGCTCAGAGGCTGAAGACCCTCTCTGGAAGGAAAGGACTGCAGCTTGGAGGGGATGGGCTGCCTCATGGCAAAGATATGCGTATTCACAGGAAGTCTGCAGCACCACCCTTGGGGAGAATTTCTCATTCGCGGCCAAGTGGCTGGTCCTGTAGACTGCAGGACCTCTCCTACCTCTGTGTAAGCTAACTTGGGAGAGGCAAATCTTTTGATAAGCTTGAATTTGCAGACACATCCAAGTCAGTAGCTTTCTAGTATCTTCACTTTTATGATGCCTCCCAGATAATACGCGGGACCCAAAGCAGAAGAGATGTGCTAATCTGGAGCTATGCTTACGGAAATGTGTTTGAATAAACACAGCAAGCTTCAGCATCTCAAAGGATTTCAAGACTCAGGTTGCACTATCATTCACACAAGCAGCACCTACTATTGCAAGTAGTATGAGCCTGGCTTCCACAAAACTTGGGTACTTTCCCAACTCTGTTGCTTGTGATGGAAAATTTCCTTCACATCGAGTACAGGGATTGCACCCCATTTGCATTTCCTTTGCGACACTTCAGAAAGTTACAGATGAAAAATAGGATGTAAGACATGGTGTGTTACTGCAAATATATTAGCTGATATCCTACCAAATAGGAAGAAGACCACTGCAAATTGATTCCGAATAGTACACTTGGGAGTTGCTAAGGATGTCTACCGTGATATAAACATCTACTGCCTGCCATCTTGTTTGTCTGCCCACTGCCAGCAGAGTTGATATCAATCAATGAACAGTTTTCACAATACACCTTTTGCACACTTTATCCAAAGGCATGTGAAGCACCTTGTGATAGAAGTTAAATAAACTATTCAAAGTATGCACACCTATGCCCCACAGCCCCCCAATCCAGTCTCCTTACTGTAAGGTCATTTATGACCTTATTTATATTTCATGAATGCCTCAAGGCATAAATAGGCACACTAAGAAATCAACAACCACTTTCACCATTAGGTAATTGAGTCTGCAAATTGCAGTAAATATCCACAGTTTCTGGCTATCGGCTAAAGGAATTATTCAGAGGAGACTCTTAATCCAAAGTGAATGCATGAGAAAGACAGAAAAAATAGCTAAATAGGAATGTGCCATGTGAATAAATACAAAATTTATTTCAGGACAGAATTAAGATATTGCTTGGAAAATGATTACTGATTGCAATTACTGGAGAGGTAATGCAAAATTATTAAATAGAGGAATCAGAACATTTAAAGTCTAGCAGCTGGAAGAAAAAAGAAGGCATTGAGAAGAACATGGCTTTGAAAACAGGATATAAAATAATATGCCTCTATGAAATGGTACACAAAATGGGTTAGTAAGTCTCCTTACACAGCAAGAGAAACAACTATAAGGCCTGAGAACACATATAGTTTCTAATGCGATACAAGCAACATCCATCCTAGCAGCCTTAATTTCAGGAACAATTCTGCCCTAATGCCTGTGAACTAGGTGGAATTCCCATTTTTTAGACCTCAGGTTTTAAATAGCTAAAGCAAACAAGGAAAAGAATATGAAGACATCGAGGGTTTCTGAGAAATACATGTTTAAAACAGCAGTAAGGAACTCCTTATTAAGAATTTATCATAAGCATTATAAACCCTAGTCTCCATGGAATTAGGAATCAATATGTCATTGCACCCAAAGCCAAATAATTTTAATTTTGATTAATCTTTTATTCCATGGAAATTTTATAGAGCTTTTAAAACTCTGCAATGAAAATAACGCTCTTTATTTCTACAGATTTAAAAGTTTCACCAGCTAGTTTCTTCTATAAGCCCAGACCCCTTACAGTTTCTTCTACAGCTGCGTTCAAGTACATCATGAGATATAGGAAACAGAAAAGGATAGGTCCAAAATGTTAGACAAGCATGTTCCTCCCCATTTTATCTTTAAACACCAAAAAAGCCAGCTGGATCTTGACTTGTTTTCCACAAAACTACAAAAATCCTTTGAGATTTGTTGGTTTTCTGTTGGTTTATAATAGCTCCTGAAACTGTTAATCCCTTGTAAGAAAACTTCCCTACTATAGCACCTACTTTCAATAGTTTCTCGGCAGATTTATCCCCTTAAGTTCTCACTGCAGTAAATAGCATCAGACTTCATTTAATTCATAGAACAAAGCTAATATGAAGTACCTGGCAAAGCTTCCCCATGACTTGCATTAGTGATGAACACATTAGCTCATCTATTCAGAAAACCAAACCTAATCACAACGTAACAAGAGAACAGACTCAGATTGTCTTCCTCTGAATACCTGGTGGTTTCTCTCGACTTTACAAATGAGCATTCCAATTTCAATGTAATATGATCCTGTAGGTAGCTTTACCTCATACAAAATGACACGCTAATGCAACACAACCACCAGGTCAATCATAGCATTGGCCCATACTAGAGGGATCTTTACAATTTAGTTAAAATGGTTTTAGGTGAAGGTTTTGATTAATTTTGCAATTAAAGCAAATGTATTTTATGCACTTACCAATCTTTTCTCCGAACTTACCCTTAATTTGTCACTTTTTTCCCCACTCTGAATTTACCTGTAATAAATTCTTTTGCCTTTTCACTTTCTGGGGTATTTTTGCTTTGTTTTTGTGTTGTTCTTGGTTTTTTGGTTTTCTGTTTGGTGTTGGTTTGGTTTTGGGTTTGTTTTTTTTTCCCACAAAACTACAGAATAAAGCTTACTGGAAGGCAAAGTACCTTTTATCAAAACAATTTTAACACGTGGAAACTCATTCTGTGGCAAAGGCTAAATTACATTTTCAAGGGTGGGAAGCATTTGGCGGGAGTCAAATACTACAGACTGCCATGGTTTCTTGAGATTATGCCTGAAGTTAACAGAGAGTCAGTAACACCAGCCCATAAACCGTAACACAAGACAGAAAGGAGAGCTAGGGCAGGAAGCTGAAGATCAGGAAGGGTTCAGTGCTTTTTGGGATCAGATTTACGATGTAAGGGCTGCTTACTGCTCAAGCAAGTAGCACGAAGAACACACCTTTCATTCAGTACATTCTCTAGCTCACTCTCCCTGGAAGATGCCAGAAGTTCCTCTAATTGAAATCCCTCCCCACCCTCTGTCCTTTTTGGCAAGCCTGAAGAACAAACTGTGGTGACACTAATGCAAAGGATGTAACACTTCATAGTCAAGAAGTAAAACATGGATTTGAGTGACACACAGATGGGGCCAGCAGGCCTCCCCTTTACAATTGCAGAGGCACAAGAAAGGAGGTAACTACACACATGCTTTGGGGGTATGCATACTTCTGCACAAGCACTGTAGGCATATGGAAACACCTACATGCTTTGAATGAGCTCACGACAATTCAGTGGCATGCTCATTTTGAAATTTTGACCAAACAGAAAAAAAACATGTTTGGATGCATGTGCCATTCAGTCCACGACTGAGTCCCCTAAGAGCATATATATGGTTATTGGGGTTTTCTAATACACAACTTCCTCTTGGCTGGATCCCCAAAGCTGTAAGTTACACATTCTATTTTTAATATAGGCTAGAATCTGGTTTTCCATTTTGTTTCCATAAAATGTTAAGTTTCATGGTGCCAACAACATAGCTAAATTTTCTCCCTTTAAATAATAAAAAAAAAAAGCCCTTAAATTGTAATTTTTTCTCATGTATGAGTCGGAACCAAAAGCTCTTTCTACTTGACGGACCAGAAAGCATACTCTTCATTTTGGCAATACAGTGATAGAACTTCTTTTGCTCCACTAGCTTTTCGGCTTCCCAAACTGGACACATTCCATCCTTCATGTCAAACATATCAAAATAAAAACTAACTCCAGCTGCCCAAACAGCTCAAATGAGAAAAAAGGAGGGGAAAAAATACAACACAAAAGGGAGGGAGGAAAAAAGAAAAAGGAGGCGGGAAAAAAAGGAGGGAAAAGGTTAGGTTCTTGACTGCTATCATGAACAACTGGTGGTCATCTATGGAATTATATTTGCTTGTAGCAAAATCGAACACAGCTAGGAGAAACAAAGCATGGTTTAATGCAATGGGTAAAAACATGCATGTTTTTCCAATGCAGTCCATAATCCAAGCAAAATGGGGATGAACAACAGAATAATGACTCTTAGCACTCAACAGTCAACAGAAATCTCTCTTGCTCAATTATGGAGAAATTTTCCATGAACACCTGATGACCCCACTAAATGCAACCTTCTATCAACAAATTCATTCTTGCAATTTACATTTCTCTGTACTTAGAAAGAAATTCTTCTTACATCAAATGATGAGTGCTCCAGTAACAACCTTATGAATTGAGTCAAACACGTGTAAACTGATGGGTGGAAAACTGCCTTTTCAGCATAAATACAGAAATCTTTAAAACACTTTCAACAAGTGAGAGGTATCAGTCAAAATGCTGGTCAATGGCAAAGCAGAGTAGGAACCGAACTGTACAGCACACACACTTCATCTGGATACTGATACGGTGCATAGAAGAGCCTGAATACTCAGTGCTAGGGCTGGATTTGCGTGGGCAATTAGAAAATTCTAAGAGAGAGGAGATCAGAAACCCCATGAAGGTGTTGCTTTCAAGCATGTCCTGCATAGTAGTAACAGCTGGAAACCAGAAGCCTTTGGCCCAGTTCCAACTTTTGGCATGAGGTGGATGGTGAGAAGAACCTGCAGGACAGCCTTCTGAACCACCCCTGGCTGAAGGAAGCCTGGATATGTTTGCAAGCAAACTCCTCTGTGACCAGAGCAACAGGGTATTCATAATCTCGCAATACAAACAGTACTGCCTGTAAGATACCCGGCCCCACCAGCATTTCTTTCCAGCATAACAACCACAGACCTTTGTATTTTGGCTTATTTCACGGATCAAATAGAGGTAAAAGTCACAGCTTTTGTTGCACGGCTTTCTTGACGAATTCCCAGATTAGCACTTCATTTATGAGCGCTGGCAGTTTCTGACAGTAGCGTAAATGCAGCAATTTCTGAGCAGCAAGAAGCAAGTGTTGCAAATGGAATTGAGGAAAAAGAACTGTGATATCACTTATGTGGTGTTAAGACTTCTGTTTTTGGCACTACTGGGTGTGCATTTGCCACATTATGATATATATATTGCCTAAAAGAAAATAGCATATTGTAAGATTTTCTTCCACCATGTTATCAGCATTTCTCAAAAAATCTGATAAATTAACACCTCTGAGATTTAACGCTGTAATTCTGTGAAGCACCTTTTAGGTTAGAGTTTGAGTACAACAGCGTCAGTGATGTCCCAAGAACACTTCTCTACCAGCACTCTTGCTCCTCACAGCAGACTGAAAATAAGGAGCCAAGCATGAACTTAAAGTGCTGTCGAATTTCATGAGGTTTTGTGGAAAAGATAAATGAAGAGTAAAATGAGGTCAAGAGGTTCATTTTCAGTTATCTAAGAGAAGCTTAAAAAACCAGCAGAAACAGTACAACAGGTTTCTATAGGAGACAAACTGTCACGGTTCTTCTGGCCTCAGTATACTGATTGGTTTTATTAAGTGAGTAAGTAACAAAACCAGATACCCTCAGCATAAGAGTTTACTGATGATTTACTAAAAGGCAAACATATTATCCACATTCCTCTGCTGCTTTCATTCACCGTATGCTTATTTGATTGCAACACCAAAACCAGAAGGTTATCTCAAAACACACCTAATATTCAGTATTGCAGGGTGCTAGCTTGCTAGGTGGCTTACTACATAAAAAAGGCTTGCCACCACTGTAAGAAGTATTGCTAGATACACTCATTCATTGGCAGTCCTTAGGTAATGGTTGGACTTGATGATCCTGAAGGTCTTTTCCAACCTAGTTGATTTTATGGTTCCTTTAACATGCACCAATGCAGCTTTGTTCCTGACATACGCTCAGTGCTCCTTCATTGGCCACTTTTGGTTATCAAACCAGAATTTAAGAGAATTGGAAAAAGTTTTGTGAAGGTTGCAAGGCATATAAATGATGTTTTTATGACTATCACAAGCCTCCACACATTTAATAACTGATGTGTTCGTTGCTTGAAGACAATTAAACCTCAGTATCTTTATGCTATTTTGTATATTTGTAGAAGCAAGAATCTGTTGATTTGGACCCAACCATCTTCATTATATTGCTGCTACAGACACGTAGTATCCACCTAAAAAAATCTAAGTAAAAGCCTGTAAAAGTGATATAAAAATAGACCCTGATGAATTTAGGGCAGCTGTGCAGAAAAGGAAACCATGACCTGATTACCTAATTCTCACTCATTTTCCTGAAAGCATGTACTCTGAGGTTAAGTTCAGACTTAAGAGCATTGTTATGCTTTAAGTAGGACAGCATGTGCAGATCCCTCACATTTTTCAAACATTTTTTTCCAATTGCAACATTCCTACACATGACCAAATAGCTTATTCTTAAGTTCTTCATGACGCTACCTTTTGTTATTAAGCCCAAAGCCCAGCTCCTTCTGTTGTTTAAAGAAACGTGGTTATTAAAGAAAGATGCTGTAGGCAGGCACTCCAGCCTAAAATCTCATGCAATTACAGGATTTATCTTCAGAAAATCCTGACTCCCTGCAGAGAAAGTGCTTAGCCCACAAACAGCCTCAAACTTTCACATGGTATTAAAAACATTATTAAAAATGTGAAGCCAGTTAAAGATGATGTTCTGTTTAGATTAGGCATTTTTATATTAAACATTTTTATGCTTCAAGCAAAAGCTGAATGTCCAGCCGCCAGGCACCAACCTACACACAGTATCAAACACTGGTATAGCTAGTATGGGATTATCAGCCACCACACAGCTACTGAGGTAAGAGTTTAAAATGTTTCCAAAAAGCTAAACTTTGCTGGAAAAGAAAACACTTGCATCTTCTGCCCCATCCCACTCGGATTTCTGTCCAGGCTGCACCATTACTCATCGTGTTTCATTGGGATCACCCAAATGAAAGGACAGATCTTACATACAACCCTGCACATGACAAACCCACAAGCCAAGCCTGTCTTCACACAGCACCTTATATTGCACTTTAAGAACATCTAACTAATATACACCTTTCAAATACAGGAAAAATGTGCAGACCGTGGCTTGTGCTCTACATCAGCCTAAGGCTTTTCATGCTGAGGTGGTTGTACTGCTATTGGATTCTGGGGAAATTTTCGTCTATGACAGAAATATACCATAATGCAGCTGCTGCATCGCAGTCAGAAATAAAGAAGTTTCAATGGTGTTGGTAAGATACCTCATACTGATACGCTTTCGTATGTAGTTGTCAAAAGTGGTAAGGACAGATACAGTTATTTCCTGGCTTACCTGTCCAGCTGTTATTTCAGACCTGATCATATTTCTTCTTCCCAGGCCTACAAAAAGGTCCTCCTTAGAAGTCCAGCTCCAGGACAAGAAATAATGCTCTTGGCTTTTACAATGTAAAAGAGAAGGAAGCATTAAACAGAATTTTCCCAAAAGCTGTGTGGAATAGGCATTAAACTGGAGAGGCCCAATCTTGATGTAGAACTGAATACATTCTTGTCGCTCAAAATATGAGGAGAAAGTAGTAGGTATAAAAGATGAGTCAAGCTGGCAGACTTATTCACCATGGAGAAATAGGTGTGAGAGAGTAAAGCACCGTTCCGGATGAGCTGACAGGATGTCGAGAGTAGGGTTGTAGTCTCAGACACAAACGCTGTCAACTACTGCAACATTATTTCTGCTTGGCAGCAGAATCTCCTCAAGCACACAAGGATAAACACCTTCTTCTTCCTTTCCTTCTATTAAGGAAAATATAAAGAAAATAATCTTTTGACACATGATGTTCACCAGTGTACAGGAAGAGCAGACAAGGGAAGACAGACAGAATCATAGACTCATTTAGGTTGGAAAAGATCTGTAAGACCATCAAGTCCAACCATTAACATAGCACTGCTGAGTCCACCACTAAACCTAAAGTATCTAAACCCTAAGCACCACATCTACACACCTTTTCAATAATTCCAGGGATGGTGACGCCACCATGGCTCTGGGCAGCCTGTTCCAGTGCTTGACACTCCTTTCAGTGTTTTTTTTTCCCTAATATCCAGCCTAAACCTCCCCTGGTGCAATTTGAGGCTGTTACCTCTTGTCCAAACACTTGTTACCTGGGAGAAAAGGCCAACACCCACCTCACTACAACCTCCTTTTGGGTAGTTGTAGATAGCGATAAGGTCCCCCCTGAGCCTTCTCCAAACCAAACAACCCCAGCTCCCTCAGCCCTTCCTCATTAGACTTGTGCTCCAGACCCTTCACCAGCTGTCTTGCCCTTCTTTAGACCTGATCTAGCACCTCAATGTCTTTCTTGCAGCGAGCGATCCAGAACTGAACACAGAATTCAAGGTGCGGTCTCACCAATGACGAGTATAGGGAGATGACCGCTGCCCTGGCCCTGCTGGAGGCATTATTTCTGATACAAGATGCCGCTGGCCTTCTTGGCTGCCTGGGCACAAACTGGCTCATGTTCAGCTGGCTGTCAATCAACATCCCCAAGTCCTTTACCCCAGGCAGCTTTTCCAGACACTCTTCCCCAAGGCTGTAAAGTTGCATGAGGTAAATGGCAATGGTCACAGGGCAGCATCAAGCAGTCTCGCTGAGTACCAAAAATGCTGCCTCTGTAGAAGCCTGTGGGCCACTTGCATCATGCTGAGAATATTGTTTTTAACGAACCCCCCCACCTGGGAGACATTTCTTAGGTTATAGGTGTCTAACCCAATATCAAAGTGGTTTTATGCTACCCCCTTCTCAGTTATGGTCAAAAGGTAACACTCTATTCATGACATTTCACAGTTTCAGAAGTGAAGAAAGATTGGTCTTTTCAAAGTAAACCCATTACCACGCATCAAAGGCAAAACGCAGCATGCCAGCACGTGCACCTTCTATTTTTTGGGGTTCTAATTTTTATTTTTTATTTAAATAAGGACACGTGATGAATATCTCAGGAAATATGTCGGGATTTTTTGCGTGGGTGGGTGGAGGAGGAGTAGCAGCATAACTATCATTTAGTGTTGTCCACAGAATGTAGGTCAGCCTACTACCATGGAAATACCCTAAGCTGATTCTTTACATTCATAGACATAAACATCTCATGATTTTGTAGTCCAGGAAACTGTGAATTTTATTCATTGTCCTGCCTCCGATTTGTCAGGGGGACCTTACTGTTTGCATCTCTGGATTCCTCGTTTTGAAAACAGCATAGAAAATTTGCTTGCCTAGCAAACTACTAATACAAAGTGGTATGCAGATGTTGAGTACTGTAATTTCTATAAAGCCCATGTCACAATGTAATAAATTAGATGAGCCCAGTTTCCAATTTCTCAGTAATTGCTATTTGGTGAAGTACTTGCAGGATGCATGTGTTTCAATGTAAAACAACTTGAAAAATGCCCTTTCTTCCATATAGAAGCTATTTGTTAACTAATAATAGATGTATATTTTACTACATAAAAGTGTAACCTATTTTTAACCTCAATTTTTCATGCAAAGTTTATGGAGAAAATACTTGAAAACAGGAAATCAAAGTCTATTTCCTGTTTTAATAAGGATAATCCCTTGACCAGTAGGCACAAATAGTCATTCTTCTTTATGTCAATTAGCACACTGTTCATCCTATATTTCACAATTTAACGAAAGAAAGCAAGTTGCTGGGAACATTATTAAGTTCAAAACACCTTTCAACTTTTTTATGCAGAACTCAATAAAACTGTTCAGTCACAGAGTTGCAGCCTCCAGCTAGGCTTCACTATTAGCCTTAAATCTCTTTTAGAGTTGCAATAACAGTTAGTTGCCGAACTCAAATACACAGTTATCTACATCCGCTAGATAGTTTGTCTTACTGGACAGTCTGGAAAAATATCAGTTATTTGACCCAAATGTTTTTTGCTGCCTACCAAGGAATCAATACTTTTTAAATCTGCAAATCACCATTTCAAAAGTAGATCTGGAAGAATGTTGAAGGGACAATGATTTTTTTCCTTTCAGTGAGCATAACACAGCCTCTCAAAGAACTACACATAGACAGGAGTTAAAAAAAAGTAACTATTGCTTCCTTAGTAGAATGGCTGACTCTCAAAATTTCCAATCTTGAGCCACAACGTACCTTTTCCGAAGCTGAAGAAACTGAAGAAGTTTATCAGGCTGAACAAACAAAAATAGTGAGCATGAAACACAATTTCATTTCATCCCTATATGGAGGAACAGCAGAAAGCTGGAAGTGACAAGAGCATGGCTATTGCTACCAAGCTGAACCGACACAGGCAGCAGCAATACCCAACCTGCCCCAAAGCCACCAGACTCAGTGACCCCTGGGCCTGGCAGCACCAGCCTCTTCATGCAGCAAGTCATTCAAAGTATCATGAACGGGGAAAGTAAATATCTGGCTGCCCTCTCTAATGCTCAAGTCAGTACATCTTCTATATAGATAGCATAATCCCTTAATGCTGCAGTTTCAAGATATTCCATAGACCTATTGTAGAGTTTTTCACATTTGATCAAAGTCCATATGAGGCTGATTAATTGAATGAGCTCTTAATCAAACCCATTTATTTGCTCTGAACTGGCACAAGTACATAGCAGCCAGAGCTATGGGTGAGGATCAGGGTGGGCAGGCAGCACTGCTGCACCATGGAGTAGCTGCCATGAGCTGCATGATTCAGTCACTAGCCCCCCTCTGACCTGGAGAGCACCCAGAAGGGCTTTCACTAACTGCTCAAACTTACAGATGCCTACATTTCCACTGTAATGTCCATATTTCATGTCTGAAGTCACATGTAAAAACTAAGAGCAATTGTCCAAAATTGCTGCTGGCTTCTGTTCAAATTACACTTCCCATTTTCAACTGATATATCTTTGTTAATAGCAAGCCCCATGCAAACAGCTTAATGTGCATAATTCAAAGAGCTCTTATCTCCATATGGAATATCAATCTCTTGATTTTTTCCTTTCTTAACTGATGTAGTTATATCCATTCTTGCCTGGGATCATGTACTGTACAGTAGAGGCAAGGGAATGAGAAAACATAACCATGCTCATGGTTAGATCTTACTGGAACAGACAGCAAGCATCTTAATGACTCCCAGACTCTGAAGCCCTTGACGAAACTATGCTTTCACAGAGGTGCCCCTTTGGCTGCATGCATGCTACAGGTGATTCTCATTTCATTTGCCTATGCTAATAGTATTCACAGCCTAAGACAGCTGCACTGAGTTCATTACATATAAATTCACAGGTCTGAAAAGGGCAAGACATTAACAACCATACTGAAGAAAACTGTTTCAGAGCATAATGAGTTATCTGTGTTCCAGCATCACTTAAAATTGTCCACACTAGCCAGGCACTACCCTAGATCAACGAAACTATACTGCCTAAACTGATGTGTCAAGTCAGCTAATCTTAACTGAAAACATCTGCTAAAGCACTTGTGATCTAGGCATACCAGTTTCAGAAATTCCTCTGCAGCAGCTACAATCTACCATGCCTTCGATGATAGCATGATGGCTGATGATGTCCTCTGCAACTCTGCATGCAAAGCAAAGGAGGTAAGGTAATATTCCCACAAGGAATGGGAGGCTGCCAAAATGCATTTGTAGGGCATCACTTACTGACTAAAATGAAAGTCAGTTTTTGTACTTGTAAATAAACATGTTTTAAGGGACCTATTCAGAAAAACTACTTTAAGTTAACACCAACGTGTTTATTATTGAAGTCTAAGAGCTTGAACATAATGTTATATTTCTATAGATGCATTTCATACAAAAATATCTTCGGAAAAGATGACCAAGTAAACCTGTCAGATAAAAGAAAAACACCAGGTTCTTTTTTGTCATTAAAAAGTCAATTTTCAAGTGGTTAGAGGCAAATTAAAACATTTGCAGAAAAGAATTCTCTGACAAGGCTTAAAATATGGTAAGATGGGAAAATAATATGGACACTCCAAATACAAAGAATGAATTTACAACAGCCATACTGAACTTGCTTATAACGGAGGTTGTATTGAGAAAAATCTCATCTAATCTAAACATTAAATAGTTTACCAAACCACAGGATCTATTTTCTTCTGTGATATGCTGTCTAATGGTTTCATCTTGTCCCAAAGAAACAAGTCCTCCTCCAACTATTCAATTTGCTGAAGTAACACACATGCCTACACTTCTTTTTTCTTCTCAATAGAAAACAAAGCAAAACCATTCCTTTAGCTCTGCTGACTACAAGTGCTGGCTCTTGAGGAATGTAAGGCTAGGTTGAAGGAAGCTGTAAGAAGTTCCAAATTAATTTTGCAGATATGACCAGCAATTGGACCTGGTCTTTCATTCAGAAAAGGCAATTGTACTACATTGTAATGTAGGTTAAAATCTTATTTGCAAACAACTAGCAGTCAGGAGAGACAGCATGAACTACACCGAATCTAAATGCTTTGCTTCTGTCATCTGTCAAGAGGAGGAAAAGGAGCAGTTGGTTTATTTTTTGCGAGTGTAAGAGGATATCTTACCATATGTCTGTCACAACTTATCGACTACAGCAGGGAGGTGCAATATTCTGAAGAAAAGTGTATTTACTCTGTTTCCAACAAGCACGGGCTTATCCACATCAGTTTAATATAATTGAAGTAAACAGCAAATGCTCAGAGCATATAAAAATTTCTGAGCAATCATTTAAATTAGAATCATAGCATTATAGAATTCATTATTCTCTATGTACTTTCAAAAGTTTCAGAAATGCTAATACATTTTTTAAGCCAGCAAAACTCTTTTTGTTTTAAAAAAAAGTCCTTAGTCATCAGCAAGGCATGTTCTGTTCTCCTGTAACTATGTCTGTCAGTTATTCCCATGAGTTCTTCCTGGCCAGATCTTAGATCATGTCATTGTTTCAACTAATGCATTTGGAACATCTTCAAATCTCTTTTGCTCTTGTCGCTCTTACTTCAGTGCCCTTTTCCGGCTCTCCATGTAGACCTTGGAAGTATCTTCAAATAATTTCACAATTATCTCCTCCCACTGGTATAACTCAATTTAACTTCTTTTCCTTTCCAGCCAATCCTGTCTTTCCAATTCTTCTGTTCCCATCTCCTCATCACAAATGGCCACAGTCATCCTTGAATCCTAAATGCCTCATAGTCCACACACTTGGGACATTTCCAAAGGCTGCCACATACCCCTTTCTCTTTAAAATCTACAACTTTATCCTCATCCCCTCAGCTAAATCATTCACTTGGGTCTATTTTTGCCTCACCTACAGAGACCTTTTCTGGCCAACCCAATACTGCCACAACTGCATCATGAATCCACGAAAGACACAGGTGGATTTGCTGTTGCTACACAAACCGCCTCTCAGCATCTAACTTTTAAACACAACAAACTAAAGTTGACTGTCTTCACCTCCACTTCCAGCCATTGATCTTACTACTCACCCTCTGCCCCATCAACCCTACCCAGTCTTCCACCAAGTGTAATATCATTCAGCATTTCTGCATGCACACCCCATGCCGCTATCCAGGAACAATGTGCCCTGTGTAATTCAGAAAACGTCTTTCCCTCCTTCCTGAGAGGAATCACACCCACTGTAATAAATGCAAAGGCACATCATCTAACAGAGGAGAGCACGGTCTTTTCTTTTCATGTTAGCATTTTTCAATTAAGCACTGCACAATTGCTGGCCTACGTTTCCCATGTTGAGTTTAACTTCATCAATTTCCTCTTCTGCAACTTTTCGCACACTCACTGCAGTTATCTCAAAACCTGCCTGCGGAGTCTGTGAGCACCCAGTATGTTTACAACCAGCTGTTTGGGGACTTCTGAGTACTGCTACAACACAGCAACTATAGAACACCACAGGCAAGTGGCAAGTGCCACATCATCAGGGGCAATTTTTTGACTGAAAGAGGTTGGAATAGCTAGCAGAGCACTACTCCTTTGTAAACGATATAAAATTGCATTGTAAGCTGAATGTTTTATGAGGCAAATGTAAATCTCACCAACATTTAGTTTTTTGAAAAAATTACTCTGTGTTACATATGTTGTTAGGAAGAGCTGGGCAATCGACCAATAATTATTCAGCTGTCCCATAAGAGAGCCTGAGGGAAGTGACAAAACGACAGTTTGGAGATGGCCCTCATGCACCACTGAGAAACTGCAGTTTCACTTCATCTGGGCCTGGACTCCAGCTTAAGTTCAACAGACACCCTTAAAACTTGCTAAGCTCTTAACCACTATGAAAGAAGAAATTAATGCAACAGGGAACAATATTTTCCTTTTTAAAATATTCATAAAAATATTTACTTTCAAGGTCTTTTTCCCCTTACAATGTTCAGGTAATATTTTAGCAGGACAGGCCTGGCTCTCACCCACAAGTGAATTAGGGCTTTATTACTCCCATAAACTGATTTCAAACCACACTGGATGACCCCAAGGGTTCCTTCCCAGAGGACATAGTTTCAGAACTACTTCCAGAGACTTGAACTGCTTTTTCTATCAGGAAAAAAATAACATTTCTGTAATAGACCAACCCTTTTTCAGATATGTTGATATCTGAAGGATATTCGCGGTGAGAATCTGGGAGCTGGCATGGCTCCAAAGGCTCTACATATTTTCAAAGGGACCTTGCCTGCAAATTTAACCCATTAAAACAAAAGTGTATGGCTGGAAAAGGGTCGTACGTATTTAAAAATCTCACTGTGATTCAAACACAGCTGTATTACCTGCACCAGTGATTTGGTACTGTTACTTCACAAAGACAAAAGACAACAGGCTTTACTTCTATGACCAGCCTGCATTCTTGCACACCACATGAAAGAAATGGAACAATGGAAACGTGGCTGAATGTGAGAAAGCACCAAACTGCAATGGCTTTTTGGGTGGGGGTGAACATACTACACATACTACAAAAATCTAATCATTCTCCACCCAAGCATTGCTAGTGAATGACCTCACTGGTTTCCTACATATACTTCAGCAGTCTTCCTGCCATCACTCTATTGAGCCAAGCAATGATGTCAACAGTCCACCTGTGAGAGTGATGTAGCCCTCTGGGTCATGGTTGCAGAGAGCTTGCATAAAAGCTGTGCCAGTGTTAATTAAATGCACCTCTCGTTCCACTGCTGATTTCCTCTGATAAGGCTCAGCTCATTTTTCCTGGAAAGACTTCCATGCTCTAAGAGAACCAGAGCCAACCATAACACAAAACAAATACTGCTTAGAGAATATGAAGACAACATATTAAATATTTAGTTTAAAAAAGAAAAAAAAAAAAAAAGAAAAAAAAAAGATCACCTACAAGTGCTGGGGTAAATACAAATCTAATTAATTTACATGTGTTAATAACAAGGTTAAACTACAAATGCTAATTACTGCAGGTGGTTTATTATCTTTCAGCATATTTATCTCTTCCATTTGTATTGCTCTTCCCAATTAAATTGGAGTAGAATTCTAACAACCTGCTTTAACACTGCAAGTTCTGCCATGTTAAGAGCGTGAGGAACTTGTCCAATACAAAATTTGGTCTGAGAATGGATTTGGCATTTAATGAACATCAGAATTATCATTACAACTTTAACAAAGGTGCTGTCCAATAGCATTTCTTCTGCCATCAGAAAGGTCTTAGCTGTAAGGCGGCTCTAAACAGCTTAGATATGAAGGATCCCTTTCCATTAATAAAATTAGCCAGCGAGTAACAAAAGGAAAAAATATGTACTGCTCCTTCTTTTTTTTCCTATATAAAGAAATCTAATCCACTGTCATGACTGGATGCTTTTGACATACGCTGTCACCAGGATTTCTGTAATTCCTCCACTTGCAGCATCTGATCTCCAGCCACTGTAAACCTTCAGGACATGCCCTTTAGTATTTGCTTTGTTCTTGTGGACTTTTTCAGATAGCTTTATTAGTAAGAGAACTGTCAAAGGAAGACTTTCAGTTTTGGAACCTGACAACAAAAATACTCCTTCTTGCACAACTTAAAAAGTATCACTAGTCCTAAGATTTAATTGCTAACAGCAACACACATAAAAAATCTGAAGGTGGCAAAATAGAAAAGTGATCACAAAAACAGTGGTACAACTCTTGTTTGTTTCCCAATGGTCACAACTGTCAATTCTGAAAGGTGGCAAGCTGGACATCTTGCCATAAATTTTATTATAAAAAAAGAAGTGTATGGTAAGGACATTAGGAATACATTCATATGCATCCATCCATTTTGATTTGTGGCAATTGTGAAAGTTCCAAGGAGTATTCTATCCTACATTCCTGAATGTTAGCAATATTTTCCAAACAACCAATGATCGATGTCTATTTAGAGTTTTAGTTCTTGGCGATCTTATGTTTATATAGTACCTTGCCCTACAAACTCTCTCGAAATACATAACACTAAGAGTATACTGCCTACCCTTCCTGACATGGGAAAAATTCCAAGGCTATACTATCTCTCATCAAAGTTAGTGTAACTAACTTGGGTGTATTTTTTACAATATCCCTCAGTAAGAAATCCCATAGATAAAATGTCCTTCAGAAGAATAGTGTCATTTTTTTTTTTGGTTCTAGGCAGAAACTGAAAATGAGAGGTAATGCTTGAACTTGTTTGGTTAATACTGCTCCTATGGACAGTTCCTACGGATTTACGAGACTCAACTGCAGCTAGTCTGTATTGAAGCATTCAAAGTGTGACTCATTCAGAAAGCTCAACCCAAGAGCATTTCACTCTCACATCCTACAGAATAGCTCCCTCATGGATTGGAAGTAGTTGCTGCCCATTCTTCATGTTCATTCCTCACAACCTTATGACACACAACTTGCAGTACAAACTTGAATCCAGGCCATGAAGGAGATACTAGAACTTCTGACTAATTTTATTCTGTCACCAGTAATTGGAATTCGGTCTTACAACATTTTAAATACACAGCTGTGCTCCACTTCTGGTGCATAATGTGGCCATGCAGAAGGAAAGCATATCCCCAAGTTGAGTGAGTTAGAGTGACACAGTTTCCTGAACTCCAGGAACCCTCCTGGTCCGAAAGTACTTCCTTCCTTGTTTCAAACAGTTGATTGTTTCAGAGGGAATTCAAAACAATAGATTAGAAACATTCAACCTTTCATAAGTGTACTGTTACACAAGGAAATCAGGCAGTGCTCTGGAAAGATAAGATAACACCGGGAGAGTACACTTTCCGGAAATGCAATGGCTTTTGCATCCCTTCTCTAGCACCATCCAATGAATCAGCTACATATAAGTAACACTTCATGCTATGAGATATCAGATGCAGTTCAACTACTGTTTGGAATAAGATGTGCATGACTGGCAAAAGGCATGAGCTAACTAGCTTCCCAGAAACTTTGATAAGGCATGTCAGGGAAGAAAATACCAGTAGCTTCCTAATCTAACTCTGTACTTTTAAGGACAGGTAGGAAGAAAGAATGACAATAACCTCTATTTAGCACCTCATTGTTTAAATCTCTAAAAAAGGAGAAAGAATGTGCTACTACTTCTGCAGTTCGAAATCTATCCTTTTCTGCCATCACTTAGTTTTACAGAACCAGCAGAGATGTTCACAAGGACTGGGAATAGATCAGGCTCATCAGCTAAAAAGCAATCATTTTAATGATTCACTTTTTCCTAACAAGATTCCTTTCATCTAAATACATTACAATGCTTTGTAATGACAGATGAAAAATTTAACATTTAGAATATGATCATATCACTACAGTTATTTACAGGCTGCAATTCGAATGAGGAAAGGCAACAGACATGAAATTGATTTTTTCTGCAGCATTAGGGTGGCTAACTTTTCTAGACTAACTGAAAAACATCAGAAACAGAACCAATGGCAAGAGCCTTTCTCTCAGACCCTGTAATCAAAGCTCTTATATGACATTACATTTTCCTAATTCTCTTTTCCTATCAATGTAGAACTACAAAAAATGTGAGGATAAAATCTCTACAAACCCCCAAGAACTCACCTGGTTCTACGTTATTTTTAGACACAAACATGAAATGCACTTCCCTGTCAAGCTGGGCCACAGGAAGGGGAGTGACTGAGTTGAATACACTGCACTCACCGTTCCTACTAAAGGGTAGATGAATCCAGCTCCAATACTGGCTCGCACATCACTAATTGGCAAAATGAAACCAGTGGGAACACCCTTCCTGTCAGGCTGATGGGAGAGCGATAGGTGAGTTTTTGCCATACAAATGGGAAGATTTCCAAATCCCTAATAGAAAAGGGAAAGAGAATAATCAAAAAATGTTTTTAAGATTACGGTAAAGACATAATGTGTTTTCACTTTGTTGTCAGTATATTCCAGTAACCCAAAAATCCATATAGCAATAGTTAACCCCAGTTTCTTAACCGCTAATATTTCAGAAAAGGACAGAATACTGTATTTTGCATGCTACGCAAAAATACTGTATTCTGAATACTGTATTTTGCATGCTTTTCCCTCTAGGGTTGGAAAGGACCTTAAGATCATTGAGTTCCAACCGCCCTGTGGGACACCTCACACTAAACCATGTCATCCAAGGCTCTGTCCAACCGCGCCTTGAACACCACCAGTGATGGAGCATTCACAGCTTCCTTGGGCAACCCATTCCAGGGCCTCACCACCCTTACAGTAAAGAATTTCTTCCTCATATCCAATCTAAACTTCCCCTGTTTAAGTTTAAACCCATTACCCCTTGTCCTCTCACCACAGTCCCTCATGAAGAGTCCCTCCCCAGCATCCCTATAGGCCCCCTTCAGGTATTGGAAGGCTGCTATGAGGTCTCCACGCAGCCTTCTCTTCTCCAGGCTGAACAGCCCCAACTTCCTCAGTCTATGTTCGTACGGGAGGTGCTCCAGTCCCCTGATCATCCTTGTGGCCCTCCTCTGCACTTGTTCCAACACTTTCATGTCCTTTTTATGTTAAGGACACAATACTTCAAGTGAGGCCTCACAAGAGCAGAGTAGAGGGGCAGGATCACCTCCTTCAACCTGCTGGTCACGCTCCTTTTGATGCAGCCCAGGATACGGTTGGCTTTCTGGGCTGCAAGCGCACACGGCCGGCTCATGTTCATTTTCTCATCGACCAACACCCCCAAGTCCTTCTCCGCAGGGCTGCTTTGAATCTCTTCTCTGCCCAAACTGTAGCTGTGCCTGGGATTGCTCTGACACAGCTGTAGGACCTTGCACTCATCATTCACTCATGTTCTTACCTGCCGGGTGTAACGATCAACTTGTGTCTGTGCAGCAGGAGACAACTCTATATCTTCAGCTCCATACACCTTCTGAGCAATGATCCTTATTTTTTCAACAATAGGAAGCTGCAAAGACAAGGAAACAATATGAGGATGAACATTAGCCAAGAGAAACCAGGATCTTGTTTGCTAAGGGAGAAATCTGAACCTCTCATTTAAATTGATCTTTGTTAAACAGACTTGCTAAAGCATAAAAGCAAGTAAAGGGTACTGGATCGATATGATAGTCAGTGACAGGTACAGGAATTATAACCACCATTTAGGATCTGCACAATTTGTACATTACAGAGTTGACAACGTAAGCTTACGTTCTTGCCTAACTGGGGAAGAAAATTATCGCCATGTAGTTTTAAAGATCAAGAGTCAGCAAACACTGCAGACACAAGGAAGCAAGCTCCACTGGATTAACAGGGATCACGAGACAAATAAATTTCATTTCACAAGAAAGATGATCTATACAATGAGCGGACAAGGCAACATAGTAGGCAGCCAGGGAAGGTTCTTCAGAGAAGTAAGAAACTGTAGCAGAATGTCTTGCTTCTCCTCACTGCCCCTGTGATCATAGTTGTTTTTTTTGTTTGATTCTCACCTACTATCACTCCTAAACTACGTATTTTGAATTGTAGCATTGATATTGTAAAGCACTTTGGACAGTTCAAAAAAATAAAAATGAAAGCATTCTAGGATACACTTAAGTTCAACCCCTGCCGCTATGAGTATCCACATCCACCTCATGTTACTCAGCTCAAACTGAACACATGTTCTGCCTTTATGGCTTCTATTTGAAGGCAGATGTAGACTCCCACATTCAAGCCATTAGAAACCTTTCACAGATTTGCAGCAGACAGAGTTTCTTTGTGATCAGATGAGGCATTTATTGTTTTGTACTTTCATTTCTGTTTATTTAGCATAAACTATGCCTTCCTCTTTCTCTCTTTTGGTTTTGAATGACCTTGGAGAGAGCAACTGTCACTCATATAGCCTATTTTAAACAAGCAATCCTCTTTGACTTCTTTTAATAGGAACAGGAAGATGAAGGAAGGATCAATTCTATCAGTCCAGCTACTTCAGCGCTGACCACTGATGGCCAGAGATGAGTGAAATACACCAAGGAGCATCCCATCAGCAATTGGTACTCTAGTATATTTAATTAACGATATGTGTAGAAGAAGAGTTGAACAAAATCTAAAGAGATACCACTTGGGGAAGCAGACTTCATAATCTAAAGCAATACAGGATGCACAAGAACTCAAAATAGGCACTTCATTTTATTCCAACAAAGGCAAGGAATTGGTTTGTGAATAACAAATTCTATCTGGTGCATTTATAGGAAGTTCCACAGTTAACCACATTTTTGCAATGCCTGCCTAGAAGCAATGGGTTTTCTGCAAAGATGCATCAGTTGAAGGGCTTGTGTCAGACTGACCTTTTTTGTGTTTATGATTGAATTTTAGAAAAATTAAAGTTTAAAGTAGTCTGCCTTTACATTAATAAGGAAATCCAGTAACAGAGGCATCACAAGAAAAGAAGCTTGCCAGACTTTCAAGTAACCTCAATATAAGACAGTTGAAAGCCACTAAGGCTCAAATAAAATCCCCCCTCAGACAGGAAACATCAAAGTGAGGTTTAAATATGTTCCACAAGACGCTTTGTGAACATACTGACTATATGTGTATTGCACCTCAATTGAGTGGAATGATGTCATGTTCCTGACTTCAGGCTTTTTAAAGGAATCCAAACAGCGCAAAAAAGTCTAATGAGGATTGGAGATAATACATTGCAAATATCCTGGATATAATTCCTGGCAGCCTTAAGCTGAATCGATATGGATAGCTGTCATGAGATGAAACTTCTCTCAGGTTATTAAATATGTTCATACCCATGGCAGTTTTGAACACCACAGAAGAGGTGCAAAACATGTCTGTTAACTTGTGTCCTGGGTTCAGCAGCAGCAGTCATTTTTCTCCTTCTTGGTAGCTGGTGCAGCGCTGTGTTTTTGGTTTTGGGCCTGGGAACTGCGTTGATAACTCCAGTGTTTTCTGTTACTGTTTGGTAAGGTTTTGGTCTGACCAAGGACTTTCTGAGTCTCATGCTCTGCCAGGGAGGAGGGAAAGCTGGGAGGAAGCAGAAACAGGATACCTGACCCAAACTGACCAAAGAGGTATTCCATGCCACAGCACATCATGCCCAGGATGTAAAACGGAGAGCAGAGACCCAGAAGGGTGGGGGTGCACTGCTTGGTCGGGCTGGGGATTGGTGGTGAGCAATTGTATTCTTCCCTTGTATTTGCCTTGTCATTTTTATTATTGGTGGTAGCAGCAGTGGTTTGTGTTATACCTTAGTTACTAAACTGTTCTTATCTCAGCCTGGGGGGGTTGCATTCTTTTGATTCTCCCCCCCATCCCCCCGGGACTGGGGGAAGAAAGAGGGGGGAGTGAGTGAGAGAGTGACTGTGTGAGTTATAGAGGCTTAAACCACAACAACTTGCTTTCTGAGCGCTGTTTGCTTGATGTCCAGGACTAACAGCAACAGTAAGGGCAAAAGGAATACTGCTCTCTGTTGTCAGTAGGCTAACATCAAAGCTAACAGCTTTTTGTTTAAACCTCAGTAAATTCATTGAGATGGAAATTTTAATTTAGATTCAACTTGCATTTGTGTCAAAATATTCAAACTAATTTGACAGCAGCATAACAACTATGCCCTCGGCTCCCTCACAGTGACCATAGCTGCAGTTTCCAAACGAAACCCAGCAGAGCTCTGGCTAACATCAGAGGAGACTGCTTTAATGGCAGTGGTGGCATTCTCCTCCTAGGCTTTGTGCAACACCTTGCATGACTGAGTTGAGCTGGACAGTCAAACTGTATCTCTATGGATATTTTTTTTAACTAGAATGTCAGATACTTTTCAGACCAGTACCCACACCTCACGTTTTGCAAATGTAAACTCAGAAGAACCACCAGCAGTTATGGGAGTGTGAATGGCAAACAAAAGTGGTCTCTGAGATCACCATATATTTTTGCAAGGCAGGCTCTTACAAACAGGTGAGGCTATGTGCACAGTGTTAGAGGAGAGTTCGAGCCTATTTAATCTCCCAACACAGGCAGATGAGTCCTTGCTAAGCCTAATTAGGAGAGAAATCAGCAGGGAGGCACAGATGCTCTATACATATTCAGACAGGCCATGCATGTGCGCACTCTTAGACACCCTTCCTTCCTGAAGTTTTGAGGAGTAGGCTCAAGTAGGAGTTTCAGCACTACACCATGCTAATGATCCACCTGTTCCCTAGTATTTAGTGGGATTTTTAAGGGATTATCTATTTAGAATTGCAGTGTAACAGCATTTCGAGCTAAAAAGTTTCCTGTATTTCAGTTATCTAGTAATACTGCTGGAAAACTTCATTTGAATTTAACTTAAAGCAGTATTTTCGAAAGAAAAGCCACTTTGTATTTTACATGAGAAATAAAAATTCATTTTGCTTGAAAATAACTTCATGGTATTCATCAGAAAAAAAGCTCTAGTAATTCAAGAGACTTTTTACATATACAGGGGATGTTTACAAGCCACTTGTAGGAACAATTCTTACTTTTTTTTATCTAGTCATTAAAGGCAAGTTTAGCTCGAGGTTTTCAACAAAACTGTTGATTATTCAGCACTTCAGTATGGAAAAACTCTCACTGATGAGCACAGGCATCCATCATATGTAGTAATGCTTCACAGTGCTAATTCATATGGAAAAGTACTTAACTGAATTTGAAGGGGTTGAAAAGTAGAGGCATATTGCACAAGTAAGTAAATCATTAAGGGATTTTAAGCTAGATTTTTAATCCAGCTGATACCAGACTCTTCTAAAAAAATCATGTGAGCCACCTACTTGTGCCTTAAACACCTTGGTCAAATATTTGCCAGCACAAACAACGTATCTTAGACACTCAGAAAAAAGTAATTGCACATCTGTCACTTTTTTTGTCTGAGAATTTCCCACCATGGCTTAGGGTATTCCTGAACCAATTGCTCATTCCCACTTGTGAACATCACAGCACCCTCACTTGATGAAACTATCTGCAAGACATCAGTAAAACAGTCCTAATGAAAGAAGGATGAAAAGTGTCGTTCGAACAGTGAGTGTCGATGCACCTGTACGAACAGCAGCTTGGTTCCACAGCACCTCTGCTGTCTGGAAAGTGATGGTGATAGTGATATTTCAAAAATGTGCAGTATCAAAAGCATGAAAGATTTATGCTCAGCAATAAAAGCTCTTCCTCTTCTCATTTCCCTTATGTAAGGTTGCGAATGCTACACAACCAAGGACATTTAGGTGGAGAACAAGTGATAAGACACAATAAGCGGTATGGATTTAGACAAAAACTGACTTCTGTGCAACTACGTATTAATACTAATGCTGAAGAAATTATGGCAGTTTCAGAGATTTCATTACAAATTCAATTTTAGCTTCTCAAAAAAAATGATAGCATGAAATGCTCTATGTATATTTATACCTAATATGACAAGGTGCTACAGGGCCACACAGTATAAATATTTGCTGACGAGTAGCTTTGATGTTTCTCTCAGAAACAACCAATCTCCTCAGCCCTGCCAGAGACAATGTGCATTTCTGAAATCTCACACATTCAGAGCTACCAAAGCCATATGCTTCTTCTGAGGCAAACACAAACACACATGCTTGTTGAGGCTGCCAAGCACCCACACCATAAACAGGATTATCTCCTTGGCTAAAGCACAACAAGTGCTGCACCATAACCGCGCAAGCTGCTTTCACCAAATCAGTATCTGTGTAGCTGTACATCTCATTGATGGAGAACAATTAAGCTAAGAATCAGCACTGATAGAGAAGAGGCTGTCATCCCCAAGACTAAACTGATTATCCAGATGAAATCACACCAGTGCTGTCACCCAGCCACACTGCTACTTCCACCAGCCACTCCACTTGCAAGGCATGATGTTAGTGAAAACTGGTGCTGTTTATTATAAACTTTTCTTTCTTGCAATACTATCAAAGCAAGGTTTTAACCAAAACGTCATTTAATAAGTGTTTAATTTCTGCTACCCTTTTCTCACATTTCCTTCACTCTTCATCTCTTCGTTCAACTATAATGTGAAGGACTGCAGATTATAATTTTTCCATGTGGTGCTTGGTGAGGATTTTCATGGACAGCTTCAAGAAGCTATTCTTCATCCTCCCTTCCTCTGCTGCTCGCACTCACCCATGTGCCAGTGTAATTGAGAGGGCAGCACCGCTGTTTGTGTAGCTGCACATACCAGAGAAAGTGGTAGCGGCTAAAATATAACCCAGGTTAAAAAAGCCCTATTGTAACCCTGATCAGCTCACACATCCAGTTTACCATAAAGACAAAGCCAGTATAAAGCAGAGAGACAGAGATGGCTTAAATACTGTATCTACAGAAAGAATTACTCAAACTGTTCAAAAGCGATCACTAAAATGTACGAGCAGAAACAGCGAGTTGGGCAGAGACAGATGGCTTGGGCTGGGATTCCTGAAATCAGTCTTGTTGCCAGAAGTCATAATCATATGAAACGAAACATGCAGATTACCCACAACCTGCCTTGAGCCTGTGCTCAGGATTCCCACCTTTTGCATCCTAATCTGGACATCTGACTTTAAGCTGTTTGGCTACTGGAGAAAGGAGTTAATCTTTTTAACTCCCCATAGCCAGTCTCTGAGACTGCTTAAAACCACCTGTTTCTTTCCTCCTTCCTTTCTTCTGCTTTTAAAAGTTTCCGCTGACTTCCTTACCAAAACAGAGTCCAACAGAAAACATCTCTGAAAAGCCAGAGTTAATAGCAGTTGCAGCTAAACCACACTACTGTGAGAAGCGCTGGTGTTAGCTAGCTTAAATTGAATACCTTAAGTGAATGCCTGTCAGTGCAGCAGTGTCTGAAGGGATCTGGTTTGGATGTTATACAACGTAAATAATTAAAACTATTTATTCTCTGAGAAAACAAGATTCTGCTGGAAAAACCTGCATTTAACCAGAAAATACACAAAAGCACCTATTACCTTGTAAAATTATTACATTTACTACTTCAAGTTCTTTAAATCTTTAATCTTTAAAACTTTAATCTCACTGCCTGTTTCTAACCATGAGATCACCACAGTGTAATTATGAGGTCACAACCTCTGGGTTTAGTGTTTTTGCTAAAATAAGCTGCTTGTTTTTAGTGAAATTCTTAAAACTGTTCAAAATCGAAGGCACTGGCTTTTTTTTTTTTTTAACTTATGCATTCACTGAAAGCAATAAGAAAGAAACGTTGGTTGGCTAAGTGAAACAGTATGCAGGCATCACTCACTCCTCTTCTTGGGAAGGTTGCCAAACGAAAACATATGATGAAAGTATGTCTGAAGGTGCTGTGGGGGTGACAGAGTGCAGTGCAAAAACAATAGCTGACTCTGCACATTCAAATTCCTACTTCTAGTTTTCACCCTGGATAAAATAAAACCATATTTATTGAAGTATCTGTGTATTCTGGTTACAGAAGATCTGTGGCTGACAGAAGGATTCCCAAGTCTTCAGCACTCCCCTTCCTCCGTTGGCACAAGACAAGATTTTGCTTTTTTTAGAAAAGCATATTCAGTCAAGTTAAACAGTTTGTGAGTCAACACCTAAGCCTGTGGCCTTAGGGATGCATTTTCCATTTCCCCCACTTTGAAACCCCAGCTGTGACCAAGAAAATTGCTTCACACAAAGAACAGGAAAAGAGTGAAAACAAAGACAGAAGTGCGGCACTGTCAAGAGCCTACAGCCTCAAAAAAAAGGGATGGAGAGGAAGATAGCTTCCAACAGCCAATTCAGAGCAAGAAGTGTCCAGAATCCACCAAAATCTCTTTAATGGGAGTGGGAGAAGAGGCTGGTACAGCCCTGTGGGATTCCTCTTTCATGTGTCTTCACTGCTAGATAGCTTACTTGCAGTAGGATGGGGGGAAATAGTTTAAAACCTAGCATACCCAGGAGGGCAGCACAGTCTGCATTTTGAGATGAGAAATGATCTCCATCATTTTTTAGGAAAAGTTTCAGTAAGGAGCATATATCATTTTATTTACTCTCACTCTGGTAGTGCTTAAGGACCTTCCACTGGGTCCATACATGATTAAACTATACACTGTATAAAGAAAGACACAGAATTTATTTGCCTCTTAGGCAAAAGAACAGACCTATGTTGGGCTGATGTGAGAGCAGGCACACAATGGATAACTTTCAAGGCTTAACAGCCATGGTGTTAGTGGAGGAAACAGAAAATACCCCTAATACCTCTGATAGCACCCTCCATTCAATCACAGTGGGATTGAAAAATGTGACCAGTTTGATGACCACACTGTGGACTTATGCTCCAAATTTGCCCAGGTTATAGCTAATTAAATAAATATATAAATATATATAATAATATTACACCTAAATAAAATATAGGCTGAGAAAATTGGGGCTGTTCAGCCTGGAGAAGAGAAGGCTGCGTGGAGACCTCATAGCAGCCTTCCAATACCTGAAGGGGGCCTATAGGGATGCTGGGGAGGGACTCTTCATTAGGGACTGTGGTGAGAGGACAAGGGGTAATGGGTTCAAACTTAAACAGAGGAAGTTTAGATTGGATATGAGGAAGAAATTCTTTACTGTGAGGGTGGTGAGGCCCTGGAATGGGTTGCCCAGGGACGCTGTGAATGCTTCATCCCTGGCGGCGTTCAAGGTGGGGTTGGACATAGCCTTGGATGACATGGTTTATTGGGAGGTGTCCCTGCCCATGGCAGGGGGGCTGGAACTAGATGATTTTGAGGTCCTTTCCAACCCTAACTATTCTATGATTCTATATATTATTAATAAATGAAACATATATTATATAATATATATAATAACTGCCAAGGAGAGACGCCATGCTTGACCTTGTGCTCACCACCAGGGATGGGGTGGTGGGGAATGTGATGCTCCAAGGCAGCCTTGGCTGCAGTGAACACAAGATGGTGGAGTTTAAGATCCTCAGGGCAACAAGAAGGGCACACAGCACACCCATTGCCCTGGACTTCAAGAGAGCAGACTTTGGCCTCTTCAGTGACTTGCTCAGTAAGGTTCCATGGGATAAAGTCCTGGAAAGCCCAAGACTGCTGGTTGATATTCAAGGATCGCCTGCTCCGAGCTCAGAAGCACTGTATCCCAACAAGAAGGAAACGGGGCAAGAAGGCCAGGTGGCCTTGTACGATGGGGTTACAGAACTGATAGATAAGGGCAAAGCAGCTGACGTCATCAACCTGGACTTGTGCGAAGTGTTCAACACTGTTCTGCAGAACACCCTTGTCTCTAAACTGGAGAGACATCAATTTGATGGGTGGACCACCCTATGGATAAAGAATTGGCTGGATGGCTGCACGCAAAGAGTTGCAGTCAACAGCTAATGTCCAACTGGAGATGGGTAATGAGTGGTGTAACGAGGCCAGGTTGGGCACAGAGTCTTGGGTGACACGGTCTAGTGTGTGGTGCCCCTGCCCCTGGCAGGGGGGCTGGAACTAGATGATCTTAAAGTCCTTTCAAATGCTAACCATCCTATGATTATGATCCCAGGAGGGGAAGAAAAACACCACTGCTGAGGCTGCTAACTGTTGGAATGCCTCCCCGAGAAGCACTGCTTCTCAACCTCGTTCCCACCGGATGGCTCCAAGCTCAGAAAGCTCTCCTTTGTTCTGCAGTCTGGCCAGGCAATTGACTACGCTCAGCCAAAATAAGTGTGCAATCAACTTCCACAGTACCATCTGGAATTGTTTTCATTTGTCATGATGTTACCTAAAGGCAGAGTGCTGGAAAAAACAGGTGTCATCTGACAAACTTGGAAGACTGCAACAATGCCTTCTCCTCTTCTTTTTGCGACCTTCACATGTTTCAATTTAGTTTTCCAGTGCTGCATAAATCATGCTATTTGAGGCTTTTCTGTTGAGTTTTATCTGTCAGGTTACCATCTCAGTCCTTAAATGGGACAATACTAACTCACTGACTGGCCAGATATGCTAATCCTGTCTCATGCCATACGACTGTCCTTCTGTCTGCAGAAGTGTTAGTCCATCGCGCACCAGCTGTCTTGCAGCAAGGGGCAATGCACCTCTTAAAAACCTAATGCCTGCCTTTATTCAGACCTGTGTTTCCTCCCCCAGGTTAAGGAGGGCTGCTGTAAGTCAAGGGAGAGCTCACCACAGGAAAAAAGAGGAGACCGGGGTACTGAAAGAAGGCAGATTACTCAACAGTCATGAGTCAGTGAGGAATATAGCTTCCCCACTGCCAAGAAGAGGCACTGAAGCCAGATAAATTTGGGAATGGGATGTATATGTTTCCATCATCTCCTATCCTCCTGCTAGTTATCTAAACTTACTTTTAATGGGTCAGTCAGCTTTATTTTGAATAACAGCTTTCTGCTGCAACTTAAACACCCATACTTTGATAAAAGTGAACCCAGAAGGGAAGTCAACAGTGATAAGAGTTGATATTTTGCTATTTTCCTTATGTAGCAAGAAGATATATATATTAAAAAAAAAAAAAACAACAACAAACAAACAACAAAACAACAAAACCCAAACCCCAACAGCACAGATTATTTCATAGAAGACTTTAAACCAAATCCATCCTCCAAACACTGAAGAAAAATTCTTGGTAAGAAACAAATTCAACAGTAAAGTAAGAGGTTAGCCTGCAGTGGGGGCAAAAATCCATATTAAAACCACACACTACTACAGTATTTGTTACAATTACTGCTAATACCGAGGGATGGAACTACATCCTTTCACTTACATCTCCTCGAGGCACAATGACAGGGAGAAACCATATGTCTGAATCCCATCTTAATACCTCTACTTTTTCTTAATTGTCTGTTACCCATAGCTATTACTGAAAATAAAGTTGACTGTTATCCTGTTAATCATAGTTACCCCTTTGAACAGAAGATATCAGTCCTCTAAACTGCTACATCAAAAAAATCCTATTACAACCTTAATTAATATCTGGACAGGCTCACTTGGAAGAGGTGTCTTTCCTTCACATCTCTCTGAGCCCAGTGACCAAATGACCTACCATGCTGTACAAGCGATAGCACTGCTGTTTCACTCGGCTACTTCCAACTGCTCCAGTCCCTACCCTTTGAGTAGCAAGAATGAAACGGAAGCCTGAACTTTACACTTTACTAGTTTTGTTGGCCTGAATTTACTTCTTTTACAGTATTTTTAAATCCTTTCAGCATATTTTTGAGGCTTATAATACTTTAGTTATGGGATATAAAGTTGATGTAAAGATGTGATTTATTCCCTTTGTGCGTAAGATCATGCTGCTTATGCAACACAGAACAGACCAATGTGTCTGGGAAAGACATTAAAGTAGAAATCAATCTCATTTTCTTCCTTCATACAGGCAGACTCCACCCTTACCAATCCTTACTACTCATTCATACCGCAAGACTGTAACCTACATGGAATATTGTAACACCAGAGCCTGGGACTCATCAAACGATAATGTACTATCTCTGTAACATAAGTGTCCTATAAGGAAAACTATTACACATATTTCTGAAAGATTTGTTTTCTTTCCCTTTTATTATGCAAAACCTGAAAAATGATATCCTCTGTTTCCAGAGTATCTCGGTAGAGACAAACTCAGAAAGGCAGATACATCATCCATTTTTTGGCTGTAAAAATGTTCTGTGGGAAAAATGCTTTGAATAGATGCTGCAGCACTCACATTCCCAAGGTACTTTCACATATTCTGTGGAGGCAGTAGTTAATACTGATGGGAGTTGGCTGAATTACTGATATTTGGGAAAACAATGTGGGAGGTGGAAAGAAGAAATAAAATGGGTGCAACAGATATGGGGTACATATCAGGGAGGAGAGTGAAAGACAACACACGGCATATCTACCTCAGGCTGAACTTTTACTGAAGAGAAAAGACAGGAACTTTCAGCCATTTAAAAGAATGAAGCTGAAGTTCTGCTGTTAAAAAATAGTGTTCAGATATTTTCTAAAGAGAGTTAAGTAGCACTATCAACTGGGCAACAGGATCCGAAGTTTGACAAGGGCTTCTTTGGTGCCAGAGAAGTCTATTTTGATGCCCAGATTTTAACCCACCTACATCTGGACAGTCAGAAACGTCCCGAGAAATCATTTGTATAACCTTCTCAGCAATAAAACCCTCCAAATCTTCTGCCTGCATGGCAGCACTCCAGCATAGTACTTTCAGGGGCCTGAGCAGCCTTTCCTTGCAAGCTGTTCCTCTTGACAGTTCAAGCTACTGAGATGTTACCTTGCAGGAAGACAACTGCAATACTCCAGCATAGTACTTTCAGGGGCCTGAGCAGCCTTTCCTTGCAAGCTGTTCCTCTTGACAGCTCAAGCTACTGAGATGTTACCAGACAACTGCAATAACACAGTTTCAGAGTCTTCAATCTCAGAACTGAAACTTGGACCAGAAAAATCTTTTGTTAGGCTGTCTGACTGACTGACTAAGCAAAGTAAACCCAAAAACCAAGCAAGGATCAGAGGAACAATGATAGTTGGAGTAACGCAATCAGTGGAGAAACCTAATCAGTGAAAACAAGAGCACATTGAATTGCCTGTTGCCTAAGACCATACAAGGGGAAGGATGGGACCATTGTCCTTCCTGTGAAATGGAGAGTCAATGGAGAAACTCATCAGAAAACTTTGCAAATGAAAGGGTTTGACTGGCTACAGCAGCACAGGTTTGCTGAAGGAAGAAGAGCATTTTACACATAAGTATAAAACTTATGACAGGATTTTTGAAGGGGACTGTGGACATGTGTAAAGATTGTTAGGGGCATATTTAGTAGAAGGAGCAAAGACGGGGAATGAGTGTAAGCAAGATGGATTGAAGAGGAAGAAGTATGGGAAAAAAATAGAGGGAGAAGGGGAAGATAGGGCCAGTTGAGTGCAAAGGTGTCTGGTCAGAAGCTTGTCTGACTGAAGTCTGAGCTTGAGGACTACAGCCTGTCCTCTATTCTCATTAAATCTGATTTCTACCTTCTGTGTGGGTGTGCTTTCTACTCTAGATACGTATGTATGAATACTAAAGAGCAGGAGGAGAGGTACGAGTGCCAGCAGCTGGAGTGAGCTGTGAACCTCAGTGGAGCCTGTTGCCAGCAACTGGAGCAGGACAGGAGCACTGCAGGCTGCTCCTGAAGAGACTGAGGTTCTAAGGCTTACAGCAGCAGTGACCCATATATCGTGTGTGTCATATTGTGCTAGAAGACTCCAATCCTGACTGGCAAGAGAGAAGGAACAGGACTGGGCAGCCTGTGTTGTTCATGTTCATCTGAGGGCTGTGGGTGTGTAAGTGGGTGCTGGTAAATGCAGTGCTTTCTCTCTGTACAGACCTGTCTGTCTGAGCAGACATGTAGCATGAGGGTGTACATGCTACCTTCTCATATAGAGATTGAAGGCTTCAGGGAGCCACAACTTGATGAAATAGCCACGACAGTGAGATAGTAACTATATTTCATTTTAGCTGACTGTCAGGACAAATATCATGTCTGTGAGGTCTTTGTGGAGAATTCTCCCATAATAATTTGTGAATGGTCCACCTACAGACATACTTTCATGTTAAACAAGAAAGTATCAGAATCATCATTCAATGCACTAAATAACCAGCATTACCAGCAAGTATCCTGCTCCTCTGATTAGATAAGCCACAGATTGTTTTGTTCTCTCCAGCTTTTGTGATTTTAAGCCAAGTCAAGACCCTTTCCAAGTATGTCAGATAGCTTTGTTGCGATGTTCTTGTTTTAAATCCAACACTGATGCAGCATGCATTTATTAAAACAGAACAAAAACCAATCAAAAAACCCCAACCAACGGACCAACCAATCAGCCCTTCAGAAGACCAAATAAACCCTCTTACCTCCAAGCTGTAGAGATACTTGAAACTGTTTTTCTGCCTGGCTGCCTTTTCCACAGCTTGAGCTAATTTTACTGCTCCTCCACCACCAGCTGACCAGTGATTGCAGGGTACAGCATCAAATGCTCCAGACTGCTTTGCAATCTTACACACCAGATCAACCTCAGCAACAGAGTCGGTTCTGCCAAACAAACAGTTCCATCTCATTATTTTGTTTACTTAGTTCTCTTTTAAAACATTATATACTTAGCCTTATTCTAAAATCAACAGTTGTAAAGCAAGTCTACATAGAAACTGTGCCATATACATAATGCAGTTATACACAGCATATGTATGTGTTATAGGCAATTTACATGTAAGATTAATAGTTCCATAACACTATATACTTTTTTAGTGGTTTTAAAACCTTAAGAACAAGTTAGGATTTAAAGGTCTTTATATTCATAATGGAAAAAGGAAATTCTTTAATAGCTTAATTGGTCCATGCCAAAATGGATTAATATAAAAATCAAGAACAGTGTGAAATTTTAACTGTGGATTTACTCACAAGAGTAATGAAAGACTAGACTTACTTGAACACATTTAAAGCAACCACAACAGGAACTCCAAAGAGCTGAGCAATTTGAATCTGTTTTTGTAGATTACAGCAGCCATCAGCTACCAGCTGGAGATTCTGTGCATTTAAATAAAAATTAATGGAAATTGTAAGATACATCAAGTCTTCTCCAGCCAAGGAATTTTCCATAAATTACACTGAACATAAACAGTGCTGATCATGACAGCTGCAAGCAAGTAAAATGCTTCCAGACAAAAATATCTGACACTTATTAATTCTCATTTCAGTTAATAAGCAACAGACATACTTAAGCAAATAAGCAGTGCCCAAACTTTGTACATGAATGCATTGCTGTCTTCTGGGACAGAAGATGACAGTGCAGCTGATGGCTGGTTGCCTGTCACAATTGTGAAAGGGCTGTTAGACTCCAGACATGCTAGATGCATAGTCTAATCTATGTATACATACATATCGCAGAAAAAAACATATTACTGGATTTCCTTATTTATTCTTTTGCCTCACACTTTGCAGGCCTTGTCTTAATTGCAACAACACACATATCCTTACTCTGATAAAACCAAAAGACCAGAATTTGTCTACAGTGAACAGACAAGAAAACAAACCTCTAGAATCCACTCTTGTTTGAAGAGTGACATCCAACCCAAATGTGAAGCACAAAGAGATTAAACCTGTTGTTTAATGAACAGGTTAAGCTATCATTAATTTCAGGGAGTGTTTTTCACCTCTGCACCACCCTGCTCTTGTGCTTCCTTAAATGACACTATGACGGACTGAAGAGCTGATCAGCCTGAAAATTTAGTGGGTCTGGAAAAACTACTGGAAAAAAAGCTATTTTTCAGCTAGCTCAGTTCCTCAGTACAATCTACCATGCAGTTACACACATAGCACATACAAGAGGGATAACACTAAGTGGCTGGGGAAGATGAGATGGATTTACTTGTCGGCAATGCCTGTTAGAGGTGTTCACTGAATGTCAGCATTAGAGCATACTATTGTCAAACATGAGGGTACACACCATCCCCCCAGAAGAACAAGTTCTGATTCTTCAGACACCATGTTAGTATGTCCCTTTAAACAAAAACTTCTCCTAAAGTTTTATAATAGTTCCTCTTACCTCTTCTGTGTATTCTTTCTTCAAGGGGGCACCAGCAGTTACCTGGAATAATAAACAATTGACATCACCACCAATTGACACTTGTCATAATCCTAGTTGGTCACAAGTGCACTTTTGCTTAGTTTTTATACTGTCCATCAGCACATAACGTTGCGTGCAACATCTCAGCTCAACTGCAGCTTCTGTTTTATTCCAATAAAACTAACACATGGAGAAAAGCAACACTTCCTACTGTATATGAATAGCAAGATACAGGTAGCAATTCAGCAACCAGTTGTAAAAGACTTATTAGAGGGGAGGTAATTTGATCCCTTGCTTAACAATGCACCAGCAGTGCAAAGATAATGAACAGCAACCTCCAACAGCTGGCTGAAGGAGTAACAGTTACACAGCTGTCTAGAAGAAGATCATCATCTTTGGGTGTCCTGTAATTACTGCTCATGACTAGGAGCTGAATGCAAATAATTTATTCTGCTGGAAAGCACAAAGGTACACAGAAAAGGAGTACCACCAGAGTACTATTCTGAATCTCCAAGGACCACAAACACACTGATCGCCGGTACTGGACTTGGTCACTTTGGTTTTGGTCCATTTCATAGCTAATCTCCCAGTAAAAATATCTGGTACTCTACATGCCTCTATGATACATGATGTAAACAAATGAAAGCTTGATGTTTCTAAAGATACAGATCAGACAGAAAGAGTTATTAAGATATATTTAAGTTCTGGTTTTGCTGGATTTAATGATACACACATGACAATACACCTGCCCTGGTAGGCATGGAAGAATACCAACAAAAATAAAGAAAACTTGCATTAGAAGTGGACTAAAAATGTAGGAAGTCATATAACTATGTCAAACTGAAAGACTGAAAAGGGACAATTCAGCTTTAGCACTAAGAAATTATTAGCTCTAAGGGAGACCACGCATTCCAAAATTTTGTGGCTCTGGAAACAGCTTTGGTATTTTCACCCAGTGAGACTGTTTCCCTGGTAGCATCACCTCTTGCACGTTGCTGGACAGATGAAAGCACGTCTGTCTGCCTGGCTAGTCTGACCTGTGTGAATGAGGAGTACTTCTACAATCAGTAATCTGGACAAGCCTCTTCATGACTTAAATAGCAAAAACCAGTATACTGGTGACTTTAGGTACATTGGGAAAACACTTCCAAAATTTTATCAGTTACCTCAGTATCCTTGAGGGAATTAAATTGAGCATATTGAAAGGACAGAAGGATTTCCATCACTGCACTGAAACAGATCACAAAACCTTCCCTGAGAACATTCCCTACTTCTACGTGAAAACTGCAACCCAAACCCTTCAAATTCCTCCTCAGCTGCCACCTTTTCCAGCCTTTGACTACTGGCTGGGAAAGTACACATACTGAGTGCGCTCACAAACACTACTTCAAAAGACAGGGAAAAGAATATATATACACATTATAGCTTTATATTTCATGCAAGCAAATTAGCAAGATTTAATACTTCTACAGAGCTCTTTCATCCCTCCTCTTTCACCTGTGTCTTTCCATTCCTGCAGAGAGGTAACTTCTATATAATGAGGTAACTCAGGAAGGATATCTAAATACTGGCCCACAGGGTACCCCCAGTATTTCTTAAACCAAGATATTCCACTTATTTCAAATATCAGCAACAACTTTATTCTCTAAAAAAGGTGCAAAACCTTACATTTGGCCCACCTCCATGCATCTTCAAAGCTCTCACTGTAGCAACAAGTACAACCACACTGGGAACTAAGCCAGAAGCTCTGCATTTGATGTTGAAGAATTTCTCCATCCCAATGTCAGCACCAAAGCCAGCTTCAGTTACTGTTAAACATTAAAAAAACAAAACAAAACCACACATAAAACATGCTTTCAGTTAAACACTGGGAGATATTTCTACTTTAGCAGACTGTGCACTTAAATATACACTAGTACTCAGTTTTGAATGAACTTTCAAATAGAGGTCTATTTATATTACTGAGTCTGATTAAAAAACTATTCCCACCTCAGAAATAAATTATCTTACTCTTAATATGCACAATATGTCACCAGAAGTAGTCACATGGGGGTGAGAAACCCCAAGCAATCCAAAATAGAATCATAGAATCATAGAATAGTTAGGGCTGGAAAGGACCTCAAGATCATCGAGTTCCAACCCCCCTGCCATCGGCAGGGACACCTCACACTAAACCATGCCATCCAAGGCTCTGTCCAACCCCACCTTGAACGCCGTCAGGGATGAAGCATTCACAACTTCCTTGGGCAACTCATTCCAGGGCCTCACCACTCTTACAGTAAAGAATTTCTTCCTCATATCCAATCTAAACTTCCTCTGTTTAAGTCTGAACCCATTACCCCTTGTCCTCTCACCACAGTCCCTAATGAAGAGTCCCTCCCCAGCATCCCTATAGGCCTCCTTCAGGTATTGGAAAGCTGCTATGAGGTCTCCACGCAGCCTTCTCTTCTCCAGGCTGAACAGCCCCAACTTTCTCAGCCTATCTTCATACGGGAGGTGCTCCAGTCCCCTGATCATCCTCGTGGCCCTCCTCTGCACTTGTTCTAACAGTTCCATGTCCTTTTTATGTTGAGGACACCAGAACTGCACACAATACTCCAAGTGAGGTCTCATGAGAGCAGAGTAAAGGGGCAGGAGCACCTCCCTCGACCTGCTGGTCACACTCCTTTTGATGCAGCTCAGGATACGGTTGGCTTTCTGGGCTGCAAGTGCACACTGCCGGCTCATGTTCATTTTTTCATCAACCCACACCCCCAAGTCCTTCTCCACAGGGCTGCTCTGAATCTCCTCCCCGTCCAACCTGTAGCTGTGCCTGGCATTGCTCCGACCCAGGTGTAGGACTTTGCACTTAGCATGGTTAAACTTCATCAGGTTGGCATCAGCCCACCTCACAAGCATGTCTTTTAAAAACATCTAGTCCTCTAAAATAGCTGCTTTTGTGTAATTATATTTATTTTAAATACCTTACACAAATAAGACTTCCCTATTTGATTCCTCCTCCCTTGATTTCACTAAAGATATGCTTTCATCACAACTAATGGACCTAAATTCTCCTAGGTGTGCAGAACTTCTGATCGTTTCTTGCTTTTGTGAAGAGAATGCTTAATTATAAACACAAAACAGCAGTTACTGCCATGTCTCAGTGTCGAAGACACTACTAAATAGTAAATTTTATAATAGGATTTTGCACCAAAGTCAGACATTAGCATAACATAACCCAGGAGTAAAATGTGTACAGAATAAGGATACACCTGGCACAATATTTTTAGTGGATCTACAAACAAAAGAGAAGCTAATCTCTATTAAATCACGTCAGTCTCTTCAAAGACTCTTTTTTCAAATATCTACTATTTTAATTATCGCTTTCAAAATCCAAATATTTTTTTCATGAGACAAACTACAAGCACACCGCAATTTAAGAACGGAAAACAAACAAAAACAAACCCCAAGGAATTACGTCTTCTGTTGGTTGAGAATTTGCCAATGTAACTCTTTCCCACCAGAACAAACTGAAGAGTTGGGTTCAGTGTGTGCCACTGGAAGATATGAAGGGATTTGCAGGCAGGGTGGGAAAATAGCTTGCTCCTGAGGCTTCTGGACCTGACTCCAAGTGGGGCCGGTAACATGCACTTATAACCCCAATCAGCTTGCAAAACCTAGTAAATTTTCTTTTCTTTCTCTCACTCTTGACAGCAGCTTTAACTCTCATGCTTAGGATCGGAGGGGACCACAAACAGCTGACTGAACATTTTTGGGCTGGAAATCTGCAGCAGGGTTGAGGAGGAGGAGGCACAGATCTCCTCTGCTGCTGTGGGAGGAAGTATCTTTCTGTTGGCAGCCGATGTGCTTTAGGAAGTCCCAGCCTTGGTACACTTGTCCTCGCCCCACCGGTCCCTTTCCACCTCTTCTTGATTTTGCACACGCTGAACCAATTGCCTGTGTGGCTCTGCTCAGAGGGAGGAAACGGCTGGGGGAGGAAGGAAGAACCAGCAAACAAGGGGGTGGCTGCACGGGAGCAGAGACCTCTTGAAATAGTAATATGGCGAGTGTCATGATTAACATTCTCCAAAATCATGGTAATAAGTCTATTATCTATTACTGAACAGGCCTGAGAAAGGGACATACCACACATGGAAACAAAAAAAAAAAAGAAAGAGGTTTACACAACCACAATAATTCACAGGAACAAAGCTGATGTCAGGATAAGTCATATTAAAAGCAGAGCCGGGAATCACATGTCTGCTTTCCAGTCACCCTCATTCTTCTTCTCTGGTCTCTTCTGTGGTACAGGGTGATTAATGAGACCACTGAGTCACGAATATATAACCATGATCAATCTTTAATATAAACAATAGATAAACTACCAAGTACTTGAGAGGGTGGGAAAATAATTTGTCTCTTAGCAATTGCCAGCTTATACACATAGCAGACTCCTAACATTTCCAAAGAGTTTCCAGGGAGTTAATCCTTTTCATGCCAAGCCTGTTAGAATCATAGAATAGTTATGGTTGGAAAGGACCTTAAGATCATCTAGTTCCAAGCCCCCTGCCATGGGCAGGGACACCTCACAGTAAATCATGTCATCCAAGGCTCTGCCCAACCGCGCCTTGAACACCGCCAGGGATGGAGAATTCACACCTTCCTTGGGCAACCCATTCCAGGGCCTCACCACTCTTACAGTAAAGAACCTCCTCCTCATACTCAGTCTAAACTTCCCCTGTTTAAGTTTGAACCTGTTACCCCTTGTCCTATCACTACAGTCCCTAAAGTAGAGTCCCTCCCCAGCATCCTTATGGGCCCCTTCAGATACTGGAAGGCTGCTGAGGTCTCCACGCAGCCTTCTCTTCTCCAGGCTGAACAGCCACAATTTTCTCAGCCTATCTTCATATGGGGGGTGCTCCAGTCCCCTGATCATACTTGTGGCCCTCCTCTGGATTGTTCCAACACTTCCATGTCTTTTTTATGTTGAGGACACCAGAACTGCACACAATATTCCAAGTGAGGTCTCACAAGAGCAGAGTGGCAGGATCACCTCCCTCGACCTGCTGGTCATGCTCCTGTTGATGCACCCCAGGATACGGGTGGCTTTCTGGGCTGCAAGCACACACTGCCGGCTCATGTTCAGTCTCTCATTAACCAACACATCTAAGCCCTTCTCTGCAGGGCTGCTCTGAATCTGTTCCCTGCCCAACCTGTAGCTGTGCCTGGGATTGCTCTGACCCAGCTGTAGGACCTTGCACTTCTCATGGTTAAACCTCATCAGTTTGGCATCAGCCCACCTCGCAAGCATGTCAAGGTCCCTCTGGATGGCATTCCTTCCCTCCAGCATAGCAACTGAACTGCAGAGTTTGGTGTCATTGGCAAACTTGATGAGGGCGCACTCGATCCCACTGTCCATGTAACTGAGAAAGATGTTGAACAAGACCGGTCCCAACTCCGATCCCTGAGGGACACCACTCGTTACTGGTCTCCAGCTGGACACTGAGCCACTGAGCACTACTCTTTGCGTGCGGACATCCAGCCAGTTCTTTATCCACCGAGTGGTCCATCCATCAAATTGATGTCTCCCTAATTTAGAGACAAGGATGTCATGCGGGACAGTGTCAAACGCTTTGCACAAGTCCAGGTAGATGACATCAACTGCTTTGCCCCTGTCCATCAGTTCCGTAGCCACATTATAGAAGGCCACCAAATTGGTTAGGTAGGATTTCCCCTTAGTGAAGCAAGGGGAAGTTATTCAAGTTTTGAAGGGTCAGTTTTCCTCAGAGAAAGGGGGATTGTAAGTCTACCTTTCAGTGAGAGAAAAGCGGGATGTCAGCTTTCCAGGAAGCACAGCAACTGCTCACATAGCACTTCACAGCTCTCGCGAAGGTGTTAGCCACCCATCAGGCAGTCTAAACAGCCATGGAAAATGCCAAGGAAAACTGTGCAGTGTACTTATCTGGGTAGCTATGCATATTTTTCTATTCCTTGCAATGATTTCCTTTGATGTAGAGGGAAAAATGCACATTTGCCAAAACAACCCAAATAACATATCAATATCCGAAAAGCTAACAGAACACCAGTGTTCACTGAGGAGAGTGCTGCAACATGGAGAATGGGATTTCTTCATTTGAAGCAAAGGAAAGGGAGACCAACACCAGTGCTTTCTCCAGTGTGCGGAAGGAAACAGGATGCAGTAGAAAAGCTGCCTGGATGAAAGTTCCAACTCCATTTTATTCCCTCCAAGGAATAGTCAGAAGATAGAGTAATATGCCAAGCTATTATACTTTAAAATCTTTGTGCTGAAACACTTAATACAATTACTTTCAGATTGTTTCCTGCTTTCAAATGAAAGAGTCAATGAAAAACAAACATAGACAACAAATGGGAACTTTCAAGCTAGTCTACACTTAGAGATTATGAGATAAAACAGCTAATAACTTGAAATGTAACAACAGAAATTTGAAGTGATACATGCGCTCATTTATTTCAGTTATAATTTCATTTACATGGTTTGTCAACAGAAGGCAATTAGAAATTACAGGTGAACTGATAAAGATTTTTGGAAACAAATGTATAGCTTGGCAAATGTGGTCTGTCGTACCCCAAGTGAAAGACAATTTGACACAACCACTATTATCTGATCACACAATCTTTACCCAGCTTCAGTTCCCCTCCCCAAAAGTTCTTTATCCTGTCAACTGCCAAGCAGGCATTTCAAAGCCCCATCAATCACTGGGCTGCTGCCCCACAAGCAGGTAAGGGGTTTGTAATAGATGCGATGATGTCGGCGTGATGTTATCTGCTTGCTCTGATTTCCTCGCCACAAAACCAGCAGTTTTAAGGAAAGTAAAGAGGTAATTTTTTTGCCTTCAGTAAGCTAACAGAAAACATAGAGGTATTTGCATTTCCAGCCTGAGAACATAATCCCATGGCATTCCAGGCCTTACTTTGCATTCTGGATCCCATTCTTGCACTGACAAGACTGGACAATGATCTGGTCAAATATGAAAATATTGTTTTCTGGATGAAACTTTCAATGGGAAAAGCTCTCTTGACTCTCCTGCTTTGTGATCATATAAAATGCAAAACCTAATTCTACAAACACTCTGTTTGATTTTATGCTTCTATTTTACAGCCCAAGTATTATAAGGAAGGTTAGAATGAGTATTAAAAATTAAAATTACATGTATCAGCACTGCACGACCATTACGTTACTTTTAATAGCGGGCCATGTGTCAGATCTTGCAATTAATATACATATTACATTTTGCCGAGGTGAGTAGCTGCAGAGAGACGCCTTCAACACCACAGTGAGGGGAAATATCACATCCAGGAGCCTCAATTCTTAGGGGAAAGAGCTCAGCAGAAAGGTCTGTTACAGGCTGCCTGATCAGGAGGACTCTGTGGATGAAGCGCCCTATAGACAGATAGGAACAGCCTCACACTTGCAGGCCCTTGTTCTCATGGGAGACTTCAACCATCCTGATATCTGTTGGAGGGATGGTACGGCCCAGTACAAGCAATCCTGGAGGATCCTCGATTGTGTGGAAGACAACTTCCTTCTGCAAGTAATAGAGGAGCCGACAAGGAGAGGTGCCATGCTTGACCTCGTGATCACCAACAGCGAAGGACTCATTGGAAATGTGATGCTCCAGGGCAGCCTTGGTTACAGCGATCATGAGATGGTCGAATTTGACATCCTCAGGACAGTGAGAAGAGCGTGCAGCAAGCTCACTGCCCTGGACTTCAAGAGAGCAGACTTTGGCCTCTTCAGGAACCTGCTTAGTAAGGTTCCATGGGATACAGCCCTAGAGGGCAGGGGGGCCCAACACTGTTGATTGCTTCCAGGATCACCTGCTCTAAGCTCAGGAGGGTTGTGTCCCAACTAGAAGGAAATGTGGCAGGATGGCCAGGAGAGCTCCATGGATGGATAAGGAGCTGCTGAGGAAACTTAGAGGGGAAAAAAGAAACTTATAAAAGGTGGAAGCGAAGACAGGCAGCCTGGGAAGAATACAGGGATACTGCCAGGGAAGCCAGGGACCAGGTCAAGAAAGCTAAGGCCCAGTTAGAATTAAATGTGTCAAGGAATGTGAAAGATAATAGCAAAGGCTTCTGTAGGTATGTAGCAAACAAAAGACAGATTAGTGACAATGTGGGCCCTCTCCAGAAGCTATTGGGAGAACTGGCTACCCTGGGTTTGGAGAAGGCTGAGGTTCTTAATGACTTCTTTGCCTCAGTCTTCACCAGCAAGCTCTCTGATCACACCACCCAAGTCTTGGAAGTCAGATGAAGGGGCTGCGAGAATGAAGATCTTAGGCCCACTGTAGGAGAGGATCAGGTTCAAGATTAATTTAGGAACCTGAATGTATACAAGTCCATGGGCCCTGATGAAATCCCTAAGTGGGTCCTGAAGGAGCTGGCAAATGAAGTTCCCAAGCCACTGTCCATCATATTTGAAAAATCATGCCAGTCAGGTGAAGTTCGTGATGACTGGAAAAAGGGAAATATAATCCCCATTTTCCAGAAGAGGACTATGGGAGACCCAGGGAACTACAGACCAGTCAGTCTCACCTCTGTGCCTGGCAAAATCTTAGAGCAGATTCTCTTTGAAAGCATGCTAAAACCAACAAGGTGCTTGGTGACAGCCAGCATGGCTTCACTAAGGGGAAATCCTGCCTGACCAATTTGGTGGCCTTCTATGATGGGGCTACAGAACTGACGGATAGGGGCAAAGCAGTTGATGTCATCTACCTGGACTTGCGCAAAGCCTTCAACACTGTCCCGCAGTTCAACCTTATCTCTAAATTGGGGAGACATCAATTTGATGGATGGACCACTCGGTGGATAAAGAACTGGCTGGATGTCTGCACGCAAAGAGCTGTGGTCAACGGCTCAATGTCCAACTGGAGACCAGTAACGGGTGGTTACTCTTCCTTCAGGGTCAGTGTTGAGACAGATCTCATTCAACATCAGTCTCCCATTCCACTTTAGGGTTCATGCAAATGAATAAATCACTCTGATGGCTTTGTTTCTTGTTTATAATTACCACAATCTTTTCATGGAATTACTGCCTTGCCAAGCACATCTGGGAATATTTTATCACCTACACATGACAATAACTCAAATAGAGTGCCATGGTTTAAGCGGCTAATCAGATTTCATCATCATGCTTAATACAAAACATAATTTTTCTCCATCGAAAAATATATTTATCATGCTATAGCTGCATAAAGTGGTTCCACATTAGCCTCACATTTACATATGTCTTAAAGCCTTAGAGAAAGTGATATTTAGGATTTTTTTTTTAAAGATATTTCACCTACAATTGATGTAAACTGAGGGTAATTTCCAGTGAAAGCAGCTTCTCCCTCGTCAGCCCTTTCTATCAACAGATCAATGTCAAAATAAAACATTTGTACTATAAAGGCCCAAGTCAGATGTATACACATGAGGCAAAGCTTTAGGACACAAAATTGTAGCCTGGATTCCTGAACAATGTAAAAGGAAATGGAAACTCTGAGCTGCAAGCTGCCATTTACTCCCCACATGTAAACATATCTGTTCTGGTGCAGCTGTCTGCTGGTAAACTCAGGAAAAGAAGAGTTCAAAGTCACAGAAGCACATGAACTGTGAACCTGAAGCTGGAGGCATGCGAGCTGTAAAGTACTGATATGTTCATGTTTAAGTGAAAAATACCAAGGTGCACAACTGCCAAAATAAACGAGGATCATCAGTGATTTCTCTAACGGGATATCATATTTTTGTTACTATAACTAAGGCTGAATAAATCAGATGTTTGTTCATTCTGACTCTGGCAAATGTTTGATGTGAACTTCCATTATTATGACTGATTTTGGAATGTAACAGATACTTTTTTCTCTTCTGGTTTTTTCCCCCTTCCCCTCTCTCCTAACAGAGGGAGTTTTCCTGTTCATTTTTCTTCCAATGCATTCTCAGATGGCATTCAATACAGGCACTCACTGCTACCACTGCTGGACACAAAGTGCAGCACATATGCCCATCTTAAGGCTGAACATTTTTCATGGTATGAGGAAAATAATTTGCAGAGGCTAGCACAGTATTATGTTGTTATTGTGAGGCCTAGGAGAAAAGGTAATAGGAAAAATATTTGCCACTTAGTTAAGCAGAACATAGCCTCATTGGAGGTAACAGGTATTTTCACTCTTTGCTAAAGAAAGATGCCAGGGCAGTATGTGCTCTGCAGAGGTAGGGACACTGCAGTTTTCTGAGTTTTGACCACCAACACACACTTTTGACTGAACCAGAAGATACGGCAGTCCTGGATTCTTGAGCCAAAAGGATCACGTTTTAAACAACTATTAATGGGATTTCTTCTGAAAGAGGTCATAAGCAAAATAAACTTTACTCTCAGAAAGCAGATTATATGATGCTACGTTCAATAGTCAAAGTACTGTTCATGCGAGACTCTCTGTGTGAAATTCTCTTCAAACAGACAGAAAACCCACCTGCATGAGCACACCCAGAGAGGCACACTGTAAATGCCTGGTTTCTGGTTCTCCTGGCGTACCTCCCAACCTGCAGTACTCAAGTTCTACCACTTGAGACCCCTCCTAATAAAAATTTCTTTGGAGGGAAAAAAGTCTTGCGGAAATGTTCAACTTCCCCACATAAACAAAATGTCAGCTGAAACAAAGATTTGCTTTCAAGTACCCTGCCATCATATCCCATGACAGTAGCAGTTCCACTCATGCTGCCTTCCTCCAAAGGAGACCTGTCTCCAGCGGCTGAGAGTCTCAGGACATCACTGCCTGCCTCCTGGCAGCCAGGGCTGCATGGGGAGCTCAGCTCCCAGGAATAGACGTCATTTAAATGCTTATTCCCCTTAACAAACTATTTCAACCTTTTGCTCAGAAACATTTCTTTTTCCATAAGAGATGAATTGTACCATTTAAATGCTGAGCAGCTTTAAGTAAGAAACTAAAGGTTATAGCATAACCTCTCACAGTTATTCACTTTAGATGCCAATTGCTGTTAACTCTCCAAAAGATTCCCGCACCTTAAACAAACGAATAGGCACAATGACTCATACGATTATTCCCAGACTATAGACAAAAAAGTAAAAAAGAAAGTTCACTTTATTTGCTAGAAGGTGAAGATAACCCTTCAATCTCAATTCTCTCACAATTAAGGATACAATTCCTCTTTGTGGGTTTTAAATGCCTGCTTATATATATATGCTGCACATGTCAGATTTGAAATTCAAGGGGGTAAGTCAAACTGAAAAATCCAGGAGCTGACAGGAGCAGGACAGAAAGCATGCCCTGCACATCTCCACAGCAATGCTTGCCTCCTCCTCTTGAAAATATGTGGAAGTGCAACTGCAGTGATTCCTTCCTACAAAAAGCACCAATTTAGAGCATGGTTTTACACTGTGGCTTGATCAAATGAGCACCCTGCCTTGCTGAAAGGGCAACTCCTGTTCCCTCTTAAGTCTTCCAACATCTACCCCCTGCTCTCTCCCCTCCTTCATGCTGCCCACACTTCCCACAGGTTTTGGCACTCATCTAGTTGGAAGGTAAACTACTGGAATATGCTAACCAGAAAACAAACTGAAAACCACAGATCAACCACAATAGAAAAATTTCCACTGAGATAGATTTGAATCAACTGAAGTGTGACCAGACAAGTGTCCGAACTTGGTCAAAAAAGCAGCAAAAGTAGACAAGCAAAAGCAGAGGAAGGAAGGGAGATGCTGATTTAAATGGTGGAAAACTCTAAATTCATCCCTAGCCACCTTGTCAAACCATACTCTGATATATCACATGTAAAACTTGACATGTTCCTGCAACTCACTAATAATGAGCTTGCTATTTATATTCATTACTAGAGATTAAAAACCTGAAGACACCTTACAAACCACAAACAATTCATTCTAACATACATAAAATGAGCTGCATATGTGGCTTCAAGGGTTACATGTTCCTCTGAATTCCTCTGCTAAGTCTGCTAGCTTTTACAGTCACTTCTGCTTAACTCCTGTGTCCTATACTTACCTACAGACTCATAATTCTTAGGGTAAGTGTTGGCCCCCTGACAGGAATTGTAATGCGTAATGGAATACACAAACCAAATATACAGTTTCCCCTTTTCTAACCTCCTTTTATTACAATATTAATTAGAAAAGTTCAAACAGAAGAACTGTGAATTTTAGGTTGCATCCTTTGACCATTCATAACACGTTTCCTTTGAGGTAACAGAGTATCATTTGCTCATAAGACAAATGAGCATGTTTTTAAAGTGAAGCACAATTAATGACGCAGGAACAAGGCCATTATGCTATCTCAAGTATCTCTACTTAAGAGATCATCATGGCCTTTGGCAAAGAATTATTAGCCTTCTGGTAATTACAAAATGAAAACCTCACCACTTTTTTATTTGGAGCTGCACGGAAGGAATAAGTAACAGCAGCACAGATGGATCTTCATTTAAGGCCATTCTTGTATAATTCCCCAACTGCAAGGAGTGTATTAACTTATGGTACTCCAGTATTGCCCTAAGTGTTTAAAATAAATTTCATCACATCTAAGCCATGCTTGTCTGCTTATCTCACTACAAGACTTTAATTTACTTTGACTTTTAAAAGATCCAGTTGTCTAAAGCTCCCACCACAAATACACCTTCCATCAAACTGAAGCTGAGACTGAGAGCTCTACTGAGCTTTCAGGTTTTGGATCCTCCTACTCCCCTTAGAAGAGTTATGGAAAATGTACCTTGAACATGCTGTGAAGAAGTCACGCTACCAGCACCTGGAAAACACCAACTTCAAGAGGCAGAGAGCCTGAAGATTCATTTGCTGGAAAAGATCTACCCTTTTCACCAAAATTTCCATGAAGTAACACCTGCGTTAGCACCAATATTGCCTTGAATCGTGAAAAAGGAAAGAGGGGATGCCAAGGACTTATTCTTGAGACAGAACACCACTTCAGCATACGCTTTGGAAGATGACATACATTCTAAAGAGCAGCAGAAATACAATCAGGCAACAAGTGGTGATACAGGTCGTGAATGACAAATGCGTGATTTTTTTGCAGCCATACAGGGTACCTCAGAGCCTACCACAACTCAGAGGCAAAATCCATTTAACCAAGCACCACCACCCCCTCTGGTCTGGGGGTGCTCACACACTCCTGCATGCCTTCAGATAGGCAGGGCTATGAGAGGTGGCGGGGCCAGGAAATCACCTTGCCAGTCATACATGCTCCTCCTTGCTCTCATCACAAAACAAGAGCGCCTGCGTGCATAGATGGCAGGAGAGTGGGGTTGGCTGAGGCTGTGGTGGATGTCACACAACAAAGAGCCATCGCTGAATCAGGATGATCAATGCTCCTGTCACTTGGTGCAATCACCCGAGGCATACCAGGCATGGAGTCATCAATCACTGATGTGTAAGCTCTCCCCATAATGCATGCAACTATTTGCCTTGGGCTGCTGCCTTGCTAAAACTCCCCCAGCTTCTTCACCAAGGTACACATTTTGAGAAGTATCTCCATTCTGCCCTTCTGAAAACCTGGGGAGTGCTTGTTTATTACGATAATGATTTCACCCATGACTTAGGAACTGTCTTTTCAGTGTATGCATGTAGTGAATCCTCCTTCTTTGTGACTGCCCTGAGAGGGGACACAACACTATTCTTGACAAAACTACTGAGCCATATTTTAGAAATTCATGGCAAGGAGCATCTCCTGTTATGTATCCCCAGGAAGAAGAGTATTCTCTACAGCAGTCTGTCTTGATAAAAAAAAAGCCCAGGGAAACAGCTGATGCAAAGGCAAATTACTCTACAAGACTATCCCAAGAGCTTAGCTGGGGAGCTGAGTGCTGGTGGAAATTCTACAGAGTGCAATACATGCACCAAATACATGCAGAATTTAAAATGTCAATACACAGACAGACTTTCCATGGAGAAAGCAAGCACCAGATACTGTTAGTAATATTTTAGGAGATGGGAAAAAATGCCTAGCAGCATACATGCGGCATAAGCCACAGAAGAGCAGATGAGGGCAAAAGAAATAAGCATGTAAAGCCCACCAGTGCTGCACAGGCTTTGTGAAACAGCCACATGCATGGAGAAATGTAGCAGAAGCAACTCTGGAAATCATGAAAGCTTTTGAGATGCAAGCCCTCCAATACGTTTGGAGATAGGTAGGCATTAACTTGATTGTAATCACCTATGTATTTAAAATAAATTGTACAAACCCAGTACTTGAACCTCAACTCAAAGTGTAAGATTAATGGCTTCTGTCAAACTTATGAATATGTATTTACAGTTCTCTTTATAATTTTTGGATGAGAATAAAGGACTCAGCTGGTTAAAATTGCTGTGGAAAATAACTATGTCTGTTGAACCATAAGTGTGTGTATACATGTAATCTAAGAGTAACAATCACAAACTGAGGAGACTGAAGGTACTAAGGTCACACACCAGCAAATTCCACATGGAGAAGGAGTTTCCTACATGGATTTCTCAACTGAGAACACAGCTGAAACCAAAATCAAGCCAAACCATTATTCTGCTAGAGTACAAGACAAATCCATCCAGCTGCTCAGGGCTAAACTAATTCTTTAATGCTTACTGAGAATTTCCCCATCATAATTCAGGTAATTCAGGTAATCAAGGCAACAGAACTGCCATTGCAAACTACCCATTGCCAGTTCTGAAATATTGGTACATTATTAGTGGATCTCCCTTTACTACAGATTATAAATAATTATTTTTTTTTAGTTCCTCTTCATAATTGGCCATCATCTTATCATCTCAGCTACTCTGCTGCCCTTCGCCCTCCTCCTCATTTTTGTGCTTTCTCACTCCTCGTGCAGCAAAGGACCCCAAACCATATATTGAATTAATAATTGGCTGCAGAAAAAGCTGAACCTGCAGTCCTTGATTTATGAAGCTGTTACTCAGTCTCTTGGGAGCAATGTTTGAGATGCAGTAGATGAAGGCGGCAGATAGATGCAACGCCCTCATGCATGTAAAACATCTGCTGTCCCTGAAGCTTCATTCCCACTCTGAGCTTTTAGTCAGGGCTAAGCTGAAGGTACATTGCAAGCATGTGCCTTATTACTGCAGGAAGCAAAGTCGAAGAGTTTGAGACTGTCAGCTTCAATAAAGCTGTCAGCATAGCAGATCAAGAATAAAGAGACCCACCATATAAAAGACAGACAGGCCACCCAAAATTTAAAAATAGCTGTAATCCACATTTTCTCTTCCTATATTTGAATCTAATCTGTTTTCTCAATCAAATAAAATTAATTACACAGTAGTTGTATATAACTACAAAAAATAAAATTACAAGGTCAGAGCAGCAAACTGACCCTGATATACCATTTAGGATATTAATCTTTTCTTTAATGTATTATTTTATAGGATCAAAGACCTTTCAAATACTGTCAACATCTGACCTTCAAAAGCACTTTGGCTTTCTGCCAAAGCAACACTTCCCATTAACAAATCATACTGGCCATACATAACCTAGGATTATTTGCAATCTAATTAATATGTTTAGAAATGGAGAAACGGCTTTGCAACAAATTTATATCCCTAGTCATGGATTCTTGAGATTTTTCTTTAAGGCTAATCGCACCAGGTTAGTAGATCAGATATGTAAGCAAACCTAATTTCTGTTTCCAAAGGGAAATACCTATTTCTGTGTTAAAACTATTTAGAAACTTCCAGCATATACCAACACATCTGGTTTGTTGTTTGAAAACCCAAAAACTCCAACAATTTGAAGCCAGTGGACTTTCAGAGAAATCACATTTGTTTCTCTTTATCACAGAGTACTTCAAAAAATCTATGAAGCAAAACAAAAAGCCTTCACATAAAAATCTCAGGAACTGTCTTTATGTGCATTTTTCTTCCAGGAACATCTAAAGACATACCTTAACCTTTTCTGCAAACCATGACATTACTTCAATTGGGCTGGTAGGGAGGGTAGCACAGGCCAAGAAGTAAATATTTCGGAGTCCTGATCCCAAAGAAAACAATGTAGCTTTGAACAATTCTCCCTGAAACGCCTATTAACTGAGCTCAGTGTGCATGCATTTATGGAATACCAGCGGAAAACAGTAAATCAACTCTGCTAAATACAAACTTGTACTAGATTATATTAAAATTCTGCCAACTAGAACCACCATCATAAAAAATGGAAATACATGTATTTATATTCTTATCACATTTCACATTTGGGCTGACTTCTCCGAGCATTGAAGATTTAAGACAACAGTTCACAAAGTAAACAAACACTGCACCCTCCATATCTGCATATCATTAACAATTTTGATTATGAAAGCTTTCAGAAAACAAAGCACTCCTGCCTGCAGACTCAGAACATTGGCTCAGAAAATAAAAAGCAAAACCAGTCTCTCCAACGTGACAAAAATGTGCAAACAAACTGAACACTTATGCAAGTAGTCCATAAAAAGAATATTAGAATTCAATATCAGAAAGCAAGTAAACAAAAAAAATCTAATAAAGAGATTTTTTTCAAATGATATTAAAAATAAACCATCCACTAAAATTAAAATTCAGCCTTTGAAATGGGACTTGAACTCTTTATGCATACTCTGCCCTGTTGACCTTTGCTAAAGGGTGTAAGTCAATATGAAATACAAATGGGGAGAGGATGACGGATTTTCTGCCAAATAACCCCAAGCAAAAGTAACACTGTTAGCTAGGGAGCCTGCTTTTATTTCCTTTGCCAAGTGATGAATTAAGTGAACTTCCTAGCATGTATGATGTTTTACTGTTTGCATTTTGTTTAACCTCTGGTTCTTTTCTTTTCATAAATAAAAGCAATGCAACCAACAGATAACAAAAGAACAAAAGGAACTGCTTAGCTGCTTCTTATGAGTTGAGAGTTTTAAAACTAGGTAAGAATGTTAACTTGGGGAAGAAAGGGAACTTGAATTGGACAGAAGTTGCAATGTCATCAGTTCCTACTCAGTAGAATGGTATTATATTTATCAGGAACTGGACAGTACCTCTACTTTCTGAATGACCGACAGATCCTTTCTATCTATTTTTACCTCTGGATAACTGTACTGAGACTGGGAATAATGGATAGTCCTTAACAGTTGCACACTCCATACTTTTAATTAATGAATGCCATTGACAGAGGGATGAGTTGTGTTAAGCTGTAATATGTTGCAGAACAGGTCAGCATACAGAGCATTAAAATACCATGTCAGCTTGTCCTTGAACTCCTGATGCATGTTTAAGTACCAGCAGCTGCTACGGCTTTACAAAAGACCTGTTACCTTAAAGTTCCTATTACTGTAGTGTTTGCATCTCCCTATTCGCCACTGAGACAGTTCTTGCCCCCAAGAAAGTTTACAAACCGAATAGGTAAATTGGGAAGAATGGGATTACATTTGAAGGCATGGGGGCTGAAATTGCTTAAGGCCATGAAGCTAGTCAAGGATGAAGGTTGCCTCAGCCGCAAAACCAACCAGGAACTGTCAAGCAGAGAACGTGCGCTGCTGGCGACAAGCAATGGACTCAGCAGCATTGTCTCCTCTTCTTTCACCAGGCAAGGAAGAAGAGAAAGAATAAGTCTCCTCAAGCCACCAACTCTTCCAGGAGCCAGCCAGCAGGAACATTCATGTTGCACTTCCTGCCTCCCCAGCACCATTGCGGCAACCCCCCACCCCCCATACATTCCCAACCCAAACACTATCTCACTGCATCTTCCTTCTACACTGAAAAACCATATGAGGAGAAGAAAGCATGGCTTTCTCAAATGAACTATGCACGTCCAGTTCTTTGCTTGCTTCTGACCCAGCCAGCTCAGTTACAGTGTGCCTTTTCATTCAGCACATGAGCAACACACACATGCGCCACTTCACAGCTCTCAGTCTGTGAAAAAAACCCCATTAAATTCCTTTGCCAGTGAGGCTCAGAGCAGCATCCATCCACCAGCAATGCTCCAGAAAAGCCCCTTGAAAACAACCATGCAAACCTATGCTCTTTCTTCCTTATTTTTTATCATATCATGTTTTAAATTGCTTTCCTCACACTAAAATCACTTCACCTATGAAATCAAACTCCTCTAAATATACTAATCAAAATGCCTGGTCTTTCACATGACATCTAGCCTGAGAACAGTAACTCCTGGTCACTAGGAAGAAACACAGTCAAACACATAGCTTTGTTATTCTGCAGGGTGGACTTTCTGAGCAGAAGACACTGAACTATTAATTAGTTAATAAGCTCTAAGAGACAGGAAAAGACAGAGGGAGTTACTACAATAGAGAATGAGTGTCAGAGCCTGCGAAAGAAATTAAAACAAAGTGGTCCTCAACAACACAAATTGAAAAGTAGGAGTTCATAAAATGAGATCATCGTAATATATTAAAGATGGAACTAAAAAACCAAAGTACACAAAAGCAGAATGCATTACTCTTAATAAAGACTGAACCAGGAACTGAAAAAACCTGGAAGGAAAAAACCTAACAAAACCAAACAAAAATCTTTTATCAGCATTTTAAATAAGTTCCTTTCCTCCTGGTGCCCTGTATCTAAAAGCTTTAAAACCTATATTTAAGTAATGTAAGAGGAATGGGGGGAAACCTGAGTGACCATAGGCTTAATGGTTTCTAAACAGACTTTTGAGAAAAGAGTGACTTAAAAAAAAATAAAAATAGCTAAGTAAGAAATATAACCTCTGTCTACAGAAGGCAGACTATGCCAGATACAAACCTTCTCTGGCAGTGAAAACGTAACAACATCTCATCAATATAGCCTTCAGGGAAAAAACCTGCTTCAGCAATACATACAAATGCGTTAGCAAGGCTACAAGAAAACGACGATTACATGATTAAGAGAGAGAATAGGCAGCCACGATAGGAGAACTGTGGGACAGGAGAGAGATCCAGCCTGAGGGCTCTCATTTGCTAAACAATCTCAGCAGAAAGCCTGAGGAAAAGCGATCGAGTTCACTTAGTGATGCCAAAGTTTGAAAGAATTGCCAGTGTGGAGAGGAACTAGGATATCACACAGAAAAAAGAGGAACTTCATACTTCCAAACCTCAAAGAAGAGTTTGGGAGTTTAGCAGTATTAATGCAGTCATAGAATGAGTGATGCATGGAAAATGAGGGGAAAAAAAGGTGATCTAAGGATAAAGGCAAGAGTAATCTTGCAGAGCTCTGCATATGCACCTATGTTGAAGAAAGTGAACACGGTAACAGATGCAGAAACTAATAAAGCAGATAGGCTGTGTTACAGGAATGGCAAGTCTAGCATTAAGTACAAAAGATCCAAAAAGCTCTGCTTGTTTAGTTAGACAGAGTATAAAAATATCAACTAAGAAACAGAAGACTAAGCTGGAACACAGTATTACAAAACAAGAGCAAATGAGTCCAAATTGGCCATGGAAACCCAGCTAGCCCACCAGAAGTAGCAGCAAGAGTTAAAGATCCTAGCTAGTTTTCAACTGGAGCTCAGTTAGTTTGTGAAGGAGATCATCTGATGTGCTTGTAAGATAAAGCGGAGAGCTCAGCTAAATGGCTTATGATTTATAATCAGATGTTCCTTTATGCCTGTAAATTGCCTCTCATAATTCTGGATATCAACAACAGATTTGGGAATGTACATTTACAAACACAGTCTGTAGCAAGTCAATTTTAACACTTGCATTTTTCTTTAAAGGGAAGAAGGTAAAATCTCAATACCCATTTGGTATCCATCATTTGGGAGCTTTTATTTTCAAAACAGCATCAACTCTCCTTATTGGGCAAAACATCACTTTTTTGTGTAATATTAGTTAGACACAATTCAATAGTTCACTAGCAATATCAACTTCCAGTTTTGAGTTTAACTTTGCATGATTTACAAGCTCTTGAATTAATTCAACTCTGAAATAGTGACATATGATACCAAGGTCAATGCTAAAATGCTTCCCAACACATATATCCAGGACAGCTCTATTCTATCCAATTTTCCTTCGGAAAAGCTTTATTTTAAAATGCATGCTAAAGATCAGAACTGTCAGAGGAAAAAGCTACATGATATCTGCAGTGAAAATATGCAGTCACCCGTAACTTTCTCAAGGACACTGAACATACTCAGATATACGAAAAGTTTCGATCCCCATTTGGCATAATAATTCACAAATTATTTAAAGACTGCTTTAAGCATTTCTGCAACACAAAGTAATTTAAATCATTGTTACCTGACTTTCAATGACAGTAATCCATAAGCAAGGGAAGCGTGATTTGCACCCAGGTTATTTGTGACAAGGCAGGAAGTTCAGCTTTCAGGAACTTTGACTTCCTGTCACTGAAGGAAAATGTGTTGAGCTACATTTCTTGTCTCTGAGGACTTTCCAGCTTACTGGTAAGAAAATTTCCTATGAATTTAAAAGCAAAGTGGAACAGGAGAAATTTTTTTTTGTTTCCATTTTACAACATGTGAAAGAAATGGAATTACTTTTGCTTCAGCAAATGTGAAGAAAGTAATAAAAAGGGCACCTGAGGTGTGAATGGCATCACCATTCACAAGTGAAGGGCAAAGATCTTCTAGGAGTAATGGTACCTTGTTTTCAATGTGTGGTATGCTGCATTTTGTACTCCTAGACCATGATTTTAAAGCCTCATGTCGTGGTTTAAGCTTATAAACCCATACAGCCGCTCTCTCACTCACTCCCCACTCTTTCTTCCTTCCGCTCGTGGAGGGATGGGAAGGAGAATCAAAAGAATGCAACTCCCACAGGTTGAGATAAGAACAGTTTAGTAACTAAGGTATAACACAAATCACTACTGCTACCACCAATAATAATAATGACAAGAGAAAACACAAGGAAAAAGAATACAATTTCTCACCATCCAATATCAAGCCTGAGCAAGCAGTGCACCCCCCACTGTGCACCCCCACCACTGTGCATCCTCACCACCCTTCCAGATCTCTGCTCCCCGTTCTACATCCTGGATATGACGTGCTGTGGTATGGAATAACCTCTTTGGTTAGTCAGGGTCAGGTGCCCTGTCTCTCCGTCCTCTCGGCTTCCCCTCCTCCCTGGCAGAGCATGAGACTCACAAAGTCCTTGGCCAGCCTAAACATTACCAAGCAGTAACTGAAAACACTGGTGTTATCAGTGCTGTTCCCAGGCCCAAAATCAAAAACACAGTGCTGCACCAGCTACCAAGGAGAAAAATGACAGCTGCTGCTGAACCCAGGACACCTTACAACAATACTAACACAGTATCACCTTCCTTCCCCCCACCCCACCGCCACAGTTGTGCTAAGCACAGTGGCTTGAGCAGCTGCACTATGAATGGGATCACAGAAAATATTGTTAAAGCCTTGAACACCCCTTATCTAGTTTGTAGCACACATGTTTCAGAGTAGGCCAGGAGCACCTACATAGACAATGCTGTCAACCATCTTGTACCATGAAACCTTAACCTTGCTTTAACTTCCTAAGCAAGAAAAAAACACAAAATATAAGACATAATCACATTACATTTTGTTTCTTGTGTGACTACAGAGTGAAGAAGTCAGAGATGAAATAACACAAGCTAGAAGGACAATGAATAGAATCTTAAGAACTAAAGCTCTCTGGAGGGTTACCACATGGAACCCCTGTCTGGTGGTACCGAGCAACAAAAAAGAAACAAAAAATTAAATCCTCAAAGTCAACATTGAAGTCTAGCAATATTGTATGTACTACTGGTGCCAAAAGAACTTTAGCCAAAGTATTTGGGCTATATTTCCTTTTGAGGAAAAAGATTACTACTAAGAAAATAATGACTTATGACAGAAAAAATTAAATCTACTGAAGATTATTCACTTAGTGCATTAAACACATACAATTCTTATAAGGTGGTTTTAAACTCTGTTATACAATGTCTGCTCTGAGAGTATGTAAAACGGACACCTTTCAAAATACAACCTTGTGTGTACTGAACTGATAGAGCAGCTAACACTATTAGTTTATTCTAACAAGAGTACCAGCACAATAAAAAGAGTCAATTACTTAGCTTCTAAAAATTTACTGCTCTACTTAAGTTTATACCATTAAAAATGTGCGACAAATTCTTTCCAATTACACCAAGTCCACCAACTAAAGAAACAGAAAGTTAATCTTTCTTGAGAAAGGCATCAACAGCTTGCAATAAGCCTCCTCTTGTCACCTGATATAATACCAGGAAAGACTAAGTCATACTCGACCTTGCCTAGCACTCCATGCTCTCAACCTTGAATGGGACATAACTTATTAGGAGTAGAAAAGAAAGCAATAGCCAAATTTACAGTCCAAGCCTGAAAAACAAACTGCAAAATTACTTAGGATTAGTATTCCAAAAACATATTCATGCTTTTCTTGTCTCCAGTTTACCATAATCCTTCTCCTTAGCTGAAACACCTTCAAGGGATTAAAGTGATGGATGGGGCAATCTGCTGCGTTGTTTATTGCAATAATTTCTGACACACTGATTAATATGACTCAGGAAAACTGATTCCTCTTCCTCTTTCACCTTTTAAGCCTTCAAAACACCTCTTGGGCAGCCTGTATTCACTGACTATGAACCTGACAGTTTACCCTTTCTATTCACCTTAACAGGGTATTAAGAAACAATCTGTCTGATGCAGGAAAAGAACTTGGAATATTCCAAGGCAAGTATTTTGTTGCATTAAGCCAACAGAGGAGTACGAATGAATGCTGTCAGAGAAACAACTACAATAATTCTTTGTTCACTTAGGGTAATCACTCTAACCTGGACATCCAGAAACCTGGTTAATGTTCTTGTTTGCAAAAACTGTCATGACACTTCTGAAACAACGAACACCTTCCTCAAAATAATGGTGGGAAGCTGTGGACGAAAGAAAGATGAGGTACAGGGGTAATTTCAAAAGAAGACTTTCAGCAAACTAAAATGCACTCCCCTGAACCAGGAAATAAGAATGCAAACACAAGGAGAAATGTGTACAAAATAAAAGCTTTACAGAAGCAGCAACTTTATCCTCAGAGCTGCCTGGAAAAACTTCAGTTGCAATTTATACTAGGTGAGGCCTTCAGTATTAACCAGCTTCTGCGGATGAGACACAAGTTTGACATTTCTACAAGAGGACAGCGATGAAGAACAAAATGGGAATGAAGCACGTTAACACCACAAAACAGAACAAAACAAAAACTCAGAAAGCAGAAATTGCCTAAATACAGAATAAGGTATGTTTCCCCACTCAGTCCTAGCATAGGACTCAGCTTAAATGCCAAGCTCATTTCCCTGCCACTGCTGAGATGTCAGCTGTCCTTGCTGCTTAAATATTACCGTGAACCAAAAGCAAGTGGTATAAAATTAGTTAAACAGGACATTATAGGCAACTGTTATACAGAAGGAAAATTAAATGTCAGAAAAAGACTTAAAGCTGCTGTCAGAGGAGCTAAAGATGTGTGAGACCACAAAGCTCGGATAATAACTGTGAAGATCAGTATGTTCAGCATGACACACATGCCCCAGTGTATTATTTCCCAGACCATTGGCACAGATGCGCCACACGGCCCAGCTGCCGTGCAGCACCCAAACCACTCACGGGGGCTGCCTGAGCTTCAATGTGCCATGCTTGGTCACAGCAAAAAATGGGGGGAATTCACAGGGAAACCACCAAGAAGCAGTAAAAGGCTGAGAAGATGAAGTGCAAGAGAGCCTATGCCAGCTGAGACAGACTGAGACCTCAAAATTAGAGCAAAAAGACCGAGTTGCGAGTACGTAGCAACATGGCTCAAGGAAGACGGAATTAACAAGCTGCGCCAAAAGGCTTAGGCTACCTCCAACTTAATGAGGGCCTGTGATTTACTTGGATACCTGAAACTGAAGCAGGGAATGCCTTCAGTTAGGGAGAGTTCACAACAGGACTCAATGGTTAAAATTTGTTAGGATGGTTTTTTTAAACCACACTGTCTACATGGTTGTAACTGACACTACTCAAAAAGCACAGCACACTGCAGCTCCAGCTGCAGAGCAGGCAGAGAAACAGACAATGCAGGCCAGAGAGAGGAAGAAAGCTTTACAAATGAAACTAAAAAGAAGAGGATCTTTGTTTTACCTTAGCCATAACACAGTCACACAAAAGCGGGATCTACACAACAGATAGGTTTTTCACTACTCACCCTCCTTTGCACTAGCTCAGGTGTTTTTGTGACTCTGGGCTGAACTGCTTCTGTGTTAAGTCAGCAGAAAACTAAGCCAACAAAAAGGGCAACAGGTTTCTGCCAGGATGTCATGCAAAAACAGTTGAGCACAGGCTGAGAAAGGACACAGGCTTAGCTGCTCTGGCAATGCAGGCTCAGCCTGATAAACTAGTGCATCCACAGTAGCTTTACTGGCAATTTAAAGCTCCAAATAGTATAGCCAAATGAGGTTATCATATTACAAATACTTATTTCAGCAAAACCACCATCTTATGTGGCATTATCTCACCTTCACCCTGTCACACACACAACTGTTTGCCAAGGCACTGTCTGTGAGGGGAAGGAAAGGGATGTTTTTGTTGTTGTGGTTGTTTTCAGTCAAGACCAACTCCTCAGTTCAGTTCAGTTCATCACGTGGCTCCATGGACAGGTGTGCTGGACTGGAAACAGCAGCTGGAGGAAAGAGGTTGCTTAAACCGGGACAAAAAATAAAAGACGCCTATATTTGTGAAACTGGTACAAATTCAGGCCATGCTGTTTTCCTTAGTACTGTCTACACACTTAGCACAAGGTCCTGCTCTAGAACAGCTATGACTTAAGTAAAAAATTAAAGAATAAATATATATGCGTATTATGCATATCATCATCCCATCTCACAGCGAGTGAGCTAGCACACATACAGTAAGTTATTTATTCTACTATACAGGAAATCAACTTAAATGCTGGCTCTGTCACAGATTTCCTATGTTTCTATGCAAAGCTGAGAGCCTATCTCATGAATTGTGGCCCCTAAAAGCATCTTGTCAGTTCTGCCAATTACCTTACACTATTACCAGCACCTCTGGGACTCTTTCAGGAGCTTATGCAACAAACCTATATGGCAAAACATGAACTCCAATCTCTTGCACAAGAACCTGATGAGTGACAGATGCAATGGGGAGAACGGATGAACTGCTCAAGAACATTGGCACATTGGCAAATGAGACATGTGGAGCAGTGAAAATGTTTACTTCTAGCAAGAGTAATTAAACTTGCTCAGCTAGGTACAGAACTGTAGCAGAGCTGCCTTGCACTCCTACTGTTTGAATTAACTACAGGATCAGCTTTCCCCCCTGCGTTTCAATGCCTGTATGGGGTTCAGGCACACACTACATGGAGCAAAATGCAGTGAGGTTTCTTCCTAACTACTTTGCTGGGTAGCTTCACAAGGCACTGGGCTGTCTCCCTGTATGGGCATCTTGCCAGTGTGGACTGGTACACACTTCATGACTGTCATTTTAGACTTAAGTTATGTAGGGTAGCATAGGACAGTATTTAGTAATACCAAGTGCTACATGTAGTCTCTACCCATGTGCTCTGAGAAGTTACTAAAACTTTATCTTAAACCATAAAGCTTATGGTAATTACAAGCATTAGAACAACCATTTACACTTGTGACTACCTAAAAAGTTTATTTAAGTAGGCCACTCTAGAAACTGTGGCTTTTAATAATCTAACAAGAATCTAAAAATCATACTGAAGTTCTTTGCTCATGAGAGCAAAGGCAGGCTCATTTCGAAGCCAGTTTCATGGGGATTTGTGGTCTGTAGAATAGAATTTGAAAAAGAGCCTTCAGCTGGCCATGCACAAAGGTTTTCTTCTATTGCAGCTACACTGCTTTATCTCCCAACTGAGAAACTGGGGCCAAAGACGAACAAAGCAAAAAAGAGTGTTAAAGACAAACAGGTGGATAAGACCAAAAAAGCATGAAATGCAAGGATATGCTCCCAGTGCCTGAGGGAAGCACTGAATGGAAGGGAATCCAAACCCAAGGTGATACTTTTCAGTATCCAAAACCTGGATCAAGACTCAAGACTGCTGCCCAAATACCTCCATTCAGACAATACAAAACAGACTTCCCACTTGAAAAGATTGCTCACTGGAGAAACAAAGTCAATTCACTCAGCCTATGAAAAATGTTAGCTACTTTAAATGCTTTTGCTCTTCATTCCACAAAGCCATATAACAACAAACATGGCATAATGAAATACCAGTCCTATTTTCTTTGAGTGAATGTATTCAGAATGCGAAATGTTCTTACTTTGAATGGGTGCTTGATCATTTGAGGGAAATGAACAAATCCCTTAGCTGTACAACAGTAACATTGGAGAACACCATTCTCCTTGACACGATCATACATTTTAAAAAGGAAACATAAACACGTAACACATGCCCAGGCTACCTTGAAAACCCCGCGTTTCACCACCTTAACTGCAATGCTGTATCTTCTTACACAGGTCAGCACTTCCCTAGCTGCTACTTCCTAAAGCAAGAGCAAAGTACTGAATCCAGTGTTCCTCAAGAATTCTCTTGCTATCAAAATATTACATGCTAATACCCAACAATCTTAGCAAGTTATATTGAATCAGAAGGGCAGAAGTTAGGCAAAACTGACTCTAGGAATTAATGTTGCAAATAATGTTCTAACAAAGGTCTAAAAATCACTGTGTGCACTTTGCTGCTCCGTTTAAAAAATTAAGTGAACCTCCCCCCCCCAAAAAAAAAAAAAAACCAAACCAACGAAGGATGGAGAACATTTCTTCCAGGCACAGAATGCTTGGGGAGATCAGAAGCTTACTTCTATAAAGATGAGTAAGGGAAAATAAGAAAAAAGAAAAATCAATAAATACTCTTTAAAAAGAAGCTCTCAAGATAATGGAATACGCGTAAATAGATTTTCTACTTGTTCAACCTTTTGGTTTTATACAAAGAATAACAAAGGAACATTTTTCTTTAGCTGGGTTTGGGGTTGGTTTTTTTGTTTGTTTGCTTTCCAAAGTCAGTACGATCTACAACAGGTTTCAATCCTTTACTTTTATTGGTATTAAATTTTGTTATTTTTAAAGATTTCTGCAAGAAGTTAATCCTGTATCTTGTTGTTCACTAGTCAACTACTCTGTATAAGAAACCTTTTCATTTTCGACCATTTTCTAAGTATATAACGTTGCTTCATATCATAACAAAAAGTATACACATTCTATAAAGATGCAACACACTTCTTCCATCCTTTCTACAATTACCAGTGATTTCCAACAGAAACAGTACTTTCAGGCAATTCTTTTCTCTATGTTATTTACAGCAATATACTGGTAAAACATAAGCACATACATATGTGTTTCTCTCCTAGTTTAAGGGTGCTAGCATAAGAAACCTTGTTTCCTGTTACTGCACCTCTTCAAGAGCATTGTTCCACAGGAACTCAAAGTTCAACTTCAGCATTAATGTAAGCCAACCTGGGTGTTCAGGGGACAGAGGAGGATGGCTGCAGCAGTGCAAAGGCATTACTACCACAAAGCAGCAATGCCTCTTTCATTAATTCTGAAATTTAAACATGCACAACAACTTTTATAAAAAGCAGTCCGCTATTCAGCCACAAGTTTGTTTTGCCTGTAACTATAACAGTAAGTTCTACATGTCTAGTGCTGCTTCTGCAGGACAAATTCATAATATAAAAAGAGCCTGCCCACTCACATGCTTTCATGGGAACAAGAGAGCCTCACGGCGAGGCTTTACAATGCAGCTGCACCAACCTAATGGCTCACTGCCACCAGAATAAGGCAGTCTTACTCTTTCTTCTACCACCTTCCCTCTGCTGCTCCGCTGCGCTGGCTCAGGGACATCTGACCCATGATTTGGCTGAGCTTGATGAATTGGCAGAGAAATAATTCAGCAGGAAAAGGGAATGGCTTCTGCCAGTTTATCAAGAGAGGTCAGATGAATAGTAATACAAAGAATTACAGAACACCTCTTTCAATGCAGTCCAGACATTTAACCGGTTCAGTCATCTTGTGGAATCTCAGACATGGTAACAGGAGCACTTGAGACAAAGGGCAGGGTAACAGAAGAAGTGGTTTGGCTTTTTGCACATTCACTTTAAGATTATTACCAATATTAGCATAAAACAAAGGAGCATTCTTCCCTTTCATCTGTTCATTTACATCACTGTTTGCCAACTTACCAACACACCATAATAACAGAAACAAAATAATCACTCACCTACAAATCCTGTCTCTCCAACTAATTTCAGGGCAATTTTGTCTGCCAGAACAGAAGAATTTCCATGTGCAATGTTAGCAAAAGGTCCGGCGTGAACAAATACTGGTGTTCCCTGAATGATAAAAAATACATATTAGGAATTTAATGAATATGTGTTGTGGTTTAACCTCAGCCACTCGCTCACTCCCCTCCAGTGGCATGGGGGAGAGAATCAGAAGAGTCGAAGTAAGAAAACTCATGGGTTGTGGTAAAAGCAGTTTCATAGGTAAAGCAAAAGCTGCACACACACAAGCAAAGCAAAACAAGCAACTCATTCACCATTTCCCACTGTCAGGCAATTGTTCCGTGATCCCCTGGACAGGAGGGCTCCATCATGTGTAATGGTTACTTCAGAAGACAAACACCATTACTCCAAACATCCTCTCCCCCACTCCCCTTCTTTCTTCTTCCCTCAGCTTTGTATGCTGAGCACGAAACCATGAGGTGTGGGACACCCCTCTGGTCAGTTGGGGTCAACTGTCCTGGCTGTGTCCCCTCCAACTTCCTACTGCTCCCATTTTCCTCATTGACTGTAATTGCCATTCCTATGCAGGAAAAGGAGCCAGCAGAAGCAGTGAGGGACCAGGACCACAGTCAATGGTTAAGGAATGTGGTTGGGGTGCAGTGGGGATACTGACGTACAAAGGAAAAAGCAGTCACCACTGCTACAGAGTGCCTCGAAGCCCAAGTGCAGAGCCAAATTCCCCTAAGTAGACATACAAATACGTAAGGAAAACAGACTCTGAGGCATGGACCAATCTAAACCAGTGAAAGAATAGGAGTAAGCAACTCAACAAGGTATAGGGAAATTTGTCAGATGGCAAGCAATTCTCAGTTTCCCTATTACTTTTTTTGGCAGGCATCCCAAGGAAAGAAAAAATGATAAAATTAGCATCTACAGAAAGGGATCAGGATTAGGCAAAATAATATAACTGCTATCTTTTTTTCAAGTCAGAATACATAGTCAGACAAAAGGATGCAATTTCAGCTCTCTTACTATAAAACACTTTGGCAAACAAATCCCACTGTTGCGTTAATGCTTTCAAAAATGCCCAGCTAGTTAAAGGAAAGGTAAGCAGACAACTTTAGATTATCACTATCAACGCTCTTCACACTTCCTCTATTAGGAGCTACTGCCAAGCCACAGGGCAATCTTCCTCAGTTTTGACCAGAAACACCAATTAAGGAGGACTGTGTTCCATGGATCATCTGTAGATCACATCCAATGGCCCCATGAACCACAACATGGAAACCATTAACCACAGAAGCTGGTTGTGTGTTCCCCCCCATCTAGCGCTTAAGAAAACAACGTGCACAGACAAAAAAATGCCCATATTTTCCATAAAACACCAGAAAAATTTGATTACAGTCATGAAATACTTCTAACTATAGGAAACAGATTTTCCTGTTTCAGTAATGCTGAATACAAATCACATGCAAAACATCAACAAGAAACATCTTGTTAATTCCTTTAGGAGTAATTATATGTAATTAATTGTTTTGTTCAGACAAATAACTTTTTAGCTTCTGGCACATTAAACTTCAGGTTTGTTTTAATAAATTGGGTGTTGTTTTGTTCAGGTTTTTATGTTTGGTTTGTTTTGGGTTTTCTTAATTAAGAGTGGAAAAGGGAGAATATGCATACATATGGGTGTGGGATATTCTCCAAAACATATGCAATTAAGCTACAATTCAAGATAACTCTGCCTCATCTATGTTAGAGAAGAAACAGGAGCAGAAAAAGCAAACAAACCAGAAATCATGCTCTGTAACAAGAGGACTGATGTAGACTGTTACCATCATAACACACTGACCTCACAATGTTTACTTAAGGGTAATTTTTTTCCTGTTTTCTATCTGCTCATGGCCACACAACGCAATACCAACTGGGATACTGCACAGTTATGTAAAAATTTGACTCGACCTATCGACACTTTCAAAGCTTCTTCTAATATTTGGGCATCAGCCTAACGGGAGGTGCTGTGCAAAATGGAAGATTACCCCTGTTACCCTAGCTTGTAACTTCCACAAAATATAAAAACCAGTTTCACTTCTACTTTAATCCAGTATTTTAATCCAGCTGCTGCTTTCAGCTGCCAGGTCCAAATCCATATTTGAATATTTGGATATATTCTGATTTGTGCTTTATTACTAAGTTCAATTTTACTTTTCTAAGTCCTTAATTTCTTGTGGCAAGCTTTTACAAGGCTGCTCTCATTACAGCCCAGCACACACATGAGCAGATGCAATGCATGGAAGCACAACCACAGCTGGTGAGAAGCCAGCCCAGCCCATACTGCGACAACTATGCAGAGAGGGCACCAGAAGGATCTCCCAAAATGTTCCTGGTGCAATTGTGCTTCCAAGAGTTCATCCACACAACAGGGATAGGAAGGAAATTCTGACTGCAGGATCCAGCATCCAGAATATTGGTAGGCAAGAGGTCCCTGCCACTAACTTGAAAACCAAACAAACTACTAAACCACTGCCATGGACAGATGCTCCCCTGGAGTTCTGAAATCAACCAAAACAAAAGGAGTCGTTTGAATATTGGGTTGGTTGGGTTTTTTTGAAGGGCAATCCTGAAACAAACACAGTCTGGGTACTGAAGGGAGTGAACTCCAGTAGGACCTCAGGAGCCTCAGGCACACCTTGAAACAGGGACAACAATGTCTTCTTGGGCCAGCTTCGATGACTCTCTGTCAGCCCATCCATCCTGCTCTGCAGAGTACCACTTATTTTCGGTACACTCTTAATAAACTATATGGAGAAACAAACAGTGGCACAGGGATGCATTCCGCTGACTGTTTTTGGTACAGGAAATGTCATTACCTAAGTTTCAGTACAAGAAAATAAACCCAGAATGTCAATAAATATCTGAAGTTATCTGGCTGCAAGAAGGCTGTTTATAATACTTATTACCATCCCCCCCTCGTCTTTACTGAGAGTGGCACTTCAAATGTAACAAGAGCAGACTGTCCCAGAGCAGCCAGCCTGCAACTACAAAGAGCTGTCCCATAGAGCAGCTCCTCTGTTATGCGTGGTATAAATAAATGCTAACTGTTAAGGGATCAGTTCACAAGGGAACAAATCTGTCATGACAAACACAGATAAACACTATGAAATCATTATGTACATTCCAAAGTCATCTCAATTTTATGGCATAGGATAAAAGTTCTACTGAAGCCTGCAGTTACGGAAGGTGGAGTGCACCATGCTTCCCATCTTGAGATTTCAGTGTCAGTCCTGCACATAAAGTACTGTCAATCACTTTATGCCTTGAGGCAGCATTTACTGGTGACAGAGTAGCAGATTTGTGATGGAAATCAACCCACCAAGAAACCTCTCTGAAAAACAGCAAATTAAAACACACACATCACAGAATCACAGAATCACAGAATAGTAAGGGCTGGAAAGGACCTCAAGATCATCGAGTTCCAACCCCCCCGCCATGGGCAGGGACACCTCCCACTAAACCATGCCATCTAAGGCTATGTCCAACCCCACCTTGAACGCCGCCAGGGATGAAGCATTCACAACTTCCCTGGGCAACCCATTCCATCAACTCACCTATGAAGAAAAGCACTGTCACAACTTGCCAGTTCAGTTCCATGCAGGACTGGCATCCATTCATTTTTGACTTATGACCTTGTGAACTTCTACAGTGCACACAGATGTCCATGTAAAGCTGGTGCAAATCTAACTCATAGGTCATTGTTCTCCCCTTTCACAAGCCCTTAGGAGCAACTCCTCAGATCTCCACAGCTTAACACAATTCCCAGGCTCTTGGCCTGATTACAGAGAATAGCAGCTATCTCTGCAATGGGTACCTCAGCTTCTCAGCTGCTGCTACTCACAGACACTATCACTTACAAATTATGCCAAATTAACTGTATCAGCTGGAAGTAATCCAGAAGATCTCCTTGTCCACCTCCTCTGGCAGTCTTTTTGTCCCTTCTCAATACCAATGTGATCCATAAGACCTGCTTTGGTGAACAGCTTCATCCCTAGATGCAGAATGGGTCCAGGCACAGTTTGAGCTGCTTCTGTTTTCTATAATTGTATTATTCTGGTCTACTACCACCTGTGTGCTGTAGGATCATTTCTAATGTTACCATTGTCAAGTCATGAAGATGTTGCTTTATGCTTGTATGGAGAACTTGTTCTCACTGAAAAGATTAGGATTAAATTGCCCAATTATTACTGGTAGCCTGTTTGGAAATTTACAAGATCCTTCTTCTTGTGGATGATACTTATAAGGATTATTTCAAGTACATTTTAGGTTTCAGGTCTCCTCATTTCTGGTTTGTAAGAAGAAAGACACTCATCAGAAATATGTCATTCCCTACAGCAGATGAGACATTATTACAGCCACCACATCAGTGTACACTAGGATTAGTTTGCCTGAAAATCTGTCATGATGGAGGGCTCTAAACTCACAGGTGGATCACTATGCCACATTCAAATGTTCAAATAACTTCCTTGTTTCTCTTTTGAAAACAATTAAGCTATTAAAATTAGTACCTCCTAAGGATATTTACATGAATAATTAATAACAATGAAATGTATTCATTCACAAAATGGGACATGACACAACCCTGTGGCTCATGAACAGCAACAGCAGCATGGGCAGTAACAGAGTAGGCCATTGTATCTCTACACAAAGCAATGACACAGTCCAAGAGATATACGTCAGCCAAAGCAAAGCACAATCCTGGAAAACATGTAGAAAAACTGGAGTTTTCTGTTCTTGGATGGGTGACAGCCTGCAAACCAACAGGTACTCAAAGGGTGACAGAAGGTTGTCTTCAAGTCTCAAATGGCAGGAGTAGAGCATGAAGCAGTCTTCTCAGCTGCTTTAGTCTGCCTTTTTTAACATTGTGAGAATTTTTTGGAAGAATATCCTTGGGTTCTGCGGTCAGGCTCCTTCCAGCAAGCAACAGTGTTTGATGAAACTCGGCAGATATTTCAGCCATAGCATACATTAGACTAGAAAATACCACATAAAAGCTGGGAATTTAATTGCACACAAATGTGAATATGAAGAAATGCAGGGCAAAAATGAAATACAGGGCAAAACCAAAATGCATGCAAGTCCCAGACCAAATGCCTATTGATCAAATAAAACGCTTCTGACATTTACAATTGTCGTTTAGAACACTACAACAAACCCACATTTTTTTCTAACAGATATAGAAAGTGCAAACAGAGCAACACAGACTAAACACTAAGAATCAAAGCTACCTTGTCACTGATGCTTACTGCACGCAATGTTATCCAAGTGGTGATTTAACACACCGTTAAAGCTGTGACATTCTTGATGCTATGTAACCTCCGCTTTCTGCTGCCATTAGATGGTATATTAAGTTCTGACACAGACATATATTCTTCTTACTGCCACAGGAAAGAATAGGTATTCTTTGCTGGAGAAAATAATTAAGATGGCTACAGTAACATAACACAGACAAGTTCTATTTTTCTAATATTCCCTGAGATAGGCAGTTGTTCCCATCCAAACATAAAAGCAAAAAGGTAGTTGCCACTTTGACGCAATGTAGAAAACTTTTACCAACCCAGGATTGCACTGGTATGTTTCTACATTCTTCCACTTTTCACCATATCAGGAATTATTGTGCAATATACCAGCTATGCAATTTTGATGGTCAAACTTTCAATAATATGCATTATCTTTTTCTCTAAGTGCATTTATTTTCAAAACAGCTTTGTCATTTCCCCATTTTGCTTCCTCCCTCTCCCCATGAACACTGTTCATCATTCAGCTTACTATTGGAAAGGCAGTACTAGACCGCCTAGACACAAAGTTAGGTTGTACTAATCCTGTGTTCTTTGGGCTGCTAGAAGCAAGCTCACTAGGGTACGTGTAAAACATTTCTCTCACAGGCCAGCAAAGTTTCATTTAGTCCCTTAAGGCGTTATAGCAAGACAGTGGCTTGAACCTTGAAAGTTAAGCACAGTCACTGGAGAGAAGCATGACCAGCACAATATGGAACTTGAAAGCTGGAGAAGGGCAGGTGTCATAAACCATACTCACCTCTAAGGTCTGCATTAGTGTGGGTTTAATTGCATCTTTCATCAGAACTGCCAAAGCACCTGTTACTCCCTAAAAAACAAGAGAGTCCACATTTTATGGAAATCAATTCTAAGGTGCAACATTCCCAAGTTACACTTAAGCTTACAGTTAGAACAAGGAAAAGACTTTACAGTTCAAAGGGGAGAAAGAACTTTGTTCATAGAACATAATGGATAAGCAGGGCTATGGTGTTGTGTAAAGAATTTATTTAGACCTTTCCTCAAGACTTCTTACATAGTCTGTTTACACAGTGTGCCAGAAATAGTAATGATTTTGTTCTGAATGTACTTAAAAGGCAGTAGGTAAATACTCTTCCTATTTCATGGACAGACCAGAAACAGAATTATTAAGTGACCAGCATAAGGATGTTCATGGGAACACAAGATGAAGAGAAATCAAAGGCCATTTATTCCTGGGAAAGCAAGAAGGCAATAACTTACTAAAAAGAAATGCCTAAAGAAATGACAGATTTTTTTCTTTCATGACAGAATCAATAGCATGAAGCAATAGCTGGCAACAACCAGAAAGGTTATTTTTCAAGACTTTTACAAATATATACATAATAGACACAAGATGAAAGCAGCCACAGGGCTGACTAGGGGTAGATAATGAATACATCACAAGATTAAAAGTTAGACGTGCCGTACTGTGACAATGAGAGGAAAACAGGAGCTGGGCAAACTGCTGCATTACTTCTCCCTAAAAATTTTACTCGACATTAAGTATAAATTTCAAACTGACTGAATTTAAAGTCCTCCTACACCAAAATTCAATGCCAATTTTAGAAAAAAAATGCCTACAGTGTGCGCATCACCATCAGACTGTATGTAGAGTGCTATCTAGAAACCACAAATATATATTCCAGTTTATTCCTAAAGTACTTTGATTTTGAGATGGGTTTTGTTTTGAAATAACTAGATCATGAATAGAGAACAAACGCAGTACTCATGAGTGTCTCATAGACTTGCCAGAGAACACAAAACATTAATTTAATACACTGTTGTACTGAAAAGAACATTAAACCCAAATAAAAATACTAGCTGTCACAAACAGTTTAAAATGAAGATTGAAAAGCATAGCTCCATTGTACAGGTAGGTTATTAAGAGCTGAACAGTAACTTTCAAATAAAGAAGAGGCATGAAAAAAGGGCCTGTATAATTCTCAACACGGTACCTGCCATCTCACCCCAAATTTGAACAATCAAACTCTGTGTGAAAATTCTAATGACAAACAGATAAGACACATAAAACTACACAGTGATCGAAGAAGTACAGTATTTTATACAAGTTCTAGTTTCCCCTTTCATGTGAACGCAGCCTTCAGAAGAAAAGGAAGCAGAATATTTGGTATCGGATAAAAATTAAACTAATGCATTTATTCCCTAAATACAAGGAAAAGGAAAAATGAGTTAAAAAGGGAAATTAAATAATTGATGCTTTTCACTTCCACAGGCTCCTTAATAGCTGCAGATTGTTTTCATTGGTAAGATTATAAACTAATTATTTTAGATAAAGAACTTCAAGCTGCAGAATGAATCTCACCAGTGTTTCATAATGCATAATCAGTATCCCCAAAAATTTTCTGCTGCTGGAACAAAATGTGACTTCAATATTTTATTAATGGATTAGTTTTCTTTTTAGGACCATGCAAAAATACCTGCCACTGCTATCGCCTTTGATTTCTTGTATTTCCATAATGTGTAAAAGTCTTTCTAAAGTGGGCATATTTCTTAGGATATTAAATTTTAAATCTGTTCAATATAACAATTTGTTTTATAAAACCTATTTGATGGATTTACAGATCTGAAGCACTTACAAAACAGAACAGTAAATAGAACAATCTCAGCTTCCAACAAATCTAAATCCTAGCAATTTATCCATTAAAGGCTAGGTTTCAATCCCACTAATTTATATATAAAAATAGTTAAAATATTCTTTTCCCTGTTGATCACACTGCAGAATTTCAATTCATGAAAAAGAGAAAAAAACCCCACAGTGTGCAATAAATTTACTGAATACATCCATAAGCCTTTTCTTTTCTTGCTCTTTAACTGATTCAGCAGCCAACTGAGAAAGAATTTCTCAGACCAGAAGCACCATTCTTCTGCTCCCACCCTCCAGCTGAAGGAAATAATGCTCATCACTAGTTGCTAGCAACACAAAACATAACAGCTAGTTAAATTGTTCAACTTCTGTCTCATGGAAAGCAGAACCATGTACACACACTAGTCAGGATGTTTCAGGTAACAGAAATATCTGAAGGAAAAAGTGAGTTAATTTTACATTTTCTTGCTGTATCTCAGGTTTTCCACCATCATATACCAAAAATTATTCATCATTATGCTAAAAGAGAAACAGCTGCCAATCACACTGAGATAGTTTACAGTCTTACCACATTAAAAGCCATTGTAATAGCTATTCAGCTTTCTGGAGAACAGTCAAATGGAAAACTACATCAGATCTTCCAACTGGTCAATGGTGAGGTTAACCACCTGAACAGCCATGGGTCAGTCCTAATGCTCTTCTTGGGAAAACTGCCCAAGGACTGACAAGTCTTAACTCATGCCAACTGTAGCCATCCATGTAGGGAGTTATTTTCTACTTCAAGATGGACAAGACCACCAGCTCGTTTAAAGTGAGCATGCAAACAGCTATGTGCTGACCCAAGCCATGCTGACTAGAAAACAGACTTTGACGGAGAAGTAAAAGATAAAATAAAATCACTCCCCCCACAGCTAACAATGGCTCAGATCCTGTCTCCTTTGCTTTCTGATAGCTCTTCACTAATCTGAAAAAAACAGTTAAGCAAAAAACCCAAATAATTCCTATGTGTTTCAATGGTTTTGGGAAACTTCATCCACATTAGATATCTATCCTGGACACAACTCATTGTGTCTGAAGCTGAAAGCAAAGAAAAAAGATGGAAAGACTCCAGTTAGCACATGTCATATCTATCTGCCTTTCATAGTTCTTAAACAGGTTTGGTGTCAACAAGAGTCCTTGAAAGCTAAACAGACAATAAAGTTTTCATTTCTATCTGACAGGATGCTGTCAGAATCAAGTTTTCCTTCCTTCATATCCCCAGTCCTCCAAGAAGCTAGTAAACAATTCCCACAGCTCACTGGAAATCCTGGATATGATTCTCAAAGCTGTTTAAGGAATCAGCTTTCCATTTCCAATTCAGAGAAGGTAGATAAACCTTTTATAAAAGAATTAAAGGCTTAGACAGTTACACACCAATTAAGCATATGAGAGCCCAAGAATCATAAGCTTTCCAATAACTCACTGTCAGGAAAAAGAAGTAGGACTCCAAATGAAACGTATACAGACAACCAACTCTCCTGGGTTCCCTCCTGGAACTAATCCCAAGTACTTCTGAACACAATACCCATTCCATATATCCACCAGCCATCAGGGCAAGTACGCTCCCCAAGACACCAAGATCATAGAGCACAAAGTAAACTACACAGAAAAGGCAAACTTGGATAAAAAAGTTGAAATATTTTCAAAGCAACTTCCAGCAGAGCAGTTTCTGAAGTCTATCAAGAGTGTAAATGGAAGCTAGCATTAGATGACAAGGAAGGTGATTGAGAGTAGCTACTGTGAAATGAATAAGGGTTACAAAGACTGAAGGGCAGAGAAAACCCCTTTTCTTTCTAAGAAAAATAATGAAGTACTTGTAACTTCGCTTCATTCGAAACTACAGTCTCTAACAAAACCATAATATTTTTCTGCAAAATCAGGTCTGCAAAAACCTAACCCCTAAATCGGAAGCTGAGGAGGACAGCAACTACTTTTGTTTAAAGCAAAGTATGCACACAGTGCTTCTGATGAACCAGAGAACAAAATGTATTCATTCAGCTGATAGATCATTGATAGAAGTAAATATGAAGATACTTTCTTTTGGTCCCAAAATTACTGAAATCTAACAGTATGGCACAGAAAGCAAGTTGAAAAGAAGTCTTACTTAAAAAAACAGCGACGTACTTATTCAATATATTTCATAGCTGTTGAAATACTCATCTAGGGCACACACACACATTCAGTTTCACGTAAAAATGCATCCATCAAAATTCCACTACACTGTAAAAGCCAAAAGGCAATTCAGTCTTCAAAATTCCATACAATGAGCACCACATTGTGGCAAAGACTTCTGTATGTTCCATTACAGAGGACAGACGGGGAGGGGGAGTTGCTATTTATATTAGGGATAGGCTAGAGAGTATGGAACTCTGTCTGGGGACAGGTGAACAGTCGACAGAGAGTTTGTGGGTCAGGGTTAAAGGGAGAACAGCGATGGGTGACATTATTGTGGGGATCTGTTACAGACCGCCTGACCAAGGGGACTTGCTGGACGAAGCGCTCCATAGGCAGATAGGAGCAGCCTCACGCTTGCAGGCCCTTGTTCTCATGGGAGACTTCAACCACCCTGATATCTGTTGGAGGGATGGTACGGCCCGGTACAAGCAATCCAGAAGGTTCCTCGATTGTGTGGAAGACAACTTCCTTCTGCAAGTAATAGAGGAGCTGACAAGGAGAGGTGCCATGCTTGACCTCGTCCTCACCAACAGGGAAGGGCTGGTTGGGAATGTAACGCTCCAGGGCAGCCTTGATTGCAGCGATCATGAGATGGTTGAGTTTGAGATCCTCAGGACAGTGAGAAGAGCGTGCAGCAAGCTCACTGCCCTGGACTTCAAGAGAGCAGACTTTGGCCTCTTCAGGAACCTGCTCAGTAAGGTTCCATGGGATACAGCCCTAGAGGGCAGGGGGGCCCAAGACTGTTGGTTGATATTCAAGGATCACCTGCTGCAAGCTCAGGAGCGATGCATCCCAACTAGAAGGAAGTTCAGCAGGAGGGCCAGGAGACCTCCTTGGATGGATAAGGAGCTGCTGAGCAAAATTCGAAAGAAAAAAGAGGCTTATAAAAGGTGGAAGCAAGGTCAGGCGGCCTGGGGAGAATACAGGGATGTTGTCCGGGAAGCTAGGGACCAGGTTAGGAAAGCTAAGGCCCATTTAGAATTAAACTTGGCTAGGGATGTTAAGGATAACAGGAAGGGATTTTATAGGTACATTGCCGATAAGAGACAGGTTAGGGACACCGTGGGCCCTCTCCAGAAGCTATCGGGAGAACTGGCTACCCTGGATTTGGAGAAGGCTGAGGTTCTTAATGACTTCTTTGCCTCAGTCTTTACGGGCAAATGCTCTGACCACACCACCCAAGTCTTGGAAGGCAGACGCGGGGACGGTGAGGGTGGGGACCCTGGGCCCACTGTGGGGGAGGATATTGTTCGGGACCACCTTAGGAACCTGAATGTATACAAGTCCATGGGACCGGATGAAATCCATCCAAGGGTCCTGAAGGAGCTGGCAAATGAAGTTGCTAAGCCACTGTCCATCATATTTGAAAAATCATGGCAGTCAGGTGAAGTTCCCGATGACTGGAAAAAGGGAAATATAACCCCCATTTTTAAGAAGGGAAAAATGGATGAGCCGGGGAATTACAGACCAGTCAGTCTCACCTCTGTGCCTGCCAAAATCTTGGAGCGGATTATCCTGGAAGCCATGCTAAGGCACATGAAAACCAACAAGGTTGTTGGTGACAGCCAGCATGGCTTCACTAAGGGGAAATCCTGCCTAACCAATCTGGTGACCTTTTATGAAGGGGCTACGGAACTGATGGACAGGGGCAGAGCAGTTGATGTCATCTACCTGGACTTGTGTAAAGCCTTTGACACTGTCTCCCATGACATCCTTCTCTCTAAGTTGGAGAGACATCAATTTGATAGGTGGACCACTCGGTGGATAAAGAACTGGCTGGATGGCCGCACGCAAAGAGTAGTGCTCAGTGGCTCAGTGTCCAGCTGGAGACCGGTAACGAGTGGTGTCCCCCAGGGATCGGTGTTGGGACCGGTCTTGTTCAACATCTTTGTGGGTGACATGGACAGTGGGATTGAGTGCGCCCTCAGCAAGTTTGCCGATGACACCAAGCTGTGTGGTTCGGTTGATACATTGGAGGGAAGGAATGCCATCCAGAGGGACCTTGACACGCTTGTGAGGTGGGCTGATGCCAACCTGATGAAGTTCAACCATGCTAAGTGCAAGGTCCTCCACCTGGGTCGGAGCAATGCCAGGCACAGCTACAGATTGGGCGGGGAGGAGATTGAGAGCAGCCCTGCGGAGAAGGACTTGGGGGTGTGGGTTGATGAAAAAATGAACATGAGCCGGCAGTGTGCACTTGCAGCCCAGAAGGCCAACCGTATCCTGGGCTGCATCAAAAGGAGTGTGACCAGCAGGTCGAGGGAGGTGATCCTGCCCCTTTACTCTGCTCTCGTGAGACCTCACTTGGAGTATTGTGTGCAGTTCTGGTGTCCTCAACATAAAAAGGACATGGAAGTGTTAGAACAAGTCCAGAGGAGGGCCACGAAGATGATCAGGGGACTGGAGCACCTCTCGTATGAAGATAGGCTGAGAAAATTGGGGCTGTTCAGCCTGGAGAAGAGAAGGCTGCGTGGAGACCTCATAGCAGCCTTCCAATACCTGAAGGGGGCCTATAGGGATGCTGGGGAGGGACTCTTCATTAGGGACTGTGGTGAGAGGACAAGGGGTAATGGGTTTAAACTTAAACAGGGGAGGTTTAGATTGGATCTGAGGAAGAAGTTCTATACTGTGAGGGTGGTGGGGCCCTGGAATGGGTTGCCCAGGGAAGTTGTGAATGCTTCATCCCTGGCGGCGTTCAAGGTGGGGTTGGACATAGCCTTGGATGGCATGGTTTAGTGGGAGGTGTCCCTGCCCATGGCGGGGGGGTTGGAACTCGATGATCTTGAGGTCCTTTCCAGCCCTTACTATTCTGTGATTCTGTGATATTTAATCCATTATTCCGGTGGAAGGAGTCTTCTCAATTCATGATATATTATATTTCTCTTTTTTCTATTACTCCTATCCTGCCTCTGCATCTGGTTTATATCTGCTAATGTGTATTTTAGGCTTTTACTATTTTATCATAATAAATATATTGCACATAAAGTCAAAGTAAAGAGCAAATGCGTTTTTGCAAAGTATACTGTGTGTATATCTGGAAACAAACTGCAGGGAAGGGTTTAGTGGTTTTGGTTCACACGGATTCCAATGAACTAAAGATTACTGTCAAACATTTAACTTGAATAAATTCAGTCCAGATAGTGCATACAGAACATGAACCCCAGTATATTTTTAAGTGACAGGTAGGACTGACCACTACACATTATTCAGGTTGTGTGCTACTTCCCATGATAAAGCTGCCTTTAAAATTTGTTAGAACTATATGCATTTGCAGTTCTTTGGGCTAAAATGTTGCACATAGAATCAGAGAATAGTTAGGGTTGGAAAGGATCTTAAGATCATCTAGTTCCAACCCCCTGCCATGGGCAGGGACACCTCCCACTAAACCGTGACATCCAACCCAGCCTTGAACACCGCCAGGGATGGAGCATTCACAACTTCCCTGGACAGCCCATTCCAGGGCCTCACCACCCTCACAGTAAAGAACTTCCTCCTCATATCCAATCTAAACTTCCCCTGTTTAAGTTTGAACCCGTCACCCCTTGTCCTCTCACTACAGTCCCTCATGTAGAGTCCTGCCCCAGCATCCTTATAGGCACCCTTCAGATATTGGAAGGCTGCTATGAGGTCTCCATGCAGCCTTCTCTTCTCCAGGCTGAACAGCCCCAGCTTTCTCAGCCTATCTTCACACGGGAGGTGCTCCAGTCCCCTGGTCATCCTCGCGGCCCTCCTCTGGACTTGTTCCAACAGTTCCAAGTCCTTTCAAGTGACTATGAAAGATTCAAGCTTTTAAACTTGCTTTTTTTTAAATGAAAATTTAAGTCAAAATGATTCAACTGTTCCTGGATTGACAGCATTCAGAAATGTTGTATATTGGGTTTCCTATGTTCAGCTGACTTGAGGTATTTCCTTTCTGAGCTATAAAGCTTTACCTCCTCCCTGACCCTGACTCAAAAAAGGATGAACATGTGGGAGGAGAATGGCTTCACATAAAATCTCTTACCACATCTGAAGATTTGCCTGAGATATAAACACTGGGAGAACAAAAATTGCAACTCACAGATACTCATTAGCCCCATCCTGACCAGAAAGCGTTAGTCTCAATGTGCCATGTACTTAACAGCCTAGGTGTAACCACTACAGTTATTTACAGCACTGAACCAGGATGGTCCAGCTCTGCATCTGGGCAGCTGGACCACAAACAAAGATCTCTCCTTCTGGACCCCAGAGGAATCCTTTTCTAACACATACAAGAAAGAGATACGACTTGTGAAGTCCAAATAAAGCTGGGCTTGCAGAAGAATAGTAACGACATAGGCGGCACAAGGAGCAGGGGGAAGAGTAGATACTGTGTTGACAGTCTAAAAATAGCAGGTTTAGTTGTAAGCTGCTCAGAAAAACTGACCACCTGTAGGAAGAAATTAGGAACAGAGATGAAATCCTACCAGATAGAACTGAAATTTACCTTCTTTGTACACATGAATTATGATACAGTGTGGGCTTTGATTATGTATCTCTGACTATTGTTTCCAGAGGATTCAAATTTATACAGTCCACTTTCACAAGCACAGTACAGTTATTCATTAGCTCTCCACTTGTACAAAGTAGGCTGTATTTAATTTGCTAAAGAAATCTTAGCAAGAAAACCCACTACTAATTTCCATTTCTGACATTTCTGAAGTCTCAACACTACAGCATCCAACTTCTTCACCAATATTAATAAGCCCGTAGAAATGAACAGTTGCTCCTATTTTCAGAAGGGAAACCAGCATTGACAGAGATCAAACTCAAAAGCATCCACCAGTTTTGGATGCTCTGCCTAAGACCACGTTCTAAGTTCTTGGTGGTGTTTCACTCTTTCTACAGATGTCATCTGTTCAGTTCCTGGGTATCAACCCAGGTTGAGGAATGAATAACTCCTCATGTACTGTAAGAATCAGTTTGTATGGACACGGTATCACACATAAGCTTTGTGAAATAGAAGTCAACTCTCTCAAAAGGTATTTTTTATAATCACCTTCCTATTCTTCCCAGAGTTCTCATCCTCATTTGCAACACACTCCACAACAAAGGAAGTAGGGGTTTCTGCACTTCACAATCATGACATGCACCCAAGTTTTCCTGTGCGTGGTATGAAGAGGGCCTGCAGAAGAATAAGAATGGAGCAGCACAGCTGCAGATGGTCATACATACTTTACACTGGTGAATATTTTTTTCTGGGCAGTTCATCTCTTGTATAATATAGAACACTGCCTTAAAGAAGAACTAGGAACACATGTCCTGCACACGTGACACTCACATGATTGAGGCACTAAGCATGGGAAGTTCATTTAAATAAAGGCCAAAGAAAACTGAAGTAATAATATTTTGCTGAGGTCTACTTTTATTTTAGGGACATAGTGGAAAAATTTTAAAGTTCTTTGTGCATGGTTCACAGTTTCAGCCCTAACATCATAATTCCACAGAGCAACTATAGCTGAAACAAACTACAGAAAAGCCAATGCTTTCATTCAGCAAACTGATTAGTATTAAGTGGATAAAGACAGGTTCAATATTTTGCAATATTAATATGCTGAATTGCCTTCATGTAAAAGTAGCATCAAGATTAAAATAATGTATTTTAAATGTAGCTTTAATTCTGACTGAATGACTTTAAGATTTTGCATATGCATTACAAGGTAACTCATTCCCCACTCCCCTCCATTTGGCAAAGATAAAGTTCTGCAACTGAAAAGGAAAATCAAAACTTCAACAGCTAGAATCATAAATGTAGCTCTTCATTTCTCCCACATAAGTGAGAATAGTTGATTTACTTTGACTTTAATGATGACTGTACTTCAGAAATTTTGGTACCCTTATCTTAATTTCAGTCTTAAATCCAGTCAAGCTAGAGTATTAGGTTTTCATTTCCTTATTAAACTGGAATCCATTAAGGCGATGTGAAGGTATTCCTGGCTTGTGGAGCTGCTGACAATCCAGAATACTGGTTTCTTTACTCATTCTAAACATGCAGTAAGTTTGTGCAGGTGTCCTCATAAAAGAGACAAACAGGAAAAAACACATGAAGCCTGGGTGATACAGGCAGCCACTGCCAACAGCATGGCTCCGAGACATATCGCGGTTGGTAAAAGGATATACTTAGATGACAAAAAAAAAAACCATAAAAGCAAAGCATTATCACATTCATTGTATTTAAAGTGTGCTGTCAATCTGCAAGAAGAATTTAATTTTTCAATTAGGCTTCAAAATTCAGGTAAAGTAATCTTACAATAAACTAGTTCCAGTCACAGTGAGCCTATTCCTGGCATACAACTGGATTGCAAGAGTTAACTGGTAGCTTCTGGCTCTGCTAGAACCTCCTATAGACAAACGTGTGAGTTTCCAACCCCTCTTTACTGACTCATAGCCTGGCTATAAGGGCTAGAATTTGATATACAGGAAGAGCGTATTGATTTCTTTCAGATGCTGAAGTAGAGAGTGAGGAAACAGCAACTAACTAATGAAGTAAGGAAGAAAAATCTTAATGATGTGAAGAGATAACCCTGTGTCATTAGGCTTTTGACAGCACTGCACTGCACTAGCTACTAAGGAGAAAAATAACTGTCACAGCTGAACCCAGGACACTCTCTCCCAAGCACTATCAGCAACATAAGAATTAAGAATAGCTTGTTTCCATTCTGATTTAGTGGCAGAAGCATTCATGCGGCAACTATCATTGTAACATCTGAACACACTTTACAAGTACAGTAGCAAACATTACCAGCTCTCTCAAATAGGAGCCCACACTCTGACTCCCTTCCAGCATCAAATTTGTTTGCCTTAAGAACTGCAGAAAACTATCCAAGTACATTATGAAGACCAGGGACTCCCAGAACCAGATGTTACCAGAGAGCTGGAAGAATGAGTTCGACATCTTGTTCTCATTGCAAGCAAGTTTTGGCCCCCAAGATCTTTCTTTGATATCTGACTGCTGTTCAAAGCAAACTCCTTGGCATGCACCTGCCTTTTTAATGGTTCAAGAGACAAAAAAAAAAAGCATCAGAGGCTATTCACAGGTCTCTACAGCACTGAACATACCAAGTCCTCTGCTGTTACTGGTTCTCCTTTCTTGTCATTAGCCACCACCATTTTCCCCAGTCTCTCTTTCATATCTTGAAGGCTGGTGGTAAGTGCCAGGATGGCCATAATTTCACTTGCAACAGCAATATCAAACTGAGCCTGTAAAAGAAGTGAGAATCATGAACCAAATCAAAGTCAGGTCAAATACTCACAAGGAATCATCAAGAAAAATCTCAGGAAAGACCGATTTCACGCTGGAATTCAAATGAGTTCTATAGTGTAACCTGAAGCTTCTGAGATTGTTCAGACTACAGTAACCTTAAACACTTGGTCTATATCATAGAATCATAGAATAGTAAGGGCTGGAAAGGACCTTCATTAATGTTCTCTGTTACACTTCCTTTACTTGGGGACCAGTTTGCAGAGTGCTTAGCCCCTTGGCTCGCATTACCCTTAGCAGAAGCTCCATGAAGAGCCAAGAATTTTTTTTCGTGGAAAAACAAAATCACCAGATGTGTTCTGTGCTTTACTGGCATAAGCACAGCATTGCGCTGGTTATTGTTTATTTGTTTTCTCCTTTTTCTTTCTGTAATGCTTGCCAAAAGTTTTCTACTCTGATTTCAAAGACATTCTTGCTACATTTAATCGTTCATTTTCTACATAAACTCAAAATTTAGAGCTTATGCTGCTAGGTCTTGTGCTTGCTTGACCTGTGATAATGTAAAATATATCTTGCCCTCCTCCCCCTCCCCCTTTTTTTTCTTAAGGAACAAATGTATAAGCTAAAAAAACCTCCAAGAACTACACGTGGCATCAGTTCTATTGCTCTTGTAGAAATACATCCATACTCCGCTGTATTTCAGAACAACGTAAGCTGTGGTCCTTACTTTTCCTTAAAAGCTTGCAGTATACATTAGCAGTACTTGTACTAATTTACTATTAGTAAAGCCCAGGCCACATGCTAACAGATGTATACAGAGCAGGCAAAGTTCTTAATGCATCATGTGATAGGAATGCAATGTTGAGGCTGCGCTCTTCTGCAGCCGCTTTAGTAATCTCTCTATGTCCAGCAGTTACAGTCCATGCAAAAACTTAGTAATCATCATCCTACCGCTATCTACATAAAAAAGTCTCTAGACTGTTTTTATGTCAGACCTCTACTAGATGTACTCCATACTGACTAATATGAGAGCAATCTGTTCAAACTGAAGGCTTTGCCTGTTTTTAAGAAGCTTCTACACAAGGAACTGTTCAACATGTTCCTCACCAGTCCTATCCATTTGCCTACTACTCTAACAATTTCTGCCCTTTTTTAACTTACATTTCTGCTTTTATATTCTGTCTTGACAAGTACAGCCCACAGCAGCCATATTCAGGCTGGCCTCTATGCACCTGCATGTTTAGTCCAAACTTCTGAAGACACTGACGTACTTTTCTGCATTGGGCACAAACAGGGAGAGATATATAAGGAAGACAAAAAATAACCCTGTAATTGAGATATTCAGCATAGGGATTCAAATGAAATGCTGAAATTAAAAAGCAGATTTTCTGTATTCACTGGAAGTAGTCCTATACATAACAGAATAGCTGGGTACACAGTGAACATGGCTGGCGCCACAACGATATGGATGCTACTGTCTCTTCTGAAGTTAAGAATGTTGCCGGTATATCGTTGCAGCATATGTAAAACAGAAAATAAGCCTGAGAAATCTAAGCCTGACCCACACACTGGAATATTATCTAACTTTATCAGGGGATCAAAAAAAGCTTTTTACTATCACTGTTTCTATAAAAACCCAAAAGAACAAGAAAAACAACCCCAGGTAGATGCTCAAAGAGTGACATAATATTTAACTGAAAAAACAGGCATAATATTTAACTGAAAAAACAGAGTGTGGTAGCAGGTGCTGTTTTAAATCTAATAAACTTTATACACCTATGAAGTGCTGATAGAAGCCTCAGCTGTAGAGTCAGTTCTCTGTTGATGAAAGGATCCACCCACATGGATTCAATTGCAGAATCAAGGGCATCAGTCATGTAATACTCTTTCGAAACCACAGCATCCCTGTTCATTAAAATGCGGACTTTTGTGTCTGCTGCGCTCTGCCATTTTACACAGGTGTCATTGATTTTAAGAGTGCTAGAACATCACTCCAAGTATTTACAAAATGCATCTGTTAACTATGAAGTCCTGTTTTCTCTGGATCTCTGGCTAGGCACTGAAATGAATTTTCCTGCTAGCTCAAGTAACTAAGTACATGTTAAAAGGCGAATGGGTATGAATAAGTCCAACATATCAAAACCAAAAGCATCAAGGCAATTTCAGCCAAAACTTCCGTATAGAAGCAACATTTGAGAGCCATATGTGAACTAGTACTCTATAATAGAACAACCCAAATTTAAATAAGCAGTAAAATTATGGTGGTAAAATGCTGCACAATAAGGCTGGGAGAAGCTGGCTCAAAGCTAACACATTGAAACAAATCTAAACATAGGAAAAAGTCTCAGGTGTTGAAGAAACTTGTACCAAGTATAATATTTTGTAGTCCCAACCCATTATCAGAAAAAGTATTATCCAATATTGAGCTTTATGTAAGTTATAGACAGAAAAGTCTCTACCCCATGTGTGCAAAACCAAAACGAATGAGCACTTCTAGTGCAAGGCGTCCCTGCCCATGGCAGGGAGGGGCTGGGGTTGGAACTAGATGATCTTTAAGGTCCTTTCCAACTCAAATCATTGTGTAATTCTATGACTTCTTTTTTAAGTTCTCTCCAATCTGACTGTTTTATCCTGCTGAATTGAGCAAAAATACTAGCACTACTTTTTAGTTTCTTTAGGCACAAAGCCTAGAAGAGACCTGAAATGCTAAAGAAAAAGTAAAGATACAATTTCCAAAATTAATGAAAGCATTATTTCTACTGCAGTAGCTATTCACCTCAAAATAGTCAGAACTTCAAGATTTTCATGATCCAGAATGTTAGATTACAGTATCTTCATCAAATTATATCCACATCATCACAATGACTTTGTTCCATCTGTTCCAAACTGCATTGTTTCAGAAATTGATTTACCCTCACACCAGCAGGAACACTTATTCAGATAGTGCTGGAAAAATCTATTGGTAAGTTGTTTAATTGACTTCCAGAAGCTCTCATATAGTAACGGAGGCTAGCTTTTTTACACACATACTCATTTTCTGAAGTATCACTTTAAGCCCCCATACTAAAATTAAGCACATGCTCAAAGTCCTTACAGTTTAGATCCCAAAGCTGAGATGCATGAGAAGGAAATGAAAACTCTGAGTAAAAAGCTAATGGTCACTTCCAGTCCTCATCAATGGGACCAACAACACTTGACCTGCCCCTGCATAGATACTACTTGATTAGTTTGAGTGACTTAAAAAAGTAAGGAAAATCATACAGACTAACCTTATGAGGATGTAAGAGCACCTTTTATACTCCTAGGACAATAAGGTCCAACCCCTAACATGCATTTTTGTCAAGTGCTTTCAACACATTGTGTGATGTGCATTAATTTCTAGGCTCTGAAACTTCAGACTCAGTTACTCCTTAACACAATCAGTTTCACTACAAGAATACTACACAAGAGCGACAGATGTTAGCAATGCCATTCAAAGAATTATGCTGAAAGAACTGCAGAAATGTCTCTCAGCCTCTAAAGTCTGTTCAGAACATATTAACTGTCTTTACATACCTGACGGATAAATCCTTTCTCTGTATTTGCCTGCCCAACTGTTATTTTGCGCAGGAATCTGTCATTTGTATCCACCACTGAATCAAGAGAATAGCAAAAGCAAAACATGTTAGCGAAGATTTAGGCATCTGTTTTATTCCAGGCATGTCTGTTGATCTACATGTAAGATTCAGCTGCTTGAACAGTGTAACCACACAGCCACACTCCTGCATTTTAGCATTAGCATTGACTTGGTTTCTCCCTTCTAATTGATGCTATTAGGTGACAGGTTGAAATAACTCAAATACAATTTCTCTGAACAGTATTTGCAGCTAACAGATTCTTATATTCTAACACACAATTTCATATTTTTCCTAAAGTGAAATCTGTCTTAGTAGATACAATGCACCTCACACCTACTTCAAATCATCTGCTTCATCATTGACTTGTTAAGAATTGATTTTAAGACTGCATGATGTAGGTTAAACCTGGTCTGTTTCTCTTTTAAAGGATGATTATGTTGTCAGACTGGTTCTTCCAGACAAGCCATTTTCATGCACATTACAGTAACTAACTCCACATTCAGCTGCACAGCAGCTAAAGGAAGGTTTTTTCAACTGCCAAGATCATCCATTTGCTATTTAACACAACTTCAGTTTTAGACAATTGTATTTCTAACCTGGAAACACTTTTGGTATTGCAAGGGCATGTCCAAACCATCCTGTGGAATTACTAACTTCACTATCATTGCGAGTCAAGTTCTCCAGTTCTGCACTGACAGCACTCAATTTCTACCATGCCTTTGTAGGAAAAAGAGCTCTCTCAACTGCTGAAAACTGACTGGGATGTTTTACTAGGAAGAAACATCAGGAGGATACTTCTGTTTGTTAGAAAATGAGACCAAACTCCAAGACCCCTCCTTCCTAGGAATGGCAATTCCTATAGTATGTAAAAATGGGCTCCCCCTTTCTTAAGGGCTCTTTAGATCTACAAATGTTTTCATTTGCACTGACCCTAAAAGAAAGAGTGGAAGATACTCTAGATCAGTTCACGCAGTAGCTTGCCAATCAAGTCAACCTGATGTTAGGTGTAGATTTGAGCCCTATTCATTTAGAAGCAGAGAACCGAGAAACCTCTGAAGAAGTTCTCTGCACTGAAGGTCAGTGAAATCACCTTCTCCCACTTTTCCTGCTGCTTTTGGAGATTACCAAATTTCAGAAAAGGACAATGTAACTACCCAAGAACAAGAGGGACTTTGAATCTCAATCCTACACAATCCCAGTTCAGGGTTGCGGGCGAGCTGAAAGAAAAGCAAGGTTTAAGCCACTTCCCCTACTTGGCCATTTCTTGTGGACGCATTGTAAATACTATATGTGTCTTCTGACTTCATAGTATTTACTCTTCCGACTACATGGTATTTAGGCCCCTAATTTCTTCGGGAACTCCTTTTAAGGGATGGTGCAACTATTTCTATTTGTACACAGTTATACTCTAAAAATACTACAGCACTGGCAGAAATTCCAGAACAGAGCCTTCTACATGGAAGCAGTAGCCTCATACCAAGCTGTGGTACCATATGCCACTGTGAAGCCATAAGCAGACCTAAATGTCTTTCCTGACTACTCAAACACTGCTGAGAGCAGGAACTAGCCTTCCCACCAGCCTGGACAGTCAGTGGGCTGCTTTTTATCTGGTCCTTACTCATGAAATCTATAACCTCAACACTCCCCACCATGAAATTATAACTAGTTCTGAACTCTTTCTGGTCACTGGGATACTCTGGCTTTTTTACGACGGTCAAAATTCATTCTCCAGGAGGATTCCAATAGCAGTGTTTAGAAGTAGTAAAATAAGAATTAACTCATTTTGCCACTAAAGCAATTTTTCCTTTTCCAGATTTTTACTCTTCCTTACCCAAAGCAAACATTTCAGGAAATTTTAGGTTCAACCAAGTGTTAGGTTTAATGTATCTACTTCCTTATCCTCTAGAGATATAAACAGGATCTGAATACCAGGGGAAGGGTAAGTGGGGGGAAGCTTTCCTTCTTTTCAGTATGTCGTACCTGCTGAAGTTAGTATATGATGGCAATGAACTTTAAGCTTGTGACACTTTTAAGGAAACGAGTCCTGACTAAAATGAATTTCCAGACAATCTGAAAGCTTTCGCATCTGCCCTTCAAATTCCCTGGTACGTAACAAACTTCACATACACATGGATTGCACAAACAGTCCCAAATATAACATTTTCCAAGTTATCTAAACCCTTTTTTTTCCTGAAATTCTTAAGACACGTACATCATGTAGAGTTGTGCGGAATAGAAAGTTCACTAACATTGTTAGAGATTAATTAACTCAGTTGAGGTTAACAGCTGTTGAGTAATGCTGCCTCCTCCCAAACCCATGCTGATAAAGACGATGATTCATATTACACTAATATTTATATTACTCCTTCACCCTAACACAGGTCTCTTCCAGATGCACTGTCTGACTAATAAAAAACATCTTGTGCCACATCTCCCAGTATTACCTTGAGAAAAATATTCCAAGTTTGAGATGACATGCACACAAAGGGCACAGTAAAGCTTGCCAAGAAGCCCCATTTCTCAACAGATTCACCGTATTTCTCTGATCATCACAATACATTAAAGTTAACAATGATTTTAACTAAACAACTGCAGTGTTTGAGAACTTAGGAAGATCATAAAATCCAATGGAATTTAGCGCAGAACTTTATGCAAGGTTTACTTGTTTAAAAAGAAACAGAGATAAAGAAATTGAGGCAAATATTGAAATTTAACCCAGCACTAGAACTGGAAAATAACAGAGGGGAGTTGTCTAAGGGTGTGAGAGTGGACATTGATTTGCTTGGCACACATGGTTGAAACTGTACTACATCTTTCACCTCTTCTTCCTATCAAAGCGAACAACTAGACACACTTTAAAAACAGGAAAAACACATAATCCCTAATGCCTATTTAGTCTCTGAGCTACCCAGACTGCGGAGCTGGGGAGCATGAGGGACCAAAGTCAAGTAGAGTAACTACAAATAATCTAAACCATAATAGACACAGTTAAGAAAAGAATGGATAAGACTTGTAGATTGCACAGAAAAGCAACTTTCATGTTTTGACATGTATTATCTAATATGAGAGAGAAGGGATGTACGTAAACTGCCAGAATAACCTATCTTTCAGAAGATTAGTAAAGTCTTTTGAGGTACTGCAGATATTTGACCAAATTTAGAACAACATACAGCACCCGTATTTATTATACACCCACATTTCCCACTTGCAAATAGGTTGTTCTTCTAGTCAGAGAGCAGAAACAGCTCTGATTCAGGTAAAATTAAGTAAATTAGGAAATAAGTTATAATTAAATCAAAGCTGAAGTGAGGCTTTCCGACTACATACCTCTTTGCCATGTTATGGTAGATGGGTCAATATCAAGGCGAGCAAATTTGCTAACCTCCTCTTCTGTTAAAGTCCCAGGATCACTCTTATTTATTCCCAGTCTCTACGGAGAAACAAGTTAAAGAAACACAGTGAAGTGGCTTTTTTGCTTCAAAAGGTATAGCTGCTCTGGCTTATCACCCCTGCTTTCAGCAAGCATCCTGGAAAGAAGCATCTCAGAACCAAAACTGTTAAATAAAAAAATCACACAGGAAAACACCTGTAGCTAAAATACGGGCAAATGTAGATGGAGAAATGAAACAAGAAAGGAGAAATGCTCACAGGCCTCTTTCTTACACAGGTGAACCTCTTCATGTAAACCAAGTATGAAATTCAACGTTTATCAGTTACCAATGAAAAGATAATTGCATGCCTGCTCTGTTTGGTGGAAATCTTTGAAAGACCCATGAATGGTCTTGTGTGAATGGCCTCTGAATGAAATAAAAAAACCTTTAAGAGCCCATCATCCATGAACTGCATCACTTATAACAAATAAGCCTATACCCCCTAACTTTTACTGACTCACTATTTCAGCATCATCAAACCTGGATTTTAGGTGAATCTACATACAGATGGATCAGAAAACTGTGGGAACTTGTGGTCTAAAAAAAATAAATTAAATTTTAAAAAATCTTAATTTTCTCTCCATCAGAAAAGCATTCCTCAGTGAATTAACCAACATGCTGACACTTCCTTATTACTAAAGTAAATCTAGAAGTCTAAATATACCCAAAACACTCCCCCTCCTTCCCTACCTGTTACCCTGTAGACACTATAAACGAGGACAAATCGAAAACACTTCAAAATTGTTATGGAAAATTCTGAGATCTACTCTGCCATAGAGTGAAGCAGGCATCATCCCCCATTTAGTTTACTGGCATTTAAATGAGCAGCACAAAGGCTCAAACTGTTAGGAGAAACATTTTTTTCCCTTCTTCAAAACAGAATCTGGTATTACCTCTATTTTCCTTTCCACCCCCAATTCCAAGTGCATACTTGGCAGCTATCCATTGTCTTCCGATGACTCTGAAACAACACTAGTCAGGGCTCAAAAGCCAACAGCAAAAATGGAACCGGACACAGAAGACTGAAGCTGTCCTAAGGGGACAATTCAAGGGGTTCATATTTTCTTTCCCCTATGCTAGTGCACTGTGCTGCTCTTCGAATGGTAGCCTCAAATACGGATATATTATTCATACATGAATTGCATAGAAAGCTCTTCTGGAAGCATTTAGGAAGCAAGATGGGATGCAAAAATATACTATGCACACAAATGTACTTCTAGCCTCCAAGGAAGATTGTCAAATTGACATCAATAAAACCCCATAAGTATATGCCATAATACACTCTCAAACCCAGAAAATATCGCAAAACCAAAGAATGCGAGTTTTCAAATATGACTTTACCATACTAGGAAAAGTATTTTAAATACTGTAACTTTAATATTTCATCAGGAAAGAAACAGCATTTAAAAACATTATTGGTTTATTTCAAGAGAGAAACAAATGGCAAAAATTGTAAGTTATGAAAATAATATCGGACCCAGATCCTACTACTTCAAGGATGATGCTTTCAGAAAAAAGTCTGCACTTGAAAACTTCATGAGGGAAGTTTATATAAACTCGGTCCTATACACCAATTTTAAATAAGTTGCACAAAAAAGTATGGTTTATGAAGAGATACTATCATTGAGGAGAGGCGAGGCTACACTAACAACTTACTCTCAGACGGGCAAGCTGAATAGCAGAAAATCCTCTCACGCCATTAACTACTGGAACCAGTCTATTATACAAAGCCTAGAAAAAACACGAGAAGTTAATGAAAAAAAGCTACAACCAGGAACTAGTTAAATAAAAGCTCATGTTTTCATTTCCTTCACAGTAATTTAACTAAAATTTCCCTACCACGTAAGTTGTGGACTTCTGGTTAGTGATTTACGAAACAGTTCTGAGAAGGTGGTAGGCTTTTGAGCTATGCCTATGATTTAAGAGTCTAAATCCAATTATAGAAATGCTTGTGTTTCTATGCTTCATCAAAGAAATATGTATTATTTTTGAAATTGAGAACCCTTTAAAACTTTAACCGAGGTCCAAAATTATTCAAAGTGTGGCTATCACTTGCAAACTGACCTAAATGCACATTTGTATCATACCAAGTAAAGGGCTGTTTTAACGCAGTTTTGTTGAGTTTTAACACCGAACCAAGAAAGGGAAGCTCCTTCCTTTATTTTCCCTTTTCCCTTTAAAGACCCAAGTTACATTTTTGTTAAGATCACAACATATTTAGTGCAGGGAAGAGGATCTACTTTATTTTCCCCACAACTGCATCTTCTTAAGGTACATCACAGCCAACTACACATCAGAAATGTAATTTTTAACTTTAGAAGGAGTATACAAATAATTAAAGAGTAACATTATAAATATCTTTTATTACAGATATCAACATATTTTATTTGACTATTTAGTGCAGTCTGAAATAGTTGACAATGCTCTGGGCATAAGATCCTTTTCTTGAAGACTACCTCATGATAGCTATTTGCCAGAAAAATATATCCGATAAGCAAAACTTCCCAGCAGAACATAGAATGGCTTCAGCAATAGTTTCCATTCATACAGTGGAAATATAAAGAGATAATCTATTTATTTGGCTTTGAAATTAGGTTTACTGAAAAACAGGAAAGCAAAAAATGTCATGTGGATATCAACAAATAACTCTCACCTTATCAGACTGAGTATTCTCATGCAGGATCCTAGCATCAATAGCAGCAGCCAGCAAATTATTTGCAGCAGTTATAGCGTGAATATCGCCAGTCAAATGAAGATTAAACTAGGAGGTGAAAACAACAAAATCCTTTTATAAGAAACCATTTAACTAAATTATTCATTTCAGGCAGATTAGCAGCAACAACCATTGCTATCTCCTTGAGGTTGCAGCTCTGATTAGTTACCTATCAGCACAGATGAAATATTATCAGGCTGAAAATACACTGAGCTATATGAAGGCCTGATTTTCACCTGCATACATGGTGAAGAACCCTTAATTTAGCCAAACAAACCCAAGAGCATCTGTATTCCTTGCCAAATGATCGAGGCATGAAAAGCCCAGGGCTACAGTTCAACATCATTAATACTAAATCAGTTAAATACTGTCAGTATTCACTCACTGACCTGGAGGAGGGGTGCAAATTTCTGCTGAATTCCCCAGAGCACACTGTGCATGCTGGGTTTCAGGGTGTATGTCAGCTTTCTGCCATGGGAAAACAGCCTGTGCCTTATCAGGCATGAACTTTGCTGATACAGTGTCTGTCCAGCAAAGTTTGGTGGAAAAATCTGAAATCAGCAGTTTAGATTAGATTAGGACTTGATGAGTGGGTACTTTATTTTTTATATATCTCTGACAGAAGGAGGTGGGAGGTCATTTTCAGTTGCACTGCAGCACTGAATGTAGAGGGGCATCGACAGCAGCTTACACAAGCCTTTGTGCTCACACTCGCAACAGGGGAATCAAAACTCTAACCAAGAGCTACATTAGGGATCTGCTTGGACCAGCTGTGCACTTTCAAGGCAGTACTTCACCAGCTCAGGCTTCCAGTGGTTCTGTTGAGCTCTAAATTATGACTCTTTTGGCGTGAAACCATCATGCATTTCCAAACAAACACTGAATATATGTGTAAGCTTAGCCATGCTATCCCTACGTGTCCCACTGCCCAGAGATCTACTTGTGTTTTATGCTCTGGAAAACAGCACAAAACCCCATTGTCAACTACAGCATCCTGAGCCCCCGGGCACATGGCTAAGCCTGCGGCGGACGAGGGAGGGAGGTTAAGGAAGGCACCCAGCTCAGACGGCAGCAGCCAACCAACATTACACACAGTCTACACTTCATCTCTGTCCTTGACCCAGCCTGCCCCATAAATGCATGGACCACGCAGCTTTACATTGTGAACGTTGTGTTAGATAAGGGTGCACGCTTCAGGGCATCACTATGTTCATAGTGAAAGTATTTTGAAAGCATGTACCCAGCCAGCTCCTTCAAAGGCTGGCACGTGATTTTCAGAAGCCCTTGAATAGGGAGGATGCCATCTTCTACAGAAACCCATTTACTTGTGAGCAGAGGACAGCTGCAGATGAATTTACAGGTAAGAAAACAATTCTCTTACTTTGACAGTGCCAGAGCACCAGAGCACCACCAGCCCTGACTGTCGCTGCCTGGGCCCCTGAGGCTCCCCCGTGGCCCCGCACCCCACCTCAGTCCCCAGTGCCATCAGCCTCTGCCCCAGCCATGCTGCAGCAGGGCTGGTCTCCAGCTGCTGCAGCCCTGCCCAGCCATAGGCCTCACCAAGCCAGACACATCAGTTGCTCATGTCCCAGCCTGGCCTCAGCCTGTCCCCACAGAGGTGCCCAGTGTCTGGGCTGAGGCTGTCCCAGTGCCCCTGGGTGCCTGTTTTGACAGACCATCACCACTGACCAAGTGCTGCAGCAGCAACCTCAGCCTGAGGGACAGGGACTCACTGCCCCCCACCACTATCTCACCTCCTCCATGGGGATCACTTGGGCATATCCACCACCGGCTGCTCCACCTGTGCAGGAAAGCATATAGTCATATCTGACTCCAAACAGTATTAGAGAAAAACAACCACCCTTTAACATACAAAGGCAAACATACAGTGTTGAAAACACATTTCTCAGCATTTCAATTTCTGTTGGGGGATTAACGATGCACCCAAATGAACAGGATTTCCTTAAACCTTTCTGACTTTTTCCAGCAGGAAGTAAAAAGGGAATTCTTGATCTGAAATGAAAGCCTACACATGATGGCTGGCCCAGATTTTGGCTACGTAATGGCTACCCTTCTCCTCCTGCCCAGATTTAGGACACGGTCATGCACATGCAGCTGTTGGGTAGAAAAACATAGCAGTCACAAGCAAGCACTGCTTCTGAATGAAACTTTCACACCCTTGCCTCAGTGCTCCTTCCCTGCTGCCTCTCAGGGTACAAGCAAAGAAGTTCACTGTGGCTTACACACAAGTTGAGTGGAGGGATTAAAGCACTCACATTCACCAGTTTTGGCTGAGAAGCACCAAGCACCAGGAGCCTTCCAGCTGAAATCAAACTTGTTAACTTAAACTTCAGCAAAGCAAAGTAGAGCAGATGGGGAGTGCTTGCCCAGTTAGGCATCAAACTCAGCTGAGAAATGGCAAAAGAAAGATTACATTACTTCCTATCAGCATTGAAGACAGGCTTGAACTTTGGCTCGCTCTTACCTGGCCCTCATGCTCTTAAAGGGTTTCTAGGCAGAAAAGCTGTGATTAGGGACGACAACTCAGAAAAACAAAAAGAAGAGGTTCAGACCTAGCCAAATTTATGATGCAGATGAGCTGAACCATACGCTTCCTGCCAACTTACTTACATTGGATATTTTTAACCAATAAAAGTGGATTTAGGACTCCTTCTCAAGGAGGAATTAAACAATAACATTTAGAGACATTTTTAGAGAGTCTCCAAGTAGAGAAGTTGCTGCAAGGGCAACTCTTTTTGTGTGTACTTGCACAAAACACGTCTTGGCTAAGACAGCCCCATGCCTTTCGCTATGTTTGGGCTTCATCTGCCTTATCAATACACATAAAGTGCATGAACATAGATATGAACCTTGCACGGGAAGACGTGTGCAAGAAACATTTATCAGTCAAATGCTTTCAAAAAATCCACTATGCTACCGTTCAGACAACTCACGGAGTGAAGTAACTAAAGAATTGAGATTAAAAGGAAAAAAAAGGAGCAAAAGAAAAAAGTATTTCCTTTAAATCTTACAGAGGTCATAGAGTCTGCAAATACTATGTACCTTTAACTCCAAAAGTAGGTCCTTGAGAAGGTTGTCTCAGACAAGCAAAGGAATTAATGTCAAGGTGTGCAGTGAGCGCCTGAACGAGACCAATTGTGACTGTGCTTTTCCCCTCTCCTAGGGGTGTAGGGGTTATTCTAACAAAATAAGAAAAGAGATTAATCAAATTCTTTGCTGATGTCAGCCTGGCGAAGGATATCAGAACTTAAAGCTTTTGATTTCTATGAAGAATATTTGTACAGCAAATTTCAATACGATTATTTATCTCCACAAAAATACTGCCACAATGTTAGCCCCTAGCTCAAGCTGGAATGCTAATATACATGTGTCTTCGATTTAAGCAATTTACTGTGATAGCAGAAAAGGAGAAGATTATTTTGGCAAAAGTTCTGAAAAGAATATATTGAATTTAGACATTTTTATTACAGCATAAGTCTCACCAGTTTCATTAACAAGCCATCCATCAAGATACTCTGAGCACCTATTAATACTTTTCTGTACTAATGTATGAGATGTTTTATTCCCACTGCTCAAAATTTGAATGGAACAGCAGAATACTTTAAACTAAATAACCAACACTTCTGTTTGTAGAGTTCAACTATCCCTCTCCAGCTTTCATATCATCGCAACCCTCAAAAATGACAGATCAACTGCTTTTTATTTAAAACAGGACACAAAAGTCACTATATCCAACTGAACATAATTTATTTTACACGTATGTTTCATGATATTGTTGCAGAATTAATGGTGATGACAGCCAATTACAATCATAGTCCAACCCCCTGTACAAGTGCTCAAAAGCCTCATGCTACAACTCCCACACCTGGACCATGACTGAACCAGGCTAGAATTTTAGAAGGATATCCAACCTCAAATCAGAGACTCTAACCTCCTCTCAAAGACTCCAATCTTGTACCTTTAATGAAGGGACAATCATAGCTGATTTTGTAAGTAGAAAACTTCATCAGCCTTCAGTCAATGAGTCACCTCAGTCTAAGCCATGTCTTCCCTACTTTCAAGGTCCATGTTAAAAGCGAGGAAGTCTTGGAGTTTTTCTCCCTTTTTCTTTCTCTTCCTTTAAGTATGAACATGCCTCATGTCTCTCAAATGCATTCAAACTATCCAATTGAGGCACAGCATTTATCCTTCTAACTGGCAAATGAAGAAAGCCCCAGTCCTTTTCCCACTAACAGCGCTCTCACGTAAGTCCCACTTTTTGGCAAAATGTAACCATTCCTATCTTTTCTGTCTTCACTACTTGCAGAGCAGTAAGTACCTTAATGAAGTTGACATTAAGAACTAATGTTCATTCCCAAGGAAATACAAGCATGCACACACATCCTACTCACAGAGGACCCCTTTTCCTACGACCTCTTCAAAACTTGAGCTAAAACATCTACCTCTAACTAGAAACACTTCCTTTCCCAACCAGTAATTTTTCCAAGTTATTGCTATCCTCAGGGCCCAACTCAAATGCATTAAAACATTAGTAAAATTGTAAGATGCAGCTTAGTTCAGTCAGTTCAATTTACAAAAACTTTACAAAAGCCCTTCTTTGTCTCGCGAAATGTAAACATACAAAAAACATTAACTTGGCACAAATCTTTTACTTCATCACTGGATCCTGCGCTTTTTGTTGAGAAAAAAGATGCCTTTGTTTGGAAAAATTTGGGCAACAGGAGGCAAGCCAAACTAAAGTATTCTAGTGGGAGGTGTCCCTGCCCATGGTAGGGGGGACAGAACTAGATTATCTTAAGGTTTTTCCAACCCTAACTATTCCGTGATTCTGTGATTCTGCGTTGTTCTAGGAAATAATTTTTCTATTCCAAAACCTGATGTTTTAACTCAAGTTTCAGTGAAATCAATGGAATTTAGTACATCTATAAGAGACTCCCTAAACTGAAACTCTTTTTAAACAGCATTTTGTCTACTGGCAGCTTTTAACTACCTTCATATGATCATGTAGCACATGGGTTAATTAATTTGGGCATTTCTTTTCAGTCCTATTTTCCTAAGTTTATAACATCATGTTTGCCAACAACCCGATTATTAAATATTTTCAGTAACTGACTATCCAGACTATTTCGGCATCCCAGCTTCCCAGAATAGCACTCTCTTAACTTAAAAGGGAATTCACAGATTTTTAACAAAATATCTATGTAGAGCCAACAAAAGGGGGGACATTTAGAGCATATCTTGAGAAGGATCCATTTTATCTGCTCTCAAAAATAGTTTTGGTCCCTGTCATCTTTTTAACCATACTATGCCTTCTTATTTCATTCCGATCTACTGCAGGGACACAAAATGTTTCATGTTTGCAGCTCCTCGAAGAATTGAGACTTTTCAATCTCTACATTGTCATGACAGCAAGCCCTCCCAGTTTTACTACTGCTACAGTGACAGCTTCCATTTTCCCATCACTACTTCTGCAATGCCCATTTTGTCCTGGGATCCTTACTTTTGTACAAAGATGCTTCTTTGAGAGCACCAAGGCCAGATTAACCCACTTTCACATCCAGCTTCACCCTCCTGACTACTGTTTTAATACAGATTGCCCCAAGCCCATTGAAATAATTATTAGCATGGCTTCTCCCTGCCCTTTGTTCTGCTGCTGTCTCATTCACTTTTGCCTATTGCCTTAATCTCATTTACTTGATCCTCTTATTCCTGTGCATTAAAGGCAGATTTAAAGAATACTGGAGTAATCTTGAGGTGTTACTGCACTCAGAGACATAAGAAGATAATAACCCTTTAAGCTGTTTAAAACACAACATTAACAAAACAAACAAACAAGAATAAACCCACCAAAAAGCAAACTACTCTGCTATGAAAAAGACACCTATAACAGTTTGCTGGAAGTTACCAGTAAAGGGCTTCCCACAAACTCCCAAAGCTCAGTGCTCACAGTGCCTACACTGCTAACAGAACAACTTGTATGTGCAGCGCTTCCTGTTGGTGGTTATCTCTCGCTTTGAACATCAGACACACAAAGTTCACATTCTACAGAATTAAGAGATACCATCACTACCTTATTACTCATGTGTTGCCCAACACATGGCAGAAGGCTAAGATGGCATGCACAGCAGCACAGGGACTCTTTGTAAGTGTTATGAAACAAGCAAAAATCAAAGATGCAGCCTACCGTTTAGTAAAAGCAAGGAAATTGGAATTTAAAAATGCATAAACATAAGGCATGTTGGTGGTAGCATAAAGTATCTACTTGTCACAGAAAACACACACAATCAAGAAGCACATTACTAAAATGCTCTGATAACGAGGCTGGCGCATTCTAAAACGACAATGTAAAGTAAGTCAGAAAGCACTGGGAATTTTCTATGACAAAGACCTTTTTCCAGAGAACAAAACAGAAACACCAGGAGGAATAGATTTCACCAGTGTACTCATGCAAGCACACAATGGTTTGCAGCAGGACCTTGACTTCATCAAACCTGTTTGGCTTTAACAGCATAGATTTTCAATGTGCTCCTCATCAGTTTATTTGTTTTAATCTGTTCTCGCCTTGCTGAGAAACCCTGTCATCCTTAGTTTTCCTGCAAGTAGAGTTACTCAGATGGACATCTAAAGGCTCAAAATGTCTAAAGATGGAGGAAGAAAACTAGCAACCAGACTTCCATAAATGGCCTACAGCACTTGAGTGCCCCTCTCCCAAGAAACTTCATCCACTGCAGCAGGTAGGAATAGACAGTAATAGCTGAGAAGTCAAAACTAGGAACCTGACTTTTCAGTCTCTTTTCACCTAAAAGAATGAACAAAATGTGAGGGATCTGAAAATCACACTTTTCAGTGAAGCCGGATTGGTCTGGACAATTCACTTACCTATCCTCGACTTCTCATCTTACATGAGACGCCTTGGCAAGACCTCTGATTCTCATAGGCTGAGTAGCAGCCTGAAGACCACAGGATAAATCTTCTGAGCTAAACAGTTATTTAAAAGTTTCAATAGTCACCAGAACCTCAGTTTTAAATATTAGCTAGGAATAAAAAAGTCTAAAATTAAAAGAAATTTCTATTCCAATAATTTCCTGAGAAAGCTTATATTGAATACCTGGTCTGCTTTGATCAGGTTTTATAAATAAAATAATCCACTTAAATGATTTTATGGACATTGAGATGTTTTTGCTGGCTACATTACTGAGCCGACAGTACTGCAACTTGGGTCACTTGCTTGCATGAGTATAACATTACAACTGCCAATGGCTAACTTTAGCTCAATTGTGTAATGCTGTGTTTTGATCTTACGCAAATCTAGGGGAAAATAACCCCTCCTTTAAAATACAGTATTTTTACATCCATTTGCATTATTCTTCAATTTTCCTTAATATGTTTTCAATCTAAACACAGAAACCTCACAATCATTTTCCTCCTTAAAATTTACTTTGCCACCTACCAAGCAGTCGCCAGCTCCTTGGCAAAGTATGTTTTCCATAACATTGGAGAGCCTTCTCTTTTCATGTATATCAAAACAAAGATAAGAATAGGCAGACTGTTTGTTTGTTTGTTATACATCACATTAGCTTGCAGCAGAGCTGTTTCTGTGGGAAAGCTACATGAGGTCTCACAAAGAGAAAATAAACAGTGAGATGATACACTGCACCAGCTGTAACCTCCTCACAGCTACCCCAGCCGCTGTGACTCCAGCAAGAACTTTACTGGATACGTGACAATTCTCCTCTTTCAAATTTTCTATCTTCAACTCATCAGGATCAGCAAGTTTCAAGATTTTAATGAGTTCACCATTCCTGTGATCCACCTGGAAGCCTGCAAAGTCAAGCAATAGAGGGCATGGGCAATTGAGTTCCCCTAAATGACAGCCTCACCTACACACATCTCCCACCTGAAATGACAGCTGTCAGAAATGTGCTTCTGAGCACAGAAGTGCTGCAATTCCTAATTCATGGAGGTGAGATTATGACAGCATTGCAGTGGCATCCTCAAAATGGCACTTGAGCTTCCAGGTATGAAAACACAGTGGTCACTGTGAAGCTAAAATGACTGAACAGAGCAAGGAACAGACTAAGGAATCCACAGCTACAAACTCTCAAAAGCCGACAAACTCATCCAAGACAATCACAGTCAGGAGCTGTGCAACGGCACGTGGAACACATGACAAGCACCTTGGGGCCCAAGAAATACAGTGAAAAGAAATCCAAACCAATCCATACCCATGAGAAGTAAAATGGAATTCCAAATCAGACATTTCTGTCCCTAAGACATTTACCATCATACAACTTGTACAAATGTTAAGTTAGGATCCATATCCCTCAATTTTTATCTAACTAACAGGGTAGTTCATTACAAAACAATCTATTAATGTTAGGTGAAAAGTAATGATTTTACATTTCCAGCATTCAAAATCCAACATGCTTCTTACTAAAAGCTGCATGATATTCCATATTTTTTCCACATTCTATTATTCCTCTGCTTGCAATTTTGACGTGAACAAGTTTTCAGAATTATCTGGTAAAACCCATGGCCCTGGAGCACTTAAAAACAAAATGCTGGACCACACAGGGTCTAATTAATTGCAGAGGGAGCTTACTATTGTGCTTACAAATATGCCATCTACATACTTGAATGCATGATCACGTTATTCTAAACTTAGCTACAAGGTCATGCACAAGCTTCATTCGTTTGCATGCTCTCAGCTTGCAGTGAATGGGAAGTTTAAGTTAATATATCCTGCAACGTAATCCTTTTTTAGTACACTAAGAGCCTGTATACAGGCAGTGGATGCCCAAGAGCTAATTACTGCATGATAACTTGTGGCTCTGAGTCACTGGCTGGGCTAAAACCAAGACACCCAAGGTGACATGAGCCCTGTAACAAGTCACACACAGAAAACCCCAACTAAGAATGAAAAAAGTGAAAGAATGCTCTCCACATAGAGGAAAATTGAAATTATGAAGAAATTAAGTCTTCATCCTATTTTCAATACACCTATCCTTACAAATAAAAAGGTACATTTGGTTGCATTTTGCTATTCAGAACAATTTTGGGCACATCAGGAATAAACTAGAAGCGCATTTGAAGAAACTATTTATCATTTCTAGACATCATGAAACACTAAAATCTGACTGTGGAATTACAGGCACAAATGTTACTGGCTGCATCATGGACAGAGGTTAGAGATTTTGCAGCTTATTGAATACACACACACTTTTCACTCCCTTCGCATACAAAAAGTACACATCATACAAAATATATATTTCCGTCAGACCAAATACCCTGAAGTACAAGCATTTATCTTAAATGTTTCATCTGAAGCACTGGAAACTTATTCTGAAGCTTTATACTGCATCATTCTAAAGGAATTTCTAATTATCTTTGGTTATTGTGAACAAACATCATCATCCTCTAAGTGGCTGACCAAAAGTTTTGGTTGACCTTGCCTTGTCAGGGAGAGGATGAAGGCGGCAACGGAGGATACTATTTCACTCCCCAATTTCCACACTTGAGTGATACTTAGTTTTCATCATACTAAACATTTCCCTACCAGAGGCAGTTTCCCACTTTTCTTGAAATCATTGTCTGCTACAGCCATTTCGGCAAATGAGAACAGCTGAGAACACATCAACACAAGTTCTACATGTATTTTACATGTACAATAGTTCAAACGCAAACTTTGAACTCTCTCAGAGGAGAATGTTCCCACCATTGTAACCACTTTACCCAGGCGCTCCTTGTACAGCAGATGGGCTCTGTACTCACCCCACCAGATGCAATGACTTCTGTTACAAATAGCAACATACGGCATAATGAAGTAGCGCAGGTACCAAACCCAAACATTTGTTTGTAAAACACAGCTGACTCTTTATACATGTTATATAAACTTAAGATGCAGTTTTCTATTTGTTGACAGCTTTTCATCTTGCTAGTTAAAACTTCCCCATTTCTTCTCCATGTATATAAACTTCTGCCTGTACCAACAAAACAGCATTCAGACAATTGCTGAATACCTTTCTTGGAGACAAAGAGTGAAGAAACAGGGAGACAAAGAGTGAAGAAACGCAAGCACTGGTGCATGCAATCTGACACAACTAAAATCCACCTGAACGGGGCTTTGCATGCTATCTTCCACCTCCAAACCCTTTCAAATAAGCTGTGCTTCTGCGACATTCTGCTAGAGGGTTGGCATAGCCTGCAGCATGGCGCCCAACTGATGCAGTTGACAACATGAGCCTGAAAGCACATAGTAGCAACTTCCTTCAAACTCAGACAAATGCTGAATCTGCTTTTCTTTCTCCAAACAGCAAAATACAAAATAAAACTCTACTGAAGGAAACCAAGCTCAACCAGCTATTGCTTCCTTCCCTTAAACAACTGCTCCAATGTCCTCCAGGAACACCTTTGTATGCTGCACTTCTATTACATAGCTTTGAAGACAGCTTCATAACTTGTCCTCCTCAGCTTTGTAACATCACGTCCCTCCGTCTACAACAGCTCTACCTCAGATACTGCCAGAAATCCAGGCTGTCTGTATAGGGGGGTAGTATAGCTAACAGTTTTTGAAACACTAACCCAGCTGAGGTATCGGTAGATCAAGGCAGTTAAGAACAGCCTTCTGCATCAGCATAAAGCTGTATTTTAAACCTGATTGGTTTTACTTACAAGGAAACAACCACATCAATTCAGAAGATAAAGAACCTTCATGTTTGTGCACAATTAGAAGTTTCTACTTAGCAAACCAGGTGAATGCAAAAATGCTGTGTCACTGAATGCAGAAAAATTCTGTATTCTTCAGGAGAGAAGAGGGTAATTGCTGCTGAGCATCGCATTTACCATAATCATGGGAAAAGAGAGCAGGATAAGCTGGCCTGGAGACATGTCTACATTTCGGAGAAAAATTCGTTCTCTGTTCTTCAATAAAAAATGTATTTGCTGTTAATATTAACAGATTAGCATCTAGCTTCCGTTAAAGTCTGTTTCTAAACAGCCACAATACACACAGACATATATTTGAGTGAAACATTCAAAATCCTGATAAAACAGTAAGAAAAACTCCACACACCGATAGAGAACATTTAAGAAGCTGAGAACAAACTACCTTACAGAAAATACACTTTACTTCAGTAGTAACAGTTTGGAAGAAAAGCTGTGTTACTTCAAACATTTTCAAAACTGCTCACTTTCAGAAGAGGGCAAAATACAGCCAAAAACATTCAGGGTTCTTCATTGTGCAGTGTATTAAAAAGATGTAAGCTGCAAGTTTATATTAATATGAATGGAAAGAGTGGACGTTAATGACATAACTGTACATTCTTACCCAGCAACTAGAACATATTTTCCATCTGGTTGATCCTTTAACCTTTCCAGCAGGGACAAACGTACTTTGGCTTTGGTTTGGCCATAGATCTCAATTTCATCTGTAAGCAATCCTATCTCCTTGGCAAGTACATCAACAGCTTTTGGACTCTGTGCTCGGGAAATCTCAATATCACTGGAAAAGAAAACAAATAGGAGCCAGGAGATTTCTCTCAGCTTAGGTGGCCGACAACACAGCACAAAACAACAGCAAATACTCCAACAATGGGGTTATTGTAATCAGTTTTTCAATCCCCTCTCACATTTTAGTAACCAAACCTTAATATTAGCTAGCACCTAATACAACATTGAAAATCACATGCAGTGTTTGTTTATTGCTACAATTTCACAGAGTTCTCTTGTTTAATCAGATTCCAAGTAACACGTAATGCTTTCACATCAAGCTAGAGATGTGTCTGCTGGATGCTCAAGGGTGTCCTACCGGAACGGATGCTTCTGGTTTTGTCTTTCTTCTCCTCCCTCCCAGTATATTTCAGCACATCCACTTTACTAAAAAGTGCATACATTCCTTGGCCGACAGTCACACAAACACATTAGCTAAACCTGATGCTTGTGCATGTAGCGCCTTTCATCAGAGGGTACTGCCAAGCAAACCAGGCCTTGCTACTCCCCATGAGGGCGCCGAAGGAAACAAGGCACTTGAAGATCAACTCATGCACTTCTAAAATGCAGCTAAAATGACAATGGCCACATAGGAGGAGTTTAATGCACAGGGCTCAGGCTGGAAGTCCAGTGAGCTTATAAACTATTTCCAGCAGGCACTGTGAGTGGCAGCTGAGGCAAGAGAACAAGCATGGTGCAAGCACACATGGTAGACTGCCAGAGGGGAGGTGGCTGTAGGCTGGGAATACTAATGTATCTGCAGCTCCTGACCTAGACCACCTGGGATCTTTGGATTTAATACTCCTTCAAGGATTTTTTGTCTGTGAGATCGACCTAGCTGCCCCTTATGTCCACGTAAGTGCTTAGAAGCTGTAAACTCCCACGGCAGTAAAGTCCAGCGCCCGACACGCAAGCTGTGAACAGTTGCCTCCTTTGGCTTTGAATTGATCACATCACTACAAAAGCAAGCTAAAAAATTACCAAGAGATTACCTTCTGCCTAACCAAGCTAAATTCCTTCCTGCACTTTCAGTTGATTACAAGATTTTTAAGATAGAAACTGGCAATGGAATCAAAGCGAATATCCTCAACTTTCAAACAGTCTGCAAGACTTCAAATTTCCACAGATGAACACAGGACTACTGCCAGATCTCAACCCTATGTGTGGACCTCAGCTGCTCTCCATCTATCAGCAAATAATCAGTTTCCGCCAACACAATTGTTTGCCATTCTTTGAGGATATCCTAAACTGGGCCCATTATTCAATTCTAATTCTCAAGTATCCCACTTTGGTACCCTTCACCAGCTAAGTGAAATACAATGACACAACCCCGTACTGGAGGACAAGAAGGTTCCCAGCCGCAGCACTCAGTGGTTGGCTGGATGACCATTTCATTGTGTATGCTAACCTGGAATCTGCTTTCTTTCAGAGACATACTGAGCACATCCTCTTGCATACAAGGCTTTCTTTAAATAAATCTTTTTTTAAAAAGAAACCTTTGTCTTTCTTTAGCATTACTTTAAATACAACTAGCCATAAAAATGTATCAAGAACACAAGATAGAGGGACTTACAAACATCACATGGCAAAGAATATTTAAAGTTTTCATTCAAAACTCTCTCCATAAAAACAACTTGAGTCCCAGAAAAGTACTGGTTTCTTGATGACAGTGTGGGAGAAAGTCAACCTGCCTTTTTTTCCCCCTTTCCTACTAAATGCATCGGCCTCTTTACTAAAAGTCAGAAACTATTATTTCAAATCTCAGGCCAGACTATCAAGACTTGCTGCAGCAGCCTCAGCCCTTCCTATTTCCTTTATCCCTTGGGATACAAATTCTTCCCCATGAGAGTTCTGGAAGAAACAATGAAGCTTTTCTCATCCTGCAGGTACCACTACTGGCAAAAAGTGGAAGAAGCAAAACTAACCAAGCTGTACACTTCCAAATAAATTAAAAGGTAAAGCATTTCTAGATAAATAAGATTGCAAATATTTTCAGAAGTAAATTTGTCAGAGAATTCCAATAGTTCTTGGTTGATAAACCACTGCTGTCATCATTTTCCCATTTGAAATTCCTCCAAGGACCTTTAAGGCAACTAGACTTCCAACAATTCAGAAAATCTTTAGTGACAGATTGCACACTGATGTCCACAATGAGCCGGCAGTGTGCGCTTGCAGCCCAGAAAGCCAACTGTATCCTGGGCTGCATCAAAAGGAGCGTGACCAGCAGGTCAAGGGAGGTGTTCCTGCCCCTCTACTCTGCTCTCGTGAGACCTCACTTGGAGTATTGTGTGCAGTTCTGGTGTCCTCAACATAAAAAGGACATGGAACTGTTAGAACAAGTGCAGAGGAGGGCCACAAGGATGATCAGGGGACTGGAGCACCTCCCGTATGAAGATAGGCTGAGAAAATTGGGGCTGTTCAGCCTGGAGAAGAGAAGGCTGCGTGGAGACCTCCTAGCAGCCTTCCAATACCTGAAGGGGGCCTATAGGGATGCTGGGGAGGGACTCTTCATTAGGGACTGTGGTGAGAGGACAAGGGGTAACGGGTTCAAACTTAAACAGGGGAAGTTTAGATTGGATGTGAGGAAGAAATTCTTTACTGTAAGGGTGGTGAGGCCCTGGAATGGGCTGCCCAGGGAAGTTTTGAATGCTTCATCCCTGACAGCGTTCAAGGTGGGGCTGGACATAGCCTTGGATGGCATGGTTTAGTGGGAGGTGTCCCTGCCCATGGCAGGGGGGTTGGAACTAGATGATTTTGAGGTCCTTTCCAACCCTAACTATTCTATGATTCTATGATTCTATAATAAAGTGATAAAAGGCATAATTTCATAATCAAGTTACGTTTATACCTTAACTACTACAGGGACTAAACAACGCATGAAATGTTTATGTCCAGTCTATTATTTCTGGTAAAAGTATTTTCTAAAACAGGAAATTAAGGATTTGATTAGAACTACTATTTAGAAGTCTACATTTGTAGACTTTAATAGAATTTCTATATTGGAAATAACAGAATTATTCAATAAGTTACATTATTTAATATTGCTGGAAACGGGCAACAGTGGCTCCACTGATACTGTAAGGGTACACTGACAATGTCAGTGATAAAACACAGGAAAGTTTTAAAGATGTGGGAAGGTTCTACCTCTACTCTGCCTGTGTGCTTGGATTTTTTTTCACTGCATAGTTGCAAGAAAATCTTCTGTTCCATTTCCAGTATCTTTGGAAACACCTCAATTTACACCCAGATCTCACAGAACTTAAAAAGCAGATGTTCCTAGTTTCAGTGCTTAAGCAGCTTTGCCTCATTTTCAATGAAAACTCCATCTGCTTCCACACAACATGGTGCATTTCTGTAAGATTACATTTTATTGCAGGATACTTTCCATCTGATATGTTACTTTACGTTTAAGAGAAAAAAAAATAAAGCTATAGAGTTATCAAACAGAACTCCTATTACTGGCTATATTATATGCCATTATATATTTATTATGCAAGTATTTATGTACTAAACACACAATGTCATAGAAAGGATTGGGAATACTTTTTTGAGAGTTTTTTACCACCACGCTCATGACACCATATGCTTTATTCTACCTTTTAACTGTATTCTTTAAGGATAGATTTTTCATTTAATTCTAGAAATGTTACATGCTGGCCCAGGAGTAGCTCAAGTATTTCTTCCCCCTTGTGCCTCCGAGTACAATAGAAAACTCATTCTTTTGCCATCTCAGTTTTAAATTACAATTGCCTCCGTTCTCATTAAACTGTTGTAAAAGACAGTGAAAACAAAATCAAAATGCTTAGAAAAGAAAACATTTTGCTACAGCTTTCCAAGAACACAGCAGTGGGATTCAGAATTACAGAATCACAGACTGGCTGAGGTTGAAGAGGACCTCTGGAGGTCTTCTGGTCCAGTTCCCCACCTAGAGACAGTTGCCCTGGAGCACTTCCAGGCGGTGTTTGAATATCTGCAAGGATGGAGACTCCACAACCTCCCTGTGCAATCTGTGTCAGTGCTTGGTCACCCTCACAGCGAAAGAGTTTCTTGATGCTCAGTTGGAGCTTCCTGTATTTCAGTTTGTGCTCACTGCCTCTGGTCCTGCCACTGGGCAGCAGTGGGAAGAGCCTGGCTTTGTACTCTTTGTACCTTTTATTTGTATTCATTGTATTTATACACATTAATAAGATCTTCCTGAGCCTTCTCTTCTCTAGGCTGAGCTGTCCCAGTTCTCTTTGCCTTTTGTCCTATATGAGGTCCCTTCAGCAGCTGCATAGCTCCGAAGCAAGCACAGAAATAAGCACAAAAATTTTTCAATGCTTGCCTACGTGGCAGAACCACACTTCAAGTGCTTGGTTCCTCCCTCTGTCACCAAATACAGCCAATACACAGAAAAGCACTTCAGCACAGTGAAGAGCTCAGGCTGATCTAAACATCAGATATGTCAGCAACCATGCCAAGGCAGACGTAAAATCCCTGAGGTCCAGACACCTGCCTTGGGAAGTAAATGACAGGAACTGATTTCAAAGATTCTGGTTATGAGAATAAATATGCTTCCTGCTTTTCACATCTACACACAAATATAAAAGTCTAATGCAGGAGAAAGTACGTCTACTGAGGGAAGAAAATAAGTATAAGATCAAATGCCATTGAAACCACCAGGCCTCAACTAGATCTATAAACACCTTCCTACGCTAGGGTTCAGCATTTAGGAACTTCCTGCATTTATATTTCTGTTGATGTTACACAAGGCTTCATCTCCCTCCCTCAGTGAAACGTTCCAGCTTTAGGTCTTCATTAAAGGAAGCTTGGCTCCAGTGTACATCATAAAAGTAAAAATTGATAGGAAAAAAAAGGACATGGTCACAATGAGGCATATAAAAAAACGACACAACATGAAGTCCCCATAAGATGATTAAAAATTGATTAGGCACGGACCATTTTTAAGTTCATTGTCACATTTAACATTCGCCTACCCTTCGGCGCTTATTACCTGGGCACTGGGGAGACAGGCTGCAGTCTCAAGCAGCGGAGGTCCCACTTCCTGTACTGCTGGGACTGGATCCATTGCTCTGTGGTTTTTACCATGTTCTGTTTTTAAACAAGAAAACAGCACACACCAGCTGTATCTTAAATGCTAAACGCTAATTTCAAATGATCTCAAGAGTACGAGTATGTTGAAATAACTTCTACAGCAAAGACTAACAAAAAAAAACAACTTCAAAATCTTGCCATTTCATGGGTTTAGGAGGAAAGAAAAAAACACTGCATTATAACTGTCCTGTTGTTTGTCAAAACCAAACAAGACCATTAACACATAAGTGGCAGAGAAAAGGGTCTAGGCACTTGGAGATTTTGTTTTGGTAAGATGGAGAGTTACAATTCTTCTCTCATACCTTAAAAATAATGGAAGATATTAATCGTTCACTGATTCATGCTGCTTCCACATGAAAAAAACAAACTTTTGGACCCTCTATCCATCACACCACAAAAATATGTGCAGATACACTTATCCTTCACCGTCTTACCAGGATAAGTAACATTAGTCTATTGACACAGTGCTTCTGCCAAGCTTTACTGCAATCACCAGAATGATGACGTCTAATATTTAATATCCTTTTCTCTAATTAAATGCAGCCAGCATGATTCACCCTAACTGAGTAACACTTGCTATTGAAGATGTTCAAAAGAGCAAAACAAAAATTAAAACCGGAGCTGCAGAAGCAATTTCTACAGTTTACAGAAACAGCAACAAATTTACAATGTCTGAAGTTACACTAACCTGCATTCGCATTGCTACTGCAAGAGAACCAACAGCATTTTCAGCAGCATGGTTGGCTGGCTGACCATGGTTGTGCTTCTCTGTAAAACAGAAGTATTGCACTTATAAATTGCAAAGCTTTTGTGAGTGGAAGCATGCGTAATTGAAAGCTATTTCCAGTCAAAAGATTTCTGAATGTTGACTTGAAATTCAACAATGTCACCGACAAAATTGTAGGTGGCTTCTTTAATATTTCAACTTAAATCACCCAGAAGGATGGATATACAGTGGAAAATCAGGGAGTAACTGTATGCTCTGAAGCATATTACACAAACACATATGCATAATATGTATATTCCACACGTGCATATGATAAAACATATGAATATCTTAAAAAGAAAATAAGGAAACACTTCCAGGATCCAAATTATTGCTTCTGGACCAAAACAACAAGAAAAACCAACCCAAAAAAACCAACAAAGCAAACAAACAAAATGCAAAAGGCGTGAGAAAAAGAGCAAGGCAGCTGTGAGGATTTCAAAAGCTATACATATTTTTAAACAGAACACCTACATGACCAGAGCAAAGCCTGCCTTCTTTTTCATACACCCATTATAGCATGAGAGAACAATGAAAGGGTCACAAAATAGTATATAGGATTATTATCCAATGGGATTTATAACTTGGAAACAGAATATGAAAGATTTTTTGAGCAGCAGAAATTACCTTCATGAATGTGACATTAAAAGTAGATATTCCGAAGTCTACACAATTCAGTCTCCAACTTTAGAGATAGTTATAATTGTTTCTAGTCGCAATATATCATATAATAATCATACATTAGCTACCCTAACTAAACATTATTTTGTCATTTTCTTGTAATGATTCTTCTGGCTTGTTCTGCTGTTGCTGATTAACGTTTATGTAGACACAATTTCGCCAAAATTCACATCTTAGTCTCTGGGGCATATCAAGGCCTGAGCTGCATTCTGAAGGGCGTAGACGTAACGGTAATAAAAAATAACAACTGTATGCTGACAGCTTTAACCTTTCCCCCACGAGGGAACTGAAGTGCAAACCATGACCTGGTCAAGCTCTCACTCGACTCATCCCATCTGTACATTATAAAACACTCACATTGCCTTGCACAATTACCCCTCCCAACAAGGGTTCCAGCAGAAACCTCAGGCAGGAGCCTGAGTGGCATCTATACGTCAGTGATAGAGCTAACGAAGCAGAAGGTGACAGTCCTTGCATTAATCTCTACTTAAGAATGTGCCTCAAAAATCCTTTTAATAATTAAAAATAAAAAAATAAATTAAAAAAAGAGCCTTCAGGAGATGCTCAGATTTAGACTCAGACAGAGGAGTTTTACTGGAACAGTCTACCACAGTCATAAGTTGACTGTTGTTGCTTTGAGACCAGGCTGGGAAAGCTGCCAAAGAGACAAATGAAGTAGGAAGAATGAAGTTTAAAATCCCCTTTCAGACAGCTGTGCTTTACAGAAACATATCAACTTTTTATGTTATTCGGCTTAATACAACTTCTTTATCAGGGCAGAGCTAGCATGTGTGTAAATACATATCAGAATTAGACATTTCCCTTCAATAAACTACTCTCAGGCTGTGTATGCTACACACTCACCCCACAAATGACTAACCAGGCTTTTACAGGGGTGAAGGGGAAGTTAAAGGTGAAAGTCATGCACACATCAGCTTGCAAGACAATCACAGGACTGCAACAGCTCTCTTAGGAGAAATTTTCCAGATGGAGACAGAATAGCACTCTCTGCTTTGGGTTACGGCCAGAAGATCAGCTGAACTGCAGGCATGGTGCTCCCTCCTCTGACTCACCCAACAGAGGCCCATCCACCCATCTGTTCATATCCTACCATGCAAAGTTGCTGCCATGTGCTACCTGTCTGCTCAAGCAGTTTTGAACAGAGAAGAAGTGGGGAAATGGTCGAATTTCCTACTAATGTACTTAAATCACATGAGCTTCAGTTTTCAAGTGACCCCAAAGGAGCTGGACATCAAAACCCAAATAATCTTGCACCCTTGAGTTTTGTTCATAAACTTCTTTCCATTTCTATATAACATTTACATATAAAGTCTTTTCCTGCATGACACTACCAGCACTCATTTGATTCCAAAATCATTAGTGAAGTAGAACAGATTTTGCACTGCTAGAAATTGGAGAATGTTTTGAAATTGTGATAATTTAAAAATCTTTGATCAGGTTAAAAAAAAATACTGGAAAAAATATCTGCCGCTTTGGAGCAACCACTTTTAGCTTTTGCTCTCCTAGCTGCCCAATTCAGCTATGTCCTTCCAGACTTTGAGGGCTTTTAAAACATTTGAGCGTGTTATACTACATGTATAACTACGAAAGATAGAAATCCAGCCATCATCTAGCAAGAATAAAAGTAATTTCATGGTCATTGTTGCTTTCAGGCTTCACTTAACTCCTGTGACACCACAGATGTTAAGCTGCACATTTCTAAAGCAAGAAAAAACCCAGAACAATTTCCAAGCACCTCAGTCAGATTCTACCACACACTGAAAGTGAAGAGTCAGTTGTAAGACTCAGTTCCTTCTCAAAGGTCACGAACATTCCACAATAGGCTTTTAATAAATATATTGCAATTAAACTAAGTACATTCTTCCTGTCAAACAGGCACCCACGTTTCACGTACCTCTCTAGTAAGTCTTGAGGCCAGAATATTTCAAGCTGCTAAAATGCATTTCTGCTATTCTTTTGGAGTTTCTCCAAGATTCTGACAATCTCAAAAGCGTAACCATAAGGACCCATAGACACTTGGTAGATAGACACTTGGTAGATAGACACTTGGCAGATAAGTTCTATTCGAATTATCTTGCTAAAAATCTCACGCTGCCTTTCCAAAGAATTTCTTGGCATGGCCACTGCTTCAACTTGAAAAACGCAAAGAAATCTATATGCTTATGCCAAATCTTATGTTTCCTGCCTTAAGAATGGAAGTTGCTGTGGTACATGAACACCACTCAAATGTTTTAATGCAGTTTTCCTAACAGCAATCTTTAAGGCAAGGGAAATGCTAATATTATCTATAGTTCTACAGAGCAAATACTAAGTATTTTTACATATATGTGTATATATATATTTACATATACATATATAATTCTTAAGTCTCAAGGCATGGCATAGTTATATTGCTTAACTTTTAGGTCTCTGAAGACCCCGACTTTCTCTGCAACAGGAGAACTAGGTATATGAAAATGAGACTTGCACCAGACAGCACATAGAGCCAGGAGAGTTCTATCACTATCGGTGCCCACTCAGATTGCAAGGATTGGCTTACCCCCATCCTGCCTTCATAGACCTGCACCTCTACCCTGAGTCCAACACCTAAGAGGTTTCTGCTTGGAAGGACTCAAATGAGGAGGGACTATTTGTTCATTTATTTATTTATTTACTTACAGGTGCTACCTCCATACAATCATTCTCTTTTCCTTTTCCTTTTCCCTTTCTCCTCCATTCCTCCTTCATACAAGAGTACATGATACTAGTAGACTGGGTACCTGCTGAAGAGACCTGTACTCCAAGCCCTGCCCTACAAATACTTAACAATTATATCCACCAATCCCTAGGCAAAATAAGTGGTCATTAAAAGTGTGAGGAGTCTCCTAATCACTAGGCTAGGAAAAAGAAAAAATTACTTACTTCTGGACAGCTCATGCAACATCAGCAAGGAACAAGGCTTGGTACCCAACCCTATGATCCTCATTAGGATCAGAGCACTGTTCTGGGAGGTGGAAGATGAATGCCCAAACGTCTTCAGACAATTGAGTGAATTATAACACAGATCTCCCACATCCACAGCGTGTGTTCAAGTCAAGAGGATATCACGAAAGACAAGAAAAGGAATATCTATGGCCACAATTTGCATGGCAACAACAGCTGCTTTATTATGAGTCTTGCATTAGCTCTGCACAGACTGCTTAATTTGTCCATAGGGAATACCCCTAGTTTAAGAACCATACAATTAGTTTTCCTTGGCCTCATTCCCATTTCCCCAGTTTTTTTATCAATAGATGTCAATAAGCACACTTGTCATAGATTTAGAAAAACACATTAACCAATCACACCACCCATGTACTTCTTCAGTTTCTCACACATTCACAGAATAATCCCATCTGGACAGTGAACAGTCAAATCCATATACATATGAAAAATCTATAAAATACCTAGGGATCCTCACAGGACTTCAAGGAATTTTACAGGAAATGCAATTCTAGCAGTAGAACAGAGTAACTTCTGGGAAGCTTTCTTAGTTTCATTCCTAATACAATTCTGTACCACTTTTAAACTGAGAAATTAATGAACATATACCCTCTCTCCAAACCAGTCAGGGAAGACGGAGGATGGGAATCCAAACTCTTTTTGTAGGAGTAATTACTACAGGAGACATTCTTCCTGCTGTCAGCTACACATGATTTCTCTACTCTCCTAAAGAGCTCCACAGCACTTGGCAGTTGATGATTTTAACCCTTTTTTCTCCAGGTTCCAGATGAGTCCACAGAAGTCAAAGGATAACACACTGTACAAAACATCACGAAATAATAGCTCGTCCAATGACCCAAAAGTCTTCTCTGAATTCTTTGAATCCACAGTATCATCATTTATTTAGGAATCCTGGTATAAAGAATCTGTTCCAGCCTTTCTTCCCTCACCTGACCTCTTTTTCCTATTTATACATCAGAGACATGTATATACATCCCCTGTACACAAACACCCACTTTTAAAAGCTCTTTCCCAAAGACATAGCTTTCAACCACATTTCATTGCCACCAATGTGCCACACACTTAGCTCAAACACTTGTCGTACATCACTTTCAAAACCTGTTGCCTTTTAACGCCTCTTACCTGACAGCAAATCATGAGAACAACTGATTATGGTGGTTCCAGGCTTTATCCAGCTCACAGGAACATCATCAGGTTTTGTACTGCCAACTACCACCACATCTGCGTGATGAAGCTAGGGACAGCCCAAAACACCCCCCAGAAATAAAACAAGAATTAATGTTAGAAATACATTCTTGAATATTTATCTTGTATTATTCAGACTTATACAGCAATAGTCTTTGAGCAAGGTATTTTCAGACAGCAACAACAAAAAGAAAAAATTCCAAATTGATGGCTTGATTCTAACCCCACATGAAATTTAAGAACATTTAAAATGAAGTCAGGTAAATAAACCATGAAATTGGGCAAGTGGAGTCAGTCAGCACCAATACTATTTAATGGAGATTACATATTTTGAATGAAAAAGCCCTAACATTGTCCAAAGTCCTGTCCAACAAGATAACTTGGAGAGACTTAACAAAGAGAAGGGTTGAAAGACAGTAAATAGGCAATTGTGAGTAGTATAGTCACACTATCTGACGGCACAAAACCAGGCCAGCTGACAGGAATGCAAGATGACCTGATCCGCACACATCAATGCCTTTGAAGAATACCAATTAAAGTATTTTTCCCCTTCTCAGTTCATGTTTGCTAATCAGAGCCTCTGATTTAGTTCAACTTGACAGATGTTGGAGCAAAAATGGTTACTACAAAAATTCTTATAATCAAAGACATAAGTGCCTTCCTTTCCTCCCCACTCTGAAACAAGGCCCTCTACCAATTATTGGTATCACCCTGAGATAAGGGACAGGACCAGAAGCAGATGTATCAAGATCCACCAAAAAAGCAAAATACAGGCACAGCATTGCCTCAGGCTTGAATGAAAAAATTTTTTCAGAGATACAGTGATTTGGGGAATATTTTGAAAAATGTAAATTAATACCAAGTGTCACAAACTCAGCAAGTCTCACTATGAATTGATTTGCGACTGACAAGCACTCCAGCTTCTTTTTTGGCCAGAAGTGCTCTGACACAACCCTGCCCAAAACTCCTGCCAAGACAGAAGAGCTACAAATCCTGTCAGGATAGCAGATTTTTGGCACAGCTGAGCATCCAGGAGAGGAGAAAAGCATAACTGTGGTGGAAAAGGCAAAAAGCTAAAAAACTCCATGTTCCCTTCAGAGGACAAAAGGATAGCCTAACCCTCCTTAGAGATGCACACACAGAAACAAAGCCAAAAGTGCAGGAGAATATTTACTTGCTTGACAAATGACTAATGCAATGAGCTGATTCAGGCTTCAGTCAGAAGTCCTGCAACACTCCTATTATTGCCTGAAAATGTACAGTCTCAACAGTCATTCAGCCTTATCCAAATTGTTTACACTCCTGCATCTGGTGTGAATATCAACTTACATGTCACTCCTAGAAAGGCCACATAAGTCGTAATGCTTGACCAGTGCCAGGTCAAATTATACTGAGGAATCTGTAAGCAAATTTGGATAATAGATGCTGCAACGACTGTACAGAGAACACTATGTTGAGGACAGGCTTTCCCCTGCAAAAGGAGGCAGTCCCTGCTGTTAACAGTTATCACAACGCAAAGAAAAATAGTCATTATTCTCAGTTACATGAATCCAGCCTTTTTTTTTTTTGTAAGAAAAAAAAATTACTCATATTCTAGCAGTTATAATTCATATACTGAAAGTCAGATACATCTTCCCATGCAAAGCCTTTGGGACAAGGACTAAGAGCTTTGCACAGCTCTTAGCATGGGGAAACTATGAACCAGTTGAGAACTCTATGCAACAAGTAATAATTTTGACAAATGCTTAGCCAACATACTTATGACAGAATTGATCCAGTGTAACTATAACACTAGAAAACAGCTGACGTGGCCAAATATACATCTCTATGGCTACCAATCATAACGTTCAAAAATGTTCTTAACAGATGAACACCATCATTTTTGTAGCCAATGTGAACACTAGTTTGGAAGGCTAATGTCGCACATACCTATAAATGTATTGGAAAACTAGCCAAATCTTTCATCTCATTGTCCTGCCCCACCTCCTCCATGAAAAAAGTTGTATTACAGGTTAGTGAGCAGTTGTCCTATAGGTTGAAGACACATTCACCTCAGAGCCCTCCCTACCATTATTTCCTTATTTCACAAAGAAAGTAAATGTAAAGGGAGAAATAAAAACACATACAATTGTAACTCTCCTGCTGTAAGCAAGTATTTTATGTGCAACTATTGTTGCACTTAAACTGAAAGTTGCTGGAGAGTCAATAAAGTAAATATCACAACTTAGAGAATCTTATTCCCCTATGAGTTTTTTAGTTTGTTTCTTTTTTAAAATATATCCAGAAACTTGTTTGGGAGAATGAGTCCACTGAAAGCAAAATAGTTGTTTACAGAATTTTGGGTGTCCTTAGAAGAGACTGATGCGATCTCCATCAGAGGATTTTGGTTTCAATTAGTTGTGCTAATGCGTCCACTGCTTTCTTTATCCCTGTCTTGCCATAACCTATTTTTTGACTGCCTGTAAATCACTAAAGTAAGCAACCAGCCTTGGGAGGCATGTGCAGGCTTATCTCCTAAACCAAAACCAAATCATAGGTGTTAGAGATGGAAAAGACCTATGAAATCATCACATCCAACCTCCTTAGCAAATGCACCATGCAGTTCCTGGAGAGAGGACGCATCTGACAGGAATCAGATGCTACAGGCAGCCATAGCCAGAAAGTCAAGGAGATACCCACAAGGGGGAACATGTGATCATAGGGCGACCAACAGCCCAATGGTCCCTGGACATTCCATGAGGCAGGCTAGAGGAAGCAATGACAAGCATCAGGCCAAATCATCCGTAATGTACTAGGCAATAGGCTGAACACATAGAAAGGTAATACTCCAGTAGTATCCTGCCTTCTCACCAGTAAATATTTTTTCAGTTGGGAAGAGCTGTGCCAATAAATAATCTGAAACCTCATAAGAAAATATGACTCTCTCAACCAAAACTGATGTAGAAGCAGATTAAGACGCACTACCCATTCCCAAGATGAAACACCAAATGTTAAAACAACAGTACAGTCTTACCAGCCAAGTATTTAATAATAGTTCAAGAAGCTGTATATTCCAGATAAATTAAGACCCATTTTACCATGAAGCTTGCATAAAAAATTGATTTCCCCATAGGTAAAAATGACTGCTACAAAAGCCATGTCTAAATACATAAGAAAAAATACTTTAAATTAGTATTTCACATGTAAAATATTACATTTAAATTTTCTGGGTACAAAATTAGGCTACCTAAATTTAAGAGATGGGATGAGGAATATGAACCTGATTCAAAGGTTTTTCACAACTCCCTCTACGAAAAAAAAAATCATTTTACATATTGGTTTACAAATAAGGCTCCATTTCATTCACAGCAAGTTCAGGCGTTGACTAGAAGAAAAAGCAGACTGTGGCCAAAAGAGCTTCTTATCCAACCTGAACAGGAACCTCCCATTCATGCACTCCACCTGAACCACACACGTACTTCTCAACCAGGCTTTTACAAACAAGTTTTCCATTCCTAATTATAAGTAAATAAACCAATTTTCAGTTATTTTACAAAAAAAAAATTGTACAATAGCAGCTCTCTTACAATAGGCATGACATGATTCATATACAGACTACATTTAAGACATCTTGAAGTTGTGATTGACTGAACTTAAGACAACTGAAGCAGAATTAAATTTTCCCACAGGTACTAAGTATTACCCATGTTTCAGCAAGAAAGTAACCTGCATTTTTCCAATTTGAATCTATTTGATAACCTCTTTTCAAACTAGAAAGCCTAATTCTAACATAATAAAGGATTAAGCACATCAGTTCCCATTCTTCACCTGCAATGCTGAATCAATTTTTGGGTAATTCCATTTTTAAACGACAAGAGAGATGTTCCTGAAAGTATGTCACTAGGTCAATCTTCTGTTCCCCTTAACAAATATGAAGCAGGGAGAGAAAAGAACATGCAAAGTATGTCCATTATTCATTCAGGTCAAAGCAAGAAAATTAAAAAGTACCATAGTTTATTTTATTCCCTTTTCCTGCCATAGGACAGAAAAGACCTTCTTTAATTGAGCACACTAATGGTACTATGGTACTATGCTGTTTGTCAGCAGAGATACCTCTACATTGCTAAAATTTTACTAAGGTAGACTAAAACATACCTTCCTTTGGACCATTTTCAACATATTGTTACAAAAGTACAGGCGTAAAAGAAGCAGCAACAAGTCCACAGCAATGCAAAACCTGATACAAAACCCCCTTACCTTAGAATCATAGAATCATAGAATAGTTAGGGTTGGAAAGGACCTTAAGATCATCTAGTCCCAAGCCCCCTGCCATAGGCAGGGACACCTCCCACTAAACCATGCCACCCAGGGCTCTGTCCAACCTGGCCTTGAACACCGCCAGCGATGGAGCATTCACAATTTCATTACTGGTCTCCAGGTGGACACTGAGCCACTGAGCACTACTCTTTGCATGCGGCCGTCCAGCCAGTTCTTTATCCACCGAGTGGTCCACCTATCAAATTGATGTCTCTCCAACTTAGAGACAAGGATGTCATGTGAAACAGTGTCAAACGCTTTGCACAAGTCCAGGTAGATGACATCAACTGCTCTACTCCCGTCCATCAGTTCTGTAGCCCCATCATAGACGGCCACCAGATTGGTCAGGCAGGATTTCCCCTTAGTGAAGCCATGCTGGCTGTCACCAACCACCTTGCTGGTTTTCATGTGCCTTAGCATGCCTTCCAGGAGAATCTGCTCCAAGATTTACCAGGCACAGAGGTGAGGCTGACTGGTCTGTAATTCCTCGGCTCATCCATTTTCCCCTTCTTGAAAACGGGGGTTATATTTCCCTTTTTCCAGTCATTGGGAACTTCACCTGACTGCCACGATTTTTCAAATATGATGGACAGTGGCTTAGCAACTTCATTTGCCAGCTCCTTCAGGACCCGTGGATGGATTTCATCAGGTCCCATGGACTTGTGTATGTTCAGGTTCCTAAGATGGTCTCGAACCAGATCCTCTCCTACAGTGGGCCCAGGGTCTTCATTCTCACAGTCCCTGTGTCTGCCTTCCAAGACTTGGGTGGTGTGGTCAAAGCATTTGCTGGTAAATCATTGCATAGAATCATAGAATAGTTAGGGTTGGAAAGGACCTTAAGATCATCTAGTTCCAACCCCCCTGACATGGGTAGGGACACCTCCCACTAAACCATGTCACCCAAGTCTCTGTCCAACCCAGCCCTGAACACCACCAGCGATGGAGCATTTATTTAAATCAAAAGAATATCTAAAGAAAACATTTGTTATGCTAGCCTGAAAAAAAAGAACCTATCAGCAGAGCTAGTCAAAGGTAATGTAGTACCTGCTTAAGAAAGGCATTACATCGTTAAGTTAAGGCTTCAGTGCCTGGGCAATGGATTAATATACACAAGGTACACCCATCCTTAAGATCAATTTTTCCTTTCGTGGTATATATTGCAAAACAAATGCACCCCCCAATGAAAAGTTCATACTCTTCATAAGTTCACCCCTCACTTTGTAAATGAAGTTATTATGCTACCATAGGTTATACTTTCACACTACAGCACTGAGACTGCTACTGTAAAGGTATTACATTCAGAAGAAGGACAAAAAGTGTACAAGCCATGCCTAAAGTTAGTGTTCTGTGCAGTAAAAAGAAAACATGAACTAATTCTTCTTAGTCTTGGAAAAACCTCGACATCAACTAACATATTATTACTTGAAATTCAAATAAAAAAAAATCAAGAGAAGAAACCTTGTGAGCCTTTAGACTGTTTTTACTTAATCAGTATTTAAAACAGGCAAGGAAAAATAAATTCATATCATCAGCTATAATCATATTATCTAACAACATTATATTTCAAATACAGGTTGCCATAAGACAGCAGTGCCTTGTTGTCCACTAGGAAATCTGTGCTCAATTTCTGACTCTCCAGTTCCGGGAATATGAAACAGGATAGTTTTCCCTGTATATATCAGATTTTTACCTAGGAGCTAGCGTTACTTATAACAGAGTTATATCCAGTCAGGTTCAGCAGCGCTCTGGGGGTTACTGGTGACATGCTGCTCCAGGTTTACAGACAAGGAAGAGGAAGGTAGGTTTCCCCTGAGCTCTGTGGATTAGTCTCCCAGGCAAAGCAGAAAATTCTTTACTGCCAAAAGTTAAAATGAACTTGGGAAGACCGACGTGCAAAGCCTCAAACTGCCTCCTGCTTAGGCCTCCTATTCTGTTTCCATCAGTGACCTGCTGCAAGAAGCAAGCTACGGGGAAAGCTGAAAAACAAAGGACAATTATGGGAAAGCATCTGGATGGAAGGAAATGGATCTCTCTCCAGCATAGACAGCATTGCACAAGCAGCTCTGGCATGGTCCAAGTCTTTTGCTGTGAACCTGTGGAAATACGTCTGGCCACCCTGTCACCCACACCATCCAGCCCAAATCAGTCCTCCAGCACAATTCCGCAATGAGAAATAATTAAAGAATGAGACATGGGTAGTAGTATGTTCACAGTGCTCCCATCTCCAGGAGAGGCATATGTTTCCTAAGTGCCATCAGTCACTTAAAGCACAGAGCTGAGACAGCCTCACAAAAACATCTGCAGCTGTGAAAACACAGGTTTGCCAGAGAACTTTAACTATCACAGATGCTTAAACTTCTTTCCTTCTGCCCTTGCCTTCAAAACCCAGAGGTTTGATTCCATCATTTTGCATTGGCTGCCACCTTGTGGAGTGTGCTATCAAATCTAGCACAAGAGCTGTTCCTTGCACCTCACCCCTACAGTAACTTGCAAACAGCCCCTGGAGAAGGTGTACCACTTCTACAAATAATATCTGCACCTCTCCTCATATGCCCAAAGGACAACACATTCCAAGTTGTATTATTCTAGAAAATGTGGGACTAAGGACCAAACTGGGAAGTCTGAATGGAAGTCATACCAACTTCTAAGTTGTTCAAAGCTCTGCAAAAAGCAACCAACGAAGACCAGGTAAAATAGATACTTCAGATTAAGGGTCCTGAATTTCTCTGAATCCTTTCACAATTCTCTTCAAAGATAAAGACAGTGATCCTCCTTGTCCCAAAAGAGGTAGCATTTGCAAAACTTTAAGACACAAATTCAGTGAAAGTAATTTCATACAGATGACTATATACAGAAGAAAAAAGAGAGCATCTCTCTCATGCACCAATGAAAAGAAAAAGGAGGACCTAACATGTGTGTTTTAAACCATACTCAGAATTCTTTCTCTCACAGCTACTGGTGTAAAATAATGAAGTTATAGCAGCTGCTGTATACAGTACTTGGTAGAGTCCCCTGTTTGCCTGAGCACCATTTCTGAACAAGCAGGAAGAAGAGCAAAGATCCTAACACACATTGGCTACCAGAGAGCTCCAGTGCAACCCATGACTATAGTGATGCATCTCCCTCTCAGGAGTGGCAGTAAAGGGGAGCAGTGCCACATGGCAGCAAACAGGAATGCCTGGATGATGGGGATGCAGAATGACCCCCAGCACAGGGCAGACAGAAGAGTGCTCACCTTGGTCTGCAGCTGAGGGGCTTTCCACTGGCAGCTCACGGTCACAGCTCCCTCCCTTTGCAGCATGCACTGCAAGGCAGCACCCACTGCCCCACTGGTTCCCACCAGGAGCACCGTCTTTCCACCTGCGTGACACAAGGCAAATCGTTCAGCCACCCTCAGCTGCAAAGGTCTTACTTAGTACCAGGCTCCACCATGCCGCAGAGATGGAGCATCCATGTGAGCTCCCCTCCTTTACTAGGTTCCCCCCCTATTAACTCCATCCAGAAGAGCCAGGAAAGAGGCTCATGACAGGACAGTGCCATGTGACTGCACAACCACAGCAGCTGTGGCATTACGGGCAACTCTTCTGGAGCCCATGCAGTAGCACAAAACACAGGTTTTAAATTGTTTCTTGGCAGCCCTCTAAATCTAGTAAGCAAATACTGCTCTTCTGGTTTTCTGGTATTTTATTTGCACAAATCCTTACATTAATTTTTGTTACTAAGTACATTTCACCTCCCGCGTACAGTTCTGTTTCAGAAATCCTCGTTTCAACAATTATGAATCACTACAAGAGAGACACTGCCTTAAACTAACAGTGTTTCCACACACTGTAAAGCCACTTTTAAGTCTGCCATTTCAATGTTAGCATTTACATAATGCAACAAAAAACAAAAGATCTGCTCAGCAGTTATTTACAAGCAGACCTCAATTTCTCCAACTGTGCACACTACTCAAAATGTTAAGTGAAACCTCTGAGTGATGTTTATATTTCTGTGCTTGTAAACTCAGATGTCTCCAGTGGCTTCAGGGAGATTACAGCTGCTGATGTCAGGTAATCTCTCCCTAATATCCAGAATCTGTAGGACTGAGATCCATTTCTGCAAGTATTACATTCACACCTCACCAAGGTTCCTCACAAGCAGAAGACAAATGTATGTTGGGCAGGAAAACAACACAAACCAGAAAACACAACGAGGAGAGATTATATTTGTCTCTCAGGCCTAAACCTGAGAAAATCAGTTAGGCTGAAATTAATGTAATAATTATGATAGAAGGTCTCACCTAAATCTTCAAGAAGCTCCATCACAGCACATACTGTAGGAGGAACTAAACAGCTGTAGGCATCACCATGTATCAAACGTCCTAGATTTACACTGGATAATCTGCAGTAGAAAACATGTCATGTTTTTCTTTTTTTAAAGAGTTTGCGTAATATAAATTCTCAGTAACACTTGTAACACGGCTAACAGCTAATCCCACTTAGACAAACACTAAACCTCAAGAGAGACCAAGAAAGGGATCTGTGAGTTACAACAAGTAACACAAGCCCACAATACACAGGCAACTCTCATCATGGTGGGCTATCCACATCACACTGGGACAAGACAAATCAGCGGCTGCAAGTGAACCAGAGCAGTGCTGCTAGAGTCATCCTTCTGGGCTCAGGCTGGTTTGCTGGGGAGAACTCAGGTGTTTCTGCAGTTCACTGCATTCTCATACGCAGAATAAGAATGCTCTGAATTTTCCATTCTCTGACAATCTCCAGTACTCCAGATAATGGAAAGGTAACCAATTTGCAAAATTTTCATATTTTTTTTCCTGATATGAAAAAAATAAAGGAGAAGAATAAAATAAAATACAATACAACAGGTAACAGTCTGAAGTTGAGAACAGGAAGGCTGCCAGAGCAGCAAAATGGTAAACCAGACACCTAAATTATGCCAGTGTTCCCTCCAGAGAGCAGTGCAACTCTAGACTGATTGGAAAGCTGTGCTAATGGGTCCAAACTACGATAGCCTACTCTCCCACCGCAAGAGTGCGCTGTAAGGTAGTTAAAACCTTCTCTGCAACTTCTGCATCAACACTTGTGAAAATTTTGGGGTTTGTGTTCAGTGCTTGAGACTACCATTAGTGAAGTACTGGAATACCTTAAGTGCTGTAAGTAAGCCAGAACATAGTTTTTCCTTTCTTTGAAAAGACCATGTCCTGAATATACAGTATATAAAGATTAAAAAGACAACGATCAATATTACTTCAGCAAAAGACATCACATTGATTCAGCAGCACCTTTCATCACTGCTCAAAAGCCCAGCTAGACGTATTGTCTGAGGAATCCATTAATGCAAAGCATGGGGGAAAATTAATTTACAGAGCCATCAGCCTTTTGTCTGCTAATCTTATTTCTCAGTACTTTACTTACCCATCCACATCCTTCTCTGGTTTCACAGCATTTAATACCTTACTGCTATATAAGCTTTCTGGGAGGTCAAGGGCAAGGCCCTGCACATTAGGATCCTCATTCAGTCTCAAGATTTCATTGACAATCTAGGAAGTTAATAAAAAGATCAGAACACATATAAAAGAAGAATCTAATTAGGAGGGGATAAAGCCTATATTTAAAAACTAACTTTTCTACCCTCATGTATTACTGCAACTTCTAAATGAAAAAGCAATAACCCATTTTCTTTGTTTTATATTTCCACAGCTTACCAAATTAAGCCACCCTAACTCTATTCTAAACATTTTGCAAAGCCAATACATATTACATGACGTTACTCTGCCAAAAGCATTTAGTCTTTCACTGTTCCAAATTTCAGCAAAAGCTTGGCACTGTAATGGCTTCAGAAGACATTTTTAGAAGCCTTGGTTCAAAACAGGACTAGATTGCATCCCAACACAGAACATGGACAAAAAGGTGTAATACTGGAAAAAACAATTATACAAGAGAAGCTTTATATTATTTTATTACACACTTGACGGCTTAATCACTAAAGTGCAGCACTGATCCATACTGATAAATGCTATTCTGCTGTGACCATAGAATCATAGAATCATAGAATAGTAAGGGTTGGAAAGGACCTCAAGATCATCGAGTTCCAACCCCCCTGCCATGGGCAGGGACACCTCACACTAAACCATGCCATCCAAGGCTATGTCCAACCCCACCTTGAACGCCGCCAGCAATGAAGCACCCACAACTTCCCTGGGCAACCCATTCCAGGGCCCCACCACCCTCACAGTAAAGAATTTCTTCCTCAGATCCAATCTAAACCTCCCCTGTTTAAGTTTAAACCCATTACCCCTTGTCCTCTCACCACAGTCCCTAATGAAGAGTCCCTCCCCAGCATCCCTATAGGCCCCCTTCAGGTATTGGAAGGCTGCTATGAGGTCTCCACACAGCCTTCTCTTCTCCAGGCTGAACAGCCCCAATTTTCTCAGCCAATCTTCATACGAGAGGTGCTCCAGTCCCCTGATCATCTTCGTGGCCCTCCTCTGCACTTGTTCTAACAGTTCCATGTCCTTTTTATGTTGAGGACACCAGAACTGCACACAATACTCCAAGTGAGGTCTCACGAGAGCAGAGTAAAGGGGCACGATCACCTCCCTCGACCTGCTGGTCACACTCCTTTTGATGCAGCCCAGGATACGGTTGGCTTTCTGGGCTGCAAGCGCACACTGCCGGCTCATGTTCATTTTTTCATCAACCCACACCCCCAAGTCCTTCTGTGCAGGGCTGCTCTGAATCTCCTCCCCGCCCAATCTGTAGCTGTGCCTGGCATTGCTCCGACCCAGGTGGAGGACTTTGCATTTAGCATGGTTAAACTTCATCAGGTTGGCATCAGCCCACCTCACAAGCGTGTCAAGGTCCCTCTGGATGGCATTGAAGAAAACAGTGGAATACAACATGCTGAGGTTTTTTTTTTGTATGAGAAATGCCATGTAAGCATGTCTTTCTATTATATAAATAAGATCAATGTGCAATCACCACAAAGCTGCATAATTTAAAAGGATTAATATCCAACGGAAAATTAGGATAAGATTTCTTTTTTCCTCACCTAATAGTATGCCTTCCTAAAATACTTTTCATTTAAACTATTCAATATAATTGTGAACTCTGTTGCCCAAACACTTGATATACAATCAATATTAAACTAGGAGAACCTGGTAGGTATTAGGCTGTCTGCACAAAGATTATACAAAGATTATATAAGCATGTCACTGGTATAGAAATGCCTCTTCAGTTTGCTGACTTCTGAGACAGAAGCAGGCATATGCAACCTTGTATTAGTACCTTTATTGTGCACAGGCAGTCATGATAGAACAAAAAGTGCACAGTATTAAATTCCCTCCCACTTCCACAACCCAGGGAAGGCAAACTAGCATGTGGACTTGAACAGATGAAAAAAACCCAACTTTGTCATTGTGAGTAAGCAGAAGAGTAAGGAAACTGTTATGAACTTTCATTAAAGTAACTTTCTTCAAATAGCAAAAATAACCTGCTTTTCTCTTTATGTACATAGCTCAGCAATTTCCCAAGACATTACTTCAAAGTAACAGCAACTACTGTTGCATACTCGCTACATTTTACTTATTTCCTCCTGTGTTACTCAACAAATAAAACACATATACCAACAGCAAAGTGTATTTGATCTTCATTTCAAAAGCCCGTCTTTCTTAAATGGGTAGCTGCCTATTAATCATTCACAAAACCTGACTCCTAAAATTCTTCACAGTAAGTTCCTCTCAATATATCTGGAAGCTGTTCTTGAGATTACACTGCAAGCCAGTAACATTTTAAACAGTACACAAAACCCACAAGCCTGCAGGATTATCAAACTCTCCAAGCACAAGGAGGCCAGCTGGGAACACTGGCATCTTTCACTACACATTCCTTTATTGTTCTTACTTTCAAAAGCCTCGGAACCATGTATATCAATATGGTTTGCTATATTTAAAACATACTTGATACTAGTGTTATGCTTCCAGCCTAATGCAAGAATTCACCCCTCTAGTGATTTGGAGTGGGTGATTTTGTTAATACATACCTGAAACATTACAAGATCAATAAGCAGGCAAATAAATTCAACTTCCTCCCCCTCTATAATCAATTAATCTTTAATTTCCCTGAATAACTTGGTCAAGAATCAAGTACAGTCACAACAGCAACTGTGGAGGATAGGATACCCATGCTGGTATGAGGGGATGCTGCAGTTAAACATCACACACAAAACCAAAACATTACTCCGCTGATCCTGCCTCAGCTTACCAGGGGACAGCAGAAAAGCCCATTACTTCCCTTTTTTCCCCACACTTGCCAATAGAGGGATAATACTTGCTACTTGAACTAAGGCAGTCCCAACCCTAATTTGAGTTAACAGAGGTCAGTCAAAGTGATAACGAAAGTCAGCAATAAAAAAAAACTTTATGATGAAAGCAAAAAAGAAAGAGTCCTTCAGGTACTGCAGTTACCTCATCCTTGCTGCTGCCTTCAGGGAGACAGATGTGAATAACATGTAGACCAACCTGCCAAAAGAAAATACTTATAATTACCAAAGGCAAGCAGCTCATGATGAATAACAAGTGTATTGGCTAAGGCTTACCTCTTTGGCAAAGTTCTTATTTAGATCTTGAATTGAATGATCATTATGTGCCTTGGGGAAAAAAATAGAAACTAAGTTATAAAAATGAAATTTACATTTAAGTGCACAGGTGTACAAAAACAACATAGTGAGGATGTTTGTGTCTACTAGTATTCAAACAAACAAAAAGCTTGGCAATTCTAAGAAAGAAGCAGAAGGCCATCCAGTCAATTTATTTTGGTTTGATCAAAGCGTGTGTTGATATTAACCTGGCTTTTATAGACATGAATGGTCATTTCCTTAATGTAAGTTCACCATTTCAGAAAGGTACCAGTCTCTGTCTGAAGACACTTCTCCATCCAGCCACACAAGGGTGAAATAGGCAATAGCAGTACTAGCATTTCCTGCCCCATATCATCCGACAACACTGGTCTGCCTTACCACCAAAAATAAGGCAAATCATTATTACCATATATTACAGCGAGTTTTGTCAATACAGAAGCAAGAGAAGTTATCAGCTCCTCCCAACTGCCAGCAGGCACTCACATTAGTATCTCCTGGGCAGATTTACCTGGGAGACCATCTCACCCAGGAATTCTCCTCCCTGAGGTCTCTACATCAATATGTACTGTATATTAATACAATATTTAACTGGAATAATTACAGTTGAATTTTACTCTTCAAGTTATTCTTGAATCTTAGGAAGCTCTTCAAATATTTTCATATACTCTAACAATAAAACTGAGAATTCAATATCCAGAGCTAGAAACTTCTATTTTCAGTGAGGGTTCCACCCTCAACAATGTTCCACCCTCACAACAGAATGAATAAAACACTTTTCAGAACTATGATTATAGATAAAACCTGCCCTCCAACCCAGACAACAGGAATGAACTAGATCATTTTAAAAGGGTTTGTTACAATTTCATGAACACATTCTACATAGCTTTTTCCATATGTCTCAGTGACGGCGACTTCCCATCAGAGTTGGGCCACTCATTTTGTGGACAGCGGCCAGTGCTGCCTTCAACTGTCACCAGCATTACCCAAAATTATTCTGGTTCAAGCCCACAATTTACCAACCTGTTAATCGCAAATGGTTCAAGACTGCTGACAATGAAAAAAAGTGCATTTAAAAGGACAGGACCCATTTAGAGAGGCAGCTCCTGAGAAGGGACAAGGGCTTGCCCTCCATTCCTCAGCTCTCTCCCTCAGCGCAGCACCACCTGCATCCCTGGCACTGCACTACCAGTTTCCCTTTCCCCAGATCTGGCAGCTGTAGGTGAAGGGGCAGCACAGTGGTTTCTGTATTGAGAAGACACGTGGAGATCACGCTGCAGCAGCGGAAGAAGAGATAGGACTACGGACAGCTCAGCAGCTGCTCCCCCAGTAAATATGTAACTGTATCCCCACACTGACATGCAACCACCAGGACTGCTCCAGAAGTTTAACTGGGATGGAGCCACTGGTGGTACCATACTGTACCCTGTAATATCCCCACTCCTGCAGCACTGGCTGGTGAACACTCACCTCATGCAGGCAGGGAAGTCCCTGCCCTAAACCAGTTCTCATCAGAACCTATGGAGCGGCACAGGTGAGGCTAGAGCTCGGGACACGGGCTGGCAGATTGCAGGGAGTGCAGGGGAGACAGCAGTGCTTCCCTGAGTTTTGCAGGGCAACATCTCCATTGCTAAGCAGGATCCTGCCACTATATATTAAGCTTCAACAAAATTGAGAAACAGCCACCAATCATTTCTTGTTGTTGCACAGCTCCAACCAAGGTTCAACATGGATAATGAACAATCATCAACTGTTCATCACAGGTATCAATTTTGGTATCAACTCAGGTTCATATGGCTCAACAGGAAAAGAACGCATCTAAAACCATTCCAGAGCAAGCTCAGTCTGCAACTCTTCATTCCCTGCACTGCTGCAGAGGTGGTGTTATGTTGTGCCGACTTCTGTTACCCATGAACAACTGGCAAAAGGGATTTTGTTGCCCTCCCTCTGCTCCTCTGGAAGCAATGCAGCAAGTGGAGAGCAGCATCAATCTTAAGGCTCTGCCTATGTTACCTAGTAGAACAGTGCACCATAAGAGCATTTGTAAACTAAACCAAGGCTTTTTTGTACCAACAAATACACATTTAAAATGGCTGATTCTGCTTACAACCAGGCTAGAGCTAGGGTGACTGGCAGCTGGAGAACATAGTTTGGGTGGATCTTGGCCACATGTTCCTACAGCCACTTCATGACACAAAACAAGCGGGATAAAGGGGGACAAGAAGGACGTTCATTTAAAGCACAACCATGATCAAAACTGACACCAATGTAGATGCATCTCAACTGATACTAAAGCACACAGGAACCTCACCCTCCTCATTTCATCCTAACAATATCCTTTCCCTTGTGGAAGCATAAAAATTATGTGGCTGTGTGGAAAACCAGACTTGGGGACCAAATGTGGTTGACAACCACCCAGCCCAGGGTAGATCACTGTCCCAATCCAACTCAAGGTGCAACTGGATGGAGACAAGACAGGAGTGAGAAACAACAGGTGACTGAGAAGGTAGGTCACTGCTCTTCTAGCACTGCTTAAACTTGCAGCCTTAGAAGGCTATCGGAAAACATTAACCGCAATTACCCAGGGAAGGTAAGAAATGGGAGAGCTTGTTCAGCTGGCCTCAGTAGAGGACCTACTGAAATAAAGTTGGTGCTGCATTTGTTATATTAGTACTTTAAAAATATTTATTGTTAGGGTTTAAGATTAAAACCTATAAGGTGAGAGATTCAGTGTGCATAGAATCAAAACCAACACCGCTGTTCTAGAAAACAGGACAAAAACATTTTTGCCTGCATGGCTCTGGGTCCTACTCTGAATGATAAACATGCTTAGTTTCTTGTCCTTGAAGCTTTAAGAAATCTGAAGAGGAACACCTTTCATCCTTGCAAGGATAGCAATCCTCTTCTGTGAGTTTGATTGCCTATCTCAAATATGGCAGTGCCAGTGGGATGGAAAGGAAAGCTCTTTGCCGTCTTAGTTAGCTCTCAATTACTATGAGATTGCTTTACCTTAGAAATTGCTGCTGTTTCTAAAGCATACTGATGTTTTATGCAGAGCATTTATTTCACACAGGCCCTATTGAGCTGGCTGGGACTTTTCAGTGTGGTTTTCCCTTTCTTAGGACAGCAGCCATAAACTAGAGCTGCCCAAAGGCAACAAGGCTTTCAGGAAGGAGCAGGGTCATTCCTTAACCCTGGCTATGTTATTTCAGGGGTGGGAGATAAAGGAAGGCTCACAGCTGAAAGCACGTAAACCGTTTTTTCAGGAATGCAATAAAAGCTTCAAGCTAAATAAAGGTCAAGAACAGCTGCTTTGACTCAACATGGACAACCTGTGAGAAAAAGCAATCTATACTCACAATGGGAAAGACTCAGCAAAAGGAGGAAGGGATAAAATCACTCCCTTCCTTTACAAACATTTCCCACAGCCTGAAGTTTGCTGTGCTATTTCAGGTCTGCAGAACAGCAGTCTACAGTCTGGTGGAACTGCTTCCTTCTATCCCTCTCCTTGAAAAAAAAGTTACTTTTTGCATCACATGCTTCTGAAGTTTCAGACAAGCATACAGACATACTTTACCTGAATAATGGCAAGTGTCGGCTCAAGCCGAGGGTTTTCTCTCTTAAGAGAGGCCAAGGACTTCTTTGCCTTCTCAGTGATTTTGCTGCAACACAGTGACAACAAGCAAATCTTCAGCAAAATAAACCTTCCTAACATCAGTCAGCAGAAACCTACTAGTCAACAATACAGAACAAATGTTTAGGCATATATGCTTTTAATCACCAAAATTACAGGGAGATGTAAATGTTGAAGGCTGGTGCTCAGCAGGCAGGTACAGAGAACCTTAATAGACTAGAATACTTTTGTTTTATAGCTACCTGCATCATTGCTCTAACATGCCCAGAACTTAATAGCTAGCCTATGCTATTTCATGAGAAGGCTTGTCTAGCCCCACCATGGGAAGCGCAACATACCACCACCTCAAGCCCTTGGCTCAGGTGGGTCTTTTGATCCCATACTTGAGATCCAGTCAATGACAGAAGCTGAGGCCTTTACACGTGGGACTGCTACAGCTTAAGAGGCATCACCAGCCCTAAGAGCAGCAAACCTAAAAAGCAGCCACTCTCATGGATGCTAGTCAAAACTGCGGGCAGAAGGGAGACAGAGGAGCTCTGTTTGCCACGCTGCTTCTTGGAAAAACTGGTGGCAGCCATGCACTGGGAATGCTTTCTGGAAAAGTTTTCTGGTGAAGTGGTGGCCAGCTCTCCTCTGTTACCTTTTGCTCATGTAGATGATACTTATCCAGCAGAAAAATGAGGAGAACCCCTTAAAGATGCTTGTCAGTCCTCCACAACAGGCAAGACTGACAGAGGAAAAGACAGCCTCAGGGCAGGGGTTTTGCTACCACATAACCTCTCGCCCTCTCAGAGGCCAATGACCTATTCAGGTCAACGCCACAGCAGACACTGTCCCAGCTGAAGTGGGGGAGGGCGGGCGACACAAATACAACACATTTTCCAGGCACAAGTCCATGCGCAGCCTCACCTGGACCACCACGCAACAACTCCTCAAAACACCGCAACACAAAAGCTACGGCAAAAAAAAAAAAAAGAAAAAAAAGGTGGCTGTGGCGGGTGTGGAAAATTTTACCACGGTATCACCTCCCCCTCACGCACCCCAAAAAACGCTACCCCCTGGCGAAACATCCTCCCAGCCTTAACCCTCTTTAACCTCCATCCCCCCCGGGTTGCATCAGCCGGTGTCGCCGCCCCACGCGCGCCTCTTACCGCGCTGCTGCCGCCGCCGCCGCGCCGCCGCCGCCGCCTCTCCCCCGCAGCTGCCTCCCGCACAGCCCACGGCTCGGCGCCGGGGCTGCGGGGAGCGCTGGGGCCACGCACCAACGCAACGCTGCTCTCCACATCCCTCCCGCGGGCTCCGGCAGCAGCGCTCTCGCCTGGAGTAGTACAAGGGGGAGGGCGGCGCTCGGACGAGAACCGCCTTCCCCCTTACCCCCCTTCTCTGCACTCATCCCCTTTCGCTTCCGCCCTCCAGCTGGCATCGGCCCAAAGAACAGAACCCAAAGCTTTTGCGTACTCAATGTTTATTAAAAATAGTATGAAATGGTCCCTGGGAGAAGTTACACACTAGTCAAAGTCCCTTTTTTTTGTTTAGTTTTTTATCTCCCTCCCACCTCCACTGATTGCGTGAGATGCAAGTTAACCAACACTCCCCTAGCCATTTAAATCTAGATGTGTGCGGGTAAAGCACAGATTTAACTTCTATTTGTATTTACAATACTTTACAAGCTATATTAAATAAATACAGGCTCTGCTACACCTCGGCATCTTAAGTATGTACAACATTATTTCTCAGTCGGATTTTGCTAGATAAATGTGGGGCCTATTACAGTGGATGTGCCGACTGTAACAAGTATCCCTGTGGTACAAGCTAGTGAGTACCATGGCCAACCAGCAAAATTACAATTCCTAGCCAATGCAAGATACATGTGGTAAATAATTTAACCCATTCTAACAAATTCAAGTCCTTAAATCTTAGTCTACAAGTAATGAGCTGTACACTGATAACTGCAGTTTTTCCTCATGGTAACCAATGTAGTAAATAGTTGGCCGTTCGGGAAGTACAGTGCTCTGTGGCTGAGGGGAGTGATATATGATTAGTAAAAATAGTATCTCAGTGGAACTCCTTTATTTGTAGATATGTTAACTCGGTACTGGCTTTATCCACATAATCTGAAGAAATTAAGCACCAAAAGAGAACAAGAGTCACACAAGATGATCAGTGTAGATATGCCTAGGCTTTCCTTCAGGTACAACGTTTTCAAGTAACAGAATCCAAAGCTGTGTAACAAAGATGACAAAGGGGGGTAAATGTGCATCGTATTGGAGAGCCTGTTCTTGTTCGGACTGGCAGCATTTAATCTACACATTATTTGCAAAAGAATGGAATGTATTCTCATTTTTTAAGCTACTTTTATTGTACAGAAGATTGAATTAGACTTAGCCATGGTTGCTTTAGAAAATACATATTCTACCTCTCTCCGCCAGGAAGGGTTACTTCTACTACAGGAGATACATTCCCTGGGGAAGGTAGCTTGTTACTCAAACAGCCATATTGCTGAGCCACCCTACGGGCCAAACATGTCCCATGATTAATGTTTCACCCAAGTATCTGGCCAAGCCTCATCCTCTCTCAGGGTTACTGACTTCGGCACTCAAACAAATGCCCCGCAGGGCACTGCATATAAAATACAGCTACTTTGCAAACTCTACACACACAGCAGCTTTCAACTGTTGGGCTCTGAGCTACAAGATACTCAAATTTTGCCTGCACCATCATCACTGGAGGTACCAAACCTGGTCTAGCCACCTTGACAAGCAGCAGATCTTCCCTTCTACTGCCCAAAACATCCTCCAGGTAAGGACTGCATCACACCCACAGGTTCACATAGAAAGCTGCCACTGCCCATCCTCTGCCTACTCTGCAGTTACAGAAGGTCAGAAGAGGCTTCAGACCCAGAGCTATCAGTCTGGCACCCCTTGCAAGCACTAGGACTAGACTTTGTTTAAAACATAAGAAGGCTGTTCTAAAGTAATGTAGCATATGCATTGGTCCCACACACTTGAAATCTGTCTGATGAAAAGTAATGTGCAAAAAGTGTGCAATTGCACATATAGCATGTTGGTGTGATTACCAGAACCCTACTCACAAATCTGCACAGTCACAGGAGTAGCTGCCCAGCTAAATTGTCCCATGTGGAACCAGAATAATCACACGGGTATTTTGGATGCGGGACACTGGTCACCAACTTGAAAGTCCAAATGCTAAGGTTCCCACACACTAAAATGGTTTGGAAATCAAAAGGCATCACACCTAACAAAGGAAGAGATACAAAGGGTAAATAGGAGATGAGAAGTCCACCTGCACTAAGGAGCAAAACACCGGACAGTGCACACTTCACTTCCAGGATTCTAAACCATTTAAAATAAAAGATACATTTCGCATCTATTTACAATATTACTGTGATACAATGCCTGATTGTGCAATATTATGGAAACACATGATGCCAGTACTGATTGTCCTAGTACATACTCTGTTGTGATAAGGCAGTACAGCTAGAAATTTCTGAGAACATCAAGCAAAGCTACTTGAACTGAGACACTGAAACTTTTCCCTTAAAGACTGGACAATATTCTGCTGATTAGGAGAAGGTACGCTCCACAGGTAGTCGTTCAGTTTGTCGGAATCACTGTATGCAGTCAGATATGGAGTAAGTGTGTGTTTGCCACTGGAGGACTTAGCAGGGGTGCAGGAGACAGTTCTGCTGCAGAGTGTTTCAGAAGGAGCAGTGTCTGCGTTACGCAGTTTGGGATCTGATCTCCTTGCTTGGTTCTGAGAAGTCTCCAAGTCAGATCCTTCATCATCAGACTTTATTTCAACATAGTCATCATCATCCCCTTCTCCTTCTTCAGTATCTTTGAAATTTGAAAAATAGTTCTGAGTAGCCAACTGTGCTGTCAGAGGGGAGGCCCTGTTAACTCTCAGTACCTTTTGAGAATCCTGCAGAATCATATCTGAATGGTTTTCAGGGATCTGCTTTCTCATATCAGGCCCTGTGCATCCTGAAGCAATACCTGGTGCTTGATGGCTGTTGATTTGGAAATTCCTATTCAAATGGAGCTTTTTCTTGTCCATTTCATTAGGATATACAATTGATTCTCCAGACCTGTTGACCATAACTGAAGAAGACGACTGTGACCTGCTGTATGCCTGTGGTTTTACATTGCTTACTCTTCTCCCAAGGGAGTTATAGATGTGATCTTGATGTAAGTTTTCTTTGTTCGGTTGGCTTATAATAGCACTCCACCTCTGTGCTGGGACGTGCAAACGGTTAGAAATCTGAAGGGAAGGCACAGAGCCAGCTGATGGCGATTGCCTTGGATAGCTTTTTGTACCAGCTTCTGTATATGAGCTCTTGGACTTTGGGTCTTGCGATTCAGGCGACGGAGAAAAGTCAGCGAGCTCACCGTTACTGTACGTAGAATGCAAAAGCCAATCTTCTGCTCTTGAGCATTCACTGGCAGCCTGGGAATGGGGAGGAGACGCAGCAATGGGTGTAGAAAACCTCCCAGCTGATGGCTCCTGTGAAGTTGCCCAGGCTTCCTTTTGGACCTTAGGTGAGCTTTCTCTGAAGACAATTTGGTCATAAAGCTGGGAATATTCAGCTATTCTGGCACCTAGAAAAGAGAGAGAATTAACTTAGCAGAGGCAAGCAATCCATTTGAATGAAAATTTCGAAATCTCAGGGTGTTTTGTATTGGTCAAAAGTTTACAGCTGTGTCAATATCTTCAGCCTCAACAAAGTAACATGAAAAAATGGAGGTCGGAAGAGTCATGCATTGCATTACATTTCAGTATTGAGAAAAAGAAGCAGAAAATATCTTGCAACAGTGAACAGTCATGCAGGACACAATGTACCACATGGTTCCAGTAATATGCTGCTTGTTTCGTGTTAAAATGGAAAAGGACATTCTGAAAATGGCCTGGTAAGTAAGATATTTAGGGACTTTTATAAATATCACAGAAGGCAAGAATGACACTCTAGTGCACAATCTGCTGGCTCCATGTCTCCAATCTGTTTCAGTTGACCACAGACAAAAATAATTCCAAAGCTGTTGCATATCAATGACTGCACATTCATTAGATAGAGCAAGACCACCAGCTCTTTCTTATCTGACCTGCTTGCAGGTGTGATGTGGATGGTGCCTTAGCAAATTGTAAGACTTGTTAGAAGATGAGTCTACCTGAAAATACACCTTTTTAGTCAAACTCTGAAGATCACTTCCTATTAAAGGAAGTAACTGCTTTTTTGTTAAGAGGCAAATAGTGCTTCGGGCATAATTTCTCTTTCCAGCCTCAGCTGAATTGACCTTGCCTGACACTATCCCACTATTTCTTCCTAATTTTATCAAGTAACAACAAGAATTGAGATATAAAAGACTATTCATGTTAAAAGCAGTCACAGAAAACTCATTTCAATGATAACACAAGATACAATACTGATACTCAACTAATAAGGTGGTGAAAATGCATAATCTTCCAGATCAGTACACAAATTTCACTGGAAGTTACTAAAGAAATATATCTGTATAGAAGGAGTTTAAACATACCAATAGCAGGACCCCCCTGTTTCTTCTCCTCCAGAATAGCAGCAAGATCTTTGTGTTTCAGTTTCTGTTGTCTGCTAGCTGGCTGTTCCTGCTCTGGACTTTTAGCTTTCAAAAGCTGGTTAGCCTTCTTAATTTTTTGACTGTACTGCCTTGCCATCATAAAAACTCTGTTCTTTGTTTTATCCACAACAGCCAAGTCATTTTCCATACCCTCTGCATGTGCACTGGACAGAACATTATTGGCAGATTCATATGGACTATCTACAAAAGGCACCTCACTGGAGAAGGAAGATCTGTTCAGACTCATGAAAGAGTTTTCCTTGAACTGTGTAGTGTCTTCAAGCCTGAGATTAGCCTCACTTATGGTGGCAGCCCTGGGCTTCACAGTTTTAGGGAAAATAGGAGTTTCTGGCAGAGAGAGAGTAGACAGCGAGTATTCTACATCTTTACTCAGTTCAGGTGTACTACCAGCATGCAGCCTTTCCTGCATATCATCTTTACAAACAGGAAAAGCTGCAAGGAGACGATCTCTTGTCTTTTCCTCATTCTTCTTGATGTAGTTCTCCAGGTCATTCCAAATCTCATCTACTTCCTCTGAGAGTTTATCTGCTGCAGACTTATGGGACAGTGAATCCGAGTTGGAGGAGCTATCTACTAAGCTCAAATAGTCATTGTCAATGGGAACACGATGGTAAGGACTTTCATCTTCACTGAACTGGAGACTTTCTTCAGAAACAAACTGCCGCAAACTGTCACAATATGTGAAGTCTTTCTCCAGGCCCAGTAAACTCCTCCTTTTAGAGCATTTTAATGAGTCACATTTAAAATTTGATAGTGGTGTTTCTGGAAGCACTATGGTGTCATAGATGTTGTCTTCAACAATCCTGAGCTCATCCAAACTTGAAGTAGGTGCTTCTTTACTGAGTAGTATCTCATCCCTACTAGCACAAATGGAGGTCCTGTTTTGATTTGCTGTCCTCTTTTTGGAGGGTGAACCCAAGCTGCTTTTGTTTTCTGCCTCATAGAGAGAGTCTCTAGCAGATCTCTGGGGACCACGGTCTGTCTCCTCCCTTCTTGTCAGACCCATCAGCTTTAAGTCTTCATAGCTTATATTATCATAAACATGTTCGATATCATCAATGGTCAGCTCCTCTGAAGATTCAGGATATGCATTCATACTGCTCACCTCTGCTCTCTTCACTTCTCTCTGAGAGCCACACTCGCCTATTTTATACCTTGCACTGGCAGGACATGTGTTACTTTCACCAGCACTACTGGCCCGCCTAACAATTTTGTGATGAATAGGGCTGGAATTCTCATTTTGATGCACTACTCCCAAGTGCCAGCTGCATGGGCGCCCAGAAGAACCTCTTCTTTCTCCACCAGCAGCTGAACTAGTGCTGGATGCAGACATTGATGGTACAAACATCTGGTAATCGTCTTCATCATCTTCGTTCTCATAAGGCGGGCGCCGGCTGGGAAACAATGCCTGCCTGATCTGATGGTCAGTCCAGATGTTTCTAACAGAGGTACTTCCCCCCAGGATATTCATTATCAGCGAGTTGCTCTGGGGTGTGCTAAACTGTCTAGGCAACTGTGGCTGCCTAGCTGAGCGGGAAAATGGAAGATCGGTGTCCAACTGGGTTGACTCTTCATCTGAGGGGTCTTTGGAGCTCTGTAAGAGATTTGAAATATGCAGGTAACGTTAGCATATTGCCTGCAATAAGATACAATGATTGCCTCCATTTACAGAACTGCCATAGCACCAATGTGTCCCATAGCACAGAGTCAGGTGGAGCTGGGCAGGATGAGCAGGCTACTCACTAGAGAGCCAAGATGGCAATGCCAGACTACTTTGCCTCCTAACCCTTCTCATTTCTCACAGTTCACTTTTGGCCTTTAATAACATCTTACTTGAAATACAAGACACTGGCTTATGTTAACTCATGAGTAATTAAAGGCAAATTTATTTGGCAGGAGTTAGATTAAACTTTTCATGCTAACTTTGCAGTTTCACAGTTGGGTTAAGCTAATCTGATGCTGGGCTTGTGCCAGAAGTTTTGTTCCCCTCACTTTCCCTTTGCTTATAACCCTAGCAGAAAGGTATGTTATGCTGTCTAGCACATACCACTGAAAATTTCATTTTCTTTTTGGAGTAAGTTTTCATTCAGTTCCACTAACAGATCTTATCTACAGGAAGGTCACATGACTGCTAATGCTAACATAAAGGGTATTGTAGATGTTGCTGGCCAGAGGTTGGGAAGGAAAGGGAAAGATAATTTGCTTGTCTTAAGTTAACACTGGTTGGTTTGATTAGTCTTTTTGGTTGAGGTTTTTTTTTTTATTTCATGCCCCCAAAAGAATAGTCTTTCATCATGCAGATGAATATTTCAATGCTATTCATATTAACATGACATAAACAGAAGATTACTTATCTGTCTAGGTAGGAAAACCACCGATTTCTTTGACATATCTATGACGCATAGCAAAATAGAAGTTAAAAAATAATATACATACCTGTGTTTCACACTTGTTAACACTTCTCCTTTTTTCAACATTTTCAGCAGCTTGACTATTAAGTCTTTTTCTTCCCCCTTTTGATTTCTGGAGTGAGTTTTGCTGCACTCCCTGTGATTTAAAAGAAAGAAGCAAGGGAGTGGTAATAAAATCTACAGTCCTTCGTACAGTCTTGTTCAGAAGAATCACTAGCAGCTACAATAGGCCAGGTATCCACACTGGGAGGACAAAACACTCATGAGTAGTCAGAGCACTGCCACAAGAATGATTCAGAGCCTAGAAAACTTTACAATAACCAATTAAATTATATCCATACAACTTCTCAAAAGTAGTTGAAAACATAATCTGTGTATAAAAACATAGATGTAGAAGAACACATAGAAATTGGGCAAGGGAAAGGGCTTAATCTCACACCCAAATTTGTAACAGAAGATGATCACCCAAAAATTCAAATTTCAAAGGTTTGGTTTTGCTATATAAAGGGGAGGGAGGAGGGGGGGAGGATAGTCTTATCACTTGCAGTCCTGAAAACCAGAAAGAGGTCTAAACTAAAAAACATGCTGTCATGTAATTTCCCAGAAACACCCCCCAACAAAACAACAAAAGGCCAGAATGTTACATGTTGGGTAATGTCCAAATTAATTCACAGTGAAGGGCAGGTATGGTGGGAGTGGGGAAAATCTGAGAAGGTACTGTTGCCACACATAGGATTAAACACTAAGCTACTATTATACATATTTATAGCGGTATTATTTTGCACTTATTCTTTTGTACTTATTCATGTCAGGAAGAGGGAGAATTAACAAGACATTGCGCTACACTGATGCAAGATACTATTTTATCAACGATTTACAATAAAAATAGTGTAATTTCAAAGTGGAAATCACAGTAAGCTTCAAGAAGAATTTCAATAATAGGTTTTAGATAATTCACAAAATAAATGGACACACAAGGACCTCAGCGTCTACTGAAGAAAAACATAAAATCTAGATCCTTTAAACATGAGCACATTTCAAAGCTGGGGTTTTATTCTTTCACAGGCACTACATACACGTGGACACATCACACAGATTGGGGAAAACTGAAAACTGCCACCTGTGCAGTAGCAATAGGTAAAGATTACCATTTTCAGAAATCCTACTCGCAAGTCCTGTGAAAGTTCACATGTTCCTAGCTACTGCCAGTAGCTCACAGGTCAAGAAATATCATATCACCCGTGGCAGTGCCTGAATCTTAACTTAATATTCAAGTCCTTGGTTTAGAGATGCAAAGGCACTGTCTCTGCATATGGCCTGAAAAAGTTTCTTTCATGACATCAACTGGACAAGAAAGAAAGGTCAGCTGTGTGCAGTAGGTAAAAGCAATAGCTTTCTGTCAGAACTAGACGTGAGGATTGCAAAGGTATAATCTCTTTTAAGCAGTAGGGATCTTCCTCTGTAAAGGGGCAAATTTACTGATTCTCTGTTAAAATGCAAGAGAGTGCTGAAGTCTAAATAAAAATATTTCTAAGACAAGAAAGTTGTGAACACTTGTAACATGTCCCTGCCTCCTTGCAGTTTTACAGATCATTTTAATCCCTCATCCATCCTCCCCAGTAAAAAAGGATTTTATTTTTCCCCTTTTTTTCCTACCTGTTCAGCTTCTTCTTCATCATCAGCATCAATCTGTTCTGTAGCAGAAGCCTGAAGATTTTCATCCTGATCACTGCTGTAGGCTGGCTCAATGGACTCTTGAAATTGGCTCTCCAGCCCACTGGGCTCCAGTGGAACCTTCTTCCTAGAATTCAGCAGGGCTTCATTTGATCCTAGTTTGGTGACTTGAGATAAGAGGGCTCCTTCAATACTGATACACTTAAAAAAAACAAAACAAAACAAAAAAAAACACCACAAAATTTTAATTAGAAGTTTCTAGAGGTTATATATTTTAGTAAGACCCTGTTTTATAACAGAGTTATAGGCAATATTTAAGCTACTGCATGGAAATAAGCTTGAAAAACAAATAAGTAAAATAATCAGTATTTTTTCCATAGACTATTTAGAACTGAAAAATTATATGTAAAAACCTCTACCCCAACCATAAGCTTCAGTGTTATGGCATTTCAGTGAAGTCATATCTAATGTACCCTGTTTGTAAATGTTCCACACACCCCCACTTTAGATTCCATGCCGACTAAAACCCTTGAACCTATAATTCAACATGAGATTTCTAAACTGCACTGGGAACTTCATTGCAAATTCTTACAGAAAATGTGAAAATTAGAAATGCTCATTTCCATCTGCATAAGCTGTTTCTGCTCTTTTTGGTCATATAATGAATTATGTATATGATATATATCAGAATAAACTCAAACTTTCCAGTCTTATTTAATAAATGCAGAGACAATATGCCACAAAGAATAAACACTATCTTTATACATTTATATAAGGATTTCTGTTATTATAGTGGTATTTTTAAATATAGCATTCATAATTGATTGCTCTGTATTATAAAGTATAGCAACATATGGATCAGTCATATATTCTTCATTAGCTATTTCCGAAACAGCTGTATTTCTGTTGCTTTCATTCCAGTAATCTTACTAGAGATGTTAAATAATATTTATGGTTTTGTTTCCATTCTTAAAATCAACACACCAAGAAAGACTCTAAGTACTGTGCTCTAAGTCATGTAAAAGTGCAAAAACAAGAAACGTAAGAAACAACTTACCTTCTGCATATCTGGACTTATATCTGAAAACAGAAATATACGCTTCATCAGAAGTAAATAATCAAACTAGTGTCAGTCTATGCCTATTTCAATGCTACACTAGTATCCCAATTATGAATTCCCAAAAGGGGGTTAAATGCAGCAGCAGGTAAGCAGACAGACTATAGGGACTACGACAAAACAGACGGCATGAGTTTTATCACAGTTCCATTTGAGGTCCTGTATTTGCAACACAGATATAATATAAGCAACTACTCACAATAGCCAAGGCTCTGTGTGTTCAGTTGCTAGTTAATAGGATGTTTACAGGACCAGAACCCAAGTGGGGACAAGCAGGCATTAGATTTAAACACTAAAGTTTTGCTTTCTTTGTGTGCTTCCTCCTCCACCCAACCCTCCTCAAAGTATTTAGGGAAAATTATAGGAGAAAAGGATCCACCTTTAATTGTTCTACAAAGTACAGAAGGACTGGGTCAATGAACAGTAGATGAAGTAGCTTACCATTTGACTTCAAAACTTTATGGACTCTAGATGAAGGTTCTGAAAACGACAACAACATGTTTAAGTTCTCCACTATGCTGAAGACAGCTATGGGCATTCTGACCAACTTTTTATAACACTGATACCCAAATTTAAGCTTCTGAGCCCATGCAGGGAAGCCAAATCTTCGGTTCTTAATCACCCAATTTCCTCACAAAAAAAGTATTTGTTTAAATGACAAACCTACATCTGTTACCAAAGAACATACATGTTACTTAATGTAACAGCAGCTACCATCCATGCAAGCAGCCACGTCAATTTCTATCCCGTGTTAAGATTCCTGCTTTCAAAAAACTTGGTCGTCCCTGTTATTGCTCAAAATTGCTGGAGGTTTCCTATTAGAAATATGTATGAGATTCCAACAGCTTAGCAGGGCTTTAAAATGTATGAGATACAAACAGCTTAGGAGGGCTTTAAAATGTAAGTAGCTGAACATTATATAGGAGGCCATTAGATCAGCATTTTGTGTTATTCCTTTCACAGGCAAAACAGAGCCAATGAAATCCTTCACCTCAGAAACAAAGGAAGGTGTCTGGAAAGTAATTAAAACTTGATTGTTTTTTTAGACAAAAATGCTGCTCTATGATAAATCACTACATCAATACTCTCATGAACCTTGTTTAAGTCACTACCAATACACAATGTTACATACTCCAAAATGAAAAGGCTGAAGAGGAACACAGTTAAATATAAAGTCACCTAACTAAACAGACACTGGAAGTGACTTCAAGAGGGAACTAACAGTAATTATGGGTGTATGTTTGAGCTAGAAGGAAAAAAAAAAACAACCCAAAGTCAGTATAGCTACCTTTCAAACCTCTATTACCCGTAAGGCAGACATTACACCAAGTAAAGATAGTAATCATGTTCTGAAACAACAAGCCTATAATAATCAGGATGGAACCATTTCTGAGACAATTATTTTGGGGCAGGGGAGGGGAAATGTCAGATTTAAATAATGTGGCCATTTTTCCTGCATATGCATTCTTTTATCCATTAGAAAGTGACAACTGTTCTTTAAGCATGCAACATTAGGAATATATATCCATGAAATTAAATACAAACAGTGGATAAAAAAATGTAAATAAATCACACAAACAACAGATGGTTAGTAAGATGGTCCACCTGTATCTGAGAGATACCGTGCCATGTTAAATCTGCATGGAGTGCAGGTTACAGACCAATTCCACATGCCCAGCCTCACCCCACTGCAAACAACCCTGCTTGTTTTTCCTTTTGTAATCTAGGTGGTAAAGGAGTTTATTCACCTGATTTCCTTCTCACTCTTTGAGGAGCAGTGCCTTCTTTATGCTGGTACAATGATTTTGTTTCTCCCTCAGGGCTATAGTGGAAGCCTGGGTGATCTGTGGAACAAGCAGACACGCAAGGAATAAATAAGAGTGACATGTGTGCCACTTCACATGCCTCAGCAGCTCTCTTCAAAGGCAGTGCCATCGTCCCTTTATGACTGATGCAGTAGCAACTTCATCAGAGCCTGAAGCAACACAAGCAGATATGCTGCTGCTGTGGGGTAGCTGTTAACTCGCCAGCCATAACAACAATTTGCCCACTTAGTTGGGCCTTACTCCAATGGCTAACCCAGCAACATTTATCTGCCATAATGGGGGGTGTTTGCCAGTTTCTCAGCCAGAGCCTTCCTGACCAAGTGTCTACAACAACAACCACATACATAAATAACATCCTGCTTTACTCCAAGACTTCCTCAGAATTTATATCGTAGGACTATTGTTCTCATTTCCTACACTGCTAGGGGTCACTGACAATGTGAAGAGCTAACACAGCTTGTACTAGCAAAGGCAGCAAGCAGAAGATGCAACAGCAGGGACCATGAAGATGGGATTGAACTCAGAGTGCAGACAGCAGCGTTACATGTGCTTTCTGATGCTGGCTTCTGGGACACACAGGTAAACTCTTCAGACATAAGCATAAACCTTACTATTCTCCAGCAGTAGGTTTGCCAGCATGAAGAAGCCATAACACTGCTACATAACAATAAGCTGCTTTTGCTTACTGCTAGCTTTTCAATAGGTAGTAGCCAGGAGTTTATGCTACAATGAAGATCATACATTTAGTCAGCATGGAGTAAGGAAAAGAGAGTGTCCAGTGTTTACAGGTGGTCTTATGTGCCTCTTTCCTTTCTCATTATGAGTTCTTGGTTGCAGACCAGTGCCTACAGAGTTGTACAGGATCTGCACCCAATTTTGGGGTTTCCAGCAAGGTCATAATTTAAGGAAGATAAATAAGCCTTGTCTTCTGTCTCAGATGGAACCTACAGTTAAAGCCACACTTCTGAAGGTGTTTATATTCATTTTTTAAAACAAAAATTAAAAAGAACCAACTTACGTATGGCATCCATTTCTAGAATTGCCTGCTTGGCCTGAAAAAGTAACAAATGAAAAAGTTGAACTGTAAGCAGAAGGACAAATTATGTCGTGTATTACAGATAGTAGTGAGTTTATATGTAAACAACAGTAAGCTCAATTTTTGAACTAATAAATAAGGTTAGCAGCATTATTTTCTGTCTTACTGTGTGCATTGGACATGATACAGATGCGAAGAAGAATTTTGCTGCCAAGAGCTTACCTTTAGGGTTTCACACAAACCCTTCTTCACGGACCTGGCAGCTCTGCCTTGAGTGCCCGCCTCTGTTCTGGCAGGACAAGGGGAGCAACATGTACCTACAGCACCTACCTACCCACTGGTGCAAAGAATTGCTGGAGGGTGTAGTGATGCCACATCTGACCACAAAAACTGCTTTGGCTTCAAAGATAGAGGCTGGGCTGTGCTGAGAGCATGCTGCACACACTGGGTCTGCTCCATGGAGTCTCGCATCTCCAGAGACCACTGTTACCAGCCTTGCTTCCTGTAAGAGTTCCCCTGAGAAGCAGCTATTAAAAAAGCTAAATCACCATTTGGTTTAAGTAAGATTGAACCAGGATAAAAAAATATCTCGTGACTGTGTAAAATTTGTCACTTTTTTTTTTTTTTTTCCAATAGGAATCTGGATGTTTTATCAAGCGTGTGAACTAATAAGAAAACGAACTAAAACACAGTACCCGATGTAACCTACTCGCACTTCTACAGGTGCAGTTCGATAGTTATCCACCAGGCGTCACGCGTGGACTACTACTAAATCGTTCAAAAACGGGCAAAGAGAAACCTCGTAACTAGCTGCTACCGGTTTGTCAAGACGGGGGGGAGGGGAGGCAGGAAACCTCAGATTTCTTTGGTTCGACTTTTGCCTTCTCGGGTGAAATTATTTCCCTGAGCAGAAAACGGTGTCATGTTTTTGGTACACTTTTTTCTGTCCACAGATTTTAAGAAAAACAATGCAACGATGAAGTATCTTGATACAAAAGCTGAGATCATGCTGAAGCATGTTTTTTTACAACCTAATAAACTGCAGCGAGTATTTACATTCTAAGTATAGATACCAGCATAAATATTATACCTTTGATAAACTCTGTCAACATAAAGATAAGGGAAGAATTAATACTAGCAACTTCTGGGGCTTTTTTGTCCCACAGTTCTCTGTTGAGCTGTTGAAAATGAGTTAGTGCGGCACCACGTACTGGGAACATGTGCATGTCACAGGGAACATTTTTCAGCCATTACAGTGCAAAAGTCAGTGAAAAAAAATAGGGAAACTGATCAATGAATCTTATACAAAGGAAAAACAAACAAACAAACAAAAAAAAAACAAACCAGTAAATTCAGTAGGGGGGAGGAGGGGAAATCAGAATAAATCCAGCTTTCACATGAGTCACTGGCTGCTGTGTCATGGCAAGAGTTAACTACAGTTAACATCCTTTGAGTAGTAGAGTATGTTACACTGGGAAGCATCACCTGGAGCTCTAAGACAGGATTTCATAAATAAAAAGATCAGGTTTCCCTACTCCAAGACATTACAGCTATGAATATGACATCAGTTCCTCATATTCTCTAACATAAAGTTTGCAAGCTCTCCCACCAAAACTGGCATCTTCAGATGTCCCGGCTAAAGATGCAGGGCTCATTTTAGGTAGGTGTATGTATTTGCAAAGTGAAGTGTTGCTGCAAATGGTTTCACTTCTATGATATCTAACCAAGACAGATTAAAACAAGCTTGGTAACATCTACAAATGCTGCAATTAAAGCATGTTGGTGTTGTGCAAGCAAGCAGAATTAAGCTAAGGCATGCTCTTATATAAAAGCTTTCTGACATTACATCTCTGTATCAGAAAGAAATTCGTAACTGTGAAGGTGGTGAGGCACTGGTACAGGTTACCCAGAGAAGTTGTGGCTACCTCATCCCTAGAAGTGCTCAATGCCAGGTTGGACAGGGCTCTGAGCAACCTGGTCTGGTGTGAGGCGTCCCTGCCTGTGGCAGTGGGGTTGGAACTAGATAAGCTTTAAAGTCCCTTCCAACACAAACCATTCTATGATTCTGTGATTCTATGCTACTGATGCCTTAGCAGGCAAATCCTAATGTGGACAGCAATGCTGCTAAGCCATCTACTCCTGTACCAAGCCCTGTAGATGCTTTTAGGGGAACTTTTCCATTAATTTTGAGGGACTTTTAAAGACATAAGGAAATAACATGCTAATTAATCTCTTGGAGTCTAAACTTTCTGTAAACTGCCATGCATCTTGCAGCTAAGATTGCTTTAAGTTTCTAAACACATACAAGGAGGTGTTTTCTGGGTTGGGTTTGTTTGGGGTTTTTTTAATTTTTAATATTTTTTACCTTGGCAGGAATTTTAGCAGGATGATTTTCTAGAATTAACCTCTTCAAGTGGAGAATCCAAAGGCGCTTTTCCTGCTGCGACTTTGCCTGATAAAAACATTGTAGCACCATGAGAAAATGCATCACTGTGTTATGCACTGTCAGGAAGACCATACAGTCATCAGTCAGGTTATCCAACGGGCAGGGAGGTTTCTGTCATACCTGGACAGTATGTTGCATCTTGGGATTTTTGTAGTGGAAGACACTAAAGCTAAGTGGTTCCTTTGGTATGACTTCAACAAGCATCAGATTCCCACACTGCAACAAAGAGAGGCAATGATGTGAATCACGGAGGAGTTCTAGGGAGACCTGGAGACAGCGCATTACCCCCTGATCTCCAACATACCAGTATGTGAGCTTTGTATGCAAACATTTCATCTCTCTTTTTTGTAATTAGCAGCAGTTTATCAAAGAGGAACAACGTGCGCTCATTTTTGGCTCGCTGAATGCGAAATGTTCCTTCTAACACCAGCTCTCCGTAACTCGTGAGATCTGGCCCTTTCCAGTTAGTGAGCAAACTCTGAATCTCCTGCAACAGATCAAGAAGAACAACCAAAACTTATTTCAGAGATCTTACTGAAATGAAGACTCAAAGAAACTGCCAGTGCCATTCCCACTGTGCTATAGAACATTCAACATGGAAAGTCCACATACACCAGTACTGAGGTTCCTAGGTTATGTGCAACATTTCAGCCAGGTGCTTGGAGGCCTATTGCTAAGCCCAGACTACAACATACCCTCCTTGCTGCTTCTGCATGGACCCAGCAAAAAGCCCTGAGCCCCCTGGAACAGCCTGTAATGAAACAGCAGTCTCATCTCCCCAGACTAGGGGATGGAAAATGGTCTGTAATTCGGTCATCAGCCTCTTTTGTGCTTGCTTACATCTTCCCTTTATGTTCCTAACCAAGCCCTCTTAATGTTTCCTTCTCACCCTGCATATTGTCCTGAAGTTGTGTGGTCCCCCACTGAGTGAATTATTATGCTGTGTCTGTGTCCTGTAGCCGCATCACAGAAGACACTTCTGTGAGGTGTTCAGGTTGAAGAGGTGTTTCTCAGAAGACTAAAGGACCAGAAGTGATTGGTCATCTTACCATTTGAAGATAAAGATTTATTTCTATTTTTAATGATTTCATACATACCATAGCTATTTCTCAGCTTATTTATTACTTAAGGAAAAAAAAAAGGCTGGAGAAACATCTAAGAACATCTTTGCAAGTCTGTGTCACTTAGCTTTGGCTATTCTCATTTCCTTGAGTTGCTTGTTTTCTCTCTCTGTGGCAGCGACATAGGACATAAGCACGAGACAGCAAATTCTAGAAGCAAACTAAACCTTAACTAGGGAAATGTTTAAAAATATCCATTGGACTCCAAACCTGGCAGCATTAGCAAAACAGGGACAGATTTCCTCACCCTAGGCTGGTCTCTCTATAGGACATTACACTTTAATACAGCATTCAGCTAGGGAAGATCTTAGTATATTTGAAGCACAAATGCAGCCTAGAAGATTCATAGGAAGAAAACCCCAAATCAGCACACTTTGGACTATAAAGAAAATAATAAAACACAACAAAATGAAAAAATTGCATTTTATCAGATCTCTCAGGAAACTTGCCAATAAGTCAGGGTACAGCACAGGGATCAAGTCTACCACTGTTGAGGGTGACAGTGCAGGAACTGCTGTTGCAGTGCCCGCAACATTACAGATTGAAAGGCAGTGCGATAGCCCATGGAAGACCTATCCTTATGGCTGCAGAAAGAGATTTTATTTTTTAAAGGGTAAATAGGAACATAAATGTTCTCCGCAATCCCATACATTTGCCAGCTCAAAAATTAAAAATAAAAAAATATTTAAAAAAATTAGCTTTTTTCCCCAAAAGCATTTAAACTTCTTTACTGCCAAATGTTACTGGTTATCATTACTCAGATTTATGGCAGACTGTTGCTAGAAGTTATTAGCAAGCATTTCCAGCAATGTGTGGCAAAGGTTATACTGCTGCAGGGAAGATGTTACAAAATGTAGCCCTCTTCTCCCTATGCATAAACAACAACAACAAAAACAAATCAACAAAAACACTACAAAAAGAAAAAAAAAAAAAGAGGGCAAATAATTGTATTTATGGAAAAAAAAAAAAAGGACAAAGAATTACATAATGCAGATTTCTGGAATGGTATAAACCTATTGCACCCTTTTAAATAAACCCCCCCAGTTTTCTTAAAGCAATATAAATACTGCTGATGAAAACTTCGTGTAAAATTATGATTCACTGGGAAGCTTGAAACAGAATGAAAGGCCTGTAAAAAGTCTGCAAAGGAGCTTGTTCTCAATGCCAAAAGTAACTCAGGGTGTAGCGGCGGTTTTCTCCTCAAAAATTCTTAATTTGAAGTGAAATTAACTTTTTTCTAACTATCATATTTCGGGATTTATACTTTTCACAGAACAACTGATAATGAGTCTTCAAAAGCCCAAGAGGAAAGTACTTAAAGAAGCACAAGAAATGCCTCAAAACAAAATTAATCAGCGCAAAGGGAAGAAATCAGAAAACACAGGATTTCTGAACAAAGCCATGCCCTAGGGTTGTACAACAGTGCTGTACAATTGAGGGAAAGGAAGAAAGAGAAGTTATCTTAAGTTTCACATTAGTGCAAAATAAATGCTTTACAGGATGCTGCTTGCAGGGTAGAGAGGTCTGAGATCTTCCTGCAGAAGTTATGACCATGGTTTCTAAGATCAAACAGCCACAGGCATACTCAATGGAAGTCTAAATTATGACTGTCAAAGATTAAAAGGAAAGATAAACTAAAAAATGTTAATGGCATATATATTGACAAAAACAGCTCACAAACACCCGTAAAATCTCTTTGGAAACCTCACTTGCAGCCTGATGGCATGTTCATGCTTCCTCTTCATGTCATTTATATGCCATGCTACTCTCTGCATTGTATCTATGGCATCCAGCACCACATCATAGCCCTCAGTGTCCTTGTCAAGGTGGTTTTCTATTTCCTAAGACAGGGAGAAAAAAAAGACCTCTTATTTCCAAATGAATTTTCCCAGCCAGACACAACACTATGTTTTTATCTGTACTATTTTGCCCTCACATTGTGATCGCTCAAGTGCAACATTCCTGTCTTTGTGACCAGTACACATTGTTATCAATTTGATTAACACAAGATGACTAACAAAGCCAAGCCTTTACGGTCAGTTTAGCAGCAACTATACTTGTAGCAGCTGATGTGAGCAAAGGGGCACAGAAAGAGAGCGCAGCACCCTGGTGGGAGACCTTTTCAGATGGTGTTTAATGGCTTTCTTAAAACACAGAACATATCTACACACTTACAAAACCCTGATGGAATTACATTAGGCATTACTTTACAGTTGGGGAGCAGAAAAACACCAGACATTTTAAATAAGATCAGTGTCTTCACACTTCACTAGAACATGACTCTTTAATAGGAAACATATGTGGAAAACGTTAACAATAAAACAGGAATTTCCGAAGCTTGCTTAACTCAATTCACTGAAGATGGAAAGTGTTCCAATTTCCTCAGTTATTTGTCTCCACAAAACTCTTACCGTTCAGGGTGTTTATATGTATTTATATGTTCGGGATGTTTATATATATTCTTTCCATCACCCCCAGCATTGCAACATGTGGAAAAATGCTGGTTTTCATTGCAACAATAGATTTGGGTACACAAGTGTTTTAATCATGACATGAATCTTCCACTTCAGAATTACAGAACAGTTTAAAAAAAAAAACACTGAAAACAAAAATAAAAAATCCAAACCCATAATTATTTGGTTGCACAGACTGATTCAGTTGTCTAAACCACTTACCATTAATTCCCTACTCCAAATATATGCATACACTGTGAAAGTGACAGAGTCTTCATAGGTAGAAATCAAACACCCCCAAAAGAAAGAACATTTAAGGAAACCCAGAACCTTTCTAATCATCAAAGCTTGTATTAGAGTAGGAATTTCAGCATGCAGCAGCCATAAACTGAACACATTTATAACGGGTGCTTACGTGCAAAAGCAGGTGGTATTTGAGGATGCGCTGGACAGGTTTCAAGAGATAGGAGCCCAGGGGCAGAGAATGCTGAAGTGCTTCTTGCCGCTCTCTGAAGAACTTGGCCAGTGCCTTGTTCCTCATGCATTCCGTCAATACAGCCACTGACCTGGAAACATCAATCAATGCATAGCTTTAAGACACACTGTCCCCGTAAGTCTGTAGGTAAAGTTAAGAATTGATGTTTTTCTTCTGTTGTACAAGGGGGCAGCAGGTTTCTAATCCAATCACTGCTCTTTGGGTTTTTTTGTAAGTTAAACTCCTTGACCATTCTTTTTATTTGTGAGGGGGAGAAGCTGTTTTTTCATATTTTTTATTTTCTTTATAGACTGTAACTTACATTATATAAACTGCCCAAGGGACAAATGAAGAAAGGGAATCCAGTATTCCTACCTTGGGTAGTTGGTGCAGTACTGTGTATATATGTGAAAATCTTCACTCTGCATGGGGAGGAAAGGTTAACACATATTCAGATTTTGTCAAAATAGCAGCTAACATGGGTGCAAGATAAAGATGATGATGTCAAGACAATGCCTTCTCCTGTTTCTGATCAGTGATTTCTCTACTCTCGCTGTGATAGTCCTAACACTATCACAGACTTATTAACTGAGTTCCAATTAGGAGGGGAGGGCAAGATTTTTCCTTTACTTGAAGGAAAAACCAAGGAAACCCATACAGAGATAACACAACTGGCTTTGTAACTAAGCATCCAAGGTCCTTTACAATAATCTATGCATCTTAACAAAAACCCCACAAAACAAAACATCACCACTACCACACCACCCCCTTCAAACAGCTGACTTGCCCATACCTATATTTTTGTGGCACACGCATATTTGCTAGGAGAAGTAAATTTTGTAGGTTTGTTTGATGTGCAATTTTCAAAAAACGATAAATACTTCCATATTTGAGCATAGTTTACGTGTGAAAATTACAAGCCATGAAAGTGATTTTTTAATATTTTTTATAAAGGGATTTATGACTCCATGAGAGCAGACAGTTATTACCCAGTTGCAACTAGGTTTAGGTGGGTTTCCACACTTGCCTGTCACAGTGAAACTGCCTATGCTTGATGCTGACAAGCTTCTCAGAAAAAAACCTTGTGTTTCATTCCTTTCCTCTTTGCCTAAGTTGTATGGCTTTTTTTTTTTTCATTTAACTACACAAGAACAGGTTCTCAGAAAGATTTTATGTGCTTTAAGTTCACATCTGCCTATCAGCTTCTATCCCAAATAATATATAATTTGTGCAGCTTGCTGAAGTCCTAAAGACTGCTGCAGAATGGCCAACTGCTCACATAATCACTTTTCTTTTCCTAGATCAATAAAAAGCAATCCTCCTGTGGTAAACAAGACCCCAGATTCCACTTGAAGCATCTTCAGAAGAGACTCTGACATTCTGCAGCACAATAGCTTTGCTCCGAGAGGGGCAGTCACTGGTGAATGGCGAGACCAAGCATCTACCTTCACAGAAGTCAACAGTACTCTGAGGAGAGAGCTGATAGATGCTGTGGCTTTTGTTTCTCCTTGTTTGGTTTGCATTTTTTTGGCCATGCATCTGAAAGAGCCAGCTCAGGCAGTATCCTTCCCCATTTGCAACAGCACTGCTCCTTTCCCCCTCTCGCAGGGGTTAAAGAAGGTTGTACCATCTATTTCTCCACTGGCAATGATTCATAAAGATGCCACGTAAAGATGCTAGCCCACATGAGTACAAATCATTGCAATCCATTTCAGTATTTCTTACTGGATATCAATATTAACTGTCTTGAAAAATTAAATAACTCAAGCAAATTTCTAATATATGTTTTTCTAGGGGACTGCAGTCCCCATTTACTTACTAGTGGGCTGTAAGCTTATTAAACTGGTATTCTCTTAAACCAGCAAATCAAGTAAATATAGTCTTGGTACAGTTAAATGGTTTAGCTTGTTTTTTTATGCTTGGACTAACTTTGTTGCAGCTAGTTTTCACAGCATGTACGTACACCCCATGTCTACACCCAGAGACAGTGAGCTCATGTCATAGCCTGTTCATGTCCATGCCGGGGACCCCAGCCACAGCTCCAAACCCTCTCTGTTCAAAACGAGGAGCACTGCAGACATTACACTGCGCAATTTTCTATGGCAACTTCCACCAAACTAGCTAGTACTTATAATAAGTCAGGGTGCTTAAGGGAGAGCATTACAATGAAATTCAGTGTGATGAAAAAGGTGATTTATCTTATATATGCATGTATTAATACAAGGTATTCATTTAGGGACTTTGGTATAAATTCAAATACATTTCCTTGGCTATAATCACACAACAATGTGATTTATGAAGAACTTTTTGTACCATTTTATATATTTTTTTTCATATATATGTATTGTGCTTATAAATATAGTCACATCACTGCTGGCTTTTCAAATGAGAAGGAAAGAAAATATCTGTTGGGAAATTTTAACAAATGAAAACGCTATCTGTAAAACAAACAAGGCCAAACACTTCAAGGTTTCGGAGTGGACTGAGTGCACATTCCCCACAAAATCAAAAGCAAGTCTGAAATCCCCAGGAACCTTTTCACACTTTCCCTCTTTGTTCCAGTTGTTGGTTTTTCGTTTTGCTTTTTACACAAGGTCGAAACTAGTTTGAATGAGATTTTTGTTTTTAAAAGGATTTTAGTCTAGCTGTTAATTGGAGCAAACTTGTTTAAAATAAAAAAGGTACTTTCTCATGCCCTCAACACCTCAAAAAACTTTAAGAATTGTTTCACAATCATTGCTGCTTCCTGAACAGACGTGACACTAAAATTCATACTGCACTTACATGTGTACTCACTTCATTGCACCACAGCTCATTTCATCACATGAAACCATCAGAAAGCATTTGCTTTTACTGAGGCATGCAAGCATAATGCCAGCAGAAAGTCAATTACATGTGTTTTGCCTCCAGAATGAGATTGTTGGTATGCATTCAAACTTACAAAGCTGGTGTGAATCAACATCATACACCTTGCCTAAGCGCAAGCAGGAACACATTCAGAGCATGGCCAAGAGAACAACTTCCAAGAGAGGCGCTTCCTCAGCCTGAGGAAGCCACACTGCTTGGGAAGGCTGTGCTTCCACTGCCTGCCTGGTTGCATTTGCATGGTCAAAGAAGGGACTTTTAGTTCACACTCCCAGCTGGTCTTCTCTACTTCACAGAATACTCCCCAGAGAAAACACTGTGTAACTAACTGGGAGCATATCTGGGCACAAGCTGTGCAGGCTAAAGACAATGCTGTTAACTGTGTTCAGAAGCAGCAAAAAAGCAGGACCCCGATAGATTTAATGTATTCCTATCAATACTTTCACACAGTAAGCAAAACCTCAGCTATGCTCATCAGTATTTCTCTAGACATTTTTAAACTTCTTCAGCTTGAAAATTTTGTTCATCTCAACTATCTTCAAACCAGAAAAAAAAAAAAAAAAAAAAAACAACCAACCAAAGATCTCTGCTGGGAGACTGGAATCACTCCAGGGATCACTTTTAATCCTGGGTTCTAAACCTAATATTTTGTAGAGGCTGAAAAACCTAAGACCCAAGCTGAGAGCTCATCTGTGCTGACTACAAGTCACCCTCAAGAACAAAGCCAAGTGCAAGCAGATCCAAGCTGTACTTAACTTGTCCCCCGCTGCTGCATCAATTCACTGCCCGCCTCCTCCACATGAAGTGAAGTGCCAAGCACGTGGCTATGTCCCTGATCTTCTCTCAGTGCTCTGTGCTTTTTAGCAGCCATAGAAGGCGCTTTAAAAGAAGATGGAGACAGAAAACGAGCTGAGTCAGAGTGTATACTGAAGCCAATTGCCTGGATCTCCTCTTCATTAATGAGATGCTAGATTAGAGTAATTCTCCCTTTCCCCTTGGTTAAGCTGTTGGTGTGTCTTTCAGCAAACACGTGTTCTGAATTTCTGGGGTGCTGAGTGAGAAGAGCAATGTGCCAGAATTGAGCTCTCCTTTACAACAACTCACTTAAATGTAAACGTGTAGAGTACTCAAGTCACTCTTCTAATTAACATTGGCATCATTATGATGAAAATTAAAGACTGAGTTGGCAAGAAAACTTATAAGCAATCTTTTATGTGAATAATTAAGCTATAGCTAAGCTTGCACTGGAACCTTTTTATCAGCCTCTGATTACAGTTAGCAACAAAATGTCTCCAAGACATTTGATATACCAGAGTTAATACAACTCCAGACAAAGAGGCAGGATCAGAGCTGGTAGAAACTCAACTAGTACATCATTGTCCTCAGCGGCACGTTATTTCCATGCAGCAGCCATCCCACTCTGTTTAAACAAACGCCCATCAGCGCTATCTAAAGCTTGGGGCAGAAAGGTAAAGCCAGCAATTCATGACTGGACAGCAGGTTTTAAAAAGCATGCCCTTCTGCATTTCTGTCTCTTTGCCTGTGAGGTATTAATCATAGAATGGTTAGGGTTAGAAAAGTCCCTAAGATCATCTGGAAGCAGAGGAATTTAATACAACAGTATAAGTTTTTATTAAATATTTATATTTAGTCATAACTCTGCCTGGTTATTTTATTGGTGAGTTATATGTTACTGGCTAGGTTATAAATCTTGCTGAAGTCTGTTAATGAATAAAAGCTGACATTTTTAGAGCTATCTACTTTGGGAACTCTGTACAACAAATGTTAAGATAAAGATTCAAATCCACAATTATGAGATTTTGTTCACAGTGTGCTAATGTGATTGGATAATCCTTACCCTATTTCCCTTAAAAGTAAAAGTTGCAGGGCTGTTTACTGCTCAAGCATGGAAGTTCTACACTGGAAGCACAGCAATGTATGATTGTGTGAGGGAAGTATAATAAGCTATACAATTTTTATTGAGCAAAACCAAATAACAAAGTTCAAAGAAACAGTCTATCAAATATGGTCTAAAACTCGGCCTTAAAAAATTAAACTCCCTAGATGTTTTTATGACTATAAAACATTTTAGTTCCAACAAGCTCCAGAGTTGCTTTAACCATAACTGTTTTGTTATACATGCAAACCAATTTTGTGTCATTTCAGATGAATCCTGAAGAAAGAAATGGCTATTACTTTATGCAGTTACTGAGCTTCATGAAATTAAAAAAGTAAACACAGTACCTACAGTAAAAACTTGATTATATGTTTGAATTCCCAACAACTGCGGCATTCACAGCTGAAGCAGTAGAGTGAAAAATGACACTAGATCCACAGCTTGTGTAACCTAAGCACAGTTCCACTGGAAGCATTCAAGAAGCTCCAGCAGAGCTACATCCATTAGCTAAGGCTGTGGGCTATGACTTCAGTGTGATATTATCACTGTGTTTAACTCACAATGAAGATCCAGCACACTTGAAACAATGAAACAATAAATGGCCAACATCCTGTAAGACTTGAAGAACTGCATACTGCCAAAAAAGGCAGTTTTATTTCCACTACTCAATGCTGGGAAGATACAATCAACCAAGAAAGAACAACTGGAGCCTGTTAAAGACAGTCGGCTGTTGCTGTAATGACATCTTCATGGCTAAAACCAGAACTGTGGGGTGTTTTGGTATTGTTTGATTTTGCTTTTAAGTATTTGCACTTGTCAGGATGAAGCTAAAAAATGCTTTTTAGAACTGCAATCTCTAGCAATTTCTGAGCCATCAGACAGTTGCCTGCCAATGATATAAATGCTAAAAGCATTTGACAAGGGAACAAAAAGCACAAGCAATGATATGCAGATGGATTTTGGAACTAATGGCCAGAAAGTCTACCAGAAAACTCCTTTCAGCCGGCCAAATTGAATAAGAGCACAGCAGTTTCCTGGACTTATTACTATCACTTGCACCACCTCTGTGTTTCATGTCCCTGCCAGAAGTAGTCTCAGTGGCCCGAGCTATAAGCAAGCAATACAACAAAAAGACCTACTAGGTCCAAACTGTGCTATCTGTGAATATCCTGAAGGCCTCACAACTGGCCTTTTTTCCACAGGCACTCTGCTGACTTATACTCAGCTAACTGTCTGCCAGGACTCCAAATCCTTTTTTGCTAAGCTGTTTCCTAGTGAACTGGACCCAGTGTGCACATGGGGTTGGTACCTTCCAGAAGCAGGACTTTGTGCTTGCCCTTCTCCCATTCGCTCTCCTTCAACTCAGTATAGGCTATTTGGAGCAATAACAACTTACCATGAACCACACTGCCAGGAGGAAGAAATACATCCTACTTTTGTAGTAGTGGTACTGACACTAAGATCTTTCAGTGCTTACAAAGGATCAATTACTAGATATATAACAGCTTTCTCAAACTCAATTTAAGCAAATGATCTGGCAACAGCAGTGTTAAGCTGTCATTATTATTCTCCTCGTGTCACAGGGGTGCCGAACAAATTACTGGACCACCATGAAAGGGTGGTCCAGTTAACCCTAAATCCTTGTGTTAGACCTATTACACTGAATGCTTAGCGCTGACAATACTGAGCTCAGGACAAGGTATAAAGCATGACAGGGTTTGACTTTTTGGTTTTGTTGGGGTTTGTGGGCTTTTCCTTGTTTGTTTTTCTTCTAAGGGAAACACACCTATAGAGGGATTATGCAAATTTAAACAACTGCATGCCCCCTCTTCCACTCCTCTGCACCAAAATTACCATGGTAATGGCATTATTTCTTAATACATTTGGACTCGGCAAATTCAAGGCAAATGTAAGTTCTCTGATGATGTCTGCAGTGAACTACAGTAATCAGTAGCCCAAATTACTTAATCTCTTGTTGTCCTACCCATTGTAGCCATTCCCCTTCTCCATGGCTGGTGCTCTGGGTTTCCTACAATGAAGGACATCTACTTTGCTTTCCTGTATTTCTCCTGCACCTAACAACTTCTCCGTATTTTTTGGCTTCAGAACTGCACAACAGAATAAAGATGTTCAGATCAATGTTCAGAAAATTCGAAGTATGTCAGAGAGTATGAGACATGAATCTTAAAGCTAAACTTTCAGCCATCCCCTTTAAAAGAAGTAAAGGTATGGCTGCTGGGCTCAGGAAAAATACATCTCAGAAAACAATATGGCCACATGTTAAGGTAAAGTTATTGCTTTTTTTAAAAGTGCAGCCAAGCTGTATTCTCTGGCTGGTTTTAAGCTGACAAAGTAAAACTGGAGCATCATTTGGTCACCTATATTTAAAAAAAAAAAAAACAAAAAAAAAAAAAAAAACAAAAATAAAAAAAAAACACACAACCAAACAAAAACATGACAAAAAACAAGCAAAAAAAACAAACAAACAAGAAAAAACCAACATGGAGGGGAAATAAGGAATCTCTGTAATACTCCACGAAAACATAAAAATCTAAAAATTAACCCTAGATCAACAGCTCCACCATTTCAGATACACTTACTGAAGAAAATAACACCTTTTTCTTGATTAAAATAAATGCAAATCAGGGTCATCTCCCTATCGCCTACTAAGAGAAATTCCTTTCCATAGATTTGCTAACTTTTCTTGGTTGAAGTCATACAAACTGTCAGAATTAGGTCTCAAAAGCCAACAAATTAATCTCATTTCCCCATATCACTCTGCAGCTAGTGTTGTGCTTCAGACTCCTGCAGTAGCTGCTTACCTTGGAAACAAAACAGTCTGCTATAGCCACAGGATCATTTTCACAGTTCTCCAAATCTTGCAGAAGTTCACTAAAAGAAAGAACAGGAAAAGGAAAGACAATTATGGCACACTTTGGAATAGACACATTTGTATATCCAGGGCCAGACAGTGCTTCATCATTCATGGAAGTGATGGCCAAAGCACTTCACAATGCAGGGAGTCCTTAAAAGGGAATGAGAACCAGTTTCATGCCCCTCTTTCCCCTAGATGTATAGCCCCTGGTGTTTTTTTGTTTGAAGGCAAAGTAACACCCTAAGGAAATGGTACTCCCACATACTCAATAATTCAAGTCATCACAATAACCATGAATTGCTGATCTCTTAAGCAAAGCTAAGCCCCTTCCTCAGATTGACATCTCTTCTACGATACTCACAGTGATACAGTCAGTCAGTTGTGTAAGCTTGTGTAACAGCTAACACAACTTAAACCCAACAATACTGAAGTTATTGAAGCACAGGTTCTACCCTACAAGGTTTTTGTATGTTCCATGAGCTTTACTTGATTGAGGGAGATGAGGAGCTGGTCTGAAAAACACAGATGAGAACCAGGGATGTATTACACATACAAGAAGAACAGCAGTAAGTTCACTCAGAAAATTCGTCTACATTTAGTGGGTCTCTTCACTGAAGAAAAATGGTTCGCCTGCAAAAAGTTTTCTGGAAGTGAATATATAAATTCTACATGCATAAAAAAAAAACTTCACTGAGAGGATTTTACAATTTTGACATACCAAGCAGGAAATGAATTCATTGTAACAGGAGCAAAGCAATAAGGGAGCATGTTCATTGTTGTATGAAATTCCATTCTCGAAAGCCAATTCAGTGAAAGAAAGAGTTCAAGCAGAAGAAGAAAACCTCAGAGGTCTCTCCTTGATCCAAGTAATCTTTAGTCTTACTGAAAGATGTACTCAGGAAAATGAGAGAAGAAACTGAGTTTTCTGCCAAACTGTTTTCTGACAGAACTTCCCTCGCATCCTCATCTGATGGCTGCGTGGAGACCTCATAGCAGCCTTCCAATACATGAAGGGGGCCTATAGGGATGCTGGGGAGGGACTCTTCATGAGGGACTGTGGTGAGAGGACAAGGGGTAATGGGTTTAAACTTAAACAGGGGAAGTTTAGATTGGATGTGAGGAAGAAATTCTTTACTGTAAGGGTGGTGAGGCACTGGAATGGGTTGCCCAGGGATGTTGTGGATGATTCATCCCTGGCGGCATTCAAGGTGGGGTTGGACATAGCCTTGGATGGCATGGTTTAGTGGGAGGTGTCCCTGCCCATGGCAGGGGGGTTGGAACTCGATGATCTTGAGGTCCTTTCCAACCCTTACTATTCTATGATTCTATGATTTTCCATTTAGGGCTATTTCTTTCCCAGTTCACAGCTGGTTCCTTGAATAAGTTTTGCATAAGAGTTGCTAAGCTTGTATCTAGGGAGCTACCCTTTTCCCCTCTAAGCAGACACAATTTCCCTCTGTAAGTAAGAAAAGGAGTAAACCAGAAAAGTTTCCTGACTTGTTCTTTGCTTCTCTAATTACTGGAGGAAGGAAGGGAAAAAATCAGCAGTCAGTCACAAGGAACAAAGACAGACAAAGACCTTAGGTTCAGTGGTCACTAAGCCACTCTGCACAGCAACACTTCAACCTCCACACTCATCAAATGAGAACAAAAATATGACCTCTGTTTGATACCCCACACTCATGAAGCACCTTTATGTCAGCAAAAGAAGCTGTAGCAACGGTGACCATAATCATTAGCTATAATAACTGTGTTCCACACATGAGTTTTGGAAATAACCTCAGACATAGTAAACAGGCTCAGAGGATTTCTGCTGTCTGGCAGGCAGACATTCTTTTGATGGCTTAAAGGTATGTAGCACCTTGATTGCCATTTTATTCCTATTGGTCTCCTATAATATCACATTATTCCTCCTACAGGACACAGCAGTGCCACACCTGAAGACTTCATATATTCATGCAATAAGCCCAGGTTTATGCAGCAAATGTGCTAGTGGCTTATGCCTTCAGCTCAAGCCCATAGTGCAAGAGGTATGCTTTTAAAGATTTTTTTTATCTATACTGCAGTCCCTTCTGTTTCACCTTGCTGGTAAGAATGGGATTGGCAAGAGCAGCCTGCTACTGTATAAACAACAAATGTGTCATGCCCAGGAATCCTGTAAAACTTAAATAAGTCCCTATACAACCAAGCTGATATATGAAAAAGCAGGGCTATTACTGTAGGCTACATCTAAGTACCTGACAGAAGGTAGAAGAAACAAAGCATTAGTTCCCTTCACGTGAATATTCAGGGGTTTTATGCTGTTCACAGGTGGTACCATGGCTCTCAGCCTCTGTGACTTGCTTCTGCCAACCACCCAGGCAGGAAGGGAGCATGGGGGAGCATTGTCAGAGGAACTCCATGCTCTTGCAGCTGAATCACTAACAAGATTCAGACTGAAGTACGCTGCAAGTGCCAGTGCCATTTAAGACCACATATGTACTGAGCTATACAGCTTGGGTTACTGTGGGCTGGAAAAATCTGAATCTATGATCATCCTCAATAGCTAATATTAACTCATTTGGAATGAGAGACATAAGCATAAAGAGAGTATTTTTCATGCAGTAGATTAGTTATCTTTTCAAGTCAAATGAATAAAAGCCTCACTACAATGTCTTTTACGATGCTTTGATTTTTTTGGAATATGGATTATTTTCAAGACAATACACTTGTCTTCCCACCATTGGTGAAGACTTTCAGTAGGACAAACGGCATGTTAGTATCAAGCTCTTAAATACAGGAGGTCAAGAGGAAAGGGATAAACACATTTATATGTCTGCAAATAATCACCATATTTGCACACGCAATTCAGACAAGGCACTTTTAAAAAATTTTATTAATTTTATATCACCACCACACCATTTTAAAATGAAACACAAATATTTTTCTCCTCCATCTTGATCTGAATTAGAGCAAGCAAGAGATGGTAATAAGAGATGAGACATGGGACAGGCAGTTTTGGTGGAATGTAAGGAATGCAAAGATGTGAGAAGAAAATAGCATGGTTTGTCCTGAAACCATGACAAGAAAAAAAAAAAAACAAAAAACAATCTGTTGATGAGCAAGCACTGTGCAGTATAGCCATAAACGCTAAATTAACAGCACCTCTGAAAAGCTTCTTTCTCTTAATGCCTGATAGAATATAGCAGTCAAACAAAAAATGGACATAGCAAGTCCAGTCTGGTCTTCATGATAGAATGCTTTCACCCTATAAAGTTCCAAAAAATTAATCTGAAAAGTTCAGACTTTCAGTAAAAAGAAAAAAAAAAATTAAACAGAAATTTAGCCTTGATATAACTTCATTGTCACAAAAATCCTGTGGCCAATAATAATTTCTCTCCACTCAGAAAAATCAAACCAAACCAACTTTTCCCTTAAAGGTGAGCTCTTACAGGTTTTATGAAGGCTCCTCCTGGCAGCAAGCCAACCCTTACCAACACAAAGCTCAGAACACAGCAAATGCTGAATATGGCTGTTACAGAAAATGGCCCTGCACTGTATTTGTGTGCTTCAGTAGTTTCTGCTGGACAAGGACTATGTAGGATGACCTGTGTCAGCAGCACGCATTTCAGCTTGGCTTCTCCTAAAGACATCTAATTGTTGGTAGAAGTACTAAACTCAAGCATGTTTCTCTGCAGAGTTCCCACTTCAGAATCAAGTCATTGTATCAGGTGGAGAATTTATCCTAAACTGACACAGTAGGGAATATCAACAAGAGAGGCCCGGAAAGAAAGGCAGCAAATGCTGACTTTCAGAGCACTTACACATTCTGAATAAATAAACTAATATTGGGTGAGTTTTTCCCAAGGCGTAGCGCAGGACCGGTGGACCAGTATATAATCAGTGGTTTCACTTTAAGGAATAGCTTTCCAAAAAGAGATTCTAGTCACAAGACTAGCAGCTGACATCCTAGCTAACTAGCATCCTGACCATCATTTCTACTGTTCAGTGCAACACATAAAAATCATAAGCAGTTTAGCTGAAAGAAATTCCCAGTAACTGAAATGAAATTTCTCAGATCTATACAAAGTCAAAAAAACCCCAAGACTAAAAACCTTTGATCATTGGTTAATGGTCAAACTCAAAGTAGAGAAAACCCAAGGTAATTCTGAAACTACAAAATCATGGTCGCAAAAAGCATCTGAAACTACTAACACAGAACTGCCAAATGGACCCTTTTCAAAGGTAAAAATGAATAAAAAGGCTTGAGGGTATGTTTAGGTCCCAGAAGCTACATGCCAAGTTTTACACAGGAGGAAGCTTAATCCTTGAAGCTATACTGGGATCTACAATGTGTGTTCAGTCTTACAAGCTCACAATTTCCATGTAGAATTTTAAATCAGAAAGCTTAAAATAGATTAGTAACTCACTAGAGGCTTTGGACAACTTTCAATGAGTTTTAACCATTGTAACATATCTAATCTCTAAAATTGCCCAAAACCGCTTTTTTTTCTTTTTCTTTTTTCTTCTTTTCAACCTCTACAAATTTTTTTTTTTTTTTTTTTTTTTTTTTTTTTGCAACTCAATTATTCTGTATAATAACTTCTCACACTTGAGGATATTTTTGGTAGGCAACATTTGCAATGATGCTGGTATAATTATGTCCTTTCTTGTGAGGGATCAGAAAAGGTAATGGCCAGGGTTGATTTTTTCCATCCTGTCACCACTGGTAAACTATAAGCTCACAATCATTTCCTTAAGGCTCTAAAACAGATGATCAGGCTACCATTATGTATTTTCCATCACGTTAGACATTCAGTCAAGTCAGCTGCTGTAGCTAAAGCAGGGCACAGCAGCTTTCTAGTTTTCATTTTCATCCACGAGTTCTGAATCTATCCATCCCCACTCTTCCCTTTGATACTGAACAGCAACCCCAGCAGCAGAAATCATAGAATCATAGAATAGTAAGGGTTCGAAAGGACCTCAAGATCATCGAGTTCCAAGCCCCCTGCCAGGGGCAGGGACACCTCCCACTAAACCATGCCATCCAAGGCTATGTTCAACCTGGTCTTGAACACTGGCAGAGATGGAACATTCACAACTTCCCTGGGCAACCCATTCCAGTGCCTCACCACCCTTACAGTAAAGAACTTCCTCCTCATATCCAATCTAAACTTCCCCTGTTTAAGTTTGAACCCATTACCCCTTGTCCTCTCACTACATTCCCTAATGAAGAGTCCCTCCCCAGCATCCCTATAGCCCTCCTTCAGATACTGGAGGGCTGCTATGAGGTCTCCACGCAGCCTTCTCTTCTTCAGGCTGAACAGCCCCAACTTTCTCAGCCCGTCTTCATATGGGAGGTGCTCCAGTCCCCTGCTCATCCTCGTGGCTCTCCTCTGGACTTGTTCCAACAGTTCCATGTCCTTTTTATGTTGAGGACACCAGAACTGTGCACAACACTCCCAGTGAGGTACTTTAAAGTAGCTTGCCATGATGACATTGAAGATGCTTTTTGACATGAGTCTTCCACTTCAGAATCCTCTTTTGATTCCATTAAATTATCTGTTGCTTTTCAAAAACACAGTAGTTTGGGAGATGTTTTGCCAATTATAGCAAAGCTAAGAGAGCTTTTACAGGAGTAATAGAATATAAAAGATGTGGGAATGTTATGCCAATACATTTCTTGCATTGGTTGCATATTCAGGTTTAACTTAAATGTTGAACAAGTTAAGTATTTTTATAGTAATGGAGGATTCAGACAAAAGCAGCAGCAGCATGCTCCTAAAACTGCAGATACTCAGGTTCCACACAACATTGCACTAGCTATACAAGCAAGAAATTGAACATCATGCTCCCAATATACACTAGAATCCCAGCTTCAGAGTTTTAGTGAAGGCTGTAAATATACCAAATGAAAGCCTTCAATAAATGGAAGATACTTGAACATAGTTCAAGAAATTAATTCAGGGAGTCCCTCTAGCACTACAAAACACTAGAAAAGCCAGACCTGGGTGATGTATATGCTTACAGAAAAGGACCCAATATATTAGGAATAAAATGACATCCCTTTAATAAGGCAAGAATTTCAGTCACAGCAGTCTTGCACTAGGCTCAGTTAGAGCCCAACAGAGCAGGTTAGGCTTAAATTCATGAAAATACCCAGCATGGAAACAAAAAAAGTAAATGAAGACCACATTTAATTCATAAAATGAACAGTTAAAATAATCTGATCTCAGCAAATCAATCCTGCTAAGAATCAAAAATAGACCATTTGTCAATTTATGTATCTTTGCTCTATTAAAGTGATAAAAGAGTATTACTTGGTTTGCTCCCTCTCCCTTAACTCAGGCTACCGAACTGTTTTCATTTAGCTAAATACAAATTTACCTGTTGAAGCGGTAGATATCTTGTATGTTTCCAAACAGGGCTGATCGCTCCTCTGTGCCCAGGGAGAGCTTGGTCTGGTCAGTGATACAGTCAAGGTAATCCTGCAAGAGCAATGAGAACAGACGTTTCCTCCTTTTCTAGACCAGTAAATGGAGATACATTTTATTGTACAAGATAAATCCCTTCATATCAGTTTCACCTTATTATTACAATAAATCCTTCAATAGCCCCTTGGTGAACAGTCCCTCTATTATGTAAAGTAACAATACTTACCTGTTCATTGAAACCAAGAAAATAACAAAAGACTGAACACTAAATTATAGCCCTTAGATGGGACAGCCAACATTTTTCTTGCTACTGATATACAAATGTATTCAGATCTCATTTACAATGACAGTTTAATTGATCATTTAACTGTCTCAAAGTAAAAAAGAACTTGAGAGATGAAGAATGTCATTTATGTAGTCTTAGAAAATTTACATACTAAAAAGCAGAGAGGATACAAGCAACACAGGCTCAGAAAACCAACCAGTGCATTAATTTTTTATTTCTTTTTTTAGATCAGATAAGACAACAACGCAGAGCTTGTAGAAGACAGATCTCATTGGACAGATGTGCGCACAATTTAGCTACATGCACAGTTACATTGCAAATTACATTGCAACATACTCTCACAAAGATTTGCTTTTGCATTTACAAGAGTGATGGTGTCTCATCCAGGGACTTCAACTGAATAGGAACAAGACAGCTAGAAAAACCTCAGATCAGCAGTGTTCTGGGAGAACAACTTTTCTATCTTTTTGATAAGAGCTCAGCTCCCGAAGTGTCACCTTTCATTCTGTTGCTGCTACAGTATTAAAATTTCTCAGATAAGGGCAAACAAATACAACTCATAAACCAAGAACCCAATGTGCTGCCACATTCATGAAGAAATTCTGTGGGAGTATGGATATAAAGTAAAAGTGAAAACAGCTGAAACAATGTGAAGTAAAAATAAATAAAATCCCTCAGCCTGGGGCTAGACAATGTGGTGTGGCAACCTCCCAGAAGCAACACAGCATTCCATGGTGCTGCAAAGAAGGAGCCCTGCAAAATGCCAAAGAGACCATGAAAACTTCTGAGATATAACTGTGCTCCAGAGTCATAAATAAAAATGTACTATAGAACACATACGTTAGCCAAGATTCATTCTCAATTTAAATCTCTTGAAGACAAACGGTTTGGATCAAGCATGGATCTGACTTTTGGATTGTAGATGCCCTCATAAGAAAGGTTAAGAGTTGCAGCTCTCAAGCCTCTGTTCCCATATCCTTCTTTCCAACTGAAGCAGTGTTAGCAGAGTCAGACAAAACCAAGATTCAGGTTTAGGTACCAGCAGGCTTTCCTGTCCCCTCCCCTTATCGTAATGCTCAATAATCCACACTCTTCCATCACCTCCACTTAAAGATACCTCTCGTTACCCCCAAAACTCAGTATATTTTGCCGAGGAAAAGCAAGCCTATTCCAAGGCAATCTCCATGTCTGTAAGAACTGCAGGTGTCAGTGGCCAGGCAAGCACGCAGGTCCCTGGAGAGTCATTTCATCTCTTTTGTGATAGTATCTGACCTATACTCTACCTTCTCTCCTAGCTGACAATAGCCTCATAGTCCAAAACTGTCTTTGAAACATATTTGTGCATTAAGTCCTTGGAAATGCATCCCTGGGACTCCCTGAACTTGTCCTTGGCTTTTTATTCATACTCAGAAGAAGCAGAAGAGTAAAAGGATCATGACAGTGAGGCAGACACAACTGCAGTGAGCAATATGCTAGGTCAAAGGCAGAAGCAGATGACAGATTCAGGGCTACTCCAGTGATGGCAGCAAATAAATAGCCTTTTCTGCCCCCTAATACAAATCAGCATATAAAAGCAAGGCACAGAAAAGCTCCAATGGAATTGTGACCCTCTGAAAACATTTTTAGCACTGCAGGAACACTACAGCACCCTGAGCTGGTATGAGAGGGTGGTCTGCAGAGGAGTGGAAATCACACAGTAAGTAACTCCACACAGATCATTTATTGAATAAAGAGGAGTTCTTTTCAAAGTCATTCATCTCAGCATAGCTAGAGCTTGGGTTTCTTCAAAATAATGAACAGCCCTCAGTTATCTCCAGCATCGAGGACAGTGTTATGAACATAACCTGGTTTGTGTTCCTTTTGTCCTCTTAACACATTTTTCCTCCACATACGCATACTCTTCTCAGTCCTTTACCAACTCTTTAGTAAGGAGGGAACCAAGGACTTTCTACTGCTCCTGCCAAGCAGCAGCCTGCAAGTGCTTTGGCAATTTTCCAGCATCTCCAATAGCATATGCCAGTATCAGGTTATCCCACACACCTACAGCTTGTGCTCCCTTTTGCTGCAAGTTCCTAAAGCCTGCACTTCAAGCCCCCTCCTCCTCCCAGCATTAAATCAGAAACAATCCTGAAACTAATGATTGGATTTGTGCTTACCTAGAGTAAAGGGAGATGGTTATTTGCTTAAAACACTTGGGATTCAGAGGAATCTCATAACTTATCTCATACTGTTAGGAAATCACACAGGATTTAGGAACTGCTTTCATGTTTTAGCTTCCTATTTTTGTTAATATTGCTGACCTAAGGCTTCTGCAAGTCTGACAGCTACAGACATGTTTACCTTGCTGTTACATGTGTAAGCAGATACCTAATGTGGTACAGACAGTAGGGCAGTCACAACAGCAAAAAGCTTTAGATACCTCTATTCACATGAAAAACATAGATTCTGAAAGGTCTTGGCGCAGTGGCCTGATGAAGCCCGGGCACAGTGCAGCAGCACACCTCTGGCACTGACTCAGCAAATCAGACACTTCTGGTTATACTGTTTTATAGAGCATGTGTACTCTCATAAAGGCTTCATGAACCTATCCAGGAAACAGATGCAATATTGGCACATAATGTCTTCTGCAAGGACACCACCACAGGCAGATCAAAGCTACCAGCCATTCTTTTTTCCTAATTATTTCTCAGCAAATGGTACTTTACCCCCATGGTAGTCACTGAAACCTCCTGCAGGGTATCAACAGCTGTTATCATCTGAAGTCATAATAAAAGGTTTGGAACTACAAGATAACAGTGCAGACTACAACCGTAATAACACAGTGCAGAAATCAATGAAATTTATCACAACAGAGTCCCGGCCTTATTCACTTTTATTTGTTTCTTGTCAGCGTCTCTGGACCCCCTGTCGGCACTGAATGATTTGTTTATGACCTTCTCCTTCACTAGCCTTTTATTGCCTCTCTGCAGTTATGGCAAAAACATTTACCTTATTTTATAGGAGGAAAAAGAAAGCTTACAAATGACAACCTCCTTGGACTGATTTATGGAGCAAGGTTTTCACTAATGATATTGCACATTTTTTCCATCCTATTTCCTTAAACTGTCCAAAAAGAGAAGCAGAAGAGTTCTAACTAGAAGAGTCTTGTCAGACTTCCCTGCCTTCCTTGCTGGGTTTGATGCTCACCACATTTGTCTTTTATCACACTGAATTCATAAAGAAATGTCTGTTAGAAGCTACATGTCCTGACTACTGTCTCCTCCTTCATAATTACACAAGAAAGATCTCTAGAGGAACAAAATTATGACAACTCTAAGCTCAGAGGCTAAAAAAGTAATTGTATTGATTTGAAATGAGAGAAAACTTTTCAGAAAAAGACAAAATGAAGAAAAACATTTTCAGATATCAATTAAACTTAAGTTTTCCATGACCAAACTTTAGAAACTAAACACAAATTAGGGGGATATTTTCATCCAGACACCCAGGTTTTCCTTTGAAAAAAGGCACACATTTACCTTTAATAATAGACTACAAGCTGAACAATAATAAACAGTAAGAGCCATTAATGTAGCAATGTTTAAATTACACATTAAAATGAGTAAAGGTAATGTTAACATGGTAATGCCAAAAATACGGGTAAAAGCCACACTGCCTTGTAAAACAAAAACCAATTTTTACCCTGCCCTTCAAATAACTCATACACTAAAGAAGTTCTTAGTAAACCCTTTACAGGGCAAGACTGTGCATATATGGATATCGCCAAAGAAAAAACAAATTGTTGAAAAGAGCAGTGCTGTTGCACAGATACATCTTTACCAAGAGACAGGCACACAAGACATTGAAAACCTGATTAAATATTGATAGCAAAAGAAGGACACACACACACACACAAAAAAAAAAAAAAGAAAAAAAAAAGAAAGAAAGAAGGAAAAGAAAGAAAAGAAAAGAAAAGAAAAGAAAAGAAAAGAAAAGAAAAGAAAAGAAAAGAAAAGAAAAGAAAAGAAAAGAAAAGAAAAGAAAAGAAAAGAAAAGAAAAGAAAAGAAAAGAAAAGAAAAGAAAAGAAAAGAAAAGAAAAGAAAAGAAAAGAAAAGAAAAGAGAAAAGAAAGAAACAAAGAAGAAAGAAGCCAGAAGGATTCTACCCACCAGGAAGCTTTGCTTTCCAATGCCTAAACACAGGCTGCAGGAGAAAGTAAAGATCCTATATGTCTCAGGACTTCAGCAACATACTCTTTGGCTCAAGAACTGAGGATTTACATCAGGAAAACTCAGTATCTGACCAAAACATGCTAAAAACCAGTTACTTAACAAAACTCATAGGACTTTCAGTGTTGCAGCCTGAGGAGGAGTATGTAATATTAAATCAGTTAGGATCTAAACCAAGCAGTGCCATAACAACACTCAGACTCTCAGTTTTCTGATAGTCCCTAAATCTGTGCTACTAGTGAGGCACGGTTTACTCCTAGATGCTATATTATACACTTGGGCATATTTTTGCCTGACTCCTCTCTGCTCTGCACAGATGCATGTGGCCCAGATCAGATGTTTCAGCAGCCTTGGCCACCGAAACACTACTTCCATACCACTTTGACAAAAATGCAGCAGTCTAGAAGGAAAACATGCCACAAACTGGATCCTGTTTGTAGCCTGCTAGCTAGAGCCATGCTGGTCAAACTACCTACACATTTGTAACCAAAGAGGAGGCAGGGCAACAGTTGTATAACAGAATAACCACTATAACATGCTCTCCATTGCTAATTCTGCCAGTTACGTAGATAATTATATGCCAATTCTCCTTCTGTCCATTTTTTTTTCCTTATTATTTTTTCTTATTATTTATTTATTAATTTATCCAGCGTGTACAGCAGCATACTCTGAATGCTTTGTGGATCAAAAAACAGCATACTATTCACAACAGGTGGCCAAGGATGCTGAATTCTGGTCAGAGCAGCTCACTGCTGCTCTTTTAAATTATTTGAAGTCCAGCTGTAGCCTGCAAAGCAAAGCTGCAGTTGTAAACCAACATCTCCTTCCGCTATCAAAACTTTCTGTCAGGATTTCTCCTTAAAATATGTAATTGTCTTTGTTATTATCACCCTCTGTGGTGGAAGAAGACAAGCTCACTATGTTGATGCACATCTCCTGTAATCTGCATAGTGGTTTACTTGGAGACACCTGCAGCAAAACATTTCATGCAGCCAGATTTAAACTTAACAATTTCTGACTGTTTTCCTCCTCACATCTCTCTCCCATATCCTTCCTCATCAGTCTCTGTAAGCAGTCAAACCTAGTCACATATCTACAGGCAGCCTCATTTTGACTGAAACCATCCTTTCCCTCTGAGAGAGAAAATGCTTGCCCTATTGCTCTTGAAACCATTTCCCACTTCCCATCCCATGTCAAAGCCCATGCCATTTTCAGCCCTCCAGAGACAGCCTGGCACATTCCCACGTGGCAGGCAGAAACCCATGCCTGTCAAGGTAATTGGTGTCCTTAACCTCCCACTTCAGACACTTCTCTGTAGGAGAAGCAGAAGTGACAGCAGCTCTGTTTCACTGTCTTACCGATATTGATTCAGAGAGCATTGACAAAAACTCTTGCCATGATGGTAGAAATTTGCAGCTATCTCCAGTTCCCACATGAGCTAAACAGCCACTAGCCCAAGCTGTAAGTAACTGTCACATTGTCATACAATAAGATAATACAGCTAAATACTTATATTTAACTAACAAACATATTTTTAACTGTAGATACAGTTTGAGTGCCATAAAAACTCATACTCTTATTTCTGCTACAGATGTTTCAAATTAATCATGCCAGTAAATCAAACCTCAAAAAATGCTTACAATGCCCACCGCATAGCTTCTCTACCTGTAAAAACAGAACCTTACATAAAGAAGGAAATTTCTGCAAGCATGTCTTTCCACTTCCCCTGGGAGGGGGAGATTGGGAGCAGTATTTGGTGGTGGCTTTTTAAAGACATCTGAAGCTGGAAAACCCTCACATCAGCCAAGGAATGGACAAGTCCAAAAGATCAGCACCTGTATGGGGCTATGTACCTCACAGAACGGTCCTGCCACCAACTGACAGCCAAAGCCACGGTCTTTCTGAGGACAGTCAGAATTGGAGATGTGGCCTCCTCTGATCCCTTCAGCAAAAGAAGCAGAAAGCTCCTGGGATCCATGCACTTCCTACCCCTCTTTTCCATTCACTTTATGTCCCTCAGTACCTTGACCATAAGACTGCCACTTGCAGTGGTAGCAAAGCCCTGCCCTTTTGGGAAACAGCTCCATTGGAACTCTCAGGTGGGCTCCAAAGCACCCACCCACCTATACTTTGTAGAGCGCTGACCCTGCCATCAAGAGAGAAGGGCGCAGAGAATACCTCCCACCACTGACAGCCAGCAAGCCTCCAAATGGGAATGGCCAAAGTAATCCTGCTACTACCTGTGGTGATTGATTTCTTTACAACATCTGTGCAAAGAGCAGAGTCTCTGAACCGGCAGGAAGCCACATCTCTGGTATCAGTCCTCTTCCCAAGACCCGGGTGGCGGAAGCTATACTACCCTCACATGTGCTTACGACCAGCTTTCTCAGAACACAATTTCTGCGTGCAGTTGGCTCACATGCAGCCTACGGGTAACAGCAATAAAGTGGGTGTTGTGACACAGTAAGACGATACTCCACTGACTGCATGTAGAAAGGGCAAAGCCTGATGGTGAGAACACTTGTGAGAGCATGGTATGAAGAAAGACTAAAAATAGAGAAGCACATTTGAAGTTTTCTTTCTACTGCTTAACATTGCAGAGAGTAAGGTAGAGATGAGACTTCTCCCCATGCTTTCCACTGTTATGGGGTCTGCAAATAAGTTGAAAGTATTAAGTTTTACCTACAGAAGAGAAGGGGAAGAAAAATATTTTTTCCCATGTAGCTATTTCTGAGTGACAGATTTTTGTTAATCAATGTGACTTCCTCGCCTATATGAGAGATATTAAAACACTTTCACGTCTGCAGATACTAAGCACGTGTAGCAGTGACTGCTAGTATGTTCCCTTGGTTTCATCCACATGCATGGAAAGCTACAAGGGGAGTATGCATCAGCCAAAATTAGCAGTGAGGAATTCCTGAGTCCTAACACTATGCCTTGCCCCTCTAAAACACACGCTTTGTTTGGCTTTAGCTGCCTTTGAATAGTTGTGCCCATGTAGTCATGAGCACAAGTGGGGTTGCATACAGAGTCAGAAATTTCTAGGGCACATCAATGTCAACAACATAACAGTCAGAAGATCCTGTGACAGAAATTCAAGCTGTTAGAGCATAGCAACTCCCAGGAACTGAACTGAAGCATTTGCCCTGGAAAACTTTGTCAGGGAGAGGTCCTGCAAAATCCCTGGGCTGTTGCACTGAGTTCATCCAGAGGGCTGAGGGACAAGACAAGAGCCTTGCCACTACGCATGGCTGGAAGATAGCAACGTAGCTTTCTGCAGCTCTGGGTTTCCCCTCACTACTTTAGAGCCTGAACCTCTAAAGCAAGCCCTGCGTGCCCTCCACCCCTGCCCCAACATGGGAGGATGCCCACATCAGCTTCCAGCACTTTCTCCGCAACTGCCTCCTAGGACTGGGGTGAAAGGAAGCACATGCCCTGCAATGGTCACTCCAACTGTCCAAAGGGGTTTATGCCCTTTTCTTTTACCCCAAGAAATTGTCTGCTTTCTTCTTGTGTTGTCTTTGTCCCATAAGCCATTTTAGAAGGGACACAGTCTTTCTGAAGGGCCAAAGCCCACCAGCACCTGATCCAGTGTTCAGGCCTGCTTGGATGGACTGCTTCCATGAATTTTTGCTGCCTTTGTTGAAGTGAACTTTTACTCTACTGAAACACAATCAAAGTTCAAGACTATTCCCCTGCTCAACTGCTAAAATCTTCCACCGTCAAAAGACACCATGGAAGGCAGGCTGTCAATTAAATCAAACTGAAATTTGATACAGGTGCACTAAAAGCACTCATAAACTGAAATTAGGATTCATGGACTGTACACAGACAAGTCTTCTAAATTGTCCATAATCTGTAAAGACATGTAAAGACATCATAAAGACATGAATAAATCACTGGGAATAGAAACTCACATGTAACCGCACTGAGACACTTCAGCACAATAACTTACCAAAGTTGTAACCCACTGATTAAAACTACCTCCCACTATCTTTGGGTATCAGCCAGCACCCACTGCCAAGTCACAGCTATAGGAACTTTCCCCAGAAACTGGCACTCAGAATGGCTCCTCAGAGGTGCGATAGGAGACAAGTTCAGATAGCAGATGGAGATCATGGGAAGATAACAAATGCTATCAGTAGTTTACTGACATTTCATTAAAGAGCTATGTGAGGCCCCCATCTAACAGACTTCCTGAAGTTAAGAGGAAACAGAGAAGAAATAAACTACAGTGATGAGGACAGCCAAATGAAAACATTAAACAGTAATTGAGATGTCAAATAGCTTGAAGTTGCTAGGCAGATGAAGCAAGTGCTCTAAAGACTTCTAAATCTAAACCTGCAACTAACGCTTGACATAATTGATGACAATTATCATCGTCGGTATCAGCTATCGTCATCACTTAATAACCTCAAGCTTTTTAAAAAAGTACCAACATAAAATGTTTAATTATTATAAATTAAAAAGAAAATAATCTCAAAGTTCATCAGAACATCTATAAATTAGTGCTCATAACACAGCTCAGTTGGTCTAATTAAGGAACCACAGTCAAACAAAGCACAGAGGACCATTAAGGTACATTTAGCCTCTGAATTTGTGAATCAGCCAGAAAATGAACCTGAGTCTTGCACTGTAGACCCTTACCCTGTTAAATAAACTTTCCCCATTCAAAAGGCAAATGAATGTTAACGTTTTTTAAAGGTTATCTTGATATGCTTAAAAGTTAAATGAGACATCCCAGAAGACAATTAGAACACAAGAAGGGAAACTGAAAGAGTCTATTTTCCAAAGAATAGAAATGCGAACTCAGCATAATGGAGAAAATCTGCACACATCCCAAACACACATTTATCTTAACCTTACTAATCACATGATTCCCAGAGACTTATGGATGACTTTCATTATTCATGTACGAAAAACAATGAAATGGCAGCTTATAGTAGTGGCTGTTTTGCAGGTGAAAACTTTTTATAAGTGTCTTGTTTGCAAAATGGTCTTCTCATGAAACCACAAAAAATAGCAGCTACCTCCGCACCTTAATCCGTGGGAGTGGTGAGAACGGAAAAAGACAGACTGCTATGTGGTTTGTAAAGCCTTCAGGTATAAAGGTCATGGAGTACTAAAAGAACAGTGTACACTGACAAATAATATTCAACAACAATGATACAATAAATTTTATAATGGTCAAATATTTCCAGGGACCAAAATGGAAATGGCCATAAAAAGCAAATAAAATTCAGAAACAGTGGTCTGGCTGGAAATGCAGAAATTTGTTTAGCTTTAAGATTATAATCTCCAAATTTTGAATTTTCTTTTCAGAAATCCTAATAATTCTGAAAATAAATAAATGAATAGACAAACAAATGTATCATCATCTTAAAACATTTAAATTTTTACCAAAAATTTCACAGCAAAAATTTCCTCTCTCCTGCCTCTCAGCCTTCCGACCTATTTCTCCCAGTTTTTCTGTCCACCCTATATAAACTTGCTGCTTTCCCAGAGCTGCTGGTCTGCCCTGTAGAGCTCCTCATCTGCTGCCAGTGACTTAAAAGCAAGCCAGAGACCAGATGTGAACTTTGTTACTTTCTGAACTCCAAAAGGGCTCTATACATCCTCACTAACCACAGACACAACCTACCTCTCCAGCTTCAGTAAAGCCATGGGAGCAAAGTTTCATTCCTGGAGCCCCCACTCACCACCAGTGCTCTTCAATGGTACTCTCTGTATTTAACTACATCTTCCCATCACCTCCCTCTTCCCAAAAGAATAAAGTTTTCTGGAATAGAAGATTAACTTTCACCATTTTATCTATATTCTTTCATATTTAGAAAGTGGGTAGAGGCTGTAAATAACACAGTTGAATGATTTATGCTCTGCTTCAAGAAAAGGGAGGAGAAAAGCAGTGGCAGCTGGGCTTTCCAGCAATTCTGGAGCTCCCTGGAAAAGCAGCAGCCCTCCCTGATGTTTCTCTCCCACCCAGAGCTTGAGAAAAGCTCACTATACATTTATAGACAGCTTATTTATCACTGCAGTATAGCTCACCCTTTTGTGTGGTCCAAAGAGAGAGCTGACCTTAAAACACACACAAAGTTATGGCTATATATTTGTGCTGTCTTAATGTATGCAGTCCCAGCCATTGAGTGAAGCTCTTCAGTTGCCTAACAAAGACGGTCCCTGTCCCAACAAGTTCCTACAATCTAGCTGTAAGCTAAGAACTGGATGCAAAATACAGGTGAAGGAAACACAAGGCAACGATGACATTTTATTCCATGTCTTTCAACTATTTGGAAATGTGCTGAAAGAAAGAAATTTATGAATGTTACCAGCAGAAATATGACCGAACTAGTGATCATGCAGATAAGAAAAAACACGCATCAGTATATTTAACCCTGGCTTTGTGCATTTCCTGTGAGGTTAGTTTACAAACAGCTCTCTGCTCATGCCATAACATGAACAGTTGCCTTTCACCACATACATCGTTTGTTAGGTTACTTCTGGTTGTTCATAACACAATATATTCCTACTATACAGCTACAAAATGTTTTGGTTTTTTTTTCAAAGCCCAGAATCCTTCTCATGTGCTCAGGAAAACAAGGTTTGTGTTTTGTTCCTGCTTTTGTTTTGGTTTCATTAAAGGGTACTTATGATCAGAAGCTTAAAGCTTACATAGCAGCCAAAATATTTTTGTTTCAGAACATAGAGTTTCAGAAACAACATCATCTAAAACTATTTAAGGCACAAACAAGAACAACAGCTTGTGTATAATTCCATCACTTTAGGATACTATAGGATGTTTCATATTTCTCACATCCAGGAAGCAAGAAGTCTGTAGGGAAAACCAAGTAGTCCTACTGCATCAGAAGAAAGAATTCTGATTTACTTTAGATATTCATTCATGGGTAGCCAGAAAAGCTGTTCACACCTGTTTGGTAACATACCTACTGGTGTTCCTACATACCTCACCTCTCAACAGTCTTCACTGCAGATTATAGTACTGATTTTCAAACAGCAGCTCCAGAAACTAAATGAAACACTGACATTCTCCAGTACAGCTACCTGCAAATTTATCATGGGTTCTTCAAGTAGAACATTTTCCGGCTCCAATTTATACTGCTGTAATTCTGTTAAAACTTCATAGTCTTCAAGAAGGCCTCTTATATATGTCCTGATATCCCCAGGCACAACTTTGTTTTAGCTATCATACCTCTAAGGAGATCAATCACAATTTGACACAGCTCTTCATTCATAGGCGAAAAAACAAGCAGTGAGAAAGTTTAGCAGCTCAAAAGTGTAACAAACACTAATCTCAGTTAAACTTATCACTGTCATGACCATATTATTTGTTTTGCAGGTAATTTAAATTGCTCATTCAGATTTTCTATAGGGATCAATCCCTGGTCAGAAGGAGTAACATCTGTGCTAATCTACAGTTTAATGTTTTTTAAAGTCATAGCAAGACAAATTTTGAAGAAGGAAGAATGAACCTCACTCTGAATATCACTATTTTCCATTAAATCTGAACTGAATGCCTTTTCTGTCTGTATGACAGGCTCTGCAGCTGGCCCCAGAGAGTGCCTGTTTCTAAATCATCACTCTATTAACGAGAAAATTAAAAGCAAAGTGTGTAAAAATCATGCATCTATCACCTGCATTCTCTCTTTGGTGCTGGAAATTCAAGACAAATAAATTAAGTATGTCAGCAGTCTTTGTCAGACAGACTAGACTTGAAAAACTGCAGTGCCTGTACATGAAGCTGAGGTATTGCTCCATAGCTTTAAAGTCACTGGTACAGTACACTAACTTCTGGCCTTAACGTGCTGAAGAAAAATACTAATTATGAGACCACACATCACTTCTCTTATACTAAGTGAAATAAAAGTGATGAGAAACCTCAGAAGAATGCCATCATTACAGACTGACAGTTACAGTAGCGCCATAAAATCCAGGATGCTTTTACAAGAGGGACTGGTACATCCTCATACGTCAGAGTTAACTTCTCAGTAACATTTAATAAACTTTCCATTGAAGTACACTGTAAAGTTTCTTATCTACAAAATACTCAAAAAGAGCAGCTCGATTAATTAAACAATTTCTTTTTGGTGGGTGCCAGAATTCTGTACTGTGAAACAGAGGTACTCTTGCAGAATAACATATTCACTTGCAATTTATGTCAGCAATCTAATGGTACCTTCCTCAGGCATAGGCTAGCAGCCATAGAAAAAGAGGTTGAAAACAGAAATTAAGTATAATGTGGGAACAAACATTGTGGGATGCCTTACCTATATTGGGATTCCCATCTTATGAATTTAGAAGGAGTTAACTTTCTCTAAGTTATGCTATCCAGCAACCCAATGCACAAACAGCTATGCTTTTACTAACATATCACAAGTACTGACAATGCACACACACTGCAGTCTTCAGAACTGTCTTTTAGCTAATCTCCTAAAACAGACAGAGACATCCTCTAACTGCAACACCAGAAGTCAGGAAACCAGGAACAATAAAATTCTGATACTGACTTCCTCTTAGAAGGGCTTCCCTTATTCATTGGTGTCACAAGACGTATCTACTGCAAATGTCCAGTGTTTCCCCTTACAAGGCTTCCCCACTCCCCCAAGGAGTATATAACTTCGACAGGACAGACATGCTCACCTCAGATGAAGCTTTCCATTCCAGAAACCTGCCTTCCTGCTGAGTTGTTTTGGAAGATTTCACAAAAGCATTCCCCCAGGGTTTTTTGAGAAAGAGTGCCCTTTTTTTACTTGTGTTGACAAATTTAGTGACTTTTCCTCCTCAAGAAGAGAAGCACTCCCAGGCTGACTAGCAGGGACAGGAATCATACCCTCCAGGAAGGGCAGTAGCAGATAGGAACATAATGAAGACTTTGTTTCTGAGAATACATCCTTTGCTGGTTTTGTGCATATGTGATCATATCAGGGAGAAGAAACTCCTCAAATACACAAACCTCCAACAGCAACTTTTAGCAATGGTCCTTTTTATGTTTCAGGTCAGGCTTCAAAAGGTCTTTGACCACAATTACCATTCTCAGATGCTACCAATTACAGTGGTTAAGATCTGCTCTTTTGGAACAAGAGCAGGGAAAAGGTAGCTCCTGGGTCTCAGTGATCCTCTGCAGACCTTACACAGTATGAAGAAGTAGGCTGTGCAGTTCCAGGGCAGAAGAGACACAAAGGAATTCTACAGAAAGATGGGAAGGAAAAAGCGGGAAGAAAGGTTGGTGGACACCAGAAGATGGAGACTGACTGCTAGCACAACTTAAGAAGCCAGAAAAATTACGAATGGCAATGAAAACGTCAGACCCACAAGAGAACTATGAAGAGAGATCTGGAGTCAACAGACAAAGAACATGAGAAAGACTAAAAAGTGATGAAATGAGGCAATATGGACTGAAAAGGGATGAGGATGGGATTTACTGAGAGAAGACTTAGGATGGGCAGGAAAACCGCAGGCACAAAATTGAGCAGAGGAGAATGGAACTTTCTGGGTTAAAAAGGTTTGAATGAGGAGCCTTAAATATAAAAACAGGAGCCTAGGGGCAAAAGTTCTAGAGAGGAGATAAGACAGACACTTCAACTAGTCCAGTAGTGGTGGTTTAAAGAAATGTCACATTGGAGTGAAAGGGTAGAGGAGCTCATTCATGTAAAACAAGTCACCCAGAAGTTCAGCCTCTGTTTGCATCAAATCTTTGTGGAATATACTGACAACACATGCTTAACTTTCCTCTAGTTACTTTATGTATGCCCATGACTTTTCACTGGTATTATTTTACTGATAGGAGCTCTTATATCAAATGGCTGAGATTCATGCAGTGATCTAGATGTTCTCAGTGGGCTAATACCACTATGAGAGTCTGCGTAACGTAACATGACAGATGCATGCACTGCAACAGTGCATTTGCATTATTCATTCATTTTGCAAAGCTGAAACACAAATGTGGATACCTTTTGCTACACTTACAAGCATTTGTACAATTTACAAATAACGGCTTCTGACTGCTATGAACCACAATATCAAAACATATTTTTATTATAAACTCATGGAAAAAAACCCGACTCTAATTGAAGTTCATGCTTATTCTAACTAAATTACTACTTGAAAAAGCCAGGCTAGCTCCTGAAGAGGAGAAGGTCTGCAGGTTCTGCCCTGGCCAGTACACCTGTTACTATGACACAAGCAGGAAGCAGAAGTATCTGATTTCTCATTACAAACTTGCACAAAACACGCTTCAAGCTGTACTAATTCAAATTTTTAATTATGCTTAACAGATCATCTGATAAAACATGGCAAACAATGGAAAAGTTTGGTCTATCTTTGTTGCAACGCTTGCCTGAGCAAGAACCACAACAGCATGCCTCAAAACATTCCTAGTTCAACTGTTCTCCCAGGTCACAGAAAAAGTGGCTGTACTGGCTAGAAAAGCAGTTGTTTTTAAAGCTTAACCTCAGGCAAAGGGAGCCAAATAGCGCCTGCACAGCCTCTTCTCACCCACCCTAAGCCTATTAAATACTTCTTATCAGCAGTTAAAAAGAAAGCTGAAGAAACCCAGCAGATCTCCAGTATCACTCAAAGATCATATAAACCATACTGCAGAAGCTGATTTCTACCTCTCTCTACCAACTTGGCACTGTTAAGATCAAAGACCACACAAGTAGTCAAGGCATTATAAGTTATGCCTTTTTATTTTTTTATTTAGTTATTAATGCCCTAACAGCATTAGGTCAATAAAGGCATAAAAAAGGGAGAAATCCTGTTTTCCCCCATTCACTCCATAGTCCTTCATGTCAAGCATAACTCTACATGTTCCAAGGATAACAGGCTGAAAGGACACTGCCCAACACTGTACTATGCTAAGATAACTCTCAATGAGCTGCTTCTGGTTAAGATGAATAGTACCAGGATACTGCATTCAATTTCATACCATTCATGCTACTGTGTCATTTGCGCACAGCTGTGTATGTTCTTCACATTTGTCTACAGCTAATTCTGGAAACCAGTTCCAGGCACACAGTGGACAAGCAGGTAATCAAGAACAGTGAGCATGGATTCACCAAGGGGAAGTTTACAACATGATAACCTACTACAATGAAATGACTGGCTTGGTAGATGAGTAGAGAGCAGTGGATATTGTCTACCAGCAAGGTTTTTGTCTCCCATAAGATCCTTATAGATAAGCTGATGAAGTATTGCTTGGATAAGTAGACAGTGAGGTTAATTGAAAACCAGCCGAACAGAGAGGTCCTGAGGGTGATGATCAAAGGCACAAAACCTAGTTGGAGGCAAGTATCTAGTGGCATACCACGGGGATTAATACTGGGTCCAGTCTTGTTTTATTCATTAATGATCTGGATGACGGGAAAGAGTGTGCATATATTAAAATAAATAAATAAATCCAACCACACACCCCCCCCCCAAAAAAAAAAAAAAAAAAAACAAAAAAAAACAAAAAAACAAAAACAAAAAAAAAACACAAAAAAAAAACAAAAAAAACAAAAAAAAAAAAAAAAAAAACCAAACACATGACTGTGCATCCCACACAAACAAGCTTTGGTTTACACCGTAAATTTAGAGTGGATTCATGGACATGAGTTTTGGCACCCTCTCAGTTGTAGCTCTAGAACCTGTTTTAAACTGCTAGAAACAATGAGAACGTGTTCTAAGTATGTTTCCGTTGTCTACAGAGGAGGCAGTATCAGCAAATCCCCACTACCAAGGGAAAAAAAAGCAACAGACTAGATCTGTGCTGACAGTTCTCAGTTGGGGGTAGATAGTGATTAAAATAGCACCTATTAATTTCTCCCTTTTTGTTCTTATGATGTCTCTTCAGCTGTTAGTGCTTTGTACCTGGGTAGCTTTCTTTTCATCCTTTCTCACTCCCTCCACCAAAAAAAAGCCCTCCCCAAAACAAAAAAACAACCCCAACATCTCCCTACTATTTTCAGTTTCTGTACATAAGCTACTGCATTGCAGTCAAATGTAAAACTCACTAGAGAGCTCCAGTTCCAACCAATTTTGTACTCCCTTTAACTTTCCACTTCCTGGGTTTTCTCTCATTTCCTCATATTGTTTTCCTTCTAATTATTTTCTCTCTCTGGTTCATTTTCTTATGCTTTCCTCCACCAGTTCTCGTCTTCATGTGTCTCCTCAGTTCCCACACACTTCTGGGGCAGCAGTTGTCCTTTGACCTTTCCCCAGTTCCCCTTTTCCCATTCTCATCCCATTTCCTAACCAGCTGCCAAAATCTGACCCATGTTTATCTGGAAAATAAGACAGATCAAGCTGCTTCCCTTCATCTTAATTTGGCTCAGCACCAGTCTTCTGGCTGCCAAACTAAACCGCCTCAAGTCATAGAGGCACAGATAATCAAATCCCATAAGGCTACAGCACAGCTACAGATGCGTGTGGAGTCTTTCCATTCTTCTCATAACCCCCACCCTGGGTTAGGTAAATCACTGCAGTATTGCTAAGGTAACTTGCAGAAAAAAAACAATCCTGAGAAGCATATAAAATGGGCTCCTCCCTACTGTGCTTCCAGTCATACCTTCCTTCCCTGAAGCCAAGCAAAAAACATACTACACTGGCTGAAGCAGCTGGTTCCTCGCTGTCTTCAACCATCCTCGAAGGAGCTTCTTTGAAGCCCTTGGGTCCTCCACACCTACCTAAGAAAAGCCCCACTGTCAACCACTCCATCTCTGAAATAGGCTGCCTAGTGCCACACAAAGCTTTCAAGATTCATTATTTACTAGTTGCCGCATGAAATAACACTTGGGCATTTCAGAAATAAATTCCTCCAGTTCTTTCATAACTTCAAGTGCATTTGCCTCATTTAATCTACAAGTACTGTAGTGATGCCTAAGTTATTTCTAGTAAGCATTTATTGGCCTTCCTCATTGTAAACACAAAATCTATTTCTAGGTGTTAATAATAGTTTCCAGGTTCTCAAGTTTTTCAGTTTGCTGCACAGCAGGATGAGTGAGGGCTAAAATTTCTTAAACAGTGGAGGTCATGCCTAGCGAGCAGTGGCCATGCTCAGAAGCTGGCTTGCTTCTGTAGTATATGACAATCTTAAACACTCCAAAATGAAACTTAGGCAACAGTGGGATATAGTGAAAGAGCACCAGCTATAGAAACCAATGAAGTCTTGCAGAAAAAGCCTTCTTTTTGAGAACTTGGGGGGGGGGGGGGGGGGAGGGAGTGGGTGTGCTTGTGTTTCATCACAACATGCATTTTTGTTATCAAAGCCTGAGTGCTTCTTCCCTGCTCACTGCTTGGGGGATCAGGCAGGTTGGAACTGCAGGTGGACAGATTGTCTCCAGCTGACTGATATTTTCATTTGCATACAGCTACCTAAAGGTATATATTCTATAATCAGCACATTAAACTTATTCCTCCAAAGAAATCCTTCCTTTGTACATAGACTTCAAGTACAGAGACTACAAACAGTAGACAAGGGACTTAATTGTCATCTCAAAAACACAAAAGAACATGACACTGATGGCACAGTTACAAGTACGTGGAGTAAGAACAACCCACAGAAGGACTCATCCGTATTTTTCCCTGCACTAGAAAGGAGAAATGGAAAATACTGTTAGGCTGGGGGTTGGACTAAAATCTCATTACTGCTAATAAATGCTACACACATTTAATAGTAATTCTGAATTGGTGATACTAATAAAGAAAACATAATTCCTTCACATAACAATAGTATTTGCCAGCAAATACACATGCTGTATTCAACATTACAGGCCAAGCGCATGGAGCTAACAGGGAGCAGCTGTGAGCTGCATGAAAGGGCAGGAGAAAAAGGCAGGAAAAACCTTGCAGAGCTACGATTTGGGGTGGAGCAGGGAAAGAATCAATAGAGTGAGACCCTTCAAATAAAGCACTTAAATGGGCAAACAAGATGTCTGCTCTTTGCTTCTTGCTATACATTCTAGGAAACACAACACTGTACTTCGTATTTTTTCTGTTTGTAAATAAATACTACTACAAAGAGTTTAACACCCTTTGCTCACAGCTGCTGTCAACCGTACCATGGTTGGTTTTTTTTATTTTGTTACTCATGAACACACAGTAACAGCTTAGATGTACCTAATCAATTTAAAACTAGAAACACACAAGAACAATGTTACACTAATTTATGAAGACCAGCAGGTGCCTATTAAATTTTCGGGTCCATCTTTCCTCTGTGAAATCAGAGAATGCGAAAAATAGCATTCTGGAACATTTAACACCATCCTAACCAAGACTCCTACCTTGACAATGCTTTTTAGATCCTGCACATACATCCTTTCTGTCTCCAGAATCTCCTGGACAACTCTGTCTACATAGAGGAGCTTGGGACTGGTGGGCTCTGTGACCAGGGACATTGCACAGTTTTTGCTTGCTCCTTTTGGTTCTGCTTTCCTTGGCATGCTTAGCCTTTTTTCAAGGCTTTCCTCAGGATCCTCTTGCTCTGCAGAGTTTTTGCGTGGTTTGTTGCTGGAAAATTGCCTGGCTGGAACCAGTTCTAGCTTGATGGCACCTGCTTCTTTATCCTGGTTGAACAAGCCCAAGTGGCTGTTTGAAACCAAGGTCATTCTGCTTCCAAAGGAGCAGTGGCTGTCCCTGGAGGAAGCAGAGGAGGAAGTGGAACTAAAGCTGACAGGACGGTCACTGTCTGACAGGTCCATGGTTTTTTTTTCACAGTAGCGGAAAGGTCTGTTCTCCTTGTGCAAATCTTCCCCTTTCTTCTTGGCATCAAGGGCCTCTGTCACAGCTGGTAAATCATCAAGAGGTAAGTGGAAATCATCTAAAAAATAAAGAGAAGATGGGAGTTTACTGTTGCTGCCCCACATAACAGTAAATTTGACATCAGATACTGCTAAAGCTTTTTGCATGAAAACTGCCACAACCTTATTTAAACTTAAAGGCAACCAGAATAATGCAATTTGGGGGTCACTGTGGCTCTAATGCTTTTTACGTGGTGGGGATCCCCCACTGGGGGCTACAACAAAAGCACTGCATGCCTCCTGCTCACATATATCTCTGGCATGTCCTTCTTATGCCAGCATGCTGGGCTTGGTGCTAGTGCATGCACTGCCCAGGCTCAGCATAGGAGAGAACTAAGACTCAAAGATTTTTCCCCAAGGTTAAGAAAAAAACATCTGTCAGAAGCAGTCCCTGCTATTTCCAAACTGAGCATTAACCCCAGTTTGGAGGCTTTGGAAAACTGGAATCTCACAGTGATACCAGACAGTGTCTTTCATTTTTAATACTGTAAGGCCAACAGTTAAACAAAACCTAAAAGCAGTTACCAGTTACCAGCTCTGTGGCTTGTAGAAAAACACTAAAACTGCAATGATTTCCCAATGAAAATAATGTAGATTCTGGGAAAAATAAAAATAAAATAAAATTAAAGAGTTCCCGCAGGAAGGAGCGCTGCCAGTATTTTCTACTGGGAAAATAAGTCATTCTAAAACCGTCCAGCTTGAGCCAGAATATTACCCCCTGCTGAACTGACCCAAAGCTGTTTATCAGATCAGTCCAACAACAAAATAAGATGTCTGTCTTCCTGTCGGCATTTCAACTCTACTTCTTTTTCATTGCCAAAATGCCCTACAGGACACTGTCCATGATGCAATGCAGATTTCTTTCTGGCCAAGTTGTGTATGATGCACCCTGAGAATGTGCAAAAGCAGCTGCAGGTAAATTCAATACTTCAAGGTCTCATGTCAGTAAGAAGAGTCCACCCAAAACATCTTACCACGAACAACTCAAAGAATTTCAAAATATCTGTCCCATGAAAAAGGGAAACTTGGGACAATTTAGGAAGAAAAGCAACACTGAAACTACCCACACAATGGTAGCTTAGTCCTTCTTTTACTCCAGCAACAGCCTCATTTTTCAAAAGTCATACTGGCAATTACAGCTCCAGACAGCAGTTTCGGTAAAGAAACCATAAAGCCACTAAGCTGCAAACTGAACCCGCCCAACCTTTAAGGTGGCCCTTCTTAACCTGAGGCAGACTTGCTATGCAATTACAAGCAGAAACCTCCTGGCACCTGCTCCCGCTGCAGTTGATCAGGATGGGGGAAGATTTCATTCAAAGCAAAAAGACAAACTCATTTTTCAAAAAAAATCCAAAGCAAACAATAAAAAAAGTGTTTGATTTATTTGACTGTGCTGAATGCATAAGATTTCATTTGTACATGAGTAATTAATACTGCTGTTTCAGTGATGATAGTATTAGCTTTTTGTTAAAGGGAAGTATTGCCCTCAAGGTAACACATGGAATTACACTGAAAGTAATTTGCTCATTACGTGGGTCAGAAATTGGCCATTAGATTAAAAATCTAATTTGGCACCTCTGTATCCCTTGTTTTACCTTTAAGTCTGAAAATCTATAGCCTTTCTTTGTGACAGGTTCTTCTGGTTTTGCAGTATAAAAGCGATTTTCTTACCATTCTGTAAAAAACTACTTCATATACAACTCCAAAATAGAATATAAAGCAATAAATCAGGAAAATATTTGAAACTGGAGAACACAGTGAGGTTCTCTTGTTTCTAAATGGGTACGGACAAAGATGTTTGCCTTTCTATTGCTTGTGATAAGGAAGCATGCATTTTTTATAAGGAAGAATGTATTTTTGTTATCAGGTTTGGATCATTTTTCATGTTCAGTTAGAAAGCAAAATGTTGCTGTGCATATGTAAACCCCCTTGAAAAATTCACAGGATAAACAAGATAACAGGGATACCCTTCCACTAACTCACTCCAAGATATTTTACTAAAATTACATGACAAAGAAACATCTGATTAGCTACATTTAGGGGGAAAATAAATAGCTCCTGTGACATTCCATTACTCCATGCTCTTTTCTCCCCATTTCACTGATACACAGTCTGCCTCTCAGATAACCTGAAGGCACTGATATGCAATATTTGCTTCACAAACACTGCCAGGTTCATTAATACAAAACCCAAACATATCACACTTCAAGTTAATTAAATTGGAGTCAGAATAAATGTTATAAGCAGTTTTTTTCATAAGACATACTTGTAGCCAGAAGCATTGGGAGACCTTTACACATCTTAGAAAAATAAGACAAATGAAACCCCTTATTTTCGTGTTTGATAGCAATGTCATTGCCTACCAAAAAAACCAATAAGGATTAGTTGCAGTAGTCAAAATGGGCTTGGCCTTTAACGCCTGTATTCCCACTGACCTTGGTGAAACCCAGGCACCTGCCAGGCATGGTTAATTAATTGCAAGCAACATGTTTAACTCGGGTTTCTCCATTTTTTATACAAATGACTATTCCTGAATGTTTCTACATGGATTGTACCAAGCAAACTATGGCTACTTGAAAGTCTTTTGCTCTTTTGTCCTTAAAGCTTCATCCTGGTTGCTAGCCTCAAAACTTACTTTTAGTACATTCTTATTTCTTCTTCAATCAGATATAAATCAGTCATTTGGATTCTCTGTGGATAGTTTTTGCTAAAATTTTACCCACTGCATCTCCTACCAGCAAAACTTATTTTTTGGGGTCCATGCAGATGACAGGCATTGCTCCTGTAGAGCAGCAGTGAGGCATTGACACAGCTGATGAACCCAGCAGAAAGGCAGGATGCAGAGGGCCAGGGATGCCAGTGTGGCACAAAACCAGGAAGCAGATTTCTTTCCACAGCTGGTGAGTCCTCTACCAACACTTTGCACCCTGCCCATGAAAGTCAGGGCTTGGGGATCAGTCCTGGCTCTCCCCAGCCTTCAATATCTACCTCCTCTACAGGTAACTGTTACAATCCTATAGCCTTTCCCAGTAACACACGATCTGTGAATCTTCCAAGGCTTTGCAGGTTACCTTCACAAACACCTCTAAGACTAGGTAGCATTACCCCCGCTGTATTTTAGGGCAGCTATTTTAGATGATTTCTGCAGTCCCAAGTCCATCAGGACAGGCAGCGGCTGAATCCAGTTCATTGCCCCAGTCATGTACCCATCTCCTTTGCTCTGGTCAGGGTCTGCATTTGGCTTTTCAGAGCTCTGGTGAATTTTTACTGCAATGTAACTTTACTCTCACATTGTCTGCCTGAGGACTGTACCAACTGCCTGATGTAAAATTCACAAGTGAATTCATGAAAGTGAGGGTAGAGGAGAAAGAGCCTCCCCCAAGACTGCTCTCTGTGTATCATAAGTGATAAGTGACCCTATGCCTTTTTGAACCCTGTAACCTCTTACAAACTGCTGTCTTTGATACAAATTTACTACCAAAAGCAAGTTAATTTCCCCCATACTCTGTGGGACTGATTTACAAGCCCCCTCCACAGCATCCCAAATTTCAGCAGCAGCACCACCAGCAGGTAGGTGCATTCACCAAACTCAGGCTTCAGAACTGTGTGTGTAACTGTAGGTACCCCCAGACCCTTGCAGAAGCACACACTGAGCAAGTCTTGAATGCTCTGACCCATGCCTGGCCTGGTTCACTGCTTTTTTTGTTCGGCATTCTTTTGTTTACTGAACCTTTTCAGTGATGAACCAAAATAACATTGAGAACTTTTGTGAGCTGTGAATAACAGTATTTAACTCAATCGGGGGGGGGGGGGGGGGGGGGGGGACCAACTTAAATTTGCATACTTTAATTAAGGAATAACAGTCATTATTTGTTAGCTCAGCACTGAAATAAGGATAATTACTACTTGTCCCTACTCACAAGGAAACATGCTCCCCAAACAAGGTCATTTCTTGTTTGTGCCTTTGTATGAATTCAGTCAGCCTTCCCACCCCCACCCCCCAGCCCCTACAAACGTCCCTCCTCTCTCCTGCTCCCAATCACACACGCACGCACACACACTGGCATGGCACAACCCCAGAGCGCTCCTCAGCAAGAGCACCAATGCATCCTTACTCCACACTGGTGCAAGGGCAAAAAATACCCGCATTTCACAACAGGCAGCTAATATTAGTTGTAACATTGAAGGCGCACACAAAGCAACTATCTTGGCTCCTGTTTTCTTTGTGCAATCATAAACAAGTTCTCACCAAAAAATGCATATGCTTCTTCTATCACTTGCTTTTCTTTAATACCTCCTTCCTGTAACTACATTCATGGTAACGATAAATAGTGTTCCATTACCTCTGCAGCTTTGGCTACTCTAGAACATTATTATACAGTAAGAGATAAAGTGCTTTAAGTCAATTTTGTAGTTAAATACAAAGATCCCCAAGCTCTATCTAAATATAAGTGCCTATTTCTCCAAGTTGTTTACTGCACATGACATTTTAAGACATACTGCATGACTGAAAACTCACAAATCAGTTTCTATTCCTAATTAGTATTGTTGTAGCCTTTCTCCTGGCATGAAAGGAGCACCTCAGATGTTATCTACAAAATGTATGAGTAAGTCAATAAAGTGAACCTTACCAGAAATTACAGGCTTCACATCCTCTGGAAGTTTAGCTGCATGAAAGTAATGAGACTACAAGAAATCTTTCCTGTGTTTTCCTTGAGATATTTTCATATTTCAAATAACTCATTCATGCTGTGGATACAATTAAGCAAGACTGTTTCGAACAATTTCTACATTCAGTATCAAATTCAAATGTTATTCAGCTCCTCGACTGAGAAAGATTAAAATACTTTTGCTACAAGAATCCCAACATGATCTTAAATACACTCCCTATGTCCTCTGCTCTGAGTATCGTCCAAGTGAAGGTCAGCAGATTGTTTTATTACTAGATTTTGCATATGAATGCATATCATTTCTAAAACTAACAGCCTCTGTGAACAAAATCACATTAGAGAGCTACAATATTTGCAGGATTAGATCTCTAGTTTGAGCCGTCACAAACAATATGCTGCCAAGTACTTTAACTGAACTTTGAGCAACAAAAATCCCATTTATTAGAACTATTACAATGAGGGGAAAAAAGTCACCAATTAATGTGCCTCTGTCTGTCAAATTTCTGTCCCCCTGCCTTCCCTCCCCTTCTTCCCCCCCAGTATTTAAAGCAGAATAGCCTCTGTCACAACCAAGCACGCTAATGTACGAGAACATTATTGCAAGGGAAAATCCTCTGCGACAGTATCTCACCACTGAGGAATGTCTCTGGCTCCTCACACCCAGGACGAACAAGTCCTCTCTATTTTTCCAGTCCTCTCAGAACAACTCACGACCTACCTGTGCGGCAGAGGAGAGGCGCAGGCTCTGCCTTCAGCTGTTCCCGAATTACCTCATTGGGCACTCAGGTAAAATGAGAAGCTCTTACTAGTCTGTACAGCTCCTTAGCCAGAAATATTGCATGAGTCAGCTTTTATCTATCAAAACCCTAAACACAAAGGCTTTACAGAAACCTGATTCACAACTTTCTCACTGCCTTTTTCCCAGCACACCGGCAGTCTTCGGCATCGCTAAGAGCCTTAAATGAAACATGACATCATGCAATTCAGGGACAGGACAATGGGCATCACTGTGGTAACTTTCAAATGCACACTTCACTGAGCAACACCCACTAACTTCCATTTTTCCAGGCACAACACTGAGAAAACATCAAATAGAGCCTCTACTTCCACAGCATTTATTACTCTTTGTTCCTTGATTTGCAGACAATATTGATAAGCATGTAAAGCAAATAAATCACCTGCTGGTATTGTGAAATTGCTGTGTTTATGTTAGAAACTCCCACGAACCTGCAATGCAATAGGATGATCCTCAGCAATAGGACCAGTCTGGATCCTGTTCTGCCCTAACATAAACAGGATCAAGCTTTTGCAGGATGCTTTCAAAGCGTCAGTGTTTTGTTGTAGTTTTGGGGTTTCTTTTAAGAGAGAGAAGAAAACGTGAAACCATCAAGTGCCCTGTGCTAAATCACAGTGATGCAAAGTAAAAGAGACAATGAAAAGAAAAAAGAGTTTTGTGGGGAAGGGGACAGAAGATGAACAACAGAGAGAAGAGGAACAAAGATGAAGAAACAGAGAGGAGAAAAATGTATACAGACTGGTGCTAACCAGTGGGAGAGCTGATGGCTCTCTTGGCCTGCGGAGGGTGTGGTAGCATTTCTATCTTGGGGCTGGTAGGCAAAAGAAGTCGAAAGAGTTCACAGCTGCTGACACCACCTTCCAGGTGTGCTCTCACAGCTGTGTCCTCAAACCTAGCATGCAAAGAGATGCTCTGTCTTTAAAATCATACTTGAAACTCACTCCGTCTCCTTACATGTGACACAGTCTCAGCTTCATTCTAAGTTTTCCTAAAGAATTCAGTCCTTGAACAACGCTTTTCATCTGGAAACTGGAGGTAGAAAAGGGAAGTGAAAACAGCCTTGAGGCCATTCACAAAACTGTGAAACACTTTGATCTGAACGTCAGGGCTGTAGGGGTGAAAGTCCCTCTTACCCAGGCTAAAAGATCAGGTGTTTACAACCTGTTGCCATGCTGCCTTGTCTCAGATCATCGATACATGCTCTCTCACATACATTCTCCAGCAGTTTTTGAGGTTTGCTTTGTTGGATGTTGTTTTAATACTTACATATTTACATTAAAAGATATACAAACACATGCACACTTTTTGAAAGATCTGTGCAATACTTCAGACAGAGCCACCATGTGTCTGTAAGTCCTGGGTACACTCAGGCACAGCACGGCTGACACAGGTTCCAGCATCCCCAGTGTATAACACAGTGCAATACTCACATACTCAATCAAAAAACCTGAATGTGACCAATTTACCATACATTTGCTATGCTCCACATTCACACATATTTCTGTCAGGAGCTAATGATTCATTCCTCTGGACCTCTACTTCCTCACAGGTTGTGCCCACCTTTTTTATGGGGCTTTTATAACCTCTGAGGGAGATTATAACTAACTCCTGAGCAGACCTGTAGAGCATCAACCAGCCACAGGGTACTGCTTGTTCACTTCTGTAAAATCCTATGATACACAAACACCACCATCAGTTTTGTCATTTAGAAATGACAAGCCTTCTCAACTCTATAATCCAGTCTGGTGTCTGACACAGGGGAAGCCGGTGACAGAGAACTTCCCACATTTGCTTCAGCAGGCTAGGTATAAAAGCAGGGGCTGCAGCAACACATCATGAGCTTTAGCAGCTGGTGTGACCCAGCACAGTGAGCTTCCATAAGTATTGCTGTGGGTGGAGGGGAGAGGGGAACAGAGCTGAGGTCCTTACCCTGCTCTGCCTTGCTCTTCCATCACTGCACATCCACATTTGACCTTACCTCTCTCTTACATCCCCATGTATCAGCCAGTAGAAGTTTACCCCATACATGAGGATTTCCTCAAGAACAATCCTTCACTCCCCATCACTTTAAGCATGCATAGCAATGAGAGTTGCCAGTGCAGGGGTTTAGAAACTCAAGCGCCTTTGTTTTACTGTCCAATGTGCATTGTCAATGAAACAACACACACATGTGCCAGAAAAGTCGTGGGTTTGTCCCGCTTCTCATTTTCTAGCATTTCACATCCCAAGTTTAGCTTTTGTTTATCTGCATTGTCTTTTAGGAGCTGCATCCCTCTCTTTGCCCCATCTCCTGCTCCCTTCCCATTGCATGCACAGAGCCAATATGACCCCATTATTACCACATCAAGATTAGGATTTCAGAGGGTGACCTGTTTTATTTTGGAATAAAGCCTGTATTTTTTTAAATTTGAAAAATAAGTGGAGTTTACAGAGGTTAGGAATTATGTTGTTCTATAAGTCCCAATTGGCAGAGGACTTATTGCAGAAGTAAGTTTTCCTCAGCAAAATTAAAAAAACAGAAAAACAAAAACAAAAAAACCCAACCACAACAAAACAACAACAACAAACCCCCCAAAAAAACAAACTAAAAAACCCAAACCAGAAAAACTAGAAGTCAACCACAGGGTACACTGAGACTTAAGGACACACCGACATCTTCACTGAAAGTGCAATGTAATGTATTAATAACTCTCTGCAATGCAGTAGCTATTTAATCTGTATACAGTACTGCAGAGACACCTAACAAAAGGAACAAGCCATCACATGCTGCTGATGTACTGCAACACAAATAGAGCATATGGACCCAGTGCTCCATTTATAGGCCTTTTAAAAGGATTGGTTTTCATCTCCTTGTGGATTTTGAAGGTTTGCTTCTCTCCTCTTTTAAAAAAGATGGCCTTATTCTGTTCTGTTTGCAATCAGGGCAAGGGAAAATTCAGCAAAGACGTGTTGATGTGAACACATACAGAGGAATAATACCCTAGATAACAATGCAGTCAAAGCTTTTACACTCTTTTGCCCCCAGCCCATGCTGGCATTTAGTGAAGAAGAGTAAAAATAAGTGTTTAATATGAGGCTACTTGAATGTTTTAGTGTTTTTACATTCAAACTTCAGTGCTGGCACCCAAATAAAATTCCACATGGAGTCTTCCTTGTGCCCAGCACCCTACAGAATCAGGTCTTGCTGCTGGCACACTACTAGTGTCTTTCCATCCTACACTACATCACTGTAAAAGTGCTTGGACATAACGTCTGGTTTCTACTTCTTCTTGTATCAGCCTACTGCTCCAAGCACACATCCCATCATGCAAACATACTATGGCTAAGGCAACTTTTCAGCTTTACCTAATCCAGCTAAAATTACTGCTGAAGTTCACAGCCTTTCAAAGCCCATTGCAGCACAAGCACACTGAAAGTCTTGGCTAGGCATCTCCAACACAGTTCAAGATGCTTACTGTTTTACCAAGGACATTGGGATGTTTTTAAGATTGAAAAATGTTAATAGTCTCATAGCTATCAATGTAAAGTAGCAAAATTAACTTAGAGAGGGATGCAATGTTTCAGTAGAGCAAAACATATCATCTAGGAACCATTCTTACCAGTTACAGTGAAAAACTTAATTGTGTGACCACAAAAAAGGTACCTTTGTACAACTAGTATCTTCCAATTTAAAAAGAATTTGTAGCTATAATATCTAGCACAAGGAGATTAGTTCTTTTAAATTCATTTTAACAGCCTGTTGTTCACTTCTGCCACTGAATTTTCCATTGACTTTCAAACCTTCCCAGTGAACTACAGAAAAAACACATTTTGCTAAAGCCAGTTCTCTGGAATAGCTGACTTTGTTGGACGCCAGACACAAGTGAGTTTCAGAAGTTCTAAAGAATTGATGTTTTACTTTGAATCCAGCTAAACGATTTCTCCTGTTTGCTTTTGAACTGAAGACACTTACTGGAACCTCCTTTGCACTTCAGGAAGTTTAGCAACCAGAATTTTGAAACAGAACTGAAATAGTAACACCAGACTCATACTACCAGATGTTAGCATTTACACTGAAAAACTTTCTCCTGGGTTTCTTCTCTTGAATAAAAATAAAAGCTGCAGAAAGCAGTATTTACATCTTGGGGAGAAGAATCCTTCAATTCTACCCAGGTTGGAACTAAGACATACTGATTGTCTGGCTTCACCACACAATGGCTCTGGCATTTCAAATCATCAGTCGTTTTCGTATGCCCACCCAGCTAAAAGGGAATGTAGGTATTGTTTTTAAGGTAGTATTATAACAGTAAGCTAACAACTCTTTCAAAATTCAGTTCAATAGGAACCTATTCAATAAGAGTTAAAGGACTCAGGACTTTGCAAATTACTGCAACAGATTTCTGCAGCATAAAATAATTAGCATTTTGAAATCTCACAGCATTTTGAATGAAAATAAGTAAAAAGAAGCCAAACAGGTTTTCAAGTTTAAAGGAGTACAACGTGCCACAGCTCTTCTCAATGTGTTGTTTACATAGCTGAGTAGAGAATTTTACAAAAATAGAGTCAAGACAAGTAAGACTGCTAAGACTGGTGACAAAATGACTGGTCACAGCAGAAAATCAAGGTGTCTTATTGCTGCGACATACAGTAGACCTGAAAAACACAGTCATCCTAAATCTTCTTTTTTCATTTTCTATTGATGATCCTATCACTTCCCAACTCCCATATAACTTGATTTCAGTCTGTTCCTACCTCTCCCTTCCCTTCCTTGTCATTAAGCTTTAAGGTATCTCTGTGAAAGCCACTCCAATAGAATCACCTTGGTGATGAAGAAGTGGCTTCACAATGCTTTCACAGAGTTGCTTTAAGGCCAGTCTGCAGTATGTGCAATACTTCCTACTACTTTTAGCTGTTAATTCATGAAGACAAACCACTGAGAACAACAAAATTCCTGTCTCAAACAAGCAACACTTTACTTAGTGCTTTTGTGTGCAAGAAGCAAAGCAGGAATTGAGATTGAGATCACTGCAGTGTTGGTGTACAGAGCATTGTAGCCTCTGCACCCCCAAATAGATGGTGTTAATGCCTGCAACACTTATCAACAGGCATATCAGTATTCAAAATTAACAGTGCCAAGAGTCACACTTCAGAAGCTACAGGGCAAGAAGCAAAGAGATTAGAGGTTTGGACTTGCCTATGGTGAACGTTTGGCACATAATTCACAGCAACTGACTTCCTGAGTCATAAGCCTTTCTCTACTCTTTCTTCTTATGTCATGGTTTAACCCACAGCTAAAACGAGGACATTTTATAATTACATGTTTAATTCAAACCGGAAAGACAGTAACTTTACCAAATCTCTATATATTGTTACATATATTCCAGAGCCCCTATGTCTTCTTCACCAACAGCTATAGAAAAATAACCCTAGGGACTTCAAAATATTAAAATGCTCTACCCATGCCCATTCAGAGGTATTTTAATTTAATTTTATACATAAATAACACCTTACAAATAGTGAAAAAGGATTTTCAAATATCTACTGACCATTGGATGTATTACCCAATTTTTTGAGGGAAAAAACCCCAACAAACACAAGCAAGTGAGGGTCATGAAAACTCATCCGTATAAATGTACCACTATATGTTCTACAGCAAGGTAGGAAAAAAATTAATACTCAAGAAAAACAGCAGATAACAGCTGCCTGCTGCCATCCTTCTGCTTTCCTAACCTTCACAGTCAAGTACCATATTACTTCTCTTTTGCAGCCTTCAAATGCTGTTACACTGGCCAAAATTCAGACTGATTGTTAGCTGTAATAAACAACAGCTAAATCCATTCATGTGGCCCAAACAAGTGCCAGTATTCAGTAAACAGATGAGCTTTCTCAATGTTTAGATCAGAGACAGGAAAACAGAAACTTAGACCCTTATTTAAATCCTGTTAGAGTTATTTTTCTTAGATTTCTCCTTCATGCTGTGTCTTTCTTCTAGATAGGGACATTCAATCCCACTGTTTTTCTTGTTTGGGTTTTCCACTTGTTTTCTGTGAGAAAGGAGTAGCAAATCCCTCCTTATTTAAATATTAGAGCTGGGATCCAAATCTAATTATCAAATCTGAAACATATGGCCTGAACTTAGAGAAACTTGGCCACAAAGTAAAATCCTACGGTCAAATATGAGTGATCGTGGGGGCTGAGGAGGGCAGGATGTATTAACTCTGTGGTGGAACTGCAGGGTTTTTCAAACAAGCCATGCTAGAAAACAATTTCTTTTGTTGTTCCTGGCTTTAGAGAGAACATCAAAGGTTTCTCAACTCCATACCCTACACACACCGGAACTTACAAGGTAATTTGGTGCATGGTTTAGCATTTAAGAGCCATTCTCACTACTTACCCAGAGTCTTGGTTTATTTTTAAAACACCTCACATACTAAACCATTTATTTTCTTTTAAAACCTGTCATCAAATTAAGAACATCAAGCTGTAAATCCTCAGTGAACTGCCTTGTGTTATGCTTTTCCTTAAATTCAAATGTTGCCTTCCAGCTTCCCCCAGGGAAAGAGTTCCCTTAACATTCAACCATGAAACTTATCTGACAAAGAGGCAAGGCAAAAAATAATCCTTCCCCTCTCACTTGTCTTCTCCCATGGGCACACTGCTGAGCTTGAAGATCCCTGCAGGGGATTCACCACCTACAAGTATGAAGCTGGTACAGCAAAAGAGCAGGGAGGAATAGCTAACTGCCCCTAGGCTTCTTCTAGCCCTGTTACAAGGAGGCTACAAGCTGAAAATCAGTTTCCCTCGGTCTGCCCTGACATCCCAAGAGCTCCAGGACTTTTCACAGTTGAACAATGCTGCACATTCACTATTGAGCTCTGAGGCACAGAGACACACTGAGAGGCCACTACATTGGTATTATTCCACTACGTTCAGCCTGTTACCACAGCTATTAGCTGGCGTGCTCACTTTTCAAATCCCCATCTCTTTGGAAACCCTGACTACCATTATTTTATTACAAAGAGGCACAGGTTAAAAGATGCTTTGCTTGGCATTTTCCTACTCTCCTACCTACAACATATTAGTCATGTAGGCAGAATTTTGGTAACAAGCATCTCACTTTCACAGTAATACAGAAATTCTATTGCTATTGGAGTATTTTATTAACAAAGATTTTGGTAAAAGATCTGTGAAGTTTGTGTAATTTGAATCAGTAACAGAATGCAAAAAGATGATCTGCCATAACTATTTAGTAAGATACTTGAATTGAATCAGGGCTTGCAAATAATTTCATTATATTCAGCAAAACAGAAGGAAGGCAGTTCTCCTCCATGTCATTTTTCTTCTTTCGCATCAATTTCTATATACAGCCTTAGATTACATCAGTTACACTTATTTCTACATCCAAAAGCATTTATTTCTCAAAAGAGTAAGCCATAAGAATAGCTATATTCTTCCCCAGTACAGGTAACACGAGAAGAGTAAAATAGATCCCTTTTGCATTGATTGCTCAGCAACCACTTAATAAAGCACCAAAAGATATTAAAATTTCTACTTCAATGATTTTTTCAGTGAAAAAAGTTCTTTATGAGCTAAAACCAAAGGACTTGAAACATTTAAGTCTTTAAACTAGGCACAGACTCTGCCAATTATAAATTCATTGCAAAATATTTTGAAGGCTAGAAAAATAATCTGGGAGAAACTTTCCCCTTCTGATGATATTAGAGCAAAGTTCCTTGAAAACAATGACAAAGGCTTTTGGCACTGAAGGCCTGAACACCATATAGCAATAAGAGTCAAACTGACTGTGATGGTATTGCTGTCTTTTGCATGGCAGTTACTGTAGCTGACCTCGACTTAGAAAAACGCAACAGCAAAAAACTGAAAGAGATCCAGCATGGGTAACAGATGACCATGGGTAAGAGAACTTCCATGGAAAAATTACCAAAGACATTGGAGTCACATCTGCAGTGATAGGAGCATCCCTCTACAAGCAGAGCAGAGATACAATGGAATTATTAGGAAGGGGCTTCAACATCAGTATTCCCTTTTGCCCTTTAAGGTACAATAAAAGCCATTTTTAGAACTTTGATGAACAAACTGTCCTTCTTGAAGTGAAACATTTATCTTAACAAAGCATTGCACAAACTCTAATGCAGTCTAATCACTACATTTAATGTATGTTGATTTTGTTGTATACGTGTTTTCTTTACAACTTATTCGTACCTAGGAGAAGAAGGATTTCCTGTGTTAGAAGAATATTCAAGAGAAAGTCCTGGTGCTGCAGATAATTTGTTAATACTTTTGCATCTGCTAATAACCCTGTCTTAGAAGAATGCTGAATGGAAAGGAACGTGGGAGGATGAAAGCACAAAAAAGCTAGAATGGAAGTCCTAGCCACTTAATATCTTCACCAGTCTCTACTGCCAATTTATAAGATTTTGAGCTGTGATCTTCCATTTTATCAGTTTTCTTAGCAGTCCCGTGCTAACATTGACATACGGGAATCGGATTAAAACAAATATCATCTGGATTTCTCAGATTTGTTTGTTTTGGTTTTTTTTTTTTAATCAGGTTCCACATAACCTGAAAATGGCAGTTCTACTTCAAGCTAGTTCAAGCTCCAAGATAGTTCAAACTTCAAGTCTAATTATGTCAGCACTCTGTCTCTTGCATCCAGAGTGGCAAGAAGCATATTTAAGATAAAAGACCTGATAGTCACGATTAGCAAACAGGAAAACAATTATGGAGTATGCACTGAGTGTGTGACACTCGAGCCCACCATTTTCCCCCTGTATTGACATTCCTTTCTCTTATGTTTGCTTTCCTCTTTTCAAACTAACATAGTTGGTTTAGGAACGTATCGCTGATACTGGTTGTTCTGCTTTGAGCCTGTAATATTACTCTACACATAGTGATGTAGCTAGGAATTCTTCCTTAGCAGTCCTTCTTGTCCCCCCATTTATCCCCTTTGTTACAGAGATGAATGGGCATGGGAAGTGAGAGCTTATACTGTTAGTTTAAACAAACTAAGCAACTCCATATTCTCATCTGAAATAGGTTCATTTTAAGATAAATAAAAGAATAAATAAATAAAAAGTCTTAAGACTTGCCAAAGTGGAAGAGAAGGTGTATGCATGTAACACACCAGGGCTTCCAAATTTCCAAAGTGCTTAGCCATGGGCTTTTCCTATATGAGCTTTAAGGAAACATCTATTGAACTTAAATTGTAAAGCAGACTATCCATCCTGCTAATATGTATATATTAAAAAAATCACACCTATTAAACTAGGTGTCAGTAACCCAAGAGAAAATAATTTTTTACCCCTTTAAAACACAAGCTGTTCTTTGTCACTGGGAAACACAACATCAATCACGCCAGGCCAAATAAAATGTTTATATGAGATCCCATTTATATTTGCATCTAAAGCTTTAAAATTAAATAAATAGTTTCTGAAAAAGGAGCTATGTTTTAACCTGCAATAAAATTTAAGTGGCTTTGGAATATTTTCTGTATGCATGTAAGTCCTGAGCCATTCATGTGAATGATTTATCCTTTACCATTCTCACAACAAGTGAGTTGGTGCCTTACACTTGAGCTAATACCCTGGGGTCCATCTCGTGCATTTGATTAGATGAAAAAAAAAAAAAAGCCAGAGTGAAGAAAAGTTCATAACAGTGAGCGTAAATTATGCTTCTCAAGATTATCTGATACCACAACTTACATGTGCCCTTGACTGGAAAACTGATGGCAGCCATATAGATCATCAGCAATTCACACTTGAAATGGAAGGGATTTAGTACGTTTTAAGCAGCAGAAATAAAGCATCACAGTGAAGGTAGAGATCATACATAATGAAATTTTAGCAGTTTTCAATTTGTCTGGTAGCTTTGAGGTTCATCTCACAGAGCTCTACATCACAGCAAGGGAATTAGGCCTCAGCCTTCAGAACAGCCTTTCGCTGAGGGTTTCCAGATTTGTTGTCCTTTGTCAATGCTAAGCACTCAGGGCTTCAGACAAGGAGAAGCTGGAGTATGGTAACTTTAGAAAGCAGGTCCTGGAGCTAGATATTTAGCTTGTGAAAACAACCGTAACTCATTGACTTTAATAGCTGACAAAAAAATTTAAATAGCTGCTCGGTGCAGGGAGCAGTTTCCATCTGCTATGGCTCTTCATTTGCCGCATTGGGAACAACACTAGGTTCTGCCCTGCTAGGCCCATGAGTCACACTGCACCTTCTGCCACAAATTCCGAGCTAGGGCATGGCTGGCTCTCCTCCAGCACAGCTGCCAGGTCCCACTGGCAACAGAGGTCCCAGCTAGCGAGTGCATAGGATCAGGAACAGGATTATGCCCATCTGAATACTTTCGCTGCGGTAGATAGACCCTTATCTGTTCTTAAGTTTAGTGTAGAACCCATCTCATACATGTTCATATGACATGTAATCACTGTAGCGTCCTCTGACACTGCAACATACTCAGAAATGTATATTTTGTGTCATAAGGAGAGTAAAAAAATCTTTCAGCTTTATGCATATTTATGCGTTACACATATGTAACATAATAATCATCTGTTACCAGATGATACAACTTATTTTGAGAGAGAAGGATGAAAACTTGACTTCTTGTCACACCACACTCTTACAACCCTCTACTCTCACTAGGAAAATACAGGGAAGTTTGAATAGTTTTGCTGTAATGTTATGCCTTCCATGTGTGATAAAAGTAGGACTAGTCTTAGGTCGCTGGAGCTTAAAGGTTTGATGGATATAATACCTCAAGTCAGAAGACAGATAAACCTACTTGTCTTTCTTCAGCACCTACATGCACCAGTGACTCAGGACACTCCTGAGCCTGGGGTCAGAGACAGCGTGCCATCAAAACACACTTAGCTTGCAGATCCTGTAAACAGATTCCTTTCTGAATGTTTTAGATTCCCATATTTCCCTGCTTGTCACAATGGTAAGGGCATTTCAGGATCTTCACACAGAGGTCAATGGTCTTGACTTTTCAAACCTGCCTCACTTGCTGCCACAAAGAGGAGGAAAGGATAGTCTTGACTTTGTTGAGCCTACTTTTATAGTGAAGAATCAGTGGTTGAACTAATTGCTAGCCAATTTTACAGTTGTATGTAGAAGATGTGTGAATAAAACTTTTAAAAATTAACCTTTCATTACAGCACATCAAATTCAACAGGCAATCACATGAAAGAAGAGGGTCTCCCTTTTGGGTTTGGGATTCTTTTTGAGTGTGTAAATATCTTTTATGTAAGTATACTCCCCCCTCCTTGCATTAGGCTCAGTTTACACTCTGATCATAAAAAGAGATGTTTCCTTCTGTAGTTGTTACTGTGTACTTCAATGCCCCATCTAAAACAGCCATGCTTGTAAAAACAGACACGTCAAAAGGTTAAGAAATGAACAAATAGATTTTTTGAAGTTGCAGAAAAGGAGCTGACAAATTCAACCATCTGGATCACAGGAGAGAGGCATTACTAAAACAAATGTCTGGTATTTATTTAAAATGGTAATAAAGAAGTGGATTAAATTAATATAACAAAGAAGCAAACCACTGCATTAAGGAATAACTTCAATTTGAAAAACTGGATGATCTCTAAGTAGGTAGAAAAACATCTTAACTGATACATGATTTAGTATATGCATTGTTAAGACGAAGCAAAATCCATTATAATGAACACCCTATTTGAGCAAGCACTACTGAAGCAGTACAGTATATTAGAAATAATCATGTACCAAAATGAAGGTTGCTCAGTTAGGACTACACACATTTTACATATGGACATACTCATTTATAAGAGAGGTCGTATCAAATTTGCAATGCTCCTAACTATTTGACACTTTGCTGTCAACATTTGGCTTTTGTGAAGGATGCAAAATGATCTATATTTTTTCCTCTGCTTGCACCCTTTAAACCAAACAACACTTCAACAGAAAGTTACCTTCTTTGTCAGGGTGGGGAAAGGGATTTCCTAAGGCCTTTCTTTTCTCCTCTTTCCTCCCCACCCTCCAGTGACTGAAATTAAAGGTCAGTAAGTACTCAGTGAAGTGGAAAGCCCCAGGTTATAAAAATAAATGAATTAGAAAAGCTATCCAAGATTATGATAACTGAACAATTCCAGACCACTCTTCAAAACCCAGACACGGTTGTGGATATACACGTGGTATCCTGACATTGCTAGCAAACATGATTAAAGTATATTTATATGCATTGTGAAAAAAACCCACATCATATACAGGGAAAACATACCTCCCCATACAATGCTTTTGTCATTCCAAAGATAAATCTCTAAAGCAAATAACCATATGATGCATTTTCCATCTGCCATTGTTCTTTTGCTCTCAGACACAGGAAAAATATTTTCTGACTCCTTTCGATAGGCTGTAATAAAATAGTGATCTGGTTTATAGGCTAGTCAAAACCCTTGCAAGAGGATTAAAAGCTAATATGAGGATATCATAGCCAGTGAGCAAAACATGTTTAGGTTCTTAATCTGCAGACCAGTTCAGTCTCAGGGCACTCTTTCAGAGTCACTTTAAATCCCTGCAAAGCCCACCTTTGGGCTTGCCTCTCTCCTCTCAGTCTGGACCACATACTGTCAAGCCCTACTATTGCTCACAAGAGCAGTAATGGTCCTGTGGCCTCCCAACTTAGCTTTCACCTGTACCAGGCTTTTCACAAATTTGGCAGCTGCCTGCAACTGTTCATGCTAAAGAGACGGGGGGCAGGAATACATGTCCAGGGGCTACAGGGGGAATAGGGATGTTCGCTCTCTTGCTGCATCAAAGTGTGTGTAAACCTTTGGAGGACAAAGGTACCTGCGCTCTGGAGCTGCACAAACCATCAGGCATTGCTGTCCCCAAAAACTGGACACCTGCTTTTTGCAGGTTCAACTAGAATACATGCTTGTTCGCTTACCTATCAAAGGACCTTAGGGTAAGGGTTGCAAGCTATAAAAAAGTACAAGGAAAGAGCTTGATAATAGACAGACCAGGGAACTGTCACCTCTTTTTATTCTTTTAAATGTAAGCTTAGCTTCAGGCATACAGTTTCATTGTTTTAACTGGATGTATAACATCTAATAATACATGTGTCTAAGTGCACGCACAACACATCGGTTTCTGGATAGGCATTGCTTCCTATTGTCTGATTCAAGCAAAACAGTTGCAGTAAACCTCAGTGGCTTCAGAGGTACAGTTTGGGAATTTGTATTCCTGTTAGAGCTAGTTCCTTTGGGCAGTGCTAAATACATCCTTCTCCTTTCTTCCCACTTTCTCCCAGAAGAAGTACAACTTCACTTCAATCCACCTTCCGCTGAGCACTTACATAGAGGCCAGGACATGCAGGTGACTTATTTCAAACCATAGAAAAGTAATTAACTTGTTTTCCCCTGAAAGCCAGCCAGTTAAAGGGAGAATGCTTCTGCAAAGGTTTTTGTATTAATCGATAACTTTTTATTTTTATTGTTTGCAATGTTTAGAGAGAGCAAATCTTCCGACATGAAAATTAAACCAGACTTATATGTGAGACTATGATCTGCCTGATCTTTGACTAAACAGCTACTTATGCTTTCACATGTCCCTGTGCAACGCAGTTCCACAAATAAATCACTAGAGATAAACCAACATTAATAGTAGCAGGAATAAGGTATTATACTGGCACAAAAATAAAAAATACTTTGCACTTTAATGGTTTCTGCAAAAAATCAGTATAAAACTTATCTGAAAAACAAGCCCTACAGTTTCTCTCTGTATCTTCCTCTCACTCCCTACCCCCACCTTGAAGAGAAACGGCAAATGAAATACCCAGGAATAACATATTTAGCTATAGAAAAATAAAAAGCTACGTTACAACACTATATCGACCCACACAAACTTCAATATTTTCCACTCAAGTAGTGAACTGAAGATAGCTGGGTACATCACTGAGATGAACAAGCTACAAGGGCCAAAAAGACAGATCATCTCAGCTATGATGGGATTCGACAGTACAGGAAAAACTCTCCTCAGAAAAATTTTGGCATGAAAATACAGGGTATCAGTATTTGTCATTTTTCTTGCTACTTCACTCTAGGAAATTAAAGTTACCTTAGAAATTACATGAAGTATTGCAGTAAACTTCCTATTTCAACTGACTCAACAGTCATTACGTGCTAACTGTACTACATTATATAGCTGTCCCACTACAAAAAAAGGTCTGGTTTTAGGGTCTTACAGAAACTCCAAATATTGATGAAAACTTATGGAGGAAGAAGGTAGAAGTGGGAAAGATGGAAAAGGTGAAAAAAAAAAAAAAGAAAGAAAGACTTACCCTTGCTTGTCCTACAGCAAATGCAGATTTGTTTTCACTGGAAGCATAACACTATACACACCATACTTCCCATTTAGCCCAATAACAGATAATTAGCTACTGCTGTTTTCAGACATTCTAGAAATGCTCTTGTCCAGAATCACGCCTGCAGAGTAAGCCTCCCCTCTCACCCCATGATTACTTCTGCACTTGTGAAGCTGTGTAACTGGTTAGTCTCTTGGAGACATTCAGCACAGGATTAATGAGAGGCTAAGAGTCAACCTCTCATTTCAATTCTAAAACTGCAGCTTTGATACCACAGCTGGATAACTGCCATCACTGCAGGCTTCAAAGAGGAATATGGCTTAAAAAAAAAAACAACATAAAAGTGTCTTTTGGGAAAATTCTTCTTCACCGTCTGCTGCTCTGCAGCATCTTCAGCCTCCTCAGTGAGCTTGTTTATTCCACCGCCAATTTTGCATTCCAGTTCCAGAGTGCTGCAGGCACACCAAGCAGTATCTTTTAGTTATTGAAGTTTGGGAATCCTCCAGAACTGCTTTCCATAAGCTGTCCGGGAAATGCTGCTTGGCAAATTTGCATTGTGGCTAGGACTCAAATTCCCTGTACAGATTACATAAAGGACTGATGGAAAAGACTTTTTTTAAATAGTAGGATCTCCACCACCACAAAAACACACACGCTGCATCACTAACCTACATTGACATAATCTGTCAAGTGAAACAGGAAGAAAACTTTAATTTTCTTGATTTTCTCCCCTAAAAGAGAAAGTTAACTAGTTGGATATTAAATATTCCGTAAGAATTTAGGAACAACAAAAAAAAGAAACCTCTCAAACTTCAGTGCACATGTTTACATATGAATCTTTCTTTATTCTCTCTTCTAGACATACACTTAAGCTACTGAAGTTACCAAGGAGCATCAAAGCCATACCTATGGACATCTCTAGTAAAACCAGAGTAAAATATACCAGTCTAACTTCTTTCCCAAAGGTGATATGAATACTATATTTTCATCTTTTTTTTTTTTCAAATACAGTTATGAAGGGACAGAGAGCTGTTTTCTGTGGTTTTGTTTGTTTGTTTGGGGTTTTTTAATTAATATTATTTTTAAAGTACTACTTGCTCTAGTCTAAAACTGAAAGCTTGCAATCTTTAGAAAGAACAGAAATTGGAGGAAAAGAAAGAAAACATTACTGCCATGCAGCAATGAAAGAGTATTTTTCATTTTTAAATATGAGTCTCAAGCTGGAACAAAGACTTAACAAAAGCAACATCTAAATTAACTGAGAAAATCCCAGTGGTATATAGTATTCCTTTTTAGCAAAGACAAACTCATGTTTCTTGCATGAGATCAGTTTTACACATATATAATGTCAATCAATAAGCTAAAGGTAGAAAGCCATGCATAATAAAGAACCAGACACTGATGTTTGCTGATCATGTGGTAATAATAAACATTGACCTATTAAATAGAATTTAAAACTTTGAAGAGTACAAGAGTTTACAGCCTAGAAGCATAAATCAATGAGTAGGGCAATTAGGACATATTGTAAACCACCTAGTACTGCTCACCCTTGCTGGTCATGTTCTCTCTGGCTTCTAGTATCGGTAGTACAAAGCATACCTGAGTAAAGTGTTCATAAAGAGTCAAAATATTGCTTGAAATTATCCTAGCATTAAAAGCTCTAGCTGTATTGGAGGGCAATACGTATACCACCTAAGCACTAAGCTGCATACCAACTCCAATTTCTTGCTCCATCAGTGTTTGTCAAACAGCACCAATATCTTTCCGTGCATGCAAAACAGTAAATTGAAAAGAAACCTCCTGGAAAATACAGTGAAACAACTTCAGTAGTTATGAACAGCACCAGCTACACACTAGATCTCCTAAAAATACACGCCACAAACCTAATTAAAATACTTTATGGGTAGTGGTCAGCACCCTGTTCATTTAAGTTTCAAGACTACCTATAACCTCCTCTCATGCATTCTGACCAAAATTTACAACAAGGAAGCTGCAAATGGCAAAAGATTAATTAATGCAGGTTTTTCATTAACTTTTTTACAATTCAGAGCTGTATTAAAGATGAAGTAAGTTCACTCCCTAGGAATTGTATTAAAATATGAAGTGAATCAAGGCTCCTAGAAAGATAGTGGAAATCATGCCTTCAGACAGGCTTTACAAAGCTCAATTTTAAATTGAAGAAAAACCAAACCCTGCCAAATCCTGAGGTTTAATTAGTCCTGGCAGGTCTGGAGCACTGGGAGTATCTCCATAATTTCAATCATCAGAGTAATTACTGAAGGTTTTTAGGTTGGATGGCAAGGAAAGGAGATGGGACAGCAGAGGGTAAAGAGCAAAGGAGGCAACTTGTTTCTCACTGTCAGCACAGCAATTTTTAACTTCTCAGTTCTGTACCTACCTTTGATCAAAAAAGTAACCGAACTTGACCCAGTAATAATACTCAAAGCCTATGTACAAAAAAAACTGAAAACTAATTTAATCATCTTCCAGTTCTCTCCCTCAGGCAACCCTAAGCAAATGAGCTACATCTTCATGAACAAAAATTCACAAGTAAATACAGGGTTTGTGTTTTCAGTTCCTTCCTGTGCGACCAGAAACAGATTTGTTCCTTTCATTACTGTAATCTGCATCCAAGAATTTGTAGATTTTATATCACACTTGTCTAAAAATGCACTGACATATTTCATGCACCTTTCTAATACACCTGAAGAATTTGGAGGAAGCAGGGTTTGAATTTCAGCTCTGCATATCAAAAAGGAAACAACAGGTAATACCTGACCAAGTTCCAAGTTTCACCTATTTTTAACAGCCTTGGATTTGGCCACCACATTCAAATATCGATAGTGTCTTAATTCAGCAAACAGCAGTGCACACTTTTATCTTTATCACGCATGCTTAACTTTGGTCTTGCGAGCAAAGAATGAAGGTCAGAACTATCTCACTTTTCTTCAGACGCAGAGTTCCTCACTTAAATGTTAAACATATCCCACATGAGTTTATTTAGAAGTTATATGTCCATTAACTAACTAACAACTCTACTTTTTTTTTTTTTTTAATTATAACCTCTTCCATCACAATTACACCGCTCACTCAGGCTGTGACAATACCACAGCTCTATTGGAGACTGCATTACCCTACAAAGAAATTTTATTTGTTTTTAAGTATGCATTTTTACAGAGTAAAAACTACAAAAGGAATTCTCCACAATAAACAGAAAGGTCAGAGACCAATGTATTATAGATGTACTGAAGAAAAGACAGGTAGGATCATATGACAACTGTAGCTATTAATTTCTGAGCAGGCATTTACAACGTACAGATGCAACTGTAGCAGCAGAAGGACTAACAGTCCTCATATCGTTGCTCAGCTTACATGTGGAGCAGCCACAGGACCATCAAATCCATCGTTGTTGGACTATGTTTAATGCTAATTTAAGCAAATACTATCAGTGTAGTCTAGATACAGAATATAAGCATACAATCTAGATTCATACTATTGAAGTAGCAAAGAATACAAGTCTTTTTACAGAAACTAGCAGCAAATGCTAAACAACTTATCTCTGGGAAAAAAATCATAGGATAGTTTGGGTTGGAAGGGACTTTAAATGTCCTCTAGTTCCACTTGGGGGCACTTACCACTTAAAACAGTTTGCTCAAAGGCCTGTCTAATCTGGTCTTGAACACTTCTGGGGATGGGACATCTGCAGCTTTTCTGGGCAACCTGTTCCTGAGTATCACCACTCTCACAGTGAAAACCTTCTTCCTACTATCTAATCTAAATATACCCCTTCAGGTACTGGAGGCTTTGCAGTTTTATTTTACTTGCTATATTGATTAGAAACACCTTGTGTTGCCTCATGAATTATTATTATTACAGCTCAAGCAAGTATAAATATATGAAAAATATTATATAGTGAAAAATAGAAGTTAAGCATGTATCAGTCACTGTTTGCCTTATATAACCCAGAGGAGTGGAAACAAATAGAAACTACAGTAGATAGAACCTTATGAACAATGTCTTTGCAACTTTAGATTAAGAACTAGTTCAGACTAATGATAGTAACATAAAGAAAAACATATTACCTGACTTCCTCATAGCTTTTCTCTGCCAAAAGCAATTAAGAGTACTGCACCTTTGGGGAGTCATGAGGAAGGGAGGGAATACTTGATGAGATTATGACCCTTTATCTGATAGAAACCAAAGATCTCTGACTCCATTCCACCAGAGACTGAATATGGAAAACTATCACACTTACAATTTTCCCCTGGACTTGGTTCTTAGAGAAAAAAACCCCCTACGTTCAGATCAGTGGATTGTTACAGTCTTAAAAATAAGTAAGTAAGTAAGTAAGTAAGTAAGTAAATAAATAAATAAATAAATAAATAAAATCCAAAAAGAAAAACAAACCACCAAACAAAAAACTATTGGTCTCAAAATCTGAGTCATTCAGTTGAGTTCCTTCTTTGATCTTGACAAGTCAACCTCAGATACTGAGTTACATGCCTCTGAGCAGGCATATGCTGTACTACCATCATATGTTAAACTCACAGCAGAAATAACATTCATGAGCACTCACTTCTATTGGCTATAAAGCAACATTTTTCTTGCATTCTCCTACCAGCTGTAGCCTGGGTGATCACTTTCAGTTAAAACACCTGTGTCCATGGCCATGACACCTGCCCGAGGGTCCATTTTTACCAGTCACCCTAAAGCTCAAAAAAACGTCTTTAAATATGGGAATACATAATCCTTCCTTCAGACCCTCAATGCAAGGAGTATTAGAGAAAAAAAAAGGCAATTATCCTCCATTACACAAGGGAAGGTCCAGGGAGATGCTATAGCAGCCTTCCAACACCTAAAAGAGGCCTACAAGAAATCTGGAGAGGAACTTCTTACAAGGGCACATAGAGATAAGACAAGGGGTAATGGCTTAAATATGAAACAGGATAGATTTAGATTAGGAAGAAATTCTTCACTATGAGGGTGGTGAGACACTGGAGGTTACTCAGAGGACCTGTGGATGCCCCATGCCTGAAAGTGTTCAAGATGAGTTTCTGAGCAATCTAGTCTAGTGGAAGGTGTCCCTGCCCATGGCAGAGCGGTTGGAACTAGATGGCCTTTAAGGTCCCAAGCCAAACCATTCTATGATTGTATGGTCTTAGTCGAGCCCACTTTTCTCCACTGCACACTAATAGAAATATTGCTGCTACTGAAGTATCCTGGATGAGAAAATAATTTTTCTTCTTTTAGGCAAGACATACATTATAATCTAATCTGAAATGGCAAACCAGCCAGCTCTTGTGAGGAGGAGGGGGATGGAGAGATTGGGGGAGCAGGGAACGGGAAGGCAGCTTTTTCAGATATGATGCCTACAAGCGTCTTTTACTCTACGGGGTATAACAAAGCCAAAATCATAATTCCTTTAATTCTGGATAATTCAACTTTCCATCACTACTACCTTTGAAAAGTGTCAGACTGGACATTTTCTCTCAATATGGGAAAGAAGAAAGCAGGAACTTCTGCCCTACTCGTTGTTCTCCTCCTAAGATAGGACACTTTCAATTGACCAGTTGTCAGTGCAATCATAAACCAGGAACTTGAGAAATGGAATACAATGGTTTTACAGATTTTCTTTGTCAGCCATCTCTATCAGGATTCTCTAGGATTACCTTTAATCCTGTAATCAGAAAGACCATTTCACAATAGGGCTAAGAATTTACCAAACCCAAACTAAACGATACCTTTTCATGCCGAGGGAGTAAAGTGGAGTTAGATCCATCATCGTAAAATGGAAATAGGCTACTGTTTTGTTCATGCTGAATTGGAGAATGCACTGTGATCTCAGCTTGCTTTAGAGGAATATATCTACCTGCCCACTAGGATTTCACATTGAGATTGCTATCACAAATTAGTTATTGTGGTTTAACAATTCCCTTCTTTTGAGCACTGAAAACATAGCCTTGGACATTTGATTAACAAATTCTGTCCTCCCATGCATAAACACAGGAAAAGATTCCTTTGTACACCAAAAGGTAACAAACCATATCACAGGAATAAGCACACTGCTGGCACTCTTGAGGTTAATCACAGGCATCCAACCTGCCACCAGTGAAAAGAAACTTATATTGATGTGTATTATTAATTTGCTTACCTGCAACCTCACTGTTAACCTGACAGACTGTGCATTTCCCATTTCTACTGGGAGAGGTTACAAAAGGGCATTTCAAGGGAAATTCCAAAGCTTAACATAAATAAAGGATTAGCTGGTGGATACTATTTTCAAGATAAGGAGGTATATACCAGCAGTAAAGGCACCTGAGCTAATTAAGCCATTTAACCACAGAATGTTTGCTCTGAACAAAAATTGGTTTCAAATGCATTCAATGAGACTGCTAGCTGCCGAACAGCCAACAAAAGTACTACCTGTTTGCACAAAGTCAAATGAAAATGGAATGACAAAAAAACCTTGTCTGGGTTTGAAACTCAAACTTGTTTGATTTCAGCATTAAGTTACTCAGTTATGAATGAGGGATGAAACAATGGTAGCCAGACAGAACATGCTTGAGTAAGCAAAAAAACTTTTAAACAGGATTATACCAACCACTAAGCAAATATTGTTTAAAAAAAAAAAAAGAAGAAAATATCCACAAAGAATACACCTTAAATTCAGAGCTCCTGTTTGCTCTGCTTCAGATAGAATAGGGATTTGGAGAGTACAGATCACAACCACAGGCTTTATTTAATTATCATTGCATAAAGAATAAGCTAGTCTGGGCACTGCATTCTAAATGCAATCAAATAATTACACCAAATCATTGGTAAATATAATCCCAGGGCTTCAACAAGCAGAACTTACTTCTGGAAAGCCCACATATTTATGGTGTATTTTACAGGCAAATCCATTTCTCTACATCATTTCCTAATCCTTAAAGTGAGGGCAGAGACTCCTTTCTTCCACTCTTTATAGATGCAGTTTCAGAGGAGATCCCAGAAAATATTTCTTATTTTCAGCCTTTGGGGTGTATTTGCACCCTGGCTTCTCCAAAATCCGATAGTTTAATCTGTCAACAAAATGACAGGTGCCTTTCTCCTGCTCGTGATACTGAGATTATTTATTTTGTTTTTGAACAGTATGCTTTATGCTTTCCATTTTGAATTGTAATCTGCAGTACAGCAGATCCTCCTGAATTCTAGTACCATGGTGGTATTTCCCTTTAATGCAAGTGGAAGAAACCTGTGACAGACTGAGAATCAGAGTGTGCAACTACTGTTGTAAAAATATTTTTTAAGATTATATTTGTATATAATAGAATACTATCTTTTGTAAATCCATAATCAAAGTAGTTGTCATTGTACTTTCATCTGTCAACCAAAACTGATAACATTTTGACAAACTCACTGTTACAGCGTGAGTGACGCTTCACCTGAAAAAGACCCAACCACCTAGCCTTAGCTTGATGTCTTACTCAGAACTTACCTTGGTCCAGCTGCAACCAACCATCACCTGCAATACAAGCAGTAGGCATTAAAGAGCCTTACAACAGTGGATAGTTACCACTTTGTAAAGATAAAATTGGCAACAGCTTCTTTATTGCCTTAGGATAAGATCTGGAATGTTTAGAACAGAGAGGGGAGACGAACAGAGTGAAATATCAGTAAGTATACAATGAAATATCATAAGTGGAAGAGGAAATTCCCCTATGATGACAGGTTAAATTATTCCCTATGGGTTGCCTAGAACACAGTCAAGTCCCTATCAGGCTCCTTAGGCAAGGACTTGTTGAAGTTTTACAGGCAAGGAAATAAACAGAGACAGATTTCAAAGAGTCGTCCTGCAGCCAACGAAAACGCCACTTTCCCTCTGCAGGCTTTGCCTGTTGCTCTGTGTAAAGCTATCACTTACATCCTTTCCCAACTTGGCACTGAAAGCATCATATTGCCCTGGCTGGAAGAGAAACAGGCCCCATTTACTTCAGAAGCAAAGTATGTTTTTATTGCCTGGGTCCATAAACTACATTATTTCTTTAGCACAGAATTAACACCACAGAGGAGGGGAAATGAGCGGCAGTTGCTTCTTAAGTATGCATGAAGCAGAGCAGCTTACTAAATGCTGGATTAATCTTGAATTTAGCCTCTACATTGCACAAAGTTGGGCAAATCCACTGCACAAAGAATGATTTGCCCTGCAAAATATTCCTATCCAACATGGATGATTAACAGCAAGGCTCCATTGTAAACTGATCCAGGGAGGGCTAAATAGTTCAAATACAAAAAAAACCAAGCAAACAACACACATAAAACCAAAAAGAAAGTTACTTTCCTACTGGTCTTGCTCCTGAAACATCATGGTTTGCATGCTGGGTTAGAGCAAGCAGAGGTAGGTGAATATATAACTGGAGAGAAAACAAGACTGTTCCTTCTTACTGTACTAATGATAAATCTACTTAGCTGTACCCTGAAATCATAGAATCATAGCATGGTTGGGTTATAAGGGACCTTACAGATCATCTGCTTCCAATCCTTCTGCCACAGGCAGGAACACCTTCCACTAGACCAGCTTGCTCAAAGTCCCATCCATGTCCTCTCCTGTAAGGCAGGAATTGAGGAATTGTAACGCAAGCACTTAGCCATGAGCATGTCAGCCTCTCTAAATCGATGAATCTTTCATTCTTTTCAAGTTAAACACTTGCTTAAATGCCTTGCTCCAAGAACTTTGCAGTTCCAAGTCCAAATATGCTGATTTCGGTTGCAATAGCACTTTAAAATTGTATTTTCTCTATAACAACACTAGAATAGCTGTTATTGGCGCATGACTTACAGGTAGCATTTCAAATCTTTCTTCTTTTTTTTTTTTTTTTTTTAAGCAAAGGTATCTACAGTACATGTAAGTTTTCTGGACGTTCCACTCCCACATCTCATTTAAACACAAAATATTGCTATAATATCTTGACATAAAATAAAAGACAAACTTCAGAAGACTGCTCTGTGATATCAGTCACAATTATCCAGTGGATATGAGGACAGAGCACAATGATATTAAGCAATGTGCCAAGGTCACACAAGAAGGTGGCAGTAGCATTCATGCTACCAGCACGTGAGATCTCTTGAGTGCCAGGGCTGTGACTTGGTGCTAGCTCAGGTGTCCCATTGCTCATGATGGCACTTCTGAAAGATTTAGCTATGCTACTGGAGCTTGTTACTGAATACAGGAGGAGAGAAATAACATATGCAATAATGCAAGCTCTATACCCGATTTTAAGCAGTCCCCTATCCACTCACTCCCCAAAACTTAAGCAGATGCACACCACAAAACTTTCATTGCTCCACACAAAGTACCCTCACAGTCCGCTATGTAGTCTTTGGAAAATCACCTACATAAGACTGGAAATAGAACACAGTCTGTATATGTATATGTAGGTGACCACTTTGAGATGTCTTATCAATTGCTTAACCACTCTGTGGGTAATTAAGACAAAAGCCAGTGAATCACTGCATATTTCAACATTTATTAACACTATACTGCTTTCAGTATCCAATATTGATAAAGAATAATCTTGGCATTTTATCAAGAATAATCTCGTGGGAGAATCTGAAGAGATGACAAGAGAACTTTCAGCAGCAGAAGTCATAATTAGGACTGAGCCAACAAGTACATTTATAAGCCATTATTTTAACATATTATTTTGATTATTAAGTCATAAGCACAAGATTAATAGACATAATATGCAAACCTACACTTGAGTACTTTAAGAAGCAGCTAATACTATATATATGTAAAACATACTTAGTTAGTTAGATAACTAACTGTTCAACACTATAGAAGTGGCAGGGGGTTTGTGTTTCTAAAAACAGAGTTCTCTTGTACAACTTCTGGGAATTTCTTCACTGATTACTTTGAAGCTTAATTTTCAAAGTCACAATTAATTTTAGACAAACCCATTTCACTTTTAAATGAGCTTCAAAAAAAAAAAAAAAAGGGAAAGAAATTGAAAAAATGCCATTAAAAAAAAAAAAAAAAACCACAAAGCATAAAAATCAGGGCTGTATCGCACAGAGAAACTAAACATGCATTTCCCATTTGTTCAGTAAGTAGGCCACAGATTTTATTTTCTGAAACCCCTCCAACTTAAAAATCTTTTTCCAAACTTTGTTTTCAGTGGCATGCATACAAAAACATGCAAGAGTCACCTCTTGCACTGTAATTAATATCTGCAATACAACATATACAAAGAAAGAAGGACAGACATCTAGTTAAAGGACAGAGATGAGCCTCAATCCTCCTCCCAGTCTACTTAAGCAACACCTCTCAGCCAGGAGGCATTTCTTGGGAGGGGAAATACAAAAAGCAAGGCAGAAACACTGAATCCTTCTCTCTTTTCTAACTCTCAGCCAATCTGATTATCAAGGTTTTCAAGTACTCTGCCAAGGCACTGAGAAAAGATCACAGGGCAAAGTCTAACAGCTACAACTGTGAGATTTAAGAATGAAAGTGACTTTAAGTCATGAGGCTCAGTACTGTTTCCTCTAATTACTGGATCATTTCCTATGTGGACATTTATAGTTTTCGATTATATAGCTGCTGAAATACCTGTGATCACAAATGATTGCTGTATTCAACAGCCTCCAAAGTTCAAGGTAACAAAGTAAGCTCAAAGTAGCTTTTATCTTCCTTTCCCCTTAACCTTTCAGACACGCCGAGATAGCTGTTCCATAGTAATGTAAGATACTGTTTGTCTGCAAACTGCCAAGGCGGGGATGGGAGAGGTGGGGAACCCTACAAAAACCCTTCGGATTTAAATCTTTTCTGTAAGAAGGGCTGTTATTTAGCAGTTTTACTCCGTAACCTACATTCCATTCAAAGCATTTAGAATAACTTTGGACCAGCTTGGAGCTTTAAACAAGGGATTGTTCCCTTTTTCTTATCTAAGAGGAGAAAAGAGAAAGAAAAAAAATAAAAATAAAGAGGGATAAAAAGAAAAAAGAATGTGCATTAATTACAAGTTACTGACTGACCTGGATTAGCCTTTATTCCATGTCAGCAGAAAAGAATTCCTGACATCTGCATCAATTACCAGGACAGAATAGGCTGTTGCAAGTGGTTTTCTTGTGAGAAATAAAGAAAATCCACTTTTGACTTACTTGGGTGCCTAAGTATAACACTGTGTAATATATTAATGAGATCGCACCTTCCTTATAAAGCCTTTCTAGTTATTTTGGGAACACAGCGATATTTAATCTCACCAAGTTTTTGCCTGTGCTGTTTAATTCTAAATTGTTAGGAGGCAAGTTTTCCCTTTTTACTAATAATCCTAAGCATTTTAACCAAGTGGGAGAAAAGAAACAATGCCTACTTGTAGACCAATAAGAAGAGGTGCATAATTCAAATACAATCAAGTCCTAGCACTTACATTTCAAAAAGCATACAAAAAAATTGTAAGAACTACGAAATTAGGCATGAGAATAATTTACTGTCAGAAACCCTACATTATACCAACAGACCAAAGAAGCTTGATCTATTCAGCTTATATAGCCCATAAGTACCCGTCTGAGGGTGACAGCCATTTCTTCAAACTGAAGTTTAATGTTGTAAGCTAAATGCACAGACATGTTCAGTCTAGAAACAGGACTGAACTGATGGCATAATTAGGGATAAAAACTCTTTGTCATGGTTCATTCCCCAACATAAGTTTTTACTTTAAAGACTAAATCTCAAAGTATGATATATCAGAAACAAAACCTTTGCAGTTCAGGTTCTTCAACTTCCAAATACCCCATCATCATGCAGAGGATGGGCTTGAACACCTACTGCAGTCCTTCCAGGCTTCAGAAATTTCTACTGACCTCTCCAGTGGCACAGATTTAGTATTTACTCTTTCCATAGGACATCCACATATTTTCCTCAGCTAAACCAGAACTCGTTTAAAAACAAAAATCTCCACTTTTCTCTCCATGCTCCAAATCCAATAGGTAATACTTGTATTGACAAGCAGAATTACTGCTGTAGACAACAAAATATAGTCCTGGATTTGGAAGAAAGACCAATTAACATTTATAAACAAACCATACAGTTTTGATTAGTTTTATTTTTATCATCTCAAATGTTAGCTTTACACAAGGGATAAAAGTATCAATTCAAACGATCCTCTTCAAATACAGAATGTCTCATATGTAATGGTCTTGTAGATCTTCACAAAATGAAAGTTAAGAAATTAGGGTGTCACCCCTTCAGGGACAGACTGCATTAAAGTCAGATTAAACACTTTGAATCCAAGACTTGATCGATGTCAATTGGAAAAAAGGTAGAAAACTGGTGACAATCTTTTTTTAATTACTTACCAGATGTTACTATACACTGTTGAATAGAAAGAGCACATATTCTGCAAACTTTACATATTATAAAGTGTTTTAGGTGAAACATATAGTAGCAGAACTTGATATTCAAGTGGAAAATCTATTTCCAGGTACATAACATACTGTAAGAAAAATTATATCATACATATACAGTGAAATATCAAATAGCTGTGCTTCTTGACATATTGTAAAAACAACTATAGGCTGAAATGTTTGAACTGGGATTTTCATATATCTTTACTTAGTAACAGACTAAGTCTGCCAAATACAGCGCTTGAATAGATCCAGACTTGAAGAAACTTGACAGAATGCCTAACTTGACAGAAAAAAACTTAAGCAGGATCTAGTCTGGTCAACAGGCAGTATTTTCAGCTCTTCAAGATTCAGGGGTTTTGTGGGATTTTAAATTCTACTCCCACTTTTTTAATTCACATTCAATTCTAGAAGAATTATAAAGGCTCAATGGTGGAACCAAGGAGTCTCCTTTTATATCAGTAATTACAAACATATTTGTTGGCTTATGTCAAAGCAACAAATAATGGCTTTAATAATAGGCATTTAAGTAATGTTTCTTTAGACTTACAAGAAAAAAAAAAAAGCATAGAAGTAAAAGCAATGAATTTTTCCACCATACATTACCTTCAGTATGATTTGATTTGTCTCATCCCCTCAAGCCTCCTCCTTCCCTCCCCTTTGTATTTTACATTAAAGATTTCCTGGTATGACATTATCAGTGTGGCCTTTCCAGCTCGTTTATTCTCATGCAGAGAAGGGTGTGGGTAACTTATAAAAGTAGCTGTAAAGTAAATACACTTATAAACTTGGACAATATTATAAAGGCAGTCATTTTTTCATATTTAGAAGTGACAACAATGCAGTGACATTTTCCCACCACAGGGAAGAGCAAGTCTTGGTTTGGGTGTCGCATACTTCAGTCACAGCAGCAATTGCACAGCTTTTAAATCCATGAACTTGCAAAGTTTGTACACTGATTTTTATTCTCAGCAAAACTTTGATTTCCCCACTTCTCATGGAAGGGACCTACAGAAGCCACCTTACACTATGTTTCAAAAATGTAAAATCTAAATATAGGCTGAGAATCCCCAAAGAGGAAGAGAAGTGAAAAATATAAAGACAAAAAAACAAACCACAAAAAAAAAAAATCATTTCTCAAAAGTACATTCTCAAACACCAAGAGAATGGAAAAGGCTGAGTCAGATCCTCCCCAGCAGGGCTCAGGGGGAAAAAAATAATTAAATTTAAAAATCTAAAGCAATCAAACTGAGGGAGAGCACAGGCAGAAGAATTTACCTGTCATCCAAACAAAACCACCATCTACAGTCTGGTCTCAAAAAGGGGGGCTCAACACTTAAACATGCATGGTAATTCTGGTGGGTTTGGCTCAATCTCCCATGCCCTGGTTACACAAGCCCAGCTGGGGCTGAAACTGGCTCTCATAGGCTTGCACCATTCTTCTTCCTGGCCTGGAGAGCTTAGCATAGCACAAGGCATAGCAACGTGCTGGGACAGTTGGATTTAGAGCACAAAATCACTCCAACGTCGTTGTCTGAAATATATCCACATTTCTCCATCTGTCTGAAAGATGTGCCGCAAAATGGACTGGAGCTGTATTAATAATGTGGATTCCAGCCAGGCCTAAAGTGATGAGCAAGTTGCGGTCTGTGATAAATGCACAGCATCCATATATTTTACCAAAGTTGAAGTCACAGTAAAAGATTGCAGAGGCACAGCTGTATTTAGAAACAATTGTTCTCAGTGAGAAAGCTAGACCCGACATACAAGTTTCTGGAAGCAGTGTATGCAGCAATTTTTCCCAGAAGCATACGCCACCCTGAAGGGTGCGCTGTGAGTTTCCACTGCTGCTTTTCCAAACCAAATGAAGCTTGTCATATCATCATGAACCCTTTCAGTTTTGGGTATAGGCTAGAAAATCAGTACTCTCAGAACCCTTTCAAATTGCCAACTCTTACCAACAGACAAACTCCACTGTTAGAAAACATTAGACATAAACACAAGACCGGTTCAAAAGCCATCAGTCCCAGCTATTCTAGCCATAGCTAAGTCTTGCAATTAAAGTAACTCTTGCAGAGTTGCAGAACTGTAACAGAACTCAAGCTCTTAATGTCATTAGATGACTTAGCCACATAAAATGCAGGCATCATACTCCTTCAGCGGTTCTCTTATGAAACATTTAAAATATTTCTGACCACTTCATTAAAAGCCCAACATTAACAAGAAATATGCAACCAGCCAAATAATTATATTGTATATCCCAAAATTATCATTTCAAGATGCAACCTAAAACCTCAGTCCTGCAACACAACTCAACCACATAGCTCCTTGCACTCACCCGTTACTCCATAACTTCCAAAAGCCCACCTCCTTCCAGGCCTATAGCACAGCGTTCTGTTAACACCACAGTCTGGAGAAGTGGGTTCCAGGCATACAGAAAGATATGGGTGTGATTTTTTTTTCTTATGAGAGGGGATGGCAAACAGCAGACCTTCACAGTTACCTTTAACTACAAATATGGTTTTACAAGGAAATTAGGACATTATAAATAATTCTGAGGAGAGAAGCAACAAGTTCAGGGCAGACTTCACACTCAAGAAGATTCTTTCTGTCATGTGGAAGGATTTTCTAGCTAGCAGCTGGCAGTGGAGCAAGTCTTTAAGTACTTTGCCTGTCATAGCAGGTCAAAAATATTTGTGTGGTCAGGCTAAGGAGGACAACTTTGGTTCACCTTCAATTTCATCCTCAAGTGCCAGTGCCTCTATTTAATATTGCTACATTTTAGAAAGTGGAGAGCCTATGATCTCCACAAACATCAGACTGTCTCCAAATAAAAATAATTTATTTTACTACTACTTTATTGGGGAAAAGTAAAAATACTGAGGATGTAAGACAGAAGAGGAAAAAAAAAAAACATTAAAAATCTGTTCATACATATCTATTCTTACAGCCCAGAGAAGGCACATTCTGTCTTTTATTTGAAATGACTACAGCTCCTAGGCCTGGGATCTAGCACAGTTTCACTGGTTAGGGATCCTAACTGGGGACACACCTTGAAATGCAGCCATTTTCTTTCTGGGAGAGACATAGCAGGGTCATAGCTTTCTAAAGGATTTTCTGTTGCCTACAAACTGTGTATTTAATTAAAGAATACGTTCAAGACAGGATATCCCATCTTTAGAAACACTGGCTTGCTTTGGACATTACCAGACAGAACCATCTCCTGGTCAGACAACAGGCAAAATTCCATAACAATGAACCTTATACATAACTTGATTCTTCAAATATTGTTTTCCATTGTGAAAGATATGCCCTCTCATGAGATAAGATTTAACCATCATGAAATTTTTATACAGTGAAAAGTACAAACATATAAACTGATAACCATCCTTCTTCACAAACACAGATGCTGAGAGGAAGCACGTGATTCTTAACCATCTTGACAGAAATCCAAATAACTTGGCTTGCCTGGCTTTTCTGAAGCAGGAAAGCCCAGACTTGCTAGGAGAGAGGCTATATTCAAACTTTCACCACCTTAATTTCTTAGTCCTTCCACCATCTGAAGCAAAGACTACATTGCGTGCCTATAGGGAGAAACTGTATATTGCACCTGGAAGTTGTGTCCATTTTCAATTAATCTATAAAATAAATGTTGTGGGGACCAGTGCCAAAATGTGTATAATGGAATTTATATTAAGCCGTGTTTCACAAACCCCACAACTAATAGCTACTATATTCAAAGGATTTGGTAACTTTTAAAGCCAAACTGCACAATCAGTTTTACTGCATGTTCTGACTAAAGAGGTTACCAGAACATAATTTGGCTTTAATTTAAGGAAAAAAAGCCTACTGTATGCTAAACCAAACCTCTGTGAGGCTTTCTTGCCTGCATTGCTAATGGACCTGGATAGGGTGCAATAGCAGCCTCCTATCTTCTCCCCTCTTCACCTCCTGCTCTCTTCAGCTTTGCTGACTCTTCAAGAAGCTGACTTCAGTTGTTCAACATATTGCGCTAAAACACGTAGAAAGTTTCTATTAATATTTTATTGCTCATAAAACATCAAAGCTAGCTCCCCTTCTGATTTATTAGCAAGCAGCAATACCCCTTTTTTAAAGCTAAATTAAACCATGGGGAGCCAATTAAAAAGGCAAAACTCAACAACTAAGCTTTCCTCTGTATTAATCTCTCTAAATCTAGGATATATCAAGGCCTTTCAGCCCACTTCTTGTGTCAGTGGCATAGTCTGAAATCACTGCTGGACATACAATCAAAGTCACTAAAAGACAAAAATATAAAAAATAACAACAATCAAACACTACAACTCTTAAGTGATAATACAATAGGCTTGGTTTTGCTAACTACATGTATATCTATGTACATATAAAACTATAACTATATTTGCTAACTAAGTTCTTCAGAGTCAAGTGGTGAATAACTGGGAAGTACCTGTGCTGCCTTGGCAACTCAGAGGGCAAAAAGTCATTGTATCTTTAGTTTTACCACTCAGGATCTCTTGGTTTTAAGGCTGTGGCCAGCCCAAGATGAAAGAATGTAACCTTGACAATCTAATTTATATTAAGAGTTGTAGCTCACTTTAACAGTTACTAATTAATTTTTGCCTCTTATTCTCTATGTCCTTTAAGTTGCTTTGGAAGAAATATGGCTTGGGAGGAGGGGAAATCAGTGAATCTGAAAACAGATTTCTGGCATGTCATACTGCCAACATTTGTAGTCCCGGAATAGTACTTCTATGTTTTCACTCCAGGTTGCATACAGCTAAGATTGCAGTATTAGAGATATCAGAATATATCCTAAGGCCACAGTCTTCTCCAAGTATTATTATAGTGCTCAAATTATTTTTAAACAGGAAAAGAGAATTTAAACCTGCAACAGCTTCTTTAGGATCAGTAGCACATTTCCAAGATGATAAGCAAGACAGATGCTAACTAAGCATAATACAAAAAAAAAAAATGCTATTTATGAAGGAGTAGTTAATCATTTTCTTTCAAGTGTTTCATATACATGGCTAAGCTCGAAGTAATCACTTAGATGCTGTTTATTAGTCCTGATGGCCATCCACCATGAAGGGAAACATTCTCTTCTCCAATCCCAACATGGAGCACTAAGAATAAGCCATCATTAGAAGAATGCTGGGGCAGGAGCTGGGGAGGCAGGGGTGTAACTGGGTGATCCCTGTCTTGCTGTACTACATATCATTCAGGCTCCATCAAAGCTGCCCTCTGCCTTCACTGACAGTTTCAAGCACTGCAAACAGACCACCAAAATTTTTTGCTCCAATCAGTAATGCAGGCACTGGAAACTCATTAATGGCATCACTGTTTTACTTTCAAGCTCTGTGGGTTATTTCTTATGTGAATGTGATAAAGTTGAGAATTGTATAGTTAAAAATTCCACTGGCGATACTTCACTCCAGATAAGCAAGATCAGCTTTAAGACAGGCTAACGTCAAAATAAAGTTTGCAGCTTAAATGTAAACTATTTTTTAAAAAGCTCACTGTTAAGAGAGGGCATTTTCAACTAGTTCTAAACAGCATCCAACTGAGAGGAATATTTGAACTAAAATACACAGAAAATTAGCACAACGCTTATTTCTTTGCTTCAACAAGAAACAGGAATGTTTGAATTGGTTAGATTTCTCTCAACTTGGAACATCAATTGAGAAACAAATTAGACCCTTAGCATTCAGTAGTGCTTTAAAGAAACTAGTTGATTCTCATAAGAACACATCACATTTGATTATTTAATGCAAGGCACATTTAGTCTCCTCACTCTGTACTACTCATAATTGTTTATTTCATATGTGCACATTATTTATAAATCATTACACACATAATTTTGTATTGTGTACAATTTATTTATACAAAGGCAAAAAAGTGCATCAAGCTCAAGTGTTACACTTCTTAATTGCATAAGAACTAAGAATTAATTACCATTGAGACAGAAGAGCAAAAGTAATTCTTCAGAAATGCGATATCAACATTAAAGAAAAAAAGAAACTAAAACTAACCCATAGCTTTCCAAATCTCAAGATTAAGCAGTTCAGGCCACATAAGCTTTCTGTGACTTGCCGATGATCAGAACACTGATCTCTGGTGGGATACCAGCCAGCCGGGACACCAGGAAAAGTGCTTGGTATTTGATTTGAAGAACGAGTTATTCTTGCTGTTAATAGCCCAGCCTTTGTAATCAGTGACCAAACCACTGTTACTTTACAGCAGCTGCATCTTCACTTTTGATGAGGAGCACAGCCTACAGTACTCAAACATTTCACAATGTCCAGAACAGTCTACCTTTCACTGCCCTAGATCAAGGGAACTACTACTACCTCTTCCTCTTCACTCCACTGAGCTGAGGAAGCTTATAGCCCATCCAGTTAACAGCCTGTTGGCAACACAGAAAGTGGGACCCAACCATCACGGCCTAGACTAACACAGAATCACAGAATCACAGAATAGTAAGGGCTGGAAAGGACCTCAAGATCATCGAGTTCCAACCCCCCCGCCATGGGCAGGGACACCTCCCGCTAAACCATGCCATCCAAGGCTATGTCCAACCCCACCTTGAACGCCGCCAGGGATGAAGCATTCACAACACAGTTCATCAAAATACTGTCAGGAAAAATGTAAATAGATTCAATGTTGTGGTTTAGTGCATCATAACACTACCAGAGAATATGAGCTGCATTGCAGAACACAGACACTGAAAACAGGCTGGTTGCAGCTAAGCAAGTGCTGTGCAAATACTGCTCCGCTGTATTTGCATGGTACAGTGGTTGCTTTGGCTGTTGCTAATATTGGTTGACTGGAGCTAGCCCAGATTTCTCAAGAGAGTTATGACAAGCGTCATTATGCGTTATGACAACAGTCTACAACCAGGGTTTCAAAGAAAGATGCGCCAACCTCTCAGTTTTCACAGACAGCAACAAGTTAGTGAGGAGTCAGAAACAGAATATTCAATTTCATCAGCCTTCCACTTGGCTTTTCTCCAATTTCCAATCATATTTCATATTTCAAATCTGCTTTGGCTTCACCATCTTGTTCTATAAGCACTAGGTTTAAAAATTCGGTGTCGTCTTTATGCAGACACTTCCCCCTCCTTCAAGATATGATTTTGGGGGGATTAAAAGCTGCTAGAAAATGAGGTTATGAACAGTACGAAAGAAAAAATAGCCTAGCACAGAAAGATTTCATTAATGGTGACACAGGGGACATAGCAATCATGTAATAGATTTTTCCCCAGCATTCTTCTACCTTCTACACATTTCCACAAATCTCATCAAGAGATTTCCTTGGTTTGCATTGGCTCATTCATTTGGAGCTGCCTTCCAGAGACTTCCGTAGTCTCCCCTTCAACTCATGTGAATTTTTTACATTCACAATATCCTTTGTCAGAAAGGTCCACTGTGTCTACCACCTTCGGCATAAATAGACAAGACCTTTTACATTAACTGTAGACCACAGAATCAATGAATCAACTTCTTTGTCGGTGACATGGACAGTGGGATTGAGGGTGTCCTCAGCAAGTTTGCCAATGACACCGAGCTGTGTGGTTCAGTTGATATGCTGGAGGGAAGGAACGCCATCCAGAGGGACCTTGACACACTTGTGAGGTGGGCTGATGCCAACCTGATGAAGTTTAACCATGACAAGTGCAAGGTCCTACACCTGGGTTGGAGCAGTCCCAGGCATAGCTACAGGTTGGGCAGAGAAGAGATTCAGAGCAGCCCTGTGGAGAAGGACTTGGGGGTGTTGGGCAATGAGAAAATGAACATGAGCTGACAGTGTGCTCTTGCAGCCCAGAAAGCCAACCGTATCCTGGGCTGCATCAAAAGGAGCGTGACGAGCAGGTCGAGGGAGGTGATCCTGCCTCTACTCCACTCTTGTGAGACCTCACTTGGAGATTTGTGTGCATTTCTGGTGTCCTCAATGTAAAATGGACATGGAACTGTTGGAACAAGTGCAGAGGAGGGCCACAAGGACGATCAGGGGACTGGAGCACCTCTCGTATGAAGATAAGCTGAGAAAATTGGGGCTGTTCAGCCTGGAGAAGAGAAGGCTGCATGGTGACTTCATAGCAGCCCTCCAGTATCTGAAGGGAGCCTATAAGGATGCTTGTGAGGGACTCTTCACTGGGGACTGTAGTGATAGAACAAGGGGTAACGGGTTCAAACATACGGGGGAAGTTTAGATTGGATATAAGGAAGAAATTCTTTACTGTGAGGGTGGTGAGGCACTGGAATGGGTTGCCCAAGGAAGTTGTCAATGCTCCATCCCTGGGGGCGTTCAAGGCCAGGCTGGACACAGACTTGGGTGACATGGTTTAGTGGGAGGTGTCCCTGCCCCTGGCAGGGGGCTTGGAACTAGATGATCTTAAGGTCCTTTCCAACCCTAACTACTTTATGATTCTATGATTCTATGACTCTCACCCATCCAGTGTCACATGACAGCCACAAGTTCTTGTCCACAAAATAGTATAGTTGGTATACACTGCTTATTCCAGATATCTCCGGTCTTCAGTTAGGCAGTAAGAAGCTGCAGGAAACAGTGAATGGAGCAAGCTAAAATAAACTAGTTCCAAAGAACAGGAGCAAGTGGATGAAATATACAATCACCATCCTCCAGCACACAAATGTTCTTGTGCCCATTCCAGCCCAGTGATGCCTACGAGTGCACTATTACCATAGTTATCTGTGACTTCATGTGCACTTAATATCTGAAAAAGCTTTAAAAAAAATGCTTCATCTTCCATCTGCTTTTGCATTTCTTTAAAAGAGGTGTAGTAACAAGAAAGTGTAACAACAACTTTCTCCATAAAGACAGCTAAAGATAGTACATTGCTGAATGCCCACTGAAAGCCCCAAGCACTGTGCAGATGGCAGCAATTTACTAACCTTAATGACCGTACCCTGGTAGCCCTGACATGAAAAAAAATCAGTCTTCGCAAAATTTGGAAGTAGAAATCTGATTGGGCAGTCTACAGATTTACATGACTTCTTTTTGCTTGTTTTTCTTATGCAGTGTTGCATATTACGACAGAAATAGCACACAAACATAAGTCATAGGAGTTAAAAAACCTAAACGAGTTATCACAAACAACAACAGTAACAGCTAGTAGACTCCCACTTGCGCCATCAGGTACACAATGCAAGGAAAAACACTGCTGTTACTATAGGATATTTTACAATGAAATAAGATGTTGCCCACTGGGATTTGTCAGTGGCTATTTATAAAGCCCAGGTGTAACATTTGTTTCCTTCATCATGCAAGTGTGAACCACAAAGCCAGTAAGGCTGGATCCAGCTGGGGGAAGTCATGGCTCTTGCTTAAGGAAAGAACATGGAGGGGAAGGGGGAAAGGAAGAAGAGTTTGGGAGAGTTTAATCTCCTCACATCTTTCTCTTAAAAAATTGCTACTTTTAAGGCACAGGAAAACAACCAGTCAAGCTGACTGGAGAGACCTAATAAAGGTTCCCACACCCGTATAGCTTTTCTACGCATTTTGCGTTAAACTATTTGACTGATACCCCAAAAACTGAGTGGCAGACTTCCAAATGCGTTCTAAGGTAGACATCATCTGGTTTCTTTGGAAGAAAGCTGTCGTGGTTTAAGCCCAGCCAGTAACTCAGTACCATGCAGCCATTCGCTCACTCCCCCTGCTTCCTCCCCCAGCTCCCAGAGGGATGGGGAGGAGAATCGAAAGAATGTAACTCCCACGGGTTGAGGTAAGAACAGTCCAGTAACTAAGGTATAACACAAACCACTGCTGCTACCACCAATAATAATAATGATAAGGGAAATAACAAGGGAAGAGAATACAACCGCTCACCACCCGCCAACCAATACCCAGCCCAACCTGAGCAGTGATCTCACCCTTCCGGGTAACTGCCCCCAGTTTATATAGTGGGCATGACGTGCTGTGGTATGGAATACCTCTTTGGTCAGTTTGGGTCAGGTGTCCTGTCTCTGCTTCCTCCCGGCTTCCCCTCCTCCCTGGCAGAGCATGAGACTCAGAAAGTCCTTGGTCAGAGTAAACATTAGTGAGCAGCAACTGAAAATATCTGTGCTATCAGCGGTGTTCCCAGGCTGAGAGTCAAAAACACAGCTCTGCACCAGCTACTAAGAAGGAAAAAATGACTGCTACTGCTGAACCAAGGATATAAGCCCAACTGTATGATGAACTACTGGTCAAAGGGATCACGACAAAAAATTAATCAGCTATCTGCAGGATGAAGCACTTGGTTTTGATGAAAACCATTCGGTATTATCAAAATTTTCTTAAGCATTAAAAAAAAGTTAATTCATAATGAAAATTTTACAATTATTTACCTGAGTTTTTACAAATGAACAACTGCCTAGCTCCAGATACCATCACAAGCAGTTGCTGTGAACCACAGCATCCTCTTTGCAAGTGAAAGGAGGAATTTATGCAGTACGTGGGGTACTCCTGTCAGACCAATTTCCAGTGGTTAACTATACTAGAAGTTTAAAAGTGACCTTTCAGCAAACACAAGCAGAACAAATGTTAATTCCTTTGCAAGCTAAAACAGAAATACACTCAATCCACTTCCTGGTATTGATATAGCACATTGTTCCAAATGTATCCATTGTAAATAGAATATAATAGCTTTGCCTTAGGAAAACAGTTAAGAAACAGTTATAAGTGGATAGCAGTAGGGGCTGTGTTGGATTTTTTTGTTTTAATGTCTACCCCTCTTTGACAACTACACAAGCTTCTTGAATAATATTTTTCACGTGATGCACGCACACTTCCATCTTTGCACAACTAAATCTGGGTTTTCCTCCTACAGCACAAAGCAAGAAACGACTTTTATAAATGTAACTGTTGACTCTAAAAAGTTTGACAGAAGAGGTGGCAGAAAAGCAAATACTCTGCCCACCCCCTGGAGGCCCTTGAGTCAAGGACCAAGTTACAGTAACTTAATTACAGGAAACTCATTTCTCAATTGTCTGCTTATGTGTGCTTCATGGCTTAAGTCAAGTATATGGAGCAGTGGGTCAGTGGGTGAGAGGCAAGGAGGGGTTTAACTGCCAGGTTAAAGCAACACTGACTTCTGAAAAGTTTCAGGTAATCAGTTACCTTGCCAACACTGCTCAACCCAACTTGACCCTCATAAACGTGAAAGGTTAATTGTTAGAAATTTGTAACCAATACACATTTTTCTTTAAGAAAAAAACAACAACCAAACAAAAAAACAACAACTAGCAAAGATAACAAGAATATTTCTTTGGAAAAAAACCAAGCAGCAGTAAGATGTCTGGAAATAATGAAGAAAGTTCACATAAACATTTATGCATGCAAGTAGCAGTGATATTTTAAGCATGAGAAATGAAACACTCGCTTCTTAATTCTGATTCAGTCATACCAGTGAAATGTTTCTGCATTCTAGTAAACTGTATAAACACTAAGTAAATAGAGAGGCATGTGATCAAAGACTATGGAAGTTTATCTTATAAGTCAGTGCTAGAGCAGCCCCTAGCATATGCCTGACAATTCTTTTTAGTAACAGTTATCATAACATTCTTTGAAAGTAAGAGTATTTACAAGAATAAAACAACAAAACCCCTCAAAGTTCTAACTTCCTGCACTAACAATTTAGTATCATCAGAACACAGTAGTATCATGTTTTGTCTTCAGTAGAACATCTACATCAGGTTTTAAAAACAGATCTCTAAGTGAAGATTCATTTTTATTCATTATTTCACCTTTTTTTTTTTTTTAACATCTAAGAATTCATTCCAAAAGAGTGATTAAAAACAAAGCATCCAGATTAAACCAAGTTTTGCTTTATTAAACATTTCATCTGTTAAAGCACTTTTTTATGCCAGCTGCTTGAAGAACTTCATAAACTCTTATCACAACAGAATAATAACTGTAATTGGAAAACGAAGACTCAGCATTAGCTTATAATTCTAATTAGTTTTATTTTATTGTATGTGTTTCTTACTTTACCAGCATCACTAGTGAACCATCTAAGTACCTAAAGATGCATTACTACAATCTAGAAACAAGTGTTTCAAGTTGGTAGCAGTTTATTCAGCCTTTTTTTTTTCCTTATGCTACCAGTTTACAAAAAAGAGCATCAAGAAAACCAACGCGCTACAAGTTTCACCGAAATTGCCTGCTGCACCTCAAAACCTACAAAGCTCATTTCCAGGGACAAGTAGTTCATCTATTTTCCTCATACCTGAGACAAAAACCTGAGGTATAAGGTTGGGGAGAGAGGGAAAGTCAGTAATATCTGGAAACAGAAATGATGTGGTGAAGTTGAACTATTTCCAAATAGCTCAGCATGCCAGAGAAGGCCCAGCCACATCCTTGCCCCACTACCTTGGGAACCCTGTAATTGCAAATCCCAGGAGATTAGCACTCACCATGCCACCCATGGGAACAGTTCCCTTAGGAACTCATGGTTTAAGGCTATACATATGTCTACATACACACATTTCTATATATGTGTATATTGTATGTGTGAGAGAATACATAAACAGTTGTGCAACCTTATATGAGCAGTTTCTTTATGACTCAGACAATCATGTGCCTTGTGTATATGGAAAATTTCAAGTCACAGGAATCTCTTCTGTTTTGAGGGAATTAGTACAGCAAAGCATACACAGAGAAGATTTTTAGTTGTGGTGTCCCTAAACGCTACAGCCTAATTTGGTGTGTGAAATCTTTCCAGTCTTAGCTTTCCTTGACAATGCGCAGGACGCTACATTATGAATCTGTTTGATTAGATAGACATCAGAAGGTACTGGAAAGCACAAAATCTTTGACAGTACTGAAAAAGATCCTCAGGGCAGCTTCTAGATCTCTGCTTAACTGCAAAATGCTTTTGGAATGTTTTTTACCTGTTGGCAGTTCTGGTGAAAAGAAACCACACTTATAGAAACAAAGAGACACTGAAGGTTTCATGAGTCTTCCAAAAATTAAATGAACCAAATTGCTCCCAGACTCCCTCTCCTGTACCTTGACATGAGTACTCCTGCATCCAGTTTCAGCCTTCTAATTTGGGGATGGAGCTAACAGGAAAACGATTGGGAACTATAACCTGGGATGTCCTAACCTCAAAGACTGCGGTCTTTCCAGTGTCTAACAGATGCACACACTTGCTCTCAGTCTTCACCCATCCCTCTTCACAGACATCAATCTCTGATTGCCAGCATGATGAGGAGAATCAATCTTTCTTTGATGGCCACATGATGTTGTCAGTGACTCCATCATTAGATGCTCTGCAGGATTCTTTCGATTTTATCTCCTTCCTTACCCAAGACCCCTGCTTGCACCCCATCTACATCTCTATGCTATCACAGTCTTACCCTCTCTAACTCCTGACGTAAAGCCAAAGAAAACCTTACAACTTGCTTACTGGAAGTTGCTTATGTGGTAAATTAAAATGCAGTAAGAGAAATACAGTTGCCTTTCACAGACAAAATGAGTTTTCTCCAGATTTGATCTGAAAGTTTTACATTATCCTTGTGTTTTGCTTAATTTACCAGAACTCCTCTCAGAGGTGGAGAGCTGAGATGTGGCAGTATCTGCCACTGTTGCTCACCCAGAAAAGAAATTCAATATATAAATCAGTACCATTATAACACATTTAGACTTCATTAATACCAAGGGCAGGCTTACTTTCAGAGAAGCAACCAGAATGAACAGAACAATTTGTTCCACATCCTAACTCACGGTACAAATGCAGGCTTTGGTTCTAACAGCTTTATCACAGTGCTTTCAGCATAAGAACATATTTATGAAAGGGGCACGCATGTGAATCAGAGAGGGCTCAGTCTTTGAACAACTAGCTGTAACTGCTTCTCTTCTTGTGGTGAGTCATTTCATAGTGCATTAGGCTTCATAGGAAATTTTAAAAAGAAACTAACAGTAAGGGCTTTTGCAGTTAAGCATAGCTTAATACCCTTTACAGGGAAAGAAATCTGTTTCTCTGCTGTTATTGATGCACTTTTTGACATAATTGCAGCATGTTCCTCGGTGCCTTTCAAATACAAAAATTTAGGTTCAAATGCAACAAAAATACTTAAAACTAGACTTTGAGATGCATATCTTTAGGTTTAGAGAGAAAGCAGTATAAACCAGCCTGAGCTGCAAGCTTAATTCAAACTAAGACAGACACTTGAATGAATACAGCCGTTGTGTGAGGATGGCAATGGCCTAGAAAGAGAGCATATACAAGAACTGCTGCAAGTTTTGCAACAAAACTGTCAGAAACACCTCACAACCATCAAACGAAACAGCAAATCAAATTTGTATAAAATATTTTAATGAAACACGCAGCAGTGATTATGAGGAAGGACTGAAATCAGCAGGAATACAATAGTTTTTAAACAAAAGATTTTCCTTGAAAACAAGTACCAAACTTTCAGATACATGAATTTGAAGTTAATGGACATTGGGAACAAAAAAATGGTCTGATTTTCAAAAAGACCAAGTATTTAATAATTCGAAGAATCATAGAATAGTTAGGGTTGGAAAGGACCTTAAGATCATCTAGCTCCAACCGCCCTGCCATGGGCAGGGACACCTCCCACTAAACCATGTCACCCAAGTCTCTGTCCAGCCTGGCCTTGGAACACCACCAGTGATGGAGCATTCACAACTTCCCTGGGCAACCCATTCCAGTGCCTCACCACCCCCACAGTAAAGAATTTCTTCCTCACATCCAATCTAAACTTCCCCTTTTAAAGTTTGAACCTGTTACCCCTTGTCCTCTCACCACAGTCCCTAATGAGGAGTCCCTCCCCAGCATCCCTATAGGCCCCCTTCAGATATTGGAAGGCTGCTATGAGGTCTCCACGCAGCCTTCTCTTCTCCAGGCTGAACAGCCCCAATTTTCTCAGCCTATCTTCATACGAGAGGTGCTCCAGGCCCTGATCATCCTCGTAGCCCTCCTCTGCACTTGTTCCAACAGTTCCATATCCTTTTTATGATAAGGACACCAGAACTGCACACAATACTCCAAGTGAGGTCACACAAGAGCAGAGCAGAGGGGCAGGATCACCTCCTTCGACCTGCTGGTCACACTCCTTTTGATGCAGCCCAGGATACAGTTGGCTTTCTGGGCTGCAAGCGCACACTGCCAGCTCATGTTCATTTTTTCATCGACCAACACCCCCAAGTCCTTCTCCACAGGGCTGCCCTGAATCTCTTCTCTGCCCAACCTGTAGCTGTGCCTGGGATTGCTCTGACCCAGGTGTTCCACTGATTTCAGTCGAAATCATTCATATTTAATTCCTGCTTATGTCAATCATCCCACATCTTAAATGTCCACTTTGGTTCTGTGAGACATACCTATCCCTTATGAAAAAACTGGCTTCAGTCAACAAGATCTCTTTATTAAAAGAAGACAAACATCTTCTGTAAAGCTGAAATCCTAGCAGCTCACTGGTTCTCCTCCCTCATTATATACTTTAGTGATATCATGAATGATGGACTAGGGAGGGAGGGAAAGGTTACACAAAAATAAGTCCCTGGTATTTAGAGGAACACGCACATGCAAAAGTAATTCAGACTTGAAAAATCCTTCACAAAATCACTCTTCTTTCCTTCAATAATTAGTTATATATATATATATATATATATATATATATATATATATATATATAAAGAAAACTACTAACCTTCACTCCTGGGGTCGGGTTCTGTACCACCTGGTGTTTTATCTGGCATCCCTGCAGACACAGGTTTAGGAAAACCTAAAGGGCCTAAAGCAAAGAAAATATTCTCCATCAAAACCAGTACGTTTCAGTAGGACAGTTCCCTGTCCTGTGACCCCCACAAGGATGGATTTTCCCCCTTCATCATTTCTGTGTTTGTATGTAAGATACACAAAAATTCAAAACTCCCTAGAGATTAACTGCAACACCATCAACAGAGCGCCAGTGCTCAGCCCTCTCTATGGAGCATGACCTATCATCCCCAGCACAAAACTTAGCAGGATTCAAATGGGTGTGAAATGACCTTGGCATTTTTAATAATGGAATGGTAAATTCGATCATTCAATTGCTGCACACAAACCAGGATATTTATTGAACAGATTCAGAATTTCCACAGCTACAGAAGCTCTCTGTTTCAAGAATTCATTTGGGTAATCCAAAGCAATTTAAAAACTACTGTCCCACTAATGGCTTTGCAGATTTACCAGTTTAGCAGCTGTGCATTAAAAAGCCTCTGTGCTTAGAACAGCACATCTTCAGAACACTATCTAGAAGCACTTACCACTCTCTGTAATGGTTTTCAGTAATGAAACAGTCTGTGAAATGTGTTGCTGTTTCCCAGCTTTTTCTAAATTGCAGAGGACTAATAGGGTCAGAGCAGTTCAACCAGGTGCAAAAATGACAACACCCATACAGAGCCTTTAACATTTTCCTGTAGATTGTCAATTTTAAAAATTACACCTGAAAACTGAGGTCCAGTTTTTGTCACTGAATAGTACCCTCACTGACTTCTTCAAAAAACATAGAAACACGTATTTTAAAATCTAAAGAATATACTTCCCCCATCTCTCTCATAAATGCAAACCAGTTCCACACTGTTGCTAAAAATTGCAGAATATACCAAACAACTTCAAAAAACCCCATATTTTTTAATAAAAAGGCCTATTATCACTCCTAGTCATATCACCAAGTAATGAAGTTTTCTTTTCAGGTAACCCTGAAAAACTTAATCCTTGTAAGATTTGGTTTGCTTTTCTTTTCTGAGAGTTACAACAAAGCTAGGGAAAGGAAGAAAGATCTAAAGAAAGGAAATATAGAGCTCTTCGTTTCTTTAACATACCAAGTTTTGAAGTACTTAAAAACCAGAATTCAAAGTTTGGCATTCCTTTATTCATTTATTTATAAAATTTCTAGTTCTAATCTAGGAAGGAAATCTCCAACAAATATTCATCACACGGGGAGAGTAAATCTCCCTCTCTCTGCAGTACGGCCAAGCAGCACTCATGTAAAATCCAGCAAAGAAGCAGCATGTAGCTATAAGCTTGCTGGTAAGATGTTAAAAAAAAAAATAATTAATAATAATAAAAAATGTCATTCTTGCTTGCTTTCTATACAAATAATCTCCATTCAGCAAAACAATCTTAGTGCAAAATTTGGGATACCACTACTAAAAATTTCAAGATCAACCTTGAAATAAGGTAGAAGGTTCTGTATAAGGTACAATTTATAATATCTTATAAAAACAGTCCTGTTAGACCCTTCCAAATACTTTTGCAATATAGTTATTGATACAGCTTTGTCTCTGCATCTTAGGCAGAGCTACTCCCACAGTCCCTTCGTATTTCTGAATTCACCACTCAAGGCTGCTACCTATTGTTTATTCCTCTGACCACTTTTTCACAGAACATCCCAGTAAGCCAACTTGAAATACAGATGCATTCATAATTTATGAATAAACACAGCCATACTGTTTACATTTCTTAATTAAGCAAAACTCTTTAACAGTAACCAAAAACGTTCAGATGTATGACCATGCATTTTCACAGGCCATAATCAGCCAGGGCCACCCAAACAGGCATACTGGGAGGTCCCAGTTCAAGAAATTTTTTATTCCTTTTAGTAGATTGGATTGCCTTTAAAATCCTGAGCTGCTAAAAATTCCAGATCAGCTTTATCATTATGGAAAAATAAGATCTCAGTTCCTTTAAACACAGGAACTAAATCAATAGCATGCTATAGCTGAATTCATTCAACATTCAAACATATTCAGCATCTTTGTGGGTGACACGGACAGTGGGATTGAGTGCGCTCTCAGCAAGTTTGCCAATGACATCAAGCTGTGTGGTTCGGTTGATAAGTTGGAGGGAAGGAATGCCATCCAGAGGGACCTTGACACGCTTGTGAGGTGGGCTGATGCCAACCTGATGAAGTTTAACCATGCTAAGTGCAAAGTCCTACACCTGGGTCGGAGCAATGCCAGGCACAGCTACAGGTTGGGCGGGGAGGAGATTGAGAGCAGCCCTGTGGAGAAGGACTTGGGGGTGTGGGTTGATGAAAAAATGAACATGAGCCGGCAGTGTGCGCTTGCAGCCCAGAAGGCCAACCGTATCCTGGGCTGCATCAAGAGGAGTGTGACCAGCAGGTCGAGGGAGGTGATCCTGCCCCTTTACTCTGCTCTCGTGAGACCTCACTTGGAGTATTGTGTGCAGTTCTGGTGTCCTCAACATAAAAAGGACATGGAACTGTTAGAACAAGTGCAGAGGAGGGCCACGAGGATGATCAGGGGACTGGAGCACCTCTCGTATGAAGATAGGCTGAGAAAATTGGGGCTGTTCAGCCTGGAGAAGAGAAGGCTGTGCGGAGACCTCATAGCAGCCTTCCAGTACCTGAAGGGGGCCTATAGGGATGCTGGGGAAGGACTCTTCATTAGGGACTGTGGTGAGATGACAAGGGATAATGGGTTTAAACTTAAACAGGGGAGGTTTAGATTGGATCTGAGGAAGAAATTCTTTACTGTGAGGGTGGTGGGGCCCTGGAATGGGTTGCCCAGGGAGGTTGTGGATGCTTCATCCCTGGCAGCGTTCAAGGTGGGGTTGGACATAGCCTTGGATGGCATGGTTTAGTGGGAGGTGTCCCTGCCCATGGCAGGGGGGTTGGAACTCGATGATCTTGAGGTCCTTTCCAGCCCTTACTATTCTATGATTCTATGATTCTATGAAAACATTCGAACTTATAGCACATCAACGACAGAAAAGCACCTTAAAAAAGCTTGCACAGGAAAAATATGGATTTAGCTGTACTTAGCAAAGAAAATATTAAGGTTTCCAATTATTCAAAATAGCTATTAATTGAAGAATCACGATTTTGAATATTAAATATTCATAGAAAAAATTTTAATTGCAGAAAAGACTTCTGTGTCATTTTTGTTCTCTCAGCAGTTTATCACTGTACTCTAAAGAAGCATAAAGCAGGTTGAAAGAAACTTTTGTTCATCATAGGATTGTTTACAGCTGTAACTATGGAATCCAACTATGTATTTATGTTGAACAATTCATTACTAACTGAAATCTAACCTGAACCTCCTTCTTTGTGTCAAAACCCTGGCCCTCAGTCTGCATCTGTTCCAAAAAGCTGGAAGTGATCATACTTTAAAAAGTTAGTTGGATGTTTTCAGAAACTTTTCAAATACAGTGCCTTGGACCAACACTGTATTTCTTTCCCATTTTCCAGAGGAGCAACCAGCATTAATATGAAGGCTCTGATGTGGCCACTGTGTTCACAATAAATATACATGCTCCTTTAAAATACTGTATTTCATTTTTTAAATGCAGCCTTTGAGATATAAAGCAGTCAATGCTTTCTGTATACAAATCAATACATACAAAGCAACTAGCCCGAAGTTCCACATTATACACTGTGCTATTAACAGCAAAGCCATCTGGTGGCTTGTTTTTAAACGGTATTTGGATGAGTTCTTCCCTTAAAAAAAAAAAAAATATAAAAAAAAAAGAAAAGGAAAAAAAAGTGTAAGAATGCCTGGGAAGTAAATGGATATTAGTAAGGTTTCTAATATTAAACATTTTGTAAACAATCAAGGACACTTAGATGCCCACACACACCCTGGACAGACCTATACGCTTCTCAGGTGAACAGTATTGGATGTTGCATTTCTGAATGCAGAACCACTCACAGAATGCCAAAGCCAGCACTTAGAATGCCCCAGGTTGCAGGACGTACTGCAAACTCCAAGGAAGGCTACGGTAAAATTCCCACATATGTTAACATGACCAGAATTTGACATTTGGCTGTTAAATACTTCATATATGTTTGTTAAAGAATAAGGACATCCATCCCAGATCTAGGTTTTGCCATTTGTTTGCCTATAAAATTCTTCTGGAGCAGAAGCATTGCTGCTCTGAACCCCATGAGAATAACTTTGATCCCAGGTCATATAAACCATAAAAGCAAGTTCATATGCTAACACTAACACAGTCCTTTCACACGAATCAAGAAGTGACACTGAAAGAAACTCTAAATAACATGGACAGAAAGGACAGAAGTTATGAGGACACACCACTATACGCCATCAAGGCTCATTCTTGCTCCTATGTACCACCACCCCTCATCCATACCAAGTAACATAGCAATATCTGTTTAAGATTAAAGTGTTATTTCAAGTTAACATTTATTCCTTCAAAATTGCACAGAATTCTAATGGTGTTTTTCATTCTCTTCCTTTAGAGTTCTGGATGTGGGCATGAGCTTCCATTCTCTAACGGTCCTCTCCTTCAAAGTCCTAAAAAGCATCCCAGCTTTTTTTTTCCCCTGCACATCAACACAGACCAAAATTTTCCAAATCTAGGGTATATTTTGGTGGTTGTTTTCTTGGTGGTGGTAGTTGGTTTTTTTGTAAGATGCTACACATTTTGCTGATTTTCCCAAACTAGGTCACCCTTGTACCTTCTTTTCCACAGAAAGGCCAGTAACAGTGACACTTAACACAACTGCACCAAGAGATGTGCTGGTCCAAACAAGACCATCTGATCTATGTTTGCAAGAAGGAGCAAAACCTCCTTTGCATATTATTTACCTCATTGATGAAAGTCAGAGTAACATCACTGTCTCCTGCCTCCTTCCAGAGAGAAGAAACCAGCAGAAATCTACAGCATCCTCTGCCTAGTTTCTGGAGCTAACCATTCATACTGCAGCTGCAATCCAAAATAACCTTTTTCCCCATCAAGCAAAGACCAAATGACAGAATGCCTTTGTCACTTTCATTCTGCTTTACTGTAATTCACTGTGTTTGAATGTAAAAAACATCACAAATGTTCTACTATAAGGAATGAGCTGTCTAGCTCCTATGTGGTTTAACTGCTATGCATACATCTTGTCCCTCCTCCAGGCTCTCCAGTAGCTTTGAATCCATTCCCAGTGCTATCCCAAGGCTTTGGGGTCATGGTTTTCCAAACCCACTAAAAGATCAAGTTAAGCAGCTAAACACTGTGCTTCAGTCTGCAAGTCAAGACAGCTTATTTCTTACAAAGTAACACATAACATGGGGTCTAGGAAAGAATGTGACATGGTATCTTCTCCTTCAAACTTTGGATAGAATGAACTTCGTGAAATGATGAGATGTACTCAACATTTGGTCGGTGTCCAACCACATTGCATGACTCCTTGTTTAACAACATATGCAGCTACCATGCCAAGTGAAACAAGGAGGAAACCTTCCCCACAGGGTCTCCTGGGAGGAGGAAGAGGGATCAAAACCTTAACTGACACTCCCCAAATACCTTTGTGAAACATAAATTCAAACTCTAAGCAGAAAGATGTCAGTTTTAATTGATGAAACGCACGTATCTACTTCTGATGCATTAACTCTGTATTGATCACAGCAGTTTCACAGCTCAGAACAAGCAATAGCTTTCAGACTACAGTCATTTCAGTGCAGGTTGTATGAAACTACTCTGTATAATTAGTCACTATTAGTTTTCTTTCTGTAAAAATGAAGTGCAAAGGAGTTTTGAAAATATTCTCTTTCATATACGCAACTTCGTTCAAGGTCAGCCCCACATTGCATATAGTCACACTGTACTTCAGAAAGCTGATAGAAAGCAACCCAACAGCTCTCCTGTGATGCTGTGAAATCCTGACTGCACTTTCCCATGATGATGCAACTCTGGAGTACAAGAGCACCCGTTCCAGCAAGGCTCCCGCAGGTGGCACTAGCCGCTCCTCAGTGCCACACAGGACTCAGCACACAGTGCTTGCAGCGGGAACTGCCTCTCCTGGCCAGCATGCCAAGCAGAGGCTATAAATCTGTCTAGAGTTCAGATACCCGAATCATCCTACTTACGGCTCAAGTCTGGATTTGGACAACCCGACAGCTAAGCCACTGTGCCAACCTTTTGCTTATTTCAAAACTTCCTATCATCAGAACAAACCACAGTTCTTCTCTAAAGCACTGGGCGTTTTTCAAATTAGATATACACATATCACTTATCTCATGCCATTACTCCCAGCAGCCCTCCCAGACCTTCACAAAAGTTAAAAACCATCACACAAGCAAGCAAAAAACCAAAACAAACAAAAAAAAAATCCATCAAAAGATTGTGTTTCACTCACACACAGTAGGTTTACCACTTCAGACACTCTCTTTTGAATCTAAGGTTGAGAAAATAAACAGACTTGAGTATGGTGGCTCAGCACAGGACATGCCTGGCATGTGCTCTGATGAAAAACAATGAAGAGCAGGAAAAGTAGCAAAATATTTCGGGACTTAGAGGCAAGTCCCAGCACAGAATGTATGAGTACAGCCATAGCAAGTTATACATGCCAAGTACAGCTATTGTATCACAAAATACTGCTATCATCTACTCAAAGAAAACTGCTACTCAACAAGAAAGTGTATTCTACACAAACTATTTTCAGAGCAATTTAAGCAATTTAAACATTGTACTGTATTACACCTAGTTACTCCACAAAACCCAACCAAGAACATAGTTTTCATTACTGAAATTCATAAATACAGAGATTAACTATTTTAATTGCAGTACCATTACATTGTTTTCTGATTTAATTTTTAAGGTAACAATAGTTCTACTGTTAAGTGCTAGTTAGGGTTACAAAAAAGAAAAAAAGAAGTGAATTTAAAACAAACCCATTTAAAAGGAAAACAAATGCCTCAGGCACATAGAAAAACACGCAGTTCAACATTTTCTTTACTAGAAGAGTTTATTTCCAGTGCCATTAAACTGTAACTCTTCAGTAATGCACATATCAAGTGCTGAAACAGCACAAAAAAGCATTATGCACATACGCCAGCCACAGTGCTAAAGAGTCTAAAGGATTTTAGGGTACAAGTCCTCCTATTGCAAGAACAGTCAAACCCATAGCCAAAACCATGACATATGCCATGACCTTTTCCTTGAGAAATTTTCCAGTACTGTAAGAACTTACACAGCCATTTTATCATGTCACCTGAAGGAGCAGAGCCCTTACAGGTTAAAGAAACCCTGTAAGGTTTTAGTTGATATTTTCACTGCTCACTCACATTGCCTCTTAGGAGATGTTTTTCTTGAGGCTTTCCTCATGAGAAATACAACTGTAGATGCATTAGGTCACAGTTTTGAACAGACTTAATTCTAGTGAGGTGCGCAGCACAGACCTTGTTACTGGGACAAAAGTTCTGGTTTAACAAACTTTAAAAAAAAGCATTCCACAGCTGAATATGAAGCTGTCAAACCTCAGCAATAACAAAAGTTGTTTTACAGTGCACGTGGTTAAGGAAAGGAAACTAAAGAGGAAAGAATTTCAGCAGCGTTGATCTCAGAATTACCCAAGCTCCTTTTCAAAGCTCTGAACTGTTCTGCAATTAGGAGAGATGCTGATTTGGCTGATGCACATGCAGATGCACACATGTAAAAAGTTTCACTCTTTAGTGTTTTCCACATCCAAGTCTTTGGTGCTCAGCAGCTGCAGCTTTAAATTCCTGACTGAGAGCAAGGGCTGCTGCTGTATTAATAAAAGCAATAATCTCCAAAACAATTAAAAAGCCAATCAAAGAAACAAACAAGGGCAATAACCCAGCTAGCATCCCAATGGTCATTTTGTAATCCCATTTTCTGTTAGACAGGAAAGAACAAACAAAACCAAAATAACTTCACATTTGCATCTGGTATACATAGCAAAAAGCCCCTGACACCTGCTCTCACAGGCTTTATGTCTCCTCTAAATTGTTTTTCTACTACAGATACTGTGTGGTAACACTTAAATAGCTCTTTTTTGCCTGATTTCTGTACTTAGGTTATCACTACACACTGCCTTGGAAAACAGCCACTGTTGTGCAAATTCATCACTTCACCAGAGTCTCAAGTAGTGAAGGAAATCAAATCAAAACAGGCTGTGAGGAAGCAAAGCTGTTAGAGAACAAAGAATCCAATCAGTGCAAGCAAGCCAAATCATGGCAAAAGTAAATTACAATATGAAAAGCCTTAAATTAATTTTAATCCAGTTCTATGTGATGGATAAATATTACTCAGTGATGGATAACACCAATGGATTCCAATATATCTGAAGAATTTTGTTACTATGGGAGAAACATACCGCCTTTGCACACATTTCACCTCCTGACACTTCCTTTTTGCATTTCCATTTCTGTTACTGGAAATTTCTTGACACTAAGCTGAGTGTCACACTTATTTTACAGAAAAAAGGAAACAACCTTGCCATTCACTTAGTAGGGCCATCAGGCTGCGTATATTATGTATGGTAGTCTCTCCTGAAATCACAGCACTATGATAATAATGAAGGTTTTTCTAGGGTTTGTTTTGTTTTAAATGAAAGCTTTATAACCCTCAAAGAAAAGCTTTTGACATTTTAAGGTCGGTAGAAAAGCTAATATTTATGGGACAAACAAAATTCATATGTGTTTTAACTTCATGTAGGGCCAGAGTCAAGGCACTGAGACAGGGAACATCATCTCCCTAAACTCATAACCAGTATACAATGCAAACCTTGAAATCACATTGATGCACAACTTGACAAAGAGATAACGTACATTCAAAAGTAAATATTCAAAGACTACAGAACAGCCTAGTGCTTCTTAAGAATATAAATATAGACAAGTCCATTTTAGAGTCAGCTGATTTATGGGCATTTCTTCTCTCTGCTTAAATACATGTTTCAGAAAGCTTCCTAAAAAGAAAAGAAAAAATACAAGACAAACACAAAATATAGCTCTGCACCAAATCAAAATCAGAGGTTTATTTCTCTCACGTGCATATTTTTCAAAGCACCACTGTTTTTTCTTTTCCAATTTCACTAAAAACAGAGCAATTAGTATGCATCAAGTCCAACCAAGCTGTTTTACCTCTTCTATAAAATGCTTGTAATATGTTTGTCTTTGCTATCTATTTTTCAAGGAAATAACTTTAGATCTCATTATATTAAAAAACCCACAGAACAAAAGATCACACTGATGAAAGATGAAAATGTCAGAGCTGTCCAAAAGGTCCATTTACTTCAGTAAAAAAATTTCCTAAACAACGTTAATTCCAAGGAAACAAGAGAGAAAGAAATTTTTCCCCTCAACTGTAAACTCCTGTGGAGAGCTATATGGATGGAGGTTAAAAAAAAAGATACAAAGGAATGTTTGGTTTGGCACTGCTGACATGTGTTCATGAAGGGGAAGTCTACTTAAAACCAGGATAATGGATAATTATCACTTTACATGTGGATCCTTTACTACATTTCTTTCCATAATACGCAGTGACTCTGATATGTTTTGCAAGAAAGGGATAGGCACAGATTCACCCTCAGGAGAAGGGCTCCTATGAAGCCTGTTTATCCTTTTATTTTTTTTCTCTCAACTGCAATTTGCCTGAGCACGGTATTTCTGCTGAAATTAGAGGTTTAGACCTGTGTTTTGTAATTATTAAACAAATAATACTCAGTTGGCTTTTCCAGAAACTGTTGTTTGGATGGCTGGCCAACATAGAGCCATGCATAACAAAGTTACTTATACCCAGTGAAACACGTTTTTTCCCCACAGCCATCAGAAAAAGTCCATATAACCTTTTGATTACAGTACAGTGTGATTAATGAAAGTTTCTGGGGTTTTGTTTTCATCACAGAGCATATAACATTAGGCAACAACACAGAAAATAGCAAAAAAGAGTCAATGGTTAAAACTTCCTGAGCCTTGACATGTTCCAGTTGCTCGAACGCCTAGCCTGGCTGGCCCCCAGTCCTGGCTCAGTCAGCTGATGGCAGGACCACTTCATGCTCCTCCAGCTTTTCCTTCTCCCTGCTTTGAGAATACATACATCTGTGCGTATGTGTATATATATATGCACATACATATTTATAGACACACTGCACACACATGGAAGAAAAGGAAATTAAAAACAGACAAATTAACAGTGCTGTGCACATTCACTTTATCCAAATGAATGGCCTCGTAATTCAAACAGGGACATTTCCTGTAAAAACACTCCATTATTTATTAAGCCACTCTAGAGCGCAACTGTTGAAGCGTGGCTTGCAGACAACATATTTTCTAGAGCCAAATTTTGCGGTTATCTACAGGACACTGAACAGTTGTGATGGAGAAGTCAGGGCCTTCTCACTATATGTTAATTTTAAATAATGTATCCGCAGTTCAGCAGAGCTCTGTAACTGCAAGCCTAGTCCTATTCATTTTTGTGGCATTGAAATGCACATGCACACTGCAGAGCACAGAGAAACTATACAGTTTCAAATAATACTCCTGCTTAATCTATGACAAACCACAGGCTTTGCATATACATGCATAAATATAAATACATGCATATATTTTTTTCATAAGAAAGAATATGGATTATAAAATTAAATATGACTAAAAAGAGAGGAAATTATTTCACTCACCTATGATCAACACAAGTAGAGAGACTAGGAGACTAAAACTGGTAAAAGGGAAAGCACACACAGTAACAACCTTTAACCTGCTACAATTTCCAAAGGAATTTGAATTACCTTCTTAAGAGAAACAGCTGACAAACTGCTGAATAAACATTTCTTTTGGGTTAAAATGCAGTATTCCCTAGACAAGGAAACTCCCTCTGTAATGCCATAAACATACAAAGCTTCTTGTCTCCAACATGCTTTCTTCAAAAAGCTGGATTTATTACTAAACACTGTATCGCCAAATGCAGACCTCCACTGGCCCCAGATGAGAACACTGGTTCCATTCAGAAAAAAACATATGGGGAAAAAATAACTTACAAATGTTATAGTTGGAAAGGTGATTTCCTTCAGCTGAATGTTTTTCTCCTTTCTACATCTGTCTAAGTGACACGGTTTGAACAAATCATGATGTTTGTAAGTAATTCTCCAAGTCCACATTCTCCTCTCTTCACCTTCTTGCACCAGTGATGAAGGTCACATTTCCATTTTAATCACACTGAAGAGTGAAGCTCTTTCTCCTTCTACATAGTTAGTAGGAAATCAGAAACACATCATGCATTCAGCATCCAGCTTCCCTTGATCCAGCTGGGATGCCAGAATTACTGTTAGAGGGAAGTCCCTATCCCCACCAAGTAAAATTTTACTAGAGTGGAAGATGGATCACGTGCACTTCAACAACACTAGAAGGCAGCATAAAGGGTAATCAAGCATTTCATTTCTATCCTGAGAAGATTATGAAAAAGAGCAAAACAACTACATAAAGCAATTCACTTCTTTGTCTTAAAGAAAGTTAAAACTAATGTAATATCCCAATTATGTCAAGAAGTTTCAAAGGACATGTAAAGATTATGCACTGCAATAGAAGTGTGGTGGGATACAAATAAGACAACTTCACAGCTCACTGGACCTTAAATCCTATAGTAAAACTGTACATGAAATCTAATAGCAATAAGAAACCATCAGAAACACTTGTTTCATTTTTATAATACTTATAATCAACGCTGTGCTTCCAAACCCAACTAAAATTCACAAGTTACAGTGTTTTCCCACTGGCAATGCAATACCACTCTGCAGTACAATAGAGATGAATGCATCTTCCCAGTTATGCTAATTTATGTAAACACAGAACAAATCCAGGCTATAGGAATATTTTTATTTTTTTTTTTAATTAAACAAAGCTTTGTATTTCATTGGTCATTTGATCTAGTACTGGAAAACGATACAAATAAGCGCAGGGTTGCTATCTCTGAATAGGTCTGATTAAGTAAATATTCGAGGGAATATTAGTCAAATTAGTACCAAGAGCTTCAGCAAGTTTCCAAAGCCTTTTGAATTCTCAGAGCAAAGCCCAGTGAATTCAGATGAAAGTTCCTTTTCTTTCACTTTTAAGGAAAGAAATAACTTAAGCGAACCTTCTGCAAAACAGTCTCCCAAGCTTAGTAACTGGGGAACAGACCTAAAGCACTGCCAAGACACACAACTCAGCATTTATAAACCTTAATGGTTTATTCAAATATTAAGTACTGATGTACTGAACCAAAAAACACAGAGGTATTCCAGTAATGCTGTTTCAAGTTATGTAATTCCATCCTTGGTACATGAAAATCGCAGTTCCTCCATTCGTGCTGCCCAGCCCACATTTTGTGCGCTGAGGGACATGGGCACATGGGGCGCATACTAACGACACTGAGTTCCTGCTGGATCTGATGAAAGGCACAAAGAGACGAGAACACCACCTGGCCCTGCCTCGGCTCTGAGATGATGTCAGCCTATTCAGCAGGGCAACAGAGGAAAGAAAAAAGTCCCTGCTCTATTTCAAACACACACAAAGGGCCAAGTATATTACCACAAAAAGCAGGAAACCACTCCATCTCATCAACAAATGATGATTCTGCAGCCTTCTGAGCCTTACTGTATTTAGGCACAAGAAGTAGGTAGAGGGAGAAGCATTTGCTCCCTTTAGATTTTGTGACAGTTACTTCAGTTATTTCCACCTCTCTCACCCTAACCCTGTCACTGTCCCCACACCCCATGCGGTATTCCCAAGGGTATCACCAGCCCACTATCGCTTTTTGCCCAACAGTTGCAACTGCATGCTGACCCACCAGGATATGTCAATTTAGCCAGTTCTGGATTATTCTGTTTTCTTTTATATCTCAAAATACATATCATACCCAAATCACACCAGCAAATATGACCACCTTCTTGCAGGCCTGGCAACATCCTCAGACACATCTGAATTTAATGCAGATATAACCCTGTAGAACTGCTATCTCAGGTCACCTATAGAATAATAGAATGGTTAGGGTTGGAAAAGACCCTAAGATCATCTCATTCCAAACCCCCTGCCATGGGCAGGGACACATCATGCTAAACCATGTCACCCAAGGCCCTCTCCAATCTGGTCTTGAACACTGCCAGGGATGGAGCATTCACAACTTCCTTGGGCATCCTGTTCCAGTGCCCCATCACCCTCACAGCAAGGAACTTCTTCCTTATATCTAACCTGAACTTCCCCTGTTTCAGTTTAAACCCATTACTCCATGTCCTTATGGTGAGGGCACCAGAACTGCACACAGTACTCTAAGTGGGATATCACAAGAGCAGAGTAGAGGGGCAGTCTCACTTCCTTCAAGTTGCTCGTCACACTCCTTTGGATGCAGCCCAGGATATGGCTGGCTATCTGGGTTGTGAGCGCACGCTGCCGCCTCATGTTAAGTTTCTTGTCACAGATTTTGCTGAAATGCTTCGAGCATTTTTCTTTTCAATTTTTCTTGAATTTCACTACAAACCCCAAAGTTTTAAAGAACTCTGAATGAAGAGACAGAGACAGATGCATACAACATCACAAAAGCCAGAACGGGCAGGACAGAAAAAAGGCAACCATACTCTCTGGAGAGCAGAAAGCATAATTACATACAGCTGAACTGTTCTTCCCTTATACGTATCCTGCCAGCAGTGGCAGGGTTCACGTCTACATTTCAGTCCTGACCTCTAAAATGGATCAAATATAAATCTTTTGACAAGCATAACTTTCTGTCTCTATACCTGTGGACACCTTTCTCTGCAGCATCTCAGTTCCTGCTCAACAACTGGTGGATGCCTCTTTTGCCCTTGTCAGAGTGAAAGCTGTCCCACAAGAGTTCAGAGGCAGCTGCCCAGCTCTCCTGTAGGAAGAAATATGGTCTTATAGCTGTTCCAGACACAAGTCTGATGTTTGGGCACCCCTGCAATACTTTCAAGCTAATGCCAGCATGAAATATGAAGCAGAACCTTAATGGAAGAGAGTTTTTTGTAGTCTTGGGGCTCTTGAGTGGCTCAGTTTATAAATAAAATTCCAGTGCAGTTTAAGCAAAAGCCATTAAAGTTTGGCAAGAAGCTGCAATGGATCATAACTATTACAAAACAAAGGCCAAATTTTTCAGAACTGGTTAGTCATTTACCTTAATTAGTAGTAAATGAGAACCCAGCATAGTTAAAAAAATAACTACAGTATAGGTTGAAGTAACTACCAAACTTCAAAATTATCTGTTCGTTTTGAAAACTTTGAGAGTCTTACACCTAAGTGTAAGAAAAGTTTGATCTATTTTAAACCATGCGCCCATGTGGTCCTTCTGTCAAATCGTTTTTATTATTTGGCTTTATTTGCAAAACAGATGTGGGGGGAACAGCCACAAACAAAATCAAAGAACAAGGTTTGGATTACGTAAGCCCTGGAGGGTTGAATTAACATAACTTTTATAATGTGTCTAGAATAATTTTGTCTTTTTCCAAAGTTAGCTGCCAGCAAAAAGTACAAACTCATCTATTAAATTCATTTGTTATAAAAATTACTAGTTAAAACAGATTACCTGTAACTACCAGCTTCATATCTCTGAAGCTGAAGATTCAGCATATTTCTCTAAGGAAGTAAGTGAACTGCTCCACTTTTCAGAGAAGTAATTACAAAACCATAATTTTCCTTTTCCAATTTAAGCATGTATTAAAACTGAAATAGTAAAGTCCACTTCAACCACATGCATGTTTTGTGGGGTTTTATTGCAGTTTTGCTCTTTTTTCTGCCCTGCAAGTACTCTATCAAAGATCTACTTTAACTGCCTCAGCAGAGTGCTTATTGGGCAAGATTATAAAACACCAAGTGAAATAAAGGCCTTCGACCTTTCAACTAAAAGAAATGAAAAAACATGTATTAGAAAGAACACTAAAATTCCCTACAGACTCAGAACTGGAAGAAGATGGCACACAGGTTCCACAGCGCCTGATTATCAGGCAGTGTTTTACATCCCACTTTTCGTCTGAGCTGCTTGTGCCTGCCACCCCGAGAGAACTGTGCTCTGCCTAGGAACAAGCGTGAGCCTGCTATTGTGGACCGCAGTGAAAACCCTACTCCAAACAGCACAAATTAAGTACTGACACTTTGAAATACGCTTTAAAAGTCTTCAACCCTTTCATTCATCCTATCATAGCAAAAGACCATGGACACTGATCAAGGCCAGGTTGGAGAGAGCCTTGGGCGGCATGGTTTAGTGGGAGGTGTCCCTGCCCATGGCAGGGGGGGTTGGAACTAGATGACCTTAAGGTCCTTTCCAACCCTAACTATTCTATGATTCTATGACACTGGCATCTTCAAGACATCTACCATGAACAGCATTCTTGCAATCCTAGATTAACATGTAAGAATCATCAAGGCAAAATGATTTGTTTATTTTTAGTGATATAGATCAATGTCAGGAAGTACAATACTATAGAGATATTAAAATACTTATGCTATGCCTATTTATAAATAAACTTATGTTTACATTATGCTTTCCACATACACAAAATGAAGTTCAGAGAAAGAATACTTCCATCTGTACTGCAAATTCATTTTAAGAAAACGCCCAGCTACTAACCTTACTGCATGCAGCAGGCTTGTGTCTCTCATCTTGAAAACCAATATTCAATCAAGTAGGCTCATGCAGGTGAATTTCATGCCTCCATCATTTATAGTTATTTACACTACAGAATATACTCAAGTATAAATATCCTTACACCTGATAAAGGTACAGATAAGACAAACTATGATTTGACAATATCAAAAAACACAACTTACTTTCAGTGTTGAGAGGTTGTAAAACAGCTTTATGAGAACTATTGTTTCAGGCATCTAAACTACATCTTGGGTTACAACCTAGGTACATAGAATGAATAGCAAGAGGGACAATGAGCTGTGGGCTCATCTGATTCTCTCACATGCCCTGTTGCACCAAAGCAGATGAAGCACAATGGCACTTGTGTGTGGCTCCTCCAATCCCCAGAGTGAAAAGTGTTGAGAGTTTTTGCCTATCATCTCTTTTGTGAGGTGTGGGAATTGAATCAAAGCTGTTCTCAGGTGTGGAAAACAGATAATGCTGAATGGTAAATTTGGTTGGTAGGGATTTTTTAAATATTTTTGTGCTGAGCATTCCCACTCCACTGAATAAGCAGTAAACTTCCACCCCTGGAAGATGGTCCTCACACACACACAGAAAATTACATGTATTTTATAGGCTCATCCAGCTTTCATTTCTTGTTCTATGCTTAGTCACAATACAGATATTAAGGTTAGCACAAGCATGTTACCACAGGCATCGCTGTGTCTCTTGAAGGCTGCTGGACATCAACAACCCAACAGATGGTCATTACTCCAAACTCCCCACCCTCCATCATCATTAATTCAGTAGCAAACTCATTTTAAGGGGCTAGCCCCAGTTCATAAAGAATTCATTGTCCTGGCCAAATTAATAGCTTTAGAACTTGCATTACCAGATGTGTTTCAGAGAGACAATGACATTTTAAATTATAATGTGCTGTTTAAATTCCACTTCAATGTCATTTCTCATAAATATTGATGTACAAGACAAATTTTAAAACCATGTGAGTATTCCCAAAATAAACACAGAAAACTCTCTATTTTTGGTTTATAATCCAGACAGATTTGGCACAAGTGTCCTTAATAATCCTGCAACCCACTTGATCAAAAGCTTTTTACTCTGAGACTAAAAGAGGCACATAGTCTTTTGAAAGGTTTCACATCACCCTGAAAATTAATAAAACCTCAATAGTGATGCATCCGATAGAGACAGGCAGTTATGGCGCCCATTACGTAAGCAACACAATTTAGACTAATAGTAATAATAGTAAAGAGGACAAATCAAATTTGTAAGAATTGGAGATCAACTTCATTGATAAGGCATCAGTAAAAGTTTTAATACACATCAAATGGGGAACAACAAGAAAGAGAGGGAATAATTTGCATAACTTGAGACATGTCATGGCCGACATTTGTAATCCTAATTAAAAAAATAAATAAATCAAAAAAATCTCAACAACTGAAACCAAACAGACACAGAACTTTCCAGAGACACTATTCACTTCAGACTTTAATTATATTGCTCTTTTTCAAAGGAACTGAACCATATTTTCTTAAAATCATGTATCTCAGAAACTTCTCTTTCTGATCATTTTACTGAAAACTGTCTGTGCAAAATGCTCTGTTTTCAATGAATTGATACTTTCCAACAAAATATTTTGGCTGAAAAATTCCTAACTGGTTTCACTTTTTTAACCATTCCTCAAGTCCAAGATTTCATAAAGTCAAACGCCTTTCCACACTTAAAATGTTACACTGTGTATTTCAAAAGATACACGCTCACACTCTTACTGGTGCAAACCAAGGAACATCACTGTTCAAACCTGTATGTATGGAGAGTACTTTTCCTATTTCCACATGGAAGAAGCATACATAACAATCATGATTTAAAGGTCTTTCCTAGTCTACCTTGAAAACAGGATTAGAAACTAAACTTCCAATACTCTTTAACCTTAGTTGAGTACAAAAGACTGCCATACACAAATACAAAGTATACAACTATGTTTCCAAAGTAACTTCACACATCTAATTACAGAGACATTCAAGGCCAGCCTCCACCTGGCTCTGGGCCACCTGATCTAGTTGAAGATGTCCCTGCTCAGTGCGGGGCGGGGAATGGACTAGGTGACCTCTGAAGGTCCCTTCCAACCCAAACTATGATTCTATGTAGTAAACAAATTCAATTCAGGCTGGATTTACCCTCGAAGTACAGTTTACAGCCATTGCTGAAGGAAAGCAAGGCTCAAATGTCTGTGGGGGTGGCAAACACACGGGAGGCGACAAGTGAGCAAGGGAGAAAGAGGAATATTTTATTTTAAAGGAAAACAAAGAGAGAAATGAAAAATCAGTCATGTCTCCTGTCAAATTCCATAGTAGTACAATTTTTAATTGCAGAAGAAACTCAAAAATTGAGAGCAAAGCATCATTTGATGTACTGTACTTATGCAACCAAAGCTAAGCATGCAAAGATGGGTTTTTTTCATGTATTAAATATTTTTTAAATTCCTACATAACATAACAAATAAAAATATTTACTTTTACAGAAGGTCAAGTGGACAGAACATAATTCTCCCAGAAGGAAGCCAGATGTTTAGTATCTTCAAAGCAATGTCCATACTGATTAAAGCAGTAGCTAGTTTTTCTTTTAGAGGCTGAAATCTAACTGAAGTTTCTTTTACTGAACAACTATGTACCATGCTTTAATACCTGTCTCAACAGAACAGCTATTTTTACATTTTTAATAGGATTTTGGTTGTGTGTATAGTTATCAATGCTCAATACTCAAGGAGCCATCTTTCAAAATTATGTAAAACAGTCTATAGTCCTGCTCTATGTCACATATTGCATCTTTAGCTCAGGATGAAAGAAGTCACATCTGTTCCCAAAGCCAGGCTCCCATGATAAAAACAGTTTAGCAAACTTCTTTGCAGCAATTTGAATATATTAAGTCAAATAGATATTCAAATGCTTCTTGTGAGTCATGCAAGAGGAGCATCAATGTAGTACTTAGAATTGCAAAAATCTCAAATTAACAGCTGATTTTCTTTCTTAAAACTTACCATAATGCATTAAGAGATCCATAAAAAGGAATTTGCAAAGACTTAAGCAAATAGATTTGAACTGATTCTGTGGGGTTTTCCTGTATTACTTGGCTGGTGCCATAACTAATATTTAGCTACAACACAATGCTTGCCAACAGATGCAAGATAAGCCTGAAATCCTATGGGGATACGCTAAATGTCTAAAAGGCTTTGGAAGCATGAACAGGGTCTCTGTGTATCTCACTCAGAAAGCAAAAGGATTATTCAGTTGCTTAAATTACCATTACGCACACAAAAGAAGACCAGCTTTACCACTAGAAAGAAGGGGGAAACCACCAAATTTAAAATTGGTTTTCTGGCACCTGTTTTTGCATTTTCTGGAGTTTGATCTGATCAGGGAAAAGCAGCAATTACAGAAGTTTAACCTTATCTGTGCTGGATAATTATGTAGTTGATTATTCCACATTGTCTAAAAATTTGAAGTGAGGATGAAGTTCAGATCAAAGAAAGGGTCACAGTTTTGATGCCCATATTGCAAACACCATGCATCACTAGGGCATTAATTGCAGGATAATCCATTTATAGTATCATGAATTTTGTATTCAGCTATGTCAATGTTCACCTACAGCACCGTATGTTCTTGCTCACTTTTCCCATCTCTAGGAGCCATTTTGAAAAACTTGTTTAGCTTCCAGCTAAACAGCATCTTATGAAGTCGTTCATCTCAATACCTCCTACGTTAAGTGAGAGAGATCCTCTCTTAAGAGGGCGGGGACAGAGCAGCTCTTGGGATACCAAGTGACAAGAAAGAGCTGAAAAAACCTGGCCAATTTTATCGGACACACAACAGAAACCCCCAAGATAGGTGGCAGCAGTTCCCAGTTTGCTTACTTTAACCAGTTTCATTCAATCTCAACATAAGCACTATCAGTTTAAGTACCAAAATATTTAGTCTGTGCAAAAAGCAGAGTACTGGCACCTTGCTTACAAGAAATGCCACAATTAAATAAGATAAAAACAAAAACAACTAACAAAGGACAAAGCAAGTGGCAAGGATTCAGATTTACAGAGCTCTTCCAGTTGATTGTTTTTAAAGCTCTTTGTATGGCAAGAGAGAACAAAAAGATTCCCTGCCTTGGTTTGCATAGAGCACATCCCACTTTCACGTGCTTCTTTACAATACAGGAATCAGAAAGAAAAGAAACGTGGAAAAATAGTGGCTGGTGTGCTGCAGAGGCCCGGCTGTGATACACTCCACTGCTATCCCACACCTACTTCACCCAGCTGCTTCAGTGGCCGATCTCAGTCATTTCACCAGTCATCTGTGTTCCCCACCTTCAAGTCCCCTTCTCTCAGCCACACCATCTCCTATATTTCATCATTCACCTGACCCCAAAATTTCACTCTCTGAAGTCTGTAAAGCCAGGTAAGTAGATTCTCTTGGGTTCATCCCTACCCCCTCACCCAGAGGGCAGAAGCACACCACAAAACTTCCCAGCCAGATCCTCAGCACTCCCAGAGTTATGCTGCAACACATCCAGCAAAAGATGTTCAAGAAGGAAGTGACAAGGATATCACAGACTTAGAACTGCATCCTAGAAACTGTCATGAGACCTGCGTGAATGCTTAAGCTTTGGGGTCTTTGGTACGAGGGCCATTTCATTTCTCCTCTTCACCAGAGGAACTGGTTTTCACTGTGATTTTGGAGTGTTACACCTACAATGCAGTGACTATACTATTAAGACATCACTCTTACCTACATCATGCAATCAAAACGTACATGATTACAGAAGTCTTTGTAAGATTTTGGTTGGTTGGGTTTTGTGTGCATGTGTAAAATACACTAATCTGGAAAACATATAAAAAGTCTGTCTGTTCCAGTATGCAACTTGTTTTCTGCTCTGGCAACACCTGTGACAAAGGAACAATACTGTCACATGTCACCCATACCCACTTTATTAACTAGTCCTGAACAGGATAAAAAAAAAAAGTCTTCAAGACAGTTTCACTGCTGTACAGGATGCTCAGCAGAAAACAACAGATGTGCTACAATCACTACTGCCCATTCATTTCCTTTCTGTCAGAAGGAAAGCAGCAGCCATCAATTAAGAACCCCTATCTACTGGACACAAAAGGAAGTATACACTTTTCCTTGGTCATTTGATCACAACAATAGAAGATGGCAGTGGGAAAGGACTGACTGCTCTGGGCAAGCATGGGGGGGAAGATGAGGTGAGTGAGGATTCAGCGATTTATTTTTTTTTTAAATATATATTTATTCAATTCCTTAATATACACAGGTTTAAAAATTAAACACTTTTTAAATAAATTACAGATTATGCTAAATCGTAATCATATTACTCCTTAAGTTCTCCAGACAATTCATTTAATGTTTTTCACAGTGGAAAATCCCAAGCATATGAATTGAGAAGAGAATTAAGCAGCATCTAGAAAAGCTGTTATCAATGAACAAAGCTTTCTTTTCAGATAGTTACCACAATTTCTATAAAACCATTTGTCAAAAACGTACTAAGTATTTAGACTTTCAATATGTCACTGGCATAAATTATTTGGATTAATACTTTTAAGAAGTCTAGTCACATCCTTGGATCCTTCTGTTATGAACTAGAAGGACAGCTTTCATAAAACTGCCAATAACAGAAAACCCTAGAGATGCACTTTATATTATGTCTGTTTCAGTCTGACTACACAAAGGGTTTGAGGAACCTTTATTAAAAATTGCTAGCTTTAATTAAGGCATTAGGCCCTAATCTAGCATGATAAATTAAAACCCAAATATTCCATGGATACTAATGCAACAACTCTAAGAACCTGGTATCTGCATCCCACAACAGGAAAGCTTTAAAAAGCAGTCACATTGCAACTGAACCCCTATTTCTGCCCTGTACCTCTGCTCCATTGCGCACCAAAAATAGAACCGACTTAGAGAAAAGCTCACACGTGGGCACACATCATTCTTCTCCACCCCCATATAGCTTTGCAAGCCCTCATGCTACGAAAGACATGGCCTAAACAAAGCACTCAGTGATGCACAGATGCTCAAGGAATTCTTTTTTGTGTAGTTACTTTCAGTGTAAACACACTGCATATTAAACCTCATCCTGAATTGCCAGAACAAAGTATATTGACCTGACGTTTCCTTCTCTGATACAACACAGCATGATTGCAAGAACTGCCAAAGCCCATCTTCATTCTTTTCAAAGATTAGCATATAAACACCAACTTACTGAAACAATTAAAAATAGAGAATACTGTTATAGAAGTCAAATGGATAATAGCAAAATATAAACAAATTTCATAAAATGTCTCCTCCATCACCCCCAAAATTTTTTCAGAACGAAAATATTCTTAGAACCCCCAGGCTTAATTCTGGCACATAAAGCAAATTTGGCAAAATTACTGGTGGTTATTTGGTACAGATTTTATATTCACCCCTCAAAGCTGCATCTGCCCAAACCATTCTGCTATTGTTTTTACAGAACACCACTCCTCATATTTTAGGTTTCTTCTTTTTTCCCATGGTACTAATTCCTTACTAAATGTACTTCATCTAGTCCTTGAATGCCTTATCCTGTTAGTTGACACATTCCCACACACTCCAATTTTGTTGATACAACAATTTTCTTAAGCACTTCACAGTGAACACTTGTCTGCCATGGATCCCAGAGAGTCTTAAGAAATCCTCTGCCTCTCAGGACACAGGCACAAGCCATGTTATCTCAGCTTTCAACTATAAAAAAAGGTTACTCAAGTCTGATGGTCTGGTTTAGCTTTTCTGTTCATCATGAAAACACATTAAAATTACTGCAACTCAAAACCAAGGCCAAGCAGCACATTTGAAATTAAATGGAAATCAGACGGGGAGGGGAGAGTTTGTGCAAATAGTTCACTTTTTAAGGTCACTAGGCAAATATTCCACATGCATTTGGTTATGCACGAATCTCCAGCTAAATAAATGAATTGATTTGCTGTGTGGAACCTGGGAATAGACAACTGTCAACATCTGTGGACCAAAAAAAATGTTAGTAATTAAATATCAGCAAATAACACAGACAACCCGTGCACTGAATTTAGGTCATGCCGATCCTTTTTCTCTGATGTATGTTAAAACATGCAACCTTATTCAAATCCCGCTATTTTTAGCAAATCCTGAAGAGGAATTTCTGGTCTTTCCTCTCTCTGTCTCTGCAAAATGCTTTCCTACTTACAGAGACTGTTCTCCCTTGAATACAAAGGAAAGTAAGACCTCGCTAATGTTTGTCAGATGTAAGCTTCAGCTGAATGTTATGCAGCTCTGCTAGTGTGTATCTATTAAAGCTATGCAGTCTCAAAGTACTGGATCTGACACAAAGTTGCCACTCTCCTAAAATTTTATAAACATTTAAACACAACTGGATCATCAATACATACTACAAAATCATTTACAAGCCCCACTATCAGTAGGATAAAATATTAAGTATTACCAATTAGCAGTCTAATCTAGCATATTAGTATCACCTCTGCGGGTCACAGAAGCCACAGTGGCGATTAACATAATGCACTTTTAAAAACCATTTTATTTTAGACTAACCCATGCTACACTGGTTTCAGCATTAGCACTGGAAGGAGTGAAATTGATTATTTATAAGTCACTGAGTTTTTCCACAAAGGAGCGCCTCTGCTGCCACCACAAAGCCCATCACTGAACATCTGCTTTCTTCAGAAGGCAGAAAAGACTCCTTTGGGTTGGCACAAGGACTGAAGAGTAAAGGATAGAGAAAGGAACCTTGCCTAACACCCTCTTATTTAATATTTTCTGTGAAGTCTCCTGACAGCCCTATGGTGAAGATTCCTGGAATGTCAACTTGTTTCAGATAATCAAATGAGTACAATCAGTTATTACAATCAAGTTGCATTTCCATGGCATCTAAATCTGATTTTCCTACGCTTTCAGGTTTCCAGGTCCCCAAAGACTTCCAGATAGTAACAGTACACAAAAAAATTAAACTATGAAAGATCAATTTCCTCTGAAAATGACATATAGTAACATAAGAAATCTCGGACCACAGAAGTTCCAAATAGCCCAAGCCCCATGGAAAGACCCTTGTTTCTCCATGAAAGTGGCGCTTCTGCTTCCAAAAAAACGGACTCAAGCAACAAAACCAAAAGCTACAGACTTTTAGCAAAAAATCCATTGCAGAAACAGTGCTAAAGCTGAAGACATAACCTCCCCTACCTGCTTAGGTCCCCAAAAATTTTGATTTAATTGCATAAAACCCCACTAGCATGCTCATCCAGAGAATCCACTCTCTTCCCGATACAGCACAGAGACCTAATGTGGATTTGCATACTAAGCAGCCTCATGGTTAACTTGGGTATGCTCACCGAACATCAGCAATAACCAATAATCACTTCAGCCAGAGGCACAAACACCATGTCCTATTAAAAATATATAAAAATTAAAACATTAAAATAATAATTAAAAACTTAGTACCTGGTAGAGCGCTCATCAACTAAATCACTCTTAGATTTGGCAAAATGGAGTCACTTTTCCTCTCCTCTGCTGAATCTGTGGTATTTTGAAAGCAGAGTAGAAACTATGGAATTAGAGAAAGGAGCACAACTGCACAGCTCATCAGGGGCTGTGCCCACCCTAGTTTATAGCTTCTGAGCCATGCTCCCTGTACTGCCAACCCATTCCGCCTTAAAGAGTAGCTGTACAAACGTAGCACGAGCTGAATCCGGTTCAGACAGGCTAGAGGTCAGATTTTGAATAGCAGTTAGACACTAATGTGATTCTGAAAATCCCATTAAGAGTCTTACCACCTCTGTGAGTGCCTACCTACATATCATTAAAAATCGGGATCAGACAGTTTGTCTGTGGTTGTGTTGTAAGTCTGTGTCAGAGCAGTGAGGTGCTGCTGGGTTCCCAAGCTCTAAACCCTGAAAGCTTCAGGCTATGCTCCTTCTGGAAATTGTTAGCACTGATTTTGAACTTAATTACTTAGTGCATGGAAACCTCTATCCAAATGAACCCTCACTTTACTGGTGAGCAACAGAAGGACACATCTCTAGCTGTTAAAGCAAGTCAGAGCCAAGGGTCACTTTCTAAGATCTGTCTTGTATCTAAATAGCTGCTTTTTTGTGAAGTGGCAGAAGAAACAACTGTGGTGCAGTTTTTTTCTAGCAAAATCTAGTAACTTATCTCAAAGCCTAAAAAACCAACAGATTCCTGATTTAATGAGGGAAAGAACTCAGTTCCCTTGTCAAATTTGTAACCCTTCCCAGCTTCAGAACATCAACTGAAACACCAAGCAAGAATTGAACAATACCTTTTTTATAATTTTCATTTCTCTAAGTCATTGCTTTACATTTGCCTGTTCTAGAGGACACTAAGATTAATTTACTCCTCCTTCTTAGCTATTTCTGTGCTAGGGACTCAGCTAACGGTGTCAGTGGAGAATCCACTGACAGAAACCAAGCATCGAATGTTCCTTGCCCAGAACTTCCAAGAAACTACTGAATGCAGGACTGGATTTTTTTTCTTTTTCTTTTTTTTAGTATCACCATAAGGCCTGTTTATATACTTGGAGTGGAAACTGCACATTCAGCTGCAATTGATTTCCTGTATGGCAAAACACCTCAAGCATTCAGTTGGCTGGGAACTCTGCAGAGGCCTCTTACCATCACCAGTTTTTTGAGACCAGGAAGCTCTGCCCTATGCTTGTTCTAATGCCAGAACAAATACAGTCACTGCTGAGCATCCAAGTTAATTTGGTCTGGGGGAACCAAATCCTAAACAGGCAAAATTTAATATTGCAGAAATCCATCTAAAAATATCAGTTTACTTGCAACTTCAACAATAATACAAGCAATGTAATCTTGTTAATGCGGCATAATGTTCATCTACAAATGTTTTCTAAATATGAAACTACTCCATCTGAGAGATGCATTGGAGGGGTTTTTTATAAAAAATCAATACGTCTTCCTCCCCTAGTTGCTATATTTAAAGCAATAAATGAACGCTACAATGCAATTTCACAGATCAAAAACTATACTTTTTCCCTTTTGGTATCAATGAGTGACAATTACAATAACAATTTACTGCATTTAGGTTTTTTCCTTTCATAACTGAATACATAGAACAGCCTTCACTAATACGGCTATGAATCTGAAGAAGGAAATACATGAGTAGTTTTACCAGGATCCTGTGATTAGACTGTAACAGTTGTAACGTTCAAATGCCCAACCACCTGACTGTACCTCAGCTTGTAAATTAAGCAAAATGAATACATGAAGTGAGCTGTAATTACCATCCTACTTTCCATTTAGTCCATGCAAGTTCCCTTAGCCTCAGATCCTCCTGAGGCAAAGGACTCCATTTCAACTGCTAAAGTCTGTTCTTTAAGAACCCTAGAAAGACATAGACTGGCAACACAACCACAACCATTTAAACATACACACTTACATGTGTGTGTATATGCATGTATGTGTGCATGTATCTATATAAATAAATTAAAAATCAGGAAGAAAGGCAAACCTGAAGAAGCCAAAACTTTTTATAGGGACACTCTTGTTTGATTGAAGTTTCATCAATAACAGCTTCTTAGTTCCAGAGTAAAATTATTGGTCTAAAGGTGACAGGTATTTGCTAACTTCCAGAGGACATAACAGCCTTTCAAAGGGGTGGATGACTTCAGACAGGGTCCTTCAGTCACATCCAAATCAACCAAAGCACAGCTATGGGATACTTTATGGTGTTCTTCTATCAACCTTCTTTGACTTTTTCAAGGTTTACTACAGATCTTGGTATGGTCATATCATATAACAGAACAATCTGTAAGGAAAATTTATTTTTCACCTTCAGAAATTTTGAACCAATTCATCTGAATAAATGGTTTATTTCTCAAGCATTAACATAAGAACATTGCATACTTTTGCACTAGAAACACCATCACAAAGAAAACATACACATGCCCATATAAAGAAATTGAGTGACCAATACATTGTCATACCTGTCCTTGCCTGGTCCCCAACCATACTAAATCACATCTCACATCCAGACAACTCCATCCTTCCAATTCATACTGTGTATTTAACATAATAAAATGGTGACAACATACACTGTATTATTTTAAAACAAATACTCTTGCCAAACAATTCCACATACTGATCCTCTAAGAAAAGCTGAGAAAATAAAATATTTTTTGAAATCCCATTTCTAAGATGGCAAACCACTGCGCAAGTCTAATCACCGGTGATGAGGACTAAAGTAAGAATTTATTTGATGTGATTTTTACTGAGTTATATGTCAGTACTTAAATCACAACTTTTCAGGCCAAGGAAAGCAGCTTGCCTATTAAAGCATCAAGGGAAGACCATATATTGCAGCACCTTCCCATTGCACAACGTAGCTGTGATGAACAGACAGATATGCTGCACTCCAAGGAAACAGATTTGTTCCATAATCAATCAGCTGAGCACTTTCCCAGATATATTAAACTAGTTTCATGGGCTAGGTACATGCAGCACTCCTAGAGTCTCCTTCACTCTACCCATTCACAGCAGTGAAAAACACAAAGGCTGAGTTGCATGAGAAGGTCAACAGCTAAGAGTGAATCATAGCCTGAACTACTCCAGACCATCCCTGCTATGGCCTCGAACTGTCCCCGGGAAAGAAGTCAGTGTTGAGCAAATACGGGCACAGACAAGTGAATCTGACCCACGTACCAGAACAAATCACCTCCTGATAAGACTTAACACTTATAAGTAACAAGTAACAGAAACCAACCCAGTACATTCTTACGAAATTGTCAGAAGATAGGCGTCACTAATCCTCCATTAAAAACAAAAGGACTCTTCATGCCACACAGGCATTGAAAAAAAAGAGCAGAAGGAAAAAGATGACCACAGAGTAGGCAGATTACTCATCACTACAGGACAGCAGCAACGAAGAGGCATTCAGATGGCCTGGCACCCATATCCCCCTGGAAGCTTGAATAGCTGCATGATGCACACAGCCGAGGTGGGCATACCAATTTGTCAAGTAGGTACAGAAGCACTGTTGTCTAGAGATGGAAGAGACTAGAAAATGACAAACCTTCACCGCCAGAGGCTGACAACCAGCTTTTCTTCTGAAGACAGCAAACCACAGTTGCAATTGTTTTTGCAGAATTCTTCCTTGAAAAGCAGACACAACTCTTGTATTATCCAAACAGCATGCAGTGGTGCATAGAAGAAATTCCTTCTCCTCCATACTCAACATGTGCATATCATAGATCCCATCACATCAAAGCTTCACCAATGAAGAGCAGGAGAAAAATGCCTATTCTGCTTAGCTTTGATCTTGTGGAAATCAGAGTCAGTGCTTATGCTGCACTTCGGGTGAATAAACCACTTTGGAGGGGCCTCACGGCTACAAGAGCTGAAACAGTTGAGTGCATTTGACAATAGTGGTGGTTTACTGGCAGGACTTTCTGCTGCAGAATTACAAGAAGAGCCTCTTCAATGTGGTTTATTTTGGATCTGCGCTGTGCACGAGAGCAGCAGGATGGCTTAGCTGTGGGAATGAGGAACTTGAGGGATGTTGTCGGCATGTACGGCCGTGACCAAGGGAGCATGGCTGTGTCAGTAACAGGCCATGCTACCGGAAGAGAGTGACACTGCAGATAAAGTGGCAAAGGGCAAGCTGCAGTAGTAGACATCGCCAGGCTGAGTCACCCAGCAGGAGATCAGCTCTTAAACTCTGCTCAACACGGCTCATGCCTTGGCAAACCACTCTGTCCTTCACACAGAAAGAAAAATTAGGTTTTCCTGATGCTCTATTCCTCATTTCCCACTGGCAGACTTTATGGAAGAGGAAAGTGATTCCTGAAGGAAAGGTCTGCAGAAAGCCTGATCCTTTTCGACAAAAAAATCTGCCAGGCACTAACTCTCCTAAGCATACAGACATCTCTGAAACCAGTTTAGGAATGATGTCATCTAAAGCATGGAGAAACAGAAGTATTGCCCTATAAATCAGAAAGAAACCTTGGAGATTGAAAGGTTATTGATGCCATCAGGAACTGTTACTATCTTTCATTTAATAACAGATCACAAAATTCTACAGTGGCTTACTAAAAAGCCTACAATGTGCCTGATACTTGATGTTGTAGGCAGATGTTCAGAAGAGAAGTTAATGGCATGCCCTGGGAAACCCGTGAGAAATTCACAGGTTAAAGGAGTTCAAGCTCAGGAGAACAAGACCCTAGAAATGCTACCCTCCTATCACAAGACAAAGAGACTCCATAGCATAACCAACCTAATAAGGCAAGGATTATAAAATGCCACATCCAGCAAGGAGTGTGGGAAGTGGACCTCTATGTCTGCAGGACAGAGACAGCAACCTCCTCAAGGCAGCAAGAATAACAAAATAACCAAGATGGATCAAATCAGAGATGACTTCAGACTCACCTTGCATGACAGAGACTGGCAATTACCAGAGAAGACTGATGGAAAGGAGAGATTACAAACTTCATATGCTGGCAGTGTATGAAGGAAGGAAAGATGTCTCTCCAAATTCAATAATGAATCATTGTTGAATACATCTTCATCTACTATTCAAATAGCCCAAGACTGCTGATTTCAGAGAAATTAGTGTTTCTGCAACAGGCTGAAGTCTCTGATGACATCACTCAGACACTAAAGCATGACAGCTCTCTGTGCAACCACATCAGGTATGTTATCAGGATAATGAGAAGGAATTGGAAAGTAAACAGTGTCAAAGCTTCACAAACACTTCAGTGTGAAGCATGCTAATCTCAGCAGCACTGAACCTGCTTGCAAGCTAAAATGATGTTTCTGCTGATATTAACTTGGTTGCAGTTTAAACAGCAAGTAGAAAGCTTTGTGCATACTGAAGTGATAAAGATTACAGACTTGCATAGTAAGTAGTTAATTTCACCCATCTATTTTCAAAATTCCTTACAAAGAATGAACTATATTTTTTCCTTCATATCAAGTATCAAGAATGCAAAGGATGCTCCATCTCTGGCAGTGTGCAAGGCCAGGTTGGACAGAGCCTTGGGTGACATGGTTTAGTGAGTGTCCTTACCCATGGCAGAGGGGTTGGAACTAGATGATCTTAAGATGATCCAACCCTAACTAATCTATGATTCTGTGATTCTATGTTACTTTAGATTGAAGTACCACAAATCAGTGGAAGTAGCAGAAAGCAAGTAGTTCTGCCACTGTACTTCTGAAATGCATTGAGACCTCACCTATGACCTGGACTCACTGGGAACAGCACACAAATACACACACACAGGAGAAAAAAAAAAAAAAGGAATACAGCAAGTTGACACTGGAATGTAGAAATCACAACAAAGCTGCAGCAGACACTGTATCTAATCTTAGGGGACATGCGGGGGGGAAACAACTGGTAAATATTTTAACAAAGAAGAGTTTACAGGAGGCCAGTGAGGAAAACTTGTCTGCGTTTGCAGATAACTCTATCTAACACAAGCAAAAGTATCAGAGGAAGTATAAGCACTACAGCCTATGCATTATGGCTAGGAGACAGAGACTGCTCATGTGGGCTGATTAAAAGGCAGAAGCTGACCTTGAAGCCTCCACCCAGATGACAATGCTGAACATGTCAACTGTGACCATGAAAGGAAGCTGGCTATTCCACTGTCCCTGACGGTGCTCCTTAGGGCAATCCAAACAGCCTTCTATTTCCTGAGCCTAGGCATCAAGGTTTTATCTACAGCGGCTCTGAGTAGGCAACTGAGCAGGTGATCCACTGTTCCCACAACACCCTTTTTACCACGGCTCAGTAGTTCCAGTGAGAGGATCCATCCATCCAATCAGCGCAAAACATCAGCTGCATAATACTAACACCTGGGGCATGATCTTGAAATGTCTGAATGGATATGAATGTTCAAATAGCTCAAGCTTAACATTCATTAAGTTACGTTTTAAAACATCTGGGCAGGGCTCACATGCAAGTTTCTACAGAACACATACTTACAGGAAGGAGCTTGGCACCCTTGCAGCCTCAATGACAGAGCAGGCAAGCAAGACTTATAGGATTCAAAGACAATTAGCACTACTAGAATCAAGTTTGCATGGGAAACAGCTGCCAGCCCAAGTTATACCTGTTCACTACACTCATAACATTCACATGCAACTTCCACTAGGATAACCATCCATGGTCCCATAGAGTACCAGGAAACAGGACCAGTAGAGCTCATGCTGAGGATGGAAGGAAGAAACAAAACAAGTCGAATGCATCAAGTCTCTCTTCTAGATAAATTTTTAAGCCAACACCTTGCTCTATATTTTCACAGCAATGCTCTGCATCATGATTAGCAAGAACACAGGCAGTATATACCCCCATATTCAGGTCCTTCAGAGGCACCCTGGTCAGCAGCTGACAGTGGTTTTAAGCAGCTCGTGTTTTTGCTTGGACAGCTGCTTCTTTCAGACTTCCTCAGTAAGTATCAGTAGCTTTTCCTTCATTTCCTTCCCCAGTCCACCCTGAGTAGGCCCCTTTCTTTTCCTCCACTTGTAATCGAATTTGCAGTTAAACATAATTTGGACCAAGTTCATGTAAACTTGACTTTCAGTGAATCAGACTAGACAAACCTATCTGATACAACAACCACAACTAAAAATACTTTTTATATCCTTAAAGTGATTTGAAAAACTTTTAACACTATGAGATAGCATTCGGAAAGATTAGCACAAATAGCTTTGCTGATACTTTATTATTTAATCAGTTCACATTCATCTCTTGTATTCATAGCCACATATATAAAAGACTCCCATATTTCCAATCACTTCCAATCCACCACTGCACTGGTGATACGCCTAAGACTGACTCAGCCTCTTCACTCACTTTGCTCCTGTTGCCCCCTTGGTTCTGCAATTGCATCGACTCACTCTGATGCGTGGTGTTTTTCCGAAGCCCTAGGTCTTGCACCCTTGACATATCATGGGAATCTCAGCTCCCCTTTCAAAAAAGAAGTTTCTGTGCATTATAACAACAGCTGGAAAATATTACTTTAATAGCCTTAAAATTGAAAGGAACTGAAAAATATCACAAGATTAATGGTTAATAACATTATCACACAAACACACAAATTTGAGAAGTCTGGGCCATTATTGTGGTAGGGAAGACACTGTTTGGGATTGGTGATGCAGCACAACACTTTAGGTAGTTTTGATTAGTCTCCCAGAATGAGAAGCTTAATCAACTATCAAATAAGCAGCTATCAGAAATGCTTTGAAAAGCACACCTGAAAAAAAAAAAAAAAAAAGGATGGAGCGAAAGGGGAGGAAGGGGAAGAGTGTGGAACTGTAGGTTCCATGTCCTCTGCATTCCAACCTCACAAGCATAATGCTTTCTTCACTTTTTTCCTCATTTCCAGTTCTTCAAACCAGAACTGTGTAACCACGGTAATGCAAGTTCTCAAAACTAACCATTTAGCATCCCCTCTGCAAGTCTCTCTGCCACTCCAGACTTTGCTGAGGGCTGCAACAATTATTTTTCCCCACTTAACACTACAAAAGCAAAATGCTGTTTAGAATAAGTGGTGGTAAGGCATCTCCATTGCCCCCAAAAGCAAAAAATTCCAGCTCATTATGACTGCCATATGCAACCACAACTACTTCAAATGTCTTCAGTAGACATTACACTAATGAACTGCATTTTTTCATATGCCATTATTCAATCATCTATTATGTATTCTAGGTAAATATTTGTGCGCTATACTGTGCCTCTAAGAAATTTGTGACAAAGTAACTTAAAGCCATAACTAATACAATGTTTCAATAAAATGTTTTGTAACACAGCAATCATCCTTCTCAACACAGCTACAGGTTGGGCGGGGAGGAGATTGAGAGCAGCCCTGCAGAGAAGGACTTGGGGATGTTGGTTGATGAGAAAATGAACATGAGCCGGCAGTGTGCGCTTGCAGCCCAGAAGGCCAACCGTATTCTGGGCTGCATCAAAAGGAGTGTGACCAGCAGGTCGAGGGAGGTGATCCTGCCCCTCTACTCTGCTCTCGTGAGACCTCACTGCGAGTATTGCGTGCAGTTCTGGTGTCCTCAACATAAAAAGGACATGGAACTGTTAGAACAAGTGCAGAGGAGGGCCACGAAAATGATCAGGGGACTGGAGCACCTCTCGTATGAAGATAGGCTGAGAAAGTTGGGGCTGTTCAGCCTGGAGAAGAGAAGGCTGTGTGGAGACCTCATAGCAGCCTTCCAATACCTGAAGGGGGCCTATAGGGATGCTAGGGAGGGACTCTTCATTAGGGACTGTGGTGAGAGGACAAGGGGTAATGGGTTTAAACTTAAACAGGGGAGGTTTAGATTGGATCTGAGGAAGAAATTCTTTACTGTGAGGGTGGTGGGGCCCTGGAATGGGTTGCCCAGGGAAGTTGTGAATGCTTCATCCCTGGCGGCGTTCAAGGTGGGGTTGGACATAGCCTTGGATGGCATGGTTTAGTGGGAGGTGTCCCTGCCCATGGCAGGGGGGTTGGAACTCGATGATCTTGAGGTCCTTTCCAGCCCTTACTATTCTGTGATTCTGTGATTCTGTGAACACACGACTGAATACAAAAGTGAACACATATCAGATTAATTCCTTTGTACTAATGTATAACATGACTTTATAGATGTCTAATCCAAGAAACACTTTCAATGTTCTGCAGACAGCTCCCTTAATTATCAGACTGGATGTTTCAATTATTTCTTGGCCCAGCACATCTGACCCTGTGGACTTAGGGTATGTGACAGCGCCATGCTGAGCATTATCTCCAGCTGCCACCCAGCAACATGGTGCCTCTCCTCTTCATGACCCCATGCTCCAAAAACCAGTAACTGCAGCTCTGGCTTATCTGGGGAGAGATTTAGTAGTGCCCAGCAATTGCTGGGATGGCAAGTGAGCATGAGGGAAACAAACAAAAACCAAGAGTTGAATGAGTCTTTGGCATACTTTAATGCAGCATACTTTAATTTGCAAAGTATCTGTTAAAGATTGATATTTGTCAATTTGAAAAAATAACTAAGAGATAAACCAAAAAAACCCTGTCCATTCCTAGTTCATGTAATCTGCGGTAGCTTTACCTGGGAGCTGCTTTGGTGTGGGTTGGTCTTTTTAAAATACTATTACAAAGTGCACACTTAAAGATCATACCTCTGTTCAAAGACTTCTTTTCTAATAGCGGTATCTCAGACTATTCTTCAAAATAACAGCAGATTTTGTAACTGCGTTCTTGTTAGCCCGGTCTTTGGGTTGATTTCAAAGGTTACAAGTTGCATGGGTGATGCTATCACAGAGCTTTGGCTATCCCTGGTACCAATAATCTTTTCAGTAATGTAAAATGATAGAAGCCACAATCACAATAACAATTCTGTTTGTGTTATACGGTTACAGAGAACAGATCAGCTTTGCACTGCAGAGTTTGTATTCAAAGATAATACAGCACTAGTTCAAGTATGTGCCTTTAGCAGTTGCTACAGCCCTACCTAGTGAGCTGGGCTTAAAAAGCCTTTCCTGAATTGGAGCCAAGAAATTGCATGCATAGGAAAGTCAGAGGATGACAGGTATATGGCAACCCAAACAAACGCACAGGAAGAAGCTCTCAAACATGCACACAGTTCCAAATGACTTAGCAAAAATACTAATACTGATGCCACACGAAAAATTGCATCAGTGAAAGGTTCAACCACACCAACCTATGCAAATAACAGCAGCAAAAAGTGCCACAAACTGACTTACCTAAATTACTTATTAAACAAGTAAGAAGATATTTTCACTTCCCTTCTAGCTTTAGCCTTTTAGCTCAGAACAAAGGTTTAAAATAAAATAAAATAATAATACACAAAACACAAGCCCATTAAAAAAAAAAAAAAAAAAAAAAAAAAAACACACACAAAAAAAACAGACAAGTAAAAGCACCATCAAAATGAAAACACCTCAAACAACACATCGCAGAGGAAGATACCAATTACTCAGTAAGCTCCAAACCTTTTCTACTGGGAACAGTTTAGACCAAGGGATTGCAATCAACCATTTTAGGCCCAAAGTATGCCTTTGGACAGTTAACTTGTATTCTCACATCCTGCCCAAGGAAGAAGAAGAACACATTAACAGATGTCCTGAAATCATGAGAGCTGCCAACAGACTCCCTCCTTGAAGATTTCCAAAGCTGTGCATTTTTAACATCCACCCCTACTTAAAAATCAAGTCAGTGCTGTCTTTACAAGATGCTATCAAGTAAGACTATTACAAACCAATTGGACTAAACTAATATTTTCTTCTTTTTCTTGTTTTGAAAATCATAAGAAAAATAAGCAAAATTACACATTGACACCTAGTACTTGAATCATAATGTGTCTTTGCATGGATGCACTCAGTCATACAGCCACAGATCAACATTGTTTACCTAGGGCTCTAAGTCAGTGAGGAAAAGCCAGCATTCCCGCAAGTTAACACATTTAAAACTGGACATTTTAGAGTGCTATGCATCTTTCCTAGTTTGCCAACCAAGAACAAAGAGGAGAAGCAAAAAGTCAAAGTTTAATGGCTAAGCATCTGCACGGACCTGAGAACAATACCAATATTCATTAAGAGGCCAATCTCAAACTGCCATCTCATGTTTTCAAGACAAGCGCCCTATTAATACATTTTCTAACCTTAGCATAACTCTTATGGTTTCATCTCAAAGCACCCACACACAGTGGTAAAGAGAGTTCCCAAAATTATGACAGCTATGTGCCACACACACCAAAAAAAAAAAAAAAAAAAAAAAAAAAAAAAGTATTTAAAAATAAATCTCGAGGAAGCCGTATATTGTGCTTTGCCAACCACAGTGAATTGCACAGCCAGGAGTTGCTACAGCCAGATTTAGCTTTCTACAAGCTAACAGGATTCCTTTATAAATTTAGCTTGAGGCACGGGCAACAAACGCGTGTGGAAATTTGAACCTCAACTCTCCAGCAGGAAAGATTGTTCCCTCCAAGAATGAAACAGTAGCAAAAGAAGACTATTAGTAGGCTCTTATTACACAGCTTTCAAAACACCTATAAGTCATCAGGTTCTCTAGGCAGCGTTATTAAATTGCTGAAGTACCAGCAAACATTAAAAGAAAAAAGCAAGGACAGAGCTCTTTCTGAGCCTGCCAATTAATTATTAAAGGGGGAAAAAAGCCAACGAAAGAGAGAGCATATTAGAAGCCAGCTGACTATACAGCTAAGTTTGTTTCAGGTCCTTTTCCCCCATACTTGGAGCACTGTGGCTGGTGAAGAAAGAAGGAAACGAGCGCCCCAGGTCTGTCAAGGCTAAGCTAAGGATGAACTCTGACGGGCTTCTCATTCAACAACAGAGACAAGGACTAGGACATAGAACTCACAAAGCGGGAAAGAGGCAACGGCAGGAGGTGGAGAGGTGCACCCACGGTCCACAGAACAGCAGGACACTGCTTCCAGGGTCCCACACTACACTGCTTTGCCCCATCGCCCCTCCGTCTTCTTCCCTCCTTAGGATAAACGTTCCTGACGCTTAACAACAACTTTAATCGTATTTGAAACCCTCTTTAGCTCACACTTATTCCAATCCAATTAGCGATACTGTAAAACACCAAAAACTGAAGCTTTTTTGGAACAGAATTTCTCAGAAGACACAGGTTTGCTAAAGCATCTGCACAAAGCCTGAAACACCCCGCGATTTTATCGTAATGTTAACAGGAACAGCTCTTCCCTTCCCGAAAATCCTCGCTGAAATCCTCACACCTCAGTTAAGCCCTTCTCTCCGGCCGGACACAAAGCTTTGCCGTGGGCAAAGCGAGCGGCGAGGGATCTCTGCCGGAGCCCGGCGCACGGTGCCTACTACCGCCAGAGGAGCTGGGAGAGGAGCGGGGCTCGCACAAAGGCTGCGGACACAGAACGCCCACTCCCCTTCAGATACCCTGGGGCCGGGAGCTGGGGCAGCCGTGCCCCACACCGCACCGCCGGGCTGTTTCAGGGGGTGCGGAGCACCGGGTACCACACCTACCGGCCCGCGCGAAGCCGGCAGCTGCCGCAGCCTCCCCGACGCGCCCCGCATGAACAAAGCCCCCACGCTCACCGGCAGCAGCAGCCGCCGCCACTGCCGTCTCTCGCCGTCGTCTGCGCTCGCACACCCGCTCCTTCTCCCGTTTAAAATCCAGGCGCAGGGTGCGGGAGGTTATTCCCCCCCTCTGCCCCGTAACTCACTCAGCGACGGCGCCGGGAGTTCCTCTCACAGCGCCCGCGGCCTCTCCCCGGCTCTCTCCGTGCGCTCAGGCTGCGAGCAGCAGCTTAATCTCCAAACTTCCTCCTCCTCCCGGCCGGGCAGGGGAGTCTGTGAAACTCCCCTCCTCCATGCAGTTCCCGCAGCCGAGCCGCTGCCTTAGCCCCTCCCCAGGGAGGCCCGGCCCGGCCCCGGGCCGCAGTTGACTCTGCTCCACTCCGGTCCCCTTCCCCTTCTTCTCCCCCTCCTCCTCCCTTGGAGGCTGAGAAAGGGGGAGAAAAGACATTAACCACTAGGACTTGTCTCTGGAGCCGAGCCAAAGAGAGCAGTCGGATTACAGCCCCAGGAAGAAGAAGAGGGGAAAAGAAAGACAGAAAATAATAATAATAAAACATAAATCAGCTACTGTTCTCACGCCGGGAGCGAGCACTTGGCTCCCCTGCCCTGCCGCTGCTGTCGCCTCTCCGCCCGGCCGGGAGCCCCATCCGCGCCTCGCAGATGGGCATAGGGTTTGAATTCGATGATCTAATGCACAACATCGGTATTAAACGGTGAGAGCTTCTGTAAACCCAAATTACCAAAATGGAAAGTCAGCCCTGAAGCACAGTCCGTGGAAGCAAATTCAAAGAGGTTTTAGAGAGTACACCTGCCTCCTGGCAGTGTGCCTGGCCATCTTTTTTGGAAAGGTGAGTTTAAAGTTACTTTTTCATTTATTTTTTTAATATTCTGTGAGATACGCACGAAGACAGAAACTGCTGAAATAAAGCCTGAATTCTTTGCGCACATTCAGTGGTCCTTTTTCTTCTGAGCCCTAACAAAACCCTTGGTTTCCTGTGGAACTTTGCTCCATACTCTGCATTCAGTAAAGCTCTATAGCTTTTGTTCTCTAACTTAGTTTCTCCCTCTACTCGTGCTAACATACAGCATGTGGAATATGAGGAAATTTGGGAGGCTAGACTCAAGTTTTATGATGTCAAAACAAGTAATTACAGCAGTAATTCAGAAAAGCAGGAAGTTTCAGTGTTTGCCCTCATCTTACCTGTTCTCACTGGAATCCTTCAAAAAAAAAAAAGAAGAGCAAGCTGTGGTAGGGTCTGTTTCTGTATCATTAATTCAAAAGCCCAGAGCTCTTCAGTGTGCATGCCCAACATGCATACTGAATATGTTTCAGACCAGTGCTGAATTTCAAGAGATGAACACATTTATCAATTAATTATGGCCACATTTCAAACTGAAGGTTTGCATTTAATATGTGGGACTACATTAGCTTCTCAACTCAGGTAAAAAACAAACCTCAAGTGTTTTAATGACAGCCATTCTTATGCATAACATTTATACATATTACAGAATTGGAGTACAGTTATTATCAAGGGGCAAACCTCTCTCCACCCCTCCTTCCTTGCGAACCGTCACTGTCCTATCTGCCTAAAGGCAGACACAGAAGGCTGGACTCCATGGATAGTATTGTGGAACGGCACTCTGCAAAGCTGCTCAACAGGACTAATGAGAAAAGGGCAACTGATTTTAGATGTGGCTAGTAGCTGCACTAAACCCAGCCCACTGGTCATGTTCTCCTGAACTGCATAGATACTCCATGTCTGAATTCAGGATCTGACTGAGCACATATCCCTGCCTCAGCACACTTCACTTTGGCCTTGTGCTGGGGACACAAACCTGGCCTTTGCACACCAATTAAAAACAAAAAGAGGCAGCAAAAGTCTAATGAAACTACTGGGAGAGAAGCATTTATAACTCTTTCCCATTGGGGGATTCAGGGAATGCTTCTCCTTTATGAATAGATCTTTCAAAGTTGTTAATATAACAAACTACTGGTTGATTCATTTAACTCAAGCCAAATTAAAACACATGAAAATGCACGCACATCCCCAAATGGGAAATATAAGAACAAAACCCTCAAACCACAGAGTATACCAAATTCTTTTAAGAAACTGTACAGTCTCTGCAAATATGTTTTAATGGCCTTACATGATCTGTTCCATATGGAGTTCATTTTTCCTCAGTGCTGTGACTAACAGGAAAAATCTTCAAGAGGAGAAGTCTCTTCCTCTCTCTACATCTCTACCTCCCTTTCCCCAATGGCCTGATCATGAGCCAGTCTGGTTTCTGTTTGCTTGTGCTAAAAATAGTGCTCCAGTGGACTAACCAAATACCTCCATTTTTATGTTGACTCACTGATCGAGTATGGTCATTGTTGCAGAAAGAATGATAGAGGTTTAAAGGTCAAATTTTACAACACTGTAATATAAAACAGTAGGTCTGAAGAACCACCCATTTTTGGAGGAATTAGATAGATGGACATACCATGGGAACTCTTATCTCCAAAGGTAATCAGGGACTACTGGTAAAAGGGCACGAGTGACAAAGCAGACTGCAGGCAGGCAGCTGCAGGCAGGCCAACCTTTGCCTGTGCACCAGAAGGCTGGTGGCACAGACAAGAGCACCGGGTACTATGAAGGTTCCCCAAAAGCTTGCTCAGCCACCCTCAGCAGTGCTCTTTTACACAGGTAAGAGACAAGCCTCTGCTCCCTCCACCTCCATCTTTTTTGGCACCCATCTTTTTCTACTCGCTCTCACAACATCTCTCATACCCTCACACAGTAGGGCCTCTGCCTTCCCCTCACACATAAGGTGGGATTCAACTCCATCCATCAGCTCCTCACTTCTGTCCCTCCTGCTGCCCACGCATCCAGGAACTTGCACCGCTAATGAGCTGATATCTTCCACACCAGTGGTCAGAATTTGCCTTCATATACCTCTTGAAAGTGGTTTGCTTATTACAGTTGGGAATCTATAACCAAACATTATTTTCCTTTCTTCTAACAAGTCAGCTTATATCAACTAGTCTACTAATAGGTTTGTACATATACATGTGATCTCAAACATCATAACATTTCCTTATATCGCTAGGACTGAATTGCACCAGTCATCGTGTTAATGTTTTTCTCATTTGGCTGTGACTCAGCAAAACTGTAAGCAATGCGTTTAAATGTAGAGAAATCTGTGCCACTTCAGTTTTGCTGACATTTGCAGCATTCACTTGAAGAGAAGCATAAGTTTATCTGTTCTGAGTTAGAATGCAAAGGAAAAAGATGTGTCCCTAAAATAGGAGAAAACTGCTATTTGTAAAGTCACCCCCCAAACACTTAAAAGACAAAAAAATGCATCTGAGATTTGATTGACTGGGGACCAGGGTGGTATGTAGAAGCAAGAAGCTGCCTCCATGCTTTGCACAGGGTGTAAGGCAAGGATAATGGATGGGATCTTAACCTGGGCACTCCCCAGTCAGCCTAAATAAAAAGAAACAAAAAAAAACCAAACCCCAAATCTGCTGTGTGCTCATTTCCTAGCATCCAAATTTATTATTCCACCCACAATACAATTTAGTTGGCAGCCACAGCTACACTCATTTGCTTTGCAAAGCAATATTAATAAGTGGGGTTTTTTTAGAGCTATACCCCTGTTAAATAGAACATACTCTTTCATGTAAACTAGTGCCAAGGAGTACATAATCATTGCATTAATTACGTGTTCCAGTAAAATCATTAATATCAAATAAAATGCTATCATACTTACTTTATGCCGGAGTCCTACAGGTATTCAATTACCTCCAAGTTGATACATGCGTGAAAAAAGTTGGAAGCATATTTAAGTTTTGACAAAAATGGTCATTAAAACTTTCAATCACAAAGTTAAAAAATCTTACTCCAAACCTTACTGAAAAGCTTAATTGCAAGAACTTTAAATACAAGGTGACTTTGCATGCCACTTGCCTTGGGAAACAATGGGTGCACATAAAGAATGGGAAGTAATTAGACAGCATTAATTACCAGTTCAGGCTATGGACATGCTAAATGTGTACATGTGCTCATTTACATGAGCAAAACATAAAAAGGACATGGAACTGTTAGAACAAGTGCAGAGGAGGGCCATGAGGATGATCAGGGGACTGGAGCACCTCCCGTATGAAGATAGGATGAGAAAATTGGGGCTGTTCAGCCTGGAGATGAGAAGGCTGCGTGGAGACCTCAGAGCAGCCTTCCAGTATCTGAAGGGGACCTATAGGGATGCTAGGAAGGGACTATTCATTAGGGACTGTAGTGATAGGACAAGGGGTAACGGGTTCAAACTTAAACAGGGGAAGTTTAGATTGGATATGAGGAAGAAATTCTTTACTGTAAGGGTGATGAGGCACTGGAATGGGTTGCCCAGGGAAGTTGTGAATGCTCTATCACTGGCGGTGTTCAAGGCCAGGTTGGACATAGCCTTGGATGGCATGGTTTAGTGGGAGGTGTCCCTGTCCATGGCAGGGGGGTTGGAACTAGATGATCTTAAGGCCCTTTCCAAACCTAACTATTCTATGATTCTATGAATAAGATTAGTGGTCACAAGAATGAAGACTGTCAACGTAAGAAGATGTTGTACAGAAGGAATTGACTGAACTTAATCTTTCTAGAGGGAGGGTTTGATTCCTTCTTTGTCTGGGAACATTTCCATGCAGAAGTAAACATCCCTGCTTTTCCACATAGCAGCACTGCTTGGATCCCCCATGAATACCACTGTATTTCATAAAAAAAGCACACAGACCAGATGCAGCTTTCACAAAATAGACTTCTGGTAAATTCAAAAGCTAGCACAATTCTGTTGTCAGCTCAGGTCCAAAATTCCTTACAAGTCTTGGTCCTTAAGCACAAACTCCACTTTGTTATATTTTCTTAAGCATTTTGGTAAATAATATCCTTCTACATTTCCATTCATTCTCCTCCAGAATAATTTTCTACTGGCTTATTGCTGAAAATATTTGCATTTACACCCTTGCAAACAAAACCCATGTTTTAGTCTTACAAGGGCTTGTCGTCTTCCCAGTGAAATCTTCTTTGGAATGTTTTAGGTTATAACACTAGAACCAAACAGTTCACTTCCACCTTGCATACAAGAACAACCTTTAACCACCCCCTCTAGAAGAGAGACACCATTAGGTTTTACACTCCTTATATCAAAGCCCCCAGGTAAGAATGAACCATTACAACCCCTCTAGGATACTTACCTCTCTTTACAAGCCATTGAAAATCACTGTAATTAAAGCTGGAGAGGATCCCAACTGTTCCTTGTTGTCTGTTCAGTTACTCAAACAACACAAGGGCTTACTGGGCACACAGGAGGTACTCATTTCTCAAAACTCAGCTGTCTCTTTTTAGCTTAAATTGATTATTCAGATACAGAGTATTAAGACATGTCAGAAGAAGGCTTTTGGTTTGTGTATTTGATTTAGCGGTCGCAAGACCATGCCCTTGAAAAGTAGGGGTTTTTTTTTTTGTTTGTTTTGTGCTTTGTGGTGAGTCTACATGCACAAAAAAGAGGATCAAATCTGAGGTCTTAAGAGCACAATGAAGAGTACACTTGAGTTGCTTTAAGCAGCAACTAAGAGTTACTTTTCAACACTAATACAGGTTGCTCAGATGGCGGATGAGCTCATCTGATTACAGTAATACACTTCAACTTAAAGGAAACTCCTTCAAACATATAACCACTGGTTTCTGCTAGCTCATCTAGGTTATTAAAAGAACTTTTACTACTTACATGAAAATCTTGCGGTTCTCTGCTTTCAGCTGTGCATTTTAAAGCACAATGCTTCACGATAATTAGACTAATTGTTATAAACTACCATCTGAGTAATGAGTAATAACCATGCTTTTTTTTTAGGCAATAAACTAAATTTAGCCCCTGGCTAACTGCTCCGATATCACCAACCAGTCTCTGGAGTTTTTTTCCCAAGCACAACTGGCCCAAGATTCTCCCCTGCATTTAGTCTGGTTTGCTGCCATCAGAGAGTGATGACCCTAGAGGAGATGGTTTGTAAGGGCAGTCCTCGAGGCATGGATTGAGAGGATCCTGAGGGGCATATTTGCAAGAGAGAGCTGACAGCTGTAATCTTCTTTGCTGTATCCCTGTCTAATGCAGCACTCATTCCCGACCAGATAACTGCTGTGCCACCATTCAGCCATCCGAATCCTCATCAAAGCTGCATCCCATGCTGTCCTAAGCTACTAGTGCAGCAAAAAGCTGTCTTGAGGAAAGACTTTCCTGTTTCTTAGTAAACTCTAGGAGTGGCAGAAGTAAACTGGGTCATGGGCAGCAGGCATAATTCATCCCTCAGGCAAGTTTAAATTACACTGAACAACTCATGCTCAGCCACTGCAGACTGGTCAGGGGAAGGTGATATATCAGATGTTATCAAGCCAGAACAAAGATTTTACAAACCTGCTCTGGTTTCGTTCTGCACATATCTACATGAGTGCAAAGAAGGCAGTGGAAAGGGAAGTTCCAAAGCTTTATCAGAAGTTGTAACTATTAAGGCTGTTAATGCCCAAATAGGAACTTGTGTTGACCTCAGTCCCTACCTACCCAGCAGAAGGATATAAGCTCTAAAATGAAGATCTGTCACTGACAAAAAGACAGAGAATCTCTTATATTTTTTAAATATCTTGCTACCTACAGTACAGGTAGATGCTTTTGATTCTTCAGTAGTTGCATATAGCAAAGTGAAAATGTGAAGTACAGAAGGGGAGAAGGAGGAGTTATCTCAGCCTCAGACATGGTGGCATGATGGGTTGAGTGAAGAGACACTTTAGTGAGATAATGACATAAGGAAGAAAAATAGAACAAGAAAATGAAAAAAAAAAAACAAAACAAAACAAAAACCCAACAAAAAAACAACACCAAAACCCCCAAGCCCAAAAACCCAACAACAACAATAGAAAACCCTAAAGTGATATGATCAGTGTTTTGTTATGATCGGTGGAGTTAATTCCTTTTGTTTAATGTAGGTTAGCATAGAAGGCTGGTACAGAACAGCCCAAAATTACAACCAGAAACAACATCATTTAGAAAAGGCAATGTATTGTAACATCTTGTAAACACTTGTTTATGTGACATGGCCTATACTGGTTAATCTATCCCTTCGCAAAAAGCAATTATCAATATGAAAGAGCATGAAATTTGAATGTTAATGTAACAGAAACAGTTCTTGATAATTCTGAGGCATAACTGAGTATCAGTTTTCAACATTTTGAAAGAATTCCACCACTCAAGCAGCCAGCACAGTCTTATTATTACAGATGCAAGAATTACCAAATAAAGTCACATCAAAAATTGGAGTCTTTGCAAATAGCAGATCAGACGCTTCCAGAGTTTTCCAAGTGTTCCAGAGACAACAATGCCCAACTTTTACTTAATACTCTTACTAGATTACTGGGCTATCTCAAGATATGGCAGATAAAATCACCTTCAGAATATCTTTTTCCTATCCACAGACAAAGCAACCGATGCAAGAAAGAGACAAAAGTCTGTTCCATTTCCTCAAGTCTTCAACTTTGTGATAGCTGTTGATCCAGGGCAGTGTCCCACTACATCGTTTTGAACAAAAAAGCCAACACTTACATCTGCTAACTGCCTGTAAATCTAAGCAGCTGTGTTATGAGTCATTTCAGGACTGACTAATAATTGAATAAACAATTGTAATTGTGCTCCATGAAACTCTCAAGTTTCCTTTCAGTCTTGGCATCTCCTCTCATGAAAGCTGTACAAGTTAGGGTGCAATCATACAAATTCAGTCAGCTATGACAATATTTACCTCTAGTCTACCAACCATCATGAAGCACAACCTGGTTCTGGGTAACTAATGGTAATAATTCCCAAATATTCCAAATCCAGTGATCAGAAACTTACATCCAGAGTGATATTTCTGAAGGCCTTCAGATAACACTGCATTTATTACTTATACTGCAATAATGCTCGTAAGGCACAGTCACCAATGCACTGAATGCAGCACTTGTAGGCACTGAAAAGGGGATCCCTATACCACAGAATTTACAATATAAGTGGTGTTGAGTGTGTCCTGAACCTTTGAGTAAAAGTAGTTTAAATTTTAACTGGAAAGGTGTTTTTTTTTGTTGTTGTTTTTTTGTTTGTTTGTTTGTTTTTTTGGTTTTTTTTTTTTTGTTTGTTTTTTACTCGATCAGTGGTCTTCAAACTATGGTCTACTTTTAGAAGACCTTGAAAGATAACTGCTTTGGTAGACTTAGATTTACTTTACAGGGGTCCACAAATTTGAAACAGATTGAAAATACCAATCCAGATGGATTTGTAAATGATGCCATGGAATTATATTCTTTTCCAATTATTTGATGGTATTATAACCACATGACTGGCTAAACAAGAGAGACAGTCACACTGGGAAGTATCTCGAGAGAGACACTGAAAGGGAGAAATACTACTTAGCCCCACTGATTTCTGCTGCCTTCCAGCAAAGGACCACAGACTTGTCCATGCAGACTGAACAGTTAATAACAGCAATCGAAAAAAAAGCAAGAGAGAAGGGCCTCGGAGCCAGAAGATCTCACCTTCGTTCTGCAAAGTGTTGGAAAAAGTAGACCCAAGCTCTAGGGACTGTAAAAATCTGCAGCTTTTACTAGTAGATAAAGCAATTCCTGTAAAACCTCATGTGGCTTATAGAAAAAATCTCTAATGTGAAGGTCCTCTACTGGCGAGCAGATAGTTTTGCTGCTGTGACTAATTCAGCCTATGATAATTTTGCACAGGCTATAAAGAAAGTTTCAGGGTGTTTTATTGACACAAATACTGCTCCGACAAAAAAAGCTAGAAAAAAGCTCCAACACCCCTCCAGCTGCACATTTCACCTACAAGACACTGTTATAGGTTGCACAAGACTTCTTAGTTTACTTAGGCACAAAAAAGCAAGAGTGCTTGTGCCTGGAGGCTAAATCTGCTTTGACACTCAATAACTATCATCTGGCTCGCTGTTCCTAGAGGAGGGTCCTTGCAGGTCCTCTTTCCAAAACACAACTGCATCAGTGTTGCACACTGCTGGCACAGAGCTTAATGAGAGTGTATGTTAATAAGGTTAGGAGGCAGCCTGGTAAAGAAAGTCCAAAAGTGCAGGGACAGCCTAGGGCAAAACAGAGAATCCCAGGGCTGACAAAATAAGGAAGAGCTCAACAAGGCTGGCAAGCCCGTAAATTTGGTTTTTACATGCAGAGTGAAGACTTGTTGTAACTACAACATGTTGTTATGGCCAGCAGATATTGCAATTATTTTTCTGAATCTTATGGACTGTTATAACATAAAATTGATATACTGGAAAGCAAAACCTATAGATACCCCCACTGTTATTTGCTTCTTTGTATAAAAAAAAGTGAGACACAGCAATATTTCTTTGTCTCCCAGACAGCTGATGTGCATGGTAGACAAAGAAACACTTTTTTAGCACGTGTCTCAGAATGAGGCCTTTATTGACAATAGATAACGAGCAAATTAACATCTTTATTTAAATTCACATTAGAGGCAGAACATTTGTCTTTTCCTCCTTGATCACTTGAACTCTGTAAAGTAATCCCTTTTTCTACCTTTTTTCCTTTCATGAAAAAATAAAAAAACCCACTTTTATGACATATTTCTTTAGTCTCAGGACCATATGTTTTGACTGGCTGAGTCTATGGTGAGACTATTACATTCTTCTACAAAAAAAAAAAAAAAAAAAAAAGACAAATGCCTGTTAAAGTCAGTTGTTTCTGTCTGGGGAAAAAGATCTAACAGCCATTAAAAAAGAGGAGGATTGTCCCATAGCACCAAATACCTTGAACCATCTCTCTCATTCTACAACCTACCTTTTGCCACATTTCTCATTTTCTGTGTTCTTTGTGGGGATCTCGGATTGATCATGGCTATTGTTGTGGTTTAAGCCTCTCTAAACTCACGCAGCTGCTCTCTCACTCACTCCCCACTCTTTCTTCCCTCCACTCCTGGAGGGATGGGAAGGAGAATCTAAAGAATGCAACTCCCACAGGTTGAGATAAGAACAATCCAGTAACTAAGGTATAACACAAATCACTACTGCTACCACCAATAATAATAATGACAAGAGAAAACACAAGGAAAGAGAATACAACTGCTCACCACCCAATATCAAGCCTGACCACGCATTGCACCCCCCACAGTGCACCCCCACCACCCTTCTGGGTCTCTGCTCTCCGTTGTTACATCCTGGACATGACGTGCTGTGGAATGGAATAACCTCTTTGGTTAGTCTGGGTCAGGTGTCCTGTCTCTGCTTCCTCCCGGCTTCCCCTCCTCCCTGGCAGAGCATGAGACTCAGAAAGTCCTGGGTCAGACCAAAACATTCTAAGCAGTAACCATAAAGATCAGTGTTATCAGCGCTGTTCCCAGGCCGAAAGTCGAAAACACAGCACTGCACCAGCTACTATGAAGCAGAAAAAATGACTGCTGCTGCTGAACTCATGACAGCTATTCTCTCACTGCATTAATTGATGCCTGGGGCCAAATTTGTTTTCATTAGAGCAGAACAGAATTTCAGAAGTAACCAAGAAAATGAAGTAAATGTCCCTAGAAAGAAAGAGACCTCAGATTTTATCTTATATTACCCATCTTGTTTCTTTTGCATATTAGCAAACATATAGCACAGCCTACTACAGAGATAAAATACTGAGTCTAGAAAACACTGTGCTGCAAGCTGGTTATACTGCAAACTGTTTTTTTTCATGTAGAACATGCTTAATGCACGGAAGAAGAGACTTAAGCATTATAGCAAGAAGGTACTAATGGAATAGAAATAGACTATGAAAAGGGAGGGAAAAAACATCATTTCTACTCTGCCCCATATCTCTTTCTGGAAGACTGGCCTTTCCATGTAGGAAGATACTTCAAAGCAGAAAAAGTAGCATATAAAAAATACTCTCGAAATGCCAATCAGAGAGAGAATGCATACACACATCCTTCCTTTTGAGTAGACTTCCCTGAATATTTCCTCAGCTGTCTGCTGACCCCTCATGGAAGGACTTTTCTTTTTATTAAAACAAGTAATAAAAACCTTCCTCTTCATATTTTTGAGCCAGCAACTTTCATCAGTGACAGCTATTTCCAAACCTTTTATCACACAAGCCTCTCCCTACTTCATACTAACATTGCACTGAGCTCGGCTTTTGTTTCATGGCACTGAATCATCCAGGCCACCGAGCATCATGCAGACTGGAGATGCTCATGTGCTGCATCCTGCCCATTTGCCCATTTGCCACCCAACAGGACCCCTTCCAGGACTCAGCTCCATGAAGGCTATATTCCCACCTTGGCTGGGATCTTACAGAAAACAGCTTACGCAGTGCTTTTTTACCTACAGCAAATCAATAACTAATTAATGAGCAGTCACTCCCCAATCAATCTCTGCCTGAAGACAGTATTCAGCAGCTCCAGGCTAAAGGGGGATATATACTCATTGTAGATGCACTGCATGTGTTTGCTGCAGTAGGCTAATGCTAAATTACAGGCATATATAGAATGAGGTTAATTAGAGGAAAATGCATATTCTTTAATTTGAGGAACAATGTGTTTTTAGACAATGCTGCTAAAACAAGTAGTAAAAGGAAATTAAAATTAGCCCTGAATATTTCTCTCAAGAAAAGAAGTTCCTTCCAAAATTCCAGTGAAAATGGGCTTTGACCTGGAAGATTTATGAGGCTTTGAAATGTTCAGTTGGAGCCCAAGCAATAGTTTGTTTTGTATTTAGAATAATAATACTCCTTAACTGGGGCAAAGAAGGGTAGTAACACCACTATTTATGGCTTGCTGTCCCTCTCAGTTTCTGCACAGGGAATGCAGCTGGACTGGTTGTTGCTTTTACAATTACTGCACACTTTTTGTATTAGCAACCCTCACGTATTGAAAAACCACGAAACTGCTCCTCCAGAACAGAAAATTAATTAAAATGAAGAGCTTTCTGAAAACTATGTTTTCAGTTGCTGTTGCTTGTCTTCTTGTTTAAGCCATTTGTGTGTGTTTGTTCCAAGTTTCCACGCTTTCCCCCCAAACCACTAATACTAGAAACTTTTAAGTCAAAGCCGAGATCTTCATATGTTTTAAGGTTCTGTCTTCTGAGACCAGATGAAAAGCACTAAATATCACAGTATTAGCAATAAATTGCCAGTCACCAGCATAGAAACTTGACAGAGCTCTTTCGTCTTTTCAAATAGCTTTCTACATGAAGCATAGAAAGCTGAAAATATAACAAAAAGTTTGTGCAACATTCTGACAGGTGAACATACAAATATAGTTTAAAATTTAGTGTTCATAGAATCATAGAATAGTTTGGGCTAGAAGGAACTTTCAAAGGTCGTCTAGTTCAAAACCCTGCAATGAGCAGTGGTGTTCTTGCCTTTCTTTTATGGTTACTCAAAGTTTGTATAACTTTAACCTGAGGTTTTCTTAATGTGCTGAAAGTACTTCTGTCTGGACAGCCTCCTAAGAATTGGCTCAGTAATGTACGTTGCCTTTTCTAAGAGGAGATAGTGAATTTATTTTTTTTTTCCTATTGAAAAAGCAAATAGCACTGTTTCTACTTTTGTACAAGAATTCAAGAGCTGCAGAATCAATAGGGTGTTTCATATCCCATCATCAGCAGATACTGGGCTGAAAGCCAGTTTCTTCACGATGGCTTTGTTTAACCTACAGTTTTGGTTGTACTGTAATTCTAGTTAATTGATTGCTGGTTTGTTTAAGTTAGCACAATTGAAAATGGTAATGTAGACATCCAAGAAATATTTGGGGCACAACAGTCCATTAATCAAAGTTACAGCATTGTCCAAACTTTAAACCAGACCAGGTTAGGTTGGATATAATCCCTCCCGTCTCTCTCCCACCTGGCATTCAGGAACTCCACACCTTCCTTTGGTCTGCTGCACTGATGGAAGGCAGCTCTCATCAGGACCTAGGGTGTGGTACACCAGTCTTTTGATTGCAGATGAAAGCAAACAGAATCCCTGCAGACAAAGCAAACCTTCTACCCAGTTCCCAGCACTAAAAGAAGACAGAATGATGCACTCGTTAAAGGAGCAACAGCAGATGCTCTCAAACATCTTACCCTCATTAGCACAGACAGCTGAAGCAGCAAAGGTTACTGCAACTAAACCTTTTCTTTCACCTCTACTTTACATCTCAGTGTGAAAGCAGCTTTTGTTTTCTGTCATTTTACATGAAATGGGCACAGCTTAGTCATGGATGGTTTTTCATGCAGGACAGAACTGTGGAAAACAGAACCATTCTTCTACCAACAAAAGTATCAAAAAATGTGAACAGAGTCATGCAATTACCTTTATGCACTATCCTTTAAAAAACAGTGGATACTAAAAAGCATAACTGATCTGGACACTGACTACAGCATTTTGGTCTGATGTAATAAGTGAAGAAATGGTACTGTTCTTCATGATGTTTGTCCTTTAAACTGTAAGGGGACTTGCAATTCAGGATCCCATGGAATAGTTGCAGTCTCACTGGTGAACACTGTAAAATAGGTTGGCTTAGGATGCGTTTACTAATCCATTGTCTGACTTTATCCCTGTTTAGCTTTCACCATCCACAGAAGAGATTTAACAACAGAAAATTAACTTTGAATTTCACAGTGTTTCTAATAGCCAAGCTGGAATCTGAGCACTGGTGTCTTGACTCTTAGTTATGTGTTTTAACCCAAGAACTACCTGTTCCCCACTGGTGAGCTTGCATACTATCTTACATGGGTGTTAAAAGGCATGAATTTCATGAAAAAGTTGACTCTGACTCCAGAAGACAGATAAGACTGTACAGACCACCCCTGGAGAGTGGATGGCAGACCTGACTCTCTCCTACTTATCTCTCTGGAATGGTTATGACAGCAGCTTGCTGCAAACGGTTTAAGAGAATTCAAATTTCTTATCTTCCTCTTATACATGTCAGTAAAAACTTTAGTTTATTTACAATGGACTGAACTCAAAACAGAGCTAGTCCCTGCTGCCTAGGCTTTGCCAACCATAGAGAGCCATAAGCAGTTTCCAAAGTGCAGAATGATTAATGACATCTCAGCACAGGGATGGATGAGAGACTGACTCATGACTGATGTATGTGAAAAGACTGTGAACAGGGGGTGGTCAGGTCCAAGAAAACAAAACCCATCACTGAAATCAGTGAAAGCTGCTGACAATTGTTTTTGCACACAGAGGCTATTTCTAAACATGAGAAAACTTACTGCTACTAACTGTTCTTGTGTGTTTCCTCTCTTCCTCTTGTCACAACCACAGTCTTCCTCCCACGGTTAAAAAGGAAATCTGGAAGTAGGAAACAAGTCAAGAGGCAGCCACACCTTTATGTATGGAGAATTCTATGTTCCATGGAAGTGTCATTTTTAAAATAAGGAGAGGAGAATGTTTCTAGTTCTAATATCTTTTATTAATAAATTGAACTTCACCAGTCAACCACCATATTTATCAATTTATTACATTTTATCTATTTGACCTCTTTGTCAACATCCCAAAATTAGATGACAGATGTGACTCCTAAAAGTTTATCTACATGAGAGGACAAAGAGAACAGACAGCTAGAGATGAGATTAAAGAAGCAATTATACCCTAAAAAGCTGAAGGTTTTAGACTGTTTGTCCGTTATTCTACTGTCTTCTTTATTTCTGTCTCACAAGTTTCTCTCCTTGGAGTACAACAAAGAATATACCAAAAGCAAAGAGACAAAACCAGTGCTCTAACAGGAGCAGATTGGCTAAATTATGTTAATGCCCCTATAACCCTTTCCCCTAGAAACCTCAGCCTCAAACCACTTGATACTTTCCTCTTTTTTTCTTTTCTTTATTTTCTTTATTTTTTAGAAGCTAACATTAGAAGGGGGTACCTTGATTGGTACAGCTTCCTTGATAAATCAGACGCTTGGAAACAAGGAAAACTTTAACAAATAATGGCTCCATATCAGACACTATACTCGCTAATCAAGTTAAAGAGATCACTCCATACTTTTACAATATAACGACAAAACTGCATGAGATGTATACTGCCCTAAAGAAAAGACCATGCAGAAGGTCAAGACAGCACTATTTTTTCCCCACAGTGGGAGGTAATGGAGGTGGTAATTCTGACTCTCAGGTTCACAGTTCACGTGCCTTCAACAAGCGTTCAGTCCCATTTTCAGTGAGGGCAATTTAACTTTCTTGTCCCTGACATATGCCAGGAATTTCCCTTGTATTCATGGAAGCCACAATGAGCCAGTACCCCAGATCCTCTGAGAAGAGCATGTACTGTAAATGGGACATAGAAAAAAAATCACCTTGTGTGGGAGCCAGCACAGCATATCACTTGAAACAATGGTCAGCGGCCCAGCCAAGTGTATGCAGCATGGATGGGAAATCCGAGCCCTGAGACAACCTTCCTGACCATCGCTCACCCACGAGAGTGAAGCTTCTGTTCCACTGCGCTTGAAAGTGCTTTGTCCTTAATCTTTAAATCACTTCAAGAAAAAAACAGATTAGTAAGAAACATATGTTAAACCTGTTTGAGAAAGACCCTCTCCTTATTAGAAGGTGTTACAAGGAGGGACCCTCATTGTATGTTTTGGAAATCATTACCATCCCCTCGAAGCTTCAGTTAATAGCATTGTTTCTGTTACATAGTGGAAGAAGTGTTGTCTGTTGAAAGAACACAGAACTCAACAGCAAAGTTAAATACAGTAGATTTTTTTCAGAAACATTTACAGAAGTGGTTTTAATTCAGTGAAATCCAGGTAATTTTGTGTGCAAGCAAGGGTTGAATATAAGAACTACAAGTTATTCTAAAACAAAACATTCATAGTCTTGATAACATTTAAGTAATTCTTTTTAAGTGATAGTTAAAATACCATGTATCAAGATGGGTGGAATTTTCCTAGTGGAGACTCTGAAATGGTTTCTTCCTAACAAAACTTCAGAATCCTTTTGTCAGCACATATCACTTCCTGTGCTCCTTGCTGTATTCCAAAAGCCAAAATACGCATCCTATTGTAAAAAAAACTCCTGGTTTACCTAGAAAAGCAAACAAGCAAACAGATCTGTATGGTGTCAGTACTGCAGACAGCTTTTTGTATTTGTTGGAAGATTTCATTGCATTATGGAACAGTAATTATTTGTAGGCATGCTCAAGCATTTTCAACAGAGATCATGATGAAAAGAAATCTAAGACCTTTCCTCTTGTGGCTTCAAGGTTGAAATCCCCAGTAGTAAACTTTAACCCAACCATTAGTTCGACTTTGCCACATGGAATGGAGCCTGCAAAACAAAATCTGTTTGTAATGTGAAGATCAGCATCCTAGAATACCAAAAACCATTTCTCCCTCCCTACAGAGAACAGTCATCACTCTATTAGTGAAATATGTTTACTGCTCTGTGTCACTGTTAATAGGGACATATCAGGGACAGAATATTTGAAGTAAAGCCTCTAGTAAAAGCAGTAAGTGGACAGACTGCAAGAATCCAGGCAGAAACTGAGCCAGTCTAGAATTTTAGAAGCTTCTAGGCTCCAGTTCCATGAGACATACAATCACAGAATATTAATTTATAGAATAAGAACCACAGAATATTAATATTTTATTAGGCATAATTTGATATGATTTAATACTTTATTCAGCTGTGGTTCCATGGGCGACCAAGCAAAACTGGTGCCCTATGGTGGCCAACAAACAGAATGTCTCACCTGCATTGGCCTCTCTTGTTCCCTGCCCTGCTACACACTTGACATCTGGACTCTTCTGCATACTGCCCCTACCTAGAAGAAAACTGACCAGCTCTTCTGCTGTGTAATTTCCGGCTGGGTTAGTGGGTTAACTTCCCCTCAGCTACCAAAAAGGACACTTGCCACTGACTTCACTTAACAGTTTGATCTTGCTAATTCCATTAAAATTACAAAGTCGGTAAAGATGTCCGCAGGCAACTTTAGGAAATCCCTGTCTTACTTGGTTTGCAGCAGGGAATTTGACTATCAATCAGACATCCAAGAAAGAAGAAGCACTGCACTGTGCTAGGCTACAAATACACAACAAAAACTTTCTTCTGTAAGTACATTACAGCTGAGCAAACCACTTAAAATCAGAAGTAAAAAATGACCACATTTATACTACAAGTTGACAGCAATATCAGAACTCAAATCCAGGTTCCTTGAGGCCCTCCTATCTCATTGTCCACTAGATCTCTTCTGTTTTTGCAACAACTTGGACCTAGTAAGAGCTCTGCTAGCTTATGTTTTAATATCTGCAACTCTTTCCAGTCAAAAGTCAAATCAAGGCTGCAGAAGAAACCATTCAAATGAACTGAAAATGCACACCAGATATTGGGTTTAACAAAAAGATTTGGTTCAATGACAATTTTGATTCCAGTGATGCAGTGTTTTCCCATAATTTTCAATTGCTAGAAAGACCTGTCAGGTTTGCCATTTTGCTTATTTATGCTTTGTTACAGATGTGTATAGGACTGAATGGACAATGGTTGTCTGCTACTGAGTAATACTATGGAGAATAGTCATGCTTCAACAAAGTGAGGCTACTCTGGAAGGCAGTTCACCTCTTAACTGCCAAAATAGTGCACCAGGAGTTATCATCAGCTTAGGTACCTTACTTATATGTCCATTGACATCTAAGTAGAGCTGCATCTACTCTGCTAGAGCAGACTGTGTTCTACTGAAGCCTTTAAAATTCCTACTTGTGTTTGCAGTTTGCAGACCACACAAATATCCCAGAATGAGAACCTCCAACACATTTTAGTTTATGAAACACATGCAGCCCATATGAGAAGTGTATCCCAGAGGAATGAAAAATTATAGTATACACAATGTGTGGATAAGGAGCAACTGTGTTGAGAGTAACTGAATTCTGGCACTGACCAATTTCAACCTAAAATGTGCAGTAATTAATCCACACAGTGTTCCTGTGAAAAATATGCAGCAAGGTATAAGATTGAGGGTTTGTCGATGGATGAAAATGGATATATAACAGGATAAGGAGAAAATCTTAAATGGACAGCTGCTTCAGATTACCTATAAGAGTGGACATTCCTATTCTGGAACAAGTTCTAGCTTGCATAGTCCAAATGCAAAAACAGCTTGAACTCATTTCGAAAGAGAGAAGAAAAAAATCCACTCATTTTTACGCCAGAAAAACTATCCAAACTCCCAAATTAGTTACTCATTCAATGTATAGACAAGTCTCAAACCCTATTATTTTATGTCTTGGAGTCCTTGCATATTTTTCACATCTGACAAGTCTGTTGGTATAATTCTGATTACTCTCCCTCTAAAAGGATACAGTAGAACTAGGAGTACGCTGAAGGGGGACAAGGATGACACTAAGTACAGCTCAGCATCTGCCCATACAAAGGCTAAACAGGCTGGCTTTCTTCAACTCCAGATGGCTTGTGTGTGTGGCAGGGAGAGGAGGCTTAATAAAATCGTAACTAGGACAGAGAAGATGAATAAGGAACAATTGTTCATTATTTCTCACCATATAAACAAATTAATTTATCCAATGGCAGGTTTAAAAACAGATTAAAATAAAGGGATGTTTTCCACACGACAAGAAATTGAGCTGTATGACTCACCGCTAAATTAAGTTTGGATGCAAAAAGTATTAACAGGTTCAAAATGGGATTAGGCAAGTCAGTGGCAGAAAGGTCTATCAAGGATAACTAAACAATGGCCCTAATGTAATATCAAGGGGAGGAAATGCCTGCAGCACTGATCACTAGAAGAGAGGAAAGAGGAATGGATCATTACTCCATTTCTTAAGCTTTTTCCCTAAGCTGTTGATACTGGCCATTGTCTGGGACAGGCTAATGGGATTGTCAACCAGCATGGGTGGTTTTACAAGTTTACAGTGACAACATCTGTGCTTAAATTAATATCTACATTACATTCAAAAGAAATAACAGTAACATATCACACAAGAGTGCAGGGCACCAGAACTGGGTTTGGATTTTTTTTGGATCTGGCCCTTGCAGATTTGGTTTTTTTAGCAGCAACTATGATGACCCAGATCATATAATTTCCATATATCTACTAGCTAAGGAGTTCTGCAGCCATTGGGAGGGATGGTGAGCACTATCATTATGAAATAAGAAGATAACTATAAATAAGTCAATTCCTTCCATGGACTAAAAAAAAAAATCTCTTGATGCAATAACACAGAGGAGTGAATGATTTCTTTATGAGGGTCTTGACATTTCAGTCATATCTGATTAATTGAATGTTATGTTCGTTGTTCCAGAGTCTGTATATAGAGAATGAATTTGTCTTGTAACTATCTGGCTCTAAAACTCCATTGAAATACACAACAGAGTCTTTATGGCCTTTCTGGGCTCTGCCAATGCTACAGTTGCCAAAAACAAAATGACAAGAAACTCCTCTTGCTTCTCTGGTTATTTCCGTATTTTGCTATGCTTCTTTCACTTGATAATGCATTCTACAGATGAAAACCCTCTCCAGTCTGTTTTCTGACCCAGTGCTATTAATATAGGTATTAAAAAGACGTTTTTGGTTAAGGATGGGCAAACTCATTTTGCCTAATTTTGACCTCACAAAACAAAAAACAAAACAAAAAAAAAATCAAAAGTTCAGTTTGACCTTTTCATGTTACCCTTTATGTTTACTAAAGAGAGAAGAGCCAATGAAAAACAGATTGCAGTGAAATATAGAAAAGAATTCAGAAGACAGAACAAGTAATGAGGAAATGAATACTAAGTTCTCCCACATATGCTGGGCCAGTCTCTGTGGGATGGTGAAGAGTCTGCCACACAAGGTTCAATCTAAAAATGACATACCTGGGTGCCATGCATTTGTCGAAAATGTGACAAAACAAGAAGATTGAAATAAAGCTAAGGAATCATTTGCTGCACTGAAATAATCACCTTGGAATTCTACTCAAGAGTTCAAATTCTACATGGACAACTTAAGAAATCATCTAAAATTAAGAAAGAATATTTTTTTTTCCATTCTATAGACAGTAGAGCCAACTGAATATAGCAACAAAAGCAGGAGAGGATGAAGCGAAGTTTCTTGGTTTTCTCAAAAAGCCAGGCTTAAATAATCATATTTCCCATTGCCAAACATTTTGGGGTCTATAAAAGCATCTAATTTGAAGATGAACATAGGCTAAAAGTCTCAAAGATAATTATAAACCCACAGGCTTTCTTAGATTATAGGTTGTGTAGAGATACGAGACCAAATAAATGCTTTCACATGGTAAAGGCATGCAGGAATAAACTGTTCTAGATTCGCATTCCAGGTCTCCCATTCAACATTTACCTGGCTGCAAACCAGCCAGGGAATATTACAGTAACAGGCTACTGCACATTAACTGATTTGAGGACGCAAACCTTCCTCCTAGATACTGAAAACCTCAGCCTAGTTCCCTCCTCTGCTTGAGACACCCAGGGAAGGACTATCATCTCTGAAACATTAGGATGGGATGGCAAGTCTGCGGAGGTATGACTCAAACCCATTTAGTAGGAGGAGAAACATGAACTCGAATCCCAGGAGAGTATTCCAAAAGATGAGCTCTTAGATAAACAGGCAATCCTACTGATGGACTTCTTAAAGCCTGACTTTCTATTTCTCCCATGTTTTTCTCTGCTGTCTTCTACCACTTCATAGAAGAAAATATTCCAACAGTGAAGAACTAATTCCACATTGAACACAGCAACTCTCTTTCCTCTTTCCCTCACAGTCTGCATCTGAGATGACAGCTGGAGGTTTTGTGTCTGATACACACAATGATGAACACATGTACATACAAATCTGTATGAATAGCAGTGGTCTGAGAAATATACTACTAAAACTAGGGATGCCTAAATCTCTTTTCCACCATTATTTCTTCAATGAAGAAATACAGAGAAGACAAACAGAGATGGCATTAATTTATGTCTCTGACTGTTTTACACACACCCACATATCCCAGCAGGATTTCTAGAAATAATGCGAAGCCTCTCCAGGGCTTAAGATGCAGTGCCTCCAAATACAACAGAAGATCTCTACAGCCAATAAGCAGGAAAATTGCATAAAAATTGAAACTAGCTTATCTTACCATAAAGAAAACATTCCGTATCTGGCAAACAGTATGAGCCCAAATTTGCATACATGTCTTTGCAAACAGTACCACAGGCACTGTCAGATGCATTCTGCTGCTACTATGAAAAAAGCAGATGGCATTTAGCTCAACTGTTAGGTATTGTTCAGTGAATGTGTTGGTTTTGGACATACCACAACAAAAAACACCTATTCTGTGCAAATGTTTTTAGGCATAAACATGTGCAAGGTATTATAAGCAAAAAAGGTTTTTGTCAACATGCTTTTCCATTTGCTCATTAGCTTCTTGATTTTTCTGTGGAACGGCAAAACAAAGCCATGCTATGTTCTCAGCAGGGCTATTTTCACAGTGGAATAAGTTTCAGAGTAGCGACTTGGTATTCTTCCACTATTAAAAACATAAAAATAAAAACCTGATTCTCTATCCTGCCTTCAAAGAGCTGGAAGACAGAATTTCCAGTGATATTCATGGTATCTCTGCTAGGAAAAAAAACAATAGCAAAAGTTTAGTGTACATAATAGAGGAAGGAAGAGCCAATGAGAGCAATGCTTGTGTTTATTTTCTGCAGTGCATGCGCTCAACTGTCACTGACTTCAATGCAAATGCTATTTTCCACATCTATAGTATGCATGATGCTGTAGGAGCCATATCCCAAAGTAGCAAGTACAGTATAAAATCAGTCAGGCCAAAGACCAACAGTCTCCTTGGAAGCTACCGCAGTGTGGGATAGCCCAATCTGCCTTAGGAGTTTTCCTGTATTCTCTTCTGCTTTCATTTTGTCTTTAAATAAAAGAAAAAGAAGTAGGCAAGCAAAAAGTCCCCTGGCTACAGTAAACACAGGTGGACAGAAGAGATTAAAAGTTCACTTGTTATGATCTTATATTCAAAGAAAATAAAAATCTCATGCTGGGACTCAGTGTGGCGTTTTGGAACACAGTTTGCTTTCCCAGCTTACTTGTCTGACCTCTGTACTGAATACCAGAAACTATCAATACAATATGCAGAAATTATGTCAGCCCTTTGATACGGAGGGTGAGGGATGGCTCATTTGGAATATTTACTCTAATGATATCACAATCACACACTGTGTGGTGTGAATTAAATAGATGCTTTTGAGTTTAACTCTACTGATCTTTCAAAATATTTTTTGTTAGGTACTTTACTATGCTCCCTAGCACTACTGCTATCAAATGACTTCATAGCTGATGCGGTAAACACATTCAAAGATATGAACACCTCGGGTTTCTTTTAAAATTGAAACAAATATAACTATCTTTGTCTAAAAAAGCAACTAAGAATTAAAAATCAGATTTTTGGTAAATGCACTGGAAAGCCAGAAGCGGCATGTGCAAAGTCACTGTGAATCAGACTCATAAGGAATCAAATCTGTCAATAGGGATGATTTGCCTCACAAAAACTGCATCCTCAAAAAATTATTTCCCAATTTATAAAAACAAAATGAGATGCAAACAGCTGTCTGTAGCTTGCATGCACTGAACTGAACAGCCACTGACACCAGCGCAAATTCCACTTCCCAAACTTTAAAAGTTGGTGCTGATGTTGCAGGATACAGCTAATGGGAGCTAGACATGAAGATAAAATTTGAATTAATACAGTATCCTAAAATAGGTTACTATAAATTATGATCTCAAATTTTATGATCTCTATATACTTATCAAATATCTCAATATATTATCAAATATAAATTTGATGATCTCAAATGCTACACTTAGTTTAGTAATAGTTTAGCATCCCTATTTTCAAATTCACAAAGATAAGATCTACACTAAAACACTTTTTGGTTTGAAACTGACTGCAAAACCACAAGTATTTTCTATCATCTGAACTATTTTCTTTATTCCTTCTCCCCAGGCCCCAACTGAATTTTTTTTGCTTACTTGAACTATCCCAGACTTTTTTCCATGTACTGTGATAAAACGCAGCAGGGACAGGACTACAATTGATGCTGAAACCAATGTTATAAACAACTGGAGAAAAAGAGCAATGGCAAAAGCATGAGGTGACTTGACCATTTTGGAGTGTTCTAGTCCTAGGTCCTAGTGTTCTGCATAGTTGGGAGTCAGGAAGGAACTAAAACCTTGTCATGTCCCATTTTCTCTAACTGCCTTTCAGTGAAGATGAATTTAAATGTAGGCTATATATATAGTCTTAAGACTTTGTATCTGCAAGTTATCTATTGAGAAGGACATTAATAAAGATCTAAAAGGCATTGCTAGAAGCATATCAAAGATACCAGCAGCCCCCAGTTTTCCCAGCTTCCTTGATTTACTCTGAGCGCCAGCCACCAATATTCTGAATCATCAGTTCAGGACATACCTGTTCTGAAAAGTATTAAAGAAAAAGATGAACACAGATTACCAGTACTTGTTGAATCAACACACAAAGAAATAAGAACTTAGGCTATTCCCACAATACAATACAGAACAAGTTGAAATAAACACTTTCTTTTTGCAGTCAGTCTCTGTGTGAAGGAAACTACAAGAATCATAGAATCATAGAATCATACAATAGTTAGGGATGGAAAGGACCTCAAGATCATCAAGTTCCAACCCCCCTGCCATGGGCAGGGACACCTCCCACTAAGCCATGCCATCCAAGGCTATGTCCAACCAGGCCTTGAACACTGCCAGCAATGGAGCATTCACAACTTCCCTTGGCGACCCATTCCAGGGCCTCATCATCCTTACAGTAAAGAATTTCTTCCTCATATCCAATCTAAACTTCCCCTGTTTAAGTTTGAACCCATTACCCCTTGTCCTCTCACTACAGTCCCTAATGAAGAGTCCCTCCCCAGCATCCCTATAGGCCCCCTTCAGATATTGGAAGGCTGCTGTGAGGTCTCCACGCAGCCTTCTCTTCTCCAGGCTGAACAGCCCCAATTTTCTCATCCTATTTTCATACGGGAGGTGCTCCAGTCCCCTGATCGTCCTCATGGCCCTCCTCTGCACTTGTTCTAACAGTCTAGCATGGTTGATACCTGGCATAGTTTTGTCACAAATAGACTGTTCTAACAGCGTGGCTATTCAGCACCTGCCCTACTCCAAGTTGGTATATGTATGTGAATTTGCACCTTTATTTTGGTTTCTATTGGTTTGCTCATTCAACTCTATATGCTTAGACAACATAATTTCCTGAAGAAGAAACTTATTTTTATGTTTACTCTGCTGTATTAGCTGTGATCTTTAGTATTGCAACAATGCCTGCAGTATCCTGTCAAGTCTTAGTCTGGATCTAGAAAGTGCACTGAGAAATATTTTTTCATAACAGTTACATCTAATTCATATAACTGTCATTTGTTTCCAAAACTACAGCTTGATAAGAGCAGTTCTTAATTGAAACTATACTGCTCTCTACGCATATGAATAAGGCTGTCACTATGGTAGCAAAACACCTGGGATAAACTCCAGAGCCGTGGAAAAAACTAGTTTTGCTGCTGACTTCAAGGGACCAGTATTTAGTCTTCTGCCATACAGAACACCAGATAACCAGGCTTTTGTTAAATGCTCTGGCCTACCTCTGCTCTGTTACGGATGTTTTCCCTGTTGAATTTGCCACCTGCCTCAGAAAAAAATAAGCTTATTCTTACCAAAATAAAAGACAAGACCCTATATCTTTACACCACATGTTTCCTTTAAAAGAAGGTAATGCATTTACCATATCTGTGCTTTCTCATCTTGCTTGGACTTCACCACCTTGGCTTGTCTCCCATGCAATTTGGTGTTTGCAAGTTCAGTAGTTTACACCAAAAAACAATGTAGTCTAAGTATTTTCTTCATTGCACGGACAGAACTCCACATGTGCTCTGCATTGATGTCTTTTCCTGCAACCAGAAACAAGGATGTATAAACTCAAATCCTTTGGCACTCCACTGGTATAAAAATATACTGTCCCACTTTTGAAAAACAGTTTGGTCAATTTTCTGAATGAGTTTTACATGAACAAGGGTTTGTGTTCCCAATGTAAAACTCAAATGCACAAGCCATTTCTCACTGATGAGAATGCAACACTAGCCAAAGTCTAAACCTTAGGGAGAACAGTGCTGTGTAAAACATAGACAAAAAATACAGGATTACAGTAACAATATTAATGTTAGAATATTACTAGGTTCTTATATCAGACACACGCAAAAAAACACTTGTAGAAGCTTAGGAGATTCGTAAACACTGGGCCTAAAACCTAAGCAGCTATTTAAGCTTTCGACTTGTTACTACTGTTAGTAAACACATTGTTTCTAATTATTAAATCATTAAACGGATGTTCTTCTCAGCAAAATAAATGCAAAGAAACAGAACCTTTTCATGTTACACACCTGCTCTCTGCATTCAGAGTACTCATGCTCTCTATAGATAATTGTTTCAAAACCCCAAAGACAGTGAATACAACTAGGTTGCTGTTTCTCATACATCATCAAAACCTCAATTCTGTCTTACAGGTATCAAAGATAACTCCCATTACTCCAAAATGCGATAAAACTGCTCAAATTCAGATCACTTAGGAGTGATCCACTACAGGTGGAAGTGGTCAGCCTGAGGAAGTAAGTTAAGGCTATCATGATTTGCGGATTGTTTGGAAGTAGTAGCCACCCAGTTGTCCCCCAGTATCCATGCTGCCCTGCAGAATGTGCCTTACAAGACATGAGAGACCAATTTTTGCTGTCTTCTCTTAACCTTAATAGAGAGTTGATAGTTTAAATGCAATGCTCATGGCAACTTGATTAATAAACTAGGTGCTTAAAGTGTAATAAACACACATGGCTACTCATCTCATTGCAGTCCTCTCTGCATATTAGATGATTACCATCATAGAATCATAGAATAGTTAGGGTTGGAAAGGACCTCAAGATCATCTAGTTCCAACCCCCCTGCCATGGGCAGGGACACCTCCCACTAAGCCATGCCATCCAAGGCTATATCCAGCCAGGCCTTGAACGCCGCCAGCAATGGAGCATTCACAACTTCCCTTGGCACCCATTCCAGGGCCTCACCACCCTTACAGTAAAGAATTTCTTCCTCATATCCAATCTAAACCTCCCCTGTTTAAGTTTGAACCCGTTACCCCTTGTCCTCTCACTACAGTCCCTAATGAAGAGTCCCTCCCCAGCATCCCTATAGGCCCCCTTCAGATACTGGAAGGCTGCTATGAGGTCTCCACACAGCCTTCTCTTCTCCAGGCTGAACAGCCCCAACTTTCATCTTTCAGCATTTTATAAGAAATGGCACCCTCATTCCAGCTGTCTCCTGAATTACTACTACTTCCATCATTCCTAGGACAAGGATGCTGGTTTCCAAAGCAGCTCCTGACTTAGACTGCCTCCTTTTTCAGGAGCAGGTATTTCCCATAATTGTTGCAAATTGAAACTTGAGGTCCAGTACTCAGCCCATTCAAAAGTCATATCCCAGACGTCTCCAGCTAGAGATTACTTTGGTTTATGTTAATTGTCAGTAAATCCTGTAGCAAAGCCACAGGCATGAACCTTTTCTTTCTAAGGGAGGAAAAGGAGAAAAGGACCAATAATTTTTCATTTTTATTTTGTTTCACTATTGTGGCTGCAGGAAAGACCAGACTTTACAGTTGTCTTAACCAAGTTATTCTTAATCTTTTGTTGGGGTATTGTTTCTTTTTTTGGACTAATTGTTCATCATCTTTCTCATTTCTATAAGCTTTACACTAATGGCTGTTAGCTACACTGTTCCTCAATTACCAAAGGACAGAACCTGAGTGAATCCATCCCGTAGATCCACTAATATTAACCTTTGATTGTTGCAGGCATTTGGGATTTACAGCTGCAGAGCATGCACAGAAAGCATAAAATACCCAGCTAGGTGTGAGAAACTAATACATCCAAGAAGTACAACAAAAATTCTTATAGTCAAATATTACAAATTCTACATAGACACCTTGTAGGCTAATTGAAGAACAGAAGAAAAAGAATGTTACTGAGACAACAGAAAGAGAGGATTACCTTGACAGGAATTTTCTTTTTTAGTGGCTGTCAAAAGCCACAATTGGCAGAGAGCTAACTTTATACAAAAAAAACAAACCTTCATGCTACTACTTTGGAAAAACTCCAACAACTTCAGAACAACTAAAAAAAAATAAAACCCAAAAGCTTATGCCAATCTTCATTTGCAGTTTTGTGAGCTTATGTATTTTTCCTAGAATACTGATCTCTACTTTATTTATTCGCATTAGAGTAGTTTCAGAAATTCCTCCTCAGCCATGTCTCATCATGTCATAATTATTCGTCCTCATGAAAGCTCCTAAAAGCCTCTGGCTACAACACCGTGATGTTTTCCAATAAATTATAAAGTGAAAGGATAGTTTTGTCTCCATAGCCAATTAATCTTTGGCTTCTTAGCAAAGCTTAGTTCCAAAATATAAAGCATCCACTAGTCTAGAGGGAGCTGGACTCCAATAATCAGTTCACTTTACTCTTTCCATGGAAATAATCAACATACCTCAATGCTGTCCAGTTCCAAACAAACATTAAAGCTTTAAATAACATTTGAAAAGGAAGTCTGAAGGAGATTCTTTGAACATTCTGGTCTTCTTCAGTGAGAGAGCAGACCAAGGAATGAGTAACTTGAAATGGAGACAAAGATTGTAATGAATATGCCACAGGCTTACTTTCAAGCAGAATCTCATGCATTTTTCCATAGATCACTGGCTAACATTTCCTGAGATTATTTGAAATAGTCCATTGACTTCAAGGCTATTAATGTGTATACTAAGGACAGGAGGCACCATGTGTATAAAGAGGGGCAATCAATATAAGCTTTTGGACTGGTAACCAAGTTGACAGCTTTTGAATTGTGGGTATATGAGCACCAGGAATAAGTATTCTTAAGAAAAACCCATGTTTGTGGAGCCTAGTTTAATCTGAATCAGCCTTTTACAGGAGTAAATGTTGGGGGCTTGTTCATTTAAATTCAAGTGTCTGCAGTGTCTACAAACATGTGTTCTGCCTTATGCAAACAAGGTCAGTGAGATGTCTTAGGTGTCAAGGGGGAAAGTTCTCACATTTCTGGAATGGTAGAGGGAAGATTTATAAAGTTTTTACTGGCCTAAAGGAAATAAAGAAAGCAAAAACATCTGCCAGAGTCATGAGTGGATTGTTGGCTAAACTCACTCAGCGAAGGAGTCTGAAATAGATCATCTCTGCCTTCAGCAGTAGGCGTTAGTGGAGTCATCAAAAGTAATTACTATAGAAGAGTCCAGGACATACCTACAGGGAAAAAAATGAATCTGAAAATGTAAATTAATTCCACAAAGTATGGATAGAGAAGCCAGCAGTTCTTACACTCCTGGACTCGCACAATGCACTAAGCTTTCACGAAACAGGAAGAGAAATACTTTCTATTCGAACCTGGAATAGTACTTATGAACACACTATTAAAAGAGGGGAAATCACAGACGACAGAGGTTTCTACAAACACACCTATGATCACACTACCCAGAGCTTTTGTGGTAAATTGTCCACCCAACGATACAAGCATGGATTTCAAACATTGAAACGGCCTGTGATGTTTCTAATGTGCTCTAGAAACTCACCAGTGCTGAGAGAAGTAAACATAAAAGGGGTAGGAGAAAAGGTTCAAACAGTTGAATAGCAGTGACAGTAGTACAAATTTAAACAATTCTCTCTCTTTTAGGTTCTGAACAAGATCAAAAGGAGGCTCTGCAGTTCCCGAGATGCACCATTGCAAGTGTGTTTGTGCTTGCCAGTTGGCAGTATCTCATAAACAAGGTACAGAACACCATAGGAACAGTGATGTGGACATTTCCCACAGCAGCCCTTTCCCTCTCCTCGTAAACAAACCCAAGTCTGTGTGTATTCTTTACAGCTGCCGCAGCCTCTCCTCAGGAGCTCACATGAAAGCATTTGTGTTTTGCATTAGCTTGCTTCCAGTGCCAAACAGCCTGCAGACTCCCAGAGCACATACCACAAGCCCCGGCTCTGGGAGGGGAGCCAGCAGGGTCGCATGCAGCCCAGAGCCTGGGGCTCTCCTATGTACCTGTGGGCCAGTGGCACAGAGCCCAGCTCCTGGGCTGTCTGTTGGGGCAGGGAGGACCTTCTCCAACTACACGATCGATGGCAAGCCCTCCTCAGGGCATGCTTTGCCAGGGAATGCTGACGGAGTCCGGCATTATTCGGAGAGTATGCTCCGTACACCTGCCTTTGAGCAGCCTGAGCACCTGGAATGGCAACACGCAGCCAGCCAGAGCTGCCTGAGTCTGGGCGTTACAGCTCTGCCCTTCCCTCTGCACCAAGTTTCTATGGTTAAACTGGTCAGGCCCCAGGCGCATGTAATTCTAATAGGCTGTTGAAAATTGATTAATCCCATTCTGGCAATCATCAAAGTCTTGAATTAAATGTTATAAGGAAATTATTTCTGTCCTTTCTGAGGGGCTGCTCCTACACTGCCCTTCTGTTGCTCCTGCTGCAAGCAACTGTCTGACCCTGAAGCAGACTGACAGTGCTGATTGGGCTTGGACAAAGGGAATGTGAAAGGTATTTAAAACTATGTTTCTCGGTCTGCGCCTCATTTCTCTCCACTGGGGAGACCAACTATAAATATATGCAAAGGCAAGGGTAATCAGCATGTAAAAGAAACAATAAAAAATATAGGCCACAAGCTAACCCAACCAATTGTTGCTAAATAAAACTTCTGTGGCAGTTCTGCCAACATATATTCTGGTCTTCCTCACCTGATATTGGCAAAATGTCCCACTTTGCCTTTCTTCTTTGAAGAATAGTACCTTTCCCTAGAGGCCAAATGACATGTTGTATAATTTAAATGCTTTCATAGATTAGGCAAAAAGATGACCATGTAAGATCTGAATAATCTTAACAAGCCTGGTGCTACCCCAAAGTTTAGTTTTGTAGGGGAAATTAGGCATATTTCTAAGTCAAAAATCTTTCTAATCTAATAGTCCATAGTCTTCCAATAGAGTCTTCTAGCATGCGGACTTCTTTGGGCCTCTGGACATGTGAAGGTATGCCTCATGCCCAGGTGGTTTGTCAGGAAACTAGAGTTGTAAAAGCACAGTTTCTTCACCTTATTCACAGGTAATTATTTGATAAAACATGAATATAAAGGGCAGAGTAAGTGCTAAGCTACTGTCCATCCAGACTTCTTCCTGGAAAACAGCCATACAAGAAGTTTCACATGTGGGACAAGAGAACTTTCTGTCTGAGAGGAAACTGGGAAGAAAACAGTTAAGACAATGTCTGTTTCTAGCTCACACCACATGTCTGCCTTTAACAAACACTTGCCTCAGACCTGGATCCACTGGAAAATTTTCATGCTTTTGATAAAAATGGGATTTGAAACTCTGCTGTTGTGAGAATATGATAAAAATGTTACTTTTCTTTTTTCTTTTTTTTTTTTTTTTTTAAGAGCCATCAGATTCATTTCCCTTCTGGCTTGAGCTAACGCTTGGGTGTGGAGGAGAGAAAAAAAAACAGCTCCTGTAATTGAGCTCTTCAGAGTAGGACTTGAGACTATGTCCTGCCTACTCACACTGGCTGGGTAGGACAAGCTTTCATTGCCCCACAGGGAAAGGAATAGGAATGTTCAGGAAGTCAGAAAGCATCCTGAATTAAAGAAAAGTTGTTTTGGGGTGGGGCAGGGAGGACAAGGGAAGAAACAAACTGCTTGGCGAGGTTGAGAGAAATGCCCAGCATGTGGAGGATGGAAAACCACTGCTGTCACCAGAAGAATTAAAAAATAAAACTAAAAAATAATAATACAAATAAAAATACAAATTAAAATACACATAAAAATCAAGGATTTGAGAAAGGAAAAGGGTTAAGTCACAAAGGGTAATCACCTTCAGCAGGGAGGAGACCTCAAAGACAAGTCTTTCCATCAGAGTGCAGGTAGATAGATGTCAAAAGCAGATTAGGTTATGCAGTGTGCTTCAAACACACAGACATCATCTGCAGGGTGGTGATGAAAAAAAAAGCTGGTAACAATTTAGGGAATGGAAAGTCGCCCATGGATGTCAGGGAGGAAAAGGTCAATTCATTTAGGTTGTCTTAATCTTTGCTAGTCACAGCTATGAAGAGGCAGACACTCTTCACACTGATGTCATGTTCCAGGACTCAGCTTTCTATTCCTCCTTCCTGAAGATTAGCTCCAAACAGAAAACCACTACAAAATAATCTATGCTCATATCATGCAACGTAAATGCACAAATACTCCTGTGTTAATAAACTAGCAAGATGGCATGAAAAGCTATTCTAAATATGCATGTCTAATATGTGGAAAAAACACAGCTGTTGTTAACTCTTTATGTAAAACTGAGAGTCAAATGCCATGTGTCTGACCTGGGCTTCCTCTTAGAAGGGATGGTGAAAGCTTGCTCTGCAGGCTAAAAATTCCATTCAGATGAAGAATTGAATCTCTTTGGAGATGCACAATTCCAGGAGGACCCTTCCATACTAAATAGGGAGCAAAGGATACTCTGAGATCTCTCCTTTGACACATCAGGGAAAAAAGTCTATTAAATAAGTGCAAGGCACACAAGGCTTTTCTGCATTACAACAGGTAACTCCCGAAGGTTTGGTCAATAAACCTGAAGTACGTCAATAAGCCACTTTACATTTTAACAGCCCTTACCCAAACAAGAGGATTTCATTCGGATAGTTTGCTATCAGACACCCAATAGTTTAATTGCATCACTTAAACAGCAACCCAATTAAAGTTACTTCAGCAGCGCACTGATACTGTTCAAATAACTCTTCCAAGCAACATAAATGATCTCAAAACAGCACCCTTTATAATCGCAGAAAAGATCCTTGGGTGACCACCAGAGAGATGAAAGGTAAAAGACACAGCCTTTTACCCACAAAGCCTCCTTCCTTGCCCTTCAAAATGCAATTGTATCACTTTTAATGCTTTGGCATGTTCTCAGGGTTTTTCTCCTGGCTCTGCAGTGAGATCAGGCTACAGGAAGAAAAGCACTATGTCAACACCACAGTGTTTTAACGACTATTTTTGTTGTTCCTGATTTATTTCTGACCTCACATTTTTTTTTCTGCTTGACCTTCTACATGAAGACAAAACAGTACATTTCATCTGCCAGTTCAGTGCATTTTCTTTTCTTCACTAGCAGAATTATAGGGTTTTAAGTGAACGTCAGCTATTCTGCCCGCAGGCTTTCACTTCACAGCAGAAGTATACCTGGCCTTTTCTTTCCTCACTGGTAATAGCTTTTGTTAAGTAAGGGAATGTTTACCAAGCAAAACTAGCACAGCTTCCCAAAGTTGTGCTGATTGACAATGTTTTGGAAGTCAATTTCCCCTGGGAATCAAAATTGGTGACATGTAGTCAGCTATTTTCTTAGTGCAATTGGCTTGTTTACCAAACCTGCACATTTCCCATCACAGTTCCTTTGAACCATGATAATGAACAGCGCACAAGTACCTTCCTAATCGCAGGTTGTCTCCTACCCAGAAATTGCTGTTTTCTTTCACCTTCCTTCACCAACAATTCACTCTACATCTCTAAGTGTACAGTCCCAACGTAAACGCAGACTCTTGTGTTCTAAACCTACTCAGGCACTAAACTAGAGAGAGACAAAAAAATATTAAGGTTTGAGAACCTCAGCACTGTACTAGCACCAGAGCTGTGTTAGAACTTTGCGTTTAGGGAAGTCTAGAACATGACACCCTACCCTCTCCTTCTCCTTCCTCCCAGTTTCCTAAACCGTCAGCCCTCAACCCAGTCCTGTCCCCAGTTCTCCTGCTTCTTATACTTGCACACAGATCATTCGGAGCAACAAGGGGAAGGGGGCAGCAAGGTGTTTATGCAGGCCTTGGGCAAGAGGCATAGAGAGCTCCAGCACCTCAGGAAAACCTCCCTGGCTTCTTTTTCCCTAGCTGATTCATAGCGTGGACACAGATATCTAATAACCTGCCTTAGAAACTTGCTGTCTGCAGTTTGCCCTTGTCCTGCTGGCCAGCCTGAAGGCAGACTCACCCTGGCAACAACCACATGGGTAAGGCCTTATCTGCCACTTCTCTGGTTTGCGTCACAGCAATGGGTCCAAGAAGGTTAGTCTGAGCAGCTATCCTCTTCACCCTCTCCTTGTGCTCAACAAATGACCTGTAGCGCATTAACTCTCAGAGAAAGGATAATATCTTACTTCATCCTAGTTATACTCTGATTAAAATGACTCCTCTTCTCTGTCTGTGAGCAGCTTCAAGTTTCTTCCAGCCTGGCGCCTGCAGTGTGCAAACCGCTAGGACCTCCTGCCAAAAATTGTAACCTTTCCAGTCAGACTTCAGAAACAGCAGAACCATTTTCCTATTAACACAACTGTGACAACAGGAAATGAAGCCCCAGTTAAATTAACTTAGCTGGTATCTACAGACTAATAAAAATTCACTTATAATAAATGTGAATGTCTCCAGTTTTCTCCACATATTCAAAATCCAAACAAAGTCTTTCTTTACTCAGAACAAGTCATTGAATGCTTAAAGTGGCAATTCTGCCTAAGAGGTATTTTTTGTCTTATGGACTTTAAACAAAAGAGTTTTATTTTGTTATTAAAGATTGTACTTAAAAATATTTCTCACTACATTTCTGCTTTTAGAGTGTAGGAGGGACTGTTTTTTCAGCCCGTTGCTCTATTCCCACCCCATGTGCTGGTACTGAAATGCATCTTTCAGCCTCGTCCACAAATTAAAACTAGATCCTTTCAAGAAAGTTAAAATACAAGATATCTCCATCTTCTCCATGCATAGATGCAGTAGTACTGGTACAAATGTGCCGTTTAACAGCATGATCACAAACCTGAAAATAGCCACAGTGGATCCAAAATTGCAATTAACACAATGTTCTGCACTTGACAGTGACCAGCAATGGATACCAGAAGGAGTAAAAGACCATGGAAAGTTCAGACTGATATTCTGCAAGATTTCATACCAGTTTCCAGGGATTTGTGTATGACTGACACCTTGAACCACAGCAGGTATCTTCATACCTGTTAATTCTCAAGACATTTTTCATCCATGAACCTTCACAGCCCATGTCTGAAGCTGTGAGAACTTCTGGATCCCACAACATGCTGTGGCCAAGGATTGCATTGCTTAAACATGCAACAGCCTGTGAAGACGTGATTTCCTGTTTGTTTTGAACCTGCCACTTGATGGCTTCATGGCACACTTATCTGCTTTGGTAATGGAAGCCACAGAGGAAAAACTCTTTCATGTTGTCTTTTTCTTTCCTACTCTGAATTCTGTTGACATTGATTATAGCCTTCCTCATTCATCTTCTTCCACACTGCAAAATCATACCCTACTGCTTCTGGTAAAGAAGTTGCATAAGGAAGGGAAGAAGCACCTTTCTATCATTATAGCACTGAAAAATACACTGTTAATTCTTTCACCAGAAAAGTAAAATTTCTGAGGTTATAAGTAGTAGTGTGTTAGTGCCAGATACTTTGCATTAACTGCTTGTTTACATGCCACTTCTCTTTTGTAAAAACAAGGTACATTAAGCTTCAAGAGAGAGTGAATCATCACTGAAGCAGAGATAAAATTTATCATGTAGTAAGAACACATACCCAGGCAGGTACTAAGGAGCAGCTGACACCCACACAGTAAATGCGTATCTTACTTTACCCATCCATACTCCGACCTTTTCCAGCTGAAGAGACCTTGCTTGGAGATGCTGTCTGGTCAAACAGCCCACTGATGTCCCAGCCACCAAAACCACTTCTGCCTCTGCTGCCTCTTCTCCCCTAAGATGTGGAACCAATGTCCAGACTGGCAGGCAGCGCTTTCCTCCCCACTGCTCACACCTCCCAAATCTCTGCCCTCCTCTGCCACAGCCTGGCATTCACCTGCATCTCACTGATCCTACTGAAAGACCAGAACCACCTGCCTATTGCTATAAATTCTGTGGGAATTGTAGAGGCTAAGGTTTAACATTAATGGTTGGTTTGCCACCACATCAGCTACTACAGTCTGGTCCTGGTGAAATGAAAGTGCTGGCACAGAGATGGTAGTACAGGGTATCACCCATACTAGTGTGGTCTATTCTATTATGAAGTGACAGAAATTACTGTGAAACTCATTATACTTGTAACTTCTACCAACATAACTCTTTCAGTGATATATCAGTGCTTTAAATGGGATAGAAAATCTGGTACATGGGGACAGATGCAAAGAAAATCTGCATTCACAGTTAGAAAGGCAGGCTAACATGCTGACAATATTCTGGTCAGAAGGAGAAAGGGAATATGTGGATCTTGCTTAAGAAGAGGGTAAGCCAGTTTTCCTAAAATAAACAGAAATTTATCAGGTATCACACAGGCCGATTCGCCAACAACCAAGGCTATGCAAATGACAGTTTGGAACTATCTATTGAAACCTTGATTGAGACCAGCTAAAACCTTTCTTTCTAATATCAGTCTTCATGCAATAGGGGAGTAAACAGTTGAAGGATACCTGCATGGCAAACAAAATCAACTATCCATTTTGTAGACTGCATCTCTTTCTATTGAAATGCAGATCTTTGCACAAAGAAGTTAATTGCCCACACGGTTTAATTAATTTATAACAAATCACTGGATCACTAGCCCTCCTGTTATATGCCTTTCAATTTATCGTTGGTACATCCAGCTAAAACCTGTCATGCTTATTTTCTATTCGCTACACTGACCTGACCATTCACATTCTTCTTCTGCCACTACCTACTCTTCTTCACAGGATGCTGAAGCAAACCAATTTTAGAGTTATCTACAACACTACAGAAGAAAGAAAATTACTGAATGAAGGTCACCTAATGCTGTGAAACTCACAGTAGGAGATAAACCCATATGATCTTTGATTCTGGCCCACTTCTTTAGTGTATAGCACATACCTCACTCCTTTTTCTGTCCTGATGAACAGAAAACTCAGTGCTTTCATCAGTAACAACCCTCAGAAAGCAGTTGTAAATAAAGTGAACTTCACCAGTCAACCCAAGAGAAAGGATTCCTTATGTCAGTCTTGTATGTTTTCAGAGGTTCTAATAACCTCCACCAAGCAGCTCCTTCTTTGAAGTTGTCTTTTTGAAGGTTTACTTAAATGATTTACTGCAACTATTAAAAAGTTAAGGTAGATGACGCAGCAGTGTTTAACCACGTGGTCATGAGTCATTAGGTCATGTGGTAAATCAGACCAAGCACTTCTTGTAGGAATATACCTGTGTGCTAATTTTAAAATAGGGTCTATGTAGTTCCCAGTTTATGAACCTATGAGGCATTTCCCACTAATGCTTTTTTAGCACGCTTGCCCACTGGATTGCTTGGTATGGTGCAGTGCTGGGTAGCTGTAAAGAAATGATGTGCTGAAGGCAGCTTAGAATCTGAAATATAATTATCAGTGCACACCAGAAGCTAGCTGAATTTCTCTCATCTTTCCCATTTTAAGTGGTGAGACAGGATATCATCTGCTAAGCCAGTAGAGAGCCATACAGTTTAGTATCACAGAAGCACAGCAAGGAAGGGACTTTGAGAGATTGTATAGATCAGGCTCCTGCACAGAGGGAGGAACAATTTTATTTAGACTGTCCCAATTGATAAAAACCCTTCTGAGGGTTTTGTCAAGCTTATTCTTGACCCCAAAGGATCTAGACATGTCAAGCTGATGTTCATCATCATCTCATTTTGGTATCTTCTGAATACTACTTACACTACAGTACTGATGATGCTTACCTAATTGTCCAAATCCTCTGTCATCTATACAAGCTTGAAGAATGTTTCAGCCCTTCCTAGGAAATTCAAGGCCAGTCTATTCTACATTCCTTTCAGGTAATTACATCAGTTCTTTGGAAATACTGACGTCACTGTAGATAGATCAATCAGAGATACTGGAGTAAGGAGAGGCATTGAAGGAACTGGAAGAGGAATATCCTGCATTTGCCTTTGAGGCCACAAAAACAGCAGCGGGAAGGAAGAGTGTCACATGTAAGCACGTCTCCTTCAGACAGCATCTACCCAGATGACAAAAGAAATTTAAAATAAATGTTTATGCCACAGGAAACAACAGGAAAACAGGAACTCTCCTGCACAGAGTCAGGGAAGCAAATGCATGTTTCAGAAGAAGGCTTTAATTACAGCATTTTAGCTATTTGAAGTCTCCTTAATCTTGCAATGTTTCAGAAACAGAAGAGGACATCATTGTCAGTCCAAAAACCACATGCATCTAGGCTTTTTTGCCTTCCTTCCTTGTTCCTTAGAGTCTGCAAACAGCTGCCCAACATATCTGCAAGTGGTGTTTCACAGCACCCTTATCCAAGTCAGGCATTCTGAATGACTTCCAGGTGTATAACTTAGATGTGCTTTAAGTGACAACCATGGCCATACTCCAACCTTTTGCTGCTTCTTTAATGTTATTTTCTCACAGACATTTGCACTCCCACCATGTTTATGACTGAAACCTAATTCTCTAGAATTGAATCTCCTGATGTTTACAGCTATATAGACTGTACATGACTTTATCAAAGTCTATTTTTTAAATACTATTTTTGTCAACACAGTATCCGAATATGCTATTTATTTTAATGGCCCCCAAAACATAATCAATCATAGCCTTTTTTTAAGGTATTTGGACACTTGGAAAGCACCCCAGTGTTTAACTCCCATCAAAATTAATTCAAAGTAGGCAGCCATGTCTAGACAGCTTAATTGCCAATGTATTGTTTCCTGTAAATTAAGCTTTTCTAAAAGCCTACAGACAGAATATATTCCTGAGGCATCTCCTTCCTTGCCTGTTGACTTCACAGCTTTAACCATTGGTTTCTACCAACAGGTCCATCATTCCAGCAAGAAGTAACTGCTGGGAGTTGTGACAGGCTGGGATGAGACAGTCTGGTAGGTGTCACCAATGCGACTGATGTCAAATCTATGAAAAAAAATAATTAAAAAAGAAATCTTCTTTATGCTGCTACAACCAAGCCAGGTTTAGATTTTTTTTAAAGGCTTTTCATATGGTCATAACTAGTCCTCAAGGAAGAACACCAAAAGGATGCAGACCAAAAACGTAGAGACAGATACTGCTTTGAACGACCATTTTTGAAGTTTTGCCACTGAAACAGCTTCTCTTCATCTGGACAGAAATAGTGCAAAGGCTGGCAGGAGGCAACGCTCCTTCTCCTGTAAGCACACAAATCTGGGTGTCACCTTCATACCCCTGCCATTTTGAGTCCATGACAGCTTATGATTTCCTCTTCTAAGTCATCAGGGGTACCAAACAGGATGCAAGAGTCTTGCCCTGTGCAGTCATGGACATCCCAAGTGTGTACACCTGGAGTGCATACTGCTCTGCAAATCAGACTGCTTCTGTCAGCACATATTCAAAGTGAACAGATGAATCTCTGTGTGTCAGTATTTTATCCACCAAGGCAGGAAGCAGGAAATTCTGCCTCAGAAGTAGATCTGTCAATATTTCCTGAAATCTTTGGCTATAATGAAGTCCTGTACATGTTCTGGTTTTTCAGAGGCCGCTGGTAATTTGTCCCTTTGAACTAAAAAGAAGGCATGAATTACACTGTTAGACTTTAAATAGATATTTTTTTCTGTTTGTTCATTGAAAGCTTGTTATAGAACCTCTCTCCTCTTTTTACCATCTGACAGAACCAAAATCAAAGGATTCTAGAATGGAAAACATCTGATTGTAAGAATGAAGTAATTAATTGGCATCAATAACAACAGCATATTATAACTGGCAAAACCATGTCTGCAACCTAGGATCCTTAAATAGTACACTGAAAAAAACTGTTCACCAACCAGTGCTGAGCTCCATACCAGGTGAATTGTAGAAAGCAGTGGCAAACTAACTGATACTAGCTTTACTCATTGCACTAGTTTAACATATTTGCTCTTTGCCCTTGGAGAATTTTATTGCATATAATAATTACATTATAAGTAAACACTTAAAAAGCATTTTTTAAAACAATTGAAATAATCAGGTAAAGTAACTGCTGTGTCTATTAAGTTTAATGTGCCTGTACTCGTTTAATGATACTGCATAGCTAGGAGGCCACCCTGTTTTGCACATAAAATACTTAACAATATAAATGTTATTGCTGGGCCATAGAACATGCTAAATATCTTTCAACAAATAAACTATTAGAAGTCATTAAAATGAATTTTGAGAAACACTGTTAGTGATTCACTTAAACAGCTTGAAATGATGTCAGGGAGGTCATCAGAATTCAGGCTGTTTCAAAAACTCCTGTGCAACAGAGTCAGCGAGGTGGCTCTGGGCTTTATTTCTCCTCTGCACAGAGCTGCTGAGTTCCAGTTTTGGAGTCATTGCTGCAAAAAACCAAACCAACTAAGTCTTGCCATGCTGACTCTCATAAGTCTCTGGATAACTCATAAGTCTCTGGGTAAGTCTTATTTGATCTCTGATGTATGAATTAGGCTACAAAATTCTCAGAAGCCAACAATCAAAATTGTGTTTTGCTTGGAATTGTTTTTCAGCTCCCAGGACATTATGAGTTGGTACACAACAGTAATAAAACAGCAATAAGAACTCTGCAGTTAAGTCACTTTCCTTAGCAAACCAGGAAGAAATAACAGCATGGCCTTGGTCTTTGATGTTTGAATAAAAACACCAAGAGCAATTCCTCTAGCCGTATTAAGTGGCCTGGGTATAATCAAGGCCCAAGAATATCTGTTTGCTTAACCTACATTATGAGAGATCTCCATGTGACTGGCAAAAATGTGCCAGCTTGCTCAGCTGAATTCATTATTGGAAATAAGCAGCGAAAGACCTGAAGGTAATTTTTAGAACATACAGGGAAAGTGTAGGAGAAAGAGAGGAGATAATTTAATTCTTTGTCTTGATACAGCAACACTTAACTACATTACTTTTTTCTCATCTAATCAAGTACATCTCTGTTTCTCTAATGGAATAACTCAGGGCTCCCTCCTGCCACAAGGCAGGTGATTACAGGTTTCTGCTCTGTCACCTATCACTCTAGAATATACAATAATGTGATATATAAATATAATTGTAAGTAATAACTTAGATTAGCATATATATACACAAAAAAATGGAAGTTTTCAGTCCTATTTTATTATGACCTCATGCAAATTACTTGAGTGAGACCATTTTCCTGGGCACCAAGGACACCCCATTCTCTCCCCCGCCTAACAATTTCCTCTCAGCTTGCCCTTGGTTTGTCTCTTCAAACTTGGCAGAGGTTGGCTGGCTCTTTTCCTTCAGACCAGCTTTTGCCTTAGGCTCTCTCACCCTCTGAAAGAGGAAGGGCTGGGAATGCAACAGACAAAGCTGGGCCAGACCTCTCCTGTTGCCTAGGGTATCTGTAGGGGTGTGCACCAAATGCAACAGCTGTAGGAAAGGAAAAGGAAGAGAAAGGTGCTGAGGAAAGGGAGAGATAAGAAGTTGTTGTGCAATGGATCACAGGGTGTAAACACGCAGGTGCGCTAACTACTAAGACAAAATGCTGGAAGGCAAGAGGACTGATAGGAGGCATCAGGATAAAACTGGGCTGAGTGTCATCTCTACACAAAGAGACTTAACTGAACAGCTCTGTATAAAAATAACAACCTGCCTTGCCAGCTGCATTCTCCCTTTGGCCCCCAGCTGTTTCCACTTCCTTAGCATATGTTGAACCAAATAAAGTGTTTACTAATTTCCCAGCCAGCTTTAAAAAAAATAAAAAATACACGAGCGCGCACTGCCGAGGCCAGAAGAAGGTGAAAAAAGAGCAGGCAAGAAGAACAGTAGAAGATAACTAAAGCATTTAATCAGTACATTTCTTCTGGGTTTTCTGCGGGTCTCACTTAACTGATTCATTACCAGAGCTGGAATCAAGATGAACCTCTGCAGTTACCAGTCTTGTGGAAGCCAAGTGGATGTTCAGGGCAAAATGTATCAGACTGGGATCTGTTCCCCCAACAGGGAGCCAGCAGTACTTTTAGACAAGCTAGCAATGACAATGACAAAAAATACTAACTGCAGCACATCTGTCATTCACTCAAGAGGAGGTGCCCTGAACTGCAGCCGCATGCACAGTCCAGAGTCAGACAGGAAAACCATTCTTTTTTTCAAGCTTTTCTCCTTTTAGCAATACTATTAATGATAAAACAATAGTCAAAAGCCGTTGGTTTATTTGCTCTTTCTCTATCATTCTTTAATCAGCAGAGCTCAAGGTTGATTAGAGCATAACTCCCTCCAACTAGTCATTCTGCTTATTCCTGAACCCAAGTTAACAACCCAAGCCAGTAATCCCAAACTGCTAATTCTCACCCACTTGTATCACGTATACAGCAACGATGTATTTATTCATTCACCAACCAGAGAAGGAAAGAGCTGAGACCAAAGTGAAAGCAAGTTCAAAAGCTCTGCTGCTGAACATGGTGCAGCTGTGCACAGCTGGTGTGACCCTCTGCATGCTTCATGTTAATGCAGCTAGCTGCGAGGACATACTGTACCTGTAAGTGCACCTCTGTATCTTCATAAGGGTGTTCATATCCTAGTCTGTTCAGATGTAACAGAGTCCGTAGCCAGTGCTTTCACAAGATACTTAAACCAGTGAGAAAGCTCCAGGCAGCAACTGCACCACACCCTGAGACCACAGAAACAAATCTCTCTTGATTCTTTCTCTTATGCTTTTCCCTGGGATCATGACTTTGATAAAACAACGGATAGCAGAACCAGCGAGTTAAAAACTGCAGTTATAAAGTAATCCATATTTAATTAGTCCAAATCCTTGGAGTTTTATTGAAGTAAAAACCTGGAAGAGTAGCATGTGTCCAGTAAACGAGAGGTTTGCTGGGGTTTGAAGCTTCAGCATGTTATAACTGCTTGCTTCATACTATTCGCTGCACTTAACTATGATTCAGTTAGTGAGGGTGAAGAGGGCCTTATGTTGTATCACTTGTTCTCATCAGATTCCCAGTCAGCATGCAGCAACCACAAAGCAGAACAGGAAAGAATTATTTTTCTGTTGTAAAAGTGAGGATCTTTGCTGCTCCCACATCTGCCAAGCAAGAAATATAAAGATATTAAAAATCTCTGTCAGGCAGTGTCATTCTGAATTTGCCATATCTGGGTAGGTTACCTCCATCCACTGGAACACAAGGGCATATGATCTCATTTCCTTCAGTCAATCAGGGTGGTTGCTGTTTGCTAAAAGCCCTACCTCCCTGCTCTGGCATGCTTCTTAAGGTCAGATTCCCTGGAATCAGAGGAAACCCTCAGCAAAAGCAGCGATACTGGACTTTTTCATTCCTCTTTCCAGCTACTGCTGTTTCACAGTGACTTCAGCACTGCAGACTGTGTTAAGTGAGAAGGACACAGGTAAAGGAAGCTTTCAGCATCTTTGTCCTTCTATTTCCTGCTATCAATCATTCAAAGCAGACTTGACTTCCAGTGTATGCAAGGCAGTCTCATGCACTATCAGCTAGAGGAGAACACATCCCAGCTGTGACCTCTCCATTCATCTCCTGGCACTCTGGCTTTACAAGCATAGCAGAGTTTCATCAGGCAGAGGATATGCCCTGGGGCCTTCTTCAGTACCTCTTGTTCCTTCTCTAGTGCACTAAAGGAGCCTGGATAATAAGCCCCAAAGAATTAATTCACAGTAGCTTGCTACAAGAAGGCAGAGTGATTAAAAAGGACTGAAAAGCTTATACAGCAGCTGCCAGCCCAGCAAATAGAAATGTTCTCCATACTGAAGAAAGTGGAGCACAGGTTTTAGAGCTCCTTGGCAACACAGCCCTCTATGGAATGTAATGAAACCAAGATACTACAAATATGAGCTAGTCCACTGCTGTAATTAAGACACTTCCTGCAGAAGAGGCAAAGGTGAAATTACTCAAAAAAATAAAAAACAGAATGTGTGCTATGGAAGAGTGAACTACCGATTCCTGGTCACAAGACATCCCAGTGTCTGCTCCCATTTAGCCTGGATAAGTTCAGTCTTCATCTTTCCTCTGATGACCACAGCCTGTCATACTGGACCTTCTTCAACTCTTAACCTGATCACAAAACTCTCCCTGAGAAACAGGCTAAAGCAATACTGTATTCCCTACCTTATTTGACTCAGAGTCTCTCACCAGTTGCACTTCTGATGTGGTTTATTTTTAATCAGTCTGACATCCCTTTGATTTGGCTTCCACACCTGCCTGATCTTGTGCTGGTTTGCCCGCCTGTGGCATTGGTCTTAAAGCCCCAGCCTTCAATGTCTTTTTAATTTATATGCTGTTAACTTGTTCTGAAAACATCTGCAGTGAAGGAAAGGTGTTCTCTCTAAATCGCCTAGGCTTACACACAGGAACTCTTCTTAAGGTCTGGCATGAATCTCAACGGCTGCAGTTTTGGCCACTTTTTTAATTATCTGGTTTCTACTGGTGAAGTTGGAGAAGGAAAGCAGGATGACTTAACAGAGGCAGGAAAACAAGTGCTATTACTTAATTTGCTCCAACTTGGCAATGCTGTAACAGAGTTCTGTCAAGTTCACTGTGTTATAGGAGCAGCCTAAGGCTGTAAAACAATTTGCTTCCGTTTCACAGCAAATCAGCTCCATGTCAGACGAGAAGCACGCACAGTGCCAATCGTTGATGAACTTTAAGCCTTCTCTCTCTAACAAGGCTGGCACCACCTCTGCATTAAGATGCGGCTTCTTTGCACTCCATCAAGGACAGGTAGACAGTGTGTGCTGGGGAGGTACCCCCTTCCATCTGTGAACTGCCCTCCCTCATTTCATCAGCTTCTTTTTCTCAGGTAGATGTCACTCATCCATGTTTTTCTTTATATTTTTCATAATTCCCTCTTCTCATCCTCCATCTCTGCCATCTTCTTTGCTTCATTCAACTGTTCACATGAACTCCACTTTCTTTTAAACACCTCAGTGCATTCTTTCCCAGGAGCTGCACAGATTGCAACAGAGCTACACTACTTCCCAAACAGTTGTTTACATTTCTACAGTGCCTTCTAGCTGTACGTCACAAAATTCACCAAAAAGATGAGCTATATCAGCCACACTGCATTTCTGAAGACTGGAGTACCAGCCTCTTTCCTAACTAGGTGAAATTTGGTACAGAATAACAATATGACCTCTGCAAAATAGGCAATGCAATTTCATGGTCAGGCTTGCACTGCAACCTACGTTTTTTATATTTACCAGCCTTGCTGTGGTCCTGTACTCTGTTCAAAAACCTCCTTTCACTCTGCTTTAGACTATGTCGGTGATTCCATATTTTATTTTGTTTCTATAATGTCATATGTTCCCTTTTAGAACCACTGATATCTGCTTTCTTTGCAATTGTCAGCCCAAGAGTGTTGCAGTGTTTCAGAAGCAACATAGGGTTCTTCAGAGACATCAAAAAACATGACTCTTTTTAGAAAACTTTACTAGAAAAAATACTCCTACAGGTAAAAATTAGCAGAAATCACAGAGTGTATAAAAAAACCCCAATCCTGTAGCCACTGTAGTGGCTCTTCCAAAGGGAAGAGACTCACTGAAGTTATTGTAGTACACTGTGTACTTGCAGCTTTCTCTCTGGGAAGACAGGTGACCTAAGTGTTTCATAGCAGCAGTGTGCTAATTCCCCAAGGGGAAGGAAGTTAGTCATTCCTCATTTCCCACTTGACTTATGACTACCTTGGCAGTGATGTAAGTGAGGAAGCTGGTCAAGCAGCGGGGTAAGAGAAAAGTGGATAGGGTGGCTAGGGGGGGAAACATGCAGAAAAGTAAATTGCATTGCAGATACAAGCTGCTGTCCAGATAGCACTGCACGACAGGAACCGTTTAGAGCCATTAAAAGACTTTTAACCCCCCATCACACTAATGAAAGCTCCCACTGCACTATCATATTGCTCTTATGTCCCCAAAATCTCTTCCATGGTAATTGCCCTATTTTCTTAGTATCCCATATTCTCTACCCTTGCCCTGACTTTCACAATACTTCAATTTCCCTGCAGTACACATTACCTATTTGACTAGGCAAAGGGCTGCATAGGTCGCGATTAATTTAGAACATGAATGCTGACAGCCACATTTGCAAACAGTACAGGTAAGGTAAGGACTGAACTCAAACATTCTCTTTGTCTTCCTTCTCACAAAGAATGTTCATATTTTTATGGACTTACTGTATTTTAAACTTCTACTTTTGATGAATTTGTTCAAAATTTAGAATTTACTGGTGAAATTACCGAGATTTATGGGCAATGGATAAGCCTCATATTCAGAGGAAATTGTCTGTTTCAGTACCTCTTTTGTATCTTACATTGATCCTAGAGGAGTGATCATTTACCTGTTTCTTTCTACAACATGAACAGGAAACAGCCAAACAGAAAATAGAAGGCAGAAAAAAGAAGGTGGGGTAAAGGAAAAGCATCCGGTTCCCGTATCAGTTTTCAGCAATTTTGGTAGCCATTAATTATTGTTTAATCTCCTTTCCTGACACTTAGGAATGCCACTGATGTCAACATATAGTATGCAGTTACTGCAGGTCAGATATAGACACCTTCTAAATAACAAAACCAAAGCCAATCCTGGAACGAGCCCTAAGACTCCAGATCTGTTCAGTTATCAGTGGTTTTCCTTCCACAGATTTGGCAAGTTGTTCAGTCTGGTAGCTAACAACATTTTGAAAAGGTGGAAATCTGTATATTCTTTGGCTTTCAATTACAGAAAACTCTGATGCTTTCCTTCCTTCCACATTCTCTCAGGTTTGAAAGTCAATAGCTGCATAGTAACATCAAGGTTACTGTTCTGGCCTGCATTTTGCAGCTGGCCTGTAATTAATTGATAGGATCTTCAGCAGGTTTTCCAGTATTTTACTTAAAACCTCCAAATTTTAAAATCCTTTTTCTTAACTCAGATCTCTTCACTTCTGAAAGATGCGTGCCTCAAAATACAGGACAAAGAGGGGGTTTTAAATTTATTCTGTGAAATAGTGACTCTTACTGTTATTCTAGCTGTAAATCCTTACATTCTTCCTATTGTCCTATTTTCACAGCTTGAAAATGAAAAGCTGTCTAAACGTACAACTAACTCGATGGCAACCAGTTTGCTGTAACCTTGTGAGGACAAAGAAAGGGGAGACTGTTAATGGTAGAGGAGTCACTGGGAGACCTTATGACCTTTTGATTCTTATGAAGACAACAAAAATTGCTCATGAACAATGTCACCCAAGGAGCTTGCTTTCTTACTGACTGTCTTAAGCCCAGAGATATACCTGTCATCAGGGAGGTGATGAGCTATAACAGAGAATTTCTGGACTGTTTCTTCAAATAAGACCACTGTCTGTTTCAGTGTAACATGTTTTTTCTTTTCCATGGAGAAGTTTGAAATATTACTTCTCAGTACAGAACAGCCTTTTCACTTAATGAATAATGTTCCAAAAAAATTACATTTTTCCTAGAAACTGTAGGGAAACCTTGTAAATTCTCCTGTCATTCCTTTTTAACCTGTCCTGTTGTCTCACTCATTCACATAATGAAATGTTCTGTACTGCAAGTAGCTTTCAGGCCAATATCCTGAAGTTTAATACACACAGAGAGCTTTGGTTTTATGTGGTAGATGTTTCCCTGGCATGCCCCAGAATCAGCCCTATAGACTCCATTTACTGCCAGTTTATTGGTGGGTTTGGTGTATGTTGCATCCAGCTGTTTCTCTCCATCAGTGGCCATGCTGCTGCTAGAACACAGCTATGTACTCACTGGTTGTTTACATTCACTAACTGCACATTCACCTCTTAACAGGATAAAAATATTAGACCTCTTCAGCCTGATTTCTACTCAGAACTGATGAACTTCATTTTCTGCCACATTAGAAGTCAATCAGGAAGCTTTAGATATTTGCTACTCAAATGTATTCCAAAAATATCAAAATTTATGGAGTCAGAACAGATACTTGAGTTCAAGCTGTAGTGCTCCAGTGTCACTGGCCACATACATAAGTTTAATTTTCTGCTCTTCATTTTCACCCCTGATTTGATGAATATGTAAGCCCTTCCAAAGCAAATGTTTTGTGTGTGCAGCTGTTATTTTTTGCCTGAAATCATAATGCTCCATTGCTGGCAGTGTTCAAGGCCTGGTTGGACATAGCCTTGGATGGCATGGTTTAGTGGGAGGTGTCCCTGCCCATGGCAGGGGGGTTGGAACTAGATGATCTTAAGGTCCTTTCCAACCCTAACTATTCTATGATTCTATGACTATGTGCGAGTATGTAAAAGGTGGTTTTTGAACACCAGGTACAACAGAAAGTACTGGATGATATTCCTGGTAGGCAGACACAAAATGGGCACGTCTTTAGAACCAGTGATGTGGTTTAAGAAGATAAATTAATATTCAGATGTGGGTTTTTTGTGTTATTCAGCCACGTGTTAGTCATGTGTCTGGGAAGACATAAAACTGAGGAAGCTGAGGTGACCTGTCATACTGATCTTGAGGTCTATGACAGGCTACTAAAAGAAGGTTATTATATGTCACTGGGAAGGAAATTTTTTTTAAGAGCTATTTTTATGATTCGTTCTGTGCACATGTAAATGATAATTTGCGATCAGCTTGCCTTGTTTACCCAGTGCTGCCAAAGAAAATCCCATGTAATAAGCTTGGCAAAATCCTCAATTAAATCAGGTCAAGGAGGTCAGGGCCCAGCAATATTTCCAGAAAAGCATGCCATAATATTTTTCCCTACCAAACTAAAGATAACCCACATATTGCTCTCAAAGAGGTGAAAGGCTCCCAATTCCCATATACACAAAGCTGTCCATTGCCTCCATGCACCCCCACTGAAGTCATAAGAGGAAGCAGAGAACCCCTGGGAGCCGCAGGCATTTTCCTGAAGGCACAGCAGCTCCAATGTTTTGACCCTGCCCAAACCATGCTGCGTCAGAAGGCACCTGAGGTTTCAGATTTCTGGAATAAATAATTGGAAGGACACCTCCTCCAGAAAAATCCCACAGCCTCCACATCTAGCCTGTGCATTGAGATCACCAGTTCCCAGGCAGGAACAAAAACAAGGATCCTGGCCAGCTTCTCTTGCCCTGGGCGGCATGTCTTCTACTGACTCCAAAGTCCACATTCAGATGCCTACTTCTGCACATCACAGTTGTGCTTCAAATTCACAGTACTCTGCTATCATGTCCCCCATCCAAGACAAGTTTAAACCTATAGTGTGGAAGAGCATAACCCGTTAAGGCTAGACTGGCAATGATTAATCGCATACAACTAAACAAGATGCTTTCAGAGAAGAAAACTGCCCTTCAGTGAACATCTAGGGACAGAGCAAAAACCTTCTATTGCCATTCTATCACATGCTTTTGTCAGTGTGAGAGACTGCCTATAGAGTCCTCTAGGGAACAGAGAAAGGAGGTCTGAATATCAATGTACCTCTGGCAAATTCTGCCTCATTTGGTTTTATTCTGAACACCCTTTCCTTATGCTTTCTGCTTTTCATGTTCTCTTGGTCCTTACACCAGTGATCGATAGAAACTGCTAGAACAGTCCTCAGAAGGAGCACATTCAACTTTCTTTCTTCACAGCCTGCATCAGTGAGCTTCAAGTACCCTTAAACAGCTTCTATCCCATTCTAAAAAGTTTAACTCATTCATTAACCCAGCAACAGCATAGTGAAACCAGGTGAGCTGAAACAAGTATATTGAACATGACAGTATTAGAGTATTTTTCCAGAATGACAAATTAAAAAGAAAGCAGAGACAAATTCAGATGGCAATGGAAAGAGGGGTAGAGCCACTACTTTAGAAAATTACATGATGCAAGAAAATGAGAATTGTTCCTGATGTTCTATGCAGTATTCAGGACTTCGAAACTGAATGCACCCAGCTAAAATGCCTGTTTCTGGTTTAGTTTACAAGCTGGGCCCACAGAAGAGATTGCATTGTGAATGATTTAAATTATAGTATATTGTGCTAGAACAATACACCTTCTTTCCCAAGTAAATGTTATCTCCTGCCAATACAAATCTTGACCAAGATATACTTCCTTTCACTACATTGGAAAAGAAGATTAAATCTCTAGCATCCCACGCCAGAAAAGATACAGCTCAGACAGGAAAGGAGCTGTCTGCTACCCCAAAATTCTCTGATGTTTGCTGAAATCCAGTGGCTGCTTAAAATAAAGAACCACTTGAGCCCCATCTTTGGGACGCTTCAGTACCTCTGCTATAGAACCAGATTAACCTCAGGAGATCAGAACCAACTGCCTTGCTTGGACTTGGACAGTGTACATGCTAGGGAGGATACTTTCAGTAATATTATAGGAAATGCTATAGATACTGATTATCTCCCAGCTCATGATCCCTATCAGAATGAACTTCAGCATGGTACTGACAGCTATGCCACAATACATGGGAACCACGATCACTGGTCCAAGTAAGATTTATTCTTTAAAACATATTTTTCCTAAAAATGCTTCTCAGAATTTCTGAAATTATATGCATTGGTCCCACCTAAGAAAATGTGTGTGACTTGTTGCAGTGATTGGATTCAGTAACACAATAGGACAAATACCACAAAGACCATTTCCATCAACAGACAGAGAAATTCAAACCAGTGTGCCCTTTCCTGTGTGCACTTCACTGACAGTCCAGCCAAACACTGCCTGATTGACTGCTGTACACATTATTTGTAGATATTGTGCATTAAGCGTACATTGAAAAGCTTACACGTACCACCAAATAGGCCTAGAACAACATGGTTTACCTGGCCCACTGCCACTCAACAAGAACTAAGCATTATGCTCAAAATATGGTTTTAATTCCAAGAAAAGTGTTTGCCCTCAAAGAGGACACACAGTAATTACTGAATATATTAAACTAACAATGAGATTCATGGAAATTAAATTAGTTTGCCAAAGTAGCTTCCCATTCATTGTAGTGTTCATTAGGATGTATTTATTCTGCTCTGTTCTGGCAGTCAGCACAAATTTTAAATACAAAAAAGGAAGAAAGCTTTATGGACAATATACCAAAAAAGCTCTGAGCCATTGAAAAAGCACTTAGATGGGTCACAACATAATCCTATGGCACATGCCTGCAAGTAACACACAGCTAGCTGGTTCACACTACATTTCTTTTTATGCTTACAAAGAAAAAAATAGAAAAAGAAAAAGAATGACAGAAACATGGCTTAGACTGATGAAAGATTTTAATGTAACTGTATCCCATGCCATTTGGATTTGTTCAACAGAACTATGTGGATACCCCTAAATCATTCAGTTTGAATCCGATTGCTGGCTTGATGACAGCCAGCGACCTTATAAATTACATAATACAGAAGGCCTCCTCATGGCTTTGTCAGAGACCAAATATGTTCTCCTCTTCCCCAAGAGGGCCAAGCATTCAAACATAATCCCAGGAAATCCTGTTGTGTTTACAAAAGATGCTGTCATCCCGTCTTGCACTTCACAGCTCCCCCAGGTGTGGCTGGACACTTCTAAATGAAGTCACTGGAAGCACAGGCATGTCTGCAGAGTTGCAAAGTGCTAGTCTGATGTTAAACATCCAGAGGTAAAAACAATACATTGTCCTTGTGCTCAACAACTCATAGTAAGCAGCCAGCTCTTTGAGAGCTGCCTGCCAGTGTTACCGAACCCTATATTCACCTGCCCTGCTGGAATGCCCTTGACTTGCACCCAATGAAGCATAAACCATGAAAGCCTGAGAACTGTGGCAGCTACGTTACACAACTTGCCAAGTTTCTCACCCTGAGCATAAGCTTCCCATACTGTACTGCCTCACACTGTTGAAGAGGGTTCAAACAGCCCCACTGCTGGTTTTGGCTCTGAGAGCCTCTGTGCCAAAAGTGTTGCATCTTTAAATCTAGAGGTTACCAGTATCTGGTGCCAGGGAGTGGAAAGGGGTGGAGGCTGTAGCTCTGCAGCCCGTCCCACAGAACTAGCCTAGATCTGTGATAAAGCCTGGGATTTAGGGGAAGCGGTTTGCATGAAGACACAGGAGGGAACTCCCCTTCTGCTGAAGCAAATCTTTCCCACACAGCGTCCCAACTCCTGCCCACACACAACATTGGCCTCTTGAAGCCTCAGATCTGGAGGGATCTGCCTTTCTCTATCTCTTCAGGCCTCCAGAAGTTTTCCTCCCCCACTTTTGGCACTCATCCCAAAATGCAGCTGTTCCACAGTAATGCAACAGCTCCTCTTTCCCTGCTCCTCCTTTAGTTCAGGCTGACACCAGACGTCAGCACATGGATCCCTTCCCAGGAGGAACAACCAGAGTAATTAAGTTCTAGTTCTGCTTGCAGGGATTCCAGCTCCGAAGGGAGATGGTTCAGCTATGCAGACACCAGCAGCCTACATGACTGAAGGCATGTACTCCACCAGTGGGTGCAAATAGTGATAATTAGAGTCCCCTCTGCACTTAGTGTATCCAATCCAGACTACACAGTCTAAGTCTGGCTCAGTCTGATAATTCCCATATTTCTGTGAAAACAACTGGCCTCTTCCCTTTCATCTCTCCTGCTTCTTCCGTCTTTAAAAGCCAAGGCTTTCCCTTAGGCATACATAACCCCCAGGACATCTGTGACAGATTTGGAGATGACTGTAAGTGTATATATAATCTTTTAAATTCTTGTTGAATTACTGGAAGGCAATTTACTGTATAAAAATATGGGTCTAAACTGAAAAACAGACTGCCTATATCAGGCAGGGAAAAATACATTTGAATTTCATGGAGCTCAGGCATTTACCTACCCCTTCAGGAGAGGGTTTTCACACTTAGGACCACAGGAGCTTCAGGAGGCACTTCAGAAGGACTGGAGGGGCCTCATCTCTCAGATTATAAAGTAAGTTGAGGAATATTCTAGGATTAGAAACATTTTCATGCAATTGTACAAGACTTCCTGAAGTCAGGCTAATCTGTTGCAAAAACTTCTAAAGGAGAGACCATCTCAGTAGGTTTAAAGGAACATTTACTAAAGTATCCAGAAAGACTTAAGAGAGACAGGTTTCAGTCCACCTTTCCTACATTCACAGCTGGGGGTCCCAGTAGTCCTCCACTTCTGAGCTGGTAAGCTTCTAAAGATAACAGGTCTGTACATGGATTATTTTTGTGTGTCTTCAGTTTCTCCCCCCTGACAAAGTTTAGGTCTTAGGAAATACATAGTGCTGGTTTATGTACAAGCCTCCTCTTCTAGCCTCAGAGATGCTAAGGCCAATGGTCTGTAGAGCAATACAAAACTAGGGCATGGTACCAGGACTAAAATCATGTAAGTCTTCTGGGAAAGACTGTCACCTAACAGACTTTCTTCTATAAATGGCTGTGACCTAAAGAATTAAACAGAAAGGCAGAAGAGAAACTCAAATGGGGTCAGACCATAATTCATAGTCTCTGAAGGCACCTCTCATATTCATGTGCTTGCTTCACATAAAGAGAGCCAGCTTCTGTCACCACAACACCTGGCTGAAGTTCCAGCTGCACTCCCAAATACCTTCTCTCTCTGGGGCAAACATACTCTCCTAGCCTTCTTTTTCTTCTGTCTGAGAAATAAGACATGCAGCAGAGCCAGGAAATTAGTAAAACCTAGGGGGCAAAGGGCAGTTTTGAATAATATCGTGTCCTGCCCAACCCACCTATGCCATCCCACAGTGACCAGACTGCTTTGAACAATGTTTAAACATGTGCTTGAAAAGGGAAGGTTAGACAGCACCTGGCTCAGTGTGGATGAATGCCCCAGCAGCTGTGCAGCGTCTTGTTTGCTGCAGCACGATAAGTGCTGCTTCTCATAGCCTGGATGCCTGGGAGAAAGCAGGGGGAACTAGAACAGTGCTGAGCAAAAGTAATCGGCCCAGAGAGCTTACAAAAAGGGGAAAACATCCTCCCACTCTGTCCTCAGCTCTTCAGGACACTTAGACATATCAGCACCACTACATGCAGGAAGACAGTGGTGAGAGGAAGCTGGAATGTCTTGCCGCAGGATGATAAATAGCTCTCAGAGGCTATCCTGGGGATTAACAGAAAGAAATTGCCATAAGAGTAGCTAATAGGGTAAAAGCAGTGACAGGAAAGAGTGACTCTGTCACTAATTGCGACCACTTCAGCTCTCCCATTGCAGCTTTTCCGTCTTCTATGTTTCCCCCCTGCCACACACACACTTTTTATTTCACATCAGGATGCAGGTGTGATGGAAAGTGCTGCAGGAGAATTCTGCTCTGCTCCTAACAATGGTTTAGTCTAACTGACGAGCCCTCCCCCTAGGCTTTCCCCTGCTAAAAATAATCAATGCTTCAGCCTTTCATGGGAGTTTAGCTTTAAGGCTGTGGGATCAGTGCTTTTTTTTCCTCCTTCAGCCAAATACTTTTCTTTCTTCACGTGGGAGAATCCATTCCTTCTGGCTTGCACCACCACAGGCTTTGATAGTGTGCCGGATACCTGGCACACACAAGCTGATTAAGAGCTATGGGCTAGTCTGGGTGAGGTGGTTGGTGGTCAGCCCTGCAGTCCTCAGCGTGGCTCTGATTTCTCCTCTTTCATTTTAGCCACTTCAAGCATAGCCATGCCAGTGAAGGTGAGCTTGTTCCCCAGCTCCAGGTTCAGTCACCAAGAAGGAGGGGGGTGGCAACCAGGGGAGCTGCCCCAAGGGCACTGCAGATGCAAGTTCTTGGCTCCAGCTATAAGAGAACACTGGTTGTTTCCACAATGCTCAGGTTGCTGCTGCACACAGGCATCAGCTGGTGTGAACGCACCCAGGCCCCTATGATCACAGTGCATTCAAGGCTGCTAAACTCCAAACTTATTCATGGGGAGCTTCTTCAGTGGGGTCATGCAGCTAATAATTTCATATTGCTGTGATTTACAAAAATGCTGAATAACCAGCAAGATTGCAGTGGAACTGTTTTGTTTGAGTAATGCAGATCTGCAAAACAGTAACTGCTTTCTCCCTCATATGCCATGAATTCATAAGACCCTTTCCTTGTCTAATTCTCAGTGTTCCCTCTGCTCCAATTTTTCCCTTTAGAAACCCTTTCAAAATTAAAATGAAAGGTGTTTTACTGTCTGTGTAAGTCTACAACTTCTCCATCAAATCCGCTGTATTGCCTCCAGTGACAGAAGTGCAGAACAGTGTACGTGATGTTACACAACAAGGAGGTACAAATTAATCATATTAAAGGGACAAACTTCAGTCATATTTATCCGAGCATTGTACAGACAAAGCAAGCAGACTTTCATTAAACAGGTATTAATCTATCTTTTAAAAAAACATACCATGTATTCCATCTAGTGCCCAGCCTTTGTGAGAAGCTATTTGCTTCTTTGTGAGTACAGGAGCACAGAACACAGACAGAAAACCCTGCCTGGAAACACTTTCTATTTTCAAGTAGACACCTGGCATCCTCCTCAGGAGGAAATGAAATGCTGAAAGCAGCAGCCAAGACAGACTTGAAGTTCAGGCCTGCATTCTTTGCTTCCCCAAGTGTACAAAGCTCAAAGTGCACAAAGTAGCAAACACTGCGGCCAGTCTGTCCAGTATTACATTATTTCTGTAGCATTTGTCTATTCTTTCTCAGTCTTCTACTTTCCTGATATTCTTTCACAGTCCATAACATTTACGGGAAAAATACATTCATGATTAATGATCAAATACATAAAAGGTTTAATCACAGATAAGCTAAATAGGACATCTGGAAAATTTATGTAGGCAGCAAATTTGAAATTATAAGGCCAAAGTTATCATGTGCTGCTTCCTTTCCTTTGTAGACTATCATCACAAATCACACTGTTAATGCATTGGCAGATAAAGAGAAAAAAAAGTGTTAAGCGATTCGTCCAATATTATATAGGCAGGAGTGCCAGTCTTATGCCTTAACTACCTGGCTGGATCTTCACTAAGAGGAATGCAACACTCCTTCATTTGATGCTGGCACCTGACTCGCTGTTTGGGCAACCAAGTAACTCCTCTGCACCTGCAGGCAAACCCAAGCCTACCTTCCCCCAGTATGCAATTTTTTTGTTGGAACACAACAGACCTATTCTGAACGCAACATTACAGACATGCCTTCAAATCTGTGTTTCACTCCCAGGTCTTTTTGCCCTTCTATGCTCCCGATAGGTTTCTAAGGCCACCACAGTCCATATTATAAGCTGACTTGTATTTACTTCCCAAGTTATTTAAAGCCCCAGGCTTAATTCTCACACTGCTTGTGGAAACAGAGTTCTAGTTTTCATACACAGCTCATTCTAAATTCCTTAAGTGGAGAGTAAATGGATATTTACTTCAGAGACAAGATGGGGGAAGAGGGAGGGAAAGCTTTTTCTCCACAGCTCTTCTCAGTCTTGTGTTGCATGATTCACTCATGCCTTAGCAATATCTGAAGAGAAGGAAAGAGAGTGATCTCCCTCTTCTCTCAGGCAAAAAAGGAGAAATTCAACACCCACACATCTTATCCAGAGGACAAATCATACCTTGTGCTTCATACAAGCAAATAAGAGCCACTGAGTAGAATGAAGTTGGATCTGCTCTTTGGAAGAAAAGTACCGGCACGCCATACCTTAGCTGCTGGCTAGCGGGGATTGCAGAGGTCTGGATGTGGGTATGAAGACCCACAGGTGAGGAAGGGAAGTATATGGGGAATTAATTCAGTGAAAGGAAATGGCTGGAAATTAGTGACCATTTTCTTATTTAAAGACACCTGGTGAGCATGACAGTCTGCAGGATGACTCACATTAAACTTTGATTCTGCGTCACTACAAAGCTGTATGTGACTGGGTGACTAGGTAAATCTGGGTCCTTTCTACAGTGAAGAAAAAGCCTGCCTATCTAAGCTTATTAGAGCTCATATGGGGGAATTCTCACCTTTTGCATTTCTTGTCAGTTCTTAAGCTCATACCAAATTTTGACTTTCCGTGCCGTCCCAGACAAAACTCTAGGTTTTAGTTCTCAGACGTATATTCCTAGATTCGTGGTTTGGGTAGCTGAGTATGGTTAAAGATAGCAGGAGTGAGCAGATTTAATGGGCCATCTCATATCAAGGCAAAAATCCTCTTTTCTTACACTGTGTTCTTGTGCCATCTAGTGGTCCACAGAAAATGGCAGTAAATGTAGTGGAGCACTTAATGGTTACTTTCTTACCAACTAGAAGCAGCTGGAGATAAAAAGATTACTGTATCTACAAAAGGTCAAGGGACAGCCCATTCCACGTGAATAAACTTATTCTGAGAAGCTAAACAATACAACAAAAAATAATTGCATTTATATATCTAGGTGTTGGAGAGCATAACAAAAGTGCCAGGGTAGTTATGCAGTTCATAAACCAATTGTAGAAAGATTATTTGAAACGTTATTTACTTTTTTCTTAAAAAAAGTATTTTAATTCTGGGCAGGGATACTGGCCTGCAAGCAACACAGTCTTCTATTATATCACTGGGCTCTGAATAATCCATGCAGAAAAAGTATCTCCCCATTCAGCTGCTCACATGAGAACTCTGCTTTTTTGTATTTAAAAGGCAAAAGGGAAACACATCACTCCCACAGGACAGGTCTGCTGCATGATTTTGCAGATGAAAATACACAGCCTTGACTTGATGATCTTACAGGTCTCTTCCAACCTGGCTGATTCTATGATTCATGTTCTGAAGGAACATCCCACAGATAATAGTGTTTTCCACCCTTCATAATTACTCCCTGTGCCAATTTCCATACATCAACCATATTTAGACCACTCTTCCCTGACCCACAAGTAAGATGTGAATTCATGAAGTAGGAACCCACAGGTATCTGACACAGCACAGAAGTAAATAAATTCCGAAACAATTTTTGACCCAGACCTGGTTGCAAGTCTTCCATGCTTGATACCTGCAGGTGAACATGTAGTCTCCTGTTACGAGCTGCATTTCTGTGTATTCTGGTTGAATAATTGGGTCTATCCAGATTTATACACTGCAGACTCATTTGAGTGAGCACTGTGCTAGCTAATTGCAGCATCAATTACAAACTGTTTTCAGCTGCTAATGAAATGATCCACAGAATATCAATTATGTGCTAAAGAAATTCACTACTAATTCTGAATAATTACATTCTTGAACTTTGCAATTCGTTCAACAACAATTTACTAAATGAAATGGGATGGTAATATTCACAGAGAGTTACTCACTTTGATTTGCACGAAAGGAAGTATCTACCAGATTTCCTGCTGGCAGCTGAAATAGACAACAGTTGACAGCAGTTTGCTGTAACCTTTGTTTATTACCTCATTCCTGCTTCTACTGTGTTCTGTCATCTAATTAATATAATTAATATAAACAGATAAAATAACAAATTCAGCTGAAAGGAAGACACAACTTTGGAGTGAAGATGGTTTTTTGTTACATGTCTGAATGGAGTTCAGATGCTCTACCAACTGAAGAAAGATATCTCAGTAAAAACAAACACACAGAAATTGCTACTGACCTGTGCTTGCTTTTTTCCTAGCTCTTCTGCCAGCACAACACACTTTGTACAGTACTCATGCTTGTTTCTGTCAAATATTTCTGCATATGTATATCAGGTGTAAAGTTACATACATTTTAAACAGAAATGTTACATGTGGGAAATTTTCAGCTTACCAGTCTTGCTAATGGAGCTGATATATCCAGAAATGGCTTATACCTTGGTGCTATTAAGTACAGGAAGGCTGTCCTTTACCTCTGCAGGCTGACCATAGCCCTGAGGAGTTGATACTTCTATTCTATTATTAAAACCACACACATCAGACCGCATAGTGAAGGTGGGTAAGGCATGAAGTGTTACTCTATGTAATCTAAAAGGGATAGATCTGTGTCCAGAACCCACGCACAAAACCTGAGAATCATGCTATAGCCCCGGTCCTCTTCACAATAAATCAGGTATTGTTTGATATTACAAAACGTTGGCTGTATAGAGAGACACAGGCTTGAAGATTAGAATGAAAACACCTGCCTGTATCACTTACATGTCAGGTCGTGCTCTGAATCCAATCAGTAAAAAGAAAACATGATCTTCAGACAGGGAAAAGTCAGGCCTGCGAGTGTACAAACAGCATGGATGCAGCAAGGGTGCCAACTTGAAATCTAGTTTTGCCACTGTTCCCTCATCATGAATGCATTCAAGGTGTACCAGGTAGCAGGGAGAAGCAGCAGTTAAAGGTGATCTTGTATGAAACATTCTTACCTTCTTATAAGAAGCAAGACACTTATACAGAGTCCTTCTTCCCTTGAAACTTTTTTCCAAGACTTAATTGCATACCTTCAGAAACCAGGAATATTTGGTATTTGCTAAGATGTCTTTCCTGGGAAAGTGGCAAAACTACAGCCACTTATGAAGCACCAATCCAATAACACATGGGGCAAGAATTATTCTGTTGTGCCACATTCTTCACCTATGCTTTCTATGTATACATATACCTTTTATACATACACATTTAAACACACTTGAGCAGCTGGAGTTAGCTGTCACAACAGAAAATCTCCCTGCCTGGTACCATACACTGGGCACTTTTCATTTATGATTCTATTGTAGCAAAGTGAGATGTTCGAGACATAATATATTTATGGTTTGTGCATCATGTTTGTCTCGCAGATCTCACTGAGTTGTAGAGATGAGCTACCAAGCCTTGGTCAATTCCTAACATACTGTTAAGCTGAAATACAGTCTGAAATCCTACATACAGATGATCAGTGGTTGCCTTAACATCTTAGTTAGCAGACGGCTTAAAAATACAATTTATCATTTCAAGGGCAGTCTGAAATATAGTTCAGCATGAAAGAAATTCCAACTCTTTCAAGTGATTACACTTGTATATGCTGCTTTGGTCTCCAAAGCAGTAAAAAGAAATAATCACAATTCTTTCAGTGATGTTCAAAAGCATGAATAAATGCAGTTAATCAAAATGATTCAGTATCTCCAGTAGGTTTTGATTTCTAAATAGACAGTGTATTTATAAATATTTCAGTGCTTCATTTTGAAGTTTTTCTTCCTTTTATAGGACCAGCTAATACTAAAGTTAATTGATAATTCACCCTAGCTTAAATTCGAGGATGCTCTTACTTTATACTATTTTGCAAAACTGTGTAAAATACGCGATTACTTAATACTTATATTTATAAAGCCATGTATAACTGCCCAACACTCTGCTTATTGGTTATAGCACCTTTATACTTAGACCAATATTTATATTTCACTGAATTTAAAATTACTTTCTCCCACCATGTGCCTTGTCTCCATTTTCCAGCAAAAAGGGAAATGGAGACCGAAATTAGAGAATGAGCTGCTGTATTGTATTAAGCCTAAAAAGCACTCTGAGGAATAAAAGGCCCCATACATCCTGCTTGTAGGCAGCTAAATCGTCGCATATAAAGGTAGTAACCTTTATACATAATCGCAAGAGTAACACAGATTTTTCAATAGCCACATAATCTCCTCAGATTAAGTCAGCTCTAAATTTAATGTATCCCAGCTCATAAGCAGGAATAAACAGAATGGCCGATCCCCAACCTACAGAGCTATGGCAGTGCAGGAAACTCTTCTTTCCTTCAAGTCTTTCACCCCTTGGTGTGGGCACTTCAGCGTTGTCTAGTAGATGCAGCTTGTCTCACTCTGTTTCTTTTTTCTTGGTCATAAAACCCAAAGAACAAGTTTACTGGTACATACAGATTATGCTATTACTTGAAGTGGCCTAAAATCTTCAGATTGAAAAAGGGATGATCACAATAGTCTTGAGTGTTACTATAATTAGTAACATGCTACGATGCTAAAACTACTGTTGCTAAAAACTTTCAGACCCCTACCCCAAAACTCCTTTTTACCACGCAGTCTTTCACATTGAAGCCATTGGCCCCTCATTAACTTCATGCAGGCAGGTACTGTGCATCATCAATCCTGGCTAGACCTCGGGATTGCAGCAAAGCATGCAAGTCTGTTGCAGGGACAGCACTCTCAGAGGCTCTTGCAGGTTTAACAAAACATAATTCACTATTTTTTTAGTCCTTCTTTTTTTTTTTTTTTCTGGCTGCCTATCTGTAGTTCTGTCTTTCTAAAGCCATTCTTTTAGGTCACCATGCCAGAGAAGCAGCAGCTCAGATGAAAATCAAGTATGTTGCTTATACAAAACCAGAAGTCATAACAGCCTTAGAGATTATCTCGCATCACCAGGAAGAGCTGCTGCATGAGACTGACATAATATCTCATACTTATTTGTCCCTGGAAGGCAAAACCAGGAAGTTTTTGTTACCCCTTCCACATGGTAATACTGCTTTCATAGAGATGTCTTTCACAGCAAGCAACTAAGGAATATATTTCTCTGTACCAAGGAGTGGTCCCACAGAGACTTGGCTATGACAGCCTTCTGCAAGCTGCATGAACTGTTGCCATAGAATCATAGAATCATAGAATAGTTAGGGTTGGAAAGGACCTTAAGATCATCTAGTTCCAACCCCCCTGCCATGTGCAGGGACACCTCACACTAAACCATGTCACCCAAGGCTCTGTCCAACCCCACCTTGAACGCCGCCAGGGATGAAGCATTCACAGCTTCCCTGGGCAGCCCATTCCAGGGCCTCACCACCCTTACAGTAAAGAATTGCTTCCTCATATCCAATCTCAACTTCCCCTGTTTAAGTTTGAACCCGTTACCCCTTGTCCTCTCACTACAGTCCCTAATGAAGAGTCCCTCCCCAGCATCCTCTTAAGCCCCCTTCAATAATTGCAAAAGAGCCACAGAATCACCCATTCAAAGCAGAGAGGAGGATTCTTCAGTGTAATGGTGATTTATACCCACTAGATAAAATCGGAATTTTAAAAAGCTAGGTGCAGGTAGCATAAATTTAACATTAAAGGCTGCCACTGCAACCAAAATGTGGAAGTTGCTATTGTCAAACAGGTCTGCAATGACTCGGTTGAATGATAGTCACTTAACATTTACTTCTTTGTTCTTAATCTTCAGTTATTTTACTAACTAAATCACAAAATCCATCTAAATCTCATCTCTGCAGCCAAATCATAAATGGCAATGAGTTAATGAGGAGCTAAAACAAAACGGTAAGGACTTCCCTTGCGTTACTGATGAAGAAATCTTTTTCTACAGCCTTTACTACTGATAAGAGTAAAATGCAGTTCTCACAACCAGTATCCTGTGTGGAAGGGGATGTATTTACATACCTACTAGATCCTGGAAGAAAAACCACGAAGAGCTCAACTATAAAAAGCTTCCAACCTGGAATCTTTTCCATTCACCTTTTTCTTTATTTTCTCCATTAGCAGGTTAGCATTAGCCTGGGGAGAGCCAGGACTTGATTTCAAAGCTGTGCAACATTATGATCAGGACCAGAGAATATGAGAAGACTAGGAGAAACTTTCTGAATGCATGAGAAAAACTGAAATGAATCTTACCTTTTATCCCAAAAGGTTTTCCAGTTAAAGTTAGTCCCAAAGTGAACAAAACTAGGTTGTGTTTTGACATTTCCTGGAGAAACTACTACAGTATCCCAGCGGACACTGTGTACCTGGCTCTATGCAGGAGAACTAGAAGAACAAGGACTGTCTGCTCTGAAGGTAAACAGCAGAAAAAGCAGGTGGATACTTCATCTCTGGAAAGGCCATCCTATGGGTGAGCTAAAGGAATAGTTTGAAACTGTTAAAAGCCTTGCAATATTTGGACTATTTGCACTACAAAAACAACAACACAAAAGCTTCATTAAAATTGAGTGCACAATCTACAAACCAGTGACCCTATTGCATATCCAATGAAAAATAACTCAGTCTGTTAAAGCAGATCCTCTCTTGGAAGCACATCTGTGATTGTCACGTATCTCCACAGCTGTGCTTGTGTCTATCCTACTCTCGATATACATACTTTGAACATGGTGTTTGCAAGAGGTGTTCCTTAGAACAACTCCACCAACACTCTCACATCCTATGACAAAACTGTCTGACTGGTCTCACCCTTTCAAGCTGAGTCACTAGTGATCTCAGTTACAAGATCCTACCCTCATATAAAAGACAAGAACTTTCCCCCAGGCTCAGGACAGCTCCTCATAAATAACTCCAAGTACTTCACAGTTCTGCACTTAAAAATTCTTCAAACACCTCTTCTTTTGATGATGTGTCTCAAAAAATACTTGTTAACTGATGCCTTGACACTCTAGTCATCACTCATCTCACTGATCAGCATTGTTTTCCCATGTCTTAGACTGTGTTACCTGAGTCTTGGACTGCCTTCATTGTCCTTCTATCAGAACTAGTCTAATGCAGTTACAGGCTTGTAGCTAAGATTTTTAAGTGTAAGTTATTACACATACACACAACCCGGAACAGGATGTGGTATTTAACTGGTGTCTTGATGCTGTGCTGATTCAAGCTTTAAGGACTTTCTTCCATCTTGAATTTGAATGGACTTGTTGCCCAGTTTTCATGCAACTAAGTGTTCTCATTGTTTACGCTCCACAAGCACAGTGCGGGGTTCCGTCTATATGGGCAAAGACTTGGCTGAGAGGTTAGAGCTCTCTAGGATGTCTGTTACACATAATGTTAGCCAAAGAAATAATGAAATGCCTTGAGAGTTCTGAGTCATTAATAAAACGTCTGTTCTGCAGAAGCAGAACTGATGACTAAGCTCAGGTGGGTGGAACAATTCGAAAACAACACAACAGCCAACCTCTTCCTCATGATATCCATGGAGGTCTGACCAGTGACAGCAAAATGAAGCCAAGGTTTATCCCTTCTGGAACAAAAAAAGCTTCCTAGCACTTGTATGTTCTGGTAGGACCAGCTTTTAAGTTTTCATTTCTTTCAAGTGCTTTTCTGGGAGCAGTGGATTAGTGCCACATAATCACGTTCTGTCAGGACCTGGCATTCAGGTACAGCTGATTCTGCCTTGGAGCATGAGCTGGATGCTTTCTTAAGATACATTTTCCATTAATCCACGTGATCTACATAGCAATCAAAAAAATAAACCAATCAGATGCTGACTGCATGCCTACTTGCTTAAAAGTCTTTGAGGTGCTGCAGCTTAGAGCAAAACCACAACCTGAGGTTATGGCTTGAATTCTTCTGTTCATGTGGGATACATAGCAACATGTTAAGATGCTCTTACATGCAGAATTTGTTTTGCTTTTATTGTACTAGCATAAATTCATTTGGTAAGAAGTGCTGATAAAATACAGTTTAATACATCCCTGTGCACCAGCTGAGACTCTGTAGCTGTTCTTAGGCACAGTTATCTCCATCAAATGCAAAACAGCAGCACTTCGCTTTAAACTATTTGCAAAGAATATAAATACCAACAACGTGCTATTTTCTTCAAGCTGAGAGAAATGCATTTAGATGCTTACTGCAGCCCTGGTAGCTTATGGGAAGCTCAGGTGAGTTCTAAGCTATAGTGGAGATGGGCATATATACCAACGCAACAGAGAACTCAGACCTTATAGTCTGAATCACTAAGAAGAAAAAAATCACTTTCTAGCAGAACCAATTGAGTTCTGGCTCACCTGGATGGAATGGAAGATGATGGAGTGGGCAAGACACTGCTGTTCCAGGATCAGCAGCAGAAGTGCTTCCCTGCGTCAGTTTGTGGTCAGCTGTATTGCAAATGAACCAGGCTAGCTGCAATAGCTTAAAGCTCTGCATTCAAGAGCATACCAAAAGCAAAGTTTAGACAGCCACGCAGTGGGAGGTGTCAGGCAGTTTGCCATGGTTTCAAGATCCACCAACATGTGATACTCATTCCTTTAATTATCTGAGTAGTGATGTTGGGTGCCATGTTGCACCTGATTTCAAGTCCATTTATTTCACAAACATCAAACAACGAGGGTCCTTGAACGTGCAGAAATTTGTCCACACAGTTCAAGAAAGAAAGATCCTAGAAATATTATTCAGTGTTAGCAGCTTTTTCTTCCCACAAAACCACCCATGTTTTCACAAGGTGGCATCCAACTGTTGATTATGAACAAGGAAAATAACCGGCTGTAGGCAACAGTCATGTTTTAACAAAAGGGCACAAGCGTGACTAGAGACACAATTTGAAACATGAAGAACTCCACTTAGAGAGCAGAAAAACATTTTTTTACTATGGAATTTAAAAAATACCATGCAAGTTTCCATAAGACATTGTGGACTTTCCATCCTTAGAGTTCTCTGCATTTGTCTGGACAAAACCTTGAGCGATCTGATCTAAATAGACCTGCTTTAGGCAGAGTTTTGGAGAAGATGGAAACTACAAGTCCCTTCCAACCTCAATTATTCTGCAATTCTAGAAAACTAGTATTTAGAGCTAAGTTTTCTAAAGGGCTCAGTTACTATCTGAGTGTACAGTCATTTTCTATGAGTGAGTAAACCGAGCCCAGAGCCTTTCAGAGACGTGGCCATAAGGTATCATGAAGAGAGAGGCCAAGTTCCAGCATCTTTTGCTGATCTCCTCAAGTCTTTCAATCTTAGTTTCAAACATAACAAGAAGCAGAATATAAAAATTAAATCCCTACTGGTTGTGTGGGAGACATTCCTCCCAGAATGTTCTCTTCCTGAAAAAACATTGTTCACCCAAACAAAGGAAAAGTCCCCAGTGAAGTGTAAAACAATTTAAATGCTAACCTTAATTTTACTTACAAATCTTCCGCATGGAAAAGAAAAAATATTCTTATTTAATTTGTGTTTAAAGTAAAGACAGCACACTTATTAGAGAACAGTGGCAACTCTAAGTAGGCTTGTCACAACAGGAGCACTAATATGATTTATATGAGACTGCAGTATAATCAGCAATTGTAATACTGCTGGAGTATTTGCATTTGAATAAGTAATTGTATGGGAGAAAAAAAAATAGCCCTTCTTTTACTTACATTTTGCGATTCCAGAAGTGCCTTCCTGGGTAGAATCTTTCCCACCTAGTAGGTGTGAGGCCTTTGTTTTTTCAGCTACTATGTATATATTAGTTTTTGCAATCAACACATGGGGGAAAAAGCCACCATTAATCTTCTTTGGTGTAAAGACATATATTGCTATATACCAGTGTTTGTAATTGTGACAATTTTTTGTATATTTTTAAAGAAGTGGTTTAGTTCTTTGGTTTTTAATTAGGAAACCATACTAGAAACAGCCTTATATATGCAAACTCCTGCTGTTTGAAACTGAATTCACCTGAAAAAGTGTCTCTGAATGCTGTCATGGAATAAACATGCCATCTATTTCGCACACCAAGGCCAGGCAGCAGCAATTCATTTCTGTAGCTATAAGAGACTGCAGAGCAATAGAGATTCAGTTCTCTATTGATGTGAACTCTGAGTTAAAATGAACATGACAGGGCTTATATACATGTACAGCAGGTATGAACTATTCTTTGAAATGGCCTGGTATGACAGAGAAACATCTGCACAGAAGGACAGCTTGCTACAGCAACTTTAATATGGATTCCTGATAACAGGGGACCTGAAGCTTGTCAGGCTTGGCTTGGTTCAGCTCAGCCCTCTCTCCCTGACTTGCTTTTAGACCTTGCAAGCATGTACACGTAGGTCTTCTTTTTTTACTTTACTGTGGTTATAAAAGCTCATGTCAGACTAGGTCTGCACGGGAAACTCTTCCTGCCATTGCTGTACTGCTGAGGATTTGAAATGGGCCTGGTGAAACAGGTGAACACATGCTCATGCCTACTAGGTACCAGCAAAATGGTCTGCCAAAGAGAAAAATAGCTTTTCTCGTTGGGTGACAGAGGCATTGATGCCACTGCACCTCTGCAAATTATCCCCTCCCCTTGCTCAACAGACAGCAGGTCATGTTGAATAGGACTGACTTCAGGCAAGATGTCGCAAGTTAACTCAAGCAACACCCGAAGAAAGCTGAAGCCGATCTGGCCAAATTTGCCTGACGTTACATGCAGCAGAGAACAGGGTGGGAAAGGATTTCACAGAACAGAGACAGCTTCAGGGGCTGACATCTCCGATTTCAGCGTTCTCATCTTGTGCTGCTGGCAGAGCCGGCAGGAACCACAACCCCACGAGGGGGCTCTGCCAGCGCAGGCATCGGCAGCGTCCGTCCTTCGCAGTGAGCAACTCCTTCCAGTGAGCAGCAACTCACTAGTGCCCAGTCACATCCTGCATGCAGACAAGGCTTTTAGTAGGGAGCATTGCCTTTGTAGGAAGAGGCCTTAAACCTAAATATACCTGATTTGGTGTGACTTCCAGCAGAAGTAGCAAATAAGTAGCAAATATAGGGAGCGCGTTTGATAGCTGCCATATGATCTAACTGTGCATGGAACATGTATAAATAAATGGTAACAAGGAAATTACTTGGACATCTTGATCCTACTAGATCTCCCCCAGACAAAGACTCCTGTACCAGCAATAGTGTAAGAAAGCCTGGGGTTGACGAGTTGTTTTTTAGATCAGTCAAGTAGGGAAAATGCTACTATATATGAGCAAAATAGCTTCCTCCTATGCAGAACTGAACACAGTGAAGGGGAAGGGGAGCACAGTGAATAGCACACACTGATCAAGATAAGACAGCAGAGTTTGACCTTTTATATCTTTTAATACAACCTCCATTAAAATTCTGAAGTGAAAAGAGATGTGTAATGATAATCATGAAAGTATAAGGAAAATATACACTCAAGTAAAGATTTATCCCTACAATGCATAAGAATAATCAAATGATAAGGTCATTTAAATGCCATTGTATGTGTCTCCTGGAACAACTTCCTGGTCTCATTGATAATAGCACCTGTCAAATGCACAGTGCTTGACTACTCAATGCTATTGGTAGACCACTAGCACAAAGAGGAATACAGGTGTAAACTGCCAGAACAGCAGTGACATAGGAGGATGATACACAGAAACAGCAGTGACAACTTCAGTGGGCTGCTGCTTACAAGCTATTAGTAGGAATGTGATTCTTCCTAGTGGCACTGGGCTCACATGACTACCATGATGTCTTCCAGCGGCTTTCGGGTCAGTGCAGGCACAGTAGCATCTTTCTTGGGATAGCCAACAGGGAGCAACAAGAGTAGCTTCTCATTTGCCGGGCGCTGGAGCAGCACCCGGAGTTGGGGGCCACAGTTGAGAGGCGTGGAGGTCACTGTGTACAGACCCACGTTCTGCAGCAAGACAGACAGCAATAGAATGAGACAGAGGTCTGTGCTCTGTGTTTGTATCCATTATTTCCTACAGGACCTTTACACATTCTCCTATTGATTAGCCCAGAAATGCTTCTGTGTTAAACTCTGCTGCAGGCTTTAGAACATCTGATTTACTAATAACCTCAACAGTACCATAAAAAGATTCCTCTTTTGCTTACAGAGAAGTACAACAATGGCAAATTCTGCCCGAAATGTTTGTGTGCTGTACAGCAGGAGCCTGCCTGCAGTACTCACTGTAATGGGGGGCCCATGGCTACAGGCTTTGAGATATAAAAGCAAGCCAAGGAGAAGTGCTCAGGCAGTGGGCTTCTCATGTTAAGTAATCTCTATGATCTCCTGAAGAGAAGAGCTAATAGTGGTGGTGTGGAATATCATGAGTCCATGGTACTACATCTTTTCACAGAATCAGAGTTGTTAGATTTGGAAGTGACCTCTGGAGATCTAGTCCAACCCCCAAAACCGGTTTTCACAATTTACTGCATCAAACCCCCCTGATGTAGTCTCAAACTGTAATTTAGAAAACGAGGCTGCACATAGAGCCACTGCCTTGGAAATAGTCTTTTTCTTGTTTTCCGGGTACTCTGCCAAACTTCTTATACATCTGCCTTGTTCTAAAAGTCTTAAGGATTCATTTGTTTCCCTAGTGGGTACCTCATTCTACTTCCACTACACTAGTGGTGTCAATTTCTAGGAGTTGGGAAAGAAGCAGCACTAAGGAGCTTATCAGTTCATAGGGAGCCTCAGAAATCCCACGTGACAATGGGCTGGCTCTCCTTGTCAGTCCTACTGCTTCTGACTAAGGCACTAGTGACATAGTGTTAGTTCTGCCCCGTTCCCTGTGCGCTCACTTTGCTCCCAGCTCCATGGAGGGACAATACAGAGCACTGTGCAGCTGCAGAGCAGCAACACCACAGCAATGTGCTTCTGCACTGCTTGCTCACTTCTCAGATTTCCCGTGTCTGAAGATCCCCCCAGGGAGCAGCAATGGGGGAAGGGAAGTGTCACTCAAAACAGAATGGAGGAGAAATGTCAGTTCCTGGCAGAAAGTAGGTCTGACATAAGAGGTGGCACCTTGCTGTTATCCTGCTGACAGGCCAAGTTAGCTATCAGAATAACTTCACTATTTAAACACTTGTATGAGTACATCAGATACAACACGCAGAACTGAACATGGAGAAACCACTGAGAAAATCCACTGACTGGTGTCAAACATGCTGAGCTTTAGAAATCAGTTCACTTTAGGAAACACCTCAGAAAGAGTGACTGAAAGAGTACAGCTTCTTCTGTGAAATATGTCCCTGACTTTTCTTCAGCACTGTGAACTGAAAATGATTTGGGGTCAAGCCATTTTTTTAGGGATTTCTGAAAAGAAGGTGACAGTGTGGCACTGTACAGCTGTGCTAGGGTAGTCTGCAGACCCTGTCAGCCCTGTTAGCACAAGACAGAAACCACAGGAGCTAAAGCTTGTGCCAGAAGCAGAGTGACAACTCCGGAAGTAAGCTTCATTATGTTTTTAGTCCTGCTAACCAGAGGATAGAAATCACCTTCTCAGACATAGACATGTGCAGAGTAACTTTAAAACTCAAAACTAAGATGTAGTGTCTGGAACTGCAGTAATCCAGAAGACTGATAATGTTAAAATCTGAATTAGGCTCCACCCTCATTTGCACAGATTAGTCTTGGAATGTAATCCAAACCAATATACTGATTCCCAGTATGTCTGTTCTATCAGCATACCTGCAATGCAGCAAGCAAGATACCACAGGCAATAGAAACACTGATTTCATTGTAGTAGTGGGTCTTCTTTTTGCCATTGGGAAGCCACCCATATACCTGCTTGAAAATGAGGATCAGATATGGAGCAGTGTCCAAGTACTCTTTGATCCAGTTTGTTCTGCAAGAGAGTAATGCTTAAGACATTTATTTTGCAACCTTTTCACTTTCCCGTAAGTCACATTTACCGTCTGCAAAGGTACACTAAAGGCAAGAGACAATTGTTGCAGTAAACTAAAGCTTAGAACACTTATTGTGAAGGATAAAGTATGATCAGCTTAAATAGAAACATTTCGGACAAAAAAAATAGCTTGAACAAAGTTCTATTTTAACAGGTTCAGCTGAGGAGTTGATGCGCTCACTCTCAAGAGTGGAACTGCATAAAAATAGAAGATAGGTCTTGACCACTTACTTATGAACTGGCCTCACAAGCATTTGCCCTTGAAATTGTTTAATTCCTGGGATTTTGCAGACTTCCAGGTTCACCCATTACCAGCAGTGATAACTTTTTCATGATTTTAGGGAAAACTGCTATCAGAAAAGTCCAAAACTTCTTGGTCTAAGGTGTAAACCTAAATATAGTCTCAAGCTTTATGCACATGCTTCATTTGACAAGCCAAGGCTCAGAAGATGTCTTCTCATTGTGTGAACATAATCAAGTCAGACTTTGGAACAATGAAATATTGCATAATTTAGCACTTGCACAGGGGCAAGTTGTGGGGCTACCTTAGTCAGCAGCAAGGATCATAGAATCATGGAATAGTCAGGGTTCAAAAGGACCTTAAGATCATCGAGTTCCAACCCCCCTGCCATGGGCAGGGACACCTCACACTAAACCATATCACCAAAGGCTCTGTCCAACCAGGCCTTGACACTGCCAGCAACGGAACATTCACAGCTTCCCTGGGCAACCCATTCCAGGGCCTCACCACCCTTACAGTAAAGAATTTCTTCTTCATATCCAATTTAAACTTCCCCTGTTTAAGTTTGAACCCATTACCCTTGTCCTCTCACTACAGTCCCTAATGAAGAGTCCCTCCCCAGCATCCCTATAGGCCCCCTTCAGATACTGGAAGGCTGCTATCAGGTCTCCACGCAGCCTTCTCTACTCCAGGCTGAACAGCCCCAACTTTCTCAGCCTATCTTCATACAGGAGGTGCTCCAGTCCCTGATCATCCCCTCATGGCCCTCCTCTGGACTTGTTCCAACAGTTCCATGTCCTTTTTATGTTGAGGACCCCAGAACTGCACACAATACTCCAAGTGAGGTCTCACAAGAGCAGAGTAGAGGGGCAGGAGCACCTCTCTCAACCTGCCAGTCACACTCCTTTTGATGCAGCCCAGGATACGGTTGGCTTTCTGGGCTGCAAGCGCACACTGCCGGCTCATGTTCATTTTCTCATCAACCAACACCCCCAAGTCCTTCTCCGCAGGGCTGCTCTGAATCTCTTCTCTGCCCAACCTGTAGCTGTGCCTGGGATTGCTCTGACCCAGGGGTAGGACCTTGCACTTGGCATGGTTAAACTTCATCAGGTTGGCATCAGCCCAGCTCACAAGCATGTCAAGGTCCCTCTGGATGGCATTCCTTCCCTCCAGCATAGCAACCAAACCACAACTTAGTTTCATTTTTTGGAGAACAACAGGAAAAAACTGGGACAAGCATTGTGCCAGCAGAGGTTGCATAGGAAAAAAAAATGACAATGGAGCCAAATGCTTGGAGGAGTTTCAAGATGGAGAGAGTATAATTCCTTTTACTGGAGGCAATTTTATGCACCAGCCACCAAGGCAGGATTCTACATGTATTTTTAAGTTTGCCTTTCCCAACATGAATCTTAGCAATATATTAAAAGTGAGAGGGAGGAAGAAATGGAAAAGGATACTAGGAGAATTCAAGACAAGCTTCTTTTATCACTTCATCACAAGCAAAGGTTTTAAAAAGTAAGCTGGATATTTTTCAGGTTTCCTTTTTTTTTTTCCCCCCTTTCCTGAAATTAAGTTGGGATGGAGGGGGAAAGCCTGCCTAAAACTTCCCAATATAGCTTTTCCTAGACCAAAACACAGCTCCCCTCAAATAGCTTAGCCCACTGAATTTTGCATACCTCAGTCTTTTCAGGTCATTAACCCATCTGTCTCCCATCCTTTTTTTGTAGTTGATTTCTTCTTCTTCTTCTACAATCTCACGAATCTTATGTTTTAAATATGGATCTTGCACTACCACAAAGGTCCAGGGCTCAGTGTGTGCTCCACTGGGTGAAGTACCTTCATACAAAAACAGGGAAAGATGAAAACTCAGGAAGGAGGGTGTGCAGTGAGAGATATCAGCTTTTCTTTCCGGGCTTTCAGGCTGAGCAATGGCAAAGCAAGTGGATGAATCTGGAAAAAAAAGGACTGAGATAAATTCTGTCAGACAATCCTGTCCATTTCTTTTTCAAAGACTGAATTCCCATTCAACAACAGAGGTTGGTACTTTCTTACAGCCATCTTACAGGAAACCTAATTCAGGGATGTATAACTTCCTTTGTGGCTGTTGTGATGAGGTAGCATTATGGTGCAATATATGCATACAGTAATAATATTGCAATGTGTTATAACAAAAGCAACACCCTGTCTCACTATGCATCCAAATGTGAGACACCATTTTAGCTGAAGTGCAAAGCTATTGGCTTTCAGTGAAACAAGGCTAAGTGACCACCCCAGGAATCTGTTGCTTACTGACAAAGATGAGGAGCTGCACAATACTGACATCTGCCATATAGCATACAGGTTTGAGTTTGTTGTCCCAGGGACAGCTGGTGTATGTAGGTGTGCACATATTAAATCTGCACTTGCTCATTCAGCCCTTCTTGTTACACATCAACATCATTGGAGAATATTTTAACAGCCTAGAGGATGAAAGCCAGAAACTGACAGGTATAGTTATCCCTGCAGGCTGACAGATAAGGAAACTATTTAGATCTCTCTAGCCCATCATACACATATCAAAAATATTTGAAGGTCTTGAACACATACAATATTTGCTTATCTAAGCACTTATTTCAGTTTGAGAAGCACTGAATAAGCAGCTTGAACTACCTTTTATATTAAAATGTGTTTATATGGTGAACCTTGCCTCTTCTCAGGTTTGCCTAAGAACTGATGACATTTATGCTTTGCTTTGTTTTCTTTTTCTCTACACAGCCCAAAGCTTTCAGGGTTACTAAGCACTTCATCTGCACTCCAGGCTTGTTCGTTTTGCTGCATTTGCCAAAACATGCTCAGTGTTCTAATGACTCCCAGCTAATTAGAGGAAGATGGAGACTCGTTACAGTGCAGTAACAAAACTGCTTATGGTTTTTAATGGGAAAACAATGCACCTCAAATGCTAAGAATATCTGCATTGCTAATCCTGCTAGAGGCTACTGAACATTTCCCTAAAGTCTTCTACATTAGTTTCTCTAGTATTTTCTATAGTAGCAGTAGCTGGTTCATAGAATAAGAGAAATAACGAGGGTCAAAACCACTCCTGACTGAAGTCTGTGTTACTAAAGCAGAGAATAGATTAGCCCAGGACATGACAGTAATGACTTGAAACACCTGAATTCTGAAAAAAAAAAAAAAAAAAAAAAAAAAAAAAAAAAAAAAGAATGATTTCTGACATTCATAGAATCATAGAATAGTTAGGGTTGGAAAGGACCTTAAGGTCATCTAGTTCCAACCCCCCTGCCATGGGCAGGGACACCTCACACTAGACCATGTCACCCAAGGCTATGTCCAACCTGGTCTTGAACACTGCCAGCGATGAAGCATTCACAACTTCCCTGGGCAACCCATTCCAGGGCCTCACCACCCTTACAGTAAAGAATTTCTTCTTCATATCCAATCTAAATTTCCCCTGTTAAAGTCTGAACCCGTCACCCCTTGTCCTCTCACTACAGTCCCTAATGAAGAGTCCCTCCCCAGCATCCCTATAGCCCCCCTTCAGATAATGAAAGGCTGCTATGAGGTCTCCATGCAGCCTTCTCTTCTCCAGGCTGTTAAATAACCTGTTATTCAATTACATAGCCTCCGTCAGGGTCCTCATCATAACACTCCAGCCATATGCAACAGGGGCCTGGAACTCATTTGAAAGGACTGGAAAAGTTTTTTGCTCTAGACTGTCGCTTCTTTCCCATAATAAACCCTAACCATTTATGTCAACCATTTATGGCTAAGACAATTTCATTGATTTATTTGGAAAAAAAAACAAGCCAAACATAGTTTTTCAAGTTGAGTGATTTCCAATCAATCAATGGGTGCTCATGCATTATGGCTACAGGTGAAACTAGGAAAACCATAAGCCAAATGACAATTCCCTTGGCTTTTCCACATCACTTTTACACCATTGAACAGCAATGCTGATCCTGTTTTTTCATACCTTGAGCCACTTGGTACCATACCTGCTGTTCTGATGACATTATCGATAACCTCCCTGGGGACCGGCTCATCACTAAGAAACCTGACAGACCGCCTCTTATTAAGAAGCTCATAAAACATCTTTGACCTTTTAATCATTTCAGCCTCAGTGTAGTGCTCTGCAGAGAAGGGGACATGGGCAACGTTTTCCTCAAGTCCTTGCCACTCTTCATCCACCTCTGTGAGAAAACAGAAGTGGTTAGGAATTCTTTTGTTTACCTCTGAAGAAAAGTATTTATATCTTTGGCTTCCACCACCATAATGCACTTTGGCCTGCACTGGCATACATTTCACTTCTATACCACTATAAAGACAAAGTCTGAGGTTCCAGTTGACACAACTCATTGATTCCCAGCTTCAGCTACTGAATAAACACCTTGTTTAAATACCAAGAGGCAAGCGGGTGCTGGCTGGCTGTAGCAAGTGTGATCCACAAAGAAGATATGGTCCTCTCCACTTCAGTCTGCAGGCCTGCCTGTAAAAATGGGTAACAGGCTGAAACAGTGGAGAAAAGGTGGCCAAACCTTCAACCCACTTTTCTCAATAAGTAAATGCAAATATGTGTGTCCCTTTCTGAGCAGTCTAATAAGAAAAAAAATCAATTACTGAAGCTAAAAAAGGACTTAACAATCAATAGATGTAAAATCTCCTCTGAAGAGCTGAAAGTCAGCTTTTTCCATATTCGTGTTTCATAGCAGAAGCACAAGTTTAGGCTCTGCAAATGTGACTTTGTGGTTAAGCTCTTCGGTTTCATGATACTTTCAGCATAAGGGGAAATTGATGACAGGCATCCATATTTAGGAAAACAACATATCAAATGTAGGGTATTATGTTTCTTCTCTTTCATTTAAGAACTCAAAATGGATCCTCATTTCACTAAAAACTGTCTCTTTGGGTTTTTTTTTAATACCACTTCTGTTGTCTCTGAGATCTCCTCTTTCTCCACTACATTCCTACAAACAGCAGGGATAGCATTTTTTGCAACAATGATAAGGAAGTTAAAGCCATTTAAATTTTGCATTTTGACCAGTCAATAGTATTGAGCAATCTGCCACAGAGGGCTGAGTCAGGAAAAAAATATTCCAGTTCTTTTCCAGTCACCGTTAGGCTATTATTCTGGAATCATAGCAATCTCCAGTGCAAATTCAAACAGCAGTTATTTCTGTGTTTTAGTAGCATGCAGTTGCCTTAGAGACCAAGCTGATTTTTTGTTCATTTTATAAACAGCAGTGAAATATTCACAAGTGTGGCTCAGCATGTGAAAGTGACTGCAGTATGTCCAGTTGTCATATGTTGAGTCTAAACAGAATTATTCTGGTCCCCAAATAACATACATTTCATTTTGCATACAAAGAAGTCATCCAGAAAATCTGTTTTGTTTAGCATCTCATGCCTGCATTAAGCACTCTCAGTCACAGTCTGCAAGACCTGACTCCAGGGTAATGGGAAGCAGTGACCCATTGCAAAAGTTATTTTTGTGGCCATTTTGCACACTCAAACTGAAAAACAAAAAGGATGCCTCTTGCTAGTGTTCCGTTTGTGGTTTAGACTTAGTAAAGCAGATGATTTACTATTCAATGGCAACTGGATGCCTAAGATTTGCCCCTTTGCTAGGATTCTGGTGATATTCTCTTTCAGGAGCTTTCACACCCCTATTTTTTTTTGCTCTTCCTCCTCCACACTCACTGAAAGGCATACCACAGGGGTAAAAGGCTATGTTTACACTAGCAAGTAGTGTAGTGCAATAGGATGCTGAGAGAAAGAGCTGCTTCTGGGAATCCAGTGTTGAACATCCTACATGTTTTGGAGTGGTAGGGTAGCTGGAGAGGTAAGGCAGGGAGATGTTTAAAGCTCTACGCCTTTTCCACCCGTTCCATGCTGTGCATGTTACTATATGATGCCATTTTCACAAGGACCACTAAATTAAGCTGGTAAAAGCCAGTGTGCAAAACCTTCCACAGACAGAAGTCAAGACAATGGTAGCTGACAGCCAAAGTATTTCAGAGAAAAGTGGTGACCCAAAAAAGTATAAAACCCTAAGGGAAAAAACAAGGACTTGGGAGATGGCAACTCATCAACCCTTTCTGACTTGACTGAGAACTGTCTGGTCAGTAGAGAAATTCAGAAGGTGTCCATTGAAATTGACAAGATGGAAAATTAGTAAGCTTTGGGACATAGCCTGTCCTGCAATCTCCTCGCAAAGGACTTACAGGTCTGGAAGGTAGCTGGCCTCCTTCAACTGCCTTTATTGGTCCAATAAAACTAATTTTTCCTCCCAAAACCATCTTGCATAGCAGTACTGAAACTACAGCAAAGATATTCATTGATGAACTTAACTGAGATTTAGCAGTTACACAGAACAATATACATGTTAATTTTATCTGTATATACTCATGTGAGAGTAGTTTCTAAATGGGAGAAATATTTTCCTTATGACAACAAAAAAACTTCCTGAAATCAGCTGAGGTTGTGTTTTGTCTATTGGAAGGCAGAACCTGACCAGAAAACTATACTGAAAGGAGGTATTGGATTAGTGTCCTGGTGAAAAATTCAGGTCAGACTGTACTATTTGCGCTTATATCAGCATGCCAAGAGGATCATAGAATCATAGAATAGTTAGGGTTGGAAAGGACCTCAAGATCATCTAGTTCCAACCCCCCTGCCATGGCCAGGGACACCTCACACTAAACCATATCACCAAAGGCTCTGTCCAACCAGGCCTTGAACACTGCCAGCAATGAAGCATTCACAACTTCCCTGGGCAACCCATTCCAGGGCCTCACCACCCTTACAGTAAAGAATTTTTTCCTCATATCCAATCTAAACTCCCCCTGTTTAAGTTTGAACCCATTACCCCCTGTCCTATCACCACAGTCCCTAATGAAGAGTCCCTTCCCAGCATCCCTATAGGCCCCCTTCAGGTATTGGAAGGCTGCTATGAGGTCTCCACGCAGCCTTCTCTTCTCCAGGCTGAACAGCCCCAATTTTCTCAGCCTATCTTCACACAGGAGGTGCTCCAGTCCCCTGATCATCCTCGTGGCCCTCCTCTGGACTTGTTCCAACAGTTCCATGTCCTTTTTATGTTGAGGACACCAGAACTGCACACAATACTCCAAGTGAGGTCTCACGAGAGCAGAGTAGAGGGGCAGGATCACCTCCCTCGACCTGCTGGTCACACTCCTTTTGATGCAGCCCAGGATACGGTTGGCTTTCTGGGCTGCAAGCGCACACTGCCGGCTTATGTTCATTTTCTCAATGACCAACACCCCCAAGTCCTTCTCCGCAAGGCTGCTCTGAATCTCTTCTCTGCCCATCCCTACCTATTTCACAAGTTTACAGTGTTGAGTGTCCTGGGAAATAGACTATTTCTAGCCTAGAAACAGCTAATTAAAACTCACTTCAGGTCCCAAGAGTTTTTATGTGCTCTCACTATTTACTTTCTTGTGATGAGGTTTTTATCAAAGTTGAAAAAGAAGGAAATCGTTTTGAGTTACAGATATGAAGACTAGCTTATAAAATACTGAAAAGCTTTACAAAGAATATCTGTCAAATCAGAACAAAGGCTGGAGGAAATTTGTGTAATCTCTGTACGTGGTTTTGAAACAGAAGGAGAGAAAAGTCAAGTAGGTGACAAACCATCAATACAGACATGAATGTTCAAGAATAGAAGGAAGAAGTGCAAGATTAAATTACTTATATGGATGAGAAGCGTGTTCAGAGAACTCAGATAATGTGCTTAATCCAGAGAGGATGTTGCTTGTGGGCAGTTCAGTGTAGAGGCCTAGACAGCACACTGGATGAGCTATCAGTGCCTGTATGGGACAAAATGTGACAGGGAGGGAAGAATGAAGATGCAATAGCAATAGCAGCACCTGCTTTGACTTGTGCAGGAAGCATATCAATTGAAAAAAAAAAAAGAAATGATGTTGTAGTAGACTGTAAAGAAATAAAAAGTAGCATGTATTAAAAAATGGCCTGTTTTTTTGAGATACACTGTCTTCTGTGATAGTGTGAAGCCTGCAGAGGCCCCCAAGGTCACATCTAGATCAGGAAACACCTTTAATAGAGTCATATTGCCCCAACCACATCATTGTTATTAAGTATCTGGCAGAAGCATAATATTCTTGATGTAGAATGAAGAGAAAATGTTAAGATAATAATAGAAACCAGGCTTCCTAGCTGAGGCATCCAACACCTTAATCAAACAACCTGTTCTTCTCTTGGTGCAGTGACTCTCTTCGCTTTGGTTTCAATGAGAAGGGAGGACATTAGCAAAAAGAAAAAAAAAGGCACCACTAAACTGAGATTATCAGTTGATTCAATTTAATTGACAAAATCAAAGGCTGAGGAAAAGTAGGGAGATAACTGTGACTTTCAATTTTTAAGGGAACAAACTCGGGGAAAATAAGGCATTAAGGAAAATTAAGCTGGAGAACTGAGATTGAAGAATTCAGGGATCAGGAAGCAGAGAGATTTGGCATTTCTTTAAATCAAGAGGTATAAAAATCATCTCAAATGTAATTGGTCGAATAAACATCTCACTTAAATGATCTATAGGCAACTAGGAATGGAAGAAAGGGATTAGTTAACACAGAAACCTACACCTCATAAGACAGGAAGTCTAAAACTTGCAGTATTACCCAAGGTAAATCCAAGTTAAATTTTGAGAGGTTTGTTTGCTTTTTTTGCATCGTTCGGCTTTGGGTTTTTTTTCCCCCATCATGTAAATAGAAGAGAAGAAAGGAAGTGAAAAGTGAAACTGCTTTGTTGTCAGAATGTTTCAACTTATCAACATGGTGTAAAAAGAAATGCACTTTCAGAGATTCTGAACATGGGACAAAGTTGAAGTGACTAGAGAGAATCAAAGTGTGAGAATCACTGTATCTAAGCTTAAGTTTTGTAAGCAAAACTTTAAAACCTTAATGCACTCAAAAGTGGGATTACTGGCTGAGTCAGGAGAGCCCAGAAGTGAGAGAGATGGCACACAAAGCCAAAACTCTCCTGGCAATTTAATTGTTTTTTTAATAAATTAAGCTATTATTTATTCTTTGACATCATGTGTCTAGCATTCATTCTTAGCAGTTAACATTATCCATATGCTAAGCTAAAATCATTATCAGAACCATCTGTTTAGTGCATATTCTCCATATCTTTAATTGCTGTGTTTAGACATATTCCTGTTTGTACGGTCACATTATACAATACTACAAATGTCTTGTTTACATCACTTGTATTGCATCATTTGATGGACAACAGATATCGTGTCAGTCTATTATCTTCTAATATCCTAAAGATTGCCATGAGTTCTGTTGTACAATTACAGTAATTATCAGTCTTCCTGGTTTTTAAGCAAACCTGGAAAGGTTTTGGCTCAGACATCCTAAGTGAAATCTCACTTTAAAAGTATTTTTTCCTCTAACTCTATCAGAAACTCCTCTCTGGATACATTTTAGGATTATATTTGTGTTCTTCTCAGCAGTTCATATGGGAAGGTATAATGAGCCTACAAGCTATGTAATAATTTTACCTCAGTGTGTAGCAAAAATTCTTATAGTGAGTATCTAATAACATACACTGAGAACAATGACTTGTCATTACATTTCTATTGTCCACTTATTTTACATATACTGGCAGTTCCCTTTGTTGTTGGCTTCCAGTTATAAGTCATTAAGAAATTTCACTTGCACACTTATTGGTTTTATGAAAAGACCATTTGATAATATTATCAATTGGTCCTGAGTCTGATCCTTGAGAAACCTCAGCTGAAACCTCAGTCAAGACCAATGTGTTTGCTTTCCAAACCAGCTCTTCCAGTTTCTTCTCTAAGGAATTGGTTCCTAAGCATAGAATTCCTCTCCAATCTTCTTTTCCAGTGTAAAAGCAAGATGCATAGAAAAACAATTAGATGCACATAAAGACAGCTTTCAGATCTTTGGACTTACAATGCTGGGCAACTGATCTTGTCTTTTATTGCTTGATTAATGGCAGACTACTACATAATCTGTCACTACAGGAATCCCAGTCCTGAATCCAATCCTGAACTGAGTGCATGGCTAAAAGAGATGGAGTGCCTTACTAATGAGTTATAAATAGTGGTTAGCAGGCTGATCCTGGAAACCTCAAGAGTTAATCAGGGATCTTAAGCAGAAGAAATATCAAGAGGCAAGAAAAAAAGCCGGCACAAAAATATTGTGTAAGTTACCTCAAACTGGAATATAGTTGCAGAAGGTTTCTCAAGATCTTCAGAGGAATGGAGCGGCTGTTTTATAAAGAGAAGATTTGATGGTTTATGTAGTAAAACGAAAACTGAGAGGTAATCTGTTTGGTGTCTATAAACCAGAGAAGGGTATACACCAGGGCTGGAAAATAATACAATAATGCATCATCTCCTTGTAAGTCCTGTGTTCCTAAATGACACAAAGCATGAAGTGCCATTGAATTGGAAAATTCAATGCTACCACTTTATTTATGTCAGTAGTAGTATTAAAAGATACAAGAAGCTTTTGAACTTGCAGAGAGAAATCCTTTAAGTGGGAGACATCTATTCTAAGAAGTATCACAAGCAATGAGAAGTTCACTTTCAGAAGAGATGGAACATTTGGTCCTTTGTACGTTGCTTTCTAGTCTTTGAGTGCATCACCAAAGTCCCCACAACTAAATACACAGCAATAAAATGCCTTTGCTATTAATCTTTGTAACTGATCCCCAGAGTAACAAGGATACACATGAAATTCAACCTCATCCTCTGCAGCACTGTAAACTGTGTATTTACCTTATCTGTCAATTGTACTGACCTGAATATACAACCAAGAAAGTGACCAATATACAAGCAGCTCACTGAGCTTAAGACTGAACTTGTCTTTGCAACAATCCAGATCTAATTGTGTAAACCTGAAGCAGTGGGAGATGAGGCATCACCACTTTGGGATTAGATGCCCGTCACTAGAAGACAACCCTTGTGATTCATTGTTCAAGACAAAGCTGAAGAAAAGTCTTTTTCATCTGTATCTAATTGATAACCACATATGTTCTAACGCAAGACACAGCCAGATAAACACACACACAGCCCATTCTTGCCAATCCACAGCACAACAATCTCTCATTTTGGATCTCGTAAATGAAGTGAAAAGTTACAGGACAGATGGGTAAGCAAACAGATCTGAAGTACTGCCAGTTAAAGCATTAAACAAATGGACTGAGTGAATGCTTTCCACTTAACCAAAGAACTGGGTTTCTGCCCGCTCTGAAAATCATCCTTCGCTTCAGCTACTGAAACGATAGCACAGACAAGCTAGGGAGCACTTCAGCCTTTCACTGTCAATAAGTGACTCGACTGAGTCTGCCCAAGCAGTTCATCTAATTACATTGAATGCTCTACTGCTCAAAGGTATACCCCTCTCAGGGGAAGCATCCCTGCTGGTGCCACTTCAGGGAATGTTCACGGGGCTGATGTTGCCTGAGTAAGTTCAGTGTTTTTCTTACAGACCACTTCACTCTCTTGGCAAAGCACTCTCACCTTGGTCATGGAAACACACTGAAAGACTTGGTCTTCAGCCAACCCTTCCTGTCAGGGGGCTGTTCAAAATTCAACTCATTCACCTACAGCAGCACTAGATTCTAGCTTTAGACAAGACCTTAAAAATGTTTGACCTCACATAACTCATATGTTCTTCAAAGAAACTTCATCTTTAAACACAAGCCAACTTGAGACATTAAAACAGAAATAAGCTTTTCTGATAAAGTAAGATACAATAGTACAATAGCAGAATTTACACAGCAGGTAAAATATTCTTTTCTATAAAGAGAATCTCTATTTAAACCATGTTTCTGTTTCAGCATCTAGTGCAGTCAGTGAAAATTTTAACACTGACAAGGTGAATATGTTTTGATCCTTAATTATAGCATCAGCAGAGTAGCAGATCCTTACCATAGTCTCTTCTCACTTAGGCTGGGCTTTCCGTCATTGAAGAAAAACTTCCCTAAGCATGATGCAATCATTTTAATTTTTCTAGAAATAAAAGACATGCCTATTTTGCAAAGATGTTGGTTTGAATCACACACCATTAAGTGAAAGACGATACTTTGTTGTGAAAAACAACATAGCAACAAAACTCAATTTCATGTTGGATGGCATGATAACTTGAGAGAGGTTTTATTTAAAAATAAATACATCTCCTTTGAGCAATAGCAAACTAGTACAGTTTTGAATTTAGCACCTGAATAAAAGGGAAAATAACTAAGACCTAAAAGAATAATATTTTTATATATGGAGCTGTGGCAGTGAGACTCCTTACCAAGAGTTACTAGGTTTGTTCATGTAGAGGATCTGAATTTTTTTAACTGATAGAAACAGCTGTAGTCAAAGACGTATGTCAGTGATAATTCATAGATTATAACTTGAATTTATTAATCCACAGGAATTTTAGTTTGCAGCAATTTAAATGAACAAGTTATCTATTGGTGACAAAAGAAATATGGAGTAATTTTATAGAGAATCTATTTTGCATTGAACAAAGAAGGATACAACATGCGAAGAAATCTTTAAAGACATTTTAAATACTTGGGAAATAGTCAACATGGTTTAAAATGTTCCAAGTATCAACTATTTCTGGAAGTTGATAAAGAACACTAAATCAAAGTACACTGAACACTGAGAAATAAAGAGAAAGAACAGTTCTTAGAAACAGGTCTTTGTGCAGAAAATCAATATAAGTTTCAAGATTTCTAGAAGCAGACAGAGAATGTGTCATTATGGACAAAAAACACACAAAAAGCCTTTGAAACTAGCTTTAAAAGAAAAAAAAACCCTACATTATCTGCAAGATAAGAATCTACAAAATTCTGTTGCTATGAAGTTTTTAATTTCACAAAATAAATGGAGCTTATGGAGGGTAGTCAGGGAGCAAAAAGAAGGAAGGACACATTTGTGCTCAGACTTTTGTTCAAGCTGTGCATTAGAAATCACTACTGGAAAAAAGAGGCATTCTACACAGGTTCGAATATGCAGTTGGGTAAACAGATTAGCACCATTACCATATTTTGTTCTTAAATATTTGATCAACTCAGCTCCCAAATGATCCCGCTGCTAATCCAGCTAAAACTCTCATGGACATCCTCAGAAGTCACAAATGAAAGACTTCCGTAAGAACTGTAAGAAACCCATTTCCAACTTTTCTAGGGGTGCTGAGAGAGACCAAATATGTAACACTGGATGGTAAAGTGGGATGAGACTACAAAACCACCTTGCAGATAGAAACTCTCTACTCAGGTCTACACTTTGTTCACACTAGTGAGGCCCAGCAAAAAGCTGGGGGGACCTCAGCAGTACCTCCTTTCTTTCCCTACATTGTTCCTCTTACATCCAATATTTGCTGTGCAAAGGGACAGACAGGGGCCTTGGAAAATTCATTTTCTTCTTGCATTCTGACATGCTGTATCTGGAGGAAAAAGAGATTTACATCAAAAGTGACATAACATGGGGACAGCCTCCTTCCAGGGAGCTGAGAAGCTCAGGGCACAGTACCAGTGTAGCACTACGTATCGCTATCACTGCAGAGAAGTCCAGAAGATCTCATCTCCCTTATTCATGTCAGCTGATACAATTCAAACAACAGAAGTGCTCAGATGGATAAGTTTTTTCTTACCTTCTTCCTGTAAGTGGTGGTCTGTTCCATTTTTTGAATCTTCATCCACCCATGGATGAGATAGAGGCTTGCTTTTAGTCTCATATTTTTCTTTCTCTGCATTAGTCTTCTTCAGTATTACCCCAATAAAAATACATATAATGGCTATAAAGACTGGGGTTAGGGAAGAAAAGAGTTCCATTATTATGGAAATGTGGAGTCTTCCTTCCAAGTTCAGTAGTTTCCTCTGAAAAGGGAAGAGCAGAACGGCAGTAAGCAGAAAGGGGTGGACCCAAGGTTCAGTCCTTGACTACCTGGATACCAGCTTCTATTTTTTGGCAACCACCCCCACAATCTCATCTGTGATGTGCTCTGGCTCTTAAGCAGTCCCAAGTTTATGCTTTCAGGGAAGAAACTGCTAATAAACAGTCAGCAGAGGCACAGACCATTTACAAATGCATAAATGCTGTAGAGTGCAATGTGAAAAAAAAATCTTCCGAAACACCAGACTAAGGCAAAAGACTTCTCCCTATATTTTTATTGTTATTGAGATCCCAATAATCTTCCATTTAACATCAGTTATGAGAAAGAACTGAGTGGGAATGTGACTTTCAAAAACTGATGGTATCTCTTCAATGTTTAACTTTCAAAATCAGTCATAGTGCAGGTGTCCCAGGAAATCAAAATATCACCAATTGACTGTCAGCTTGCAGCTCCACCCTCAGCTATATGTAAACAGGTCAATAAAACAGATAAGTAAAGTGGCAGCATTACCTGTGTACGAAGTATGAATGAGATTATTCATAGAGCCCTGTATTTTTCCTGGATGTTCCTGGGAAATTAAAAAGAAGAATTCAGGGAGTCAAAGTAAGAAATATTTTAGGGCTGAATACCTAAACTGCAGTGAACTTTAAAACTGTGATTCAGGTATCTTATCAGTGGAAAGATTAGAAAGTGATAGTATCCCAGTCTAATCCAAGAATGGTCAAAGTCTAAAAGCTTAACCCATTTTTTTCCTCAGGCAGCTGCTTGGGAACTGAACCAGCAGAGCCGCTCTGAATTGATGCCTTTATCTGGGATTTTTGGGATATACTGAACAATGAAATGCCAGATGACAGTGGGTGCTGAGGGGTGTACTGGAGAGCAGGATACAGGGGTACTGAGTGCATATAGGCACCAGCACCCTCCTAATCAACAGCCCTGCTAAGCCATATGTGACCCTACGTAAGGCTAGCTCTGAAGTCTCATTAACAGGCTTAAATGTATATTAACCATGGCAAGTTAATATGCAATTTGGATAAGCCCACCCAGGGTAAGAGAGAGCAGTCATAGCTATAACCATTCCAGGAGATGGCATATCCCAGGGCCCTGGCACATCATGCGCTGCAACTGGCAGCTGCTGGGGAGTGCTGCAGGTCCTGCATAAGGCACCCCCCATTGCCTTAAGGTGGAAACCAGGGCATACAGGGGGAGGGAAGTTGGGGTATGCACAGATTCCATCTGGGCAGGCTCTCAGTTCATACCCTAGTCACTCACATCTCTCACCCCACTGATTCTGCAGCACTGGACACCCTTACTAGTCCTATTTGACACTGCTGCTCCAAAAGCTCCCATGCCTGAGCAAATACTACCTTGAGGAAGCACACACTAATGACCAGGTCACTGCACAGGAAGAGAGATGTGTGTCCACAGTGGCTGGATGGCAAGATGACAGATGCAGAATAAATATTTCACTGCTCTTGCAGTGCATCCTACTCCAACATAGAGCCCCCAGGTCTCAGTAGGTCCTGGTTCTTCCAGGCAATGTGTGGGAATCTGTGTAAGAAGGGTGCCCTCAGAACCAGCAAATGCCTGCATATGTCCTTCAGAGACGAAATAAAGAGGATATGAAAAGTTGTGCGTAAGTATCTAATCTAGTAAAACTGTCAATAAACAGGCACCCACCTCTGGCTAAGAAGGCAACGTGCTTGAAAACCCAAGCCACGAATCTTGTCTTCCCTGCTCTCCAGTCAAGTTGTGACATAGGACATCTGTTTGGATCATTGAACTTGGACTGTATGTACAAAAAGCTCCACAACCCATACACTGTACAGGAATAGAAAGGACAGCAATTGTCATGTGGGAAAAAGAGTTTGATTTATTCTCTCTTCAATTTACAGCAGATATTTAAACTCATTTATCCTGCCTGCTGGCCATCCAGTCATGGGAAGAGGTACTTTACCTAATCACAATTAGAAACATTAGATTTGTTCATGAGTAGAATTGAAACCTGCAGTTTCATCAGACAAATTTTCAACAGCCTCCTCTATGGCAAGGAAGGAAAAAAGAATGTGGTCTGAATTGCACTGACTGTTTCTCCCACAGGGAGTAGATTCTTGTTGACCTTGAATATTCACATACACATAAAATGGGGCCTGGATGTTTTGCAGCTAAGAATCCATCCTGCAGAGAGCCAGGGCTGTGCTGAAAGAGAGAGAGAAACAATATAGAAGGTTGAATGCTATCTTTTGAAACAACTACTTCTACTTGCAATGCTGGGAACTTTGCAATCTCTCACTTTTCTGGAATAACTTTGACCTTCTTAGAGGTGATCAGATTAATTTTTCTCTTGTAGAGCAGAAAAAGAAAGCAAGCTAAATAAAAGTCCCTTTGGTATTAACTTAAGCAAAATCTATATTTGATGTTATATATTCAAGACTGTTAGGTTGAACTTCAGCCCCACAGAAATCCCTCAATACCTTGTTTTATTAAAACCTGATTTAGTTTCAATAACTCCATACCACAGTCATTCAAAATATAAACACAGTAATGCTCTCAGGAACTGTGGAGAGGAGTGGGTAGATGCAGTCAATTTTCATATGGTAGATTTTAACCAGTTTTTTGTGGGGTTTGGGCTTTCTGTTTTTTTCTTTTTTTTTAATCCAAGCTTTACAGAAATGTAATTATTCTTCTCGTAATAAATTCAAGCAGATTTATTACCGTTATTTCTTCTGTTCTACTGTAAAACCTAGCAGTTGGACTTTTATCTTTTTGTTTCAGAAAAGTCAAGGGAAACCAGACAAATAACCCTACTCCTAGGAATTAATGAAGCTTTTCTGACAGATGTGAAAAGAAGCTAGAAAATTTTCATGGAAATACAGCTATTTAGAATACTAAAGTACTAAGTATTACTGCATGAAATCCATGTAATCACTTAAAAGATGCAGACGATCATACTAAAAGTTTACGGACCAGAAGTTCTTTCTTCATTACTTCCATTAAATTCTGTGTGTAGTTGTTGTTCTGAAGAAAGAAAACGTACTCAAGTATCAAATTTAGCCCTTTATACTTCTTGTTTATAGACTACAAGGGCATATCTAGATGGTACCATGAAGTGTGTTAGCTCTGCACTAAGATCATGCGAGACTGCTGCTGAGGGTTGCGAGACCAATTTGCTACCTCTTCTGTTTCACCATCCTACCACTGGTGAACTGTGTGAAAGCAAAGCCACTTTTCAGCACCAAGCTGTGAGCTTTAAGTTATATAGCTCCATTTCTGCTTTGTATATTCCCTGCTGGTTCTTCCCATCATCCTCATGACCTCAGCATACCCCTCTCATCCTGCTTAGAGGAGTCTTATGGCATTACCATGAGATTGTCTCATGTTTAGGCTGGGGCAAACCTCCAGATGAGTTCTTACATGCCTATGGGATCTAACAGAAGAGTTGCACAGAAGATGTAAATGATAGGAGGGTCTCCATACACACAGATTATCAGCGAACATATTACCTGCATAGGATGAATGTGAGATGCATCAATGAGCAGAAGAAGAAGAGAAAGAGGCTGTGAATAGCTAGGCAGAGCCAAAATCATCAGCCTCCACAGTTTCTCCTACCAATATTTTTCTATTAGTACTTTACTGGAGAATCACAGAATCACAGAATCACAGAATAGTAAGGGTTGGAAAGGACCTCAAGATCGAGTTCCAACCCCCCCGCCATGGGCAGGGACACCTCCCACTAAACCATGCCATCCAAGGCTATGTCCAACCCCACCTTGAACGCCGCCAGGGATGAAGCATTCACAGCTTCCCTGGGCAACCCATTCCAGGGCCCCACCACCCTCACAGTAAAGAATTTCTTCCTCAGATCCAATCTAAACCTCCCCTGTTTAAGTTTAAACCCATTACCCCTTGTCCTCTCACCACAGTCCCTAATGAAGAGTCCCTCCCCAGCATCCCTATAGGCCCCCTTCAGGTATTGGAAGGCTGCTATCAGGTCTCCACACAGCCTTCTCTTCTCCAGGCTCAACAGCCCCAACTTTCTCAGCCTATCTTCATACGAGAGGTGCTCCAGTCCCCTGATCATCCTCGTGGCCCTCCTCTGCACTTGTTCTAACACTTCCATGTCCTTTTTATGTTGAGGACACCAGAACTGCACACAATACTCCAAGTGAGGTCTCACAAGAGCAGAGTAGAGGGGCAGGATCACCTCCCTCGACCTGCTGGTCACACTCCTTTTGATGCAGCCCAGAATACGGTTGGCCTTCTGGGCTGCAAGCGCACACTGCCGGCTCATGTTCATTTTTTCATCAACCCACACCCCCAAGTCCTTCTCTGCAGGGCTGCTCTGAATCTCTTCCCTGCCCAACCTGTAGCTGTGCCTGGCATTGCTCCGACCCAGGTGGAGGACTTTGCATTTAGCATGGTTGAACTTCATCAGGTTGGCATCAGCCCACCTCACAAGCATGTCAAGGTCCCTCTGGATGGCATTCCTTCCCTCCAATGTATCAACCAAACCACACAGCTTGGTGTCATCGGCAAACTTGCTGAGGGCGCACTCAATCCCACTGTCCATGTCACCCACAAAGATGTTGAACAAGACCGGTCCCAACACCGATCCCTGGGGAGCACCACTCGTTACTGGTCTCCAGCTGGACACTGAGCCACTGAGCACTACTCTTTGCATGCGGCCATCCAGCCAGTTCTTTATCCACCAAGTGGTCCACCTATCAAATTGATGTCTCTCCAACTTAGAGAGAAGGATGTCATGGGAGACAGTGTCAAAGGCTTTACACAAGTCCAGGTAGATGACATCAACCGCTCTGCCCCTGTCCATCAGTTCCGTAGCCCCTTCATAGAAGGTCACCAGATTGGTCAGGCAGGATTTCCCCTTAGTGAAGCCATGCTGGCTGTCACCAAGCACCTTGTTGGTTTTCATGTGCCTTAGCATGCCTTCCAGGATAATCCGCTCCAAGATTTTGCCAGGCACAGAGGTGGGACTGACTGGTCTGTAATTCCCTGGCTCATCCATTTTTCCCTTCTTAAAAATGGGGGTTATATTTCCCTTTTTCCAGTCATCGGGAACTTCACCTGACTGCCATGATTTTTCAAATATGATGGACAGTGGCTTAGCAACTTCATTTGCCAGCTCCTTCAGGACCCGTGGATGGATTTCATCCGGTCCCATGGACTTGTATACATTCAGGTTCCTAAGGTGGTCCCGAACAAGATCCTCCCCCACAGTGGGCCCAGGGTCCCCACCCTCACCGTCCCCGCGTCTGCCTTCCAAGACTTGGGTGGTGTGGTCAGAGCATTTGCCCGTAAAGACTGAGGCAAAGAAGTCATTAAGAACCTCAGCCTTAAGACTTCTTATTGGATGTATAGGAAAACAATAATATTTATCAAAACATTCGAAAAAGGATTCAGAGCTTCTATTCAGATTGGAATACCTATCAAATGCACAGTATGGTAGTTAAAACACCCAATTTAGAAAGTCACTGAGGCTTGGAAAGATATATGAAAGGAGGGACTCTCATGTGGTCCTTAGCTTTCTTGATTTTCCTAATCATCTACCCCTGGCCATGTACAGACACAGGCTATAGCACTAGATGGCCTCAGATAGCTAGGACTTGGTATAAGAATTGTTATTTTAATCAAAAGCAGATCTGTGTAAAGAAGAGCAGAAGCAGGGAAAAAAAATGCTAACAAGGAATGTACAAAGGAGCAGAGTAGGATGAGGAGGCAATTCCAATAAATATAGCACAAGTCTGTGAGAGAAAACGCATTCTTGGATGCCAGCTACAGTTACCATTGCACGCCTCATGCTGAGCATTATCAATTACGTACCTACAAGGAGCACATGAACTATTTCTGCTACTACCCCATGCGTAAGCTACTGTCAGGACCCTCAAGTGGTAAACCAATGCGGTGGTGAAAGTGTCCACACAGAAAACTTACTGTGTTTATAGTTAGGAGTAGGAAAAAGTCGCCACTGGGTACTGTCTAGAGATGCAATAAAATACCACGTTGGCATCAGGGACAGAAGTGGGTTTCAGACTGGAGTAGGTGTTTACTGAAAAACAGAAAAAGACTATTCCAATGCCATCCGTGATCAGCCCCCAGCTAAGTATGTGTCTGCTATGGGCAAGGCAGAAGCACATGTGAAAAACTTAATCCAATTTCTCAATCAACACATAGAGACATATGTCTGGGATCAGCTGAAACGTATACATCATCAGCTATTGGCATTACTAAAAATATCAATAGCTTGATAAGCATCTTCATCTCAGTGATACATCTAGCACATACCCTCCTGCCTCTGTCAGTGAGCAGCGCACACTGCTGCTGAGCAAGGTGACCCTCACTTTTCTGCTGTCTCCTGTCTCTTCTGTGCTCCATGTATACAACTGCCTCCTTCTCTTCCCCCGAGTCAGCTGTATGATCTCTTTATGACCCCTGGAGATATCCGATATCTTGCCCTGTAGCATTAGATTTTATTATCTTTTTCATTAACTTAGATCAGATTGCCACAAATGTTATTACTGCTTATGAACTAGCCTTTTGAAATCTATCAGTACAGGGGGTAATAAAATTACATCCCATAGCAACGAAAGCATGACACAATGCACCGTGCAGTAGAGCAATTCTTTCTGTCTGCCCTCAGTATAATGCCCTTCAGTTGTGAGCTCCTTATATTTATATATTACAATGACCTAGCAATATAGACAACATGGTTCATTAATATCTTTCTAAATAGAATAATCCATTATTAAGATTTGCGGTACCAGGTAAACCATTTCTCATGCTCAATGGGAAAATAGTGGTCCTAAAAGTATTTCTGATTTCAGAAAATAGCTTAAATTTTAACCCAGAAATTAATTTATCCCCAGTTTCATACTAGAAGGAGCAATTTGCTACTGCTGTACCAATGTTAGCGGCATGAACATGCAGGAGTAAGGCAGAAGTATGACAGATATTAACAGTGCTACTTATTGAAGTAAAGCTGCACAGGTGAGTTTTCAGGAACTCAGTAAAACTTCAGCTCTCTAAGCTGAAGAGCTAAGAGATCCTGAAAACATCACTGAATTTGCATGACAAAGCACCGAGGGTCTGCAGATAACACAACTTTGAAAGATATTTGCCCCAACTATGGGGATAAATAAGTACATAAAGACAAAACATTATTTTTCCATAATCACGTTTAGGCATAGACTCATAACAGGCTGTGTTAAAATCTGTTCTGTGAGTTACCTTTGAAACAAGCCCATGTCAAAAAGTAAGTATAATGGGCAGTTTCTGAATAGCCACATGGTAGGTGGGATAGCACAGCCTAAGAAGCTCTTACAACCTCTTCAGAGTAGGTGTGCTTAAGAAAGAGGAAGGAGAGTAGCAATACCCCCTCCTAAAAGCCAGCAAGTTGAGAATAACCTCTCCCAGATAAATTTTTACAGCAAATTAATTCTCCATATATCAAGCTAAAGAGGGGAAGGTGGAGGAAAATGCAGAGAGACGTTCAAAAAGCAGAGTCTGTTGTGTCCATACTGCCCAAAGTGTGAGGCTGAAGCATGTGCGTAGGTAGATCAGAATCAGCTCCATTATCAGAGCCACATAGTTATCATGATGCCCAAAGCATGAGATGCCAGCTTATCCACAGCCCCAGGCAAGTACTCAAGCAGCTTCCCATGCTGGGACCCTGCAGCTGCAGCTCTCCAGCCTTCATTCACTGGTACACAGAGCCTGTGTATGCTCTGCCTGTGCTTCTGATTACAGCACAAGCACCATCTCAGATCTCTCTTCCCCATCAGTTCATGGTGCAGGAAAATGAGTGTTTACAGTGCATTTACAGCAGTGCCCCATATGATCAGTCTTCTCAAATTGCGATGTGAAGTCGAGTAACAGCAGTAGAGAAATGATAACTGGATATCCTTTGAGGCTGATGTAAGAAACGTTGCTATTGTCTTTTTGATGCAAAGAATTACTGGAGGAAAACGAACAAAAAATAAAATAAAAGGTAAAAAAAAAAATAAATTAAACCTCCCACTTCTCAGAGGTGGAATTCTATTTCCAGTTGCTGTAACAGCTTTTTTTGTGCGTACTTACAGAGAGGTAAATTGTCTCTCTTTTCATACTGTTATGACAGGACAGCTGAATGGCAGCATGCAACATTTAAAATCAGCATTTCAAAGCCTCAGCTGTTCCTGGAATAGCTATTCCTATTACTTCACTTTTTATTTGCACCAAATCAAAACACCGCTAGTTTATTTGAAGAGTTTCTTAGCTGATTACATCTGAGACTCTAAAAAGTTCATCTAAGAAAACAGTTTCAGCTATGAACATGAAGGTGGCCTTGAATTCCTATGTAATCATAAACAGCAATGTTCAAAGGGTTTGGGGTTTTTTTGTGGGCTTTTTTTCTTCTTCTTTATGTGCATTGCATGAGTTTCATCTTCCAGCCTCCTGACAAAAACCATCACGAGGCTGAAGCCCTGTCCTTACCACAAAGGGCATCCACAGCTTTCTCTTTTCCATGGGTCGGGTCTGCCCATCTGTCCAATCCCCTTCCAACTTCCTTCTTTCACAGGTACTGCCTGCTGTCTGTCTCAGTATCCAGGGAGGGTGGGATAGCTGGGTGGTCAGGTTGTCATGCTCCACAGGGGCCCTTATGCTGGAAAGCCACATGCCAATGGATCCAAGATTGCAGATCCACTTCCCATTTTGATTCATCTTTTTAAAATCAATCCCAAGCACACAGAGAATTTAAAGGACCACCACAAAGAACTGACAAAGATATTTTCACCCTTTTCTTTAAGGCCAGAACAGAAAACGTTTGCCTTCAAATCACCAGTCAAAGACCTCAGGAGATGAAGCTCTTTTGCTCAACCCTACTGTCACTTTAAGCCCGTGTGTAAATTTTTATTTCATAACCTGTCACATCAGCTAATCAGCAAATCACTCCTCTCAGGTTGCAGTCCACCATATGACAGATTGCCAACAAGTGATTAACATTCACCATCTTCCCCCATAGAGAAAGAGCCAGCAGCTTTCCCTGGCTGATGTGCCAAAAGGCAGCATTTCTCACAATGACACTTAGCTCAAAATTCTGGTGCTGTTCAAACAATTCACTTTACTCAGCTAATACTTTGTTACGGACAGTCATTCCCTGTAATGAAACTGGGGGTTAGAGGACTGTTCGAAAAATACAGCCGTGTGGTACAATTAAATTGTCTGAATTTTGCTACTCCACCAGCCAGTGGACTTTACATGTGGTTTCTCCGGAGGACTTAGATCAGATTTAAACAGCCACAGCTTGGAAATGTGCTCAGCTGAAATTTTTCCTTGGGATCTTCGGGACCTACATTCTTTGAAATGTTCAGACTAATTACATGGGCAAAAAACACACTGCATCCCACTGTGAAACTCTTTCCTTTGTTGTCTCATTAAAACAATATAAAAGCTCAGGCCATGACAGCCATTTGAAAAGATCTACTTTTTGACTGAAAGAATAAAAAATATTCTCTTACTCCTAAAATAGGATCATGGTCCTTGATACCAGAGGAAAAGTTTACAAAGGGAAATAATGAAAAGTGCTATCTGAATGATCTCTTGCCCCACCAGAGACATAGCTATTGGTGTGAGGAAGAGGACGCACATACTCCACAGAGGTTATTTTACTCAAAAATTTATGCATGGGCTTTTCTGAAAAATACAACTCTCACCATGACTGAGTAAACTCAGAAATCCAGGCATTCTGCCAGCGTCCTTACCCTTACCTTGCCGTGTCACCAATACAGCGACAAAACAGGCTGCTGCCCTCCCTGATGCTCCCAGATTATCTTCCTGCAACAACAGAGTCCCTATTTACTGCGCATTACATTCACTTTGGGACAGCTCTGTATGTATGGATGACACTCTTTTAAAGATCACCAAGGTGCTGCCCCAAGACCAAATGAATTCCCTCCAGCAGCCAATCATACCTTATCTTGCAATCAGTGCACTGCAGTCCATTGCAGTTAATCAATGCTGGAACATCTTCTGTATCCAAAACAGTAAGTAAGCTCATTTTTCAACGTTAACTGCAACTATTTGCTTTTCAGTGTGATTTCACTCCAAAATTAAAAACCAATTAGGACTATATACTTCTTTCTCTGTGATTCTCCCTTTCTCTGCTGACAGAGAGGTAGTCTGTCATTGTGTAACATGCTTTGCCATCAGCTACATGCAGAGAGGATCCTGCTTTAGCGGTTTGCCAGTGGCTTTTTCTTCTTTTAGCTTAAGAACCCAATTGCTCATTTTAGTCAGGTTCATCACAGTAAATGAAAAAGTAGCAGAGCTTTATTTATGACACCATACAGGGGCCCTGTCCTAGACTTGCTGCTAATTGAGGTGACTCCTGGGTAGCTTTACCTCACACCCAGTGTCAGCTGCCTTTGAGGTTGTGCTGGCAGCAAAAAATAGAGCTGGTATGTGACCAGCACTTGGATATTTCCCTTCCTCAACCAATGCCTGATTATACAAGGCTCTGAGGGATGTGGCTGTACAGCTAACAATCTGTGAAAGCATATTTCCCCAGCGGCTCCTTCCAAGCAGCACAAAAGTGTCAGATGAGGACAGAAGCTGGCATTATGCTACTGGCACGACTGAATCACAACAAGAGCTCTGTTGTTAACCATTTAACAGTCTACGCGCATTGTACAGCACTGTCCTGTCTTGTTTCTGCCCAGCATTATTCCTATTATATTCAAAACCAGGTCCTTTCCGGCCATGGTCTCTGCAGACAACTGTGATCTCTGAAAATTCATCAATCTGCCTTTCAGAAGGTGAAGGCATGAATTACCATTACCCTTTCATTGTTGAGCTTCTTGTGCTAGTAAGTGGCATAAGAAAGGTTTGTTTTCTACACTCTTCATTACACTTGTATTAAACCCTCCTGGGGTTATGCTGACAACATGCTGACACAAGCTGACAACAGCCATCATAGCCCAGGGGTAGGCAGTAAGTTCAGGCCTTCCAGAGACAAGTTTCTTCTCTTCCTCAGTGTCATCTTCTGGGACCTGTTTGGCAGCTCCACTCATTTAATGTCTGCCTGCTCATCTGCTATGCCTCTCTATGCTCTTCTGCTTCACCATCTTCCTCTTGCTTCAACCCATTGCCTCTCCCCTCTCCTTTTGTTCTTTGCTGTTCAACTCCATAACAGCCTCCATTGCACATCCAAATACTCTTGAACAGCACAAATATTGCCTTTCCTTCCACTTAGGACATTAAAGACAGTGAAATCCTAACCTGAGCTGTCCGGGTGCTGGTAGAGGAGCTCACCTTTAGCAGTCACCACCCATACCACAGACACTCTCCAGGAAGCACTGCAGGTTCCCCACAGTTACACTGCCTGGCAAAAGACCTCCTCAGGACGAAAGAAGGAAAATACTAATGAAATGCCTCTCCTGTCTTCAGTTCTCCATTACATCCATCCCATAACTTGATAGGGTAAATTAACTGTGACATTCAGGGTGAGATGAGGCAAACTTAAGGGAAATTCTCTTGTCATTGTTAATTTGGAGACCTCTGTTGGTTTCAGGAGGGATTATTCTATCATTCTGCCAATAAATCTGACAAGAAACATGTCATGATCTCCTTTTTCCAACCCCACCCCAGTTTACAATTATGTTGGTCTCGTTATTTCCACAGTATTATTGCTTAGTGCATTGCGTTACCTCCAGCCACAGCAAGATTAAAGGTAGTGAGAACCTTAACATTATATTTCATTGTTCTTGTCGGTTCAAGTTAGCTACAGAATATTGTTATGGTTTTTTATATAATACAGAAAAACAAGCTGCACTTTTATTATTCCTTTTGACTAATCCATTGTTTTATAGGCAGAAGATAGTAAAATTAATGTCTGTTCACATCATTTCATGATTTTGGGCATCAAATATTCTTTGGTCACTGAATCAATCAGGATTCATTGGCTCCTATCGACAGTTAACAGGGCATGGTGTTCTTCAAGCAGACATTCATAATGAGGCTTTGGCTCTGTGAAATGATACTAGATAGCCAGGAAGCCATTTAACTTACATGCAAGATGTGATTTGCAGGAACTAAGAAACGTGAATACATTTATTTTCTTCAATGCATTGACGTGGAATATCAGCCAAAGTCCCCATAGCACATAACTTTAAAATATGATGTCCTAGCTCCATCACTGTCATACAATCCCTTTTATTATATGGCTGTTTCAGGTAGATAGAAAGACAGATAAGCTCTCTGATCATCATCTGACACAAGACATGAGGAAATTTAGGGCCTGTAAATTTCAAAGAATATTTTTAGAAAACACAATTCTCTAGGTGGAACATTCCCACTGTCAATTTTAGTGGATTCTATAAGCGATAGCAGGGGCATCTTCATGCACAGTTATAAGCACAGTTGCACATATACAGCCTATCGTGAAAAGCCCTGAACAACCTCAGTGGAAACTTTAAAAACAAAGAACTGCTCTGTACAGAAGCCCATGCAACTGTTGTTGAAACACAACACTAATATAGGACATCTCGAATATATTTTATGTTCTTCTACGCATAAAGTTTAAGCAGCAAATTAATTAATCTCACTTGTGAGAGCAGCATGACCAGCTCCAGCGGTAGTTAGCAGCTTAAAGCAAACAAGTTTAGGATCCCTGCATGTGCTATGCATCTCAGAAGATGCATTTCAGAAATAATTGCTCTCTTGAAAGAGTTAAAAGCCTCTGTCCCTTTCTAAATGCAGTTCAGTAAAAACATTGCTTGCTCTCTCACTAACAAGTGTGGTTCAGGAATTGCAAAGTCATTTTAAATTCTAATTCAAATTAATTTGATTTGCAGGAAATAGCAGTTATTTATTCATGCAAATGCCTCTGTTAGGTGTGGCTGGACTAATACACAATCCAGAAAGTAGGCAAGAGCACACCCTTCAGTACGCCTCAGTCAGTCTCTGATCTCTTTCATGACACTGAGTAAAGTAGTTTATCTTTTTTTCTGCAAATCACTATCCAATGGAAGTCATTTCCATGTAAAATTTCAAATCCAGGCTGTAGCTCAACTTCAGCAATAACGTTACTCCAGCCAGTTTCAACTGTTGTTTACAGACTTACAGCTGACATGCACTCTGCGAAAGTCCAGACTTGCTGGTCTGTGTTTCACAAGGCCTGGCTCTTTCTGCTGTCTCAGTTTCACCTCTAGACCATGAAGAACACTTCCTTCTGATCACTGACATGTCTGAAGGTATGAATTTATGGACCTCAGGGTCCAAAAGCTCACATACAAATGATCAAGTCAGACAAAAATCACCCTGTTTGAGAAGTCCTGCCTAAAGCAGTGTTTTGACACTGGAAACCAGTGCCTTTTCCATGAGGAGAGGCTGTCCCTGCTGAGCTCAGACAGGGCTTTCCGACTCCTTCCCCACTACGCATTCCTTTGTGTTAGCCCTCACTCCATCACACTGGGTTAGTGATGCTTCACTGGTGCTGTATGTACACTCTCCCACTTATTTTTGGCTCTATTATGCAGCAATTGCAGTAGTAAATAAGGTCCTCACTGTTTGCAGTCTATTTATCTAACCCTAACCCTGTGAGCTAGAAAATACCACTGCACCCATAGCACACACAGGCAACATGGGCACAGCAAGACTAAGCTGCATAACAGCAGGGACTGTACACCTCCCCTCCTATGTAAGCACCCAGTCTGCCTGTACTTCAAGACAGAAGATGCTGCACAATGTGCCTGTAAAGCCTTTCCCGCTGAGCATGCAGTCTTTCACTTGAGAACAGTCTGAGTTGTTCCCATAAACTGGCCAGAGAAGGGGCCAGAACACCAGCATGGTCCTGAGCTCCTGGAGACCATCTCTTCAGCTTCAGGATGTATCGCAACATTCCTAGACTCATACAATGGTTTGGATTGGAAGGGACCTTAAAGATCACCTGTTTCCAGCCCCCCTGCCATGGGTAGGAACGCCTTCCACTAGACCAGGTTGCTCTAGGCCAACCTGGCCTTTAACACTGCCAGGGATTCACTCACAACTATGGATATAAAAGTGACACCAATATTTAGAAAAGCACTGGAAGAAATACAGGAAAGGCAGCCTGACCTTTGAACCAGGACAATTAGGGGAAGCTGTAATGAAGCCTAAATTAGGGAGCATCTAGAGAAGTACAGTCTACTTGGGATGATCACACTAGGAAGAGTTAGTATGGCTTTTATAATGAAAAGGTCTGCCTTGCTCACCCTGAAGATCTGCAAAGGGATCAACAAACCTGTGGATAAGGGTGATTGGGTTGACACAGGCTGCCTTGATTTTGAAAATCTTCTGCCTAAGGGTTAAAAGAAATCAAGCATCCACAGAACATTCTGGCACAGCTGGGAAAACAGTAGCAATATTTTCTCAATAAAGAGTAAGCAACAGTTCAAGAGAGGTCCATGCTGTTCCGTGCATTTACAGGCAGCGTATAAAAGGGTGAAGTGAGAAAGTTTACCAAGAATACAAAGTTATTCAGGGTAGCAAGGACTAACACCAACCACGAAGAATTGCAGAGGAACCGTATGTGACCAAGCAAGAAAATCCCTCAAAAGGTTTATAGCAGAACTGAGAAACATTCAGGGAAAGGCAGGGCAAATGATAAAAGGTAGAGAAAGCTGCTGTACAAGGAACAAATCAGTGAGGTAGTACATAGCAGTCTGTGAAAGAGGTATACTTCTGGGTATACAAAAAAAGTCTGCAAAACTGTGACTGGGTGTAGAGAGGGTGAGTAAAAACTGGTTGCCCACTTCTGTAACAGTAACAGCACTAGGGGAGCACCAGCTGAAGCATCCATGAGCCAAGCTCAAAACAACAAAAACAGAGTAGTGGGAATGCCTCAACACAGGGCACTGCAGATGGTAAAAGTTTCTGTGGCTTCAAGGGAAGGGTGGACATATTCTCACAGAAGGTAATTCCCCAGGGACCACATCTGACCACGAAGTATCTGAGCTCAAAAAGAGAAGCCTGGGAGAGCATCAAGTACATACGTGTCTCGCTCAGTCTTCTATAGGTGGACACTGCTAGAAACAGGAGTCTGAGCTAGGTCAACTTTGGGTCAGGCTCCGCATCACCAGTGTTATCTTCTAAAAGCATTAAAATCTCTCCTACAGTGAGCTTTCATCATCTTTATGGATTAACTCACCCCTGGGGTCCTGTGTTAAATCCTTCCTTTTCCTTGGATCCTTCCCCAAACATTTCATAATTCTGTCTGAATTGCACGCTTTAAAAGAGCTCATAGCTCTTTTCACAGCAGAGGCAATCTTGGCTGCACCTCCCAGGTTCAGAAATGAGAGCACAAACAATTCTAGCTTAATTCACAACTTCCGGGCTACTCTTCTGGTGATTAAGGCCTGGCAGCAGCAATAAAGCTCTATGCACTATTCAGTTCAAACAAAAAAAGGCCTTGCAACAGTAAAATCCTGGCACCGTGACATGCTGCCTCAGAGATGCAAAAATGCCCTGAGGAAGAACTGTGTGCCACACATAAGGATAAGGAAGATCTCTAAGATGTCCAAGAGATGATTTGTGAACTCTGGGCATTCTAGCTAGCCAAATCATTCTCCTTGGCTAAAGGCTGAAAAGAGGAAGAAACAGTGTTGAAATGTGACAGTGTTTTCCACAAAGAAGGGTTTTGTGATCTGGGATTAAAAAAAAGGAGACATGAAGTGGGATTCCAGTCATGACATAGTGCTGAGCAAGGCCTGCTTGTACGTAATGATTTTTTTTTTTCCACTGAATTACTGCCTGGGTTCTGCAGCAAATCAGTATGCCAGGCAGGGGAGAAATCATACTGCAGCAAGAAAAGAAGAAAAGGAAAAGGCGGCTGTCATTTTCTATTTGCACATTTCTGATGCAAAAGGAGAGATGCCACAGAGGTTATCCTTTAAAGTAGAGCTCACTTGGTATTTTTTGTTCCCTTCTCACAACCTTCACAGAGAGGATAACAAACAGAACAGCACCAGGCAGATCTTCTGCAGGAGCAGCTATAATTGGAAGTAATCTTGCTCCTGCTGAGCATCAGCATCCCACCTTCTTCCCATTAAAAATCCTGAGGCTGTTATAGGTCATCTCTGTGGGACCAGAAAGCCCCTGTAACCAGATGACAACAGTGATGTTAGCCACAGGGCCAGTATGATGCAGGCACAGTGTCCAAGGAGCATTGTGCTGCGGTGCAGTAGAACCACAGTGGTCAGACCTTTCCAGGGTGCCTCCTGCACAGTCCAGTCATGCCTCTCCAGCCCTGCCTGGAATAAGGGCCCTCTTTCTTCCTCATCCACTTTATTAGTGGAACCTAAGGGAGGCTGAAGTATTATTTTGCATTCCCAAGTGTTGAACCACACATCAAAAATTGCCCACATAGAGACACAGATTCATTCCCCATTTCCCTTCCTTCACACAGCATTGACAAGTTATCCTATTCCCAATAGGTTAAGGAAGCTGGTTTCCTGCTGGCTGATGTCCTACAGTCCTAGAGACCTTCTGGTCCAGTACCCTATCTCCAACCTGTGGTTCCCTTACCACAGAGATCCCATGGAGCCTTCATTCCTCCCCTCTGACCAACCACCTTCACAAAACTTGGAACAACTTGGAAAATTCCAAAACTTGGAAACTTCCGAAACTCGGAGCTTCCATCAGATATGCTCAAGTGACCAGTGATCTTAAAAATTACACTGGGGGGAGGAGGACAGGCAGCCTAGGAAGATAGTGTAGCTGCACAAGCTTAATTTCCTCTGAGAAGTTTGGCTAATGTTCCCACCCTCTAGACCTGGAGATCTCATTCAGCTAATCATCCAATATTTAGTGCTCTGAGTTTTGAAAGGCCATTATTCCACAAACTTGAATATTCTCTCCTTTCCTGATGTTCGAGTATACTCTGACTGCTAACTTCAGATAAGACTAGATTTTGGTAAGCAAGAGGAAATACAATAATTCTTCCCATTTTCCCATGTATTTCATTTTTGGAATCCCAGTAAAAATAGAATTCCCTTAAAGAGGGTTCAAGAAATACTTGAGGTCCTTTATAATGAATTAAAAGAACCTTTAGGAAAAATGGAAGACATTTTTCATTTAGAAAAATGGCACTTACAAAAAGAACATGAAAAGCTGTAAGCAATCAAGCCACATGCCCTGAGGGCCATGATTACACAGCACCTACCTGCAGCTGAAGGCCACTTTACTGGGATGTCTGATTTACTTCAGTGACTACTCCTTGACTTGAGTTCTATTAGTAGAAGCCCCATGTAATAGGGGACACATTTAGCTGGAGCCAATGGACTGTATAATATTTAACCAAGTACTAAGCGAGTGATGAAGTGTAATCTCTTTTTGATTGATAAAGGAAGCAAATATCCACAAAATAAGCACAGGCAAAATGCAATTAATTTCACTTTTACTCTTGGTTTCCTTAAAATTCATTCATATTATTTTCATGACCTTCAGGCTTACTTTATAGGAATAAGCCTGAAGTGTAGGAGGTCAGACTACATGGGCATTTCAAGTCATTTTGAAACTGAAGTCGCATAATCCCAGAAGACACAATTTTTGCCGCACCCAGGCAGCAGTGGGATTTGCTTGCATGTGTATGTAACTTGGAGAACAGGCTGGAATGCCCATCCTCCAGCACCTGCCACCTTCACCAGGAACCAGAGGCTTGTTTTGAAAAACCAGGACCCCAGGTCAGCTCCTGTGTCCCCCAAAACCTCAATGGTGGGTAAGCACATAACTGCCTCTTACACCTCTGAAGTCCCTCTGTATGCTAAAGAAGCTGATTTGTAAGCTTGGGTAGATCAATGACAAAAGCAGGAACAAAACTCTGAGTGTAGGGAGCAGAAAGAGTCAAACCGGGCTGAGGTATAAACATGTTATCTAATCACTGTTATAGACAGTGTGACCAGTAGCCATATTCAGCATAAGAAATCAGAACGTCGCTACACATTAAAACCACAGCTTGCTTCAACCCAGCTTTGGACAGGGAGAGAAAACACCTTGTGTTTCTCCCTTTTTGCAGAAGCCTTCTCTTCCAGGCTAGCTTCCAATCAGCTAGAGAGCATCCTTGCCCACATCCCCCTCTTCTGGAATTGCTCCCTTCTGGTGCAATTCCACCCTCAGTAAGAGAAGGGCCCACAGCCATTCCTGCTGGCCGAAGACAAGCACCAACCCCTACAGCATAGCCTGCAGCAGGCAGGTAGCAAATGCCCCTGACTCTGTGTTGAAATGGAGAACGCAACAAGCAGTATCAAAGAAAGAGAGAAAATTTACCTTGAAATAGAGAAGCATCATTGCTAGAGTGCGCTTGTCTGGGCCACTGCAGTAAATGGGAAGGGGATGGTAATGCCAAGAGCTAGAGGTGTAGAGGAAAAAGGGGTCCAGAAGGCAGAATTACCTCTATTACCAGACACTTAGAGTTACCCTGAGTAGTCTGGCAGTCCTTATCCACTGGGGAGAGAAAATACAGAATTTACTGAACGTGGTGCAGAAACCTGTGGGTTTCATCAAAGTTGGGACGAAGGAAAAGAGAAACAGTTTCCCACTCCCAGGGGTTTAGCACATCTCTGCTCTGATAAATACAGGATTTAAAGAGCTCCAAGTAGTACCTGAGAGCAAGGACTGCTACCTGAGTTGGCTTCATCCCTAAATGGGTAACTCTTGCGTCCAAAACCTGGAGATTTGGCATCAACCCATATGCAGTTAGGACAATTGTGAATTTTAAAACACAGTCAAAACATTTTGTTTCCAATTCCATACGGAATGAAAACAGGTCTCAAAAGGTGGCTTGAAACTAATTGTTGCTCCCCAGGCAGCCCTAGTAGTACTGAGGAGCAGCAAACCATTTCTCAGGAACCCATGGAAAATTTGGCAGGGAAAGATGGGTCCTGTGGAGATGTCCACAAGTTACTGTAACTTTTTCAGGGGTGGCTGATGTAGGAAGGAAGGAGTTAGTCCTTTGCTAGTTTTTTTGATGTTTCCTGTCTCAGCTGATGTTTCATTTCGCATTGGATTCACTCTTTTAGTGCCTGAATTTTAATATTTATCTTTTCTAATTATTTTTTCAGCTTGTTTCTGCTCTTCCCTCTCTGTCAGGTGTACACACAGCTGCATATCTACAAGCCTTGCTTCCCTCCAGCATTTCACTTCAGTTTCTCTTAAGCTTTCAGTCTGTTTCTCTTGCTCCATCTTTTCTTCCCAGTTTCTTTCCTTCTTTGTTCCAACCCTCTCTCTTGACTGACTATTTTCTTTTTCTCTCCAATCACTACGTTTTTCTCTTGTAGCTTATGAGTTTAATTTGGTTCCCTTTTCATTTCCTAGCCTTTCTTGCCTTAAGATTTCCACTTCCCACCCCCGCCATCACACTTAGAGCACCACAGGAACAGCTTTCACGCTGACGGGCTCCCTCATGATAAAAACTTGCAAGGTTTGGACTGACTCAATTCACGATATGTCTTTCAGAAACAAGGGAGAGGTGGAGTTTTTGCTGAAAAGTAATAATTCAAAAACCCTTTGCTCCTCCATTGTCCTCAGCCTTATCATCCATCAAAGCAATCAGCCCTTTATAAAACAGGCCATGAGAGGAGTTTGTTGGCAGGGAATCTGCTCTGGCTAGGAAGATGCCAAAGGCTGCAAAAGCACTGACAAACATTACGGGGGAGAGAGAGAGGGGAGGAAGCTGTGCCCAGTATCTCAGAAATGGGTTAGTATTACAAAAAGGGAAAGAGATGTTTCAGAAAGAGTCAGTGTCTTTAGTGCAAAGCCATTGCATTTTAGTAAAAGAGTGAGAAACAATTGCTTTTCTCAGCAGTTCCCAATGCAGAGCTAACATTGGTCCTCTCCTCTACTTCCAGCCTCAAATACAAGCAGCAGCTGCTGTTCTAATCCCCATGAAGTTGACAGAGCAAGAACTCAGCATCATCCAAATTCTCTCCACTTGGAAAACACCCTTCTGTTAATCAGTATTTGCAAAAGCAGATGCAGAGTCTCCCAAAGGTAACTAAACTGTAGCATCTAACTCCCTCTAAGTCCTTTTATACAAAATTCCACCTGAGTGTTCATCCAATGAGCCACATGCTGACATCCAGGGAAAAAGTGAGTAAAGCAGGTTAGAGAGGTGGTATTTGTACGCAAGTACTACAGATTGTTCAAAGCCTCTTAGTTACATTTGCTTCAGGCCTGCGAGCATACATCTGTTCCCGTGGCTACTTTTTCCATTTGTGCTTCTCCTTTCTTTTCAGGAATTTGCTCTGCCCATTCATAGTATCTTGGCTTCATTACGTTATAAATAATTTGGCATCTGCTGCCCAGCACCTGGCAAACTGGTACTTTATCACTGACAGAAGCTTGAGGTGCTATAGCTATAAATAACTACTTAAATAGTACAACATTTACAAGTGAAAAAGGTGTATTTAAAAAAGTAGAACCTGAAAGTAGAACAGCTTTTAGCCCCACACCCTTTCTTTTTCTTTTCCCTTCATCAGTGTGAAGAAAGAGGCTTGAGTGAAGCACATTTTTAGTCTGCAGCCTAAGAGCTGTCTGCACTCTTTACCCCAGCATCGAATCAGCATGAAGTGGTTATCAGTCAAAACGGTCTGCTCGTTACCACTAGCAGTAGCAGCTGCAAGGCACTTTGCCCCAGAGGGATTGCATGAGATGAAGGTGGAGACACTTACTCAAAAGAAAGCTCATAGTAATTTTGGGGTGTTCAGCTTATCAGAAAACTGTTTGGAACAAGCTCAGCATCCACAGAGGCTACCCAAAGGACTGTAGACTTATCTGACTTTAAATAGGAGCAACCTAAAGGGTGATTTGGAAGGCAATAGGATTTGAGCTTACTTTTCTCCTTACAAATAAACTCAAGAATTCTCCACACATGTGCAAGACAAAACAGGAGAAATTTCTGGGTCTTCTTCTCCAAGACTTCACAGAGATAATACCATCATGTCACTTAGCCCCAGAGCCCTGAAACAGGGCACTAACTAAGGCAGCATCTTAGCAGGTAGGGACCTCTGGGTTGGCTGATGATTGATTACCAGGATGCTCCTGGAACATATGAAGATGGTCTGTCAGTAAATTACATTAATGTGTCATATTCCTGTGGTGTTAAATATTTTCGCTTTCAGATTTGAAGGATAAAAGTCAAGACTCAGTATGTCATCTCTGTCAGGTCTCATTGTGGCTGTGGATCTTCCAGCCAAAGACAACAATGTGAAGAACTGCAATAGCCAAGTACTGAGTACACATCCATTTGAATCCCAAACGTGGACATTTCACTCAATTAGTTGTGCTCCTTGTTATGGCATAGTTATGTATTACTGGTCATATGGTGTTTCTTTCTATCCCATAGTTATTCCCAAATGATCCTTTAATTCCTGAAAATTGTCATGCTTCAGTATTGGCCACCCTCTTCAGGCAAACACTTCTTCAGCATAGGGACTGCTCACCAAGTTTAATGACCTACTTTCAGTTTCTCAGGGGCAAGTCCCTAGCTGCTTAAGTCAGGAATAGGGTTTCTGCCCTTTTATAAAACATGATGCATCTTTCTGAACATTTCCTAACATAAGTTTCTAAACAAGCAGCTCATGACACATTCTAACAACCTTTCTTTACTACAAACACTAAAATTCATGCTGATTTGTATAACAAAGTCTGAAAACTTAGTCTAAACACTAAAAGTTAGTGCTCATCTATCTATAAATGAATAATTCATAATGCAGCTTAATTTTTTGCACCGTAAAGTCAGCCAATTAATTTGCAAATCCATTTTTTGCATTATTCATTTTCTTCTAATTGCTGAAATCCTTAAATAAAGTAGGGAAACACTGCAGTGCTAGGAATTGTCAGAAGTTAGAAACAAATATTTTTCATTTAGAACTAAACCAACAACTCTTTTTCCAATCTGTGATATTTGACCTCAGAGCTAAACACAGCTTGATCTTTTTAGCCCATTTTTCTTCTGGAAACACAGCCAGTGCTATCACGCTCTGTGTGTGTGCTAGGAGGTTCTTAAACCCACAGGCCAAATTCAACCAAATTTGACCACAGAGCAAAATGCCCTTTAACAAGATCAGTAATTTTCAGCTATTTCAAGTTGCCTGAAAACAGCCATAAAAAACAATCAAAAAGAAAAGGGACATTGTCTAATTCTAGCTGAATATATATTTCATCAGAAACTAGGGAAGCCCTACGGAAAGGGGGCAAAAAATGCCCCACTTACAAGAAAAGCTCTTTCAGCTTTCTTTCCAATTATAAATGTTGCTGTCTAGATGAGGAAGGAATACGCATATTGGTGAACATCAACTTCAACATATATTCACAAAGATCTGGCTTTGTGCTACATTACATCCATATTCTCTGGAATAAAGAAAGCTACTACATGTAAATGTAACGCCAATGACAGGGACTTATCCTAATGATCCTCACCCTCTGATTTTCATTGCAAGTATTTCTGCCTAAAATGCACAGAGACCAGTCAGGCAGTTCATACCATTCCTCCTCCAGTGTCCTGATATACTAAAGCTGGATGTCCCAGGCAACTGCTGCTGAAGGGAATCAAGGAATGGTTTGGGTTGGAAGGGACATTAAATATCACCCAGTTCCAACCCCCTGCCATGGGCAGGGACACCCTCCACTAGACCAGTCTGCTCAAGGGCACCATCCACTAGACCAGGTTGCTCAAGGGCACCATCCAACCTGGCCTTGAACACTGTCAGGGATGAAGCATCCACAACTTCTCTGGGCAATCTGTGCCAGTGTCTCACCATCCTCACAGTGAAGAATTTCTTCCTAGTACCCAATCTAAATCTACCTTCTTTTAGTATAAAGCCATTCCTCTTGTCATGTCACTATATACCCTTGTAAAAAGTCCCTTTCCAGATCTCTTGCAGGCCCCCTTCAGGTATTGGAAGGCTGCTCTAAGGTCTCCCCTGAGCCTTCTCTTCTCCAGGCTGAACAACCCCAACTCTCTCACCCTGTTTTCATAGCAGAGGTTCTCCAGTCCTCAGATCATCTTCCTAGCTCTCTTCTGGACTTGTTGGAACAGACCCACGTCCTTCTTGTGGACAGAGCTGGACACAGTACTCCAGGTGGGGTCTCACAAGAGCAAAGTAAAGGGGGAAAATCATTTCCCTCAACCTGTTGGCCATGCTTCTTTTGATGCAGCCCAGGATACAGTTGGCTTTCTGGGCTGTGAGCACACATTGCTAGCTCATGTCGAGCTTTTCATCAACCAGCACCCCCAAGTCCTTCTTCACAGGACTGCTCTGAATCCATTCTCCACCCAGCCTATATTTGTGTTTGGTCGATGTATGTCAAGTTCTGAATATGCATGTCTTTATGCAAAGTCACTGGCTGTCTATGTTTCCTACACATCCACCCAAATGTACACCAACATCCCTTCTGGATCCCAGCAGTGGCCTGCTGCTTGCCCCAGAGCTCTGCTTTACAGCACAGGCTGAGCCCCACACCCTGCGCACCAACCCCCTTCTCTCTCAAGATTGAAATCTGCACACTGGCCCCTGGTTCCTCTCCAAAACAGACAGAAGCAAGCTTTGCATAGGAGCATATCTGGTTAAATCTCACAGGATGGCATTGATAGTAGGAGTGATTATGCCTGGAACTGCAATGGTTCACCGAGAGTGTTGCAAAGTGCCAGTCTGGTGGTTTTATGAATGCAACCCACAGAGTCCCCAGACTTCTTGCTTTTTCTAAGGCATGCTGTAAATCACTGCCATCTAATTCAATGCACACTCTAAAAGAAAAAATCCATTTCCTTCTTACAGCACTGCCTGAACAGTATGAGAGTCCTGAGGGCTAAAGGAAGACATAATGCATTCAAACACAGAAGTATTGTAATGGGTGCTAATCAAAGCAAGACCACAGAATGGGGGCACTTGCTTGCCTGAAATCGTTGAATGACCATCTTGTTATAGCGCATGAATGACCTGGGGTATTTCCCCTTCCAAAAAGAAAAAAAAAAAGATGAGAGAGAAACAGGGGTTTCTCAAGTCAATTTAAATTGTATTTAATGATGAATGTCAAGGGAAAAATGCCTTGACATGTCTCTTGTATGGCAAACCTAAAATGCCATCTATAAGAGAACACCTGTTCATTGAGAGATAGATAGGGTTATGTGCAGGGAAATAAGTTATGTTAAAAAGATGCTGTTCAAAGTGGGGGTCAGGGGGTCCTGTCTGTTTTTAGGAGGTAAGGAAGCAAACTCCTGCTGCAAAGAACTAGGCAACTCAGAAATAATTTTCATTTCCCCAAGCTCAGACACTTTGATGCCAGCTGTGATCACTGTAACAATTTCAGCCGCAGAACTAACGTCAAATGTGACTGCTATCCCAAAATGCTGGAATTTAATTTCTGCTGCCTTTGACTGCCATTGCACCGCAACCCCCACCCCAAGCCAGAAACAGTCAGAATAATCAACTCATGGAAAAGAGATGCTCAAAAGTCCCCCTCTCTCCACAAGTGACTGTACCTCCGTACTCCCATCTTACCAGTGCAATCAACATACTCACCCCATCTTGACCCCACACCACAGTTCCCCATCCCCACCACCAGCAACCTGGGTGCTCGTGTTTCTCTCAACTGCCTGTTTTCTGTACACCCTGGGTAGCAAGCATACAAGTCCTTTCCTCTGGTAGCAATCTGTAAGTTTGCCGTTGGATAAGGAATGCAATTGATTTGCATTTATCAAGGAAAATAAAGGTCACTACCCATCAAAGTCTATTATCTGTCACACTTTGCTCTACAGCAGAATCTTAATAAGTAAGCACCGATTTCTCCTTTATTACTGAAATCATTGATCAAAACTAGCAATAAGGAAGGCATCAGTGTTAACACTCTCTCCAAGACAACAGCATCTGCTGAGCTCATTCATGCTCCCTGATGAACATTACCACTGCAGCATGAAGACTAAACAGATGCAACCATACATCTACATCAGAGCCTTTTCTCCATTCAAAGCCACTCTGCTGAACCTTTTGTTGGCCTGCCTTCTGCATAGCTGTGCAACAAACAGACCAAGCAGAGAATAAAACCCCTTTCCAACCCACATGCACCTTTATAAAAAGCTGCCTTACCAGGACAGCAATGGCGAATCTGACCAGCCACTCCAAACCCAAGGGTGAAGGCTGTCTGTACTGACCCCAGCAGGATTTACCAGTGAGCAGGCTATCTGGTGAATTTAACATTCAGGACAGAGGCAAGACTTTCCATGGCCTTCAGCAGTTCAACAATTGCTTCTGGCTATATTACACCCAGCTGTCCGCTTGTGCTCCCCTGGAGCTGCCACCCCCGTGCTGGCGACTGCAGGGGGCATAAGACGACTTAAACCTCATTCGCACTTGCAAAGAAGCTATGATAAATCCCATACAGATATCCTGCTTGCTTCCAGAGGTGAAAAACCCCTACAGAAGGGCAAAGCAAACATTTTATGACTATTATCTTTTCATCAGCCCTTCAGAAAACTTATTTTGTCTTCTGTAGTCTTCATCAGGACAGGTGTAGCTGCAGTTGTCTGTCCCAGGGCTGTAGAAGTGACCAGAGATGCTGGCATCTCAGATCTTCTCACTCGCGCTCTGCAACACTTGCATAAGCTATCCAGGCATGCAGCTGTGGTGGTTTAGGTGCAGATGTGGTTTTGCTGCCTGTTGCAGGGTACTGACTGCTGGTGCTTTCTGCTATGGGCAGCCCCCACCCATAGAGTCATAGAATCATAGAATGATTAGGGTTGGAAAGGACCTTAAGATCATCTAGTTCCAACCCCCCTGCCATGGACAGGGACACCTCACACTAAACCATGCCATCCAAGGCTACGTCCAGGCCCGCCTTGAACGCTGCCAGGGATGGAGCACTCACAACTTCCTTGGGCAACCCATGCCAGGGCCTCGCCACCCTTACAGTAAAGAATTTCTTCCTCATATCCAATCTAAACTTCCCCTGTTTAAGTTTGAACCCGTTACCCCTTGTCCTATCACTACAGCCCCCAATGAAGAGTCCCTCCCCAGCATCCCTATAGGCCCCCTTCAGATACTGGAAGGCTGCTATCAGGTTTCCACACAGCCTTCTCTTCTGCAGGCTGAATAGCCCCAACTTTCTCAGCCTATCTTCATACGGGAGGTGCTCCAGTCCCTGATCATCCCCTCATGGCCCTCCTCTGCACTTGTTCTAACAGTTCCATGTCCTTTTTATGTTGAGGACACCAGAACTGCACACAATACTCCAAGTGAGGTCTCACAAGAGCAGAGTAGAGGGGCAGGAGCACCTCTCTCGACCTGCTGGTTGCACTCCTTTTGATGCAGCCCAGGATACCATATTCCATCCTTTAGTTGAAGCACCCCATCCAAGAGGTCAGACACCGTTCTGTGGCTTTTTTATAATCTACTTTGAACAGGTAGCTCTAACACAAGTTCCCTGTGTCTTACAGATGAAAACTTTTTCCATAAGCAGAACCAAACATCTGGACAGATATGAATGTAGTTTTTCCAGGCAAAACTTCCAGGTTATGGTGGCAGAAAGAGCTACAGATGCTCCACCACACTATCTCATGACAGAAAGCCTTGGGGAAAGCCAAGTACTTACCCACAGAAGACAAACATGTTGACTCACTGCTCCATTTGCTTCCAATAAGAGGGGCAGGAAAAGTGGATGGTTAACAAAGGAAAAATATTACCTTGAGAGTAAAGCAATGCACACAGGAGGCCAGACAGCAGCCTTTCATCAATCCAACTGACCTTCTGCTCAGACACAAATATGGCAAATGCCTAAATAAGTCCCAGTTACCAATGATATAAAGATGTCTTCACTAAGTAATTAGATGGGGTTTCTGCATTACCTAGCCTGGGTAAAATGAGTGAAGCAGTATGCTTACAGAGAGATAACAGGACTATGCAAGTACAAGAAACAAGAAAAACCTTGCTAATAAACTTACAGGCTTTGGAAAATAGAATACAACAGGAGTAGTTAGAAGAGATAAAGAATAAAATACATGAAGTGTAGAATCCCAATAAAGCCAATGGGTCCTTGGAAAACAAACACCAAAAAGTATTCCTAATTCCTGCTCTTCACCAAAGCAATTGTGCTCCTCAGCGACTATTGCGCCAATATCAGGTTGGTTTTGCAGACTAGGAATGAAAGTGTCATGCAAACAATTTCTAAGATTTTGAATTGGGTAAAACAGATGAGCAGAAAAGCATCAGCAGCACTATCCAAAGAAAGTGTCACATCAAAAAGAACACTAAATAGAGCACAGACGGGAAAGCAGTTCAGAAAAGGTTTTCAATTTAAAAATACTAAGTCAGAACAACATAGAATAGTAAGAACATGAAGTCTTAGAATCATTTTGTCCCACAGCTGAATCACCTTGTACCTCTTTTTCCAGGACAGATTTGAATAACCCATCCTAAACATTTCCAGTGATGAAGGATCACCAATTGTGCCACTCTGGAATCCATTGCTACACTTCTAATCCTTATACTTACAATCCTTTGCTATACTTATTTTAGAAATATTTTCCTGATGTCTATTTTGAATCACCTCTGTGCACTTCCAGTAGAGTCAAACCCGCTACCTCTTGCCTTAGCTGCCATAACTGTGAAAATATTGTATTCTCCTCCTCCTTGCAAGAACCTTTCATATATTCAAAGACTGCTCCCTTGTTCCCCTCCATCCCCCCTGCTTCACATTAACTGATCTCATTCTTTCATCCCAGCAGGTGTTGTTTTTCTAGCCCTACAATCATTCTCACAGTTTCCTCTCATTCATCCTCCCAGGCAGTCCTAATTTTTCTTTAACCTTGCTGACCAAAATGAGGTGCAAATCCCTAGCGCTGGCCTGGCCGATTCAGAAAAAGCAGCAGGTGTCTGATTCCTGGTGTTTCACCTTCCTCCCCCCACCAGCTGCAACACTGGCCTTCTTCACCTGGAGCTGCTGATCCTGTTCAGCCTGTGCTCCTCTGTGAGCCCCAAAACCTCTTTTGGCAGGCTGCTAACTTGGCACTCTCATCCCTTCTCATCCCTGCATTGATTACTGCACGTGCTGACTGACTGCCTCGGGGCAAATATTGACTGCTTCCACTTACTAACTACCTCTGGGTAGCACCTTGCACTTGTTCCTATTGAACTCTCTCCTTTTATTTCCCAGCATTTTCTTCAATTTACCAAAATGCTTTTGGGTCCTAAAAGGAAGAAAACCCAATATAAACTACCCAAATCCCCACTTGATCTGTCCTTCCACTTTGACTACAAACCTCTGACACCACCTGAGAAAATGGGTACTCGCTAAGTCTCAATCCCACACTACAATTTCATTTTGACAATTTTTCCACAGCTTACCTATAGGGACACGTGAAATAATGTCAAATGCCAGCTCCTGATGATTCTTTCCCACCTGTAAGATGTGTTACCATACTGTAAAAATAATTTAGACTGGCTTAACACACTTTGCTCTTGGCAGACTCGTAATGGATACTGCTCAGTTTGTTGAGGTATCTCAAGGCTGCATACAAAATACCACATAATTGCGCTTCAGAATTTATCAGAAAACTGAAGAGATTGGTTAAAAATAATTCACCTGCTTCCCCTTTTATTTAGTTATCAGTATCACATCTCATTTTCCAGTTGTCGGTACCCCAAGCGTCCTGTCACCATTTCTCCTCTCCAAGAGGACCATGGACTGGTCACCATCATATAAATTGTTCTCCAACATTAAGTCCTGAACTCTTCCTACAAGTAAGAAATGAATCTTTAGGTAGTTTCCCTCCCAGTTTTTTTCACAACCAAAACTCTCCACCAGCACACTAAAAACTGGAAGAACCATCGTGTCCTGTCATCTTTTGTTTTCAACAAATGTCTGGGTAATTAAACCACCATTAGCAACACATCCTGCTCTGAAGGATCCTGTGAGTTAATTTTTGCTGGGACATCTCTGCCAGTCATTAGCAGCAAGCAAATTACATTTGGTGAGTTTCTCTGTTAGGCTGCACTGACTGCACAGTTGCAGAGCATCTTTGACCAGCAAGTGGTTCCACTAGCTCCATGTCTGGCTTCCAAATTGTGATGCATTTGAAGAACTCGTCACTAGCAGCTCAAGCAACCTGTGTGAGGCTGTCCAAGTTTTAGGGGTTTTTTTAGTCCTCCTAGTTGCCTATTTACCTATCAATTTATGAGCTGTCTTCACTTGGGCAATTTTCCCATTTTTTTAATATTAATCCTTTCCTTCTGATAACCTCAATTTCTCTATTGAACCTTGAAGGGATTTTACTGGATTTATGTTTTCTTTTTAATTGCAATGCAACATTTACCTGAACTTCTAAAACAGTAATTTTGAGAAGCCTCATTTTTCCTCCCTTCCTAGACTAGTGTTTTCGAGGTTCTTTTATTTTATTTTTTGACAAATTGCCTCATTTTCACAGCTTCCTTCTTGAAATTGAGTATTCATGCTCTGATTTGGCTTGCTCTTGCTGAAACCTAATTGAAGAAATTCTTTACTGTAAGGGTGGTGAGGCCCTGAAATGGGTTGCCCAGGGAAGTTGTGAATGCTTCATCCCTGGCAGTGTTCAAGGTGGGGTTGGACAGAGCCTTGGATGGCATGGTTTAGTGTGAGGTGACCCTGCCCATGGCAGGGGGGTTGGAACTAGATGATCTTAAGGTCCATTCCAACCCTAACTATTCTATGATTCTATGAATCATATTGAGATAGCTACCTCTTGAAGTAGGTCTCATGCACCACTTGGGACCAAACACAGATCAGCATCTTCTCCTGCAGGTTGTTCTAAGCAGTCACACAGCATGACAAAATTTTTTACCTCTACACCTCACCCTGACAAGGCATCAATCCATTCTATAGAGGACATTACACCTACCCCCTTTATTGCCTGTCTTACAACTGCAGCTTCTCATCTCGTGTAACGTTGCCTGATCACATTGCAATGATCAGTCCCCATCCCAAGCAGGGGATAGTCAGTACGACACCTTGTTAACTAGGGGTTCTGTTGCACAACGCCTTTTCTTGAACACTTTTATGCCATTATACTTCATATTATCCTTCAAACACAGTGTCACTCCCCTGCTTTCTCTTCCTGCCAGGTTGGTAGCCTGGCAACACTGTATTCCATTGATTATCCTCCTTGCACCATGTTCCTGGGATGACTGCTCCATCAGGATTGCCATTTGAGCCCAGGAATTCTCATTCTCTGTCCTGGGTCCAGCAGTAGTGGTCATTTTTTCCTTCTTAGTAGCTCGTGCAGTGCTGTGTTTTTGGCTCTGAGCCTGGGAACAATGCTGATAACAAGGATGGTTTTAGTTGTTGATCAGTAATATTTACTCTGACCAAGGACTTTCTGAGTCTCATGTTCTGCCGGGGAAGAGGGGAAGCCGGGAGGAAGGAGAGACAGGACACCTGACCCAAACTAGCCAAGAGGTATTCCATACCACAGCACGTCATGCCCACTACATAAACTGGGGGCAGTTACCCGGAAGGGTGAGATCACTGCTGGGTTGGGCTCGGTACTGGTCAGCGGGTGGTGAGCAGTTGTATTCTCTTCCCTTGTTATTTCCCTTATCATTATTATTGGTGATGGTAGCAGCAGTGGTTTGTGTTATACCTTAGTTACTGAACTGTTCTTACCTCAACCCGTGGGAGTTACATTCTTCCGATTCTCCTTCTCATCCCTCCAAGAGCAGGGGGAGGAAGTGGGAGGAGTGAGCGAGCGGCTGCATGGTTCTGGGTTGCCAGCTGGACTGAAACCACGACATTCTCCCATCCTATTTTTTAAACACCGAGCACTGCTGTGAAAGCACTGGTATGTTTTGCCCCAACTCTGTTGCTGAGCATTGCAGGCAGTCTCATTTTCCTTGCTCATTATTGCTGAGCTGTTTATTTGCTTCCCAACCTTTTCAGAGGTGCAGAGCATGACCTCATTTTAACCACGGCATAGCCTGACAGCCTGCACAGGTCCCTGTTGCCCCAGAAGCTTCCTCATTTCCCAAAATGCTTTAATCTTAACTTTCTGCCCCGTCACCTCCTCCGTGCGGGCTTTTTGCCTGCTTCGTAAGCCCTATTTATGGCCCCAGCAGTACTTCATACAGTGCTACTGAAAGGGTCTGGGATATCAGTCTCCCACCTCCCACCCTGAAGACAGCCCCCAGAGCATTTCTTTATGGGTACCAATAGGGATGACAACCACTACCTTCTGCCAGCACCCCCAAGTAAACAATTTAAGCCTCTCATGAGGTCCCCTACCTTTGTGCTCAGCAGGCAGGTTACAAAATAGTTCACTCGGACATCACAGATCCAGATTGTATTTTGCTTAACACTAGAGACCCCCTTTCCTGCCTCTTCCTAGCCTTGAAGGTGTCTTGAGTTGCAGGAGCATCCTTGGTACAGGACATGTGGTTCCAGCCAGAGGGCTGGTCTTCTCTACAGGGTTGGACATCAGCTAGGAAGGTACTCATTGCTCCCAGCTGCTCCAGCCCAGGCTTAGGGAGAGAAAGTGGATCTCCTAGGGCCATGGCCTCCACAGTAACAAAAGCTGCCACAGGAGGTGATCATCATAGTGCAACGTGTGCAATCTCATGGGAAGCCATCATTCTCTTTCTGTCCTTCTTCCTGCACCTTGAGCAGGAAGATCTGTTTGGTTTTGAATGCTTATAGGAATATAGCTTCTCTCTTTTGATTAATGCACTCTCCATATACCTTACCATATCCACAGTAAGATAGGTAGCAACAGGCAAAATAGATTCAACTGAGTATGAGGGACCACGCTAACCTGAAAAACTCAAAACTGAGTCCTCACCAGTGTCAACTGCTTTACTCACTGCAACCCTCAGCTGCTTGCCTACAGGCTTTATTCTCTCTGCGCCTAGGTGCTGTCTCCCTTTTTCAGTTGGATACACAAGAATAGGGAGGGTCCAGTTCTCCTGTCTAAACACAGGAGCCTCAGGCCCTCTGGGATACACAAGTGTACACCAGCCTGCTCCATATACCCTTTGTAAGTTATGGGCCACTGGTGGGCTCCATGTCCCATCTGTTGATGCTGCAAGACCTGTTAGAAACCCCAAGACACTCACACAGCACTAGATGGCTGTTGTTTAGGCAACTGGACTGAGCTGTTTAGGAATGTGAGATTTGCCCTGGAACAGCAGAGAAAGGATCCCAAGCTAGAAACTCAGAGATGCTTTGGCACGCAGAGATTTTTACAGTATACAAAAATGGTACTTCCCCTGTGGAAAGTGAAGAAGAATAAGGACGAATTAAAGATGCTTTGTGTCAGAGCAGAGATACTCAGCTTGATCAATCTGAATCAAGACATGGCTGCTAAAAAAAAAGGATACAAAATAAATACTACAAATGTACAACATAAATACTATAATAGTAGTGAAAATGAAAGCAGCCATGAAAAAGCAGCCAAAGTTTACAGTCTTGATGCCTTTTTTTGGGTATGACCTGTGCACACCTCCTTGCAGGAATCAGCTTTTCTAGGTAAGGCAGCAGAGAGTGGGGGAAAGTCCACAAACTCTGGGTGAATCCTAGAATGCTCTGGGGCTTGACATCAGAGCTCTTATGATCCCTTTCTGGAAGGTTTTATATCCCTAGATTAAGGATGTCACATGCTACACATTTTGTTATTAGCCACAAATTCTTTGCCATGAGGTTTGTAGTCACTTTTGTATTATTTCCCACTGTCAGCCTTTTGTCTCCTGTGAAATTATTCCTGATCAACATCAATTAAATAAGAATCCAGAAAAGGGTAGGCCCCATATCATACAAGAACAAATGTAGCAAAGAATAGTTCCAACAAATGAACTCTAGCCTAGATTGGAGGCTGCAGCAGTAGTTATCCAATTTAAACACATATTTAGGCACTGAACTGTTAGAGATGTCCAGGAAATATCATTTTTGCCCTAAGCCAACTCCCAGAGAAGTAACTGGATGTTTTTTCATCAGTCCTTTGTTTCACATTTTCATCAGCAAGGACAAATTAATGTCAGGTACTGCAAAATAAAACCCTCCCTAGTGCTAATGGTTCAGCAGCAACCTTCCCTCCGCATCTGTGCTGAACTAAAGCCATGACACTTGGCCAGGAAGATCTCTTGTTCATTGTTCTCCATGCTGGAAGAAGTTAACCCTAGTGCCTTGGGAAAACTGCAATTTGAGTCATTAACAGTCAGACCACACAAATCCTCACTGTTATTATGCTTGGGCATTGTCCTCCCTTCACCATACCCCACAAACTACTGAGCAATGCTGCAGCACACTGCTGAGCACTGGCCACATCCCTTTGAAAAACCCACTTATATTCAGTGGCAGATGAAACAGTCATTTAATATGAACCTTCAGCACAAAAATATCATTTTAACCTTTCCAGAGTGAAGACGCATGGGATAGCAGCAAGTGAACACAAAGCTGACCAGCTAAAAGTCAGCAGCATTGGACTGGGTTTTACTTCTTGCTACACAAACCAAAATAAGCCTATTTTAGCTCCTAGGGACACTTTCTTACTATTTTTAAATGCTTGTTTCCAATCCAAAAGCTAAATAAATCTTAATTCCAAACCAACGAGATGATTTTTTTTTTTAATCAAGCACAAAGGAGAAAAAGAGAGTTGTGGGGTGTTTTGTCTGAGTTACATGAAATGTGGTAACCAGGAGCTGCACCATGTGAGATCAGAAAACCACATGAAGTGGGGAAAGTACGTATATAAAACTCCATTTTGCACAGCCACACCAGAATAAAATTGCTACTTCAGTGGAAGATATTATTAGAATTTGTAACGCACTTACCATGGAAATAGCTGTCAAGTCACCCACCAGGATTATGGCCGGGTGGACAAATAAGAAGAGCAGATGATACATGAAAGCGGTAGAGATGGAAGCATTTTTCAGAATTAGACAGCAATGACAAGGGAAATGAAAATGACAACTAAGGTCTAATTGGAATTCCTTCAGTCACTTGGAAAGGATATTAAAAAGCCTTTCTCAAAAACATTCTTATCAACATTTTCCTCAGGAATTAGACTACAGCATAATTTAGTCAGCACATAAGCATATTAATGTTTTATTCTGCAAGCAGGTGTCAGAAAGCTTGTAAAAATTAACTGCAGCCCACGAGCTCTGGTTTGAGTCACAGCAGAGAAAAAAGCTGGGGAGCAGCAGCGTGCTGCCCCATGCCCAGCTTCCTGGACTCCATCCTGCCACAGGTCATCCACAGCCATGACCTTGGCGCACAGGCTCTTCAGCCTTATAATGCTCAGGATCATAAGACCAGGGCTCACCAGCAACATACTGTGGAACACGACTGGGAGGCTGAGCTGGGGAACAAGGAAGAGACACATCGCAAACAGAGTACTTGGGTTTCATTTGTGCTTTTTCATCCTGTTCAACAAACCATGCAGAAAGCAGCCAAAAGAAGTATTCACAATAGAATTATGTGTCTACTGTCTTTGAACACTCAATCGATCCCACACTTCCAAGACAAACCCACCCTTGGAAACAGTGGAAACGACACAGCAATGGAGGCTGATAACAAATGACCCACAGGGGGGCAAAAGCAGGCTTTTCCAACCCAGTAAGAAGTTTCACCTGCAGCTGCCATACTGGTCAGCTTCTCCAGGAGACAGCAAGGCTCAGAAGTTACATCTGTCGGGGAAGATACTCTCAATGCAACCAGAGAAAACACTCAAGACAGTCTGGATCCAGTCAGGGCTCTCCTTCCACCCAAATGCTGGGCAAGGACTAGCTCTCATGGACAGGAAAAGCTCCTAATTTTCCTCAGCTCCATACAGTGCAATTGTGATTCAGTCTTACCCAATAGCTTCTATGGCAGGACAGGCCCAAGCGTCAGAAATGCTTTGCTTGTAGCATATATTTGCCACTGACTCTGCCAGCTCAGGCAGGCAGCTTAAGCGTCCTTTTATCCCAACATCTTGCATGAACTGCCAACATCACAGCCCCAGTGAGAAGCAGGTAATGTGAGTGGATACAAGAAAAAGAATCTGACCTTGCAAGATTCATTACTCCTTCACAACCTTGACCAAGGCACAGTGATCCATACAGTGATCATTGCACTGGGATTAGCCTACAGCTGAGCACTGAAAGAGAAACTGCACAAAGCAGCTGCTAAATCACAAACAGGCCCTGACCAACCTGATCTGACATTGAGCTTAACTCTGCTTTTGACAAGTAGTTAGATAAAGTGACCTGCAAGTATTCCTTCCAATACAGCTATTCAACTCTATTCTTGCAATAACTCATTGCACCTGACTGTTTCCAGCTGTTCTGCATGAACTGTATGTCCATCACAAAAACTTACTGGAGATCCTCACTCTTATCTAAGCTCATCCTAAGGTACAACCTCATCCCAAGGTCAGTTCTCACCTGCATTGCCCTCATTGCAATTAACAGGAATCCTGACAATCTTTGGGGTGAGATGAATTAGAGCAGGGCCTATTGCATTTTCTACCACAGTGGTTATTGTATGGCTCGTGTTGTTTCTTTGCACAGTGCAAAACTGGCCTATTTCGACAGAGGAACAAGTTCTTCTCCGTATCAAAGGATAATTGATAGGACATACTAGCAGAAGAGACCCCTCCTTTATTAGTCCTCCCCATTCTCACTCTCAAATGAGGGAATGACCAAAAGGTCTACCCCCCCAAAGAAAAGCCTTAGAAACCAGTCTAGTGAAGGTCAGAGCAGAAAGTGTTGCATTACCAAAACTAATACTTGCTGTAAGAGTACCATACTTGCTGCCTACATAACACTGGAATGAGGGCCATGCAGCTTGACTTGTCGTGAAATGAGTGTTTAATGCAGATGTTCTTTTAGGAGAGTCAGGAACATTTAGAGCTAGTTAAGACATTTTAAAATAGCAATTTAAAATATAACTATGAAAGTACTTAGCAAAATTCATTAACCAATTTGTTGGTTTGTATAAGAAATCTGTACACTCCACTGAGATGGCAAGTGGTAGCAGCCCTAGGGTCTGTCCCTTGAACTGCTCTCTCCAGAAGATAGGATCAGACCAACTGCATCAGACCAACAGCCACTTGGCCCAGTAACCCCTCTTCGAGCAGTCACCATACGCAAAAATAGGAATAAGACAAACTTGTATGATCATTCTCCCTAAGACTGTCCTACCTTTTCCCTAGTTCCAGCTAAGGCTTGTCCTGAATCAGACATGTATGAGAATTATGAGAAGTTATCTTTCTGCAGTAACCAATGACCCTCTCTTCCTACTAATCATTCAGTCTCCCTTGAACTTTTGGCATCCACAACACCCTGTGGTAAAGACTTGGCTCTTCAGGTCAGTCACTTGTTTAGAGAACCACATGATTTTCTTCTGAATCTGGGTTTATCATCTTTATTTGATGCCTCTCAGTTCTGTCCGTGTCTACCTTCCCCATGATTTTGTAAACTTCTAGCCTACCCACCGTTACACACCTCTTCTCTAGTCGAGCATCTTCCTTCCTGCAGAAAAGGCTTGCCACACCTTGGATCACCCCTGTTGCTCTTTTTTAAAGCTTTTCCAGGTCTACCTGGGCTATTACTTTATATGTGGCATTACAACTGGTTTGTTCGTATGCGTGTCCCTTAACATTCATCTGTATTGAATTTAACAGGTAATTTTTCTGCTCTGTTACCCAGACTTACAAGGTTCTTCTACACATCCTCACAGCTGGTCCTGCTCCTTACTAATTTGAACAATATAATGCCATCATCAGATTTGGGCAGCTCACAGCTGACCCCTTTTTTCAGGTCATGTAGAAATCTGCTGAACTGCACCAGCCCCCCAAGAGCTCCTCTGGTGATTGTTCTCTGCTGCAAGAACTGCACATTTTCTCCTGCCCTAGTTTCTGACTTTAAATCCACACAAGGATTTTCCCTCCTGTGGGACAGCCAAGAGTGATATTTGGGAGGCAGCAAGTGAACACCCCCTACTCTGCGCTAAGCTTCAGGTCCCCAGCTTGTTCAGCTGGGCTCTGTGTCTCTCATGCATTACATTCAAAACCACTGAATCCCTGTGACCAAATCAGTAATGTTTCTGCCCCACAGACAGCAGATACGCAGATACATTACTTGTTTGCCTACACCCATTCCTCATGCACCTCACGCCTGGTAAATTAAAAGGGGGTCTACAAACACACCAGTGCAGTTTTATCAAGATGTTATTCTCCTGGTTTCAGGGCAAACTAGAGCCTTGTGTGAAAGACTGTTAGAGAGATCTTTCCTGCTTAAACCTGATTGCCTGACACCAAGCACTTCATGGGTTATCGAGATCTAAGAAAAAATAGACATCACTTCCGCAGTTATTTTCACTTACTATACAGTCTTTATGATGTGACCACAGCTTTCATCCTCACAGGAATCCTCCCTCATTTACTGCAGAGAACAGTTGGATTATTCACAGTTTGTCAACATTCTGTTTCCCCCTTTCTTTTTTCTGCATGAGGCACTATCTAATCCCAGCTCTGGAAAAAGAATTAGTCTCTTCCTCCAGTGTTTTTCAAGGCTGTCATCCCTATCAGATCTCCAGGCATGTCAGAAACATTCAGATGTCAAATGGGGAGAAATATGTGCAAACCATGCCAGACCTTAGACATGCAGCTTACTGCTGCCACCCAAAAGAGAAGCACAACTGAAAGCCAAACCTGGTTTGCTTCTTTTATCACCTGCAGTATCAGTGAAAATGGGATATTTTCCCCCAGGCTTTCCCGCACGCCTCCTGACAGCAGAGGAAGAGCATAAAAGAAAAACCTGGGTTGTCATTATGGGCTTAGAAGTAAAGGCTGCTCTGGTGGACAGTGCTTTGGGTCCTCTATCCATGACCTAAAATCTGACCTCTTTAGCCTCCCAAAGCTAAAACACAGAGACACCAAAGCTTCCCAAATAAAAAGTCACAGGACATATTTACAGCACAATCACAGCACCAAGGAGACGCTGGCCGGGAGGCAGTCCAGCGCCCACTCACAGCAGGGCTGGCAGCAAAGCCACATCGGGTCAGCCGCAGCTTTGTCTAGCTCTGTCCCGAAAACCTCCAGATCCCCTCTGGGTACCTTTTCCCATGCAGCACCACTCTCCTTTTTCCTCAGGCCCGGCCCTCCATGATGCAGACTGTGGGCGCTGCCCCTTGATATACTGCCTGGCACTACTGGGAGGCATTTGGGTCCTTTATCTTTGCAGCTATTTTTCAAGTACTTGAGCACCTCAGCCAACCATTGCTAAGCTGACTGCCCCATCTGTCAGATCAATGTTTACCCTGAATTTCTTTCAGCAGCTAGGATACCTGCAGGATTCCTCCTTGTTACATCTCAAGTCTGCTCCAGCTGGGCTTTGGTCCACTTGATTTTGTCCTCAGGCACATGAGGGATGCTTTTAAACTTCTTTATTCTTCTATATTCTTTATTCTTCTATTATCTGTCCCCGATTCCACCTCCTGCATGCTCCCAGTCTGTCCCAGTTGTCTTGAAATGCTGTTTTTCAAAGACATTCAGCCTGAGGCAGACAGCTGGTATGGAAAATTACAGCCCAGTCATAGCTTCTTAGAGTTCAACTGAGACAAGGATCTGACAATGAGCAGGGTCAGGAAATCTTAATAATTAGTAACTCTAGCTTTCTCACCAATAATTATTTACTGTCACCTACTACAGCCAGTTCTGGCCAGAGCCACATAATCCATTTATGCAACCCTGAAGTGTACTTGTGTCACCCAAATAAATATAGCATTGATCTATCTTAGTAAATGAGTGCTAGTGCTTACTCTGTTTAATGTTATTGCATCATCTTCCACTATTTCTGAAGCCCTAGTCATTTTTACTTTGTTTCCATTATTTTAATATTCTTTTCTCCCAGCCACACTTCATTTATGCTCCCTAACCCTTACTGAGTTTTCCATTTGGATTTTTATTGTATCTAATATCACTTGCTAGTACCCTACTCCACTTCTCATTCAACCTCAAGCTGTTCTCTGCCTCTCAAGCTCCTTCTCCCTTTGCTTCCCCTCCTCTACCTCACACACATGCTGCTCCCCTACATCTGTCACACACAATCAGTTCCTATCTTCATCTCTCTTCTCAGCTACGACTCTTCTGGCTTGACACAAGCTCTCATCCATAACCATTCTACTCCACCACAATCCAGTGTCACACATCATCTTCCCTCCTGTGGCGAGGAGAGACCAGGCTCAAGTATAGCATTTCCCCCAGCGACATTCATCCCCATGCCCTCTGCACTAGCCTCACCTCCCATCCCCATGGCCGGTAGCTGCCCTTACCAACACAAATTTGACAGCCCAGCCCCACATGCAGACATGTCCTCAGTCCACCCCCAGAGCCACCAGCCTTTCAGGGCTCTGTGAGAGCTATTCCTTTCCTTTGGCTTTGATAGACAGATGGGAGATGCTCTAAGCAGATCTGATCATTATCTAGAGCTGGGTGTTGGGTTGTTGTTAGGTTTGTTTTCTTCTTCTCAGCAGGGACCCAAGATTACCATTCTACCTGTTACAGAAATCACCAGCCTCTCCTGCAGGACTGAGGTCTGTTTATCATACCCACTCCTCCCACCCAGCTGCTGTAAAGCAGTGCGAACATCTGCCCCTTGCTGTTTCTGGATGCCAACAGCAATAGCGGGAGGGATATCATGCCAAGCTCCTGCAGCAGCAACCAGGAGGAACAATAAATCCAGCAAACTTAGAGAAAAAGCCCCCACACCCCTATTTTTGCATGATCTTGGGCAAGTTGCTTTGCAAGCCCTAGCAAAAACAGCTCTTTCCTGAACCTACTTAGCCTCCCACCGGCCCATGAGATACCCTGAAAATATGTAGAGCACCATGAATATTGATAAGATAAACAGGACTTAGGAATGAGAAACCAAGAAAGCTGCTGGGGAATGTTTTCTATTTTCTTTGCCTGGGGGAAGCATGATTGCTATCCATTCGCTTTGGCAACATGCACCCACACAGAAGGGAAAATACAGGGAAGCTGGCAGAGTGAGAGCTCCAGTGCAAGTCTACAAGGACATACTGCAGGGAGATTTGCCCACAGCACATGCATCTTAAGAGGGAAGGTGCATGGTTCCCATGGTGGCTGACATAAAATGATATATCCAGGAGCTGCCATGCAGCTGAGGCTACAGGATCACTGTCCTAACAGCACCATCCACAGAACCGATCAGTGAGCCCACACAGACAGCTAGATCAGCCAGATGGTCTCCTATCGCCACACAGGCTGCTCAGTACGAAGCAAATGGCCTCTGTGCACCTGCCTTCTGAAGTGTCGCCTAATTTGTTTTTAACTGTTTAAAAATTAAGTGCATCCTCAACCCTTTAGCTGCCAGTTCGTTTGCTTCATTCTGTTAGTAAGTAATGAATGTTTCAAAAGGTCTTATGAGGCACTGTCTAACAACATACTCAGTAGTTGCTGCGCTGCACGTCAATAATTTAACACACACACCCTGGAATAAAAATGAAGCCTGGAATAGCATATTGGTATAACCTTTATTTTACACCTCTGAGTGCAGGCACACAGGAGGCTACAGCAAGGGGCTTCTGAGACTGCAGTGAGATGGCTCAATGCATAATGACCTCCCTGTTCACACCTCCTTCCTCTCCCTCTCACACCTTCTGTCCCAGTGACTCTGAATAGCAGCTGCTCCCTTTTCCTCTTCCAGCTCTCCCCCTTCCCAATTTGCTCCATGCACCTGGGAAGGCTGCTTGTAGCTCCAGGAACACAGCAGCAGTCAGGCAGTTGTGCCACCACCAGGTAAGTGACGCTTTATCACAGTGTCACAGCCTGCCAGGCATGGATGTGTGGACATCTCCCTGCACATTGAAGGGGTAAGTGACAGAGTCACTGCAGAGGACAAGCTGTACATTGACCTTCAACATTCCTGTAGAAAATTCCCTTTCTTTCAGGGAAATTCTCATGAATGTATGCTATTGCTAATAACTGCCTTGTTTGCTCATTCAGCAGCTCTCCTTCCACAAGCACCCTCACAGTTATCAGTACAGATTGCCAGAGCCCTTACAAGGGAGCCAGGTTTCCCAGACAAGCATGCAAAAAGGAGCTTTGTGCCTGTAACTATTTCACCTGCCAGCTTGCCTGTACATGTTGAGTGGTATCTGCACATACAAACTGACTAGGAAAGCACTGAGCCAGCAGGCAAATAAGGAGTCACTTTGTGCACCCACAACTAAGGTCACAAAGGCAGGAGGAGGCTGCTGGACTCCGCAAATACAACTCTGAATATTTGAACCAGGCAACAAAAGCTCTGCCAAATTCAAGGTTCTGACTAAAGGATTTTATCTTTTTAATGCATGAGAGCACGAGACTACAATGGAGGGAGGGGGAAGTGGAGTGAAAGCAGAAAACACAGGCTTAAATGGAAACACCAACTTCACCTCAAGTAATGTGGCATTGAGAGGCACTGCTGGGCAACAATGCTACAAACACAGGGTCAACTTTGAATGTAGTAACATGGGAATTATTAGCACACCTGCTTGCTATTCCCTTCAGCTCTGTAACTCAAGAGGGCTCTGCTCCTGTTAAGCAAAATGCAAGGCACATACTGTGTGTAGCATTAGCCTTGTAAGCACAGCACTTCCCCCACTGTTAAAAATAACCTTTCTTGTCTCTATACCCTGGACTTTGTGGGTGGTTTTGGTTTTCTCTTTAAAATATCAATACAGTTTCATGGCAAGCTAAGAAAACCTGCTTCACCACGGTGAAACTATGTAGGTGTTATACACCTCATTTCCTGCATCCAAGACAGTGGCTTGTGTCACCACAAAGTTTTCCTGCCTCAGCTGCATTTACCCTGACAATACACCTGTGACAAAACCAGCCCTGGACCATTATTGCAAGGGGAGCTGATGCACAGAAGTGCCTTTCTTAAGGCCACACAGGAGGCTGCTGGCAATACAGCAAGCTTAAATCCCAGTTTGCAGAGCTGAGAAGATCCCTCATTGACTGCCGCCTTTACTTCATTGCAGCCAAGCTCATTTGTATTGCAACTGCCTCTCTTCCAAACAGGTGAAATCCACACATCACCCTGGTACTTCACAGAAGTAATAGCTTGGGAAATCCCTGTAATTTCTCACAGGGTGATGCTGTGCAGCTTCCTGGCTGTGAGCACCAGCACTCAGCTCAACCAGAAAGCTGCACATCTTCCTTGCACTGTTGAACAGCACTGAGATGCTGCAGCTGAATGCAGCCCTGGGGTGGGGAAGGAGGAGGTTTGGAGGCAGTTCAAGCTGCCCTCCCCTGCAGGGCAAAGGGCTGCCAAAGCAGGAGGGGTTGATGTGTTGGCAAGGGAGTGAAAGGACAGACTGCCCAGAGCCTGGGGTCCATAGGGTCAGCCACAGATCACCCCAAGGAAGCAAGCACAGCAGAAACAGTGTGAGGCTTGCACTGTAAAGGTTAGGAATATTTTATTTGGCCTTTCTACTGAGCTGGATCAAGCTCTGGTCCTGCATAGGCTGGCAGCATCTGTAAGCAGGCATGTCAAGGCTGCATTATGTGGCCAGAGCAGCCAGTTTAAACAAGTACACAAAACTAAAAATGGATTAAGCACACAAGAAACCCCATATGTGTTACTTCCTTCCCAGAGCAGCTGTAGTGTTTTAATAGTGCATTTGAACCATCCAGCTCTTTTCAGGCTGCCCACTGGGCTGGAAAGCTTGCAGTCAGGCACTCGCATTTCTTCTTCCCTACCAGCTGGGTCAGAAAGAGCCCCCCAAGGCTTTCTGCCGTCTCCCAGCCAGGCAAAACCAAGAGTTAATGGCTTCGTACATGAAGCCCTTTAACAACACTCAGGATCCAATGTTTCTTGTTTCAATTAAATCCATTAAAGCCAGCTCACACAGCAGCTCCACTATTGCACTTGTCAGCAAACATTGGTTGAAGCTGACCTTCACTCAGGCCACAGCATCCTGAGATCTGATAACAACTCAGGCTTTCTCCAAGTCTCACCCCAAGTTCAGAAATGCGCCATTTGTCTCAAGGATTTCAAGCTCTGTTTGCTGACAGTGAATATTGCATACCTGAGCCCTTTATTCTTTACTCTTAGCTAGTTACCGGTGACTGCCTTTGCTTGGTTCATTGATTTATTCCCTCCCTCACTCTGCTGTGGATGACCTTGCTCTGCTCCGCACACCGGGAAGGCCTCGCTCTGCAGCAAAGAATCACATGCGCCATGAATTGAGGCACACAAATACACCAAAATACCCCTCCCCACTTTAAAGAGCAGAAAGGGCTGCATACACATTATACACAAAGGAGGAAGCAGTGGTCAGTGTAAAACCCACATTTTATATAATGTTATCTGCTGCATTTTAAAAAGAGTTGTTGGAGTAACAGAAGGTGTTTTGGGAGGTTCATTTTGTTTTTTTGTTTGGTTGGTTTTAATTTAGCCCATTATTTTTAAAGGACAAAAAAAACCTACTACTTCCTATACAAATCAGATATTAACATCATCCTGTGAGAAAAAGGCAGTTTATGTTACCATAAACCCTGGATTTTTGTTATTTCTCATTTACTGCTATAGCATCAAGCAGTCTCAAGCACGGCCTAAATAGGTGGACACCATTCATCCTGTCTATACGCAGAAGATTTGCAACAATGGCCAGTGAGTTGGGAGCCTCAAATTCATAGTGCTCTGGGTGAGAAATATTGTGAAGAGAGTAACTCCTTTTTAAATACAGGTCTTTTCAAAGTGCCCCATGCTGGAACACCAGTAAATCAACACTCTTCAAATCAGCAGATAATTATGAATATCTCAGCTATTGACCTCAACGAGCTTGCAGCAGAATAAGTAGCATGTGTTGCTAGTAAGAAAAAAATCCTCAGGCTGGGCAAGCTTCAAGCTAGACTATTCAGACTACAAGAACTTTGTATTTGCCGATAGAGTATTCCTCTGTGGCATAAGAAAATGGTGTTTATCTAATGTTCTGGAGAGATAAAGGTTATTTTCCCATTAATAATAATAAACACCTTATTCCTATTTGAACTTTTCAACTACACCCAAAAAACAGCAGTCCCTCCGTAGGATTCCTACTTGTTACATCTGCCATAGCTTGCCCTCACAAGCCATCTTAAACAACACAGTTCACATCAGCTATTCCAATTCTTTCAGAGCTACTTTAAAAATACTACATTATTTATTACTTCAGCTAGTGAGCAACTGAGAGGTGATGGAGGAGAGAAAGAGATAGAGAAACATGAGCAAGGCATTCATCTAGGTGTTTGCCTTACACAGTGAAATGCATTAATCCTCAGAAATTAAAGAGGTCAGTGTGCTGCCTCTGCCTCTGATGTGTTCAGCCTAGACAGGGCATTTGCCACCTGGTAGCAGGTCCAGCTGGGAGGGAAAAATGTTAGAAAGCCACTGAATCAGCCAAGAGACTCCCTGCAGGTTTGCTTCGTTTTTCCAAGTCACTGCCAGCTCCCTGTAGTCTCCTCCTGGATGTTTGTAACATGTCAGCTGCTAAAAGGACAGACACCGCTTCTTTAGGAAACTAGGAATCAGGGAATAAGGAAACCGCTGTCCTGAGAAGCTCTGCTGTCAAAGCTATCAGGGGTACCAGGACTTGAGATGAAGACTTTTGCTGTCATCACCACAATAACCAGAACCTGTTTTGACAATGTGATCTAATATTAGATGCAGCAGAGTTTGCATGTTTGTTTTTCTACAAGCACCTGTCTAGTAGACAAAGCTTTGGTACATTGACTGTTAAGAGCCCTGTGAAGAGGTGCTGCTCCTTACTTTTTGACACTGCTGTTGACTGGTGATATGCCCACCTGAGATGTGTACAAGGAGGGAGTACAATCAATGTCTGAGCTTTTGGCTATGGGACTTGCTGACACCACTTCAGGCAGCTGCTGCATGAGCGCATGAGGATCTGTTTTACATGAGTCCCAATAGGAACAAGTATGCAGGCTGCACTCACTGAAACCCTTCTCTTTCCCTAAGCAGGGATGGATAGCACACTGCCATGATCCAAGTAGGGATAGTGCAAGAAGTAGGAATTAACAGCCAGTTTCCATCATGGCAGTGGGTTAATGCAAAGTGCTGGCTTATACCTTCTTGTTGAAAGCATTCCTCCAAGATCTGCAGATCCGAAGACAGACAACAAAACCACAGACAACAAGAGATATTTTGGTCAGGACAGGATGGATGGGACAGAAATATCAGGCTGCAACAAGCTGAGTGGGTGCCAGAACAACAGATGAAGTAGAGAACTCAATTCTGTTTAGTTAATACTAACAAATAGGGGGAAAATATTTTGTAGTATTTACTTTGAATATAAAGGTTCACTGATTTCATATCCTTAAGAAAATAACTTCGTTAGTTTCAAGCACTTACTTCTGCTCAGCTTCCAGTTGGCTGACACATGACGAACAGGCTGGGATCGCCTGCCCTTCCAACACAGCCCCATTCCTTCTCTGGGAACCCTCCTGATATCCTGTGCTGGGGGAGGAGGGTTTACTTTGAATAACTTCCAGCAGCACTCACACTTCTTTTAAGAAATAAGGCCTCTCCAAAGCTCTGGAGAGAAAGCAACCACTGGTTATCTGTCTTTCCCGTCATCAGTATAACAGTCCCAGACTGTGTGGGAAAGATGTGTGGGTAGCTGAGCCACATATCTAATCTGTCATTTACAGAAAAAGGACATAATGAAAATGTTGTCATTTTAGTTTGCTCCCCCTAACCTACAAACACGTGGCATAGAAAACTGTGGGTTCAACCCCCAAATGCCAATGCACAGCTCCAAAAACTTCCGCCAAATCTTGTGCATCAACAACCATTCATTTATTAGAGTTGTTTGCTCTCAGTAAGTGACCCTTTTAACAATGGGAAGAACTCAAAGACTTCCATGATTTGAAGACAGCCCAGCATTCGACAGCCTTTTCCTGTCCCCAAAGGGCAAAATTTGGAAGTATAATTGCTTGGAGTGTTAGCTAGGCTCCACTGCAACACACTTTCAATCCAAACACATTTCAAAAGTCAGCTTGCTTCTCTCTGTTCTCAACTATTTACACAAAATTTGTTTCTAGCAACCACCAAGAACTGTTTTTTCCATCAGGGTCCCTCTGTACTGTAGCAAAGCACAGAAGCTATACATGAAACCCCCACCAACTAACCCAACTTAAAGGAAGGTTTCTTTCCAGTTCAGGAAACGAGTAGCCTGTATTTAAATTGATAGAAGGTAAACTACATGAGGTCTAAACCCAACAAGTGCCAGCATACTTTATCTAGCTTGTCCACCTCTTGGGTTTCTGTGCACAAGCAGACCTGGACTGCTACAAGCACCGGGGGAGCTCCACATGCTACAAAGGATGCACCAAGAAGGTCAGTGTAGTAGAACAGGGGCATGGTCAGCTCCAGCATCTACAAATGTTATTTTCCTGATTGTCCCTGACCTTAACGCATTTTACCACAAGCCCAGAATGCTTCCTAGGCTTTCTGTTCCTGAAATTGCTGGAAGGCAGGAAAATAAGTTTCAGTCCTTCATCGACAGAGTGAACAACTTACAAGTGACTCCTGAGAAAGCATCTGAAGAAACCATCAAACAATCCAATACACATTATGAAAGATTCAGGACTCCATAGCCTCACAGCGCCTGCATTTCTTACCTTATGATTTTTGAGCATTTGAGACCAGCAAAGTTCAGACAGGGAGGAAACTTTGAAAGTGGAAGGTCAGCATACACCTGTACCATACCCGCTGCTTGATCTGATATGTATTTGACATCTACTCCTCAATTTCTAGCTAACAAGAGTCAGTGGTTGGACACAAAGGCTCTGAACAGTCCTAATGTTATTTTTTTAAAAAGCTAACCTCGCACATGAGCCTGATGTGAAATATTTGAACAAACTCCCAGAGTTTAAAGCACTTTCTTTCAGGCGCTTCCTGCTTAGAAAAATAAACCCACCTCCTAGGGAAGAATCTGCTTTTTATGAAAAGAGAAGAGGCATGGTAGCCTAACTTTCTTCAGCAAAGAAAACACAGCAATATGTGAGTTAATCTGATTTATTTGCTGTCTCTTGAATGGTTATCTTTGCTGGTGGTGCAGAGGTGGCATAATTTTGACATACTTGAATTTCTGTTGCAAAAGGGATGAGAGCACTAGAGAGGAATTCTGAGGGAGGGGAAACAGTTGTTAGGGCAGATACCAACTACAGCCATAAATAAAAACTGTAAGAAATACAAGTACCAAATGAATTAGGAAGCAGTTAATGAGACCACAACTGAAAAAGTCATACTGATTTCAGGAAGTGCTCAGATTTTCTGATTTGAAAGGCAACCAGAAGGGGACAAGTACACAATTACCACATCACTCAACCTGGTATCAAACTTCTAATTTTTTTAAGAGTTGACATATTTTTTTAAACACATTGTCCTTGTGCCAAGGACAGAAAATCCAGACTCAGAGTGATAAAATGCTGAGCTGAATGCACAGCTTCATAGATGAAGAAATAATCAATACAGTTTGTTAAGTGGCAGCTCTTGACCAAGGCACATTAGAGGACAAAAGAAAGAACAGGCACTTGAAGTAGACTATCAGAATTCCAAGGATTTACCATTATAAAATATGCACTACTGTGGTGCACTGTTGATATGGAAACAGAAATAGCTTTGAAATAAGTATAAAGATGGGAATCTTGCAAACAAGTTATAGTTTACATAGCCTTTTCCAACATGGGATTATTTTATTCTTGTTTTTTAAGTCTAAACCAGCACTAGAAAAATTCCCCAAAGAAATACATTAAAGCATTCCTGATGGCTGTGAAAGATCTATTAAAAGGACAGCTGGAGTTTAGGAGGCATGGGTCCAGATAAAAGAACAGTTTAATTCGCTCTCAAAACCAGACACTGTCAGTTGGTAATAGCATATATACACCTACACTTATTTGAAAGACTTGCTTTTCAGGTACATATAGCAGAGTTATTTTTGTTTGGGTTGGCAACATGCTCTTGTCCTTCCCAAACATAAAAGAAAACAAACCATGCTGTTTCAAGGCTGAAAAGCTGCAGTATTCCTGACTGGCAGTAGCAGCAGAGACTATACACATCGCAACTACTGCAAAATGGAAAAGGGGGATGACACATCCTACCAATGCTGTACCGGTGCTTGACACACTGCCTTATTAGTAGCTCAAACATTGGATTTGGGGTTGAGCAAGTTAGCTGGTGCACGGTTACACAAACAATCTTGTATCTGCATTACTCCTGAAGAACCAGTACTCACCTCTTTGCAGGGCCACTTGCCTGGAGCCAGCACAAAGCCCAGTGGAGTTAATCTCTGACAAGCACTGAGCTCACGAGACATTGATGTTGTTTTTTCCAAAAGGACACAAAGAAGGGCTCCATTTGGCAAGTTCGTATGTCTGCCACCTTGTTTTGTTACTTGTGTTAAACCCTCACGTTTCTCAGCAAGAACATTTCTGCAGCCCTACAAATGTTGCTGGAGTGTCCTCCAGATATGCGGGGAAAAACCTAAAGGCCACATTTCTCCCCACCCCCCAAATTTAAGAGAAATTGCCGAGTTAGGTCTAGGAGCTTTGTTCTCTCTGTATATAATGTGGTTGAGTTGCATTTGCACGCTGATGAAGACTTGGGAAAGTAAAGAAATCAGACAAAAAGTGAAGAAATCAGACAAAAAGTGAAGAAATCAGACAAAAAGTGAAGAAATCAGACAAAAAGTGAAGAAATCAGACAAAAAGTGAAGAAATCAGACAAAAAGTGAAGAAATCAGACAAAAAGTGAAGAAATCAGACAAAAAGTGAAGAAATCAGACAAAAAGTGAAGAAATCAGACAAAAAGTGAAGAAATCAGACAAAAAGTGAAGAAATCAGACAAAAAGTGAAGAAATCAGACAAAAAGTGAGTAAGCTTCAGCCGTATGAGGCAATAATTCAGAAGACACTAAAAATCACAGCATCCTTTCTAGTCTTTGGATTGATTTGTTATTGGCAGCAGAGCCTCTGTGGCAGAAATAGCACGAGATGACACATTCATATTTCCACTGAGTAGTAAAAAGTCCTTAAGAGAAATAATTAAGCTGTTAAACTTGAAGGAATGGGGAAAATTAATGCAGACTGTGAACAAATGCACCATGACAGTACCGGAGGCAGCGGATGCTAAAAACGATTTAATAACTACTGCTTTGGTAGGCTTGAAATTAAGACTGGAGACACACAACAGAAAACATGCAGTTCACTGAAGATTATTAGTTGCAAGAACTAGGTACGAAACTGCCTGACGCTCCAGGCACAGGTTGAGATCAAGTATACAGTAGTCAAACAAGACACACAAGCCTTTACATTCCTGCATAGGGTCTGCACAGCCACCACTGTCACAAATTGGCTTCTTTTCTAGGTGACAGGGATTTTTCAATGTATTATCACTATCGGGATTTCCTCTTTGCTGTAGATTGGTATATTAAATAAAGGCTATTTCTGATATTGCCTCAGGACAAGCAATACAAAGGGAAACACCAATCCCTGAACGAGCACAATCCTGTCCTAGACCTGCATGCTCCAGTTCATATATCTGACAGTACTCTCTACTTGAATTACCACAACCTCCAGTATGACTATGGGCTATGTAAGGGGACAGAGACCCATCCACAAAGCCAAGGCAAGAGTTAAGGCCTTCCTGACACTGATGTAGGATCTTCCTTTAGGAGGCAGGAAATCTTCTTATGCTCTTGTCCCACTCTGCTCCCTAAAAGGGGTGGTCAGACAAGACTCTGTCCTTGAAGTGGATCAGCTCCTACTTATTTTTTTTTATAAGTAGTTATCAAAAGTCCAACCCAGTACTATACAGTCAGACCAAAACCTCTGCTAAGGGTTAGCCCAGGATGCTTTTTATTTTGAACTTCAGACATCCGAGTTTACTACTTAACAAACCTGTTAACTGCACCTCCAGAAGAAGTTTCAGGCTTAGATACATTCAGGAAGTTCTCAAATTGCTCAGTTTCTTTAATTCTAAACAACATATTCCAATTTTTGTTGGAAATCAGAGAAGTCTGTAAGTAGTGCAAGCTAACAGCTCAGAGAATTTGGTCATTAGTTCCACACACAAAAAAAAAAGGTCAAAAAAATCCCATCAGCACTAGATAAAATTATTATAAGTAGCAATTTCAACATTTCAGAAATACTCTGTATTTACACTGATGGCAGAACACTACAGTGGAAAGAACAAATTTTTGCAGCACTAGGTACTTTCTAGGCACATTCTTCCAATCTCTCTCTAGGTTTTAACAATTTTAATTACACTCACACTTACTATTTGCTTACTGCCAGAAAAAAATAGTAGTAACATGGAAGTAAATAGTAGTACAGTTGTATACATGTAACTGGTACTGGTAATCTGATTTGATCACTACATAAGCATGTACTGACATGGTTGCAATATATAAATACACAAATCAGTCTATATATATAAATATTTACTTATTTATAAAAATTGAAGCAGATATCTAGATTTTTAAGGCCTTTTGTTATCTTGACTAAGCCAACTAAACTAATGGGAACTTATCTAGAAAAAAACCATGCCATTTCAATTTGGGGATAGTAATAGATCTCACCTGTTCCCTCTAGCGAGCTCAAAGGGCTCCTTGCCCTCACCACTGAGGTGCTCTACCTTCTTTCATGCTTCAGGTTTCCTTCCTTTATCATCCAGGCATTCCTCCTTCCTGTGCTTTTCTCCAATACACAAAAACCTTACACCTTTAAGGTCCTTTCCAAACCAAACCATTCTAGGATCTTTCCTTTTCTTCCCATACAGAAATAAATGCTGCAGAGCAAAATTCTTCTCAGTTTTCTTAATAGCCAACACAAAACAGGTGATTTTCTTTGTGTTTCTTTCTTCCCTACAATTCCCAGTATTTCTGACTCAACATCCTTTAAAAAATATTACATGCAGTTATTCAGTCCTTGCTTAACATCTGTGAAGGATGCTAGCAATGGCAAACCTTATGTAGCCAAGAAGCAATTAATCCTTTTGTTACAGCACTTCACCAAGAGGTTTACATTCAACTGTTTGTTTAGAATGAGACTTGTCTCTTCTAGTTTCCAAGCAAGAGGCTCTCTGTTGATGTGGCCCACATTGATTTTTTCACCCTGGAGATGCATGTTTACATTAAGGCTGTCTTAAACCACCAAAATCATCATAGAAATAGATTGCTGAGTAATTCCAATTTAATAATCACTAGTACACCAACCAGGGTAAAGTGCTAATGACTCTTACCAAGACTCAATGTCAAACAAATTTGAAGTGCATCGAAGGAGCACATATTTTGCTCTCCTGCTTTTCTTGGTCATGTTCTCTGAGAATAGGGAATGTTTTCATCCCACATTTTCTCCAGCTGTTTCCTGCATGAATGGCAACTTCAGGAGTAAAACCCACTATTGGGAATAATGGGGGGAAGGGGCTAAAACCAGGCTGGCAGAAGAGTGGCTCATCATTCCCCTGTGCCAGAGGAATAATCTGTTCTATCTACTGCTGCCTCACAAGGCTCACTAAATGTGATTACAAGCATCTTTCTCTTCTTTCTAAGCCAACTAGAAGAGCAACCATGGGAGACATCACACTGCTAGCTCCTGCTGTAAAACATGCAAAGGCTAATTATGCCACGAAGCAGACCCCAGAAACACTCTTGCAAGCAATCTTTGTACACTGGAGAGGCACATCAATACCAAAACAAAAACCTCAGCTTCACTACATATTTATAAGAAGGAAATTCAGTTCTTTTCACTAGCTGCTTAAAAAGCTCAGAGGATGCTCTCATTGCATCCAGACTTGGCTCTTCTCAAGAAAGCTGCCCAGCCAAGGCAGTGAAGAGCCTGAGATGTAAGATTTAATTTCAAGTTGTTTCAGTAACACTGTGCTATTGACATGCTCCTTGAATACTAGCCAGAGCCAAGAACACCCACACAGCATAAAGACATAAAGCACAATGAAATCTCAAGTGAATGGGTCAATTCTCCCCTCACGTACACCAGCACCAAGAGTATCTCCATTAAATAAAAAGAAGCAAAAATAAGACCCTGTAAGACTCTAGTAAAATCAGGCCAGCTGCAGACAAAAGCTATTTAAAATTTGGTTTTGCTCACTGACACTGGTAAGACAGCAAAACACATAAAGAGCTGAAAGACAGGAAACCCTTCAACGGAAGTGACTGCCCCATCCACACAAGACAAGAAAATAGTAAGGACTGTCCCAGCTGGTTATAGAAGGGGTAGAGTGTTACTTTCTACAGCTACTTCAGTGCAAGACAAATAGGACACATAACTATAATTATAAAGGATGAAAAAAATTATTTTTGACATCATAAGTGAAGTCACAAAATGCATCTGTATGTGTGGAAATTATTAGAACCTTTAATGTGTCAGTGTTTCTAAATATCACCTCAGAGTATTGCCTCAGTTGTTTCAGCCCATGTGTTACATAAATTTGAGTCAGGGAGCAGTAACCATGCTCAAACACTAACTCAAAACTAAACACTGCTAACAAGTCTCAAATCAAAAGGGCTGGTTTTGGGTTTTTACCATTTTAGACATCATAAACTTGGTGTTCACAAAAGGCCCTCAACAGTTTACAAACCAACAGGCTTTCTGGAAAAAGGCCTCTGAAAGTACCTGCCCAAGCAAACACCAGAATTTTGCTAGTAACTAAGACGTGTTTTCTAACACCATTTATTTCTCCCTCCAGAGTTAAGTGAAATGTCTAACAAAAGCTCCTTACCTCAGGAATTAAGGAAGCTTTTCCTGTAACTCTCTCTCCTTCAAGAGGCGATGTTGAAACAAACTTGGTCATTTAGATGCAGATACTTCAGATCCTCTGCAAGAAGCACAGACCAAGGAGCAACAACCCCTTTGCGGCAAGACAGGTCATTCACACAGACCTTTCAGAATCAAAGACATCCCTCTGATGATGTTGACAACAACAGCGGGCAACCCCAACAAATACAGATGAAATCACAAGCTCCCCTCAATCTCCCTGGAGCACAGATTTTACTTCACAATTTTCAAACAGTTTGCTGGAAGACCCCTGAGGAAACCAGAGCTGAATTACAACTTCAGCAAGGTACAAGCTTTAAATTAAAGATGCTGCAGGCAAACTGACCAACCCTTTTCTAAGGGCTGCTGGAATGTTGTGAGATTCAGAGAGGTACAGGAGGGGAGAAAGGCAGTGCCTGAAAGACCCCCTTCTGCCACACCTTCAGTAGAGAACCGAGTCACCCAGTGTAATTCCTCCCTTACACTCACCTCTTGTGGAAGGAAAAAAAGGAAGCAGCAGCATTTACCTGAAATAATTTCCAAGCCTTCTTTTCCTTTTTTCTTTTTTCTTTTTTAACCCCCCAGGGCACAGGGAAGGAAGGCCTCATCTGCAGAAGACTTCAAAAAGTGAAGATGTGCACCAGATTACAGGAGTTTGACTGCGTGATACTGGGCATATCAGAAGCCAACTAAGGTCTATACAGCTGGATTCCCATGTACTTACCACCTCACAGGCTTCTCTATTTTAAGAGCAAATCCATTTATCAATCTACTCAGCACCAGTAGTCTTGTGAAGTGTACATGTAACAAGTCACAAGTTGTTCCATTTATTTGAGTAAATATCTGGTAAATAAAATCATCAGTAAACATTACAAAATTAAATACATTTAAAAAGCTTGCCAGTATACATAAAATTCACAAACATGTACTTCTTTTGAAAAATAAAATATGTTCAGAGCACCCTTGATATAAAATGCCTGACTAGTGTCACCTACCAGTATATGGTAGCTTATTGAACATTTTCATGGGCATTTTCCAGGAGGGAGCAGGGATCTTTTTTCTATTCTGCTTTTACAGGTAACAGAGCCCAAGTTAAGAAGTCTCCCCACTTCTCAGGGCAAAGCCATAAACAAAGACTGCAATATTCTTTGCCCACTTCAACAGGAAAGGAATCTGCATTTAATTAAGACCACATCACTAAATACGAACAGTGTTTGTAATTAATTTTGGTAGCACTGCCTTTCCTCCAATGTGAAGCAGCTTTTAAATGGTGATAGACATTTCTCTAGATATCACTGCAGGTCCTTATTCAGTATAGGTTAGCACAGTTCCAACACACCATAAGGTGGAGAAGAAATGATCTGGCAAAGCATCAATCAAATAATTCTTAAGTCTACAAATTAAGCCCTTAAATTTCCCAATTCTCACATGCTGCAGTCTAAATAAGAAGATATGATGAAATTCTTCACTGGGCTGCTTTAAGGGTATTTAGAAAAATGGCAGCACTCATTTTGGTAATCTTAATTGGTACTTTCCAGTAGCAAATTTGCAATAACCACCACTTAAATAATTTACTGTAACAAACTCCCTTCCATCCATGTGAAACAGTATTCACAACCCACTTTATAATTTATGTACAGACAAGCACAAGAAACTTGACATCCATGAGTTAAATGTACAACCAACTTAAACGTTATCCAACTTGTTGCAAGGAGATGTCTCCTAGCTCTGTAAATTTATAAGATCTTCTGGTTCACCAAGCAGGCTTGCTGCCCCTCATCACTCACTCTTGGATTCTTCACTTGCTTCAGTAATCCTCAAGTGAAAGTTGAGCAGCATCCAAACTGTTGATATTCTTGATTAAAAAAAATCTGACACTTAAAAAAGAACCCTTAAAACACACAAAAGAAATTCCTTGAGTCAAAACTGAATGAAATCAAAAAAGTTGTGAAGAAAGACAATTATTTTAATAGAGGTCTTGTATTCAAAGTCCCATTTCCCTTGCCATGTCTTTTACAGAGTGCTACTACTTCGAGTTATTTATATACTCTTCTTTTGAGGGGGACTGAGTTTCCTCATTCCTCTTATCCGAGTTAGCAGTTCTTTGATAAATTCCTAGAAAAAAAAGATTAGAAAACATGAGTAACTTTTATGATCCCATAATGCCATGATTTTGGGTTTAAAAGAAAAACAAACAACAACAAAGGAAGTGATACATTTTTATTTAAGCTTTTACTGCTAAACTGGAATTTCTCTGGCCTGCTCTCCAAGAATCTTATATGCATACTCTCATCACACAGTGGAGGTGTGAATAACTAGCTTTTCCTCTCAATGAGTGAGTGGTCAGGCTCAGTTACTAGCCACCTTTCAGGCTTTTACTACACAGGCCCTTCTACCAGCTGCTGAATCAAGCAAAATCTATGGCTGGATACGACGCAAATAATCAAAGACGACTTTCACAGTTTAAGCCTGCACAGAAATCCGCACTCCTGCCAAAAGAGGTGTTTCTCTCACCACTCTCCATGCTGGCACTAGCCTTTTGGTTGGCTGCATACTCGGCTGGAACAGAAAGCTGATCCAGCTAAAATCTCAACTGTTTTTTCTCCTGCCCTGTAACTTTCAAAGCTGGTTCAGCTCTCCAGGGAGGCTCACCACACAGCCTCACACCAACACTTGTGCCAGTCTGAGGCAAGGCAGGAACAAGGAGCCAGAGGCAGCACCACTACGTTATGCTGAGTGAAACTGGTTGTGGAGTTCAGTAAATGACACTATTCAGAAATAAAGCATTAATGGGCCAAGTCTTTATTCACTGGTACTTTCCCCAGTTTTGGGAGATTTTCTCTTTTTAAATTGTGGGAGAACAGAAGCTTACAATTGCACCATTATCTGAAATCCTTTTGGTATATAATTTCTCTTAGCAACTGCAGATGCATTAAAAGCTAGCTCACCCCCTTATGGTCACATTGGGAGAATAAGGTTTATCTTACAGTACCACATATACACCTAACAAAAAGGTTCTGATTCTGAAATCATTTAGCTATAAACATGGAATGTAATTACAGATTTCGTCAGCCAAGTTGACGTGAAAGGCCATGCTGGATGGGACTTTGAGCAACCTGATATAGTGGAACGTGTCCCGGTCCATGGAAGCAGGACTGGAGCTAGATGATCTTTAAGGTCTCTTCAAACTTATACCATTCTATGAAAGGACAGAAAGCGTGACATCCTAGCTGAATGCTTGACGCTAAAAATTCCAGTGAACAAGGTCACCACCTAAATGGCAACACAGTACCTTTCACAAAAGTCACACTGAATTATATATTACCCCAGTTTTACACTGTGCATAAGAAAATCCTCTGTAAATGTGTATTTTAATTTGAGAAAGAGGTCAGGTTTTTGTGGTGGCACCACAATCCTGGCAGGTAGCACCCCAACAGACCAATTTCATTTTCTGGCAGTATACGCACATCTATACTGTACTGCATGTACTGTTGCATCATGGTCATTGTTGCACCAACACTAGCTGCGGCTTCAACTAATAGCAGCAAAGGCAGAGCAGCATACACATCAGTGTGAACTACAAATACTCATTGAGAACCTTTCATATTCTGGCCTCCACTCCTGAACTAATTACTTCAAAGTCAGTGAACAATACATCTAGTGCTTACCAGTACTGCGCTTGCCACCTGAACAGACAGCCTAAAGAGATGATCAGAGAAGTAGATTTGATAAGACCTCAAATTCTCTCCATCTACTAAAATCTGTCTTTTTCCATATAGCCACAAGCCACTGCAACAATACCCACTCTAAACTTGTCAGAGTACAGTACTCCTCTATTCAAAGGTCAGAAGAAGGAAGGAGACAGGTTTATTTTAAAACTTCACAGCTTTCAACACACTAAGCATTGGTTCTGTGTTATCCTTTCATCATTGTAAAGACCTGCTAGATGATGCAAAACCAATGTGGCACGGTGTTGTTTGAAACACATAAACACACTTTAAAGATTTTTTACTACCAAACTTAAATGAAGTCCTGCAGTAAAATCCTTATATAAATAAACTCTCTAAAGTTACCTTAAAAGATTTTTACTTCAGATTAATGCAATTAGTATTGCTTTCAACAGCTCTTTCCTTAAAAAGCAATTTCCCCTTGTGAAACATCAGATTAAGAGACACCTTTGGGAAGGAGGGAGCTGAAGTTTGGTTTTCCCCTTTGGAAGACTTTATTAGTCATCTGTTAAAGCCACAGATAATCTCTATCACCTTCATTCACCATCAAGGCAGCAACAAGACACTGCAACTGGGAACTATCCAACTGCTTCATAGAAGTTGAAAGCAAGAGCATTAGAGGAAGGGACACGTGCAGAGTCGACAGGTGAATCCATTGTACTCTGACTGTATCCATTTGGGATATCCCTGTTTGAGAGGCACCTCTGCCATCTCTCTCTCCATTTTTCCTCACAACTCAGAAGAATTTGGAGCAAGTTTCCCTTGGATATGAAACACAGCCAGGGTCAGTTGCTTTTCAAAATGACATTACAAGAAGGGAGGGTAGTTCCCCTGATACTCTGAAGCAGTACCATAAGCACCTTCTTTTGCAAAAGAAGACATTTGATTGAATTTCTCAAGCAAGTTTCACACTACCTAGAAACTTCTTAGTGCTGCTAAAATAAACCAAACTGTAGGGTAACCCCCTAAGCAGATCCGAGGCAATTGAGGCTATTCATAATGAAGGGGAAGAGAGCTGTATTCATTTGAAGTAATACATACAGTAATTGAAAATGCTTTACCCCTCAGGAACTATGTTTCTTGAAATAAGGGTTTGCAATAAAACCCAACAAGAGCATTTTTTATGTGGCAGACATTTTACAAAACCCAGTAGGGCTGTTGTGCACATCCCACGGGTGCGCAAACCACAGCATTCATTCAGTACATTTCTGGTTTAGGTATCATTTTGCATCTGACACTTGTATGGAGCTGGCTGTCACCAACACAGCTGTGCTCCAGTGCTTGTGCCTTTCTTATCTGGCAGCTCCCCATTAAGAAAAGGCAGCATTCTAGAAGAGATGCACATTTTCGTTCTTGGAGGCAGGAAAGGAGAATTCACAGCATTTCAATAAGCTTTCCCTTTATAATTAACCAACTCATCTTTATGAAGTAATGCACATTTGTTTTCTTTAAGCATCACTCAAAAACTGGGGTTTTATTCCTTGTGGACATTCAAGTCAAGGCATAATAGAAGGCCTACTATCCACATCTATCTCAATCTCATACACAAAAATCATTTTACACAGAGCATTTTATTGAAATCCCCCTCTAGGAGATATGCTGAAGCTTGGCGTCATGCACTTGAATGCTGATCATGTACCAATCTATGCTTAAAATAGTTCTGTAACACAGGTTGGATTATCTCCTTATATATACTTATATAATACTTCATTATTCATAGTTGGAAAACCCTACTAGTAATTCAGCTTAAGACTCAAGAACTTATGAATTATTCCTTGGAGGGCAACAGCCAGAAATACAGAAGCAACGTCTACTTTCAGGAGGGAAAAAAAAATAAAAAATAGAAAAAAATCAAAAACCCAAACAACAAAAATCACACCATCAAAAAAATTACCATGAAAATATCCACAAATGCAGTTTAAATTCTTTTTACAGATTTTCTGTGAGACCACCTTTACATACGGTTTTGTTGAAAGTACTGAGAATCCTGTTAATTTATAACACAAAATCATTGTTTCTAGAAGACATCTTTCCAATTGTAAAGGCAAATTTAAATGAGACAGACTAAATCTATAGTTCATTTGAACTCATCTATAATTGGCTGTAGGCACTTGTCTTCTGCAAAGCTTTCCCTTGAATTAAAGACATTTGCTTCAGCAAAGCATTAATCTAACGCAGAATAAAAAAGAAAAACAAGACAACAAAGGAAGGTGAAATGATAGTTCAGGAAAGGGGAGAAAATCACCTCTGCTTTGGAGGTGTGATTCATCGTTTTAATGAGGTCATTTGATAGACAATGAATTCCAGGCTTCCTATTCAAAGTCTTCCAATTACTTCTGGAGAATAATTAGATTTTGCCTCTCCAGATTTCTCTTCCACAAACAATACAAACGTTCTAGGATTAGTTCTTAAACCAAAATTTAGGGTTTCTAGTCCTCCTGCTTCACCTAGACCACAAAGTGAATCCTAAACCAGCTTTCCTCCACAGCTTTATTTCCCTGCAGCAAAGTAAAAACAATGATGATTTCCTTGACTGTTTGCCCAAGGCTATTTCCTGGAGAGAGCCTGATTAGTTGGATGTAAAAAGTAAAGTCAGCCAGAAGAGCAATCTCCATAGCTACTTGGGGTAACAAACTAAACAATAGCTCAAAAATGCCATCTGAATGGGAATTTAAAAGAAAAAAGGAAAAAGGGAACCCTGTTGCCAAACACCTTCACTTCCACACAGGTGCAAACCTGAAGCTGATCAAATGCAAATAAGGGAACTAACAAGGCACACATTCGGGAGAATGAGGCTAGAAGCTGCTTTGTATTAGCAAGAACTGGTACAGCAGCATCTCTGTAGCCTCGCTGAACAACCCCATCATCACAGCCTCTCAAGTGAGGCCTCAGCACCATCAGTGCCTGGAGGAGGACAATATGCATCAATTAAGCTTCTTGGTGAGCTAAAACAGTAAAGGGCACTGATTACATACCACAGAGCTTAGCTATGGTCAAGGCTGCAGTCCAGCTATTCTCCAATTTAGCAGCATGTAAACAAGCCTACCTTATTCTTGTCAAATCACTATATTTATAATATTCCTAAAATCGTAGAAAGATTTGTGTTCAAAGGGACCTTAAAGCTCATCCAGTTCCAACCCCCTGCCATGGGCATGGGCCATCTTCCACTAGACCAGGCTGCTCAAAGCCCCGTCCAGCCAGGTCTTGGGACACTGCCAGGGATGGAGCAGCCACAGCTTCTCTTGGCAACCTGCTCCAGTGTCTTACCACCCGCACAGTGAAGAATTTTTTCCTAATATCTAACCTAAATCTACCCTCTTTCAGGTATTTTTTGCTATAATATTCCTATAGGTATTTTAAGTTATATTCATAAGCACTTGCAGAAATGAAAACATGCAAGCTTAATTGCCTCCAACACTGTAGTACAATGTAGGGCAGCTCTCAGCAGGCACATAAACAGTTTCAGTTCAGTGAATTCAGAGTGGCTAAATGGATGATCAAGAAATCATGTTTTTCTAGAAATGCCTCTGTCTGCACTACTTTTAAATATGCTTGTTTCTTAACTTTTTCTCTACAAATTGCCCTATTTGATTTCTACTCTGCTCTTGTGAGACCTCACTTGGAGTATTGTATGCAGTTCTGGTGTCCTCAACATAAAAACGACATGGAACTGTTGGAACAAGTGCAGAGGAGGGCCATAAGGATGATCAGGGAACTGAAGCACCTCACATATGAAGATAGGATGAGAAAATTGGGGCTCTTCAGCCTGGAAAAGAGAAGGCTGTGTGGAGACCGCATAGCAGCCTTCCAATATCTGAAGGGGGCCTATAGGGATGCTGGGGAGGGACTCTTCATTAGGGACTGTAGTGAGAGGACAAGGGGTAATGGGTTTAAACTTAAACAGGGGAAGTTTAGATTGGACATAAGGAAGAAGTTTTTTACTGTAAGCTTGGTGAGGCACTGGAATGGGTTGCCCAAGGAAGCTGTGAATGCTTCATCCCTGGCGGTGTTCAAGGCCAGGCTAGACAGGGCTTTGGATGGCATAGTTTAGTGGGAGGTGTACCTGCCCATGGCAGCGGGGCTGGAACTAGATGATTTTAAGGTCCTTTCCAACCCTAACTATTCTATGATTCTATGATCTATGGACACTTAATACAATTACAGTGGCTTAATAACTTACCACTCATCAGCTAAGCTGCAGCTAATGCCTATGAGTTCTTAGACTCACCTAGATCAAAGGCAGTAGCACTGAGGCTTTTGGACACATCTGTAATTACTATTACTTCAAATATGCACTTTTTAATCTAATCATAAGGCAGTGTATTGCTGCCTTATATTTATATGTTAAAAAAAAAAGACCAAAACCAAATAGTAATATTAACTTTGTAATATTTTGTATTGCAAAATAATTTGTAACATTGTAGGGCCAAAAATACATATGATCTGTCAAAAGTTTAGAGGTTCTTTTTTAGCAGGGATGAGCTTTTTATTCATGCCTATATATTAAATACATACATTATCTGAAGGCATAACCAAAATAGTAACAAGCCTGTTACTTGTTCCAACAAAGAATTAAACTTATGGAAGCATATAGTTAAATGCTCTCTACCTTTCTCAAAATTAAGTGTTAAAAGCTGCTGAAATAGTTTGGCCACTGAAGTGACTGCCAATGACATAAATCTCTGCCCAAATTCTCCAGAGAATATGCACAACAATTTAACATTGTTTGTTTGGAAATCATATGGGAAATTGCTATTAATTACAAGTTACTAGCAAAACAACTTTCTTCAAGGATGCAATTTCATCTACTTTTTCTCCCATTTTGCACTAAACAAAATATAATACCAATAAGATGGTTAAGATAAATTTAATCCTGCCTGAGTGGGAGAGATCTCCAGCCTATTTGTCTGAAGCTTTGTGTATTTCTATGAGGAAAGACAGAAACAAAGGAACTCCAAATCTAATTTATCTCATTCTCATCAACTATCAGTTATGTGCAGACATTGTGTAGCTCAGCTGCATCTTTTAGAGTCAGTAAACATAAAAATTGCCCACTCATTGGATTTCTCTCCCATAGTAGTTTAACAGGCTATTATTCATTTCTCCTGTGGTAACTTTGGCAGCCCCACTAGAGGAAGTTTTAATTCACATCAGATACCAATATTTCAGATTTTTTCAAAAGCACAGTCCATATGGGTGGTCTTGCTGCTACCAATAGCAGAGATACAATAACATAAATTTAGCTTTCTTCAAAGCATGCATCTGACAAAACCTCATTGATTTCATGGCCACAACAGCCCTCCTATTCTAAATAAAGTCTATTGTCAAGTATCAATACCCTATCATCAAGATTACAGATTATATTTAAATTTCTTCGTTACATTCACCGATGAGACTTAAAATTCCCTGTAACCTACATTAAGATTCTTCATCACTCTAGAACCAAGGCAGAAACTTGACAAAGGTCTCAGTGGGATTCTCCACAGGCAATGCATGGCACTGAGTGAAGCAGCAGCAGCTCTGGCATATGGGTGATGCAGAAGGATGCTGCTGCTCCCTGCTCCTTTTTGATCACAAAAGTTCAAATACAGAATTTTGTCACGGCACTAATTCTGCAGACAGAATACCCTTTAAGTTGTTCACTCCTAAAATGAACTTTCCTCACATCAAGCATTGCCTTATGTCCAGACTACATGATACGTACCACTTTTGAAGCAAGTATGTAGTTATAGAAGAGAGAAGGGGAAGCACAGTAAGTGTAAACTGTCTGAAGAATACTGTTAGCACTGTTTAATATTGCATGGTAGGAAGACAACCATCACATGTCAAACCACTGTCCACATTTGAGATCCCAAAGCCTATGCCTCAAGTCAGGCAGCTACTCAACTTCTCTTCAACAAGTACAACTTGACCACACAAAACAAGGAGGTGGCGGCTGAAGTAAAATGATGTCAAATATAAATACAAGTCACATTTTACAGTAATTAACACCAATAAACACACTGGGTTTGTGTGGGTTTTGTTTGGGGTTCTTTTTGGGGTGGTTGTTTTTGGGGTGGTTGTTTTTGGGGTGTTGGAAGGGTTTTTTTAATTATTATGTTTGCAGAAACAGCCAAGTTGGCAACTGTGCCCAGAAATTATTTTTAGTTTCTAGCACATTTTACAAAACTAACTTTTAATGACTGAACGATGCCATCAGTTGCATTGCATATAAATCTTGATTAGCAAATCAACATTTTAATTTAAGAATCATTCATGCAAACTTAAACAGCACCCAAAAAACATACTGACTGTGTGTGCTTTCCTAAATGACTTTTAGTTGCCTTGTTTGGGCAAACTACAAGACTCTTTACAATAAGGTTCCCACATTAAGTATATTTCCATGCAAACTGAAACAGCCATAACTGCTACCTTAAAAAAAAAAATGTTTTTAACATTTTAGAGCACATTTAACAGCCTATTTATCTTCTCTTAGCATAAAGACTTCGTAGTAGTTCCTCATACATTACTGTCAGCTACTGTCTTTGGCCAGTTTATTAGAGGATGAGAATTCCTTCCAAGTGACCTGAATAACTCTGCTTCTTCTGATGAAAAGTCAATCCAGAATACATGCAAAAATCCCTCAGTCTTTCCTTAACCATTAGTCTAAGTGGAAGGCAGTAAGCAAAATTTATTTACAATATACGTTTGGATCTGTAGGGGGTTGTTTGGGGTTTGGTTTGGGTTTTTTGTTGGTTTTTCAGTTTGGTTTTGGTTTGCTTTGTTTTGTATTTTTGTTTGTTTGCTTTTAAACAGATGATGTCAGAGCTTCAAGTTATTAAGCTTTCTACCTGCTGTACTATTTTTCCTTATGTTCTGAAGAGTAGAGATGACATATTACATTTTTCCCCAGTTAGGGATTACTGCCTTTTGCAAACTGTGTAACTCTCAATGCTAAAATCCCTAGTGCACTTGGTTGATTGTATTTGATTGGTCAGGAGAAATTCCATCAGCTCACATTCATTCACCACAAATCTTCCAGAAAGCCCTTCACAAACCAATTACCTCAATAGTTTTGAATGGTCTGAAAATATGAAAGGATTTCAGATTTTCCAGACAAGGTGCAGATCCTCATATAGCAAGCTTAAACTAACTTAAGGCTCTTCTTAGTCCACACATGGCAAGTAAAAAAGAAATCACTATTTTTAAGTGGCCTAAATTAGTAGTCATGCAGTATTACTGGGCTTATCATAGTACAGATGAAGAAGAAAAGCTGCTGTTGTGAAAATAATCCTGGGAAATTACCCCCTTTTGGCAACTATCCTCACAGAAGAGTGGATTAAATACTCTACTCAATTAGGCTATCTCAAAAGATTGTCAAGGAAGACGGATATGCTCCCAGGTAAAGGAGCTACCTTCATTCTATCAGCAGAGGACTGAAGAGACAAGTCACGAGTTCAGTATTAAAATGTCACTTTGATCCAATTGCCTTGAGGGCAGTAAACTACACATACCCAGGATGCAGTTCCCTGTGAACTGCCATGCCAACTTAATTACCAGAACAGCACAGTATTTCCTGCAGTTCTATGAGCAAGGTTTCCAGTGGAACACTCACTGACATCTATCATGCACCCATGTCACAGCTCGAAATTTATCCTTGCATTAAGTGTCCAGCTTCAGAGCTAACAAAAATAATTCATATTACACGTTCAAAGGCTGAAAGGGGTCATCTGCAGCGCATCATTACCACAGTGAGACATCTGAAGACTTGATTTTTTGGCCTGTCGTCTCCATAATGGGCAACGTGTGTTATCTGCTGTGAAGAAATCAAGGTACAACACAGACCAAGATATAGAAGTGTTACCATGCTAGTCTTCCTGGCTCAATTCCCTGCACTGTCAAAAAGTTAGTACCAACAACTGTAATAGCAATTCTGGAGAATTTTCCCAGTCTACCATCAAAAAAAAAATAAAATGGCAAAGCCCTGAATAAAGTCTCTGATAAACAGAGAAGTGTCTATTTAACCATACCAGTGGTTCTTCGTAACAGCCTGACTACCCTAAGCCCCAACAGTTTAAGTAGCTACAGCTGCAGCTGTTACAAAGGAAGCAAGCTATGTGCAGCCTTGTTTCAAAACACATATGCCTAGCTTCTAATCACACAGAGCTGAAGGATTCCTGACTAGAAAAATCCTGTAAGCCAACCACACTAAATACTGCACAAAAGCCACAGGTGGAAAAGTACTGACTCCATAAACTGAACCAAGAAAATGTCACACAACCTAGGGGTTGATTTTGGTGAAGGTTTTGTTTTGTTTTTTTTTTTTACAATGACTCCAAGCTTTTCTTACAATATTTCCAATCCAAACCATTCTATAAATCTGTGATTTAGTCCTGCTAGTAAGCACACATCACTATATAAGAAGTAAGCTATACTGGCACTGGGCACATTACTGAATATTCAAGTTGAAAATGGAGTGCTCAAATCCTGCTAGTTCACATTATCCCACAACTGTATTCAAGTCTATTCACAAAAAGAATTAGCTGAGCTGCGTATCTATGTAACAGTTTCCAGAATAAACAAATTTGCATTCAGAGATAAAATTTAATGGCTTCACATTGACGAGCACACAGTCCATCTCTCAAGATGATGTTTCATGCAAATATAGTAGGGCTTTAACCACGTGATGAGAATTGTGTTTAGTACTCTTGCAACACGACAACTTTCAGCATGGGTAAACTAAAATAAAGAACATTACAGAAGACAATAGACACTTCAGCTGGAATGATCATCAGTTCCTCCATAGGGCCCAATCCTGTTCCTACTGTAGTCAAGTGACAAGAATAAACATTCCCAGGATATAAAACCTCAAGCCCATCAGTTCTCCATTAATATTCCTGTATTTACTTTATCATCAGTATAAGAAAAAGAGTTACTTTAGCTTGAACATTGCTACACTTCCCAAACAAGTAGTATTTAAGAAAAGTCTTTTTACCTCTGTTGGTTTGTAGCAATCTACAAGAGTTTCCTAGAAGCAAAACATGAAAGTGTCAGCTCCAATACAGAATAACAGTGAACATAAACAACTCTACAGTATAAAAACTTGCAAGGGAATGGGGAAAGAAGAGAAGCAGGAACCAGGAATCACTGGATTATGACACTACTGAAAATCTAGCATTATAGCAAGTCACCTTTGTTCGCTACCTAGATGGATCAGAATAACCTGCAATATGAGAGAAATGATGGCTTCTTTCTCCAGGTTGTAAGTTATAAAATCCCCCTCTTGAAGAAAAATGAGAATCCAAGAATGTTTCTCAAAGCAATACACATGTGAAAGGTAGCCTTCTGTGAGGGCACCACAGTCTTTGTGATGCAGAAATACAGACCTTCAGACCTTTGCTAATTTGCTAGCCAGGTCAGGCATTCTAGCAGCCCAGCTGCAGCAGCTAGTTTAGGCAGAAGCAGCAAAGTCATTTATGAATGCTGAGCAAACAGAGATGGGCCATGTCCCATGTCTCTGTGGCTGGGCAGTGGGCACTGAGAAAAGGGTGCCAACAGGCACTGCAAACCAGATGTGGTGCATTTAAGTATCACATTAGTCACCTCCCAGAAGTGAGCTGAGAGCAAACCACTCACAGGTTTCCTTCCTTCATTGCATCTGAAAAGACTATAAACAGAGACCCTCATATTCGTTTTCTATCTTGAATTAGATATATGTATCGCTATTAAGTCAATGATGTTTCCTCCTCCATTCTTCCATTCATAAACTTTCACCTCAAGCAGAATTCAGAGAATTTGAGAGTTGGTTTGAAGGGTTTAATTTTAGCAGACAGCTTCTGAATTTCTCTACTAATTCCTGTGTCTGACCACCTGATCGTTTCCTCAAGCTTTTAAATAAGCTACCCCAAGATAACTCAATGGGCTCCAAATCCTAGCTGGTATAGACAGAGAAACAATTTCCAGTTTTTCATTTCATATACTTTTAAAAAGTTGAATGAAACTAATCTGTCTCAGCATATCTCCCTATATTACTGGATTCTTTGAACTCTTATTTACTCCTGTTATCCCCTACCTTCCAGAACATTTTTAGCCTAAAGGATTTTGAGTACCTTTTTACAGACCAGCAAATTATGCTAAACTCAGACCTAGAAACCCTCTCAGTTCTAACCAAACACAAGATATGGACCCAGATGCATTAATTCAGCAACATTCTGATTTGAAATTAGGAAATAATATTACCTGTAATTTGAGAGCTCTCTCCTCTTCATTGGCTGCATCAAGAAGGTCATCAATGTCAATTTCTACATCTGGCATCTCTTCTTCCTGAAAAGCAAAAATTCCCATGTAGTTGATTGAAATATATATCCTTTAACTAACTTCAAAAGCAGCCTAGTGATAGTACACATAACCCCATCTGCCTGCAGCCAGGCAAGAAGGAAATCAGTAAGGGACGGTGGCTTGATTCTTTGCTCCAGGCCCAGGAGAAGACCAAGCCCTGACCACACAGGAGGTGACAACTCTTAAGCAACCCTTCCATCACAGCCAGGGGTTGTGTTACTAGCCCATGCCCAGCAGCACAAATCAGGCTATTCTCACAGTACTGGGCAAGAGGATGAAGAAGAGCTACAGGAAGAAGGAGATAAAAGCTGCAGCAATCCACAAACTTGCTCTGAAATCATTCTTGATTAGACTGCTTATTTTGTTACACTATGGAAAATCTCCCTTGCTTAAAGTTGGCTTACAAAGATGACATACATCCTTGTAAACCACATACATCCACTAGAAGAGCTCAGATTTCCAGGGAAGCACAAAATCTAAAGCATAGAGTATTTCAGATAAATTTTTTAATCTCCACTACCCATACATTTCTGCCTCTGCATCACCACCACATCAGACACATTGTTCCCTGAGTTAGAGCAGCAGTCCACATATCTTGAAGGATCCCCCAGCTCTGGAATCCCAAAAAGAATTCATCCACAGATATCACCATTTCATGCATTCACAGTCTGCTGGCCATTATATGCATTTTCACAACATAAAACGCACTTCAAAATGGTAAAAGCAGCACTTCACTATGCATACAAAACACTCTGGTCTCAGCCTCTCCCTTCCCCACACAAAGTCCCACCCTCACAGTGGCCTCAGTGCCAAAGCCACATGGCTCCTCTGTTTCCCCTGCTCCATCTAAAGCCAATGCAGGAGCACTGTGAGTCTGCCCTCTCACAAGTACGTGTATCGATCAGCTCACTGGCACTGACTGCATCACCTTAGCACCTCCTGAATGAAAACAGGGACCTGAAAAAAAGCCTCCAAAGGGGAGGCTGGATTTGAGAGTCAGGATGAAGCAACAAGACCAGCATCCCCAGCAGCAGCCATCTAATTATACCCCAACAACACTCTTCGAGATCCTTTAAAGAAGCATTTTGACAAAAACGTGACGGGCCCAGCAATCTGCAAAAGTTTTAACAACTGTGAAATCATTTAACATCTCCAACAGCAACTGCCACTAAAATCACTTTTCTACTGGATAAGAGTTCAAACATTAGCAAGGAAGGTAACAAATTAGCCCAAGTTAATCTAACAAAAGTTAAGTACCAAAATGCCAAATACTTGTATCAGCAGCTCCAGCTAAAATTCCAACTGTTAAACATTTATTTGGATATGAGGAGGAAGGAGAAAAGTAGGATGTTCCCCATTCCCCACCTCTGAAGATAAGAGTACAGGAGTGTGATAACGCAGCCATGCAGGCCAATGAATAAAAGTACACAAAGCATATCCTTTGCCCAATTAGCAGGTTCACTCTTTGTCAGCATGCATTTTAGTCAGAAAGGAAGCGTGGGCATTTGCTAAGATGAATCATAAAAATACTAGTTACTGTAACAAAATCTGGCAATAAGGGAGTTCCTAACCTAATGCTATAGGCTCATTAGCAATTTAAACATGAGGGGAAGAGTAGACAAGTCTTCCACAGACTATAAAGATATTCAGCAAAAACCACCAGATTGGAAAGGATAAATATTAATCCCTAGCAGTGGTACCCTCAGCTTACTATCCCAATGCTACTAATTAGCATATCACACTAAGAACAAGATATTCCCCAAATAAGACAGTAAACCTCCTGAACATTTTATCTAATCAGCTTATCATAAATACTGTTGAGATAGGGTGCCTGGAGTTACCACCATTAACACTGGAAATATACTAAAATACACATCCATGGACCTGCATCTCTGTGCTCAGAAGTGTTGTTCTGCACGTCAAATATTTTGTCAAGACACACATTTTGAATTCTTGCCTGTCAGAATGGCATTCTGGCAAATTGAAATGATGTTGAAAGGCAACAGTGGGGGGGGGAATTCCCTCGAAGGTATATAATGCCTTTTTTTCGTGATCACGCGTCATTGAAGCTGAACACTCCTGAAAGGTTAGTTTCACCCTGACTGATACGAGTCATGTGGGAGAAATTCTTGCTTCTATCCCTCCTCATTCTTACCTCCTTCACATTAACTTTCTCTTACATCTTTAAGGTTGACACTGCCATTAGTCCAGAGGACAACTATGCCAGTAATTCACTTCAGCTTTGGTATAAGAGGTAACACACCTCCTCTACTTCAAGGAAAGCCATGACAAAAAAATGTTAGGGATACTTCAGAAACAAGGGAGCTTGCCCTGTTTGACATACTGGCCTTTAATTAAGCTACATTTTCTGCAAAAGATCATGTATACTTTCACCACTTCACAGCAAATTTGAACTCTGATAGACAACACAAATGGAGCAGTGGAAGCCCAAAAAGGTAACACTTGCTCTTACTTTTGGCTGAATGAACAAACATAATCAAAGCATTTTTCCCCATCTGAACTATTACGCCTGCATGATTTCAAGAGTTTTATGTTATGTCTGAAAAACACATGCTTAGGTCAGGAGCCTGACCAATCCACAACAGCTGTAATGCCTCTTTCTTCCTTCCCTCTCTTATGTCTCCTGTTTGCCTCATTTTATTGGCAAGATAAGCATGGTTGATCCTACTACAATTGAGCAGTTAGATCCAGAGAAGGCTGGAGCAAGCCTGAAAGGGGCTGTGCATAGCAGAAAGGTCATATTTTAAGAGTCTTGTCTGTGCCGTTAGGCTGTGCAGGGAAACGAAAGCACTGCCATGTTCTGATCCAGTAAGAGGAAGACGAGGTGCTGCAAATAGCAGACAACGGAAGGGGAAGAGAGCGGAAAGCATGCTGACAGGGAGCAGCCCCCAGAGAAGCTAAAATAGAAGAGGTCTGGGGGTTGTGAGTGCAAACACCCATCAATTGAAAGAGGGGAAGGGAGGATGGACACATTCTTTCTAAGCATCCGCTTTCCACTTTGCATTAACAATATAGACAAGACATGAGCTGTTTTCCGCTTGAGTATTCAGAAGTCCAAGAATATCACCAACATTAGCTTCCATGCTATTTAATGCAATTTAAACTCAACCATGCATTGGAGGACAGCTCTGTGGTTATTTAAGTTGCATTAATTCTTTGCAGGCTACTGGCAAAATGCCTTGGGGCCCAGACATGCATTAAGTAGTAAACAGCTGTAGCAGTTTAAGACATTACAATCACTCCAACTGTTTTCTACTTAGTCTTTGACAGAGGTGATCACAGCCCTGGCAGTGAACGGAACAGTAACAGGTGAGCATCCCTTAATAAAAACAGGTAAAAGCCTCTGAAATCACCTTCCACAGCAGATTAAGCCAAAGGGATGGATTTTGCAGGAGCACCTGAAGAACTCTTGCACACCCTAGTCTATTGACTATTGAGGATAGCACCTCTAGCACAGCAAGAACAGGTCTGACATTGCTACAAGTACTTACCAATAAAGCATTTATCTGAGGTTTTAAGATTTAAAGGGTGATAGTTGCCCTATGGATAACTTGCCACTATAAACCCAACTTTCAAATTCTCCTGCTACCCCTCATCCTTACCGCCCATTCACTGTGCATCATTTTACCATGCTGAGAAATAATGAAACAGGTTTGGTTGGGGTTTACTTTAAATTTTAAGTTTGGGAAAGAAAGCAGAAGCTAAAGCCATCATTTGTATAGTGAGTTTAGAAACAACCTGAAAGGACAGAAAAGGAAGATGAAGAAAAAGGAAGGAATGGACCATACATTACAGAGGTATGAAAGTTTAAGACTACGAATTGGGGATTTCACTCAAAGTCCTGGTAGATGACCAAAGCAAACTAGAAAACAGGACCAGTTCTTCTAGAAGTATCACTATATAAACAGATTCAATTTAAAAATAAGAAACACCTGATGGACATCTAATACAGCTAGCTTTAAACAAGTTAATCTGCAGACATGGACGGCACTGCCCCAATGCAAGGTAACTGTTTAAGTCTCAAGATGATATATAAAAGTGCCATAAATTACCAGTACTAGAAGATGTTTGGTTGCATATGTGACCTGGTGGGATTATGAATGGATTGCACTTAGTACAGGTAAAAGAATACTACCAAGTAGTCACTTGTATGGAACACAAAGGAAAAACCCATGCGTTCCTCATTTCAAAGTATTCCGTTCTTTGGGGGACTTATGAGTCAGGGCAAAAGTAGACAAAAATGAGAATAAAAAGAACAGTTTAAGTGGTCAAAAAAATATGAATCAAGAATCAAAAAAAAGCTCTTTCTGATGTAAAACTAATCCTACTTAAGTGGAGAGTCAAAATACAAAAGCTAAAATGAAGCTGCTGGCAGCACAAAAAGGTTGCTAGAGTCTACTGATTGGTATGAGGAGCAACAGATTCAGAAATACATTGAAGAGAGTGAGAAGAAACTCAGAAGTGCCATGTTTGGGGACATTTACAGTAGGAATAAGAATCCTTAGTGGTACAACCCAATTACTAAATGACAAAGTTTTCTCCAATTCTCAAATGCTAACAGCAGTAATGCCATAGCAGCCATGATGATCCAATGTAAAACATGAAAAAATAATTCTCTCATTTCTGTTGGTCCAGGTGAAGTGGTTCAAGCAACACGCGCAACTTTGCACAACCGATAATCAGTTAACACGTTTAGGATGCTGCTCCCACTACAATACAATCCTTACCATGCAGTTACATACTATTTTCTCCCACATCAGACACCTACCTCATTAGCAACCAGTTAGTTGAATGTGCAATCTCAAAGGCAACTCAGAGTGCAATGCCCCACACCCCTGAGTGCATGCCATCCAGTCTTGGTTCCAACTAAGAGTTAGAAAAGCCTGTGTTAGAACCAAGGCTGTTCTAACCAGAACAGCAGCCTCTTTCACCAAGACCTGATTGGTGAAAAGGTACCTTTCTTCATCACTCTTGTCCATTAAGTAAATGTGAAGAGATGTTAAAGGCAAAGTTAACAGATTTATTGACTCATTTTGGGTTGGTAATCTTACTGTTCCTGAATAATCATAATTTATCTGCAGCATTGTGGCTGTTTAACAGAAATCTGTGCTGAGCCTGTCTTCAAGACTGACCTCACATGGATCCGGTTAAATATCCTGAAAGGGAAGGACACCAAGTGCCCACCTGCCAGCAGAATGGCTTATGTAAGGTACCCAGTATCTCACAGGAACACCTAGTGCATCTACATCTACATAACATGGTATGAATAGCTGGATAAAAGTCAAGGATGCTGTGTTTCATTGGATCTAGCCCCACCACTAGAGCTAGCAGGGGACTGTGCCCATAGCCTTGTACACACACCACTAGAGGGAGGTAACACTTTACAAACACAGCAAGGGCCCCTGAAGTTGCTGGTAGAGCATGGCAGAATCTTCTCTAGAGTCAGTTCTCAAGTCTGGAGAATGGCAGTTTAACTTTTGTCCTCAAGTACCCACTTCTCTCTGCTCCTGTTCTTAAAAATGTAGTCCTCAGCTTTTATTACCATGGCTTGGCTCCTGCAAAATCCTACCACCTGTGTTCTACCTTTTGGGGGTATTACTTCTACCTCCTTCTTATGTACCCTTTCTCCCCAGCCAAGGCCCAGAGGAAGGACCACTGCAAGCAGAGAAAGAGGCAACTCTCAGCTCCCAGGCACTATAGTCAGGGGTCTCTACCAACATGAACTGCAAGAGTCCAACTGCGAGAGTCCCAGCCCCTCCTAGTTCCCTAAGTTTGGACACACTACAAGCACAAGTGAAAGAGATGGGGAGTTCCTTGATAAGACGGAGAATGTGTTCATCAACTGGCAACAGGCATCTCCAACACAAAGCAAGTTTTCTCACTCCTAAATTCCCAAGATTAGACATACTAGAGTTTAAACTAAGCTGTTAAAAGTTCTCATGCAATGCGGAGAAACTTTTTTCCCCTCCTGATTTCAGTCTCAACATCAGAAATAACTGAATTCTTACCTAAAAACCTTCCCAAGGTATCCCAGTTGAGACGGGCATCTACTGCTAATCTCCTCAGCTCAGGTTTTTTCAACTTGGACAAATATGACATTTTAAAAGTGTATTTTCCAGTTGTTAAATCAAAAGTAATGCCAAGAATAATGCTTATGCATCTCTGCATGGAGGAATACACATCTTGGTGTGAAGCAGAGGGGGAGCTTACCTGGAAATCATCAGTACCTGGCAATTAAGAGAACTGACAAAGCTGTGGGTAAAGGTTATTAAGCTAGATGAAAAAGACAGACAGACACACAATGACAGTGTCTACACGAGCAAGAACAGCTGGACCTCAGCCAGTGTGCACAAACATTTATGATGCTTCACATCATATCTGTTCTGAGTTACTTCTGGGCTTAAACCACAACGGTGGTCCAGAAACTATAGCTGCATTACTGCAGCTTTCAGACCAAGAAAATCAACCCTGTTGGCAAAACATTTACATTCAGGTGCCATAGTTTATTAACACAGCCATCAGATTTCCAGACCAAAGCTTATCTACATTCTTCTGGCTCAGAGAAGAAAGAGCTAGCTAAAGCCTGTCTGCATCTGACAATTCACCCTATGTTGATTAGTAGATAAGTGGGCAAATAGCCTGAAGGCTTGTATTATGAAGAGCACATCTTACTCCAGGGAAACCCCAAAGAGAAGACCTGTTGAAGATGCATGTTTGAACCCATGGAACAGGAAGAACTCTCAAGCTTCCAGGTCTAAAGATCCACTCTCAGGATCCGTACCAGTACACACATTAGGTGTGTGATGCCCCCAGCGAGAGACACGCTATGAGAAAAAGGCAGAGGACTACATGATAAGAAGGATACCACCGTGCCCCTTGAACAATTGGAAAAGCATGCTCATCCTGTCACCTAGCCAGCCTTCACTGAAACAGTGTGGTTAGGAATTCTTCCTTCTCCTTTCTCCCCTTATCCAAGCATGAGCAAACACACACTTCCACTTCAAAATACAGAGGCTGATCAGCAGAAATAATCTTAATTCAAATTAAGTCAGTAAAGTCTAGTAGGACCACACTAACAGAGTGAAGGATATGACGGTGACTAGACTCCTTTTCATTTTCCAGGCTAATACTTCCTGCATAAGACATATATTCAATAATATATTGGAATGTCCATACCCATCACTTTAAGCAGCCGATCAACAAGTGACTCACAAAAAATAAGTCCTATGAGCTGAAGCTTCAAAAAGCAGGGAGCTCACTTCTGACCACCAATAAGCAAGGAAAAAAAAAGAAGCCAGAACTCCAGCTTCAGATCAACATCTCATTCATTATTCCTGGTGAAGAACTACATAGCTTACACAGTACTGTCAACTGTAAGTATCTGAAAAAAAGCACATAAGGCTGCAAAACTGAACTGTCAAAAGGTGACAGTAGCCTGCTGGTCTAACACACTCATCTAGATGAACAAACTCAGAGTATGCTCTCCAACAGACAGCAGTAAAGGAGTCAAAGGGAAAATGAGACTAAGGGTGAGAAGGGCTTTTACTCACATTTCCAATAGGCCATTTACAAGTGTTATGTGAAAAATACCGTTCCTTTTTATGCACTTGGTAAGATGTCCTAAAGTTACTACTAGTTAAAAAAATGAAATGAAACAAAACAAAACACACCAACACATCTGAAGCAAATTATTTCTTTCCTTGACTAAAATGTAAAAAAACAGGCAGAAGAGAGGGATCCTGTGAGAATGACTGCTTAATGGCTAGGACTTCTATGCGTTTTGAATATTCAGGATCATTTATTCCTTTCTGAAGACTCTGAAAGGGGATAAAGTTAGCCACCTGGAAAGCATAAATCATGAGGGTTACAGGCTTGAATGTTTGGGTTTGGGTGATGGGAGGAAGGAAAAAATTCAGGACAAAATGATGTCAAGCAGGACAATCCCTGTATAAGGGTATCACCCTAGGTAAACTGGGATACTATCCTTGTATGTTAGTGTTACTTGTCAATAGCCAAGAACAGACCAAACTTCCCTACTTGGAAATTAGTATTAAAAAAAGCATGATTCAAAACAAATTTAAAACAACTTCTAGAAGTCACTTAAGTATAAGGCTATCTTAATGTTTATGCACGTGCCACGAGTTAGGTACAGCTGCAGCTTCAGAATTCAAATGGAAATGAAAAACACACTAACAAGGCAATGACTAAACAGCACACGCAAACACAAATCTAGTTATGAACCTCATTAAAGCCATTAACAACAACTGATATTTTCAATGAGCAGGGGAGGAGCACCCACTCAAGCCAAGTTCTTCCAGCTCATTACCCAAGCTGGCTCTTTCTCTTCCCTCAGTCGCTGTAGACCATTGTTGTTTGTTTCAAGCTGGCACAGCCACAGATCAGCCTCTCCTCCTGGCTCTCATGCAACTGTAGAGCAGATGAAGTAGACAGATGCTATTCCAATTACAAGTCCCATTCAAAGAGTCAGCTCCTCTAAAGCAGTCAACACAACCTGAATTTTCATTATAAAATAGCACACAAGTACACCAAAATAGTAACCACACAATCGATGCAAAAAGAAGCAACTCTGTTGTGCCCTTACTTCGGTTGAGGTGCTTCTGTCAGCATGGAGCGATCAGGGTGACCAGCAGAGATAAGAACATCATCCCTCAATGCAATTCCTGTGAAAGCTTCCTTTATGGGTAAATAGGGAGGAGGATAGCAAGAGGACCTCCACACCCAGAGAAGGGGTCCTGACCCAGCTTTCCTAAATATCTTCACCCTTCCCCAGAACACAAGCCTGCCTGCACTGACACTCAACACAGAGGCAACTGCTTGGTTTTGCAGATGCCACTGCAGTTTTGCCTTTCCTTCAAATCAGAAGGCTAGAGGGCAGAAAGACAATAGCAACACACCATGATTTCCTCTGGACAAACTCCTTACAGCTACAGTCTGCCCAAACGCTAAATTTAAGTCAGTTGCTTAGGTCCTACATCAGAATATGGTTAGCGCAGATGGCATTTTACCTCATTTAGGGGTGGGGAATAAGTAAAACAGCCATCTGTGTCAGAAATCAGCTGGAAGATGGGAAACGGAAGGTTAAGTTAAAGCACAGCGAGACAGGTTCAAGTACTACCAAACCATTTGCTGAAGTGAAGTTACTCAGGGAAGAGGAGGCAGGGCCAATTTCAGAGGACAACTCTACATATAATGGCTATGTAACTAAACATTTACAGAATTGAAGCAATAAAAAATCCAGACCAGCCTCCTGCTGCTGTGCTCTGCTGCGCAGACTGATGCTTCACATCACATCTAAATTGCCTTAGTGCCACAGAGTTGCACCAACATGAGACTTCAAATAAATCATACAACAAAAAAAGCAAGTAGTTGAAAAAACATTGGTATATTTAATTGATACTAGCAAGTTATAATGTTAGTAGGTTTTAATAAGCAAAGCATCAAGATTTCCCAAACTAACTGTTTCTATGTAGATTCTGGCCTACCTACACCCCAGAGTGATGGCAACAGGAGTTTCAAATGGAGGTCAGGTGCTCTCTAATCAGTAACGACTGACCAGCCACTAAAAGTCACTGTCTATTTCTGCATGAACATGACCACTACTGTCAGATTAGTTTATACTCTGTTTATACAGACCATAGAAGAATCTAATGATGATGACCTCAGCTAAACACTCTAAAAATGTCTCTGTAGAAGAAACCACCTTGATCCTCTCTTTCCACAGTTCTCTGTTCTGCTTGTTAGCAGGGCCACAAAGCTGCTATTGAAAGAATGATGTCTTAGGAGAGCTAAACTGGAGGTTTATTACACTCCAAACTCTGCCAACTCAATTGAGGCTAGGCTTGCTCAGCAGACAAACTACCTACTGTTGGTCACCAACACACCCTTCAGGTTTTCTTGGCTAGAAGGAAGGCTGTGGTCTTTCAGAAGGCCATGCCTTTTTACTTACACACCCTTAGAGCCAGCATGGGCTGGCTGCCACATTTCACTGACTGCATTCTCCCATCAGGAGCAGGGAGGCAGCTCCCTATGTATGAGATGCAGCCTGCAACTCCATAAACAGAAATGGAGGCATGTGTAGGCACCTTGGCCAATAAATTAAGGGCTAAGGAAGTAATTCCCAAAGAATCAACAGGAAAACTTCTCTAATTAGCTGATAAATGGGCTTTTCTAAGAGTAAACGAAAATGCATACACACACTATTTAGGGGCTGGGGTTGGAGGAAGGTTAGCAAATTAATTTCTTGATATCCTGTGTTTTAACAAGTTTTCAAAAGAGCTTATTATGCAGGTGATGGAAAAACTTATCCTGGGCCCTGAACTTGCTATTTTTAGTTTGGTATTTATCTATTGCTTGAATGGGTGACTGAAACACTAGTCAGAGGTCACACACTTGCAGTGCTGACTCTGTTCTGCCCATACAAAGTAGTTCTTGTATAAGCAGCTGTTTAGGAAGCACTTGCTCAGATCTCCTGCCATAAAACATCCAACAGTGAGAAACCAAAATAGGCTCTCACTTGGAACAGAACAGCTTCTAGGAATACTGTGCTGGCCAAAATCCACAGTTTGGCATGCCTTGCTTGGTTTGCGGCCCCATCATTCATTTAAATATTTCCCTTGGTTCATTTGGGAAATAGAAGTTGAGCATCAGTTGCAATTTGTTATTTATTCTTATTTTACCATGAGTATTTGATAACTTCAAAAAAACGTGACAGCCCTCAAAAATCAGATGGTTTTAGATATGACACTGATGCAGCTGCCCAATACAACAGAAACATGGCCACTTCTCTTGAATTGGCAGAATACCTCTTTGTGCTTTCCTCTCCTGGCTGAGAAATCTTTGCCTAGTCTACAAGGAAAAGTACTAAAGATGCCAATGCAGATGAAGCTGTTAAATTAGAACAAGGCACCTTTCCCCAACACTTCTCTACAGACAAAATCGCATAAGCCAGTAAGAAATACACAATGAAAGCTCCATTTCTCAACCACTTGACAACTTAATAAATGTCTCATCTGAAAAGTTTGTATCAGTGCAAGATAGAGCAAATGAGAGAGTGATTGAAGGTGAAAGCTGAACACAAAGTTCAGACTATCTTCTCTGCCATTGGTATGGGCATATAAATTCCTTTCAAAATGGGGATTTTCAATGGAAGCATTCAGTCCTTTCTTACATTGAAGCATTGTCTTTCCATCCTAGCAGGTTTGTTAACTGGGATTTCTGTCTTGCAGCATCACCCCTCCTTCTCACTTGCAAAAGCACCATTTAACTACCTGACATAGGTGCTCATAGGTTCTGTATGTCATCTCATCCCATTTTAGTTAACATCTAATTGCCAGTTTTACCAACTCTTTTCCAAAATCCTTTTATTATATCCAAATGTAGAACATTTGAAAGGAATTTAGGCTTTAGACTTCATTTAAGGATACCTCCAATTAAAAGCTCTAAGAAGTCTAGCAAAATGTCTTCCCATTCATTTAGTTTCAGGTATACACATTCATTCTTGCCTGAGAGTCTCTGAAAAACAGGTTGTAAAAAGCACTGTATTTCCAAGTTAAGAACACATCCTTTCAACCAGAGCACTGAATGCAAGAGAAGGGCTCACTGCAAAATCCAAATCACCACTAAAAGAAAAGCTTCTATCAAACCCTTCCGAGTCCCAACTCCTCCTTCACTCTCCCACCCCTCCCACTACAAAGCCCCCTATGCTCCTATGTGCTCATTTACCTATCCCAAGAGAAGCAAACCTTTGCCCACTGCCAAAGAATTGCACTCTAAACTGGCAGCCAACCTTATAAATGGTGTTGCCTTCTTGAAAAAGCAAACTGAGCAAGTATCATTTGGCAGAACCTGCAGATGATCTGCAACAACTGTTTTAAGAACAGTTACAAGCCTGTCTTCTGAGGTAGCCTGCAGCATCAGGACCAATCCTTTCAGCTCCCAAGATCCCTAAACAGGGCACTTTTTCAACTGAACTCTCACTTCATGTGGTCAGCCTAAAAACTGTTCTCCTTCTCCTGCTTCAACTTTAAGATTTATCTGTCTTAAGCAAATGTCATAAATACGTCAAAATACTTTCCTCTGTTTTTCACACACAAACTTGGAAGTCATCACTTCTCAGCAACCTCTAATCGTCTACATTGTTTAAATGGTCACAGGCTGAAGAAAAATGTGCATTTCTCTTGCCAGTGGCATTCCAGAAGAATTAAGAGTTATGGATGATAAGGATATATTTTTCTTTTCTTAACAAATAAAAGTTCTGTGGTTCCACAACCACAGCCTAAAGAGTTAATTAAGGCATACTGAAGGAGAAAAACAGAACATAAGACAAAACACTTGTTTTGGCTTGGTATAAAAGTAAAAAAAAAAAAAAAAAAATTAATAAAAATAATGAACTCATTCTGAAGCATCTAATTTACTCACAGCTTCACTTTTTAAATGCCAAAGAGGCCATCATCTTCCAGGACATGCTACCTTGCTGGCAGAAAGCATGTGGCAGACCTTTTCACATCGGATAATGAAAATTTGTGATGGGCTACATGACCATGACAGTGTTAGCAAACGCAAAACAAAACGGGGCCAGAGCACTCAGGTGTCCTTATGCTCCCTGGATAAACAAACAGGCAATATTTCACAACCGTGAAAGTTCCAGATGCTCATGCAACAGCTGCAAGCCCTCACAAATCACTGTAGCTGAAAGATGATGCAGGCAAACAGAGCATGGACTGATGAGGGCCCCTGAATGATATGAACTTACAGACTGGCAAGTGACTCTGATTGTAAGTCAAGACAGAAACTGCAGCTGGTCTGAACTAAAGGGAAAGCACCCTGACAGGCTGCCAAAGGATGAACACTCTTTGTCCCCCTCCTTCTCATCAGCACAACTCCGACGTACATGGTAAAGAAAACAGCTGCTTAAACTGTTTCTTACGACTGAAATACAGCTCCAGAAAAGAACTACTTTTGAAAAGCTCTATCAAGCCTAGCCCTTCATTCATTACTGGGTTGGAGCCCAAGCAGAAGGGCTGTAATCCTCACCTTTTCAAGTTAACAAAAGAGCGATAGACTATTCTTAAATATGTTAATTAACACAGCAGGAGAAAAAAGAAGGGGAAAAAAAGTGAGAAGAGGAAGATTTTAAGGGAAGTGTAATTTTCACAAGTGCCCCTTAAATGCCAGAAGGAGCCACCTTCAGGAATATCAAAGTTTCCCAGAAAGGAGAGAACTTGCACCTGTACTCAAGATGTCATTTCTTAAACAGTTTCCTGGTTCTGCAGGACAGCACACCCCAGGACTACCTGGGATCCA